>OX451741.1:1447354488-1448619488 GCA_948472305.1 Vicia faba
ATATTTTTGTTTGATATATTTTAGATTTAATTTTTGTGTATAAATAGTCTAGTGAGGTAGTTCAATGTAATTCATTGTAAATCATTATTCCTTATTTTTATAGCCGTCATTAAATATATTTCTTTTGTCTTTCATCTCTTCTTTGTGCATTAACAATTGGTATCAGAGCCTTTGGTTCGAGAAAGGGACCGAAAGAGATTTGTATCGAAATGCGCCCAGGAAGTGGTGTTCTGTTGTAAGATGTCAATGGCAGTACAAGTGAGGGAGCATTGTGGACTCACACTCGAGGGGGAGTGTTGGAATAATATAGTAAGTGTGAGTAAGTGGGGAAATAGTCTCACATTGGATAGAAATGTGGAGACTTAAGCATATATAAGTGGGAGAACCCACTCACCTATCACCTTAAGGTTTTAGGTGGATAAGTGGTGTGTCTCTCACAAAGGTGCCTAGTCCTACACTATGTATCAATGCTCCTAGTATCCCCCCCCCCCCATCCCCAACAAATGGTATCAGAGCTCCGATTCGAAATCCACGGGAAAAAGAATTATTGTGATTAAGAATTACAATATTCTGACAATATTGTGAATCGTTGGAAATTCTAGATGCGCGTGTTATTTGGTTCCTAAGATGTGTTAGATCTTGTCATCGATGGCTATGATCTGTTAGAAGCAGACGCAACAGAGGAACAGAAGATAACACATAGAGCGCTAAGGAAGAAAGATCAGAAGGCGTTGTTCTACATCCATCAATGTGTGGATGTAAATGTGTTTGAGAAGACTGTTGATTCTGAAACAGCAAAGGTTGCGTGGGACACACTGGTCAGATATTCTGATGGTGATGCATCGGTGAAGAAGGTGAAGCTTCAACATGAAGGACAACGAGAAGGTTTCTGAATATATCTCTAGAGTGATTCTGATCACTAATAAGATGAAAGCTTGTGGAAAAACTCTGTCTGAACAAGTAATTATTGAGAAGATCTTGAAATCTTTAACTTCTCAGTTTGATTACATTGTGGTATCAATTGAACATTCCAAAGATCTAAGCACCATGAGAGTTGAAGACCTGCAAAGTAGTCTAGAGGCACATGAGTTGCGTATGACTACGAGAACTTCTGAGAGGAAAGTAGAGCAGCAGGCTCGAAAGAAACTTCTGGTAAGAAGTATCAGAAGCAGACTTGGTCATAAGCCAGAAAGAAAATTAAGGGTGGTCAAAGGTCAGAAGCTTAAAACTCTGATAGGAAGAAGAATGTCTAGAAGGGAAAGGAGAAGTCTGACAAGAAGAATATTCAGTGTTACTGTTGCAAGAACTTTGGTCACCATGCCAAAGATTGCTGATCAAACAAAGAAAGGAAGTCAGAAGAAGCAAATATAACCAGAGGAGAGTCAGATGATGAACTTGTGCTATTGTTGGCTTCTGAACCTGATGATCTGAATTCATCAGAATGGTGGTACATGGACACAAGGTGTTCAAACCATCTTACTAGAAACAAGAAATGGTTGGTTTATTTTGACCCTAGGAAGAGTACAAAGATCATATGTGCTGATGATAAATACCTCAATGCAGAAGGTATGAGAAATGTCAGAATCATTCTAAACAATGGGAAAGAAACAGTGGTCCAGAATGTATGGTATGTACAAGTAATTATTGAGAAGATCTTGAGATCTTTAACTTCTCAGTTTGATTACACTGTGGTAGCAATTGAACATTCCAAAGATCTGAGCACCATGAGAGTTGAAGACCTGAAAAGTAGTCTAGAGGCGCATGAGTTGCGTATGAATGCGAGAACTTCTGAGAGGGAAGTAGAGCAGCAGGCTCGAAAGCAACTTCTGGTAAGAAGTATCAGAAGCAGACTTGGTCAGAAGCCAGAAAGAAAACTAAGGGTGCTCAAAGGTCAGAAGCTTCAAACTCTGATAGGAAGAAGAATGTCTAGAAGGGAAAGGACAAGTCTGACAAGAAGAATGTTCAGTGTTATTGTTGCAAGAAGTTTGGTCACTATGCCAAAGATTGCTGATCAAACAAAGAAAGGAAGTCAGAAGAAGCAAATATAACCAGAGGAGAGTCAGATGATGAACCTGTGTTATTGTTGGCTTCTGAACCTGATGATCTGAATTCATCAGAATGGTGGTATATGGACACAGGGTGTTCAAACCATCTTACTAGAAACAAGAAATGATTGGTTGATTTTGACTCTGGGAAGAGTACAAAGATCATATGTGCTGATGATAAATACCTCAACGCAGAAGGTATGAGAAATGTCAGAATCATTCTAAACAATGGGAAAGCAGCAGTGGTCCAGAATGTATGGTATGCACAAGTAATTATTGAGAAGATCTTGAGATCTTTAACTTATCAGTTTGATTACATTGTGGTAGCAATTGAACATTCCAAAGATCTGAGCACCATGAGAGTTGAAGACCTGCAAAGTAGTCTAGAGGTGCATGAGTTGCGTATGAATGCGAGAACTTCTGAGAGGAAAGTAGAGCAGCAGGATCGAAAGAAACTTCTGGTAAGAAGTATCAGAAGCAGACTTGGTCAGAAGCCAGAAAGAAAACTAAGGGTGGTCAAAGGTCAGAAGCTTAAAACTCGGATAGGAAGAAGAATGTCTAGAAGGGAAAGGAGAAGTCTGGAAAGAAGAATGTTCAGTGTTACTATTGTAAGAACTTTGGCCACTATGCCAAAGATTGCTGATCAAACAAAGAAAGGAAGTCAGAAGAAGCAAATATAACCAGAGGAGAGTCAAATGATGAACCTGTGTTATTGTTAGCTTCTAAACCTGATGATCTGAATTCATCAGAATGGTGGTATATGGACACAGGGTTTTCAAACCATCTTACTGGAAACAAGAAATGATTTGTTGATTTTGACTATGGGAAGAGTACAAATATCAGACGTGCTGATGATAAATACCTCAATGCAGAAGGTATGGGAAATGTTAGAATCATTCTAAACAATGGGAAAGCAGCAGTGGTCTAGAATGTATGATATGTACCTGACATGAAAAGCAATCTGATGAGTGTGGGACAACTGATTGAGAAAGGTTTTTCAGTTATCATGAAGGACAGTCTTCTGAAGCTGTATGATTGTTATCAGAAGTTGATTATGGAGTTAGAATAGGGAAGGAACATAACATTCAAGGTGAATGTTAGAATTTCATACTTTGAATGTCTTAGTGTAACAAGTGTTGTCAAGGAGAGTGAGTTGTGGTACAGAAGATTTTGGTCATCTGAATTTCAGAAGTTTAGGGCATCTGAAATCAAAGAATCAGGTACATGGAATTCCTACAATCAAGAGGCCTGAAAAGTCTAACAAGGTGTGCATGGAAGGGAAGCAACCAAGATAACCATTTGCATCAGAAGTAGTTCCAAGAGCAAAACATGCCTTGGGAGTAGTGCATTCTGATGTGTGCGGTCCTTTTCCAGTAGCATCAACTGGAGGGAATAAATATTTTGTGTCATTTGTTGATGAGTTCACCAGAATGACATGGGTATCTCTCATAAAGTTCAAATACGAGGTGTTTGTTGAATTCAAGAAGTTCAGACTGAAGGCTAAGAATCAGAGTGGCCAGACTTTGAAGATTCTTAGAACTGATGGTGGTGGTGAGTATAACTCCACAGAATTCAGAATTTTTTGTAAGGAGAATGGAATTGAACATGAGGTTAGTGCTCCCTATAATCCTCAACACAATGGTATTGCTAAAAGAAGAAATAATACTTTGCTTGATATGGTGAGAAGCATGCTGAAAGAGAAGAAGCTTCCTCATACTCTGTGGGGAAAAGTTGTTGCCACTGCATGTTATGTGCTCAACAGATGTCCAATGAAGAAATTGAAGGAAATAGTTCCAATTCAGAAGTGGACTGGAGATAAGCAAAGTGTTAGTCATCTGAAGGTGTTTGGTTCTGTATGTTACAAACATGTCCCAGAAGCCAGAAGACAAAAGTTGGATGATAGAAGTAAAGTGATGTTGCTGGTGGGGTACCATAGTACAGGTTCGTACAAACTTTATTGTCCAGAAACTAACAAATTTGAGTTCAATAGAGACGTCATTGTAAAGGAATCATAAGTTTAGAATTGGGAAAGGACTCGTTCTGACTCTGATGAGAGAACTTCTGAAGAAAAGTCAGAAACACATGTTTCTGAAGCTGGTAAAGACTCTGACTCTGAAGAAGACATAGAAGGAGAAGATGGTTCTGACTATGACTCCGATGGTGATCCAGACTCCGAAGACAATCATGTTTCTAGAGAAAGTCTAATTTCTGAAGCAAGTGCTTCTGAAGGGGAAAGTTCTGGTGTCCAAAGTTCTGAAGGTCCAGTTCAGAGGAAACAAAGAGTCAGAAGCATCCAAAGAAGATTTGCAGAATTTGACATGTTGTAAGACACTGAAGTAGACTCTAGAGGAAAAGTTACTCAGTATGCAATGTTAGTAGACTTTGAACCTGTGAGTACGAAAGAGGCTCTTAAGCAACAAGTTTGGTTACATGCCATGAAAGAAGAACTTGATGCTATAGAGAAAAACAAGACTTGGAAGCTGACAGAATTTCCAAAAGGCAAGAAAGCCATCAACGTCAGATGGGTTTTCAAGCAGGAGTTAAAGGCAGATGGATCAACTGGCAAACACAAAGCAAGATTAGTATCAAGACGCTTTCTACAGAAGCCTGGGCTGGATTATTTTGAAGTTTTTGCACCTATAGCAAGACATGAAATAATCAGACTAATGATTGCAATAGCTGCTGACAGGAATTAGCCTCTGATGCATTTAGATGTAAAATCTACATTTTTGAATGGTCCATTGCAAGAAGAGGTATACGTATCACAACCTCCTGGATTTGAGAAAAAGAATCAGGAAGGGATGGTGTTCAAATTACAAAAAGCCTTGTATGGATTGAAGCAAGCGCCTAGAGCTTGGAATTTGAAGATTGATTCATTTTTCAAGGAACAAGGATTTCAGAAGTGTGAGATGGAGTATGGTGTTTATGTTCAACACACTTTAGAAGGTAATATGTTTCTGGTTTGTTTGTATGTTGATGACATATTACTCACAGGAAGTTCTGAACAAGAGATAGCTAAGTTCAAGAAAGTTCTGGTGAATGCGTTCGAGATGACAGATCTTGGGAAAATGAGTTTCTTTCTAGGGATGAAATTTATGTACTCTGAGAAAGGAATCATTTTACATCAGATGAAGTATGAACTATAGCTTCTGAAGAGATTTGAGCTAGAAAATTGCAAGGTTGCTATCACACTTGCTGATATGAATCAGAAGTTGGACTCTAATTCTGATGGAGGGGGTGTGGATACTACAACCTTTAAACAAATGGTTGGTTCTCTAAGGTATTTGTGTAATACCAGACCTGATATTTGCTATGCAGTTGGAATGGTTAACAGATTTATGAGTAAATCAAAGTGGTCTCATTACCAAGCTGCTGTCAGGATTTTGAGGTATGTAAAGGGAACTCTGAAATATGGAGTGTTATTTCTGTCTGAAAGAAAGATCGAATCAGAACTTTTGAGTTATTCTGATTCTGATTGGTGCAGAGATAGAGTTAGCAGAAGAAGTACTTCTGGATACTTATTCACATTTCTGGAAGGTCATATTTTTTTGTGTTCCAAGAAACAACTTGTTGTTGCGCTGTCAACTTGTGAAGCTGAATATATTATAGGCGCTCTGACTGCGTGTCAAGTTGTGTGGATTCTGAACTTGCTGAAAGATTTGAAGATTGAGGTAAATAAACCTCTGAAGCTGATGATTGATAACAAGTCTACAATCAATCTTGCCAAGAATCCAGTGTTACATGGGAGAAGCAAACATATTGGGACCAAGTATCATTTTCCGAGGAATCAAGTTCATAATGAAATATTAGAAGTTGTGCACTGTAGCACCCAAAAGCAGCTGGCAGATGTTCTGACAAAGGCTATCAAAACCGATCAATTTCTTCGCTTGAGGGATGAATTGGTGTTGTCAATTTTAGATAAAATATAAATTAAGGGATGGTGTTACAATTAATTTAGATTTTATAATTAATTTATATTTAAGAATATCTTTTAGATTGTTTATATCTTTGTTAGAAGATATATATATATATATATATATATATATATATATATATATATATATATATATATATATATATATATATATATATATATATATATATATATATATATATATATATATATATATCTTATATCTTCTTATATATTTGTTTGAAGATATATTTTAAATTTAATTTTTGTGTATAAATAACCTAGTGAGGTAGCTCAATGTAATTTATTATAAATTATTATTTCTTATTTTTGTAGCCGTCATTAAATATATTTCTTTTGTCTTTTATCTCTTCTTTATGCACCAACACGTTATTATTGTTATTGTCATTCATTGCCTTTTTCCTCTCTTGTCTAGAACTTGACTCACAACCAACTTTCATGACCTTTATTGTTATGGTCGCAACATCATTACATACTGTGACGGGTGAGCCAGTATGCCATAGGTTTGGCTTCACCTGGCATATGTCAGTTTCAACACTCTTCGAAGGTTCACCATTTTTTAAAACAAATGGTATGAAATTTGATGATGCAAGGTGGACTTGAGCCATTATGGACATATCGGTCTACGATTTTTGAAGTATGAGATATGTAATGTCCAAGTGATTAAGTAATACATATGATGACTTAGAATGTAATTCGTTGCCTTAAAATTGATATATTTCATGGAAATTAACATTATATGAGCAATTTTCAATGCAGAAAAAATAAGAATTTAATGTAAAAAAATGTATGCACATAGTTTAACTTGATTCTAAAGTGTAAAAAAAAAAGTGCTGAAAAAATGTAAAGTGCAATGTAAATGACTTTGAAAGTTAATTGCAAAAATGTAAATCACTTTGAAAAACAAATTGCTTTAAACTAAATTTGATGAGAAAGTAAATGGCATAATTAATCAAATGCAGAGATCGACAATCGTTTGAGATTTAGAGATAATTTATGAAATGTATTTAGCAATCCTTATCCTCTTTCAACTATATATCTAAGATAAAATTATATATACCAAGTGACTAATATATCCTTTACATTAAAAAAGTTAGTACTACTAAAAGGATAAATTTGTAATTAACAAATGATAAATTCGGATCAGATTCTCCCATTGCTACCTCATATCACAATTTTTGAGACAAGGAGGGTGAAATTCAAATTCAAACTTTAACCAATTAAAATATATAAAAAATTCAATGTTTTAGGTTAAAAAAAAAATACTCGTACAATTTTAAATTTATAATTGTTTCGTGTAATAATTTGATTGATAAATAAAAGAAAAAATATTTCTCTCTTCATACTTCGTTCTTATTCTCTTACTTTTCTTCTCTTCCCATCTTCTTATCTATTTAGAACATCCACATCTATAATACTCTACAAAATATTTTAAATAAGTTTCACATATTTTTTTATATTATTTTACACTTCTTATTTATTTAAATAATTCAACTATATTTTTTAAATATTCATACAACTCATAAAAAAATCGTTGAACCCACGATATATCTCTCAAATTAATTATGTCGAGAAATCGCATATATGGAACATACAAAAAGGTAAAATAATCGATGATGATGAAGAAAAAGCAAGACTCCTAAATTGTGAGTAATAGTAAGTTAGGGTTCTTATAAATTTGTTTTATTTTCTAATTGATTCTCATCTTTTATTTTTTGGTTTCTCTTTAATTTTGTAATGTGATTTCTCTCTAAATTTGTATTGAGATTGGAGAGTAAGAAACCTCTATCTTTCTTTTTCTAACTTTTTTTTTGGATTATTTCCACAAGAATGAGATTGAGGATAAGGCAAAATGGTCAAAATCAATATCGAGAGACCACGGACTTTAACATGCACCTAAGCAAAGTAAATATGTAATATCTCATATCCTCTTGAAAATGCTCTAATTATTGTCTTTTGAGACAAATGGAGCTCTTATATGCTTTATTTGTTATTACTTGGGATAGATTGAGTTCCTATGTATTTTATTACTTGTTTGTTGAGACAAATAGAATAATTAGTAAACTCAGATGAGCCTAATTCTTAGTCAATAAAGTCGGCCTTTATAAATTTATTAAAGAATGAATATTTTAGTAACATTAATAATTGGTCAATTGCTCTAGTAGATGAAATATCTATTGAAGATATTTCTTTACTTCTATTTTCCTTACCAACCATCACCTTTTCTTTTGGTTTTAAGTAGGAATAGAAATAGAAGAAGAAAAAGAAGAGAAGAGGAGAAAGAAGAAGAAAGTTTTGGAGAAGAAAAGAAGAAACTTGGAAGTGAAAGAAGCTCGGATAAAGAGCAAGAATTAACTCCTTTCTTCATTAATCATCTTGATTAGAGGTGGGTTCTAGTTAGTTTCTTAATTTATAGAAGAAAATCAAGAAATGGAAAAGTTAGGATTTATGTTTCTCATCATGATCAAGATCAAATGGAGGTTGTTACATGTTTTGCTTGTTAGTGTTTGATAGTTATGATAGAACATGTCTTTTGGTGTGTTGTTGGTGTGTTAATATGATATGTATTGTGATTTTTGGGTTTTTCCCTTTTGTTTGTGTTTTTTCATTATTTTCGTTCTGGTATTTTTGCTAAGTGAGAGGCCAGCTTGCTAAGCGAGCCTTGTTGCTGCCTAGAAAGTCTGTGTTTTGTGGCGTGTTATGCCTCGCTTTGTCGTTGCTAAGCGAGAGATTGTCTTGCTACGCTCCGCTCAGGTTTCGCTAAGCGAAGCGACCGAAGTTTTTGAAGAGAGACATTTAGCCATGTCTCGCTACCCGCTATTTACACCCTTTCTAAGAGAGAGTTTGCTCGATATGTCCTTGCTAAGCGAGGAATGGATTTCTCCGAGTTTCGTGGCTACTGCCTCGCCTTGCTAGGAGCTTGCTAAGAGACGATGTTTTGTTGAAAAATATTATTGGTTCTTGTTTCCACCATAAAACAGGAATCGTAACTTTGAATAATATGAGACTCAAAGTATTGGAAAGCTAGTCCAATGGGTTATCATATGGTAATGAGAAACCATGAATTAAATCATGTGGTGTTTGGGGGATGATGATGAATGATCATGTATGCTTGTGAGTTATGTTATTACTTGTCTTGAATGAGAATGATAATATGATTAAAATCTTATAATGATGTGTGAGGAAAAACTAGGGCCACAACTAAGTGAATGAATCAGTAAAGGATAACTAAGTAGTGATAAATGAATTATATGGCAATGTTCGAACGTGAAGGTACCAAAGTGTGTACAGTAGACGAATAGTCGCTAGAATTAAATCATAATTTTGAATTAATATGCTTTGTATGGAACATGATTTATTGTTATGATTTAGGTGAATGTGATCACCTAGTGATTTACGAGTACATGCATGTTATGATTAATAAACAAATCATGTATTCGAAAACAACCTCACTATCGTTCTCGTCTCAAATTGCGATGCTTATGAAAAGTAAGAATTGGGATACATGTATTATGGCTTCGCATCAACCAAATGGGTTAGAGTCCCATAGTTCAACCAAATGGGTTAGAATCTCATAGTTCAACCAAATAGGTTAGAGTCCTATATAAGACGTGGAGCTCAAAATGGGTTTGAAATTCTGGAACTTGCAATAACAAAAGTCAAGACTGATGTCTCTACAACACACAATATCACGATGGATGTTATAACATCTGATGATAGAAAAAATAGACTTGCTAAAAAACAGAAAGATTGTATTGAAAAGTAAATTGCAGAAACTTAAATAACACAATCAATTGTTAACCCTTCGATGCAACTTCACTTATTCTAGGGGCTACCAAGCCAGGAATGAAATCCACTACCAGTAGTATTAATTTGAAGCTAAACAATCCCATTTTTCAACTCCTCACTTAATTCCTACCAAGTGCAACTTCTATCTAGGAACCTCCTAGATATGAGAATTCATCTCACTCCCAATCACCACAGTGATATCAAACAATCTCAATCCCAAGGAATGTGTCAAGAATCCAAAAAGAAGATCACTCTTCCTATATAAAAATACTTAGTTTGCTTAAAAGCTTCACTAAGACCAATACTCAACTATTTGCTTAAAATATTAGATAAGAAGAATAACTTGATAAACAAGTAACAATCAGTCAACTCAAATGCATCAAAAGATACATGAGCACGTACAAAAAACACACGGAGAAACTAAGTAACTCTCAAACCCTAAACCCTTATTTTCATACGGTTTTACAATAAAATAATGCTTAAAAAACTAGGTCTAGTAAGACTTCTTAAATAGGCGTCCGCAGTTGGGCTTTGACTCTTCAATCAAATCCAATATTCAGCTATAAATCCATGCAGAATCTTCTCCACAAAAATAGAAACAAAAAAAATATTTCAAATATTTCCTAAAAAGTCTCAAAGATCCTTTTTATGAAACAAATTGAATCTCCAATTGTTCCTAAAAATATTTGATTGCTTACGCCTGTTATGAGTACTAGAAGCCTCCATAAACTCATATTTTCAAATCAAATCTTCAAGGATATTATCCAGTTGTACTGTCATGATGTTTTGTTGCAACATGTTATAACATATAATAGAACATTTGTTAAATAAAGTAACAACAAACTTTGTTGTACCAGCTAGTCAAGATGTTATGACAACTTGCTTAACATTAGGATGCAATATATGTTTACCAAATGAAACATGTTTTGATCAAATTGTTGCCAACTACTTATTTTATCAAAATTATTGTTAACCATAAAATCAAAGGCCTATCAATCTCCCCCTTTGGTAAATTTTGGCTAAAATGACCTTTGCACAAAAATATGGAGAGAGGAATAAAACCACAAACACATGTTACATGAAACCATGTAAACTTTGTAAAAGCACAAAATAGTCCAAGAGCTTGTACAATCAGATAGGTCTATTACTCCCCATGTCATACACAAAAATCTCCCCCTCAAGAAAAAACCTCCACATCAGAGCAAATGCAGTAGAACAGGAGAAGCAGCAGCAACTTCAACACAACCAAGCATGACAAATTATCATGCTCCCCCTGAATAATTACTTTCCCAAAAGCAGTAGCATACAATCCTATCCCAGTGCTAAATCAACATGTTAAGACATGTGATATAACATCAAGACACAAAATACACCAACACTTTACTCCCCCCTTTATGCCAAAATATTGACAAAAATTGGAGTAAATGTACATAAGGTGGAAACACAGAAAGCATAAGAACATATTGCACCCAGGAAATAACACAAATGGAAGCACATAAATTGCACAGAAGTAATGCCACAAATGGAAACAAATAGATGGAAACACATACATTCTTGGTTAGCTTCAGGTGGTCTTCTACCTCTTCCCCCTGTCAAAGATCCTTCTACATTTCTTGGTGATGTAGCTGATAACGAGAAATCGTATCATATAATTACTATGCTTTTTACCGATTTTATAATGCATTGAGTCGTCTAACTCCCGATTATTCCGAGTTTTTGTGTCTTTTCACAGGTACAACATTTATCAACTCAAACCAATGAAAAAGGACCGCATGAAGGAAGCTAAACAAGAAACAGAAGAGAAAAGAACCAAATCTGCAAAGTCTGCAGATTTTGTAACGGTGACGACCGTCACACCCTGTGACGACCGTAACGCCTCCCCAACTAGAAAGAACACTCGTCACACATCATTGACGAGCGTAATGTGCTATTTAAGCGCATTACGACCGTCACCCACCTGTGACGACCGTCACACGCGTAAAGAGGAACGTTATGAATTAGTGGAGACGTGGGCAACGTGAGGGCAGAATTCTTCTCCTATATTTCCTCCACTCAGTAACCATGCATCCTGGTTTTGCTCCACTCAAGCCTTTTCCAAGATTTTCTCAACTGCAATATTTTCTCCTATATATATGTGGTAGTTCAATGGACGAGGGTCGAAGAAATTTTCCCAGAACCAAATTTCTATTTTCCTGCAATTGTTCTATTTTCTTGTTTTTGAGCTTTTTCTACACGTACTGTAATTTCTATTTCCAGCATTAGTTTTAGAGTGTTAATTCTTCATTTAAGAATTAACACAATTTATTGATTTCGATTGAGCTGCAAGGAATTTGTAACATCCAAGATTACCATAACAACATTATTTCCAGGTTTTTTATGCAATTAATATTTATTTATTCTTGTATTATGTCATTTATTATTATGAATTATATTTTAAATTGCATAGTTATTAAATATATTATGTCCGGCTAAATTAATTGTACCGGTATGTGACTCTTAAGTACCGAAGGAATTCAGTGATAACTTGGCTAAAAACATTTATAAAACAATTTCTGGTTTCCAATTTCCATGTTTAATTTAACTACCCTTGTCACGAGAGTGAGAGGATAATTAACACGATTTTGCCACGAGAGTGGGAAATTAATTAAGGCAAGAACCTGCATGCGAGAGCTGGGGTTCAACCCAGATAGTGGTAACAAAACATTAATTTTTAAATACATGAGAGTGTTTTAATAAATTAATTAAACTCAAATTGTTTTCAAAAAGTGTTATTAAATTTAAAATGCATCCACTAGGTTTAGTAGCATGACTTATTTCATGAACACGAGAGTGTATGTCTCAGGTTTTTAAACAATTCGTTTTTACCGAAATACTTTATATGCCAAGCGATTCACCGAATTCCTGAAGTCCGACTATCACATACCGGTATAACTATTACTATTATTTTTAATTGAACTATTTCCCCCCTAAAACCAAATATTCATCGCTTAGTTAAACAAATTGTAGCATTAGATCGTATGCGATTGATCCTCAGTCTCTGTGGGTTCGATAATCATTTAAAACTAGAACGACTAAACTGTATACTTGCAGTTAGTATCCCAATAGACTTATAAATTCTCAATCAAGTTTTTGGCGCCGTTGCCGGGGACTGATTAGTCAATTAAGTATGATTCTTCTGTTGCGCATTTAGACTAGGCAACATAAACCCTTTTTCGATTTGTATGCCAAGGACTCGCTCACAAGGCGAACCACTTGACAAATCGATGGACGAACCTGAACGCATCCTTTCCGTAAGACATGCAGTCAGGGATTACTGTTTAAATCACAGTATTCCTTTACCCAAACCCAAAATCAAGATTGATTCTGAAACAGATTCTAATTCTTCCTCTGAAACTGAAACTAATCTAGAAGTAGACATGGCCGAAGAACAAAGGACCCGTCCACTGAAGGAGTACGCAGCTCCATCACAACAAGAACCCCACAACAGCATTGTTGCTCCAGTAATAAATCAAAACGATTTTGAGTTGAAACCGTCATTGATATCAACTATCCAACAACGCCAATTCTCTGGAGATCCTTCCGAGGATCCAAATGAACATCTTACAAAATTCGTTCAATTTGCTGACACAGTTATAGCAAATGGTGTTAGTAAAGATGCAATAAGATTATGTCTTTTCCCTTTCTCGCTAAGAGATAGAGCTTGGGCTTGGTTGCAATCCTTGCCATCAAATTCCGTCACTACGTGGGAAGGACTTAAGATTGTATTTTTAGCACGATACTTTCCCCCAAGCAAGACTGCTGCACTAAGAGCCCAAATCAACGGATTTAGGAAGAAGGATACTGAATCGCTATTTGATGCATGGGAATGCTACAAAGATATGATGCGAATGTGCCCACATCACGGACTAGAAAAATGGCTGATCATCCACACGTTTTATAATGGACTCTTGTACAACACAAGACTCTCTATAGATGCCGCCGCAGGTGGTACACTGATGGACAAGCCTTATGATGAAGCTAACCAACTCATTAAAAATATGGCTCAAAACCACTATCAGTGGGGAGAAGAAAGAACATCTGTGGAGAAAACTCAAACCAAAGGTGGGATGTACGAGATTAGTAGACTATATAAAGTTAATGCTAAGGTAGATGCTCTTACCCAAAAGATAGAAAGCTTGACCTTACCTCCTGCAGCCACCGTGGCTGCAGTTACCCCAAGCTGTGAAGTTTTTGGAGTCCCTGGTCATGTTGGAACCGAATGTCAAATCTTAGCAGGAATATCAGTTGATCAGGTAAATTATGCTCAAGGGAATCCTTATGCTAATACATATAATCCTGGTTGGAAGAACCATCCTAACTTCTCGTACAAAAGCAATAATGCTTTATATGCACCTGGCCAAGCACTTGTTGTACCTCCAGGTTATCAAAAACCCGCTGCTAATATTCCTAACATTCCTAAGAAATCTAACCTTGAAATCTTAATGGAAAATTTTATCGCTAATCAAGCTCAACAAAATAAAGAATTCCTCAATCAAAACGTTCACACCGGTGAACAGTTGAAGCTATTAGAAAATAAGGTAGATGCCCTAGCAACCCACAATAAAATGTTAGAAACCCAAATCTCCCAAGTAGCACAACACCAAGCTAGTTCTGCCGCACCTGCTGGTACATTTCCTGGACAGCCACAACCCAATCCCAAAGGACACGCTAATGCTATCACATTACTAAGTGGGACAACCCTTGATGGACCGGTAGATCCTAGACTCCAAAACCCGACCATGTATCAGAAACCTGAAAAGGAAGTAGAGAAGTCGAAAGATCAATCTGAGAATGTAGAGGAAGACGCGAATGAGAACATAGAGGTTTCAGAAAAACCTTACGTACCTCCACCGCCATATAAACCACCAATTCCATACCCTCAAAGACTTGCAAAATCCAAGAACGAGGGGCAATTCAAGAAATTTGTAGAACTTCTGAAACAATTAAACGTTACTATTCCGTTTACAGAAGCTATAACCCAAATGCCATCATATGCTAAATTCCTAAAAGAAATATTGTCTAATAAGAAAAAAATCATTGAGAACGAAACCGTTATGCTAACTGCCGAATGTAGCGCCATAATTCAAAATAACATGCCTCCAAAGCTAAAAGATCCTGGTAGTTTCTCCATACCATGTGTAATTAGAAAATCTGTCATAGACAAAGCTCTATGCGATTTAGGAGCAAGTGTTAGTCTAATGCCCTTATCTATTTGCGAAAAGCTCAAACTAGGGGACATGAGACCTACCAAGATGTCCCTACAACTAGCCGACAGATCAGTCAAATTCCCTGTTGGTATGCTAGAAAACATCCTTGTCCGAATAGGACAATTTTACATACCGACTGACTTTATAATAATGGACATCAAGGAAGATTCAAACATTCCCATCATACTAGGAAGACCATTTTTATCTACTGTAGGAGCCATCATTGACGTTAAGAAAGGAAATCTTACCTTCGAGGTAGGAGAAGAAAAAGTAGAATTTATTCTTTCCCAATTCTTCAAAGCCCCTGCTATAGATGACTCATGCTGTCTCCTAGATATTATTGATGAATGTGTCAAAGAACTAGAAAGCCAAGAAGACACCTATTCTGGGATGCTGAAAATTCCGACACCAACTATCCTCAAGGATGATGACTAGAAGCAAGAATATCTATATGCCAACCTAAGCGAATGTTTCGCCTTAACACCCGATCCTGCCCCAACTGATAACAAAACTGGTATAGAACTTAAAACGTTACCTGAAGATCTTAGGTATGAATTTTTAGATAAAGAACTCGAACGGCTAGTTATAGTCAATGCCAATTTAGGGAAGATCGAAACCAAAAAACTTCTTAGTGTGTTAAGGAAGTATCCAACCACGTTAGGCTATAATATATCAGATCTAAAAGGAATAAGCCCTTCTCTCTGTATGCACCGCATTATGTTGGAGGAGGACTGCAAGACTTCTAGAGAACATCAAAGACGAATAAATCCTATCCTAAGTGAAGTCATTAAGAAAGAAGTGCAGAAACTACTAGAGGCAGGCATCATATACCAATTATCAGATAACAACTGGGTCAGTCCAGTTCATGTAGTACCTAAGAAAGGAGGTATTATAGTTATAACAAACACAAAAGGCGAATCGGTGGCACAACGTACCCAAACAAGATGGAGAATGTGTATTGAATACATAAAACTAAACAAAGCTACGCGCAAGGACCATTTCCCATTACCATTCATTGATTAAATGCTCGAGCGCTTAGCCAAACATTCCCATTTCTGCTATCTTGACGGATACTCGGGATTCTTCCAAATTCCCATTCATCTTGATGATCAAGAGAAAACCACGTTCACATGCCCCTATGGTACCTTTGCATACCGAAGAATTCCATTTGGACTATGTAACGCACCTGCAACTTTCCAACGATGCATGATGGCGATTTTTGCAGACTTTTTAGACAGAATTATGGAAGTATTCATGGACGATTTTTCTGTCTGTGGAGAAAGTTTTGACGGATGTTTATCAAATCTTGAATTAGTACTGAAATGCTGTGTCAATGTCAACCTAGTGCTCAATTGGGAAAAATGTCACTTCATGGTGAGACAAGGAATTGTGTTGGGTCATATTGTATCAAACAGAGGGATTGAAGTCGATAAAGCAAAAATCAAAATTATCAAAAACCTTCAACCACCCAAAACAGTTAGAGAAATAAGAAGTTTTCTAGGACACGCTGGTTTTTACCGACGTTTTATAAAAGATTTCTCTAAAATCACTAAGCCGCTAACTGAATTATTAATGAAAGAAGTTGAGTTTATTTTCGACGATAAATGCTTAAACTCATTTGAGACGCTTAAAGAAGCCTTAATTTCAAACCTATTATGCAACCTCTTGATTGGAACCTACCATTTGAAATAATATGCGATGCGAGCGATTATGCTGTAGGCGCAGTCCTAGGACAACGCAAAGATAAAAAGCTTCACGCTATCTACTACGCAAGCAGAACACTCGATCCCGCACAAATGAATTACGCCACTACGGAGAAGGAACTCTTAGCTGTTGTATTCGCATTGGATAAATTTCATTCCTACTTAGTGGGCGCCAAAATCATTATTTACACGGATCATGCTGCGATCCGATACTTGCTAAGTAAGAAAGACGCCAAACCGCGACTACTCAGATGGATCTTACTCCTACAAGAGTTTGACTTGGAAATAAAAGACAAAAGAGGGACTGAAAATGTGGTAGCAGATCATTTATCAAGATTAGATGGAATCCAAACCGAGAGTGTTCCCATAAACGAAGATTTCCCTTATGAACGCCTTATTGCTAAACTAGAGATAGCTCCTACCGACGATTTAAATCAACACAATAAACCTTTAACAACTGCGGTAGTAAAAGCCATTTGTACCAACACCACATTACCATGGTACGCTGATTTCGTCAACTATTTAGCCGCCGATGTTTTACCACCCGATTTAACGTACCAACAGCGGAAGAAATTCTTCCATGATCTTAAACACTACTTTTGGGATGAACCATTACTCTTTAAAAGAGGCGCCAATGGTATCTACCGTCGCTGTGTTCCTAACAATGAAATAGACGACGTCATTTTCCATTGCCATTCCGCCCCTTATGGTGGACACGCTAGTACATCGAAAACTTGTGCAAAAATACTTCAAGCTGGCTTCTTTTGGCCTACTTTATGGAAAGACGTCCACGTAGCATTTATGAACTGCGATAGATGTCAGCGCACAGGAAATATATCTAGACGTGACGAAATTCCGCAAAAAGGAATTCTCGAAGTAGAAATTTTCGATGTGTGGGGAATTGATTTCATAGGACCGTTCCCCGCATCTTTCAGAAATAAGTATATATTGGTAGTTGTTGACTACGTGTTAAAATTGATTGAAGCCATCGCTGCACCCATAAACGATACACGAGTGGTACTTAAACTATTCAAGCATGTTATCTTCCCACGATTCGGTGTACCAAGACTAGTAATCAGTGATGGCGGTTCCCATTTTATCTCTAGAATTTTCGAAAAACTACTTTCAAAATATGGCGTTAAACATCGCATAGCCACACCATACCATCCTCAAACGAGTGGACAAGTGGAAGTGTCAAATAGGGAAATTAAACAAATCCTTGAGAAAATCGTAGCCACATCCAGAAAAGATTGGTCCTCCAAGCTAAATGATGCTCTTTGGGCATATAGGACAGCTTTTAAAGCCCCTATCGGAACAACGCTATTTAAATTAGTTTATGGAAAATCTTGTAATTTGCCAGTAGAGTTAGAACATAAAGCTTACTGGGCAATTAAAACCCTTAACTTAAATTACAAGATTACTGGCGAGAAACGAATATTAGATATCAATGAAGTAGAAGAATTGCGTTTAGACGCTTATGAAAATGCTAGAATTTATAAGGAAAGAACAAAAAAATGGCACGATAAGCGTATCTCGCGGAAAGAATTTAAGGAAGGAGACATCGTACTCCTATTCAACTCTAGACTGGAACTTTTCCCGGGAAAATTACGTTCCAGATGGTCAGGACCATTTGAAATTAATAAAGTCTTCCCAAGTGGTGCGATAGAAATTAAAGGAAATTCTATCGACCCATTCATAGTCAATGGCCAGCGCTTAAAGCACTACTTTAACGTCGAAAATCTAAACTATTCGACTTATCTTCAGTTAAGTGAGCCACCTACCCCGATACCTAACTGAATAGGTATTATCTGTCGAGCCATCGACATAAAACAAAGGCGCTTCATGGGAGGCAACCCATGTTTTCTTTTAATTATTTTTATTGTTTTACTATGTTTTTATTTTTCTTTTCTTTTTCTTAATCTTTAAAACTTTCACGTTGCATCTCTTACTCCTTTTTATTTTCTTTTTTTTCTTCTATTTTTTATTTTTCCTTTAAACTTTCTTTTTCTTTTTGATTTAACTTCGACATTACAATAAAACAATGCTTAAAAAACTAGGTCTAGTAAGACTCCTTAAATGGAATTCTGTAGTTGGGCTTGGACTCTTCAATCAAATCCAATCGTCGGCTCTAAATCCCTGCAGAATCTTCTCCATAAAAATAGAAATAAAAAAATCTTTCAAATATTTCCTAAAAAGTCTCAAAGATCCTTTTTATGAAACAAATCAAATATGTAATTGTTCCAAAAGTTCCTTGATTTCCTGCACCTGTTATGAGTACTAGAAGCCTCAAGAAACTCATATTCTCATATCAAATCTTTAAGGATATTATCCAGTTGTACTGTCATGATGTTATATCGCAACATGTTACAATACCTGATAGAATATCTGTTAAATAAAGTACCAACAGACTCTATTGTACCAGCTAGTCAAGATGTTATGACATCTTGCTTAACATTAGGCTGCAATACAACATGTTTTGATAAAATTGTTTCTAACTACTTGTTTTACCAAAATTATTGTCAACTATAAAATCACATACCTAACAGGGTTAGAGTCCCATATGAGTAAAATGCTATAAATGAGTTTGAGTCCCATATGGAGCGACGATTATTGAAGTGGGTTCATATCCCATGGAGAATATGAAATTCACAAGAAAGTCGAAGCATAATACAAGGATTTATAACCCGTGTCGATAACTTTATATGTATGTTTGGTTGGGAAAGATGTCTTGGTATGGTTTCTGAATAGGGATTGATTTAAGTTGGTGAACTCAAGTGTACATGTTCCTGTATAAAGCGAAAGTCCCCTAGAATATTAAGTCTTCATTATATTTGTTTGACTTAAGCTAGGAATCGATTAGAAACCCTATAGAGTAGTGTGGACACATAAGATAGGAAACTCACTGAAATTACTATTTCACCCCATTATTGTTGTTATTTTACAGAAAATTCTTTGCAGGTGAAAGGCAAGGACAATCTTGCTTGAAGACTTGATGACTTTATGTTTTAGGTGATGTTATTTTCTGTTGTATAGATATTCTTTTGAGATCATCTAGATGATGATCTAGATCTTAGTTTTATTTCAGACACCTTTGTAAATATATAGTGTTATGCACTAGTCCATAAATGAATTTTTACATCGGGTGAAACTGACTTTTTACATCGGATCTGGGTCCGATGTAAAGTCATGCGATATAGTAAATCAGGGACTTTTTACATCGGTTCTGGGTCCGATGTGAAAAGACAGTTAACACATCGGTTATAAGCTAAGTCTGATTTAAAAAACAATTATAACATTATTTTTTTTAAAATTGACGCAACATTTTACATCGGTGGACCAATGTAAAAGATACCATTTTTACATCATTTGTGCTTTTCGCCCGATGTAATAGACACAGTTTTGACAATTTTTACATCGGTTGGAAGTAATGAACGATGTAAAATGTAAGCCATTTTTTTTAATAAATTATTTATTTTTTGGATGATTCCCTGTAAAAATAAAATTGATACCCATTTTTTCATATTTTTCCAATATCACACAGACTATATTTAGGTCGCTATATATATATGTCATAGCTTTCCAACATCACATAGACCACATCTAGGTCAATATTTTCATATTTTTCACAACAAACTTACAAAATGAACAATTATATTGTAAACTTGAATTGTATCACAACAAACAAACTCACAACAAACTTACAAATATATATTCTTCACAACAAACAAACATACAATTGTATCACAATAAACAAACTCACAACAAACTTACAAATATATATTCTTCACAAAACATACAAAAATATTCAACCATTTATAAATCTTTTTCCAAACTTGAATTACCAATATAAAATCCACAAGTAGATGAGTTATAGCTTTGGTAGACAACACCAAAATAACATTGTCTAACAATAAATAATAACAATTAACATCAGCAAAAAATATCAAGAAACTCAATACATGTACAAAAACCACATGTAATATGCAAAAACTCAATAATAACAATTATGTGCAAAAACCACAACTTAGACAATTCTATAAAACTCACCAGATAAAGCTTAATTGTTATATAACTCAAAGAAACATTTTGCCCAACGGAGTCGCAAATCATACAAATCATCTTGTGTTAATTCTGTTGAGTCATCAAATACCTATAATACATAAATATAATAATATAGAGTTATTCTTTAAAAATTCATATTAAGTTGCAAAACACAAAGTAAATAACAAAGTAAAGTTATTTTTATTACCTGCATCCAATTCTCGGTTATATTGGCAGAGACAATATCCAACATATTTTTTATCACATAGTACCCACAATCATTAGAGTTATGTTGTTGTCTTGTCTACAATTGAATGACATAATTAGTGAATATTTATCATAAATTTAACTATAGAATTACAATTTACATCACACTTACATTGGGATGAAGCCATGTAGCCTTTTTTCTATTTTCATTTGCCATTTAATGAACCCCAAAAGAACTAATACAGAAAGATAAACATCACATAACTAAATTTACTCGCCAATGAAAAATCACATAACTATTAATTGCCAATGAAAGTCACATAAAAGATAAACTTACTTTGTAATAATTTTCTTTGTGTTCTGGTCAATTTCCCGATGAAGTGAACAAAATAAGACAACTGAATTGTCTCTTAGACACATGACTATTAATTGCCAATGTCTCTTGTACGTGTGTGTGGAAACAGAAAAGTCACATAAAATATATATGTTATCAAAATTAAATAATATAAAACAAAATTTCATAAAAATTCTTACCCATGAATTAATGGTAGTAAGTGGCACACTCTGTTTTCATCACGTAACTTTTCTAGTATGTAATTTTTAACATCCTCTTGAGATTTCGCTCCATTATCATTATAAATACACCTAGCAGGGTCCATAAATCCATTTAATTCTGAAATGGAATTCTCAAGACATACACGATGAATATACCTGAATAATTTTAAAATAAACATTAGAATCAAAGTGATGAGAGATATAACATATTAATAGAGACTGACTTTAATAAAACAATAAAATGTACTTACGTGCATCAAATTTGCAGAATAGACACGTCAAGACAATGACCTAAAACCACCAATAACTCTCTGATACACTTAGCTGACATATAAAAATTAGAGACACTCGCACAATGACTTAATCGTATTTCCAAATGGTTCTCATTCATTTTCAAAACCATGAGTAACAATCTCTGAACATCATCAACTTCCACGTCTTTTGTGCTTCCTTTTGCAGTTGAACAACTTCCTTTTTCGCTTCCATCGATAATTTCCATTTTTTCAATGAATTTAATATTATCTGTGCTTTGTGATAAACACATAGACTTAAGTGTCTCCATTAATGATTGTTGAAACATCTTACGCTCTTCAACCAACTTTTCTTCAAGTTCAGCTCTAAGTTTTGTTTCCAATGTTGCAAGTTGTTCATTTACGTCAATATGTTGTTGTTGACGTGACCTTCCAAAGTAAGTGATTTGTTTATGGCGTTTTTCAACACCACGAACACGACCTCCATGCTCAGATGTTCCAATGGCTAATGTTAAGATATCGTTACGTCCATCCGGAACAATTGCACCTTTATCAGCTTCTTGAACTAGAGAATCCTACAAAATGCAAAAACTACAATTAATCAATCACAAATATAATGATACTTGAAGTATTTTTCATTATTTACTTACAATTTTTTCAGCAACCTCTTGTGTAGATTTTGATGTTTATTCTCCTCCATTCTTTTGTCGTGCTCTCTTCCATAACTCATGGCGTGATGGTGGAGATGGACTACCATTATCATCTAATGTGGAATTATCTCTCGATGATGACTTTTATTTCATAATTTTCTCCTCAAGTAAGTGATACCCTCCATGAGACAATAAGTGTGGGTATACATTCTTAGCTACATTATCCTTACCCTTTTGACTTTTTTCCTATTATAAACTCAAAAATTTATTAATCACTAAATATAATAAAAATGGTATGCACACAAAAACATATAACTCCTACTAACCTTAAATTCAAGGGTATCTTAAATCTTGAGAAACTCTTTTCACGTGTCTTCCGTAATAAAGTTATACTTGACATATAGAGGATGATCATTTTCTATGGGATGATTAATATATCTGTCTGTGAGTTGTGTCTTAAAACCTCTCCATCGCTCTCCCGTATATTTAATCCATTCTTTCTTCAACCTATCCTTCTTTGGATCTTTACATTCTGGAATAGTGAAATGAGCCTACAAATATAGTATATGTCATATGTTGTTAATTAGTATATGATTATAAAATATAATAAAGTGTTGTATTTAAAATACCTGAATATCAGTCCAAATAACATCTTTTACGCCTTCATCTACTTCTTTCCAATCATTTTTCACAATACTACAATACTGCCAAACAAGACATGCTATATAACTCTTAAAATGTGTAGCATTTTTACCAACATCAATACATTCATAGGTTCTTGGATTAAACTCGACCTTTATCTTTTCACCTGTTTGATGAACTTTGTCAATTTGTGTCATGAAAGTGGGACCTCTAACTCTTCTTTTATTGGGGTTACTAGATGAAGAAGGATTGTCGTTTGAATCACCCATGCATCTGTTTACACAAAATAAAAATAATTATAAATAAAATTAAGCACAAAATAAAAACTATTAGAAATAAAATTAAGCACAAAATAAAAACAATTAGAAAATAAAGTAACGTGGAATTAACTTATAAAAAAAATCTTACTAGTCCTCCCATATCCCTTCTTCATGGTCTATGCGAATAGCATGCACATCATCCCCTTCATTTTCTTCAATGAATGTAGTCACATTTGTTGAGAAAGGATGAGTTTCGGAAATATCAAGATCCTCATCACGATTTTCATCACTATCATGCACTTTTCCTTGTAAAAACACTGACCACTTTTTATTAGAAGGATTTGTGACATAAAACACTTGTTTTGCTTGAGATGCCATGATGAAAGGTTCGTTCGCATAAGCTAACTTGCTAAAATCAACCAGTGTAACTCCAAATTCATCGATTCTTACACCACTGTTGATATTAATCCATTTGCATTTAAATACAAGAACTTTAAACACGACATAATTAACTTTCCAAATCTCTTCAATCACCCCAAAGTACGGTGTAGATGCCATAACCGGGTTTTTATCTTTAGCACTAGAGAAGTGAATGGACTCGGCCACAATCATTACCCCACTATTTTGCGTGGTACTACGGTCATCCTTTGACTTTGTATAAAAAGAGGTTTTATTAATATCATATCCACTCGAAGTTATTATGTTACATTTAGGCCCATAAGACAACCACTTAATTGTATTAGAATCAATATCTTCATTAGCAATTCTTTCTTTAAACCACTCAGAGAAACTCTTATTATGCTCTTTTAACAATCCTCTTTCATTCATCTTGAGATATTTTTTCTTTATGATGCTTTTGTGAACATATAAGAAAGGTTGAACTTCATCTATGTTATTCAATATATACAAATGCGCTTGAACAACCACATCAATATTTTCATTCTACCTTATATACATTTATTTTTCAACTTTTCTACTCTACTTTATATTTTCATAAACACCTACGTTAAATACACATTTAAAATTTATATTATACATGATATAATTTGCACTGAAAATACATATGATCCTAACTTTTAATATATATATATATATATATATATATATATATATATATATATATATATATATATATATATATATATATATATATATATATATATATATATATATATATATATATATATATATATATAAAAGTTAGGATCATATGTATTTTCATTGCAAATTCCATCATGTATAATATGAATTTTAAACGTGTATTATACCTAGGTGTTTCTGAAAATATAAGATAGAGCGGAAAAGTTGAAAAATAAATGCAAACGTTTTCTTTTTCTTCTAATTTTCTTTTTTTAATACCAAAGTTTGATATAGGATAGCAACAAAAAGGGCTATAGGAGACATAAGATATACACCCATTTAAATCAAGGTTGGGAATAGGAATTTGAGTTAATTTAGAGACTGAAAATGACACACTTGCTTACGAAAAATATTAAAAAAATAAAGGTTTATTCTTATAGATGTTTCTCTTTAACCTTGTAATGTGCAAAATATATTGTTTTTAAGTAAGGAATTCAAGCTTTCAGCCCTTTGTGTTTTATATTCTCTCAATATCAATAATATCTTCAAACTTTTAGTATTGATTTAATTTTCTTCTCTGATTGAATGTGTTGTTTTATCTTTACCGAGTGCAGGAATAAATGAACACTTAAATTGGTTACTTTGTCAATTTTCGTAGTTTATAATTTTTTTTTAATTTCTATTTATTTTTGTTGATTTTTTCTTTATTTTTGGATTTATGTTTGATTTTATTTATATTAGCTTGACATAATTTTGTCTATTGCTTTAATAAATAATTTTAATGATATTTGAAAACATAGTGTGTTGTATTTAAAAAATCTCTGATTTCGTTTATGAGACCTAAAATATTTTTGAAATTGTCTTTAGTTGATAGGCGAGTTTTTATTACAAGGCTATTCTCCTTGGTTACTTTTGTTGAGATTGTAATTCCCCTGTGTCGAAGCAGCATGCTATTCGACAGAAGATTGTGTTGAATTAGTCTGTAAGTGTGTCGAAATGTCAAAGCAGGTTGCTTGCTAAAATTTCGACTTAGACCTATTTTAGTAAATGTTAATTGAATTAGGTATTTTTGAGCTTTTCTATTTTTGGGTTTTGGCTTATGGAGCAAGCAAACTCAGTTATAAATAGAGGGAGTAATCCTTATTTTTATAATCAACTTGTATTCACAGAATTTGCAATTGCAAGTGAATAACAAGTTTTCTACAGTTTGTGGGCAGAGTAACACTCTGCGGAAAATAATCTTCTTTCTTTCTCTATCTTTCATTTTTTTATTGTCATTGTGTAGTGATAACAATCTTGTTCATGAAGATTGATTGAAATTCTCAATAGGTTTTGGTGGATTTATAACATCTGGCATCTAGAGCTCCGGTTGAGCGACTCAAGGGAAGAAAATCATGATGGCAGTGAATCATCCGAACACAAGCAGATGAAGGTTGTGTTCTGTTGTCAAGATCTCTGGTATCTTGTGAGAAGGGTTATAACAGCTTAAAAAACGCAACATAAGAAGATGAGGTTGCACACAAAGAATTGAAGAAAAAGAATAATTATAAAGTTCTCTTTATAATTCATCAATGTCTAAGTACATATGATTTCAAAAAGGTTAGTGATGTAGAATCTGCGAAAAAAACTTGGGAAATTCTGGAAAAATCTTTTGGAGGTGCAGAAAAGGTGAAAGAGGTGGGGTTACAAACTCACAAAAGAACATATGAATTTCTTCAGATGGAAGAAAGTGAGAGAATAATTGATTTCATCACTAGGGTTACAAAATGAGTGAATCAAATCAAAGTATATGGAGAATTGTTAATAACAAGATCGGTTATTGCAAAGATCTTCAGATCTTTGGCTCTGAAGTTTGACAACGTGGTAGTAGCCATAGAAGAGTCGAAATTGACAAAATAAGAGCTTCACGGGAGGCTAGAATCTCATGAAAAAAAAAGGTTGAAAGAGATGTAGGCAAGTCTAAGAGTGATGTGGCTTTGCAGGCGCAGTCAAAACAACCGATCGAACAATCATAGAGAGAAAATCAATGAATTCACCATCGAATGTTTTTTGTCCCACAAGAAGGGAAAGGTAAACATCAAGCAAACCTGAGAAGGGTGAAATCAAGGTCTCGCAACCGAGAGATACGGGTAAGGAAGTCGATTACGCAAGAGGAAGGTATTAGCATCCCTCTCGCCTGTGGTACTCCACAGGATCCACTCTTGTTGTTCTAATCAAAGAGTGTGTTCTAATCTAAAGCTTACGAGCTAAAAGGAAAAAATGCAAAGGGGAATGCATGCGAAAGAAAACACAGGGAAAAGAATGAATATTTATAAAGTTTCGCTCTCCTGGGCCCCGTGACCAAATGCATATGTATCCCTTTTAAGGAATCAGAGCATCGTAATGCGACTCAAATTTTTTTGTTAGTTACATGTATTTTATGAACGATGCTATCGAAACACGTTCTTTTTGAAAAGGTTTTAAAATAAAAAAGTCCTAAGACAAAAATATTTACGTTGGTTGGTGTTTTTACCTTGAAAAGGGGTTTAAGAAATGTTCAAGTGTTTTATGCATTTGCCAAGAAAAGAGTTTTAATCTTAATCATGCAAAAGATAAAAGATATCTAAGGGACACTGTTGTACCCCAAAATTTTCCCTCCCATATATTCTCAAGACATTACAAGAAAAAATCTCCAAGTTGCCCAAGGTTGCTCAAGAGTTGGTCAGACAAGCTATCTCCTAAGGCAGTCTACCCCAAATTAGGGTTTTGTGTTGCATCAAGATCCTTGAGTCCAAGTGACCCCAAGTGCTCCCAAATGTCCTAATATGTTCTCAAGATCATCCATGTCAAATTTCAATCCTTGTAGAGGAAGTTTGCTCAGTCAATTGCTCAAAGGGTCCAAAAATCGACTGTGCTAGGGAAAAAGTCAACTGTGACCTATAAACAGTCAAAATTCAAGATTTTTTGTCAACATTCTTATTTTGAATGATATTTCATCATTTTATCAAGGGTTTATCATGATTCATCAAGGATTTCTCAAACTTCATCAAGACTCAAAAGTTGTTAAATTAGGGTCTTGAAGGAAAAGTCAACTCAACTTTGACCAAGGATAACTTTCTCATACTTTATGAGAAATGACTCATCCAAATCTCATTTTGAAGAGGATGAAATTTCCTACAATCCATCTTCATACCCCAAAATCAAAAAAATGCACTCACAAGAAGTTATGAATTTGAACATTATAGGTCATTTTTGAAAGTCAACAAAAACACCTTTTTTTCCAAAGCTCATAACTTGAGCATGGAATATCAAAATGCGAGGAGACAAAAAGTGTTAGTTATAGTACATCTCAAGCTTTCTAAAAAGTCAAAGAACACTTCCAAAAGTTCAAAATTGAAGAAGTTATGCATTGTTGAAGTTGGACTTTTTTTTAAAGATTGCCAAAAGTCAACTATCCCCAAAACTTCAAATTTTGTCAAATGGGCCCATTCTTTTCAACTTGATTTGAGTTTGCATCATTGCCCACGTGCCCTAGCTTCAGCCATGTGTCCACATCACATTTTTATTATTTAATTTGATTTTTATTTGAATTAATTTATTTTAAATCAAATAAAATCATATAAAATCTAAAGCTTTGATAACTCATGATCTTTTGGCTATTTCATGCTTTGATTACAGCCATTATCATCATCAAATTCGTATCAAATCAAATCATGTGCACAAATATTGGAATTAGGCAAATTTGGAAAGATTTAATGGAAGAATCAAATCGACATCAAAGTCATTTATAGAGGGAGATTTGTACCAAGTTTGTAGACCTAATGCAAAGCACACTACATAAACAAGCGCAGCAGACAGAAACAAGTTAGCAAGTGTTGGAAGAGGCAGAACAAAAGTGAAAAAATCCACAAAAAATTGAGAGATCAAAATCAGGGTTAGAGGCAGTTTCAGGACACGAGACTTGTTCAAATCGCTTCCTGGGCATTCACACAAGCTACCTGGACCAAAACAAGCATTTTCATACGCCCTAACGCGCTGTAAGTCTCACGAAAAAGACCCCTGTTCATGAATTCGATTTGATTTGTTCTTGCATCATTTGAGAAAACCAATGGCATATTTGTGATCACAAGAGCATTTGCAAGCTTTTCATAATATTCAATTGCATTTATCTGGCTTATATGAAGAACCACCATTGTTAGGGTTCGGTTCTTGTTTTTGGGCGTTTTTGTTTCAGGTGCAATTGGTTCACATAATGGATATGGTTGTGATCGGGAGGGTGAGACGAACACAACCATGCCCTTGAAATTTATTTTTGTGGCCTGTAGCAGATTTTGGAGATGAACATGCTTATAGCTACGGACTTCTGTCCGTTGGTATAGGTATCTGGCGTTTTAGCCACAGACGAGAGGTTGGGGATGATGCGTGGCATCCCATTACTGGTCAATTCAAATATCACGCGCGTTTTTTTTTTCTGGCAATGATTTTGTTTTCATATATTATTATTAGTGTATATTATGTTAACAACTAAAGCAATATGGTGTAGTGGCAAAGCAAGCGTGCATATCTCCTTCAGGACCTGGGTTCGAATCCCAGGTCCCCCACTTTCTCAATAACTTTTGTTTTCAGGTGATTGTATGCACGCTCAAGTTGGCAATCTACCATGTTCCCTCATCTATCCAAATGCCAGATGGCCAAGAGCCAGATCTGGTGGTCAAAAAGCTGGAGGTCCACCATGAGCCAAGTCAACATGCGCACACTGGATCACAAAAAGTCAAAGAGGCCAACTGCTAATGGGCCTTCAGATTTGCTTTTAACACCCCAAAAAAGGCCCAAATTCTTCTCCTCTCTTATTATTTATTTACTTTAATTGTTTTATTTAATTCTCTAACCAATCAAAAAATTCTTTTTTTTATCAAATAAAATCACAAAAATATTTTTTATTCAAGCAAACTTTAAACTTTTATTTTTTTTTCTCAATAAACACTAATTAATTAATTAGGTTTTTAATTCTAGAAAACTCTAACTTATTTTTGTAAATAATTAAAATTGATTAGATTTAATTAGGTTTTAACCACTAATTCAATAATTTTATTTTCTTTCTTAAAATAATAAAAATCCAAAAATATATCATTAATTTATTTTCTTCATTAATTAATTTATTTTATTTAATTTAGTAATTAATTTATGATTAATTTCTTTCTTAAAATAAAAAAACAATAAAAAGATGGCATTTTCTTTTAAAAAAAAGGGTCAAAACCCTAAACTCGCACTTGATCTAATTTCCCGCGCGCTTTATTTATTTTTATCATATTAATGTATCTGCTCCCGGATTGTAATAGTTAAATAGGACTTTTTTTATTACTTACCGCTTTATTTTATTTTTTAAAGGGTTTGTCTTTGGCGATGTAAATACCCGACGCCTTGTAATTTAAAATTCCACATTTTATTTCCGTATATTATAACTGTTAGATGTTTGATAATAGGGTTTGCATGACAAGAATGAATGTTAATCTTAAAAATCAAATTAGATCACCCTTAACATGTACAAAGATAAAAATAACTGAAAATGACACACTCGCACATGCGCACTCTTAGGGTACACCCCACTTGGTTGCCTTTGTACACAGTCGTTGAGTATAGGTTGTTTTAGAGATCGTCCGCTTGTCTAAAAGATCATAGTCGCCTCGAAATGGTTGCCTCGGATATTGTTGACTCAAACAAATGATCTAAGACATTAGGGTTACCGCTAAGGCATCCTAACATTGCTTTAGTGACTGTATGTCCCTCATTCGAATTGACCCTCAAACTCCAACACCGGTGCTACCCACTCATTAATAGTGGGATAGCATTGTCTAAAGGAAATTAGTATAAAACGATTCCTTTTTCGAGTAGGTAGATAGTTCTTATATACTTGCTCATTCAAAACAAAACAAAATTTTCACACTTACACTCTTTTTCGAACAATGTTTTCAAAACACTTCATTACACTCTTGAGGACAGAAGCAAGAGTTAAATTAAAGTTTCAAACAAAAACTTTTTTCAAACCCACAAGCACAAAAAAACAATTTTGAAAACAATTGATCAAGTACCTAAGAGCCCGTGGATAACCACGGATAGAAAGGGTGCTAATACCTTCCCTTTCTATAATCTACCCCCCGAACCCGAGAAATATCTCGAAAAAGGAATTTTTCTGTGCTTTTTTTCCTTTCCTTGTTGGATAAAATAAAAGTCGGTGGTGACTCTTGCTTACCGCGACATCTTGCGAAAACAAACGCAAAACGCAAACCAACATTCCAAAAAAACAGTCAGTTCTTCCCACCGTATCACAGACACTATCTAGCTTTATCCCTAATGTTATAATACAATGATTGATCCTATAGTTGGGATTTGAAAGGGAAAACACTACTTAAGTTAGCATGCATGGATTACAATCCTAATGGTTAACTTGCATCGGAAACGAAACAAGTGAATCCTAAGGGAACATACAAAGGTGTAAAGAAAAGCACAAGCACAAGTGCAATCAAACAAAGTTGAGCCAAAACCAAAATAAAATCAAGTGCGAGCTAACAACAAACAAAGAGTCCAATGGATCTCAAAGTGGGAGTAAGTAACTCTTTCCACTTGATTTGTTCAATCACCAACATCAAGTAACAACTCAGAGAATCAACATTTAAAGAAGCATGGGCTGACATCATTGAAATGAATGATAAAGTCTGGGGGTAGGTTACGAACCCTTTTCCACTTTATTTGACTAAATGGACAAAAATAGGCATGGTTCAAAGCGTCAACGTACAGCGTGAGCTTAGAATGAAATGGACGAGAATGTATGGGGGTAGATTACGGGTCCTTTGTTCCAATTATTGACTCGATAGAAAGAACAAAATAAAAGGGAAACACGAGGGGAGTTGGATTTGCCTTCGTCAAGGTCTTTTGCACATAAGCAAACACAAACGTTGCCTCATTTTGAGGACTTTGCAAAAAAAACATCGCCTTCTTTGAGGACTTTAAACAGATTTTGCCCACTTAAAGTTGGGACCCCTATTCATGCATCTCTATTCCTACTTCTCATGGCAAGGAAAATAAAATGTGATGCGGAAAATAAAACCAGAATCAGAATAATACCAAACGAACTAGAGTTCGTAGCAAGCAAGTAAAGCATAGAAACCCAGAAAACTTCGTGCAAGCTTCACCAAGCAATAGAGAAACAATCAGAAATAACATCTAATATAAAAATCAATGTCGCAAATGCAAAATAAAACCTCATGCAGAAAATCCATCGCATCAAGTCAAAGTCCTTGTGCAAGACAAGTCTATACAACCAAACAATAATCTAAACGTCATGTTTTGCACGACAAGTCTTCAGAAACTTGCACAAGTCACAATACGAGTTAGCAATTAACAAGGTAACATAATCGGAATCAAGTATCTGCATCACAAATTAAATCAAGGTTAAAATGCGAAGAAACTCAATCCAAACAAGCATTGGAGCATCAACATTAAAAATCAGGCAGCATTGCTGCCATCTCATAAACCGCATAAAATATCGATCCGAAATCGAGCAAACTTGATATCAATCCCAAACAAAAGCCAAGGCAACTGCCCTTATCCACAACACAACAATTAAATCACCTATTTGCACCAACTTACCGAACTGGGCAGCATTGCACCGTATCACAAAACAATCCGAGCAATCGTGTCGGAAACGGTAAAACTCAACACCAATGGTCCATAAACGCATAAACATGCATGAATAAGCATCAAACAACTTTTGAAAAGTAATTTCCAATTCATTTGCAATGTTCGGGCAGCAACACATACATGTATCAGAATCGGACAAAAATGAGTTTAAAACTATCTAACGGATACACCAAAATATTCACTGATTCATGTATCATTGCTTAGAAATTACAAATGCCTTGTAACAATTAAACCCGCATTCAAACAATGATTCCAAGTCTTAAATAAATTATTCAAGTATTGATGCAATTAATCAGATCAAAGCATTTTAACATCGAAAAAATTAATTCACCATCAAATTGATCCGAAATTGCATTAACACATGAAATCCACATCAATTCACATAAAAATTCAACAATCAAACATTTAGATCCAAAATTTGGTATTCAAAGTCAACATTAATTTTACCGATTAAAATCAAGATCTAAACCGATTAAATCAACATTCAACCAATTCCACACTTCAACATCATCATCAATTCAAGAAAAAAATTCTCTCGAGAATTCAAAAATTCCATTCATGAAATTAATTCACAATTCAATTCAATTCATGTTCAAATAAGCACTTATCACAAAATCGATCAAACAATAAGCACTTAAATCAATTTAGTATTCAAAAAAAGTATGAAGAGTTACTGAATTGAAGATCAAATCAGATAAAGAAGTGAAGTTGGCCAGATTTTCGATCGGAAGAGGAAGATATGTCAGGACCTGAAGAAGCTTCACCGAGACAATGGAAGTTTGCGCGAACAAGATCGCAATGGAGGAGTCTTCGAACGACGGAGGATCGCGGAGAAGGAGCGGTCGTTTTGGTGACCAGAAGAGGAGATGCGAGCAAGTGGAGAAGGAGGGAGATCCGCTATTTCTTGAGAGGAAGATGACGTTGTTTAAATTTTTCTTGACTTTTCTTTGAATGTTCTTGAGAAGTTTGAGAGAAAAGTTGAGAGATTTTGAGAGAGAAATGAGTTTGATTTTATGAGATTGAGAATAACGAGTGTAGTTGTGTTTGAAATTTGAATTTAAAAATATTTATAGTATTGGCTCCAAAGTCTTGTTTGGCTTGACAAAATGATGATTTTTCAGCTTATATCATGAACAGTCGACATCAAACCCTTAAACTCATGACGTGCAGTGTGAAATCCTGACGCACGGCCTGAAACAAAAATGTTGATGACGAAATTTATGACATGGTGCTGAAAGAAATGCTCTAATACAATAATAACTGAGAAAGTTACGATGCTCTGAACGGAGAGAACTCTGTGTAAAAATTCGCAGTGCAGATTTTTTAGCTTATTTTGTGTATTGTTCGCGAACAAACCACAAGCTTACGTTTTTCAATGCGGAATCCTGACGTGCAACCTGAAACAAAATCTTAGATGACGGAATTTGTGACATCAGGCCGAAAGAATCGTCCCGACATAATAAAAATCGAGCGAGTTATGATTTTTCGAATGGTGAGAAACAGTGGACTTATTTTGTTGTCTTGAAATTTTCAGCTTATTTTCATGCACTCTTTAGAAAGCAAGCCACAAACGAAGCCTTCGAAGCATAATCCGAACTCGGGAGCTTAATAAAAGTTTTAGCTCATAAAGTTTGTGATATCACGATTCGAGAATTGTACCCATACAATAAAAATTGAGAGAGTTACAGTTTTTACAATATCGAGAAACTGTCCGGTAGAAAACCATTTCGAAGTGCAACTTTCTCTGGTAATTCGCACTTTGAGAGATCTTCTACAAAGAATTGATTTCTGACCCGAACATATGGATCGAAGATAAAATCAAGACGAATGTTTCTCCCAAAGAACATCCAAAAGCATCGAATCGGGCGAAAGTTATGAATTTTTCAACATCAGATAAACAATGGTTCAATACACTATTTTCACGGTATTTTCACTGTATATCTTCAAAGTATTCGCACATTCAGAGATCTTCCTAAATGAATTAGCTTTCGAGCCGAACACGAAACTTGGAGGAAATAACAAGACGATTCAAATTCTCCAAGAGCCACTCAAATATCATTTTTCGGTCAGATGTTACAAATTTTTAAGCATCCAAAAACCAACAAATCCATTGTATAACACATTTAAAGTATTTGGCGCTTTTAAAAATCTTCCTCATAAAATTAGCCTTTGACCTGAGCCGCTAAACTGGAGAGTATATCAAGGCGGTTCTAAAGACTGAAGAACCATTCCTAAACCATTTTTTGCTGAGCTCGCACTACAAAATACTGAATTTATGTCTGCATTGTCTCAACTCAATTGAAACACTTGACTTTCTGTGCAATTCAAAGCATGCCAAGATACATAAGAGATTGATATGATGACGACTTGATTGTTTGTTGATTTAATATCTTGGAACACGTGTGGAGTGCATTTAAAATCCAAAAACCCTGAGTTCTGCTTCACAATGCTGCTTAACGGAACAATCATCTTTCGCAACTCTTTCTTGCAGAGAAAAGCCTTGATTCCATGAGTATAGACCCAATGGCATGTATGTATGAATATGATGATGAAGTACAAGCCAATTAGGATTAAAATGAAGAGGGAGGATTTTAGGGGTATAACAACTACCCATATTCAATTTTCTTTAACCATAGGGTGAGATTGGAGGTAGCCTTTCGAACAATCAAGGAGAAAGAGGATTGAATACTCAATAGAACCATAAAATTTGCACTCTGAAGACAATCGAGTATTATTTATTTTTTTGGATTTTCTGTATTGGTGAAAAGTGGTTAGTCTGAATGAAATTTTCTTAGAGATGCATGTCAAGTCAGAGTTAGACACAACACAAAAAGAGATCAGATGAAAATGTCTGGTAATGATTTGGACACATACAACAAGAGACTTGGTTAAAACCAGCCTCTAACAACCAATATTGGAAACAAGCATCGGGTGAAGGTGAACCTTGGCAACGGAAGGAACGTCGGGCGAAGGCGAGCCTATTAAACGAAAGAACGCCGGGTGAAGGTGAATATCAACAAACAAAAAGGACATCGGATGAAGGAAAACCTAACAAACAAAAAGAACGTCGAATGAAGGCGAAACTTATCAAACGGAAAGAATGTCGGGCAAAGAAGAACCCCGACAAATGAAAAGGACATCGGGTGAAGGCTAACCTTATCAAACAAAAATAACATCGGGTGAAGATGAAACTTATCAAACGGAAAGGACACCAGGAGAAGGCTAACCTTATCAAACGAAAATAACGTTGGATAAATGTGAACCTAACAAACAAAAAGAATGTCGGGTAAAGGCAAAACTATCAAACAAAAAGATCATCGGGTGAAGGCGAAACTTAATAAACAAAAGAACATCGGACGAAGGCGAACCTTAAAAAACGAAAAGAATGGCGGGTGAAGGCGAACATATCAAATGGAAAAAATGCCAAGTGAATGTGAAACTTAACAAACGAAAGAACGTCAGGCTAAGGCGAACCTTAACAAACGAAAAGAACGTCAGACGAAGGCAAACATACTGGGGATAAGATAAACATGTACAGTCGGAGTTAAACACATATAAGAAAGAGACCGACCAAAGAAGACTCTTGAGGAAAGAACGATGATTAGAAGCGAACTTCTTAGGGATTTAAAGGTATACAAAACTTGAATAGAACACCGATCAAAGGCGAACTTGCAAATGAAAAAAAGACCAGTTGAAAGGACTCTGGACAAGGATTTCCAAAACATGTTGGACTTTTAAGAGGTTGCGAATGCGCAAGAACTACAATATCCCTCAGGAGAACGGTGAGGTGTAATTATTTAAAAGCGGAAATTATATGAATTACCACACATCATGTATGGATAATCAAATACTTGAGAAACAAGAAAGGTTATACACCAACTCTTACTCGCACTCTAATGGCAAATCAAACACGGGTAAAATGACCGAAGACTTGAATGGGCAAGGGAAATTCATGATTCACTTGGGAAAAGAGAAATACCAAAGACCTTAATGGTGCCAAACCAAAATAGACTCCGTTAGGGAAACTGGCCAAGTATCCCACAAGACAAAACACTTAATAGGAAGTGAATATCTGGAAACAGGACAGTTGGAGAAAATCCTGGGGAATAAAATCATAAGGAGTATTCAGCTTCAGGCGCGTAATATCTAGTTATATCAGGTTCATAGCATAATTGACTTATACTTCAATGCATGTTTGAATTTTTATAGCGTAATGCTCCATACAATGGAAATGCTACGTGTTTTGGTAGATGAAATGTAATGATGTATGTTTAGTGATGCATGTTTCAGTGTTTCACTAGGGAAAACACAACAATAATCGACTTCTTGGAAGACAAGGAAATTTTGAAAAATTATCCTTGCACATATGATCTTTTGTAGAGGAAAATCAATCTGAACTTCATTGGGAGATTGCAAATCTGAAACAACAACTTCCAAGGATCAACATCACTAGGGAAGTAAACTTTTGGGAGGAATATTGCAAAAATAAATTGCATCCCAGAGAAAATCTTGAACTCTAGTTAAACTCTCAATTTCCTGGGGAACAGATCCCTTGTCTCCTGTCAGGATGAGGAGAACTTCGTTGGGAATGGAAATTTTCTCTCGTAGAGTTTCTTGGTGAAGATAACTTCTACTGGGGATAATATGAATTCTTGAATCAAAAGAAAACCAATATCAGAACGCACTGGGGATTTTACCACTAGGGTATAAATCTTCACTTGGGGAAGAGGAAAGAATCTTTGAACCGGAAACTCAATGTTCCAAAACTCCACTGGGGATATCTCAACAATCTTCTATCATTAGGGATAAATAATTCTTACCAGCACTCACATGTACACACAACACAAGGGAAACATGATTTTGTACAACTTTCATCACCACCAGGATTATTGGGGAAAATAAAACTTGCTCTGCTAGGGATAAAAGGGAAAAGTCCTCGAAACTTGGTTCCAACTGGGGAGAATACCACACCTTCCACTAGGGAAATGAAAAGCTCTTAATAGCAATTTGTTGGCATAAAATATACCGAGGAAGTCATCTTTTCAAGACTTTCGTCAACACATGACTTGTACTGGGGAGAAGAAATTGACTTCATGGGGAAAACGAGCTTCCTTCATGAGAATACAAACCAGAATCTCCCATAGGTAAACAGAAATCTCTTCAAGAAACATTGGCAGTAGCAGGCCTCAATAATGAGAAAGATGCAAAGTTCATGGGGAAGACAAGTGCTAACCTCACTAGGGAAGTACGTGTCAACTTCACGGGGGATATATCAGAAATCCTCAGTCGGTAAATAAAATGATTCTGCCAAAAATTCTTGAAAGGAGTAGATTGTGCTAGGGGAAAGATTACGCAGCATCCTGGTTCACTAGGGGATAAAGAACTGTGCATGTAGAAAGCCTTAACCTTTAAGACCTTCCTATTGGTAAAGAACCAAACTTGCCTTGTTCTCATGCCATAAATGGACAAAAGTACCTGCAATAATATTGTAATACGGTTGGAGAACTAACTGTTATATTGGTTTTTCATTTGTATTCGTAAATGTTGCGGTAAGCAAGAGTCGCCACTGACTTTTCTTTTATCCAACAAAGGAAAGGGTGAAAAGAACAGAAAAAGACCTTTCAAGATTATTTCTGAGTAAGGGGGTAGATTATGAAAAGGGAAGGTGTTAGCACCCTTTCCATCTGTAGTTGTCTACAGGATCTTAGATGCTTAGCTCACTTAAAAAATACCTTGTGCTTTTGTGTGTTTTGAAAAGTTTTTTTCTTCGAAAAAGCCTTAGTGCGGTGATTCGCTTTATGATAACCTTGTATCAGTCCTCAAGAGTGTTGATAAAGCATTTTTTTAAAGTTTTCTTAAAATTTTTTGTGTAAGTGTGAAAATTTCATTTTGAGCAAGCATCTATGAACTATCTAATTATACTCAAAAGGTTTGTTCTTTTCCTCATATCCTTTAGACAGTGTTATCCTACTATTAGTGAGTAGGTAGCCCTATCGTTGGATGTTTGAGGGACATTTGAAGGGACATCGTACAGTCATAAAGGCAACATATAGAGATGCTTTAGCAATTTTGTTTAAGGGACTAGACCATTTACCAGAAGGCAACACTGTAGGGTCATCGAGGGACTATGATCTTTTGCTTTGAGGGTCTTTGCTAAAGCGTCCCTACTTTTGAGGGGCATGACTATTTTATTTCCGAAGGCAACCAAAATGGGCATACCCTAGAGGTGTATATGTGTAAGTGGGTTGTATTCAGTTATTTTTGTCTCTGTGTTAGGTTTGCTAACGTTTTGATTTTAATCTTTTCCATACAATCCTATTAGTCATCCATCTAGCAGTTAATATGTACATGAAATAAATGCAGGAATATAAATCCTACGCTATTATAAAACTTCGGGGAGGGGGGTATTTACATGTACAAACTTTGGGGAAAAAATAAAGAAAAGCAGTAAAGAGCCCTAGTTAATTCTCTTACATCCCCATCAGCAGATACATTAGTATAAAAAGTGCGAAAAAAATAACGCGCGCGAAATGGAAAGAGACGTATAAAAAAAACCTAAGGCAATTCTAAATGAATAAATAATTTTTTTTTTGTTTATTTTTGATTCATCTAGAGAATAACTAAATTGGATTAACCTAAAATTTGTTTAGAAAAATATATTTTAGTTGAGAGAAGTAGTCTAAGTTTTTTATGGTTTTTTTTGTTATGAGAAACTAATTTAAAAATAAATTAAACCCTAAGTTCTAACTTATTTTAATTTTGAAAAAAATGTTAAAATTAATTAATTAATTTCAAAAATTAATTAAAAAACCTAATCCTAAGTTTTTTTGTGATTTTCTATTTAATTTTTGATTTAAAAGAAATGAGTAAAAATAAAAATAAATACAAGAAGAAGAGTCTTTAGATCAAATAAATATGATGGTCTTCGATCCTAGTGAAGGATGGCCTCCGATCCTCTGAAGATATGTGGCCTTCGATCCAGTGAAAGATGTTATCCTTCGATCCAGTGAAAAATATTGTTGGAGGTGTCTGATGAATTGCCTGTGGAGGAAGGCCCTGAAATCTGCCAGAAAAAGTGTTAACAAAAACAAAAGCGTGACTTGGGTGTGGAACCCAAGTCTTTTCCTTAATTCGTCCTCCCCTTAATTCGACTCTTTTGAGTTCGAATCTTGGTTTGTTTTCCCTAAATACTCATGTTTTTTGAGATTCGATGAAGAACATAGACCGTGCCCTCTATCCTTATATGTTCCATGTGAATGTTGTGCTATATAATATCCTGAGCATGAATCAAACACTGGAAAATATTAATACATAATGAAAACTTGAATATGAATTTGAAAGTTTACCAAGGGTGAGATGCTTCTATTTGGCACTTCTAGGTGTGGATTGGCTTGGAGTAGACTCTTGGGAGTCTCAGGAGCACAAGTATGGTATTCATTTCGACTGAGGGTGCCTGCAAAACTGGTTAGAATTTTGATATACTTTATGAGGCAATGTGGGTGCTCTTTCGATAGGAAATTTGTACGTTGTTCTGATGCAGTCTTATCTTTATATAGGGGCGTGAAGCTTGATAAACATGGTAAGAATCAAGTCTTTAACATGGCCTTTAAAACAAATTCAAGAATTTGAAAATTATCGATTTATGTTATATTCTTGCCGCTTTTGTAGGTTGCATGAACCTGGACATGTTATGTTTGGCGCCTTGTACGAATTCAAATTGCTCAGAATTTTCTTCACCAGAGTGTCTTCGATCAGTCCCCAAGTGTTACCTTCTTCGATTTACTTTCTTTCAATTCAAACTAATCGAAGCATCAACTCTTCCTTTTTGACTGGTCGAATGTTTCTTCAGCTCTTTATCAATCGAAGGATTTATAGAAGCCTCCTCACCTTCCTTCGAATTATCCTATGCCTCATCCTTGTGGATTTCGATTGAGCCACTATTTTCCTTAATAGCTTGATCTGAAACTCTTCAACTAACCAAAACGAAAGCTCTTTTCTGGCTAGTTGAAGCTTCTTTTTGTCATGAATGTGATTGTGCAGGAGGCTTGGGCCTGGTAGTATGCAAGACTTTGGCCAACAAGCAAAAATTGTTTCCAACCATTGTGTGTCTTTCGACTGGACCAAATGCATGTCCTTCGAAGGCATCATTTGTGTGTCCTTCGTATAGGCCTTGCTAGGTGTCGAAATGTGGGAAAATGTGTGTTAAGATTTTTAGATGTGGAGTCGAACCTGTTTCAAAGGGAGACACTGCCCAGTCGAAACTAGCACAAAGGAAAGCAAATGCCTTATGGATGCTAGCATGAGGGAGGCTAAATCAAGCATAAAAAGGCCATTCCCTAGTGAATCGAATCAGGCACGAAGGATGTATTTTCCTTGTGGGTCGAATAAATATTTTTGCCTAATGGATTGAAGGCAAATCTGAAGAAGTCTTGGCCTTGTGTGCTGAAGGAACACACAGGGAAAGTCATTTCCTTGTGAATCGAATCAGGCATGAAACAACCCATGCTCAGTCGAAGTCTTATGAACCAAGCTTGTGTCGAACGATTTTGGACACCCGATCGGAGCTCCTTGTCCAGATGCCAATTGAAGGACAACCTGCTCAGATGCCAATCGAAGACACCTTGTACCAATGCCAATCGAAGATACCTTATTTCAATGCCAATCGAAGATACCTTGTTTATCTTCAAAATTCTTATTTTCTTTAAGCAAGTGTTTGTAATCACCCATGTAAGAGAAAATCTTGGAAAACATGAGAGGGAAAATTTTGGAGTACAATAGTTGCCCCTGTTCAATTTTCTTAAAGCTGAAGATTTAGATTGGCTTGTTTGCCTTTCGTGATCTGAAGGTGGAAGATGATTGAGCACTAGAGTTCCCAGAAATTTGCACTCAATGATGTGATGGTTGATCATGTAGAGAATGGGCTTACATATTCCATTTGGAGGAGATGATTGAGAATTGTCAGAGATGGGCTTAAAGATGCCATCCAGGGTAGATACTGACTTCATAAAAGGTCACTGCATGGGGAATGCATGTTCCTGCTGTCTAAGGAGGAGTCCACTGGGGAAGGTTGATTTCTGTTGTTCTCCTACTTGGGGAAAACTCTGTGGGGAATAGTATCTAGCAACTTCAGTTGTCGATGGCTCTACTGAGGAACTATCTCTGTACTGGGGAGATGAGAGTTTGTTGCTTTCTGGTTGAAATCCAGGCTTCACAATGACTTGCTGGGGATAATTTAATTAACTGTTATCTGAAAATCTGATAAAAAGAGTCTGTGTAGGGCTGTTTTAGGATGAGTTCGTGTTAGTATGCATCCAGAGATATATGAGAAGGAGCTTGTGTGGGGCTGCTTCAGGATGAATCTGTGTTAGACTGCATCTGGATTATGAGAAGGAACCCATGTAAGATTGCTTCAGGATGAGTATGTGTTAGTCTGCATCTGAAGATCATGAGAAGAAACCCGTGTAAGATTGCTTCAGGATGAGTCTGTGTCAGACTACATCTAGAGATCGTGAGAAGAAACCCGTGTAAGATTGATTTGTCTGGTCATGTAGATAGTTTTCCTGTCTGGTTTCAGGTGTTAATATACAATCGGTTGTTCGCAGATAGTTGTCCTATCTGGTTACAAATATTAATCAGGAACTTGTTTTTGTCGGTTGTTGAGATAGTTGTCCTGTCTAGTTTCAGGTATTAATCTCTGACCTGAGAAAGAAAGATAGTTTTCCTGGCTTGTTACAGGTATTAATCTTCAATATGCTCATGCAAATAGTTTTCCCGGCTTGTTATAGGTATTAATCTACAATTGGTCGTCCACATATAGTTGTACTGGCTTGTTACAAGTATTAATCTGGAACTTGTTTTTGTCGGTCGTTGAGATGGTTGTCCTAGCTAGTTACAGGTATTAATCTCTGACCTCAGAAAGAAAGATAATTTTCCCGTCTTGTTTCGGGTATTAATCTTCAATTTGCTCATGTAGATAGTTTTCCCGTATGATTTTAGGTATTAATCTACAATCAGTCGTCCATAGATAGTTTTCCTGGCTTGTTACAGGTATTAATCTGGAATTTGGCAACATTGGTCACATAGATAGTTTCCCCGTATGGTTTTGGGCATTAATCTTTGACCTGCTGTATAAGTTGATAGTATTTGTTTGTCTGCGAATTCAACCTGAAAAGTTAAAGTTAGTTTCATGCGATGTCATGATGTATGAATTGCATGATGCTCTCAAAATAAATTAGATTGTGATATATGCATTTGTGTTGCATATGCCATGATGTTTGTAAAATGATGTATGAGTGCAATGTATGAACGTGTCAGTTGTTCTATTGTAGTCTTGAAGAATTAGGGAAAATAGATCCCTGATTGTAGCTGGGGATGAAGAATGTAGGTCTTCAGATCTTGTTAAAGTTGAATTGCTCGGAGATATATTTCCATTATTTATAGAAATAAACTCTGTTGGGGAAGGGAAGCTCCGTGCACCATTTGGAGATTTTTTGAAATCCTGCAGGGGAATCCTGAGAAGCTTGGCGACTTCACTGGGGAAATTTTATTAGATGTTGGAGCAGTAGTTTGTAGATTCTTGCTTCGTCGAGGATGTGAGAACACCTGGCATGATTAGGATGCATACTGAGATAATGGCAGCGGCTTTATAGTAGGATGTCTCTGCCTCTGTACTTGCTGGAAAATATATCTGCTGGAGGAAATATCTGCGGGGATTTTGTGGATTGCCCTTAGATATTGTTCTGTTTCTTAAAGTCATTAGTAACTGTCTTTTTGTTTTTTATGCGTATATTTGTAAACAGTAATCACATTCAAATGCATATGTTCAAAAATAATCACTGGACGTTTTCGCAAACAAAACAGAAAAATAAAAACAAATAGTTTTGCACTTTCAAATGAATATCTTTGTATTAACTTGAATAAGCATTTTTGTACAAGGAGACGAACATCCTAGTAAGAGAATTTCGTCGTGAGAATAAAACTTTACAAAATAGCATACAAAGAAAACAGCTATGTGACATATCCCATTGGGTTCCCATTCTGCTATTGCCTTTATGTCTTTTGAGCGTCTCATCTCTTTGCTGCTTGTCCGAAGCTGACTGGATTGATCAGTACCACTTGAGCTTGATAATTGATACTGAAGATTGGTTGTAACATGATCTAACGAGACATAGTTATATGCTTTAGATCCCTAACTTTTCCCTGGACCGCCCTTTTGGGTTTTCAGTCCACTGGGATACCCTTTTTTGCCCAAGCCGCCGTTTCAGGTTTTTGACTTGCCGGGTGTACATATTTTTTTCCATGTATATCCCTAATTTTTGCCCGAACCCTTTTGGTTCTTCGGGATGCCCTTATTTTTGCCTAGGCCAGTCAACCTAGCGGGTCTTTATTCATGCGTAGTATCTTTTAACTATGTCCGCGTTTATAGGGTGCGGAAGGTCGTCACCGTCTATGGTGGTTAAGATCATGGCTCCACCAGAAAATATGTTCTTGATCACAAATGACCCTTCGTATGTAGGAGTCCATTTTCCCCTAGGATCACCTTGCGGCAATATGATGCGCTTGATTACCAGGTCACCAACTTGATATACCTGATGTATGACTTTCTTGTTAAAAGCTTTGATCATACGCTTTTGGTACATCTGACCATGACAGGCAACCGAGAGCCTCTTCTCATCAATCTAGTTTAATTGGTCAAGTCGAGTCTGAACCTATTTATCTTTGCTCAGCCATGCATCCTTCATGATTCTCAAGGAAGGGATCTGGACTTCAATGAGTAGTACAACTTCCATACCATATACCAGAGAGAAAGGAGTTGCCCTTGTTGATGTACGCACTGTGGTACGGTAACCATGAAGAGAAAATGGTAACATCTCGTGCCAATCTTTATACATCATTGTCACCTTCTGGATGATCTTCTTGATGTTTTTATTAGCATCTTCTACAGCGCCATTCATCTTCGGCTGGTAACGAGAAGAGTTATGATGTTGGATCTTGAGTTGCATGCAAAGCTCGGTGATAATAGTGTTATTAAGATTAGTACCATTATCGGTAATGATTCTTTCTAGAATACCATACCGGCAGATAAGTTTATGTCTGATGAGTCGGGCCACATCATTCTTCATAACAGAAGCAAGTGAGGCTGCCTCGACCCACTTTATAAAGTATTCAATGGAAACCAGGATGAAGTGATGCCCATTAGAAGCTGTAGGTTTAATCTCTCCAATCATGTTAATCCCCCACATTGCGAATGGCCAGGGAGCAGTCAAGATGTTTATAGGAACCGGAGGCACATGTACTTTATCAGCATAGATTTGGAATTTGTGACAAGTTCGCGAATGCTGATAACAGTCTTCTTCCATAGTGGACCAGTAATATCCTTCCCATAGGATCTTTTTAGCCATCGTGTGCCCACTGGAATGTGTGCTAAAGGTACCTTTATGCAAATCAGCCATAATCTCCTCTGCTTCACTTTTGTCTACACACCAAAGAAAAGTAGAACCATGGTTGCGCTTGTAGAGGATCTTGTTACTGAGGAAGAACTTGGTAGAGAATCTCCTTAGGAACTTCTTATCGTTGACTGAAGCTCCTTCAGGATAGTCTTGGGCTTCGAGATATCTTTTGACTACATGGAACCAAGGCTTGTCCACTACTTCTTCAGTATCAATCTCATGATAGTATGTGGGTTCATACATTCTCTCAATAGTGATCTGAGGAGCTTCGTTATCCCACCTGACCTTGAACATGGATGACATCATAGCTAGCGCGTCCACTAGTTGATTTTCCTCTCGTGGAAAATGTTCAAAGGTAATTTATTCAAAGTATGGAATCAGTGTCAACACATGCTCTTTGTAAGGTATGAGATTAGGATTCTCTGTGTCCCATTCTCCTTTGATTTGACTGATTACTAAGGCCGAGTCTCCAAATACACTCAAGAATTTGATCCTCAAGTCGATAGCAGCTTTGAGACCCATAATGCATGCTTCATATTCAGCCATGTTATTGGTATAGTTGAAGCATAGCCTAGCAGTGAAAGGATTATGACAGCCTTCGGGAGATATGATCATAGCACTGATTCTATTTCCAAGTGCATTGGAAGCTCCATTAAAAACCATAGTCCATCGGGATCCTCTTTCAGGTCCTTCATCCGGTCCAGGTTCTTCACAATCAGTTACTAACATGATGTTCTCGTCCGAGAACTTAAAATTCATGGATTGGTAGTCATCCATAGCCTGATGAGATAAATGATCACCTAATATGCTTCCCTTAATTGCTTTCTGGGTTGTATACTGAATTCCGTATTCGATCAGGATCATTTTCCATCTTGCTATTCTTTCGGAGAGAGTGGGCTTCTCAAAGATGTATTTGATTGGATTCATTTTAGATACCAATAAGGTAATGTGAGTCAACAGGTACTGTCTTAGTCGGTGAGAAGCCCATGCCAAAGCGCAGCAAGTTTTCTCGAGCAGTGAGTATCTTGTTTCACAGTCGGTAAACGTTTTGATAAGGTAGTATATTGCATGCTCTTTTCGACCAGACTTGTCATACTGCCCCAGCACACACCCCATTGAGTTATCTAATACTATTAAGTACATGATCATATGTCTTTCTTCAACTGGAGGAATCAATATTGGAGGCTCTTGAAGATATTCCTTGATTTTGTCAAAGGCGTTCTGGCAATCGTCATTCCACTTCACTGCTTGATCTTTCTTCAGTAATTTGAAGATTGGCTCACAAGTAGCGGTTAGGTGGGAAATGAATCTGGCTGTGTAGTTTAGGCGTCCAAAGAATCCTCTAACTTCCTTCTCGGTGCGAGGAGTTGGCATTTATTTCATAGCTTTAACCTTTCCAGGGTCTACATAAATACCTTTGCTGCTGACAACAAAACCTAAGAGCTTACCGGATCTTACTCCAAAGGTGCACTTATTCGGGTTCAACCTCCATTTGTAAATTTTCAGCCCTTCAAACTGCTTTTGTAGATGATCAAGGTGTTCCTCTTAAGTATGAGACATAGTTATCATATCATTAATGTAGACCTATGTTGTACCCCAAAATTTTCCCTCCCATATTTCTCAAAACATTGCAAGAAAAGTCTCCAAGTGGCTCAAGATTGCTCAAGAGTTGGACATGCAAATCATCTCCTAAGGCAGTCAACCTCAAATTAGGGTTTTGTGTTGCATCAAGGTCTTTGCATACAAATGACTTCAAATGCTCCCCATTGTCTTAATATGTCTTCAAGTTCATCCATGTCAAATTTCAAGCCTTGCAGAGGAAGTTTGGTCAGTCAATTGCTCAAGGGGTCCAAAAATCGACTATGCTAGGGCAAAAGTCAACTGTGACCTATATACAGTCAAAATTCAAGATTTTTTGTCAACATTCTCATTTTTAAGGATATTTCATCATTTGATCAAGGGTTGATCATGATTCATCAAGGATTGCTCAAAATTCATCAAGACTCAAAAGTTGCTAAATTAGGGTTTTGTAGGAAAAGTCAACTCGACTTTGACCAAGCATAACTTCCTCATACTTTATTAGAAATGACCCATCCAAAGATCATTTTGTAGAGGATGAAATTTCCTACAATCCATATTCACACCCCAAGATCAGAAAATTCACTCACAAAAAGTTACAAATTTGGACATTATAGGTCATTTTTGAAAGTCAACAAAAACACCTTTTTTCCCAAAGCTTATAACTTGAGCATGGTATATCAAAATGAGATGAGACCAAACGGCTTGGTTATAGGACATCTCAATGTTTCTAAAAAGTCCAAGAACACCTCCAAAAGTTCAAAATTGAAGAAGTTATGCATTGTTGAAGTTGGGCATTTTTGCAAAATTGCCAAAAGTCAACTATCCCCAAAACTTCAAATTTTGCCAAATGGGCCCATTCTTTTTCACTTGATTTGATCTTGCCACACTCCACACGTGTTCTAGCTTCAGCCTTGTGTCCATTTATTAATTTTTCTATTTTATTTGATTTTTTATTGAATTAATTCATTTTATATCAATTTAAATCAAATAAAATCCAAATATTGATGACTTAGGATCTTTTTGATTGTTATAGGTCTTAATTGTCATCATGGACATGATCAAACTCGTATCTCACCATATCATGAACAAAATATTGGATTTGGAATCAAATTGGAAGCTTTTTAATGGAGGATCAAATCAAATCCTAAAACATCAATGCACAAAGATTGAGTCCACAAATGTTAACCTAATATAATGGTCATTACACATGCAAGCTAAAGACACACGAATCAGAGGTTGGAGGGTGCAAAATCACAAGAACAAAACTTGAGAAAACTTGGAAAAAGTGTGAATCTGAAATCGTGTTTAGAGACAATTTCAATACAAAATCTCAACACCACTCCATTGCTGGTCAATCACTGAGTGAGAAACAATCAAAAGCAAGCTCTCTCCCCCCTCAATCGCGCTGTAAGTCTCTCTGAAAATCGCTCTGCACTTGAAATCGTAACTCCATATTTTTGCATCTTTTGAACAAATCTTTGGTATAATCATGCTTATTGTTCAATTTCTAAGCTTTCTGCATCATTTGATTGCGTTCTCATGAGCCATAGCCCTGTAACCGAACCTAGGGTTTTGGAAGTTTGTTTTTGGGCGCTTTCTCTACAGGTAAAATCAGCGCCATTAATGGATATAGGCGTGCTCAGGATGCTCAGACGAATCGAACCATGGTCTTAGAATCAATTTTAGTGGCCTAGAATAGATTTTGGAATGCACGTGCGCATTTAGCTGCGGATGTAAATCTGCAGGTAAAAAACCAGGGGCAAACAGAGAAGACGAAGACGTGGCCCTTTCCAATTGGCCCATTCAAATACTTGGCGCGTGTTTTTAATTTTCTGGCATATTGTTTGTTTTCCCAATATAATAATTACTGTCCATTCTACTAACAATTAAAAGGCGCTGGCTGAGTGGTAGTGGAGCATATGCATTGGCTAACAGGACCTGGGTTCGAATCCCAGGTCCCCCACATATTTGTTATTATTTTCTTCCAGGTATTCCAATGCAAGCTTCACCGCGTGGTTCACCATACACCCTCGTGCAATCAGTGGACAGATGGCCTCCAAGCCAAATCTGATGGTCCAGATGGGAGATCCACCATGGTGCCTAGTCAAAGTGCACACGTGAATTCCAAAAAGTCAGCCAGGCTTGCATACAAATGGGCCTTGAATTGCTAATCAACCTCCTTTCCAACCCAACACCCCCCCTTGGTTATTTCTTTTTTTTTTTCTTTCTTTTATTTATTTATTTATTTATTGTTATTATTTTAATTAACCAATCAAAACTTTTTCCTCGTAAAATTAAAAAACCAAAAATATTTTATTTATTAAAATTAAATTCAGCACTTTATTTTTGTAAATAAATATTAATTCAATTAATTTAGTTTTAATTAGGTATAACTTTTAATATTTTTTGCAATAATTAAAATTAATGTAGATAATTAGTTTTTATTAACTTTGATCAAATTTAATTTCTATAAATATCCAAAAATCCAAAAAATATTTTTATTAATTAATTTGTTTATTAATTTGATGTTGACCTAATTTAATTTCTTCCATTAATTCAAAATAAACCAAAAATCTTTTCCTTTAATAATCAAAGGGTCAAAACCCTAGAATGCGCCCGATTTAATTTTCCGCACGCGATCCATTTATCATATTATTGTACTTGCTTCCGGAATGTAATAGCTTTAATTAGGACATTTTTTATCGCTTTATTTACTTTCCGCATTTTAATTTCAAGGGTTAGTTTTGGCGATGTAAATACCCGACGCCTTGTAATAGTTAGATTTAATTTCCGCAATTTAATTTTCGTAAATTATTAACTGTTAGGTGTTTGATAATAGGGAATGCATGACAAGATCAAATGTTAAACCTAAAATCAACGTAGATAACCATTGACATGTACAAAGACAAATTAACTGAAAATAACACACTCGCACATGCGCACTCTTAGGGTACACCTCGCCTGGTTGCCTTCGAACGTGGTCATTGAGTATAGGAGGTTTTAGAGGTCGCCCTCTTGTCCAAAGATCATAGTTGCCTCGAAACGGTTGCCTCGGATAAAATGATCTAAGACATTAGGGTTACCGCTAAGGCATCCTAACATTACTTTAATGACCGCACGTCCCTAAAATAGAATTGACCCTTAAACTCCAACGACGGTGCTACCCACTCATCAATAGTAGGATATCATTGTCTAAAGGAAGATAGCATAGAACGATTCTTTTTTCGAGTAGGTAGATGGTTCTTAAGTACTTGCTCTTTCAAAAACAAAATCTTTTTCACACTTACACCTTTCAAACAAAAACTTCTTCAAACCCACAAATACAAAGAAAAGCAATTTTGAAAACAATTGAGCAAGTACCTAAGAGCCCGTGGATAACCACGGATAGAAAGGGTGCTAACACCTTCCCTTTCTATAATCTACCCCCCGAACCCGAGAAATATCTCAAAAAAGGAATTTTTCTATGCTTTTTTCCTTTCCTTGTTGGATAAAATAAAAGTCGATGGCGACTCTTGCTTACCGCGACATTTTGCAAAAACAAACGCAAAACACAAACCAGCATTCCAAAAAACAGTCAGTTCTTTCCCACCGTATCACAACCTCTATCTCGTGATGGATCATATCATAAAACAAAGCTACCATAGCACGCTGATAGGTTGCCCCGACATTCTTTAACCCAAATGGTATAACTTTGTACCAGAAAGTGCCCCACTGTGTGACGAAGGTTATTTTCTCCATGTCCTCAGGTGCTATTTTGATCTGATTATACCTGGAGAAACCATCTATGAATGAGAATACCTTATTTTGTGCGATGTGTCCAACCAGAACATCGATGTTGGATAGTGGAAAGTCATCCTTGGGGCTTGCCCTATTCAGGTCTTTGTAATCCATACACATACGTACCTTACCGTCCTTCTTAGGTACTGGAACAACATTGGAAACCCATTATGGATAAGAGGTGACAGCTAAGAAACTGGCATTGAACTGTTTCATGACTTCAACCTTGATCTTTTCTGACATCTCTGGCCACATACGACTAACATTTTATTTCACTGGAGGGCATTCCTCTTTTGTCAGTAGGCGATGGACCATAATATCAGTGTCAAGTCATGGCATGTCTTTGTATGACCATGCAAATACCTCAACATAGTCATGTAAAATTTATATTAAACGCTCTTTGACACTATGCTCCGGATCGGCCCCTATCTTGACTTCTTTCTTATCCTCTTCAGTACCCAAGTTAATTGTCTCAACCAGCTCATCATGAGGATGTATTTCCCTTTCTTCCTATTGTAAACGTCTAGCAAGTTCTCCTGGTACTTCACAATCTTCCTCACCTTCGTCCTCGACTTGGTAGATTAGATTTTCAAAGTCATAATGGGCAATAGCAGAACCGTTATCAATGGGATCCAGAGTGGATGTGGATCTGCAGTTTTGATATGTGGGTGTGTGTAAGAGCATAACTGTATATTTTTTGATAAAGTAAAAAGGAAAAAAAGAAAAGAAAAAAAAAGAGCATAAAATTTGTATGTAAAACATCCAATATTTTATTAATGACATATGAAAATGAATTAATGACCCTCATAAATAGACCATTGTGTCTCAGGTAAGACACAAGGATTTAAAGTTTCGATTGTTCAAATATTACATATCCTCAAAAACAAAAAGACAATTACTCTTGAATAAAAGTAATAGGCACAAAATCTTTGGCCTTCCAATTGTTGAGTCCATGCTGATATTTGGGAAGATCCATTTGTCCACATCATAATTGCTGCCAGCATCCTCTGTAGCAGAGACAACATCAATAGCACTGATTCCCGGTTTATGCTTAGGCATTGGTGCAATTATGACGTTGGGGTCTTGGGAGGATCAAACTCAATCTCCTTCGCCTCAATGAGAACTTGCACTTTGTTCTTTAGAGCCCCACAATCATTTTTATCATGTCCGGGACTTTCAGAATGGTAGGCACATCGGGCATTTGGGTTGTAGAGGGGAGATGCAGTATTGGGATTCTTAGGGGCTTCCTTCAGAGTTACCAAATTAGACTTCAGCAGATGTGGCAAAACATGAGATAAAGTCATGTTGATCCGGGTGAACTGTCTTCTGGGCGCATCTAACCTGCACTGATTGTTTCATTGCTGGTTTGATGCAGGATTGGAAATCATAACATCCCCTACCGTCAAGCGACGTTCAGTTTTGTTCTGATTTCTTTGGCCATAAACAGCACTGACCTCCTTCTTTCTAGTGAAAGGTTTCTTTGATGTGCTGGAGGATGCATCTCTATGGATTTTACCACTTTTGATGCCAGCTTCTACCCGTTCATCGGTCAATATCAGTTCAGTGAACCCAGCAGAAGAACTTCCAATCAGATGGTTAAAGAACGGACCAGACAAGGTGCCCAAGAGCATGTCCACCAGCTCTTTGTCAGACAAAGGAGGCTGGAATCTTCCCATAAGGTCTCTCCACTTTTGGGCATAATCTTTAAAACCTTCGTTGAAACCCATAGATATATTTTGCAATTGCGTACGAGTTGGGGCGAGGTCAGCATTATATTGGTACTGCTTATAGAAAGCAGCAGCCAGATCTTCCAAATTATGAACGTTGGTTCTTTCCAGTTGATAGAACCATTCCAGTTGAGTCCCTACCAAACTTTCCTGGAAGAAATGTACCCACAGATTCCTATTAGTAGTGTGGGGTTGAATCTTCCTGACATATGACCATAAGTGCAACTTAGGGCAGGAGACAGCGTCGTATTTGGCAAAGGTAGGGACCTTGAATTTCTGCGGGATTACCTCCCCTGAGACCAGTCCTAGCTCTTCAAAATCTATCCCGGGTATCTTTTGGATCTCCATAGCATTGAGACGATCCTCTAACTGTTTATATTTATCATCAGCAGGAGGATTCAACTCCTCAGAATAGTCAGCTTCATCTTCCTCAGACCCTGGATTGTTGTTTTCTTCCGTTGGCTTCTCTTCTTGATTGTCCCCCTCATTTGACGGGGTTGCGAAATCTTGAGCTCGCTTGGCCGGTCCCCCTCTTTTTTGTGATTTTTTATTTAATTTTTTGATTTAAAAGAAATGAGTAAAAATAAAAATAAATACAAGAAGAAGAGTCTTTTGATCAAAGAAAAATGATGGCCTTCGATTCTAGTGAAGGATGACCTTCGATCCTGTGAAGATATGTGGCCTTCAATCCAGTGAAGGATGTTATCCTTCGATCCATTGAAGAATGTTGTTGGAGGCGTTTGATGAATTTCCTATGGAGGAAGGCACTGAAATCTGCAAGAAAAAGTGTTAACAAAAACAAAAGCATGACCTGGATGTGGGACCCAAGTCTTTTCCTGAATCCGTCCTTCACTTAATTAGACTCTTTTGAGTTCGAATCTAGGTTTGTTTGCCCTAAAGACTCGTGGTTTTTTGATATTTGATGAAGAACACGGATCGTGCCCTCTATCCTTGTATGTTCCATGTGAATGTTGTGCTATATAATACCCTGAGCATGAATCAAACACTGGAAAACATTAATACATCATGAAAACCTGAATATGAATTTGAAAGTTTACCAAGGATGAGATGCTTCGATTTGGCACTTCTGGGTGTGGATTGGCTTAGAGTAGACTCTTGGGAGTCTCAGGAGCACAAGTATGGTATTCGTTTGGACTGAGGGTTCCTGCAAAACTGGTTAGAATTTTGATATGCTTTCTGAGGCAGTGTGGGTGCTCTTTCGATAGGCAATTTGTACGTTATTCTGATGCAGTCTTGTCTTTATATAAGGGCGTGAAGCTTGATAAACATGGCAAGAATCAAGTCTTTAACATGGCCTTTGAAACAAATTTAAGAATTTGAAAATTATCCATTTATGTTATATTCTTTCTGTTTCCGTAAGTTGCATGAACATGGACATGTTATGTTTGGCGCCTTGTACGAATTCAAATTGCTCTGAATTTTCTTCACCAGAGTGTCTTCGATCAGTCCCCAAGTGTTACCTTCTTCGATTTTTGTTACCTTCTTCGATTTCCTTTCTTTCAATTCAAACCAATCGAAGCATTAACTCTTCCTTTTTGACTGGTCGAATGTTATTTTAGCTCTTTATCAATCGAAGGCTTTACAGAAGCCTCCTCACCTTCCTTCGAATTGCCCCAGGCCTCATCCTTGTGGATTTCGATTGAGCCACTATTTGCCTTAGTAGCTTGATCTGATACTCTTCAACTAACCCAAACAAAAGCTCTTTTCTGGCCAGTCGAAGCTTCTTTTTGTCAAGAATGTGATTGTGCAGGAGGCTTGGGCCTGGCAGTATGCAAGACTTTGGCCAGCAAGCAAAAATTATTTCCAACCATTGTGTGTCTTTCGACTGGACCAAATGCATGTCCTTCGAAGGCATCATTTGTGTGTCCTTCGCATAGGCCTTACTAGGTGTCGGAAGGTGGAAAACTGTATGTTAAGGATTTTAGATGTGGATTCAAACCCGTTTCAAAGGGAGCCATTGCCCAGTCGAAACTAGCACAAAGGAAAGTCAATGCCTTGTGGATGCTAGCATGAGGGAGGCCAAAGAAAGCATAAAAAAGGCCATTCCCTACTGAATGGAATCAGGCACGGAGGATGTATTTTCCTTGTGGGTCGAAGGAAGCTTTTTGCCTAGTGGATTGAAGGAAAATATGAATAAGTCTTGGCCTTGTGTACTGAAGGAACGCACAGGGAAAGTCATTTCCCTGTGAATCGAATCAGGCATGAAACAGCCCATACTCAGTCGAAGTCTGATGAACCAAGCTTGTGTCGAAGGATTTTGGACACCCAATCGGAGCTCCTTGTCCATATGCTAATTGAAGGACAACCTGCTCAGATGCCAATCGAAGACACCTTGTACCAATGCCAATCGAAGATACCTTGTTTCAATGCCAATCGAAGATACCTTATTTATCTTCAAAATTCTTATTTTCTTTAAGCAAGTGTTTGTAATCACCCATGTAACAGAAAATCTTGGAAAACATGAGATGGAAAATTTTGGGGTACAACAAATATAAACACAACAACATGTTCCAGGTATGAAATGACCACCTTAGTCGTCATCTAAGACACCCAAAACTTCAAGCAATTTCAGATATTTATATCATGTGCCGTAAAGCTTCAACGTTTTTAAAATGACAAGTTTTTCAAAAATGTTGGACGTCTTTTGCAAACAAAATAGTAAAAGTAAAAACAATAAGCACCATTTTTGATGAAAATGATTTTATTGATTGATTAGCCTGTAAATAGGAATTTACATCAAGAAGCAATTCCTAAAAAGAGGTAATTGTGTATAAAGCATAAAAAGGAGAATACAGAGATGGCAATGTGAGGGTGGAGTCATCGGGTACCGACTCTGCTATGACTCTCATAACCTCAAAACTCCTTAGTATCTTGCTTTCTGAAAAAGTTGATTAGACTAATTCCTTGTCCTTCCAAGCTAACCAACTATAGTATAAAATGATAGCACAGATGGAACACAGACCGTAGTCATCCACTTTAAATCTATAACTTTTTCCTGGATCACCCTTTCGGGTTTTCAATTCACCGGGATACCCATTTTTGCCTAAGCTGCCTTTTCAGGCTTTCAACTTAGGGGGTGTACACAATTCCTTTTCATTCTTTTAACTTCTTCTTTTTTTGTCCCTAATTTTTTCCCAAACCCCTTTATTCATTTTGTATGGTTCGTCGGGATTCCCTTTTTTGCCTGAGTCGTCGACTCAACGGGTCTTTTTATGTGAAGTATTTTTAACTATGTCTGCATTGACGGGATGAGGGAAATCCTCTCCGTCCATAGTTGTAGGCATCATGGATCCTCCTAAGAATACTTTCTTTATAATATATGAACCTTTGTAATTAGGAGCCTATTTTGCCCTAGCACCTGTATTGTTGGGAGGAAAAATCCTCTTCAGCACGAGGTCACCAGCTTAGAAGTTCCAAGGACATGCCTTCCTATCAAAATCTTTCTTCATCCTCTTATGGTATATCTTCCTGTGACAAATATCTGTCAATCTCTTCTCGTCAATGAGATTCAACTGATCAAATCTATTTTGAACCCACTCAGGTTCATCAAGCTGTACATCTATCATGATCCTTAAAGAAGGAATTTCCACTTCCATGGGCAGGACTGCTTCCATGCCATATACCAAGGAGAATGGGGTTTCCCCAGTCGAAGTACGCACCGAAGTGCGATACCCAAGCAAAGCAAATGGCTACATCTCATGCCAATCCTTATATGTGACAACCATCTTCTGCACAATCTTCTTAATATTCTTGTTTTCTACCTCAACAACACCATTCATCCTCAGATGATATGGAGAAGAATTGTGATGTTTTATCTTGAAGCTTTCGCATAACTCTTTCATCATCTTATTATTTGAGATTCGACCCATTATCCGTAATGATATTTTCGGGAATCCTATAATGACAAATAATATTATGCTCGATGAAACGAGTAACCACTTTCTTGGTGACATTGGCATAAGATGTTGCTTCGACCCATTGTTGAAGTAATCAATAGCCACCAAAATAAAGTGATGTCCATTGGAAGCAGTCAACTCAATCCTTCCGATCATGTTGATTCCCCACATTGTGAAGGGCCAAGGAGAAGTCAAAACATTCAGCGGATTGGGCGATACGTTCATTTTATCGGCATAAATCTGACATTTGTAATAGATCCTAGAATGATTATAACAATCATTTTTCATTGTGGACCAATAATAACCTTCTCTCAAGATTTTCGTGGCCATGGTATGCCCACTTGAATGCGTACCGAAGGAACCTTCATGAATTTCCTCTATGATCTTGTTTGCTTCATGTCTACCCACACATCTGAGCAAAATAGAGCCATAGTTTCTCTTGTATAAAACCCCACCATTGAGGAAAAACTTAGCTGAGTACTTCTACAAAGTATTCTTATCTATGATAGATGCATCCTCTGGGTATTCTTATGTTTCAATATATCTTTTGATATCATAAAACCAAGGTTTCTCATCAACTTCTTCTTCTATCTCATAACAGAATGTTGGCTCATCCAACCTCAAGATAGTGATAGAGGGGGCCTCATTTGCCCATCTGACTTTAAACATGGATGACAGAGTAGTAAAAGCGTCTTCCAAGTTATTCTCCTCCATTGGGATGTGCTTGAAGGTGATTTCATCGAAGAACGAGATCAACTTCATAACATGCTTACGATACGGAATCAAATTCGGGTGACAAGTCTCCCAATCTATGTTGATCTGACTGATTACAAGAGAAGAATCCCCATAGACTTCTAAGATCTTGATTCTCAAATCAATAACATCTTCTATCCCAAAAATACAAGCTTCATACTCAAACATATTATTGGTATAATCAAAGCAGATTATGGCAGTGAAAGGAGTATGGAAACCTTCAAGAAAATTAATAACAACACCAATACCATTACCCAATGCATTCGAGGCACCATCGAACACCATCATCCATTAAGATCTTGGTTCGGGTCCTTCTTCTGGGTCGGGAATATTACAATCCCGTATGTACATAGTTTCGTCATCTGGAAACTCAAACTTCATCGGCTGATAGTCATCTTCCATACGTTGGTGAGCAAGATAATCCTCCAATACACTACCCTTGATGGCTTTTTTTTTAGTATATTGGATATTATATTATGTTAAAAGCATCTGCCAACGGGCTACCCGTGAGAGGTGGATTTTCAAAAATGTACTTGATCGAATCTATCTTGGATATCAAGAGAGTAGTGTGAGCCAGCATATACTGTCTGAGATGCTTTTCCGCCCATGCGGGTGCACAACAAGTTTTTCCAGCAATGAGTACCTTGACTCGCAATCAGTAAATTTCTTGCTCGGGTGTCATAACCGGCAAAAAATAAGAGAGTCTCCGCCATTAATTTTTATCCTAAGGAAGGGGGAATAACGGGTAGCCCTAATTTGTTCAGAGATTCTAAATTTGTAAGTCAGTTATACGAAGGGAATGTATTAGGCACCCTTCATCTCCCTTGTTCTCAAGGGGCTCCGCTTTTAGGTTTAAAGGTAAGATGGGAATTTGGTAGTTTATATATATATATATATATATATATATATATATATATATATATATATATATATATATATATATATATATATATATATATATATATATATATATATATATATATATATATATATATATATATATATATATATATATATATATATATATATATATATATATATATATATATATATATATATATATATATATATATATATATATATATGTCGAGAAAAGGATTTAATTCTTTAGTTATGAACTCGCCTTGGTTTTAACCGCGTGCCTATGTATCTCTTTATGAAGAATCAGAGTTCAATTTCGTAGTTCGAATTTGTTTGGTTAGTTTTTTTTATGGATTGTGGAAATGTTTGAAATTATCCTTGAACCTTGTTTGGGTTTGAAAATAGCATAGTCTTAGACGTAGTTCACAGTTAATCGAAAATATCTCCAAAATCATTTTTGAAAATAAAGTTGAAATTTGAATTATGCTAGTAGAAAAAAGTGTTAAATTTGATGGATTAGCTATCTTAGAAATTATGATGCAACTTGAAAAGGTAAGATAAATTAGAATGCTAAAAATGTTTGATAAAATAGAAAGAAAATATTGTTAGTATTTTAGAAAAATAATCAATAAATAATTATTTTCTTATTATTAAAAATATATCAAATATTTTTAATATTAATCTAATATTTATTTATTAATGATTTTATGACAAAATGCAAATAAAAATATTAATGCAAAAAATAACAAAATGATATGAAATTTTTTTTGAGTATTATAAATAAATAAAACAAATAAATAAATTGAAAATAATAAATTAAATTAAATTATTTGATTAACTCAAATGGGGGTGTACTTTTACTCATGGTAGTAAAAGCAAGGAGTTTAAATAGCAAGGGCCTAAGCCCTATAGTTGTTCTTGACCCAATAGGGACAAGGGTGTAGTTTTATTACATGGAAATAAGAATGTGGGTTGGAATAACGTTGAGACTTTTCACAAATAGACTCCAGGTCCGTTTGGACTTCATGTGGAGAGGCCCAAGGAATAAGGTGTGATAACAAGATCTGACGCGTTTATAAGATCTAACTACTCTCAAAATCTAGTCCCGGAGCGTTGATTTGTTAGTAATCAAAACGGATGGCTATCATTTACTAGCTAACTGGGAGTATGATGGGGAAGGGCGCAAGTGATCAGTCAACGGTTACCTTATCCAAGGGCTCTTAAGGAGCCACTTGGCGTGAATCAAGGAGCGAGGGAGAGGCTATATAAGAGAAATTCTGAGAACTTGTCTCATTTTTTCTCTTCCCTTCTCTCTCTTCACAAAAAAAAATTACAATGTTGGGAGGCTAGAGAGAGAAGCTCTCGCTTCTCTCTATATTTCCACCACCGGAAATCTCCTCCGCCTTGGGCGCCACCAGCCGAAAATCGCTTCCACTGGAGGCTGCTCCAAGGCGCCACCACCACCTTCAAACCAAACCACTATTTAGGTTCATCCCAAACCCAGATTCGTATGAATCTGCAACAGAAAACCTTTATATCTTCATCTAGGTTCACAAGAACCCTATGAAGATCAACCCTAACCCTAAACAATATTCAACCAAACCCTAAGAACCATAATCCTACTTCCAAACCCTAACCAAATCATCAAAACCTAACATGTTCGTCCATTAACCCTAACCCAATCACCAAACCCTCAGGTGTTTTACCCTTACCCTAACCCTAAATTAAAACAAAAAACCAAAAACACCAATACAAACAGGAATTGCAGAAGAACAACACCAATCAATTATCAACTGAAACATGAACCCTAAGCTAAGTTTTTAGCATTATCGTCTATGCAGTGAAACTTTTAATATTACTCCCCTCTATATTTCTCCAATTTCTTTTTCTAATTCCTTTCTCCTTCTTCCATTTGTTTCATGTACGATGAAGACGGAGGCGCAACAATGAGCTTCTCTTCACTCCTCAAATCTCTGGTCTCAAGGTTCAAAGACTTGAAGATGTAGCAAGGCTTCGAACAGAGGATTCACCAATTCTTTCTTGTATGTCCCTTCTTAGGTTTTAGTCTTAGGTTTATATAGGTTTTAGAGTAGATTTAATTAGGAAATTTTTTATATGATTAGCAGTTATATTTTTTGATTGCTTCAATCAGATTCAATTTAGGGCTACATTTGATTTTACTATAAATTAGAAAATTAGGGTTTGTATTGTGTATGTATCGGGACACTATTACATTGTAAATTAGTTCAATCAATAAAAATCCAATCTTTTGATCAAACATCAAATTTCCAGATTTGATTCAAAATGAATATTTTTGGGCCTTTTGAGTAGCTTAGGGGAGAAGAGATCTACCCACGTGTGCAACAAAACACTTAGCATCTTTACCCTAGTTGACTTGGTCAACAAACTTTAGAATAACATAAATAATATAATAACAAATAATAATAGTAATATCAAAATAATTATAATATCAACCATAACAATTACTAATAATTAATAATAATAATAATAATAATCAGTATTAATAAATAATCACTAATACTAATAAAAATAATCGGAACTATACACAATGATAGTTGACTTGGTCAACTCTCAAGAACATTAAAAACAAGTCCAAAAATGTGCTATTGACTTGGGCCCAAAAATATATGAGTCAGTTAGGCCCAAAAACACACACCCTTTTATTAGCCAATACACCTCTTCCCCTTAGAGGGTTCACACCAATTTTCTAAGCCTAATTAATTACACCCCCTAGAATATAAGACTTATTTAAATGTGTACCCCGTGACCTGATTAAAAACAAATAGCCAATTAAATGCTAGTGAAACAATTCAACTGTTAATGCCTAAGGCGGGCAAATTTGGGGTATGATATCAGGTAGTAAATAGCATGTTCTTTCCTATCCGTCTCATCATGTTGACCGAGTACGCAGCCCATAGAATTTTCCAACATTGTCAGATACATTATCAAGGGCCTACCTTCTACTAGAGGTAAAAAAATTTGAGGTTCCTGCAAATACTCTTTTATTTTATCAAATGCCACTTGGAAATTGACATTCCACCTAACCACTTGATCTTTTTTCCATAACTTTGATCACGACTTGAAGAGTCTATCGGATTTACTGACTGTAAATTCATAGTCTAATCGCATAGTTTTAAAAAGATATCAAACCCACGGGGACTGATAATCAAACTAATGCTATCTAATGTTACTATGTAAAGATAAAGCTAATTATTAATTGATTAAAGGGAAACTAAGACTAAAATAAAGACTAAAATAATATTAAAGAAATATATAATAGAAGAGAGGTCGGAATGTAAATTTCGCATACCTCACGAACTCTATAACTTGTTGGCTTTTAATTATACTAAAGATGTGTTTCGTAAAAAATGTTAATTTAAAGACAATACCTCACACTCTCATGGTTTTGAATAAAGTCACACTCCTTAACCGTAGAATTTTGCTCTCGCTCGCCCACTTAAATCAAGGAACGCGTTTTGAAAATTAAACAAGTTTTAATTGATCCCTAAAACACTTTCGCTCTCTTTAGGAATCAATGTCCCATTTTTACTATCTGATTCGATACCCACGCTCTCGCAGTTTCGGTTCGAATCTTACTTAATTTCTCACTCTCGTGACAAAATCGTGTTAAGTAGCTTCTAACTCTCATGACAAAGCTAATTAAATTAATATTAGAAACTAAAAACCAAAACTGAATTTTCGAAACAAATAATTAAGCTAAATTATTATTGAGTCTCATAAAAAATGACGACACTCACATACGGACTCAAGACTTTTAGCCAATCATAGTTTGAAATATAAATATACAACTCCGATAGTTAAATATAAGACTAAGCATGATTTCTAAGAACACGAATAATCAAGACTAAATTAAAACCTGGAATTAAGTTGAATGAAAAAAACTGAATCGATAAACTACAACTTCGAGTTAACAATCCTACATAGATGTCTGCAGGATTAGCTATTCTGAAATACAATTGAAGAACGAAGAATAATCCTCAGACTAAAGTTGTGATAGTCCCCCGATGTGGAAGGCTATCACTTTTAAGGGTGATTTTTTCTGCTTAAAATCTAACAACAATAATGCTCCGAACAAAGAAAAAAAATGGTCGAATCCCCTGTAATGTGAATAACTGCCTTTTATATAATCTCCCTGCTAACCTCTTATAATTGTTCTCAAGAAAATTTAGGAACTAGTGGTTTCATGGAGAATATTCCGGGAGACTAGGCTTGCAGAAAAATATCAGGGACTGGGCTTTGTGAGTTGACATGGATAAGGCCACAATAGAACAAAATACATGGCTGCATAAAAGAGGTGTGACGAGGGCCACACAAAGCATGGCGAGGGCCACAGCTCCAAAATATTCATGGCGAGGGCCACATGCCCAGAAATAGATTTTTCTTGTGCTTTTGCTCATTTCTCCTATGTTTCTTCCCAATTTCTTTCTTTCTTCACATGGAGGCTCTTTGTTAGCATATACCTGAAATGCAATAGAAATAGAGACGTAATATGACATAAATAAACAAAAACAGAAAAAGAATTCATGCGAGTTGAGTTGAATATATAGTGTAATTTTGCGTTATCAGACCCCCTTACACTTGAACCTTTGCTTGTCCTCAAGTAAATAACTAGCATGATAATACAATTAAGCACGGGCTCAACACAAATACACGACAAAACTTAAATTATACGTGGTTGTGAGGCATTTTGTTAAATGGATAGATACTCAATGTCAACACTAAGGATACCGTAGTGACACAAAACCACATATCGCAGTCAAAAACTCCCACTCTATGCAAACCAGTCTGAATCATTCTATTATAACTTAACCTATTTCTTTTTTTTTTATTTCACCCACTTTCATTCGAGCACAATCACATTAAGCCCTTTATCCGTGCACACACATAATAGGAGTGTTAGTTAGTGATTCTGATCCTTAAGTACGGGTTTTTGGTACGTAAGTTTGGTAACCCCTTTTATTTACCCAATTGCAAGTTGCGGGGGATCGGAATGTAGTCTTCCCTACCAAGTTCAGCACTAGGCACCTATGGACTAACTAACAACGGGTTGTTATTATATTTTTGTAGGTTCCACAACCGTTGGATTAAGTGACTGGGTGAGGGTCCCCTAAATTAATAGGTGCACTCCCTATCTTTATTTTATTAAGGCATGTAAATTTAGAATTTTTGGGATCATTCACTTATATTCATCAACTCCCTACGTAGTTTGTACTTAAGATGGTGCCGAGTGCTAATATAGACTACTAGGGGATACTTTAAAACTCAAACTTAAGGTCTCGGCATAATAGGTACTCAAATTGATCATGCATAATAAGGGGGTTTAGGGTGTCAAAATGGTATTGGTTTTGTTGAATATTTCTCAAATCGTTCTAACATAGCCTAAGTGCAAAGTAACCTATATACTCTTAAGGTGTCGTGTTATGCATCAAACTAACAAAATATTTGATACGGCTCAAGAAAATGGGGGAATCAATTAATAGCAGAAAAACACACATAAGTACTCGACATTACATGAATTTTTGACTCAACTAACACTAAATGATTAAAAAGGGAAATGAACAATAATTTAAAACTACCTAGAAAGCAATAAATAAAAGCAGTAAAGCTTTCTCCTCCACACTTAAATCGAACACTGTCCCCAATGTTTCAAAATAAGGTGAAAAAGAAAGGTGGTACCTGAAATGTCTACTATTGGTGGCCTCGGCCACATGCACGTCCACGCCCACTATTTCCAGGCTGGTGAGGTAGTATACCCACATGATGAATGTATTTCTGCAAGCCATCCAAACATACTATCAAAGCCGTCATCTCATTGATCATGCCTGACATTCTTTTTCCATTCCTGTCACCATAGTCACGCTGATCTTGTGGAATCTAATGAATGATTCGCATCATCTCAATTTGCTGAGTTTGTATATCTTGAATCATTTGTTCGCGTTGGGCATCCAATGCATTACGTCGCATTATTTCAGTGAGAATGTCATAAGAGTTGGCAGATGTGCTTTCATTCCTTCTCTAGCGTCTGGATGATGTACCTGTAAGATTTTCAAAAGGAGCTTATGTGGTGCGTGGGTGTGGATCAATTTCAGGTGCACCCTGCTCTGTCTCATCTAACTCATCATCAATCTGACCAACTTGTGTAGGCACATTGGGCTCAGGGGCAGCCAGATTATAAAGCCAATTCTCCATATTTCGCGCATTAGTACAATCGCGACAAGGAAAAATGATACTCTTAACCTCTCTATTTTGAACCACCATACTATACTTGCCATCTTCTCTAACCTTAATTAGGTATGTGGATCGACAATTTTCAATATCAAGAAATAGAGCCGACATTGATGGTAAATCTAAAAGTTTGCATTCAGGCTTAAAGCAAGTGCTATGGATGTGACTATTCCCTCAATAAAAAAAGGATTGGTCCATCTTGCATAAATGGATTGTATGTGTGCCAACAAAAATGGAGTATCATTGATTCTTTTTGGCATGAAGACACAATGCATAAATAACAACTCCTTAGAAATCCCTTTGTGGCTATTTATCCTGCCAAAAAATGTACTTGCCAAAACACGGTGAAAATAACGTGTGGCCAGATTATGAATAAGTGAGGAATTAAGTCCCTCCCAATTAAGAGTTTCTCACCTGTTAAATTTTCCCAAATGCCGAATGCTACTGTATTTCACTCTGCTTCTAGAGGAATTCTATATGCAACATTTTCTCCGCGTGGGAAGTGTAGCATATCTCCCAAAGTGTCTTGGCTCAAAGAGTATTCGTTGTTAAACATTTTAAACTTGGCGGTTTCATTGAGATACTGTTCTATATTAGGGGTGTCATAGATAAAAGAACTCATAAATTCCATAGTTAATGGTTCATAAGTGGGGTGGTTCAACGTACAGAGGTGTGTCAGACTCGAATTATCTAGCATCCACTTAACATTACCTAATAGTCTTAATTCCCACAGACAGGATTCATCAATGTACCTTGTAGGTATAATGGACCATTTATAAAATTTCATATACTTCTCTTTCTACAGTTCACCCGCTTCGCATGTACGAAAAACAATTGTTGACAAATCTGGAGGTGATCATGACATTTTGTTTGTTGGTTGAGCCCTTTGAGACATGATGAACACACAATCTTCGAAAAAATGGGTTTCTCTTTGGTCTCTGTGAGTGGAGAGGAACTTTGAGTTTTATGGGGTTTCATGAAATTAAAAGAGGAATTGGAGGTTGGAAGTTGAAATATGAGTGGGTATTGATGGGTGTTAATGGGAAGTTAGAAACGGGAGAGAGTGGGACAGTTATGGAGGGTGAATGGTTAAGTGGGTTTTAATTTGGGATGGTTATTGGAGGAAGAAGGGAAGAATGTAAAAGGAAGAAGAGAAAACGAGGGTCTAAGTAAAAAAAACGTTTTTGTGTTATAAGGTTATGGCCAGGGCCACATGTATTGGGAAGTCGTGGTGAGGGCCACATGTTGAAATCTCACAAATTTTAAATATCTTCCCCACACACAGGAACAATATAATTTTTTGAATAAATTCTGAATAGAGAGACTAAATAAATTGACATAATATAACTGAATACTAAAAATAGCTACTGTATTAGTCAAAAACTCGATAAAAATTAGGAAAATTACAAAATAATCTAGAAAGCATTAAATCTAATCAAGAAAACAGAATAGTGGAAATCCTAAGTTAATAAAACAATGTAAATCCTAAATTAAGAAAACAATGGAAATCCTAAATTAAGAGTTATTCCTTCCCCCACACTTAAACAAGACAGTGTCCTCACTATTTTAGTGTGAGTGTCAGAAATGCAGCAAAATCAGAAGCATTTGCCACTACATCCAAAATAAGAAGCTACAGAATAAATATGTTGATAGATATTATCAAGTTGCTCTATCACTATGTCCATAAATCTGTGGAAATCAACGCGCAGAGTTGTAAGCTCGTCTCTAATGTTAGTAATGTTAGTTTGGAGGGTGTTGATCGCAGCAGTGTGATCAGGCGGTGGAGCGATCGGAGCAGGAGAGGCACTTGATTTGGTGTGGTTAGGGGATGGAAAATAGTTGTAGAGTGGAGGGGTCTCAGGGTTGGTTTCAGCATCACAGATATAGTTATCAATGTGGTCATAAATTTGGGTGTCTCGGGAGAAGTTGGTGGTTCATTTTGGGGTACTTCCAAATCAAACAGCCAATTATTTCTGTCATGTACACTAGTCCTAGGATTTGGCAAGGTAAAAAGGTGCATAACTTGATTGTTGATAAGAAGTTCAAACTCATTGGGACCCAGGTTTCTAATAATACCATTGTTATAATAGAACTGAATGTTTATGGGTCGAATTCCACCTAGAGGGTCAAGTCTAATAAGTGGTTGTCTCAATCCAATAACATTTCCGATCATGGTTACTAAGCATCCTATTAAGATTGGTGCATGGGAAGCCTGTGAAATATGGTCAAAGTCAGCTAACATAAAAGTAGCGGCATTAACTGGACGGTTTTGGGAAGCACAATACATCATGAAAAGTTCATATCTAGACACAGAGGTTATATTTTCTTCTTTTCCGAATAGGGTGTGAGAAAGGATCTTATGAAAGTAGAAAATCGCAGGGTTATGGATATTTTCACAAAACATATTATTAGGCTCAGGATTATTATTTCCAGATATGCTACCCCAGAAATATTCAAGCTCAAGGTCCATAAGACGGTCTTCTTGGATACTAGCAAAGACATGCGGGCCACTAGGGAATCCTAAAAGGTCAGCAAACTCTCAGCTATTATACTAGAAATCAATACCAAACATCCTAAATATGATTAGGCCTCGGTTAAATCCTAATACATGGTTAGGCATATAAGCAAGTGAACATAGGAATTCGAGGGTTAGCCTACGGTAAGAACTAAATCTTCTACCTACAGCAAAATTGTTTCAACCTATTTGGTTAAGCAAAAACATGACACTATCTCTAATGCCAAGTGTGGTCATGGTGTGGCCATTAGGGTAGATGGTTAGTGCCATCTCTCTCAACCAAAATTTTGAATTGCCTCCGCTGAGCTCTACCTCTGAAAACAATATCCATGTAGTCTACTTGTTGCATCGTGAGAGTTAGTAATTAGATAAAGTTAAGTTAGGTCGAAAGTAAGTAGACAATAATACTAAGTCAGTAATGGCTAATTCTAAAGAATAGTACTGCATATCAAAGAAAAATAAAAATGGAAATAAAAATAGCAGAAATTATAATAAGAGAAAATTAAAATTAAAGTTAAAACGTGGGTTGCCTCCAACAGAGCGCTTTGTTTAATGTCGTAAGCTCAACGAAATCAAAAGATTAATAATGGGGGTTAGCGGGTGTTGTATCCGGTCTTGAAATGAGAGTCGCCACCCTTAATTTTTATCCTAAGGAAGGGAATATAAAGGATAACCCTAAGTCGATCGGAGATTCTAAGTTGTTGACTCGTTTTTAGACGAAGGGAAGGTGTTAAGCACCCTTCATCTACCTTGTTCACAAGGATACTAGGGTTTTGTTTTACAGTTTAGAAAATAGGGTTTTAATTTTTTATTAGGGAGACTCACCATGATTTTAGTCGTATGCCTATGTATCCTGTTATGAGGAATCAGAGTCTCAATTCGTAGTTCGCAGTTGGTTGGTGTTTTTTTATGGATTACGAAGATATTTCGAATTAATCCTTGAAACAAGTCTGAGTTTGAAAACTACAGAGTGCTTAGACGAAGTTCGTAGTTAATGAGAAATATCTCCATAATCCTTTTTGAAAATGATATCTTGGATTTTAAATTATGTTAGTGGAAAATTGTTAGTAATTTGATTGGTTAGATATTTTTTAAATATATTAAGAAATAGAAGGAAAATATTTTTAATGCATGATAAAAAGAATTTTAATGCAATTTAAAAGTAATTAAGAATGAGTTAGTAAAAAATTTGAATTTTATAACAATAATAATAAAATGATTTTGTAATTTATACAAATATGTAACATATAAAAAATGTTAATTATAATATAAATAATAAAAATTAGAATATAAAGAAAAAAATTCAATTAAAAAAGCCAGGGGGTGTATTTCATGTTTGGATAGTAAATTTAGGGGGTGCAGAAAGTAGAGCCCTGAATCCAGATATTGGATTCAGGCCCAAACGCATGAAGGTGTAAATATGTACTACGCAACAAGAATGGGGGGGGGGGGGTTGATTTAGCAAGGGCCCAAGTTCAGATATTGAACTGGGCCCAGTAGCGTAGGAGGAGTGTAAATTACATTGAGAGAGTAATTTGAAGGGTGCAGTAAGTGTTGGGCTTGGCCCAAGACAAATGTTGGATCCGTTGGCCAGTTTGTGGGAAGGTACAACGTGTTACGGTTGGTGCGTGTTTGAGAGACGTTTGATTATGATCAGAGAGTTATGAAGGGGAGGTGTACTATAGAGGTGCGTGGATGCAAGCTCTGGATTGTGAGAGAGTTATATATAACAACCAATAAGGCCTGAAGCCCATTTTTGTCGTCTTCTCTCTCTCTCTCTACGCCATTCTTCAAACCAAAAAAAAAATAGAGAGAGAAGATCTCGCTTCTCCCAAGAATTCAAGCGACTGGGAATTGCCTCAACCGAAGGTGTTGCCTTGCACCGCCCTGAGCCACCCTTCACCCATCGTAGAAACCCAGTTCTTCGGTTGAACTTCAACCGGGAACTTCATATGTTCATCCGAACCACCACCAAAACCCAGAACCCTTTACACATTCAACCTAAACCCTTAGAACCCTAAGTGTTTTAAACCTAACCCTAGGGTTCTTGTATGAACCCTAAAAACCCCTTAACCCATAAATGTATGCTCTTATGAACCCTAACCCTAGAATTAAAGAACACTAACCCTAAGTTAGAATCATAACCCTAGAAATCTAGAAACTCCACAAAAATCTAGAAACAAGTATCAATGAACACCAATTACCACAACAGTTTTAAAACCCTAAGCTAGGTATTAGGCTTACCGTCTGATTCCGTGAATCTTGTCGTATCCCGTCTTTTTATGACTTTCTCTCCCTTTGTTTAATATTCTTTCTCTTCTATGATTTCAGTCGTGAAAAACGATGGCAACAACAAAGATGACAGAGGCGCGGCTTGAAGCACAGATCTAGGGTTTCAGTAATTGAAACCCAGATCTCAGGGAGGTGGCTGACTCGCGGATGGACTTCTCTGCTTACAATTTCTTCTCCTCCAATTTCTTCCTCCCCCTTCTATAGAGATTTTATGTTATTTATAGGTTTAGGAATTAGATGAATTTAGAAAATATTTCTTCTACTTGTCATTACAAAAATTTAGATTAGGGTTAATTATTTTGATTGATGATTTTTAGGAGATTTTAGATTTATTGTAAGTTATTGAGATTTGATTAGATCTGATTTTGTATAGTTGTTTTTGGATTTGTGGATTTGAATGTATCTTTACATCTTTGTATTTGTAAATTCAATTAAGCCTTTGGGCAATATTTGATTTGATTTTGTTTTATGAAAGATTTGATTCGTTTTTACTTTGATTTGCACAGTAGTCATTTTGGGCATGTGGGTTGCTTAGCTAAGTGTAATTGATGAAGAACAACAGAGTTGTTGACTGAGGGGATTAGGGTTTTAAAAATCTCTAATTGGATTTGGTTTACTTGGTCAACAATTAAAATAAACATAAAAGTAAAATAATAAAAATATGTTTTTCTTAATAAATAAATAGTAATTTAAACGAATGTTGACCTTAGTCAACAAAAACCTATCATGACGGGCTAAAAACCTCTAATGGGACATTCAAAAAACAACCTCGGGCCCTTATATAAAAACATCTTTTAATCAAAACTCACCCCTCTTTTTTTATAAGTGGGTCTCTAGCAAAAATCTTTGACCCATCAATGAAAAGAAAACGCCTCTGCTTATTCTAAACAGGTCTCAAAGAAATCTTAATGGGCTAAATGATTTTTAAATGCACCCCCTTGCTATCTCACTTAGACATTAATGGGTCATCAGATTTTGATGGTCCATTAGCAAGACATCTTTCTGTATACTGGTACACCCCCTTTCCTCTTAAACATGGGCCTTAGAAGATATAATGGGCCAATAATTTTGATCAAAGGAAAATACACCCCTCCTATGAATTTAAACCCCTATTACAATAACCCCAAAATAAGCAAATTGAAACAATGGAATTTAAAATTTAGGAATATAGAGAAAACATTGAAATATAAGTAAAATGATCACTGAAGGTCGATTTAATAGTGCAAGAATACACATGTATCGCATGTTCGAATCGTAGATTTATTAAATAATGAAAGACCTTGAAATTTGTCTGACAAATTATAAGGATACACTATACAGCGTTCCCAAGAGTATGAAAAATAGGCATAGACGATGATGTATCATCTTACTAGAGTTTGAACAGAGTGTATGATTGAACAATAAGATTGACCTAGGTATGACGATGCAGATAACTCGCCAATACCTAGAAAAGAGATCGTAGAATTTCAATATTTACCGTAACCTAGGAGGTAAATAAAATAATTTTTAAAACTGACTTACTAACGCTTCGAGAATAACATAGTAAGCTTAACACATAGCTTGTCTATCCATCACATCCTAGGGGATGAATAAAATAGAGCTTGATAATACATTTCTGCATAGAGACTAACACAATAAACTATATCGCTGATTTTGTTATGTTCACTACAACCTAGAGAGTAAACAATACGAGGATGAGCTTATACATTTATCACAACCTAGAGGATAAATGACACATGGATAAGCTTATGTATTCATCACGACCTAGAGGATGAATAGTATAACCCTGAAAATTCTCATACCTATCACAACCTAGGAGATAGATATTTGAAAAAGTTTGTGCGTTTATCACGACCTAAAGGATAAACGACATGAATATAGACTTATGTATTCATTACGATCTAGAGAATGAATAACATAAACCTGACAATTCGCACATCTGTCACGACCTATAGAATAGATGATTGAAAAGTTTGTGTGTTTATCATGTCCTAGAGGATAAACGACACGAGGGTAGTCTTACGTATTCATCACGACCTAGAGGATGAAAAAAGAAATCCTGATAATTCACATATCTACCACAACCTGGAGGATAGATATTTGAAGAGTGTTTTGGTAATCAAATTTTAGATGACTAGACCAAAAATAAGATTGGAGTTTACCGATTCTGTCTGTTCTCAACCAAGGTATTTGTTTGTTTTGTGGACCAAATGATCCAAAGATGATCCCCAAGAAAGTTTGTAGTTTTAACCAATGATGTGTTGGAAATGCCACGCATAATGCCCTAAGCTGATATGTGTGATCGGTGGAAATAGAACTGACTGTTTAAAGCTGGATCACGTATGTCGCGGTAAGCAAGAGTCACCACCGTCTTTTATGTTCTCCAACATGGAAAGGACAAAAGCACAGCAAAATTCCTTTTTGAGATGTTTCTCGGTTCGGGAGGTAGATTTATAGAAAGGGAAGGTGTTAGCACCCTTTCTATCCATGGTTATCCATGGGCTCTTAGGTACTTGCTCTTATGTTTTCAAAATTTGTTTGCTTTTCAAGTGTGTGTGAGTTTTGAAAAAGTTTCGTTTTGAAAAATTTCTAGGTAACTCTTGTATCTGTCCTCAAGAGTGTATGAAAAATTTGTTTGAAAACTTTTTGAAAGTGTCAGTGCGAAAAGATTGTTTTTGTTTTTGAGAGAGCAAGTACCTATGAGAAATCTACCTACTCTAAGGAATTAGGCTGTGTAAGAGTCCTTTAGATAGTGTTATCCCACCATTGAGAGGTAGGTAGCACCACCGTTGGAGGTGTTCGGGTCAATTCGATTAAGGGACAGTGTGGTCACCGAAGCAATAGTAGGACACCTTAGAAGTAACCCTAATGTCCTAGATCCTTTTTAATCTGAGGCAACCATTTCGAGGCAACTGGATCTTAGACATAAGGGCGACCGCTAAAACACCCTATACTTGACGACCACTTTCGAGGCAACGAGCGAGGCGTACCCTAGAAGTGGCATGTGCTTTGTGTGTTGTTTTCATGTTAACATTTATCTTTGATCATGCAATTGTGAGCTACGATTTGTTTTTAATTATCATACATTCTTTCATGCAATTTAACAGTTAGGAGTGCGGAAAATAAAATACATAAAGGTAAAGGCTACGCTATTACAAGGCGCGGGTCTATACATCGCCAAAAACAAAGATCCGTTTTGATAAAGTGCGGAAAGTAAAGAAAGCAATAAACCTAATTACTATTACATTCTTGAAGCAGTTACATAATAATCAAATAAGAAAATAATGCGCAAATATAAATTAAACTGGACGTCCTTAGGGTTTTGACCCTTTTGAGAAATTATGAGCTTTTTTGTCCTTTTGCATTAAATTAAAATTGAACCTAGTACTAATTATTTAATTATTTACAAGAAAGATATTTTTTGTGCTTTTTTGTATTTAATGAAAATAAAATAAATTAAAAGTCAAAAGAAAACCCTAGTTCTAAGTTTATTTTAATTATTATAAAAATGATAAAGTTAAACTAATTTAAACTAATTAATTTATATGTTATTTACAAAAATAATAGTAACCAATAACTAATAATAATAATAATTAAGAAAATATGAATGAAAGTGTTAAGCCTAATTCTACATAATTTTTATTTATTGAGACAAAGATTAAAATTAAAACCTAAATTAAACTAAGTTAATTGTTAGTATTTATTTACAAAAAATAATAGTTAATGAATTTAATAAATAATAAAATATATTTACAATTTTGATTTCTGAAATTTATTAGGAAAAATTAATTTGTTGTGAATTAATAATAATAATTAAAACAATTAAAAGAAAAGAAAATAAAAATTACAAACCAAAGGGGGTAAGTTGGCCCATATGGAGGTTTTTGTGAGGAATTCTGGCCCAAGACATTCCAAGCCTGGTTGACTTTCCTGGTTGCCTGTACGTGCATTGACTGGAGAGTATCATGCTCCTCATCTCCTGGCCACTGGATGGATTTCATGGCCACTTGGCAAGCTTAGGCGTGAGGGTGTATGATAGAATTTTGGATGAGGCGCTGCACCTGAAAGCTTTAAGAAAAATATTAACAATTATATGGGGGACCTGGGAATCGAACCCAGGTCCCAGTACTCCTTGCCTTAGTGCCCTTGCCAACTGAACCATGGTGCGCGTTTGTAATATGAATGGATAATAAATATTATATAAAAAAAACAAACGTTATGATAATAAAACAAAATAACGCGCGTTGTATTCAAACCCTCCAACCACGTTGAGCCACGCAATCACCTTCTTCGTTTCACATGTAAAAATATCAAACATATAGCGGGGGTTTTAAACCCCCACTAACTACAACGACAGAAAATAGCGATTAGAGTTAGGGATAACATAAATTGAGCGCGAGGGTTGGGTTGAATTCGTCTGGCCTTGACGAATTCAACCATTCTTGTCTCAAGGTCCAATTTTTCCTTATGTGCAAAGCCCTAAATTTCAAGCTTCAAAACCCTAGATATCTCCAATGGTGGATTTCGATTCAGAACGCTATAACCAAATTGGTTTATACCAATAGCTTCAGAATGTCCCTATTAACATAAATCAACCAAGAAAATGGATCAAAAACGCATGAATTATGATATGCAATTTTGGAAATATATTCAAACCGTGGGACTTGTATTCTTTGATTTTGATGGTGTTGGGGCTTGTTCTTGATGGCAACAGGTTCCTGGAGACTCAGGCAAGGTGTTTTGATCAAGAGGAGGCTTTGAATTCGCCTGGAAGACTGATTTCAGTTTCACACTTTTCTTGAATTTTTTAGAATTTGATTATGGTGTTCTTGCAGCAATTTCACGTGTAGGGATTCAGGGTTTGCTTCAGTACATATAGCACAATAGAATTAGGGTAAATCTTGGCCCAACAATCCATTGCATTCATGTTTTGCATCCTTGATTTTCAATCAAATCTTTTCCATATTTTTGATTGGTAAAGCTTGCCAAAATTGGATGATTTTGCCTCTTTGATTGGGAAACGAGATTGCCAGCTTGCCCTGATCAGATTTGCTTCACAAAAGATCTAAAAACCATATCTTTTGAATTTTCCTACAATTAAAATCAATTAAATGAATTAATATTAATAAAAATTCAATTAATTAATTAAAAATAAGAAAACAAATCAAATTAATCTTAATGGGTCGTGCATAAGCCTTGGGCAAAGATTCAAGAAGGAATTTGAGGCCTATTAGCAAAAATGAAGTGTTTTAGGCAAAGTTGACTTTTGAAAGTTCCCAAAAATTTCCCAACTTCTCCAATGCATATCTTGCTCAATTTTGAAGCTATGAACATGTTCTTGGACATTTTGGAAAATTCTTGAAGTCTTCTAACCAATTCCTTTGGTCCCATGTCATTTTGATTCACCAATCTCAAGTTATGGTCTTTGACTTAAAGTGCCTTTTTGTTGACTTTTGAAAATGACCTATAATGTAGAAATTGATAACTTTTTGTGAGAGAATTTCTTGGACTTGGAATGTGAATATGAGTTGTATGAAATTTCATCCCCTTCAAAATGAGCATTGGATGGGATTTTTCTGATGAACCATGAAAAAGTTATGCCTTGGTCAAGTTACAGTTGACTTTTCAACTGTCCAAAAATAGAAACTTTTTGCATCTTGATGATTTCTGAGCCATTCTTGAGGAATCATGATCAAGACTTGATCAAATGATGATTGTGGCTTCAAAATAAGATGTTGACCAAAAAATTTGACTTTTGACTGTCAAATGACCATTTTGCCCCTGCAGTTGACTGTGAAGTAATTAGGGCTTTTGACTGTGCAACTTGATGCTGTGAGTCTTGAAACTTGACATATGGATGCTTGACAATGTATATAGGCATATAGGACTTGATTGGACTCTTGAAAACCTCAATTTCCTTGTAAGAACCAAAACCCTAATTTTGACTGTGTTAGGAGGGTGTTTGCAATGTGCAATCCTTAATCCATTTGAAGCTTGATCTTGCCAAATCTTGAAGAATATGGGAGGGAAAATTTTGGGGTACAACAATATAGAACCCAAAATATATATGCATAGAGTATTTGTCTATATATGCCCCAAATATATATGCACTAAGTATCTTTATATGCCTCAAATGTTCATATATGCACCAAATGCTTGGTGTGAATTTTTTAATGTTCTCTCCTTTTAAACCATTAGTTTTGTGTCACCGACTCCCACAACATTATATGCTGTGTTGTCGTGGTGTTTTTGAATCGATGTCAATATGATGAACAAGGGTCAGCGAGATTTTGATATCTGTATCAAATATGCAGGCGTGGATGTATTTGCGGACGTAGACGTAGGCGTGGAAGTCGGCGTGGATTTTCTTTTGATATTTTTTCTAACCAAAATGCTTTTTGATGTTTGATAACATGAAAAGTTATAGCATTTTATGCCCGATTTACCTAGATAAAGCTTTTGATTATTTGTTTATTATGTCGCATTATGTCTCTATTTGTAGTATTTGCAGAATATTTAAGGTATTTAGTTTCTTCGAAGCATAAATGAGAAAAGGAAGAAAAATAATGGAGAAATGAAGAAGAATGGCACTTTAGCAGCAAAATGGAAATGATTTTGTATTAGAAGCCATGCCTCCTGTCACAAGCGCATGCCGCCTGTCACAAAGTCCAAAAGTGTGCCTCTCGACACACTTCTTGTCCCGACCGGCACGAAATGAAGATACGTGCCCCACGCCACATAGCGCATAACACTCGCCACAGAGCATACATCAGTTACGAGATTATCTCCATGAAACGTACGAAATGCACACTTATTTTTTCTCCATGATTGAAGAACGAAGATTGAGGGATTGTTCCTACTTTTTCTCAGGTGATAGAATCTATAAAACCAAGACAGTTACCAAAACACAATCGTTGGATACCTGCTCCAATTTTATTACTTTTTTCTGCAGACTGCAACATTGTTATTTTATTCCAGTTTCTTAGTTTTTTCTATTATTTTCCAATTTCGTTTAGAATTTCCGTAAGCAAAGAAAACCATCACCTTTAAAGCGGTATTTCTTCACACCGGAGGAATACTGCAACTTTAGTTTTCCTTCTAGCTTCCAGAATTTCGTTTAAGTTTATTTGTATTTTGTCAAGATATTTTATTCTGAAGTTAATCATGCCGGCTTGTGGAGGATAGCATACTGCAATATTATTCTTCAGTGTTTTATTCCAGGTTCCAATTTTAAATATAGTTTATTTATTTTTACCATGCCTATGTTATTGAATGTATGTTTTAATTTTATGTCATCACGCAATAAAATCATGTTTGGCTAAATTCCCCGATACCGATATGTGAAGTCTAAAACCAATGGATTCAGTAATTAATTGGCATAAATATTTTACAAAAACACTTTTATGGTTTCGATTTCCAATTTGGACATTAAATTGTTTTTGTACGAGAGTAAAAGACAGACTAAGGGTAAAAATCAATAGAGCGAGAGTTTGAGATTTTAACCAAATAGTGGTAATTGAACATTAATTTTAAATACAGTGAGAGCGCTTTAAAATTAATTGGACTCTATTTGTTTTCAAAAAATACTTTTGTGTTTTAAATTAAACAACAAGAGTGCTCATTTGAGTTTAATAATATGGCCTGAATCGATAGAACGGAAGTGTGAGACAAGCGTTTTTAAATAAATAGTTTCCACTGAAACAATGTTTTAATACTTAAAACTATGCCAATAACTTATTGAATCCTTGAAGTCGACAAATTACATATCGGTGTCCCGTTATCAATTATTATATTTTAGTTAATTCTCGTTTAAACCCCAATATCCCAATTTTATAATTAGCCTTAGCTTTACACAGTGACCCTAGATAACAGTAGTTTGACCATCAGTCCGTGTGGGTTCGATATCTTTTAAAACTACGCGATTAAACTGTGAACTTGTAGTCTCTACACTCGACAAACTCTCAAAGTCACCATCAAGTTTTTGGCGCTGTTGTTGGGGACTGATTTAGTCAACACTGTACATCCCTTGTTACACGGTATAGACTAAGGCAACCAATTTTATTTTATTTTTAACCGTTGATTATATGCCAAACACTCACTCTCAAGGCAAAGAATTAGAGCAACCAATCGATGAGGTCAAGCATTTTGCTAGTATAAGACGCTGAATTAGGAAATACCAAATCAAGTACAACCTTCCCGAATTCAATCTTCCTGACTATTCTCTTCCTGACCCAAGAATGGCTGAAGGACTCCAAAATCGCCCTCTGAAGGATTACGCTACCCCATCGTAAGAGGAACCCCACAACAGTATTGCTGCTCCCACCATTGCACAAAACAATTTCAAGTTAAAACCTTCATTATTACAAGTTGTCCAACAAAACCAATATTCAGTATGTCCTACGGACGATATAAATCTTCATTTGTCCGTGTTTGTGCAGTATGCAAACACAATGAAAGCAAATGGTGTCAGCCCTGAAGCAATAATACTTCATCTTTTTCCTTTCTCACTATGAGATAGAGCTAGAGCATGGATCCAATATCTACCATTCAACTCTGTTACCACATGGAACGAGTTGAAGAAAGTTTTCCTAGCGCGATATTTTCTACCAAGTAAGACGATTATGCTAAGAGCCAACATCAACGGTTTTAAACAAAAGGAAAGCGAATCTCTCTTTGAAGTATAGGAAAGATACAAAGACATGTTGCGACTCTATCCGCATCACGGTCTAAAAGAATGGCTGATCATTCACACCTTTTACAATGGTCTCTTGTACAACACAAGACTAACGATTAACGCAGCTGCTGGTGGTGCACTAATGGATAAACCATACTGTGATCGGTGGAAATAGAACTAACTGTTTTGAAATGCTGGTTCGCAAAATGTCGCGGTAAGCAAGAGTCGCCACCGTCTTTTATGTTCTCCAACAAGGAAAGGACAAAAGCACAGCAAAATTCCTTTTCGAGATGTTTCTCGGTTCGGGAGGTAAATTATAGAAAGGGAAGGTGTTAGCACCCTTTCTATCCGTGGTTATCCACGGGCTCTTAGGTACTTGCTCACTATGTTTTCAAAAGATGTTTGCTTTTCTCGTGTTTGTGGGTTTTGAAAAAAGTTTGTTTGAAAACTTCTAGGTAACTCTTGTATCAGTCCTCAAGAGTGTATGAAGTGTTTGTTTGAAAACTTTTTGAAAGTGTAGGTGCGAAAAGTTGATTTTGTTTTGAAAGATCAAGTACCTTAGAACTATCTACCTACTCAAAAGGAATTAAGCTGTGTAAATGTCTTTTAGACAGTACTATCCCACTATTGAGAAGTAGGTAGCACCGTCGTTGGAGTTATTCGGGTCAATTCAATTATAGGGACATGTGTGGTCACCAAAGCAATAGTAGGACGCCTTAGCGGTAACCCTAATGTCCTAGATCCTTTTTATCCGAGGCAACCGTTTCGAGGCAACTTGGATCTTTAGACAGGAGGGCGACCTCTAAAACACCCTATACTCAATGACCACGTCGAGGCAACCAAGTGAGGCGTACCCTAGGAGTGGCATGTGCGAGTGTGTCAGGTTTCAGTTTATATTATCTTGTACATGCGATGGTGAGCTACGAGTTGATTTTAATTTTCAAGCAAGTCTTGTCATGCATAATTAACAGATAATAATTTGCGGAAAGTAAATTGCGGAAAGTAAATCTACGCTATTACAAGGCGTCGGGTATTTACATCGCCAAAAACATAACCCTTGAAAAGTAAATGCGAGAAAATAAAGAAAGCGATAAAATTCCTAATTATCTATTACATCCTCGGAGCAGATACAGAAATATGGTCAAAATAATAATCAAGAATAAACATACGCGAGAAAAATTAGATCGGGAAAGTCCTTAGGGTTTTGACCCTTTTTGAGAAAAGAATGGAATTTTGGTCCTTTTGCATTTAATTTAACCTAATTCTAATTAAGTAATTTAATTAAAAGAAAAAAAAGTATTTTTTTAGTTTTTTAGGTCTTTAATGAAAATAAAATAAAAAGGATTAAAATTGTCAAAAGAAAAACCCTAATTCTAGATTGATTTTATTTATTGTGAAAATAATTACAATTAACCTAATTAAAACAACTAAATTAATTAATTACATTTATTTGCAAAAATAATAAATAAAAGGTGAAATTAATAATTAATAATAATAAATAAAAATATTTCAGTTTTCTGATTTTTATTGTGAAAAAATTAATTATGAGTAAATTAAATAATAATAATAATAGTTATAATAATTATTAAAAGAAAATATAAAAGGGAAAGAAAATAAGAAAATAATAAACCAGGGGGGGTGATGGCCCAATATGGAGGTTAGAAAGCAATTTTCAGGCCCATTAAGCTATTCAGTCCATTGACTTTTCCTGATTGTCCATGATACGCCTTGACTTGGAGTATGGTGGTCATCCACCTATGACCTTCTGATTTGTGCATATGGCCACTTGGCGCGTTGTTGTGTGGAGTACATGATGGAACACGTTGGGCAGCCTGCATGTGATCATGTTAGAAAAAAAGAAACAATTATTTGGGGGGACCTGGGAATCGAACCCAGGTCCCAATGGTTACCAGCCAGCGCATCTTCCACTAGGCCATCACGCTTCAGTCATCATTGAATTAACAAACAAACATTATATTAAATAACCAATTCATATGCTGCACAAAAGCAAAACACGCGCGCGTTTTCAAATGTTCCAATCACGAATCAACACGCAATCGTCTTCCTCGTTTGCCTGTAAAAAGAACAAATAGATAGCGGGGGTTTTTAACCCCCACAAACTGTAACAAGGAAAAATAACGATTATCCCTAGGATGAATATAAATATTTCGTGAGTACGGCTTTATGTTCGTCTAGACGCAACAATCTCAACCATAGGCATTAGAGGTGCTAATTTTTCCTGGGTAATAAAGCCCCAATTTGAGAACTCATGAACCCTAAATTTCTTCAATGGTAACCTGTGATTCTGGGCATTATGATGCAATTAACTAATACCATTATCTTCATATGAATTCAAGCAACACAAAACAATGATTAAAGAATGTTAATTATGCATGAAATATGAGTTTCGATTCTGAAAAAAGTATGCAAACCGTGCGACTGTTCTGGGTAGTTTCTTGAGCTTTAGCGTATGGTTTTGATTGCAATATGTCTCTGGGAACCCCTGCAATGTATTAGAAACAATAAAATGCTTTGAATCGTGCTGGAATGCAAAGAACAGTTTTGACTTTTCTTGATTTTTTTTAATGTGGTTATGGCTTTCTTGCAGAGTTTTCACGTCCAATGCATTAGGGTTGACTTGTGTAGTTATAGTGGAAGAGAATTAGGTTAAATCCTTGGGCAAAGATCCATGAAATAATGGTTTGAATATTTGATTTGCAATCACATCTTTTTGAATCTTTTTGATTGAAGAAACTTGCCAAACTTGGAGATTTTTGTCCCTTTGATTTGCACACGAATTTGCCAGCTTGATTAGGTCATTCTTGCTTCAAAAAAAGATTGAAAAACCATATCTTTGAATTTCCTACAATTTAAATTAATTAAATGAATTAAAATCAATTAAAAATCCAATTAATTAATAAAAATAAGAAAATAAATTCAAATAGGCTTGATGGGTCGTGCATAAGTCATGGATAAAGTTTCAAGAAGAAATTTGAGGCCCATTAGCAAAAACAAAGTGTTTTGAGCAAAGTTGACTTTTGCAAATTCACAAACATTTCCCAACTTCTCCAATGCATATCTTGCTCAATTTTGATCATATGAACATGTTCTTGGACATTTTGGAAAGGTCTTGAAGTCCTATAACCAATGCCTTTGGTACCATGTCATTTGGATTTACCAATCTCAAGTTATGGTCTTTGACTTAAAGTGCATTTTTGTTGACTTTTGAAATTGACCTATAATGTAGAAATTGATAACTTTTTGTGAGAGCATTTCTTGGACTTGGAATGTGAAGATGAGTTGTAGGAAATGTCATCCCCTTCAAAATGAGCATTGGATGGGATTTTTCTTATGAACCATGAAAAAGTTATGCCTTGGTCAAGATACAGTTGACTTTTCAACTGTCCAAAAATAGTAACTTTTGGCATCTTGATGATTTTTGAGCCATTCTTGAGGAATCATGATCAAGACTTGATCAAATGATGATTGTGGACTCAAAATAAGATGTTGACCAAAAATTCTGACTTTTGACTGCAAAATGACCATTTTACCCCTACAATTGACTGTGAAGCAAATAGAGCTTTTGACTGTGCAATTTGACATTATGAGTCTTGAGACTTGGCATGTAGGTGCTTGAGGATATATATAGGCACATGAGACTTGGTTGGACCCTTGAAAACCTCAAATTCCTTGAAAGAACCAAAACCCTAATTTTGACTGGCTTAGGAGGTGGTTTGACTGTGCAACCTTTGAGTAGTCTTGAGCCATTTGAAGATGATCCTTGACAAACCTTGAAGAATATGGGAGGACAAATTTTGGGGTACAAAAGTTACCCCTGTTCAATCTTCTTAGACCTGAGGATGTAGATTGGCTGCGTGCCTTTCGTGATCCGAAGGTGGAAGATGATTGAACACTAGAGTGCCCAGAAATTTGCACTCGCATAGTATGGTATCAGCAATGTGATGTCGGGAATGGGCTTACAGATGCCATTTGGAGATATGATGGATAGGAGTATGGGCTTATAGATGCCATCTGGAGATGTGACAGAATCTTGTCGGGAATGGGCTTATAGATGCCATTTGGAAATGTAATGGATAGTTGTGGAGATGGGCTTAAAGATGCCATCCAGGGGTGTCGATCGCGTAAGAGATTCCTTAGCGAGAACTTGCATACTTGAGAAAGAAAGATGGTTTCCTGGCTTGCTACAGGTATTGATCTTCAAACTCTTTATGCAGATACTTTCCTGGCTAGTTACAGGTATAGATCTACAATTAATCGCTCACAGATATGCCCTGGCTAGATACAGGTATTGAATCTGGAACTTCAAAAGGTTGGTCGAGATAGCTTTCCTGGCTGGATACAGGTGTAGACCTCTGACCTGAGAATGAAAGATAATTTCCTGGCCTGTTACAGGTGTTGATCTTCAAACTCTTCATGCAGATACTTTCCTGGCTAGATACAGGTATAGATCTACAATCAATCGCTCACAGATATGCCCTGGCTAGATACAGGTATCGAATCTGGAACTTCAAAAGATTGGTCGAGATAGCTTTCCTGGCTGGATACAGGTGTAGACCTCTGACCTGAGAATGAAAGATAATTTCCTGGCCTGTTACAGGTATTAATCTTCAAACTCTTCATGCAGATACTTTCCTGGCTAGATACAGGTATAGATCTACAATTAATCGCTCACAGATATGCCCTGGCTAGATACAGGTATCGAATCTGGAACTTCAAAATGTTGGTCGAGATAACTTTCCTGGCTGGATACAGGTGTAGACCTCTGACCTGAGAATGAAAGATAATTTCGCGGCCTGTTACAGGTGTTGATCTTCAAACTCTTCATGCAGAAACTTTCCTGGCTAGATACAGGTATAGATCTACAATCAATCGCTCACAGATATGCCCTGGCTAGATACAGGTATCGAATCTGGAACTTCAAAAGGTTGGTCGAGATAGCTTTCCTGGCTGGATACAGGTGTAGACCTCTGACCTGAGAATGAAAGATAATTTCCTGGCCTGTTACAGGTATTGATCTTCAAACTCTTCATGCAGATACTTTCCTGGCTAGATACAGGTATAGATCTACAATCAATCGCTCACAAATATGCCCTGTCTAGATACAAGTATCGAATCTGGAACTTCAAAATGTTGGTCGAGATAACTTTCCTGGATGGATACAGGTGTATTCCTCTGACCTGAGAATGAAAGATGATTTCCTGGCCTGTTACAGGTGTTGATCTTCAATCTCTTCATGTAGATAATTTCCTGGCTGGATACAGGTGTAGACCTCTGACTTGAGAAAGAAAGATAATTTCCTGGCCTGTTACAGGTGTAGATCTTCAATCTCTTCATGTAGATACTTTCCTGGCTAGATACAGGTATAGATCTACAATCAATCGCTCACAGATATGCCCTGGCTAGATACAGGTATCGAATCTGGAACTTCAAAAGGTTGGTCGAGATAGCTTTCCTGGTTGGATACAGGTGTAGACCCCTTACTTGAGAAAGAAAGATAATTTCCTGGCCTGTTACAGGTGTTGATCTTCAATCTCTTCATGTAGATACTTTCCTGGCTAGATACAGGTATAGATCTACAATCAATCGCTCACAGATATGCCCTGGCTAGATACAGGTATCGAATCTGGAACTTCAAAAGGTTGGTCGAGATAGCTTTCCTGGCTGGATACAGGTGTAGACCTCTGACCTGAGAATGAAAGATAATTTCCTGGCTAGATACATGTGTTGATCTGGAACTTAAGAAAGGGTGGTCGGGGAGATAGTTGTCCTGGCTGGTTTCAGGTATTAATCTCTGACCTGAGAAAGAAAGATAGTCTTCCTGGCTTGTTACAGGTATTGATCTTCAGTCTCTTCATGTAGATAACTTTCCTGGCTAGTTACAGGTATAGATCTATAATCAGTTCATATAGGTGGTTTTCCTGTCTGGTTTCAGGTGTTAACCTATAATCAGTCGTCCACAGATATTTCCTGGCTAGTTACAGGTGTTGATCTGGAACTTAAGAAAGGTTGGACGATGAGATAGTTGTCCTGGCTGGTTACAGGTATTAATCTCTGACCTGAGAAAGAAAGTCTTCCTGGCTTGTTACAGGTATTGATCTTCAATCTCTTCATGTAGATAATTTCCTGGCTGGTTTCAGGTATTAACCAACAATCAGTCGTCCACAGAATTTTCCTGGCTTGTTACAGGTATTAATCTGGGACTTGAAAGGTTTTTCGGTTGTCTCCCTTGACAGGTTTCACCTCAGAAAAATCTTTAGGAATCGATTTAACTGGACCAGAGAAGGCCTTTGATTGCTTGTCATTAACTGGAAGAAATAAATCTAGCCAGAGGAGGTCTTTTGATAATGATGTGATGAAGGAATCTGAGACGATTGCTACTCCAAATGGATGATGAAGGAATCTGGGACGATTACTACCTCAGCAGGATGATGAAGGAATCTTGGATGACTTCTACCTCAACGGGATGATGAAGGAATCTTGGACGATTACTACCTCAGCAGGATGATGAAGGAATCTAGGACGATTACTACTTCAGCAGGAATAGTGAAGGAATCTTAGACGACTGCTACTCCAAAAGGAATGGTGAAGGAATCTTGGACGATTACTACCTCAGCAGGAATGGTGAAGGAATCTTTGACGACTTCTACTCCAAAAGGTAATGACTTTTATCTGTTGATCGTTCTTTCCTGAAAAGGTAAAGAGTTAGTTGTATGCAATGTCATGATGTATGAGATGCATGATGTCATGATGTTCTCCAGAATAAATGAGGTCGTGTCGTATGCACTTTATCATGTATGTAAATAGGAGATGTGAAATGTGACATGTTTATGAATGTATTTTCGTCTGGGAAAATAAATCCTTGACAAATGCCGGGGAGTTTGTTAAATCCTGGGCTGATATTGAAGAGTCTGGTTGAATTCTTCGTTTCCACTGGGGATGATGAACGAAGATGATTGCGGGAATAAACCGGTAGGAGAAGATGACTCTGTTGGGGGATAAACCTGGTGAAGAGATTACTCTGCGGGGAATTACTCTGTGGGAAGAGATGCTTCGCTGAGATTTTAACGATAACTCCGTTGGGGATTCTGTTGATAAGTTCTACTGGGATTTTGATGATGAACTCCGCTGGGGATAGAAAGAACTTCGCTGGGGATGATCTTTCAGTTGCAACTTGCTGAGGATAACCCAGTTAGACTCTGGTGGGGGATAACCTTTATACTCTGCAGGGGACAAGCTTCCAGAATCTACTGGGGAGATGATCTAACTCTGGTGGGGAAGCCTTTTTCAGACTGTACTGGGAAATGGCTCCACTGGGGGTATCTTGTATTCTACCGAGGAACATTCTTATATTTCTTTTTAGGAATATTAAGACTTCCGGGGATGCTTGCTGAGGAATATCTGTATACTCCACTGGGGAATATTGAGATCTTCTGGGGATACCAAGCCTTTTTAGGGCTGATGGGGGACCAACTCTGCTTGGGGAGAGAGTATTGCTGAATCTTGTCTTACTCTGCGGGGAGTGAAAGTATCTTGGTCACATTCTTCAGCCGAATCTACCTTGTACCTGGAAGACAGCGCAGCTTGTACAATTTGGAATTCTTATTGCCCCAGCTTCTGTGGGAGAAGGTACCTGTGGAGGTGCTTGATAACTGCCGATTGACAGATCCTCTTCTGGAAGGTAAGTGACGAGATAACGGGACATAGTCGTACGCTTTTGATCCCTAACTTTTGCCTGGACCGCCCTTTCGGGTTTTTAGTCCATCGGGATACCCCTTTTTGCCCAAGCCGCCTTTTCAGGTTTTCGACTTGCCGGGTGTACAGCTTTTTCATTTTCGTCCCTTATTTTTGCCCGAACCCTTTTGGTTCGCCGGAAAGCCCTTTTTTTGCCTAGGCCAGTCAACCTAGCGGGTCTTTGATTCACGTGCGGTATTTTTTTGACTATGTCCATGCTCTCAGAGTGTAGGGAGTTGCCACTGTCGGTAGTGTTGTGTTACCATACTACCAGAAGATCTTCGTTTGATCATGCAAGATTCGTTGTTGGAATTCATGTTCAATGCCCTAATTGATTCAGATGGAGATTTGCCCTTGGCTATTTGGCATCTTGAGAGATTCCTTGAATCTTGACTTGACTGCCCCAGATGATGGGCAGTGCTCATGTCGTGCCCCTGGATTGGAAGTGTTTTTCCACTTGAGGTGACCCTTTTGTTGAGAAGGCGTTTGTTCACTAGATATTCGTCGTGCGAATTTCTCTGCTGTTTGAACAAATAGCCATATGCAAACAATGTTATTTTAAGAATGCAAAGCTTATGTCTGTTTTGAAATTTTTTTTTTTTGAAAGTGCATTTTCAATAAAACAAGCGAATTTTTTGCAAAATGTGATGTCAACTCAGGATTTTACAGCGAGCCCTACAGGAGTCAGGATACCTTTTGTAACAGTATGCTTTCGAACTAACCCATGCTTCAGCTATGACTTTTTAAGGGTTATAACGTGGCCTGGTTCACGGTTTAAGAAACAAAGGATAAAGGCTCAAAGTATATTTGTACTCACCCGCTCTTCGTGATGTTCTTCGATCCTAAACTCAGCTGATCGTGCATTAGATCTTGTTTGAGTCTTTGCCCTGATATTCCGGTGATGGTTCGGATACTGAAAGTTTTATTTTGACCAGGCAGTCATTTTGTTGAGAGTTTGCAGGATCTCTTCCCTTTTGGTTTTTATTATCCCTGTTTTTTTGCCTAAACTGTTTCTCTTGTGATTACAGTCAGCGGGATGCCCCAGTTTTTGTAAGTCTCCTTCATGGGCTCTTTTTTTTTTGAGAGAGTGATAATGACTGCATGTCCTTACGATTATTCGGAACCATCACTGTCTCTTGTTTCGGAAGGACTCCTTTGATGCCATTCATTATGCACCTGGATCAACTGAGAGAACTACCCTGCCCCAGGTTATGATTAAGGGTTTTAATTTTTGAAAAGAAAAACTCCAACTTCTTTGGCTCAAAGGGGTTGACTAGGGATTATCTTCCTTATAACTCCACTGCTTAGGATTTGAAACAATGCATGTACCTCATCAGCGGGGTCTGTTCAAAAGCATACTGTAGAGATTTTGATATCATATTCGTCATCCTCCCTCAAAAGGCTTAGAATTTTTTAATCGAGTGTTGAACATCACAAAAATGAAAGCAATTTGAATATAGTGAATACGAATGGATTGATTCAAAACAGACATATGCGATGCATTAATGAAATAAAAAGGTTTGCCATGACAATAATTGTTTGAATAAGCAAAGAAAAATACAACTTGAAAATTCAAGTAAAACAAAAGCCTTCAATGATTTGGCATAGGAGCAGTGATTATGTTTTGAGTCTCTGGAGGGTCAAACTAGATTTCTTTGGCATCAATCATGTCTTGAACCTTATTCTTCAGGGCCCAACAGTTGTTTGTGTCATGTCCCGGACTGTCAGAGTGGTATGCACACCTCTCATTGGGATGATAGGTAGGAGCAGAAGTGTTTGGATTCCGGAGAGGAGCCCTTAATGTAATCATCCCTGCCTTTAACATTTGCTGTAGCGCTTGAGTCAGTGACATGTTGATCTTAGTGAATTGTCTTTTAGGTGCGACCTCCTTATGTTGATGCCCCTGTCTTTGTTGAGCAGGTGTAGGATTAGAGATCAAGATTTCTCCTACGCGTTGGTCATGACGACTCTTTTGACCATACACAGCATTGGACTCTTTCTTCCCATTGTAGGGCTTTTTCTGAGCATCAGAAGGTGTAGCTTCTTGAATCTTCCCGCTTTTGATGCCAGCTTCAATTCTTTAACCAGTCAAGATAAGGTCTGTGAGCCCGGCTGAAGAGTTTCCAATCAAATGGTTAAAGAATGGACCAGACAGGGTCCCCAGAAACATATCAACAAGTTCACGATCAGTTAAAGGTGGTTGCACCCTTCCGGCAAAGTCTCTCCACTTTTGAGCATACTCTTTAAATCATTCACCCGTCCCTAGTGACATACCCTGGAGTTGGGTACGCGTAGGAGCGAGGTCGGAATTATATTGATACTGCTTATAGAACGCGGTAGCCAAATCTTCCCAGTTACGGATACTGGCCCCATCCAACTGATAGAACCATTCGAGTTGAGTCCCTGAAAGACTATCCTGAAAGAAATGGATCCACAAATTCTTGTCAGCGGTGTAAGGTTGGATCTTCCTTACATACGACTAGAGGTGCAGCTTTGGGCAGGAGGCTCCGTCATATTTGGCAAAAGTAGGTGCCTTGAACTTATGGGGAATCACCACCCCAGAGGATAAGCCTAGGTCTCCAAAGTCCAACCTGGGAACATTCTGTATCTCTATAGCACTTAAGCGGTCCTCCAACAGTTTGTACCTATCCTCGGCAGGAGGATACTGTTCTTCATCATAATCCGTCTCGTTGTCGGAGACCACGGGACTAGGAACCCTTCTCTCTTGCAGGTTGTCTTTCCCTACAGATGAGGTAGTCAGATCAACCTCATTTTGCAGTCCATTCCCGAACCTGCGTCCGGTGTTGAACAAGACGGTCCTCTTCTTCTTCTTCAGAATCAGAGTCTTCAACTCCTGTTGACCCTGGGCTAGGCTCATAACCAACTCTTGGAACTGGGCATTCTGGGCCTGGAGGGCCTTGATAGCTTGTTCAGTGGTAGGTTCAGTAGACATGATGATTGCTGAAATAAACAGCGAAGAAGATAAGTGACCTGTAAAAAAGGGTACCTGTTATGCATATGATGAAATGAAATGCGTATGATTTATGTATGCAATGTTTTCAAGGATCTCGCAGGGTAAACAGAGAAACTTGTTAGAATTTGAATCTGGTAGATTGATTGAAGGAACTTCATGTTGCTGAGAGTCCTTCTTCAAGAGTCAAAGCTCACCATATCGAGTGGGTCATAGCCCCTGACTCAAGTCATCATGTTTTGATCTCCAAACAACCTTGGCTAGAGGAAAATAAATCCCCTTTGCCCCTTGATAGACATCTGGTTCATCGTGACCTGCATCACAAACCCTTGAGATCCTTGAAATGGGTTAGTCCTTATGCAGGATGTATGTGATGTTATGATGTTATGATGTTATGTACATGGATGCAAAAGTAAGCAAGTGTATATACAGACAGTCATATTCATACAAAGCAAACAAGTCCTTAGGTTTAGGCTTGCATGGGGTTCGTAGGTAAGTACCCTCTTGAAGTTAGTTGGCTCAAAACCTGTCCTATGAATAGTAACCGGGTTCTAAGGAGCTCAATATCATTGGATTGTTTTCTATGTTCATTGTTTTGATTTAGCCACTTAACTGGTGACCAAAATATTCCAAGAAAACAACCCTCAATGAGTGTAGTATCGAGTATCTACCAACTTCGGACTGCACCAAAGTCGGTCATCTCACTACCCCTAAAGAGGCCAAGATGGTCAAGTAAGGTTCTAAGGTCAGTTGATGCTTCACGACACCACGCGGCGGCCCCGTACTCTCCTTGACTTGACTCAAGGGTTACCGGTACTCACTAAAGTGCCATATCAATGTAGCTACTGCTTCAACCATGTCGGTATACCCCGCACAGTTCCCTCACAGTTTGTTGCTACTTCTAAAGGGTATCCCCAGATCTGGGTTAGGATCTATAAAACTCCGATACAAGCCCACAATATTAAAGCATTCAAGGTATACAATTGAAAACATGGTGATCTAATCCTAAGGTACACCTCACTTATTAATCTCCCCAGCAGAGTCGCCAGTTCTGTGATCGGTGGAAATAGAACTGACTGTTTTGAAATGCTGGTTCGCGAAATGTCGCGGTAAGCAAGAGTCACCACCGTCTTTTATGTTCTCCAACAAGGAAAGGACAAAAGTACAGCAAAATTCCTTTTCGAGATGTTTCTCGGTTCGGGAGGTAGATTATAGAAAGGGAAGGTGTTAGCACCCTTTCTATCTGTGGTTATCCACGGGCTCTTAGGTACTTGCTCACTATGTTTTCAAAATATTTTTGCTTTTCTTGTGTTTGTGGGTTTTGAAAAAAGTTTGTTTGAAAACTTCTAGGTAACTCTTGTATCAGCCCTCAAGAGTGTATGAAGTGTTTGTTTGAAAACTTTTTGAAAGTGTAGGTGCGAAAAGTTGTTTTTGTTTTGAAAGATCAAGTACCTTAGAACTATCTACCTACTCAAAAGGAATTAAGCTGTGTAAATGTCCTTTAGACAGTACTATCCCACTATTGAGAAGTAGGTAGCACCGTCGTTGGAGTTTTTCAGGTCAATTCGATTATAGGGACATGTGTGGTCACCAAAGCAATAGTAGGACGCCTTAGCGGTAACCCTAATGTCCTAGATCCTTTTTATCCGAGGCAACCGTTTCGAGGCAACTTGGATCTTTAGACAGGAGGGCGACCTCTAAAATACCCTATACTCAATGACCACGTCGAGGCAACCAAGTGAGGCGTACCCTAGGAGTGGCATGTGCGAGTGTGTCAGGTTTCAGTTTATATTATCTTGTACATGCGATGGTGAGCTACGAGTTGATTTTAATTTTCAAGCAAGTCTTGTCATGCATAATTAACAGATAATAATTTGCGGAAAGTAAATTGCGGAAAGTAAATCTACGCTATTACAAGGCGTCGGGTATTTACATCGCCAAAAACATAACCCTTGAAAAGTAAATGCGAGAAAATAAAGAAAGCGATAAAATTCCTAATTATCTATTACATCCTCGGAGCAGATACAGAAATATGGTCAAAATAATAATCAAGAATAAACATACGCGAGAAAAATTAGATCGGGAAAGTCCTTAGGGTTTTGACCCTTTTTGAGAAAAGAATAGAATTTTGGTCCTTTTGCATTTAATTTAACCTAATTCTAATTAAGTAATTTAATTAAAAGAAAAAAAAGTATTTTTTAGTTTTTTAGGTCTTTAATGAAAATAAAATAAAAAGGATTAAAATTGTCAAAAGAAAAACCCTAATTCTAGATTGATTTTATTTATTGTGAAAATAATTACAATTAACCTAATTAAAACAACTAAATTAATTAATTACATTTATTTGCAAAAATAATAAATAAAAGGTGAAATTAATAAGTAATAATAATAAATAAAAATATTTCAGTTTTCTGATTTTTATTGTGAAAAAATTAATTATGAGTAAATTAAATAATAATAATAATAGTTATAATAATTATTAAAAGAAAATATAAAAGGGAAAGAAAATAAGAAAATAATAAACCAGGGGGGGTGATGGCCCAATATGGAGGTTAGAAAGAAATTTTCAGGCCCATTAAGCTATTCAGTCCATTGACTTTTCCTGATTGTCCATGATACGCCTTGACTTGGAGTATGGTGGTCATCCACCTATGACCTTCTGATTTTTGCATATGGCCACTTGGCGCGTTGTTGTGTGGAGTACATGATGGAACACGTTGGGCAGCCTGCATGTGATCATGTTAGAAAAAATAGAAACAATTATTTGGGGGGACCTGGGAATCGAACCCAGGTCCCAATGGTTACCAGCCAGCGCATCTTCCACTAGGCCATCACGCTTCAGTCATCATTGAATTAACAAACAAACATTATATTAAATAACCAATTCATATGCTGCACAAAAGCAAAACACGCGCGCGTTTTCAAATGTTCCAATCACGAATCAACACGCAGTCGTCTTCCTCGTTTGCCTGTAAAAAGAACAAATAGATAGCGGGGGTTTTTAACCCCCACAAACTGTAACAAGGAAAAATAACGATTAGCCCTAGGATGAATATAAATATTTCGTGAGTACGGCTTTATGTTCGTCTAGACGCAACAATCTCAACCATAGGCATTAGAGGTGCTAATTTTTCCTGGGTAATAAAGCCCCAATTTGAGAACTCATGAACCCTAAATTTCTTCAATGGTAACCTGTGATTCTGGGCATTATGATGCAATTAACTAATACCATTATCTTCATATGAATTCAAGCAACACAAAACAATGATTAAAGAATGTTAATTATGCATGAAATATGAGTTTCGATTCTGAAAAAAGTATGCAAACCGTGCGACTGTTCTGGGTAGTTTCTTGAGCTTTAGCGTATGGTTTTGATTGCAATATGTCTCTGGGAACCCCTGCAATGTATTAGAAACAATAAAATGCTTTGAATCGTGCTGGAATGCAAAGAACAGTTTTGACTTTTCTTGATTTTTTTTTAATGTGGTTATGGCTTTCTTGCAGAGTTTTCACGTCCAATGCATTAGGGTTGACTTGTGTAGTTATAGTGGAAGAGAATTAGGTTAAATCCTTGGGCAAAGATCCATGAAATAATGGTTTGAATATTTGATTTGCAATCACATCTTTTTGAATCTTTTTGATTGAAGAAACTTGCCAAACTTGGAGATTTTTGTCCCTTTGATTTGCACACGAATTTGCCAGCTTGATTAGGTCATTCTTGCTTCAAAAAAAGATTGAAAAACCATATCTTTGAATTTCCTACAATTTAAATTAATTAAATGAATTAAAATCAATTAAAAATCCAATTAATTAATAAAAATAAGAAAATAAATTCAAATAGGCTTGATGGGTCGTGCATAAGTCATGGATAAAGTTTCAAGAAGAAATTTGAGGCCCATTAGCAAAAACAAAGTGTTTTGAGCAAAGTTGACTTTTGCAAATTCACAAACATTTCCCAACTTCTCCAATGCATATCTTGCTCAATTTTGATCATATGAACATGTTCTTGGACATTTTGGAAAGGTCTTGAAGTCCTATAACCAATGCCTTTGGTACCATGTCATTTGGATTTACCAATCTCAAGTTATGGTCTTTGACTTAAAGTGCATTTTTGTTGACTTTTGAAATTGACCTATAATGTAGAAATTGATAACTTTTTGTGAGAGCATTTCTTGGACTTGGGATGTGAAGATGAGTTGTAGGAAATGTCATCCCCTTCAAAATGAGCATTGGATGGGATTTTTCTTATGAACCATGAAAAAGTTATGCCTTGGTCAAGATACAGTTGACTTTTCAACTGTCCAAAAATAGTAACTTTTGGCATCTTGATGATTTTTGAGCCATTCTTGAGGAATCATGATCAAGACTTGATCAAATGATGATTGTGGACTCAAAATAAGATGTTGACCAAAAATTCTGACTTTTGACTGCAAAATGACCATTTTACCCCTACAATTGACTGTGAAGCAAATAGAGCTTTTGACTGTGCAATTTGACATTATGAGTCTTGAGACTTGGCATGTAGGCACATGAGACTTGGTTGGACCCTTGAAAACCTCAAATTCCTTGAAAGAACCAAAATCCTGATTTTGACTGGCTTAGGAGGTGGTTTGACTGTGCAACCTTTGAGTAGTCTTGAGCCATTTGAAGATGATCCTTGACAAACCTTGAAGAATATGGGAGGGCAAATTTTGGGGTACAACACATACTATGATGCCTATCAACTTATCAAAAGTATGGCTCAAAATCATTATTCGTGGGGAAGCGATAGAACCATGGTGGAGAAACCTCAAAAGAAAGGCGGTATGCATGAAGTTAGTAGCTTAGACCAACTTAACGCTAAGGTAGAAGCCCTTACCCAAAAGATAGAAAGCTTGACCACAACTCCGGCAGCCACCGTGGCTGCAGTAACTCTAACATGTGATTTATTCAGACTTCACACGCATACTGCACCCGAATGTCCAATCTTAACAGGAATACCAGTTGATCAAGTGAATTATGCTCAAAGAAACCCCTATGGCAATAACTATTACCCTTCTTGGAAGAACCATCCAAACTTCTCATACAAAAGCAACAACACTTTGTTCGCACCTGGGCAAGCTCCTACTACACCTCCAGGACACAGAAAGCCATCCAAAATGTCTCAAATATTTAGAATATCCCTAGGAAGTCCAACATTGAAATAATGATAGAAAACTTCATAGCCACCCAAGCTTAAACTAATAAAGATTTCATGAATCAAAATATTCACACCAGTGAAAAAATTAAGCAACTGAGAAATAAGATTGATACTCTTTCCACACACAACAAAATGTTAGAAACACAAATCTCCCAAGTGGCTCAACAGCAAGCAGCTACAACTGCTCTAGCTGGAGCTTTTCCTGGACAACCCTAATCAAATCCAAAGGGACATGCTAATGCCATAACACTTCGGAGTGGGACATAACTAGGCGGACCAACTGAACCTAGAATCGAGAACCCAACCATGTACCAAAAACATGGAAAAGGAACTGAGAAGGAAGCTGAGCCGAAGGAAGTAGAAAAAGAAGGTGATGGTGAATAGGCATGGAAAAGAAGAACCTTATGTGCCTCCTCTACCCTATAAACTACCTATCCTATATCCTCAGAGATTTGCTAAGTCTAAAAATGTAGGGCGATTCAAGAAATTTGTTGAACTTCTGAAATAACTTAACATTACCATACCATTTACAGAAGCTATCACACAAATGCCCTCATACGCTAAATTTCTTAAAGAAATCTTATCCAATAAGAAAAATCTTGAGGATAATGAAACTATATTTCTCACTGCCGAATGCAGTGCTATAATCTAAATCAACATGCCTCCTAAACTGAAAGACCCAGGTAGTTTTTCCATACCCTGCGTAATCGGAAAGTTTGTCACAGATAAAGCATTATGTGATTTAGGAGTCAGTATTAGTCTGATGCACTTATCAATTTGCAATAAACTCAACATGGGAGAACTAAAACCAACAAGGATGTCAGTACAATTGGCGCATCAATCGGTGAAATTTCCTTTAGGTATGTTAGAAAACATTCTTGTACGTATAGGAATATTTTATATCCCCACTGATTTCATAATCATGGACATTAAAGAAGACTCCAATATTCCTATTATATTAGGTAGACCATTCCTGGCCACTGCAGGAGCCATCAAGATGTTAAAAATGGAAAACTAAATTTCGAAGTCGGAGAATAAAAACTTGAATTCATCTTGTCTAAATTCTTTAAGGCACCAGCCATCGATGATTCATGTTGTTTCTTAGATGTAATTGATAAATGAGTAAAAGAAATGGAGAAACAAAAAACCACCTATTCAGAAGTATTTAAGATTCATATACCTCCGATTTTGAATATGATAATTAGGGCTCTGAATATCAAGATGAAAATATGAGTGAATGCCTAGCTCTAACTCCTGATCCTATATCTTGTCCAAAGAAGCCATCCATAGAACTCAAGACACTACCTAAAGACCTAAGGTATGAATTCCTAGACACAGAACATGAGCAACCAGTTATAGTCAATGCTGACCTAGAACAAATAGAAACTGAAAAATTATTACATGTCCCAATAAAATACCCAACCGCTTTAGGTTATTACATTTCAGATTTAAAAGGAATAAGCCCTTCTGTCTGTATGCACCGTATTATGCTTGAGGAAGACTGTAAGACCTCTAGAGAACATCAAAGAAGAACCAATCATATTCTGATCGATGTAGTCAAAAAGGAAGTAGAAAAGCTATTGGAAGCAAGAATCATATATCCAATATCCGATAGTAAATGGGTTAGCCCAGTATATGTTGTACCTAAGAAAGGAGGTGTTACGGTTGTTAGCAACGCTAAGGGAGAATATGTAGCACAAAGAACTCAAAAGCAACCGTACTCTTCATTCTGGAAAAATAACGAGCTTTCTCCAATAAGAACTGAGCTGGTAATCCTCTAATCCCTCCTTTAGTAGTCATATGGGCTTCCACCTCAGACTTCCCCAGATGAATCAAAGCAGCAATCTCATGTGGTTTTGGCCCACCCTCCAAACCAGTAAAAGGAACACGATCGGTAACAGGTAAATCTAATAGATAAGAATACTCCTCCAGTGTAGGCATCAACTGATAATCGGGAAAAGAAAAGCAGTGATACACCGGATCATAGAACTGGATCAAGGTCGAGAGAATACCCTCCTTCATCTTCAGCTTCATGAGAGGAATAATGGATCCATACTTTTTCCGAAAGCATGCAGAACACTCGATCTCTGGAACTAAACTGGCCAACTCATCTATCTTAGGATCTTTGAAACTATATTTCCCAGTCTTTCTCTTTCCATAATCCATGGTTAAAAGTACCTGAGATATTCACAAATAGTCAACCTTTAAATCCCTTGAAATATTGTTTTCTTCAAAAGATGCTTATGAGTGCATGGGTGCATGATGCAACAATCACACACAGGATCGTACATATAGGGTTCATAGGTTCAACGTCACGAGCATGAGGTCGAAGGTACTACCCATAAGGTGTTAGTCTAAAAAGTTATCACCTGCCGAACAAGGTTCTAGAAGTTCCCAGAGTCTACATCCTTCATTCAGATATTACCAACTTCCCGATTAACTCGATAATTAGTAATATTCTCAAGAAAGACTCGTTCGAGTGTAGTATCGCGTGACAACTATTTCCGGATTACTCCGTCATAGCTTCTGCACTACACCTAAAAGGCCAGGATTGGTTTGGTATTCTAAGGTCCTCAGTTTCAGCAGGCTCCCAGGTCGAAAGCAGTACGTCTTCCCGATTACTCGGTAAACGACACTACAGTCAAAGGGGCCTCCACTGAGTGGGGGATCTCATGCCTCTTTTTTTGGGATTACTCCCTCAAGGTTAACATGACTATACCACCCGTCCTATCTTAAAGTTTGCCTAAGTCCGGGTATAGGACTTATGAGTAATCACCAAGCACCCTAAAAACCAGGAAAATCCAAACAAACATATATACAAAATATAACACATAAACAACAATAACACATATACAGATATAAACAAAGATAGGCTCAACCCACTTAGGGATGTACCAGCAAGAGGTCAATCTTTCCCCATTGAAGTCGCCATTTTTCTGTAGCGGTAGAAATGTTCAAGACTAAGCCATTGGATTGACTAGACTTTATACAAATCAAAAATAAAAATCACCACCGCGCTTTATTGTTTCCAAAGGAATGGGAAAAGAGTGAATAACCCAAAAGAGGGGGAAAGATTCAAGGTAAGGTGGTTAGTTATGCAAAGAGAAGGTATTAGCACCCTAAACATCTACGGTACTCTGCAGGAACCTCTTTGAAAAATCTGTATATTTTGGCCATAAAATGTGTTGTATATAAAATGTGTTGGCCATAAAATATATTGTACCACCTTTCGTGCAATAGGGGATCAGGGTACACGTAGTTCCTCTTTTAAAAAATTGAAACACAAGTGTGTTGGTTGATTTTAGGAGATAAGACATCATCGTCATTGTCCGTGTGGGAAACATACTTACTACCCACAATCATGAGAAAGGAGAATTTTCATCATCTCAAAGTGGAGGATATGGCTTGGATCTTAAAATCAACAATGCCTCACTCAACACCCAAGTGGAAAATATCTTACTTCACTACATATTGTAGAAGTATAGTTGTTTGCATCACTACAAGGATTGACAAGAGTCTAATATTTTGAGAAAAGTTTAAAGATAAATGCCAAAGTGGTAAAATGGTTTAAAATGAGATTGATTGACTTTTAGTCTTCTCACAAAAAAATATCAAAGTATTATTAAATTGATTGAAGTTTATTTATGAAAATGTTTTGAAAATGCATGGACCTAAGTCCAAGTTTATTATGAAAGTGTTTCAAGTTTAGAAATAAGAAGAGTTTTCAGAAGGAGGGATACGATTTTTGAAATTAAAGAAGATGGGAGGAGTAGAAGAGACTATCCTAAGCATAAGGTAAAAGATAAGGATAAGGACCATCTAACCAACAAGAAGCCAAAACTTGACATTATGAGCCAAGATAGAATTCTCATTCTTTGGATTGAAACCAAGCAAGCAAAGATACTAGACCTCTTGAGAGAACCAAACTTCAAGTGTATTAAGTCTTCACAAAAATTGGTGCAGAGTAACGGATGTATATGGGTGAATTATAGATTACAAACAAAGGGTGTAATCACAAAAACCTGCACACAAAAATAAACAAGCAACCCAATGTCTTGAGGTAAACCTCAAGAACTCTATACAAAATAATCAGATAAGATCACAAGGTTTCCAAGATAGGCCAAGGTTTCTAATCCTAAGTCCAAAAAAAAGTCCCATGTTCCATAATGGCAAGGATAGTAACCAAATAGTCCAAGTACTATTAAGAGTTTTTTAAGGTTTATGTTGATTATTAAGTATCTTAAGAAAAGAAAAGAAAATATCAAGTGAGCAAAGTACAAATGACAAGAAAATAAATGCTCAAATGAGCAAAGATGAAAATGGCATGAAATGTAAATGCTAAAAAAAAGTAGATAGTACATAAAGCATAAAAGGGAATAAAAGCATAAGATAAAACAAGTCAATAATTAGTGGTTAGTTGGATGACCATCTTGAAACTTGCATTTGGAACTCATTAGAGGATTGGTAGAACCAAAGCCTCCACACAACAAGTTGCATTTGCTTTTTGTCAAGTATATCATCCATTTGGAATTCTCACAAGTACCATTTAATGATCAACGATGTTTAAGTGATCTGCATTGACCAAAGGTGTTGTAGATCCATTAGAGGATTGGTAGAATCAAAGCCTCCACACAATTAATCTCAAGGTTATTGGATCAAAGAGATTAAATTAACATACTTGGGCTTGCAATCATAAGTTTGGGCCACGAATGATCATTTATTCGAATCGGGAAAAAATTTAGCGTTATGTTAAGCAATCGTAAGTGGACTTTTATAGAAGTCGCGCCTATTTTGAGGCTGGTCAATAGCAATCTATGCACCATTTATTTTGAGACATGATATAGGGATCATGCTCCAACAACATTTAGTGCAATAAGAAGGGAATGAGATGAAGAGGATTAAGGAAAAAAGATGAATAAACCACTTTTGAATCAAAAATTTAATCAAAATATTATTAAAATCATTCATCCATTTTGGTGGAGTTGAACTCAACATCCAAGATCCTATGATGTTAATAAAGTCATGATCAAAAAATTAATTCAAGACATCCAGAAAATAATCACAAAACAATATCACATTTAATATATACATTAAAAGGTTAAAAAATGTTTAAAAATAGAAAATAATGAGGAAAATATCAATTATGTTCAAATTAATCAAGAAATGAAAAATAAGGCCATAGAAAAATCAGAAATGAATCCAAATATTTTTACAAAAATTTTGGTATTTTTTAAAAGTCAGAAATTATTTTTAAACTATTTAAAATTTCTAAAACAAACATAAAATAGATCAAAAATAGTAAACCTCAACATAAAATTCCATAAAAATTTTAGAAAGTCAAAAATATGCAAAGTAATATTTATGAATTTTTTCAGAATTAAAAAATATCAGAAAGTATTTTTCAAGTAATTAAAAGAAAGCAAATAATACAAAAAATATAAAAAATATCAAATGTTAAAATAAAAATGTGAAAAAATATTCATGAAACCAGAAATAATTCAAAATATTTTTGTGAATTTTTTCTAGTTTTTGGATAAAAAATAAAAGAGTTATGAATTTTTGAAAATTTAATCAAATAAAATATAAAATCAGAAAATAAAATAAAACCAAAAAGATGTGGACCATCAGATCATAGTCAAAACGCGTTAGTAAGTTAATCCAATGGATCAGACGCGCTGTGCTTGATATGGACCTTAGTGAAACACACATGTGATCAAAAAAAGGGCAACCAATGAAATTAAAACGTTTGGCACGCTATCATTGGCTGAGACGAGACATGTCATCATCTTCAACCTCCAGACACCCTGCAATGGGGATTTTGTGAGATCCTTCAAATGGAAAAATTAGAATCCCAGGCTAGCATCATTGAACTCGTCTCTCCAAGACGATTCTAACACAACCATCGCGCCAAATTTAAATAAGGTATGGAGAGAGATATGAATTAAAAACCCAGAAAATAGCGAGCACCTTCAATTTGAGATTTCTCTCTCAATTCTCAATGGATTTAAAAATTGTAAGCAGCATTAGAATCAGAAGAAGGAGTAGAATAGATTAGTGCTTGATTTGGATCCAAATGGTGGAGAATTCTACCTTTTTGAAGTTCAAGTAAGAAGCTCTGAAACTGGACTTCTGTAGCTTGAATTATTGCTCGTTTTGATTGGTTTAAGTGTTGGAGAGTTTTTGAAGCTCAAGGATGATGAATGCGCAAAGAATTTTGGAAAAGGAAGCTTAAATTTCAAAAACTGAATTCAAAAAAAGTGGGTTCGTGTGAGGTTTTGGCTGGGTATTCTTGGCTCTCTAAGCTTGGGAAAATGGATGGGGATGACCCTCTATTTATAGGGAAGTGAATGGGATCAAAAGAAAGAGTGAATGATGCATTTTGGAGGGAATTCGTGTGGGTCTGCATCATGAAGAAAGTGTGACTCAATTTTGATCAAAACTCAGCTAAATCGCGCATTTCATGATGCTAAACACTTTTGGGAAGTTGCTAATCATGATTAGAAACAAAAACACGTGGAAAACTTGTGTTTAGAATTTTTGAAAATGTTTTGATTGGTTTAAAATTTAATAAGTTTAATTAATTTTTTGTTCAATGATTATTTTTATTTTAATAGTTCTTTTGATCTAAAAATTCCACAAAAATTATCTTTGACTCATAAAATAATTTAGAAATTAATTATGATTTTGGTTTAGCATTTTTTCTATTTTTGATTAGAAATTTAATTTGAGAAGTTTATTTGAAATGTTTGCTTCATAATTTTTGTTTTAATATTTCCTTTAATTCAAAAATCCTCAAAAAAATCATATAAGTTTGTTTTTAATCATAGTGCCTGAATATAATTTTGTTTTGACCTTTTTGTGACTTTTGGCTAGGGTTTGCATTTTTGTCATTAAATAATAGTTTAATTGTTTAATTGTTTGTTTGATTTTATTTTAATATTTCCTTTAATTCAAAAATTCCACAAAAAATCAGGGATGTGTGTTTTTAATTCTAATATTTAAATATATTTTGGTTGGATATTTTTCTGATTTTTGATTTGAATTTTATTTTGAGATGTGATTATTTGTTTAATGGTTAATTGTTTGAATTTGATTTTATTTTTGACTTTTCTTTAATTCAAAAAATATGGAAAAATAGGTATTCTGACCTCTTGAGTTTTGTCATGTTTGATGTATATTTTTTCTGAATTTTTTGAATTTTGATCTTATCTAATTAATATTTAAGATTAAAAGTCAAATAATTAGGGTTTTTTTGCTTATTGTGCAAGTTTCATTTTCAAAACCAATTTGCCTTGGGTTTTCATTAGAATTTGGATCTTGTTTAAGGTTCATGGATGTATTGAGGATCTGAAAACCATTTTTATTGAATTATTTGACTTGATTGGATATTTTTCCACAAATTATTTTGAAAGCTTGTCTAGTTTGGTAGTTTTGCCAACTAGTTTTGATCTTTGGGCCTCATTAGATCCTCTCATCTACTATCCATGAACTTCAAACTTGTTTTCTTACCTATACACATCTCAAATATGTTATGGAAATTTTTGTTTGAATTATTGAAATCCTTTCCTATTTTTGATGTATTTTTGAAGTGAAGGTACCCAATTAATGTTACATATCTTGTTGCAATTTGCTTGATGGCCAATGAACTTGAGTGAGGCCTATAATTGGGCACCTAATGATCATGTTGGTTCTGTTTATCCATATAAACTCAAGTCATTTCACTTAGAGCCCCATATTTGAACGATTGAACCTTTTGATGCATTGTGTGGGATTCCTCTTCTATTATGCTTGTGAGTTGTGATGAAGTAATTGAGTATGATTGAATTGTGGTGCATACTGACATTCATGGTCTATGACTGTATTCTTCTCAAGCTCCCATGATCCTTGATTGATATTCAATTGTCAACTCAACATGGTGATAGAAAGGATCAACATTCCTCTAACTTTTGACCAAATTGTGCATATGCCTATTTCTTTTTGTCTATCATATCTAATGTTTTGATAGTTGCTATCATGTTTCCTCACTTCATTATGGTGTCATCATCCATCCCTTATGTGAGTCATCATTCAATTTATGGGAATACTAACTTGGTTGTTGAATGTGCGAGGTACTTTGAGAAAAGTTTTCCATTTTTTGCCTGAGGCTACTATGTTTCACTTTATTTGTGGAACACAATTTATTATATTGGCACTGCTCTTGTGCTTGGCATATTTGATAGTCTATGCAGGATATGTATATGTGATTATGAATGGCATACATTGCCCATGGGATCTGTTCATATCTGAAAATCTCAATACTTACATCCTGATGGCGTAATTTCTGACTTGATTTATCTGCTGATCCCAGCTTGCTTGAAGTTCTCTGGGTTTCTTTTATTCTTGTTCAGTTGCTACGGATAGTTATCCGTTTGGTATTTCACTATTTCCTTTCTTCTATTTTCATTTTGTATAGTTCTATTTTGCATGATGGGACCTCTGTTACTGATATATGTCAGGAGGCCCTCTGTTTTGTTTGATACATGTGTTGTGTTTGTTTTTTTTAATTGATGATCGATGAGTCACTCAATTTAGAAATTGAGATCACGACTTCGCTCTCAGTGCATGTTCCCTATAGGATGTTTATTGTTTTTTTTTCTTTAATTGTTGATCGATGAGTCACTCAATTTAGAAATTGAGATCACGACTTCGCTCTCAGTGCATGTTCCCTATAGGATGTTTATTGTTTTTCTTCTTTAATTGTTGATTGATGAGTCACTCAATTTAGAAATTGAGATCACGACTTCGCTCTCATTGCCTGTTCCCTATAGGATAGTTTTGTTAAGCTTCCTTTGACATGTTAATTAAGGTAGGAATCCATTTATGCTAGCATAGGGTAGGAATTTCCTTTATCCTCAACCTTAGGGTCAATCATTGTATGATAACACTAGGCATAGTTCTAGGCTAGTTTCCCTTAGTTGTTTTTTCCTTCCTTTGCATTTTGCATTTTCAAACAAAAATTGTTTTCTTGGCAAATCATAAAACACCTCTAATAAACTCAAACCCTTCTTCAAGGTAAAAGATAAAAATCAATCTCATTTGTTTGTGCGCCTCTTGGCTTTGTTTTTAAATCTGGTTTAGCCAATGTTTCGCCATCACACATTTGTTTGAAGCCGATGTTTCGCCATCACACATGTTTGTTATCCTACTTCGATTCTCAATATCATTGTTAGGTGTGATGTTTTGTCATCCGGTTTATTGATGCTTCGCCATCTTTGTCATGATACCTTACTACCTTTTAGCCGATGTTTCACCATCTCACATTTGTCTGAAGCCGATATTTCACCATCGCACATGTTTGTTATCCTACTTTGATTCTCAATATCATTGTTAGGTGTGATGTTTTGTCATCCGATTTATAGATGTTTCGCCATCTTTGTCATGATACCTTACTACCTTTTAGCCGATGTTTCGCCATCGCACATTTGTTTGAAGCCGATGTTTCGCCATCGCACATGTTTGTTTTCCTCCTTTGATTCTCAATATCATTGTTAGGTGTGATGTTTTGTCATCTGATTTATTGTTGTTTCGCCATCTTCACCATGATACCTTGTTATCTTTTAGCTGATGTTTCTCCATCGCACATGTTGGTTATCCTACTTTGACTCTCAATGTCATTGTCAGGTGTGATGTTTTATCATTTGATGTTTCGCCATCTTTGACATGTTACTTTGTTATTATTTAGTCGATGTTTTACCATCTCATTTGTTTGTTGTTTTATTTGATGTTTTGCCATCTTGACTGTTTTTGTTGTCTTAACTAAAAAACACAAACCAACCAGAATATACGAGTCGAACTACGGCTGCTCTGATTCCTTAAAAGAGATACATAGGCAATAGTGTAGGGCCCAACCGAGCACAACTTTTATTTTCCCTACATTGTTTTCTTTTTCTCGCATGCATTCCCTTTTTAGCTTTAAGCCATAGACATAGGTTTTGACCATACCCATTAGATTAGACAACAAGAGTGGATACCATAGAGTACTACGGGCGTGTGGGGTGCTAATACCTTCCCCTCGTGTAACAGACTCCCTTACCCGATCTCTCGGTCAAAAGACTGTAATTTCTCCCTTTTCAGGTTTTCTCGATGTTTACCTTTCCCTTTTGGAGGGATAAAAGACGTTCGGTGGAGACTTCATTGATGTTTCATTACACTAGATGACAGGTTCGGCCTGGTGGTTTCAGCTGGCGACTTCACTGGGGAAAGGTTGACCTTTTGCTGGTCCATCCCGGAGTCGATCCTAGCTCTTGTTTGTTTTCTTTTTGGGTGTTTATTTTACCACTTTGCATATTTATCTGTTTGCATTGCATCCTATGTGCGCTTTACTTTCTGCATACTGGATTTGGCTGGACTGTTTGGATTCTAGATTTCTTGGTGGGTGGGTTGTTCCATGAGGTAAAAGGCCTCATACCCAGGCTATGAGTGAATTCCATAGGAACTAGGAAAAGAGTGGCCATGGCAGCTATGAGGCGGATGCTTTATATACCTGACCATGAGACCCATGACTTCAGAGGTAGTTCAGATAGGTGTTATCGTATGATGATACCGACAGTCGAGCTCCCGTACTCTGATTTGGCTTTTAACCTTACCTTGGCCTAGACTACACCCGTGAGAGGGACGGGAAAACTTTTCTTATAGGTACAGGTATTGTTGGTGACTTTGTGTTGCGAAGGTGACTCAGGTTCCCATGATAGTTTTAAAGCTTTGGGATTTTCTTTTGATCTTGAATGGTGTTGTTCTATAATGGTCCAGCCATTATCCAGTGTGAAACTTTGATCCTGTCATGTTGCATCATAGCATATTTATTTCTTAAAAAAATGATGTATAAAAAATAACTAGCATGCGCATGTCATCTTCCAGGGGCATTCAAGAGTCTTCTTTCCATCAGAAATGGTTGGCCTCCCATCAGATGATTTTGATTCAGTTCGTGTTAAAGAGCCCAACATGCATACATTCGCTTATCAGATTCCTACTATTGATGTGTCCGAATTGAAGAGGTTGAGTTCTTATCTGAAGGGTGATGTTCTGAATAATTTCAACAAAAATTATGGCAATTTGTTACTAATCCTTAATACTCTAGTTGACCCAATGGATTTGATCACCCTCTTCCAGTTCTATGACAAGGAATTACGGTGTTTTACTTTTCAAGATTATCAACTGGTTCCCACACTAGAAGAATACGCGTACTTACTTAATAACAAGTTGTCTGATGAAGTCCCTTTTGTCCAAGTGCCAGAGAAGCTGAAGTTCGAAGTTATTGCTGAAATTCTTCATTTGAGTTGGAAAGAGGTGAAAGACAATTGGAAATCAAGTGAGGATACTACAGGGTTTTATTTGGATTTCTTAGTGAAGAAAGCCGAAGACTGGGCAAAGAAAGGGAATTGGAGTGACTTCAACTCTCTATTTTCTCTCATGATATACGAGATCATCCTCTTCCCTCGCAAGAGAAATTTTGTGGATTTGACGGCTATTTGTGTTTTTAGAAACAAGAACCCGGTATCGACACTCTTGGCAGATACTCTTTACACCATTCATTTCAGGCATGGAAAAGGAGGTAATGTAAGTTTATGTCATTCAATGTTGTATCAATGGTTTAAGTTGCACCTACCGGTAAGTGGCCCTTTCGTGGATACTAGGCATTCTCTTTGATGGTCATCAAGACTTGTCAACCTTACTTCATTTGATATCCGGTGGAATTATGACATGGGGGAGGTACGAAGTATTATCACTAGCTACAGAGATTTCCCTAATGTTCCCCTCATAGGAACTAAGGGGTGTATCCACTATAATCATGTGCTTGCTTATCGTCAATTGGGATATGCAATGGATGGACCGCCAAAGGTTGAGGAGGTGTCTGAATCAGTGTATTTTGTTAGAGGAAGTGATCTTATGATGTTGAAAAGAGTGACAAGTGCTTGGAAGGGAATTCACAAGAAGGATAAAACTACTTTGGGCAAGAAGGTTCCCATTGCTAGGGTTCCTTACTTGGAATGGATTAGAGCCAGGGTTAAGATTTTACGGTTGCCATTTGCAAGATCGACTCCTATATGTGAGCAGCCTCCTACTGTTCTGAGTAACACGGTGCCTACCGAGGTGTTCACCCGGGTTCATGTTGAGAACATTCAACTTCGTGCAAAAGGCTGTGAGGCAGGGATGAAACTTTATTGGGTAGATCAAGAAAGGGCCGACTTAGCTCGCAAACTCAAATAAGCTCAAGGGGAAACTTCTGATGCAACCAGTTTTAGGAAGAGGTCGCATACTGAAATAGAAGAAGAGTTGAGTAAGACCCAGCAAGAGTGCCAGAAGCTTCAGGCATCTGAGAATAGCTACAAGAAGAAGATTCAAAACTTGGAGAAACAGCTCAAAGACAAAGATGCTCAGCTTAAGAAGGAAGTAGCCCTGAGGCTTGTCGCAGAGGATCGGTTTCAAGAAAGTGAAGTAGTCGCATTACAAATTTTGAAGGAGAAAGCCAGGCTTGAAGAGTATTGTCAACACCTTGAAGTGTGTCTTGTTCCGAAGATTTAGTTTTTGTTACTTACCTTTGGTATATTTGGTCACCCCCAGGATTGTTGGAAGGGACCATTGTTTGTTAATATTATTCAGTTTTTGTTAAGTTTACTTTGAAACACGTATTTGTTGTTTATCACTACACTCTTAAATGTCCGAAGTCACTTGAACATCGTTTCTTTTGTTTGTAAATAATTGAAGTGTTTGTCTTTTTGTCCTTTTTTCCTTTGATTGTATGCTTGATTATTGGTTGCACGCCGTGACTGGTGAATAAAAGGACTCTTGAATACCGAGAAATGACAAACTATCATGCACATCATGCATTTCATAACATTACAGGTTATCTCAAGACGGTATTCTTATTCTTCTGCTTTTCTTATTTTGAATTCAAGACGACTACTCATTGGTATTCCACCAGAAACAATTTGCCAAGACAAATGGAACAAGTTCAAGTTGAACTCGCTGAAATAAGGGCCCAGATGGCTACTCAAATGACCCAGTTCATGGAGGTCATCACCAATGTGAATCTCTGATAGGAGGAACTGGCTGCCATTGTCAACAACCAGCACCGCTATCCTGGGGATGGTGGAAATCAAGGGCTCTATCAGGACATTTCTATAGGATTGGGGGATGTGCAAGATCAGCCTGTTGGAAATTTTCACGGGATGCCCGAAAACCCTTTTGTGCGCAACGTAGAACAGTTTCCCCCGTCTCCAGGACCTCGTCTTGTGGGCAACAGAAGAGATAATCAGGGTGGTATAAGGAACTATCAGGAGTAGGATTATGACTTTGATCAGGATGAAGATCAGTTTTCTGTTTGGTGTTCGGAGCCAAAAGTTCAGGTTGAGGATAGGAAGTATTGGTTGTTGGAAGAACGTTTAAAGGCCGTGGAAGGGCAAGGAGCCCTTGGTATGGATGCTAATTATCTCGGGTTGGTGTCTGGGGTAAAAGTTCCTCCAAAGTTCAAGCCTCCTACGTTTGAAAAGTACAACGGAACGTCATGTCCTGTTACTCATGCAACTGCTTATTTCTAAAAGATGTCGGTGCATACTGAGGATCAGGGGCTTTTGATTCACTTTTTTCAGGATAGCCTACCTGGGGCATCCCTGGAGTGGTACATGAAGTTGGAGAAAACCCATATTCATTGTTGGAATGCTCTTGCTCGGGCCTTTGTCAAACATTATCAGTACAATGTGGATATGGAACCCAATCGCACTCAGTTACAAAATTTGTCACAAGGACCAAGAGAATCTTTCAAGGAATACGCTCAGAAGTGGCGTGAGTTGGCTGCGAGGGTTCAACCTCCACTCATGGAGAGATAACTCGTTAATATGTTTATGAGTATCCTGCAAGGGCCATTCTATGAGCATATGATAGGAAGTACTTCGACAGGATTTGCAGACTTGGTTATGGCTGGTGAAAGAATTGAGTTAGGTTTGAAATTGGGGAAAATTCAGATTGGAGGTTCTAGTGGCTCATCAGGGGGCAGTAAGAAACCATTCAACACTTATCCTAAGAAAAAGGAAGGTGACGCAAGCGCGGTTTACTCTCATAGAGGAAGAAGAGAGGATCGTCAGCACCAACAAATCAATGTTGTTTCTATTCCTGTTAATGCTCCTCCGCAGCAAAGACCGAATACAGTGCCTCAACAACAGAGATAGCAAGATGCTCCCCGTCAGTATAATAATCAACAGCAGAAACAATTGAGAAAATTAGATCCCTTGCCAGTATCTCTTACTAAAGCATTCCATCATTTGCTCAATTTGAAGTTGATCGGTTTGAGAAATATGCCACCCCCCCCCCCCCCGCAAGACTTCCTCCTAACTATGATGCTAACGCAAGATGTGAATTCCATTCAGGCGGAATTGGCCATTCTACTAACAATTGCTTTGTGTTGAAGTGCAAGATACAAGACCTGTTGGATGCTAAGGCAATTTAGTTTACTCCAGTGACTGGTCCGAATGTTACTCAGAACCCAATGCCTAGGCATGGAGGGGGTGTTGTTAATATGATTGATGATAATGGTGAAGTGTTGAATTTAATCATGAATGTGGAACAAGTAACTACTCCGTTGTGGTATGTTAAGATGTATTTGCTTGACAATTCTATTTTCCTGGGTTGTACTTCAGAGTGTGCTAAGTGTAGAGAGCAACCGAAGGGCTATGATGATTTAAAATCCGGTATCCAGTTGATGATAAAGGAGGGTTGCCTGCAGTTCGATAGAAAACCAAGCTATCGTAAGGCTACCGAAGAAGATTTTGCTGTGGTATCTATTCCTTACACCCCTATGCGCATTCCTGTCCCATCTAGGGCACCTCCTTTGATGATTACGGTACCTGGTCCCATGCTGTATACCAGTGAGAAGGCCATCCCATGGAACTATGGTGCTGATGTTTATTACCATGGGGTGAAGCAGGAAGTAAGTACTCATTTCTATGAGGAAGAACGTGTTGAAGGTAATGAAGAGGAAGTTCATAATTTTTCTGGTGTGGGTCGAATGACTAGAAGCGGGAGAGTATTTGGTCCTTCCAATGTGCAAGATGCGGAAGATGCTTCTGCAAGAGAAAAAGGAAAACAACAGGCGATGATTGGTAATCCAAGGGTCACGCCAGCCAATGTGACTCAACCAATTCCGATACCAGAAGCTTCTTCAATTCCCGATGAGGTTGAAGAGTTAATGCGAATTATCAGAAAGAGTGATTATAGCATAATTGATCATCTGAGCCATACTCCTTCTAAGATATCTATCTTATCTCTGTTGATTTATTCAGAACCTCACATAAATTCTTTGATGAAGTTGTTAAAGAATGCGTTCGTGCCACATGAGATAACAGTCAATCAATTTGAGAATGTTTGTGCTAACATATCTGCCGGGAACGGTCTGGGCTTTACAAATTTTGATCTTCCTCCTGAAGGGCGAGACCATAACAAAGTGTTGCATATTTCAATGGAGTGCAGGGGTACTACTTTATCCCGGGTTTTGGTGGACACAGGGTCGTCTTTGAATGTATTACCTAAGTCAACATTAATGAAAATTGATTATTCTGGACTGGAGTTGTGCCCTAGTAATTTGATGGTGAAGGCGTTTGATGGGTCTCGAAGGTCAGTATTTGGGGAGGTGGAGTTACCAATCAAGGTTGGTCCTCGCACCTTCACGACTACATTTTTTGTGATGGATATACAGCCAGTGTATTGTTGTTTGTTGGGGCGGCCGTTGATTCATAGAGCAGGGACAGTCACTTCTACTCTTCATCAGAAACTCAAGTATCCTGCAGAGGGAAAGGTGATAACTGTGTGCGGCGAGGAAGAGTACATCGTGAGTCATTTGACATCATTCCGCTATGTTGAAGTTAAGGACGAGATACATGTGACTCTGTTTCAGGCATTTGAGACAGTTCATGCCGTCAATTTTCCTCCTCCATAGCAGAAAAGGAAACCTGAAACTATTATGTCTTCTCTCAAGGATGCGAGAGCTGTGGTGGAAAGCGGTAACCCTGAAGGTTGGGGTCAGGTGCTGGACGTTACCCAAAAATTTAATGAATTTGGTCTTGGTTTTAGCCCAGGTCAGCAGAGTGTAACTCCCATAGCATCTAGTTTATCTACTCCTGTGAAGTTTTCCCATCCTTGTGCTACTCAAGAAGGACACGTCAATGCAGTTGGCGATGATAGGGTTGATGGCTACAATGTCGAAGATTGGATTCGTTCGAGTATTCCAGGCCAGACACTCAACAATTAGACTTTTGTGGATGTTATCAAAGTTTCAAGCGCTGAGGAGTAATTTTCTTGTTTTCTTTTATTATCATATCATAATTCCTACGCTCTTCACAAGGCGTGGTGAATCATTTGTGTAGGGCCACCATGTTTATTTTCAAATGTTTATCATGAAATAAAGGACGTTTTTGCATTCAAAATTTTGCTCCATTTCTTTTTTATTTGAATGGCAATGTTTCTCTTTTCACACACTGTCACTAAAAAAACCAAAATGTCATTCATGCAGATGCACTTCCACCACCGATCATATTGTTAACGACTCTGCTATGGCTCATTATGACTTTGATACTCCTATTTATCAAGCTGAAGAAGAAACATATGAGGATTGTGGTCTTCCTGAGGAATTAGCAAGATTGTTAAAACAAGAGGAGAAGGTTATCCAGCCGAATCATGATTCAATTGAGGTGGTGAATATTGGCACAAAAGAGGTAAGAAGAGAAGTCAAGATAGGGGCAGATCTTGAAGAAAGTATAAAGGTCAAATTGATTGAGCTACTCCGTGAGTATTCTGATATCTTCGCTTGGTCTTATGAGGATATGCCTGGGTTGGATACAGACATAGTGGTGCATCGATTACCGCTCAAATAAGGTTGTTCCCCTGTCAAGCAAAAGCTCCGAAGAACTCATCCTGAAATGTCCAAGAAGATCAAGGAGGAGGTCCAGAAGCAGTTGGACGCGAATTTCTTAAAAGTCATCAATTATCCGCCATGGATTACAAATATTGTGCCTGTGGCCAAGAAGGATGGTAAGGTCAGGATGTGCATGGATTATAGGGATTTGAACAGGGCCAGCCCTAAAGATGACTTCCCTCTTTCGCATATTGATTGTGTTGGTCGATAATACTGCTCATTCCAATGTGTTTCCGTTCATGGATGGTTTTTCGGGTTGCAATAAAATTAAGATGGCTCTGGAGGATATGGAGAAGACAACATTTATCACGCCTTGGGGAACTTTCTGCTATAAAGTGATGTCGTTTGGTTTGAAAAATGCTGGGGCAACATATCAGCGTGCCATGATCACTCTCTTTCATGATTTGATTCACAAAGAGATTGAGGTATATGTGGACGATATGATTGCTAAGTCTGACACGGAAGAGGAGCACCTTGTTCATCTAGAAAAATTGTTCGAGAGACTAAGGCAGTTCTTGCTGAGGTTGAATCTGAATAAGTGCACCTTCGGGGTGAGATCCGGCAAGCTGTTGGGTTTTATTGTAAGTGAAAAAGGTATCGAGGTGGACCCGACCAAGGTAAAAGAGATACAGGAAATGCCTGAACCAAGGACAGAGAAGGAAGTACATGGTTTCTTGGGAAGGTTAAACTACATTTCTAGATTTATTTCTCATCTCACAGCTACCTGTGAACCTTTGTTCAAGTTGTTGAAGAAAAGTCAGACAGTGAAATGGAATGAGGATTGTCAGAAGGCCTTTGACAAAATAAAGGAGTATTTGCAGGAACCTCCGATACTCATGCCACCAGTGGAAGTAAGGCCACTAATCATGTATCTAACTGTGTTGGAGAGCTCAATGGGTTGTGTCCTCGGTTAGCACGACGAGACAGGGAAGAAAGAGCAGGCTATTTACTACTTGAGTAAGAAGTTTACGGAATGTGAGTCGAGGTACTCATTGCTGGAAAAGACTTGTTGTGCGCTTGCTTGGGCCGCCAAACGTTTGAGGCAGTACATGTTAACTCACACCACCTACTTCATATCCAAAATGGATCCAATCAAGTACATTTTCGAGAAGCCAACTCTTACAGGCAGGGTAGCCCATTGGCAGATGATACTTACCGAATATAATATCCAATACACTACTCAAAAAGCAATTAAGGGTAGTGTACTGGCCGACCATCTTGCTCATCAGCCCTTGAAGATTATGAACCGATGAAGTTTGATTTTCCAGATGAGGAAATTGTGTATATTCGGGATTATAATATGCCAGACCCAGACGAAGGACCCGAGCCGGGATCACGTTGGACGCTTGTTTTTGATGGTTCCTCCAATGCCATGGGCAACGGCGTCAGAGCTATTATCACTTCCCCTGAGGTATACCACATTCCTTTCACGGCTCGTATTTGTTTCGATTGCACTAACAACATGGCCAAATATGAGGCTTGCATTTATGGCATTGAAGCGGTGATCGATCTGCGCATCAAATTTTTGAAAGTTTACGGGGATTCCAATCTTGTTATCATCCAGATTAATGGAGATTGGGAGACTCGCCATCAGAACCTAATTCCGTATCGTGAGCATGTTATGAAGCTGATTCCGTACTTCGAAGAAATCACGTTTGAACACATTCCCAGAGAAGAAAACAATCTAGCTGATGCACTAGCAACTTTGTCCTCCATGTTCAAGGTTAAGTGGGCTAATGAGGCACCTTCCATTAATCAGAAGTTTGAGTGAGCCAACTTTATGTTTTGAGGCCAGTTTAGAATCAGATGGTAATCCTTGGTTTTATGATGTTAAACGATATCTTGAAACACAAGAGTACCCTGAAGAGGCATTCGTCACAGATAAGAAGTTCTTGATAAGATTTTCAGCCAAGTTCTTTCTCAGTGGTGGTGTGTTGTATAGAAGGCATCATCACGGTTTACTGCTCAGATGTGTTGACAAGAAAGAAGCAGCTAGAATCATTGAGGAAATACATGAAGGTGATTTCGGGACCCATTCCAACGGGCATACCATGGCTAAAAAGATTTTGCGAGCAGGTTATTATTGGTCCACCATGGAGACTGACTGTTACAATCATGCACGGGTTTGCCACAAATGTCAAGTCTATGCTGATAAAGTGCATGTGCCGCCAGTACCTTTGAATGTCTTGACTTCCCCTTGGCCGTTTGCAATGTGGCGAATTGATATGATCGGCAAAATTGAACCGACTGCATCCAACGGGCACCATTTCATTCTGGTTGCCATTGATTATTTTACAAAATGGGTTGAAGTTGCATCCTATGCCAATGTCACCAATCAGGTGGTAACTCGGTTCATTAAGCACAATATTATTTGTCTCTACGGAGTGCTTGAGAAGATCCTTACCGATAATGGGTCTAATTTGAACAACAAAATGATGAAAGAGCTTTGTGAGTCCTTCAAAATCAAGCATCATAACTCTTCCCCATATAGACCAAAGATGAACGGCGCCGTCGAAGCGTCCAATAAAAATATCAAGAAAATTATGCAGAAGATGGTGGTAACCTATAAAGATTGGCATGAGATGTTGCCTTTCGCTTTGCATGGTTATCGCACCACTGTGCGTACTTCGATTGGGGCAACCCCATTTTCATTGGTTTACAGCATGGAAGCAGTATTGTCGGTAGAAGTCGAGATTCCTTATCTTAGGATTATGAGAGATGTTGAGCTGGATGAAAGTGAATGGGTACAGAATTGGCTGGATCAGTTGGAACTTATTGGCGAAAAGAGGTTGACGGTTGTATGTCATGGTCAGGTATATCAGCAAAGGATGAGGAAAGCTTTTGATAAAAGGGTACGGCCTCAGTGTTACAAGCCAGGTGACCTTGTGCTAAAAAGGATAATTCTCCCCCAGGGAGATCCCAGGGGCAAGTGGGTTCCGACTTATGAAGGTCCTTTATTGGTCAGGAAAATTTTCTCTAGAGGAGCGGTGATGCTCACGACTATGGATGGAGAGTACTTCCCTCTCCCTGTGAATGCTGACGTAGTTAAAAAATACTTTGCATAAAAAAAATATAATAAAAAAAACCCGCTAAACTGAAAACCCGAAAGGGCGGTTTAGGCAAAAAGAGGGTGTCCTGGTGAATCGAAAACCCGAAAGGGCGATTCAGGAAAAAGTAAGGGACTTAAAGCAAATGACTATGCTCAGCATGAGATCCTATGTTTCTTTCCTTCGTCCCGTCACCTGGCATAAGCCAGAAGCTAATCCAAGATTGAACTGTCTGAAAGTAGGAAGATGAAAGCGTGAGAGTCATAAGAGTCATAGCAGAGTCGGGACTTGATGGATATTCACATTCACATTGCCATTTGTAAACACTTGTTTTCTTTGATTTTGTAATTACTTGCTTCCAAATGTAAATGCCTTTTTCACAGGCTGATTTCTCAAAATCAATAGAATATCTTCTTTCAAGTATACGTATACGTTTCTTTTCTCCCTTTTTACTATTTTGTTTGCAAAAACGTCCAATATTTTGATAAGCATGTGCATATAAACTTCGTGGGCCTTACACGGAAATGGTAATCTAAGTCATGGTTTGTTGAACGCTTGAAATACGGATAAAAAATACAACTACTACTGTGCAAGGGGCGTGCTTGGTTCTATGTCTGGTGGGATTCTCATTCACTTTACTGGTGGATGCCTTGCCATTTGTTTCACAGCTCTGTGCTATTGGTGAAAGTCATGGGTCAGGTAATATCAAGATTACGGCAGGTCGGCGAGATCGACGAACCTAGTTGGAGATATTTCTTCCCCATAATGGCTTTTATTATGTTTCTTTGCCGCACTTTCATGTGTTATCTTGATTGATTGTTTTAGCATTTGTCTACATATAGGATTTTGTTTATGGCCGAATGTCATTCTTGATGCGTTGAATATTTTTGCCTTGAAGAAATTGTTTCATTTTACTTAATCTATCCAGTATCACTCTTTAATAGTTTTTTCGGGCATTTTGATACCAACTGTGCCAATTCTTTTGCTTAGCCAAGAGTTTGGAGGAAGGAGTTTAGCTAAAAACGATGACTGTAGTGGTATGCTTTTGAGTAGGACCCCGTTGACGATGTACAAGCATTGTTTCAATCCCCAAACACCGGAGATATAAGGGAGTTAGACCCTCGTTAACCCCTCTGAGCCTTCGAAGTAGGAGTTTCTTTTCCGTTCAAAAAAAACCTTGTTTTTTTAACTAGGGGCAGGGTAGATGTTCAGTTAATTTGACCAAGCATTCAAATTTCAGAAGGAACGTCCCATCTGAGGATTACCACATTTTATCTTTCGCGTCATGAGATCAGGAAAAATGTCTAAACCACTATGTTCATTTCCTCACAAAGTCTTGAGGTCGGGACCGAATCGATACAATAATGGCTATCCCTCGTCGACCAAGGAATGAGGCATTTGTTTTCTTTAAAAAAAAGTGAAAGAAAAAAAAGTTCAAAGACCTAAAGTCACATTGACTTGTTCGAAGTGGAAAGTATGAATAAGAAAGAAACAAAAAGCCCCGCTAAGTCGAAACTTGAAAACAAGTCGCTTAGGCAAAAGTTAGGGCATCCCGCTGGACTCCCAAATTTGAAATTCAAAAGATTTTGTCCAGGCAAAAGTTAGGGAAAAGAGAGCCTAAAAGGCCAAAAAAGATCATTCAATAAAATTTTCATCAAAAGAAGAGGAACAATAATATCAAAAAACAAAAGCAGCAGAAGTTAAGTGATAATCATGTCGGAGAATTTTTCGTGATCACTCTACCATTATAAATCCTTTTGAAATATGAATGCTTGTGATAAGTCATCTGAACTTAGGACATGAGAATATCACGAAGGGGGTGGGCACCAAATAACTTGAGCCTTGAAAAACTTTTTTTTTCTAAAAAACCTCAAACCAGGCCACGTTACAACCTCTAAAAGTCCTAACTGAAATAAGGGTTTAACTCGAACGCATACTACAACAGGATAGCTTTTTCTAAACTCCCAAATATGTGTTTCATATCCATGTTGGTATCTTATCACCCGCATCTTGACTCGTTGTTTTTTGAAAAAAAGAGAAGGGGAAGAAAAGTTTTGAAATTTTTGCACTCTAGCCAGTGATTCATTAACAACAGAGATGCGACACTTTGTTAAGTTTTTCAACTTCAAGGCTTAAATAATCGTTGCATCAGATATTTCATTCCCAAAATAAACATCTTTCTGCATGCAAAAATTTGTTTGACATCAAAAAAAGAGTTTACACGTTGAACACCTGTAAAGAGCTTAATGATTGTCAGGAAGGGAATATTTGGTTTTCTTCTGTTAGACAGATCCCATGTATGAATAGGACTTTACTTATCCCCAGTGAAGTTTCGTTTCCGCAACAAAGTTTTGTTGCCCCGAGAATCTTCTTTTTAAAGGCTTCATTCTGAGACTCCGAATTTGAGGATATCGCATGTCCCCAACGGAGTTGCCAACAGAGATCCCTCGCCATGACCTCTCACTTCCCAGCTGGTATGTTGATTGGGGCAACCTTATGTTAAGATCTTTCCTTATCCCCAGTAAAGTCGGTACTGGTGACTATCTGCATGATCCATCCAACTATTGCAGTCCAAAGAATATCTCTCCAACAAAAATCTTCAACAGAGTTCTGTATCCCCGGTGAAGTCTTGTTTCCTCAGTAGAGCTTTGTTTCCCCAACAAAGGTTTTCACCTCTCACGTCGGGTTTGTTATCTTGGTATCATCCTCAACACGGCTGCACGTTGTCTTTTCCAGAGATTACAGTCTTGCCCTGATCTTCTCCCTCAATGTCTAATCTTCAGATAGCGTCCCTCTCTAGAAGCTACAGTGTCGATCTGATCTTCCCTAGGAGTTTGCAATTTATTTTTGCAGCTCCTCTCAATGTTTGTGGCCCCTTTTCTACTGGTTGCTCGGTTGTTATTCCCCGTGAAGCTTCATCTCTTCAAGGTTTCATCTCTAGGGGTTCCCCATATTTTCTCCTCTCCTTTGGATTTTGCAATTTATTTTTGCAAGTCATGTCAGATTCTAACTTCTTGGTTATTGGCTTCTCAATTGGCCATTCCCCAGTGAAATTTTTAAACATGCATCATTATATTGCATCTACCAAAACGTGTAGCATTTCCATTATATGGAACATTGCGCTATATAAAAAGAATTCAAACATGCATCGAAACATAAGCCATTATTGTTTCTGTTGTCCCCAGTGAATTTTCTAAAACTTCGGGTTAAATCCCCAGCGGGGTCTTCATCCTCATTATCTCAGTTTCCTCCCCATACCAATATCCTTTTGACGTCAATCATTTGTTTGTTTGGGTGTCTACTCTTGACTGTAGTTCAGTTTCTCCCAGGCGCGGTCTTCTTGGGTTTAGTCTTCACTACCCTCTCTGGTTCATTCCAATGTCTATTGATGCACCTTTTGAATACGAGTTTCGTCCTAATATTCGCTTTCAGCAGGTTTTTAGGTGTACGCCCTAATCTCCCTGCTTTGGGTTGAGCTCAGAGTTTCGTCTCCTCACCTTGCGCATGAAATCCAGTTTCATCCTGGTACTCATCTAGTTTAGTTTCGCCTAACTAGTTATTGAGTCGAGTTTCGTCTCGGTTTACTTTCATACCTTGGACCTTTTGACGGTGTTCGTTTACCGAGTGCAGTGTTCGTACTGCGTCCCTGATTTGAGATCAGTCTCATTTGATCCTTGGATCCTTCTATCAGTTTTCGTCATTGTTTATCCATTGATATGAGACCAGCAGATGCTCTGAGAAACATGTGCTTTCATCACTCTCGCTTTGGGTCGATTTTCGCCTCGTCGCATGTGCATGAAATCCAGTTTCGTCCTGGTACTCATCTAGTTTAGTTTCGCCTAACTAGTTATTGAGTCGAGTTTTGTCTCGTTTTTGCTTTCATACCTTGGGCCCTTTTGACGATGTTCGTTTACCGAGTTTAGTGTTTGTACTGCGTCCCTGGTTGGAATCAATCTCTTTTGTTCCTTGGATTCTTCTATCAGTTTTCGTCACTATTTATCCATTGATCTAAGACCAGCAGGTGCTCTGAGAAACATGCACTCTCATCACTTTGCTATGGGTCGAGTTTCGCCTCGTTACCCGTGCGTGAAATCCAGTTTTGTCCTGGTACTCATCTAGTTTAGTTTCATCTAACTGGTTATTTAGTCGAGTTTCGTCTCGCTTTTGTTCCTCTTTTATGGGATTCTTTCAGTTCCTTCATATTGTCTATCTTAGGCTAGCAAGTGCTCCTAGAATCACGCACTCTAGCCTATTTTGCTTTGGGTATAGCTTAGAGTTTCGCCTCCTCACCCGCGTACGTTTTTTTTTCTAGAGCTTAGTTTCGCCTATACTTTGTGGTTTGAGTTTTATCTCACCCTTTTTGAAGCCCAGTTTTGCCCTAGCACATCTGTCCGAAAGTTTAGTTGCGTCTACTCTTCTTTGTTTTTGTTCTGTTTCAACCTGCGTTATAGCTTCATTCTGACGCATGTCTTGGGGGTTTTCTGCTTCTTTTTCTTTCTTCTTCAAGAGTGTAAATTTTCGGGTTCTTTTGTATTCAATCATCTTCAACTCTGAACGCTCGAAAGTTGTCACTTTTCTCACTTATCATGTTGAAGATATTTGAATAGGGGCAGCTGTTGCACCCTAAAATTTACCCTCTTGATTTAGGCTTATGTTTCATCATGAATATCATATTGCATTTTATTCATACATTGTGATGGGATCAAAGTACTTTGGTTATCAAGTCTTCCTCAAGCTTTGAAGGTTGATTGCATTGACAAGTTTCTCAAGTAGAACCTTATCATCTAAACCTCTGGACTTTCAAGCTCAAAAGTTATTGCATATCTCAAGATATTTTTATCCATCTCTTTGGATTATCAGAGGATTGAAGTTTGTGTTTGATTATAAGAAGAATCACTCTTTTGATTCACCAGTCAAATTAGGGTTTTGTTTGATCAAGGCTATTGATCAATGTACAAGTCTTGATTTAGAAGCTACAACATCTCATTGGTATTTGAAAAGTCTTTGTACAAGAAATTGGTCAAGATGCCCAGAAGATTTGAAATTTTGGAGATAATTCATCAGTCTCCTAAGGTGTTAACCAAAACTAGGGTTTGGGATTTCATCAAGATTTCTTGATAATTTTGAAGTGAAACTTTGTACATGGCCTTTATATATTTGGAAGATCATATGTTTGAAGTTTTGATCATCAATTTTGAAGGGAAGTGGATCAATTGATTCAAAGGGGCAAAATGGTCATTTTGGTCAAAATCAGTCAAAGTCAAGGTTGACCAAGTGAACATTTGGTCAACCATCAACTCAAGGGTGTACTTTTCATATTTCAAGTCCATTTTTATCATTGGATCAAAAAGATTGAGGTTTGGTTTGAAACTTGTTCATGAAGAAACCCTAAAAGTTTCTAATTTTGGAAAATGAGGACTTAACTTCAAAAGTTCATATTTTATTCACCTTTGATCAAAAAAATGAAAATGAAATATGCTTGGAAAGATAAGAGGGTGATATTTAATCTCCTTTTGGTTTCATGTCCAAATTGGCAAAGAGTCAAGAGTTATGGTCTTTGGAAGTTCATGCCTCAAGTTAAAATTATAGGTCATTTTCCAAAATTAGTGAATTTCATGTCAAATTTTTAGGACCTTAATGGATTCAATTTCGAAAACACAAAACTAAGGGATTGTATATCTTTTCAATACCTTTCAAAATTGTACTCATTTGTGTCCAAATTCAAAAGTATGGGCAAGTTATGGTCTTTTGAATTTCATGTCATTTTATTGAACTTTAGCCATGCAAGCAAAATGCCAAAACTTGAGAACTTCATTTTCAGCCATTCTCTTCACTTCTAATCAGGCCCATGACACATTCGTGACCTATGGAAGCCCTTGATGCCAGCCATTTTGTGCCCATGTGATTGTTGTACTTGCTTGAGGCCAAAATTTCAAAACTTGCCCAAAATTGCAAAAACTCCAATACTTTCTGATTATGTGGAATTAAGGGCCAAGATTTTAAGGATGATTTTTTGAAGTAATTTAGCCCACAAAATGCATGAAAGGCTAAAGAATTCACGAGAAAATGGGCTGATCCTATGCACACCTCATTTTCTGCACAAACTTCCAATCCTGCCCTCAAACAGCTTTGAGGTTGCATTTCCACTTTTATGCTCCTCTATATAATAAGTGGCAAGCCTTGTTTTACAGTAGACATGCTCCGATTACAAGAATTTCAGATATGAGTTTTCCACCATTCTTTTGCAATTTGCTTCGATTCTCTCAATTCCTTGGTGTTTTCTTCAAAATTCTTGTGGATTCAGCTTCAATGAAGGGAGGAGATCAAGTTAGCACCATTTGTTTGCACCTGGAGTGAAGGAGACAGTAGAACACTTTTTGCCTTGACGTAATAATCCTAAACTTTGATTTTCGAGATGTATTTGTTTATTGATGTGTTTGAGCTTGGATTAGTGTTCACTGATGTTGTTTGAATGTTTTTGAAGCTTTATAATGTTTGATTCGGTGAATTATGCATGATTGAGTGCTCTGAAATTTCTGATTCAGATTGTTTTTGCTCATTTTCAGGGCTTGATTGTGAATGATATAGTTGATGTTTCGATTTGATTTGAAAGGCATGATGTAGTTTGTTATCTGAGCTTTAATTTACACTTGATTTTATTAATTTTGGTGGAGAAATGAGTATGTATGATGGATCTGAACATGAGCCCTAGGACCGAGTCTTGCGCGCGTTTTTGAGTTTGTCCGGAGGTTGAAGATGATGTGGTGGCGCAACATGATTGGTCCATTTGAATATTGTCTTATTTGAATTATTTGTTTTATTTGGTATTATGTTTGATTTTATTTTGTGATCAAAACATCTTCAAAAATCATGAAACAAATTACCATAGGGTGATTTTAATTTCTAGTATTTGTCATGTTTTTTTTGGAATTTTTAAAAATGTTTTGATTGGTTCAAAATTTAATAAGTTTAATTAATTTTTTGTTCAATGATTATTTTTATTTTAATAGTTCTTTTGATCTAAAAATTCCACAAAAATTATCTTTGACTCATAAAATAATTTAGAAATTAATTCTGATTTTGGTTTAGCATTTTTTCTATTTTTGATTAGAAATTTAATTTGAAAAGTTTATTTGAAATGTTTGATTCATAATTTTTGTTTTAATATTTCCTTTAATTCAAAAATCCTCAAAAAAATCATATAAGTTTGTTTTTAATCATAGTGCCTGAATATAATTTTGTTTTGACCTTTTTGTGCCTTAATATTTCCTTTAATTCAAAAATTCCACAAAAAATCAGGGATGTGTGTTTTTAATTCTAATATTTAAATATAATTTTGGTTGGATATTTGTATGATTTTTTATTAGAATTTTATTTTGAGATGTGATTATTTTTTTAATTGATTAATTGTTTGAATTTTATTTTATTTTTGACTTTTCTTTAATTCAAAAAATATGGAAAAATAGGTATTCTGACCTATTGAGTTTTGTCATGTTTGATGTATATTTGTTCTGAATTTTTTGAATTTTGATCTTATCTAATTAATATTTAAGATTAAAAGTCAAATAATTAGGGTTTTGTTGCTTATTGTGCAGGTTTCATTTTCAAAACCAATTTGCCTTGGGTTTTCATTGGAATTTGGATCTTGTTTAAGGTTCATGGATGTATTGAGGATCTGAAAACCATTTTTCTTGAATTATTTGACTTGATTGGATATTTTTCCATAAATTATTTTGAAAGCTTGTCTAGTTTGGTAGTTTTGCCAACTAGTTTTGATCTTTGGGCCTCATTAGATCCTCTCCTCTACTATCCATGAACTTTAAACTTGTTTTATGACCTATACACATCTCAAATATGTTATGGAAATTTTGGTTTGAATTATTGAAATCCTTTTCTATTTTTGATGTATTTTTGAAGTGAAGGTACCCAATTAATGTTGCATACCTTGTTGCAATTTGCTTGATGGCCAATTAACTTGAGTGAGGCCTATAATTTGGCACCTAATGATCATGTTGGTTCTGTTTATCCACATAAACTCAAGTCATTTCACTTAGAGCCCCATATTTGAATGATTGAACCTTTTGATGCATTGTGTGGGATTCCTCTTCTATTATGCTTGTGAGCTGTGATGAAGTAATTGAGTATGATTGAATTGTGGTTTCTACTAACCTTCATGGTATTTGATTGTATTCTTCTCAATCTCCCATGATCCTTGATTGATATTCAATTGTCAAATCAACATGGTGATAGAAAGGAGCAACATTCCTCTAACTTTTGACCAAATTGTGCATATGCCTGTTTCTTTTTGTCTATCATATCTAATGTTTTGATAGTTGCTATCATGTTTCCTAACTTCATTATGGTGTCATCATCCATCCCTTATGTGAGTCATCATTCAATTTATGGGAATACTAACTTGGTTGTTGAATGTGCGAGGTACTTTGAGAAAAGTTTTCCATTTTTGGCTTGAGGCTACTGTATTTCACTTTATTTGTGGAACACAATTTATTATATTGGCACTGCTCTTGTGCTTGGCATATTTGATAGTCTATGCAGGATATGTATATGTGATTATGAATGCCATACATTTCCCATGGGATCTGTTCATATCTGAAAATCTCAATACTTACATCCTGATGGCGTAATTTCTGACTTGATTTATCTGCTGATGCCAGCTTGCTTGAAGTTCTCTGGGTTTCTTTTATTCTTGTTCAGTTGCTATGGATAGTTATCCGTTTGGTATTGCACTATTTCCTTTCTTCTATTTTCATTTTGTATAGTTCTATTTTGCATGATGGGACCTCTATTACTGATATATGTCAGGAGGCCCTCTGTTTTGTTTGATACATGTGTTGTGTTTTTTTAATTGATGATCGATGAGTCACTCAATTTAGAAATTGAGATCACGACTTCGCTCTCAGTGCATGTTCCCTATATGATGTTTATTGTTTTTTTTCTTTAATTGTTGATCGATGAGTCACTCAATTTAGAAATTGAGGTCACGACTTCGCTCTCAGTGCATGTTCCCTATAGGATGTTTATTGTTTTTCTTCTTTAATTGTTGATCGATAAGTCACTCAATTTAGAAATTGAGATCACGACTTCGCTCTCATTGCTTGTTCCCTATAGGATAGTTTTGTTAAGCTTCCTTTGACATGTTAATTAAGGTAGGAATCCATGTATGCTAGCATAGGGTAGGAATTTCCTTTATCCTCAACCTTAGGGTCAATCATTGTATGATAACACTAGGGATAGTGCTAGGCTAGTTTCCCTTAGTTGTTTTTTCCTTCCTTTGCATTTTTCATTTTAAAACAAAAATTATTTTCTTGGAAAATCATAAAACACCTCTAATAAACTCAAACCCTTCTTCAAGGTAAAAGATAAAAATCAATCTCATTTGTTTGTGCGCCTCTTGGATTTGTTTTTAAATCTGGTTTAGCCGATGTTTCGCCATCACACATTTGTTTGAAGCTGATGTTTTGCCATCGCACATGTTAGTTATCCTACTTCGATTCTCAATATCATTGTTAGGTGTGATGTTTTGTCATCCGGTTTATTGATGCTTTGCCATCTTTGTCATGATATCTTACTACCTTTTAGCCGATGTTTCACCATCGCACATTTGTCTGAAGCCGATGTTTCGCCATCGCACATGTTTGTTATCCTACTTTGATTCTCAATATCATTTTTAGGTGTGATGTTTTGTCATCTGATTTATTGATGTTTCGCCATCTTTGTCATGATACCTTACTACCTTTTAGACGATGTTTCGCCATCGCACATTTGTTTGAAGTTGATGTTTCGCCATCGCACATGTTTGTTATCCTCCTTTGATTCTCAATATCATTGTTAGGTGTGATGTTTTGTCATCCGATTTATTGATGTTTCGCCATCTTCGCCATGATACCTTGTTATCTTTTAGCCGATGTTTCGCCATCGCACATGTTGGTTATCCTACTTTGAATCTCAATGTCATTTTCAGGTGTGATATTTTATCATTTGATGTTTTGCCATCTTTGACATGTTACTTTGTTATTATTTAGTCAATGTTTTACCATCTCATTTGTTTGTTGTTTTATTTGATGTTTTGCCATCTTGACTGTTTTTGTTGTCTTAACTAAAAAACACAAACCAACTAGAATATATGAGCCGAACTACAGCTGCTCTGATTCCTTAAAAGGGATACGTAGGCAATGGGGTAGGGCCCAACCGAGCACAACTTTTATTTTCCCTACATTGTTTTCTTTTTCTCGCATGCATTCCCTTTTTAGCTTTAAGCCATAGACATAGGTTTTTACCACACCGATTAGATTAGACAACAAGAGTAGACACCGTAGAGTACTACGAGCGTGTGGGGTGCTAATACCTTCCCCTCGCGTAACAAACTCCCTTACCCGATCTCTCGGTCAAAAGACCGTGATTTCTCCCTTTTCAAGTTTTCTCGATGTTTACCTTTCCCTTTTGGTGGGATAAAAGACGTTCGATGGCGACTTCATTGATGTTTCATTACACCAGATGACAGGTTCGGACGGGTGGTTTCAAATCCCTAACTTTTGCCTAAGCTGCCCTTGCGGATTTTCAACTTAGCGGGAAATTTATTTTGTTTATGTCTCTAATTTTTGCCTAGACCGCCCTTTCGGGTTTTCAACTTAGCGAGTTGTTCTTTTATTTCTTTAGGCGAAGTATTTCTTGACTGCATCAGCATTCATGGGACGTGGGAATTCCTCGCCATCCATAGTTTCATGAATTAATGCACCACCAGAGAAGGCTTTCTTGACAACATACGGGCCTTCAAAATTGGGAGTCCACTTGCCCCTAGAATCAGTGTTGAAAGACATGATCTTCCTGAGCACGAGGTCGCCTTCTCTGAATTCACGAGGTTTGACCTTTTTATAAAATGCTTTCTTCATTCTTCTCTGATATAACTGCCCATGACATAAATCTGTCATTCTCTTTTCCTCAATCAAATTCAATTGGTCAAACCTGTTCTGGACCCATTCAGCCTCTGTCAACTTGGCTTCCATTATCACACGCAACGAGGGAATCTCTACCTCGACATGGAGTACAACTTCCATTCCATACACCAGGGAGAATGGGTTTTCTCTTGTTGAAGTGCAAACAGATGTTCGATATCCATGCAGAGCAAAAGGGAGCATTTCATGCCAATCCTTATAAGTAACAACCATTTTCTGGATAATTCTCTTGATATTCTTATTAGCAGCTTCAATAGCCCCATTCCTCTTTGGCCTGTATGGAGATGAATTGTGATGGACAATCTTGAATTCTTCACACAATTTTGTCATTATCTTGTTGTTCAAATTCGAGCCATTGTCAGTGTTGATTCTGCTCGGCACACCATACCGACATATAAGATTATTTTTGATGAAGCACACAACCACTTGTTTGGTAACATTGGCATATGAAGAATCCTCTACCCATTTGGTGAAGTAGTCAATTGCTACCAAGATAAAATGGTGCCCATTCAAAGCTTTGGGTTCTATCTCCCGATCATGTCTATACCCCACATAGAGAAAGGCCAAGGGGAGGAACTCACATTGAGAAGTGTCGGAGGCACATGGACCTTATCTGCATAAACCTGGCATTTATGACACTTCTTTGCAAATTTGTAACAGTCAGATTCCATTGTCAACCAATAATAACCTGCCCTTAGCATCTTTTTAGCCATCGAATGTCCATTAGCATGAGTGCCAAATGAACCTTCATGAATCTCATGCATCAACATGTCTGGTTCGTGTCTATCCACGCATCTGAGCAAGACCATGTCATAATTTCTCTTGTATAACATATTTTCATTGAGGAAGAAATTGCCTGCCAATCTTCTCAGTGTCTTTCTATCTTTCCTCGATGCACCAATCGGGTATTCCTGAGTCTGAAGAAAATGCTTGATATCATAGTACCAAGGTTTTTCATCTACTACCTCCTCTGTCGTAAACACATGAGCAGGCCTATCCAGCCGTCAAACTATAATTTGGGGTATATCATTCCAAGTATTCACTTGGTACATGGAAGCCAGAGTTGCCAGAGCATCCGCCATTTGATTTTCATCTCTAGGGATATGATGGAATTCTACTTTATTGAAGAAGGGTAGTAATCTTCTAGCATAGTCTTTGTAAGGGATCAAGCCAGGGTGACGAGTATCCCATTCTCCTTTAATCTGATTTATTACCAAAGCTGAATCACCACACACATCTAGAATTTTGATTCTGAGATCAATAGCTTCCTTAAGACCCATGATGCAAGCCTCATATTCTTCCATATTATTAGTGCAATCAAACGTTAACCTTGCAGTAAAAGGAATGTGCGATCCATGAGGAGTGACAATCACAGCACCAATTCCATTACCATAAGCATTCACAACTCCATCAAATATCATACTCCAACGAAATTCAGGGTCAGGGCCTTCCTCAGGCAATGGTTCATCACAATCTTTCACTTTCAGGAGCATTACATCCTCATCGGGGAATTCATATTCTGTAGACTGGTGATCTTCCACCGGTTGGTGAGCAAGGTAATCTGCCAACACACTACTTTTCATAGCCTTTTGAGTGTGGTACTCGATATCATATTCAGATAACAACATCTGCCAGCGGGCAATTCTCCCAGTAAGAGCAGGCTTTTCAAAAATATACTTTATTGGATCCATTTTGGAGATCAACCAAGTGGTATGATTCAACATATATTTCCGTAAATGCTTTTCCGCCCAGGCCAAAGCACAACATGTCTTTTCCAACGTGGAATACTGCGACTCACAATCAGTGAACTTTTTGCTGAGATAATAAATGGCGAACTCCTTCTTTCATGTTTCATCCTGTTGTCCCATAATACAACCCATGGATTTATCTAACACTGTTAGATACATAATCAACGGTCTTCCTTCTACGGAAGGGAGCAATATAGGAGGTTCAAGCAGATATTCTTTAATACTCTCAAATTCCATTTGGCAGTCATCCGTCCACACACAACCTTGATCTTTCTTTAACAACTTAAGGATGGGTTACATGTTGCAGTCATGTGGGAAATAAATCTGGAAATATAATTCAAACGCCCGAGGAAACCTCTGACTTGCTTTTCAGTTCTTAGTGCTTGCATTTCTTGAATTGATTTGACTTTATCAGGGTCAACTTCAATTCCTTTCTGGCTAACAATAAAACCCAACAATTTTCCTGATCAAACACCGAAGGTGCACTTATTTGGATTCAAGCGGAGACGGTATTTCCTCAAACGCTGAAACAATTTCAACAAATCTTATATATGCCCTTCTTCATTCTGGGATTTGGAAATCATATCATCAACGTATACTTCGATTTCTTTGTGCATCAGATCATGGAATAGGGTTTTCATAGCCCTCTAGTACGTTGCACCAGCGTTCTTCAACCCGAAGGGCATCACTCTGTAACAGAATATTCCCCAGGGTGTGATAAACGTTGTTTTTTCCATGTCCTATGGAGCCATTCTTATTTGATTATACCCGGAAAATTCGTCCATGAACGAGAATACCTTGAATTTTGTTGTGTTGTCCACTAACATGTCGATGTGGGGCAATGGAAAATCATCTTTTGGACTAGCTTTATTTAGATCTCTGTAATCTACGCACATGCAGACTTTTCCGTCTTTTTTCGGTACTGGGACAATATTGGCAATCCATTGAGGATACACTGACGTTATAATAAAACCTGCATTAGTCTGCTTTAGGACCTCCTCTTTGATCTTTACTGCCATATCTGGATGAGTTCTTCTCAATTTTTGTTTAACTGGCGGACACTCTGGCTTCAACGGAAAACGATGCTCGACAATGTCTGTATCTAGACCAGGCATATCTTGATAAGACCAAGCAAAAATATCCACATACTCTTTCAACAACTCAATTAACTCGCCCTTTACATCGGGATGTAACGATGCTCCAATCTTGACTTCCTTCAGATCTTTTTCTGGACCCAAATTAATCACTTCCAAAGGCTCTTTATATGGCTGAATGGTATTTTCCTCGTGTTCAAGAAACCGTGAGACCTCTTCTTGAATCTCATCATAATCTTCTTCTTCAGCCCCAAACACATGACATTCAAAGTTGGGAGAGGGTGCAGGGTCATTGTATTCAACAAGTTTTTTAATTAATCTGCACATATGATTTATGATTACTTTTAGAAACTGACACATATAAAAAGTGACCATGCTAATTAATTTTCAATTATTATTTATTTTGAAAGGTTTTTTTATTACCATTTTCCAAGAAAAAGTAGAAAATAAAGACATAATTTTGGAAGCAAAGACAACTTTTATTAATGATCTTAAAAGTCACAGCAAACAGATAAGCCCTACAACATTAATACTTCCACCTTGGGCAGAGTGAAAGCTTTTCAAAAGAAAGAAACAGATTAACAAAACAAATTACTTTGAAACATGTATGCAAGAAGGAACATCAATGGTGACCCAGTTCTGAACTCTGACTCCATGTGTCACATAATTCGGCACTTCCTGCTCTACTTCATCCTCTTCAACAGCATTAATTCCATAACCAATTGGATGAAGGTAGCCTCCGCTGCGGAAAACATCCTGATAACTGTTCATAGTAGACTTTGACTTCAAACTTTCGCCTTTGCCATTCTTCGAAGAGAAACCCAAACCAGTTCTGTTTTTGTTCACGGGTGGATCCACAATTCGTCCCCAAACTGTATTATGACCATTGCGTACAACCTGCTGCGCGTCCTTCAGCGAAACCACAGAATTCTCATTTCTCCTTATGTTGTCAATGGATAGGCCTTGGAACTGGGTTCCAACAGCAGCCTCATCCACTTCTACAATACTGAAAGAGGATAGATGGGATATCAACAACGCCTGCTCCCCATTTATGATCACTACCTTCCCTTCACGCTCAAACTTTAGCTTCTGATGTAGAGTTGAAGTGACAGCCCCTGCTTCGTGTATCCATGGTTGTCCTAGAAAACAGCTATATGTGGGAATAATTTCCATGACCTGGAAGGTTATCAGGAACAAATGTGGTCCTATATGGATGGGTAAGTCCACTTCACCGATGACAGATTTCCTCGACCCATCAAAAGCCTTCACAATGATGCCACCCGGGCGCATAGGTGCTCCTTGATACTTTAACTTCATGAGAGTACTCCTCGGTATAACATTCAACGCAGATCCATTATCAATTAGCACATTGGACAATGAATCATTCTTGCAGTTCATAGATATGTGGAGGGCCAGGTTGTGATTCATCCCTTCATCTGGTAACTCATCATCGCAGAAACTCAAGTTATTACATGACGTAATGTTTCCAATTATGCTGCTGAGTTGATCTAATGGCATGTCACTCTCCATAAAAGCTTGGTCTCTTACTCTCATCAATGATTCTCTATGAGAAAAGGAGTTCATCAATAAAGCTAGGATGGATATCTTTGAAGGAGTCTGCAGTAGCTGATCTATAATTCTGTAGTCGCTCATCTTAATTATCTTCAAGATATCATCCACTTCTTTCTCTAATGTAGATCCACTAGTCTCTCCTGTAGCCTTCTTAGGCTCATCATTCTCAGCAATTTTCTTTCCATCAACAACATCTCTTCGTACAACTGGTGCAAACACACGACCGCTACGGGTCACCCTGCTATTTTCAGCTATATTTCCAACATCAGGCATTGGCTGGATGGGAACTTTTACCCCATCTTCTATGATTGTAGCGTTGTATTTATAAGGCACAGCCTTATCTGATTTGTAGGGAATAGGACCTGGAAAACTAATTACCAGTGGGGTAACAGCTGGTTTGCTATGGTACTCCACTTCAAGATGAAAGGGTGCACCAAAACAAGGCACAATGACGTTTACCCCTTCTTCAACACAATCAGACATCAAAAAGTCATTTATGGCAAACAAATCTTTGTCTGAAAAGAAATACTCATCCGCAGAGGCATACTCTTCCTCTGACTCTTCTTCTATTAAACAAACTTCAACCATATCAATCTCATGATAATCATCTCTCTGACCTGTGATCTTGATAGTTCCATTGTCTAACAGCAACTGAACACCCTTTCTCACAATTGAACATCCTCGAGGGTCTCAACAGCAAACTATGTAAAACCCATATTGGTGTTCCACCTGACCAACAGTACGGCAGAAGGTAGCATGCAATTGCAAGAGATCCTCATTCAAATACTCCACATCAAAAATTATGAATTCACCAAGACATCCAGAAACCATATTCACTTCCTCTTCATACTCTTCCCTAGGCCTGATTATATGGATTAAACCCCCATCCATCATCTCTTGTAAATCAGCCTTTATCTTATCGCAATCCTGTATGTCTGTACTGCAAACAGCACAACTGGCGTGGTCATGCGTATAGTAGTTGAATTCACAGAGGTCTGCGTACATCTTCACCAAATCTCCTCTAACCAGATTAATGTGAAAAATCTGGAAGTCGCCTGGACAACCGGCCACCATATTTACAGCATTTACTCCCCCATGCTTGGGTAGAGGATTATCTTTCACATTAGGTCCCATGTCCTTGAAAGATAGAATTCCAGACTTCACCAACCTTTGCACTTTAGTCCTCAAAGGATAACAATTCTCAACACTATGCCCTGGTGCTCCCTGATGAAAAGCACACGTTTGATCTGCCTTGTAATACCAAGGCAACGGTGATGGTACAGCGAGAGGTGGTCGTTTCTGGACCAACTTCTTCTGAATCAATGTTGGTAGTAGCTCTGCATAGCTCATGGGAATAGGTTCATAGTTCTCCCTTCTCTAATTATTCCCTTGGTTCCCCTGCTGGGGCAATCTTTGATAAGCGACGGTAGTTGGAGTAGCATTCATAACAGGAGTAACCGAGGCGACTTGCTGGTGTTGCTGATAATTCCTTCTAGGAGCATTTACCCTCCTCTCTTGTATAACACAATTTGCGTCCCCCTCTTTCTTCTTGGTAAACCCATAAGATGGCTTCTTCACACCTTCAGATCCTTCACTCTTCGTCAAACGACCTTCTCTTACAGCCTCTTATAGGAGGACACCCATTCCTACCATCTCTGTAAAATCACTTGGTGCGCTTGCTACCATCCTTTCGTAGTAGAAAGCACCGAGCGTCTTCAGAAAAATATTAGTCATTTCTTTCTCTTCCATGGGAGGAATCACTTGGGCAGCTACCTCGCGCCATCTTTGCGCATACTCTTTGAACGATTCTCTGTCCTTCTGAGTCATGGCCCTAAGTTGGTCATGGTCGGGCGCCATGTCCATATTGTACTTGTATTGTTTGATGAATGCTTCTCCTAAATCATTAAAAGTATGGATGTTGGCACTGTCTAAGCTCATATACCACTTCAACGCTGCGCCGGTCAAACTATCCTGAAAAAAGTGAATCAGCAGATGCTGATCATCAGTGTGGGTAGATATTCTTCTTACGTACATCACCAGGTGAGCACGAGGAAAAGTGTTGCCCTTATACCTCTCAAATTCCGGGACCTTGAACTTAGCAGGTACTTTAACATTCGGGACCAAACACAGCTCATTCACATTCTACCCAAATAGATCTTTTCCCCTAAGAGCCTTCATCTCTCTTTGTATTCTATCAAACTGCTCTTGAAAATCATCCATTTTTTCATAAAGACCCAGGTCTTCACTCGGAGGAGGGAAAGGACGACACACATCAACATTAACAAATGGAACCAGATTCACCAAAGGAGGTGCAGCAGGAACAGTATGCACCACAGGGGGTGCCAGAGTAACAAGAGTCTGAACCACTGGAGCGTCTTGAGGACCAAGATTGAAACCTTCAGGTGCAAAATTCTCTGGCATTCCACATGGATAACCTTGAGGCATACAGTTTTGAACAACAACCGGAGTAGCGGATACAGGGACAGTCGGAACTTCAGTATTTGCTCTTGTTGGTTGAGGTTGAACACTCGGTGGCTGATTCTGAGCAACCACCAAAGCTTCCATCAGAGTATTCAAATTGGCCAAGTCGGCCTTCAAAGCAGAAACTTCTTCGCGCAGCTCGCGATTCTCCTGTTCTAAGTTATCCATCTTCTTTTTGAAATTAGCCCGAGTGTTGTAGTGATGAGTCAGCTTGCTGAATGAAGTAAAAAGCTGGGTAAGACACCTGGGTATGCATAACAAATGCGAGAAATATGTGCAATATGATGCATGACATGCAATGCACGTGATTATTTTTACTTTATTATTTAATATTTCAAGGGATTTAAGATTTATAGACATATTGCAAACATCAAAATAATAACGCATTTGAAATACTGAAAATTTTTATTATAATAACTTCAAAATGGATTACAAGTTTCAATGATCCCAAGTACAAGATGAAAATACAATCTAAAATCCCTAGAAAAAGAACTGATGGAGATCAATCTGTACGCTGGCGCTTCCCTGTGAGCCTGACAATCTGAGCCCTCAACCTCTGGTTTTCTTCCACATGTCTGATGGCAACCTCCTTCCAATCATCTGAATCGGGAAGTGAGTAATCAGCACCTGTTTGAGGCTTAGGGGGAAATAAATCCCCTTGCCTATCCATAGACTCTACCGCTCGACTCTCAAGGATCTCGATCAAATCGTCTTTCTCCTTCAAGTCCGCTCTGTAGGAACCCTCTAAAGTTAGGAAATTATTCTTCCAAGCATCCCTTTCTTGTTGCATCCTAACCAAAGTGAGTTGCAGCTCTTCTAGTTCATCAAATAATGGAGGAGTGGTCTTCACAAATAGGTTAGGCATGGGTGTCTCCCGAGTATACGACATCTTCAACTGAATGGCTCTCGATCGGACCCACTGAAGATATGGCTCCAAAGAAACAGCACCCCTAGGTCCCAAATCCTTCCTACTCTTCTTATGAATGTGACGCCAGGCCTTCGCAATCTGCTCCCTAGCTTCCTTGTGGTCTTCTACTTCCTTCAGAAAGAAAATACTCAAATGAATACTATTCATTTTATCCCTCATCGGATAACCAAGTTGTCGCCGTGCAAGAACAGGATTATAGTTAATTCCTCTCTTTGTACCAAGAAGAGGTACATTGAGGAAACTACCACAACTGTCAATAATCTCCACATCCTGATAAGCTCGATGGTAACAATAAATATCTGAGTGAGCAAGTGCCATGATCTTAGGGGCCCAACGGGGTTCCTCCCTGACATCCCAAAAAGCATCAGACTGAGGCATATGAGAGATGAACCACCGGTACAACAAAGGCGTGCAACAGATAATCATTCCCACATGATAAGAACTCTGAAGATGAACAAAGTAATAAGAATCACCCAACAGTGTAGGAATTGGGTTTCCAATCATGAAAATCCTGATAGCGTTAATGTCGACAAACTTGTCCACATTAGGAAATAAGAACAATCCGTAAGCAAGTAAAGCAAAGATGGCCTCAAAAGCAACCGTACTCTTCACTCTGGAAAAGTAACGAGCTTTCTCTAATAAGAACTGAGCTGGTAATCCTCTAATCCCTCCTTTAGTAGTCATATGGGCTTCCACCTCAGACTTCCCCAGATGAATCAAAGCATCAATCTCATGTGGTTTTGGCTCACCCTCCAAACCAGTAAAAGGAACACGATCGGTAACAGGTAAATCCAATAGATAAGAATACTCCTCCAGTGTAGGCATCAACTGATAATCGGGAAAAGTAAAGTAGTGATACACTGGATCATAGAACTGGATCAAGGTCGAGAGAATACTCCCCTTCATCTTCAACTTCATGAGAGGAATGATGGAACCATACTTTTTCCGAAAGTATGCAGAACACTCGATCTCTGGAATTAAACTGACCAACTCATCTATCTTAGGATCTTTGAAATTGTATTTCCCAGTCTTTCTCTTTCTAGAATCCATGGTTAAAAGTACCTGGGATATTCACAAATAGTCAACCTTTAAATCCCTTGAAATATTGTTTTCTTCAAAAGATGCTTATGAGTGCATGGATGCATGATGCAACAATCACACACAAGATCGCACATATAGGGTTCATAGGATCAACGTCACAAGCATGAGGTCGAAGGTACTACCCATAAGGTGTTGGTCTAAAAAGTTATCACCTGCCGAACAAGGCTTTAGAGATTCCCAGAGTCTACATCCTTCCTTTGGATATTACTAACCTCCCAATTAACTCGGTAATTAGTAACATTCTCTAGAAAGACTCGTCCGAGCGTAGTATCGCGTGACAACTATTTCTGGATTACTCCGTCATAGCTTCAGCACTACACCTAAAAGGCCAAGATGGGTTTGGTATTCTAAGGTCCTCAGTTTCAGCAGGCTCCCAGGTCAAAAGCAGTATGTCTTCCCGATTACTCGGTAAACGACACTACAGTCAAAGGGGCCTCCACTGAGTGGGGGATCTCATGCCTCCTTTTTTGGGATTACTCCCTCAAATTTAACATGACTATACCGCCCGTCCTATCTTAAAGTTTTCCCAAGTCCGGGTATAGGACTTATGAGTAATCACCAAGCACCTTGAAAACCAGGAAAATCCAAACAAACATATATATAAAATATAACACATAAACAACAATAACACATATACAGATATAAACAAAGATAGGCTCAACCCACTTAGGGATGGACCAGCAAGAGGTCAATCTTTCCCTAGTGAAGTCGCCATTTTTCTGTAGCGGTAGAAATGTTCAAGACTAAGCCATTGGATTGACTAGACTTTATACAAATCAAAAATAAAAATTGCCACTGCGCTTTATTGTTTCCAAAGGAATGGGAAAAGAGTGAATAACCCAAAAGAGGGGGAAAGATTCAAGGTAAGGGGGTTGGTTATGCAAAGGGAAGGTATTAGCACCGTAAACATCTACGGTACTCCGCGGGAACCTCTTTGAAAAATCTGTATATTTTGGCCATAAAATGTGTTGTATATAAAATGGATGGTGGAGGTGAGAAAAGAAATATATTTTTTATGATTTTTGCACCCGCCGTGGTTGCGAACCTTTAGTGCCTACGTACCACCTTTCGTGCAATAGGGGATCAGGGTACACGTAGTTCCTCTTTTAAAAAATTGAAACACAAGTGTGTTGGTTGATTTTAGGAGATAAGACATCATCGTCATTGTCCGTGTGGAATACATACTTACTACCCACAATCATGAGAAAGGAGAATTTGCATCATCCCAAAGTGGAGGATATGGCTTGGATCTTAAAATCAACAATGCCTCACTCAACACCCAAGTGGAAAATATCTCCCAGGTCGAAAGCAGTACGTCTTCCCGATTACTCGATAAACGACACTACAGTCAAAGGGGCCTCCATTGAGTGGGGGATCTCATGCCTCCTTTTTTGGGATTACTCTCTCAAAGTTAACATGACTATACCGCCCGTCCTATCTTAAAGTTTTCCCAAGTCCGGGTATAGGACTTATGAGTAATCACCAAGTACCCTGAAAACCAGGAAAATCCAAACAAACATATATACAAAATATAACACATATACAGATATAAACAAAGATAGGCTCAACCCACTTAGGGATGGACCATCAAGAGGTCAATCTTTCCCTAGTGAAGTCTCCATTTTTCTTTAGCGGTAGAAATGTTCAAGACTAAGCCATTGGATTGACTAGACTTTATACAAATCAAAAATAAAAACCGCCACCGTGCTTTATTGTTTCCAAAGGAATGGGAAAAGAGCGAATAACCCAAAAGAGGGGGAAAGATTCAAGGTAAGTGGGTTGGTTATGCAAAGGGAAGGTATTAGCACCCTAAACATCTATGGTACTCCGCAGGAACCTCTTTGAAAAATCTGTATATTTTGGCCATAAAATGTGTTGTATATAAAATGGATGGTGCAGGTGAGAAAAGAAATATATTTTTAATGATTTTTGCACCCGCCGCGGTTGCGAAGCTTTAGTGCCTACGTACCACCTTTCGTGCAATAGGGGATCAGGGTACACGTAGTTTCTCTTTTAAAAAATTGAAACACAAGTGTGTTGGTTGATTTTAGGAGATAAGACATCATCGTCATTGTCTGTGTGGAAAACATACTTACTACCCACAATCATGAGAAAGAAGAATTTGCATCATCTCAAAGTGGAGGATATGGCTTGGATCTTAAAATCAACAATTCCTCACTCAACACCCAAGTGGAAAATATCTCACTTCACTACATTTTGTAGAAGTAAAGTTGTTTGCATCACTACAAGGATTGACAAGAGTCTAATCTTTTGAGAAAAGTTTAAAGATAAATGCCAAAGTGGAAAAATGGTTTGAAATGAGATTGATTGACTTTTAGTCTTCTCACAAAAAAAATGTCAAAGTATTATTAAATTGATTGAAGTTTATTTATGAAAATGTTTTGAAAATACATGGACCTAAGTCCAAGTTTATTATGAAAGTGTTTCAAGTTTAGAAGTAAGAAGATTTTTCAGAAGGATGGAGAATATTTTTGAAATTACAGAAGATGGGAGGAGTAGAAGAGGCTATCCTAAAGCATAAGGTAAAAGCTAAGGATAAGGACCATCTAACCAATAAGAAGCCAAAATTTGACATTATGAGCCAAGATAGAATTATCATTATTTGGATTGAAACCAAGCAAGCAAAGATACTAGACCTCTTGAGAGAACCAAACTTCAAGTGTATTAAGTCTTCATAAAAATTGGGCAGAGTAACGGTTGTATACGGGTGAATTCCATATTACAAACAAAGGGTGTAATCACAAAAACCTGCACACACAAACAAACAAGCAACCCAATGTCTTGAGGTAAACCTCAAGAACTCCAGACAAAATAATCAGATAAGATCACAAGGTCTCCAAGATAGGACAAGGTTTCTAATCCTAAGTCCAAGAAAAAGTCCCATGCTCCATAATGCCAAGGATAGTAACCAAATAGTCCAAGTACCATTAAGAGTTTTTTAGGGTTTCTGTTGATTATTAAGTATCTTAAGAAAAGAAAAGAAAAGTTCAAGTGAGCAAAGTACAAATGACAAGAAAATAAATGCTCAAATGAGCAAAGATGAAAATGGCATGAAATGTAAATGCTAAAAAAAAAATAGATAGTACATAAAGCATAAAAAGGAATAAAAGCATAAGATAAAAAAAGTCAATAATTAGTGGTTAGTTGGATGACCATCTTAAAACTTGCATTTGGAACTCATTAGAGGATTGGTAGAACCAAAGCCTCCACACAACAAGTTGCATTTGCTTTTTGTCAAGTATATCATCCATTTGGAATTCTCACAAGTACCATTTAATGATCAACGATGTTTAAGTGATCCGCATTGATCAAAGGTGTTGTAGATCCATTAGAGGATTGGTAGAACCAAAGCCTCCATACAATGAATCTCAAGGTTATTGGATCAAAGAGATCAAATTAACATACTTGGGCTTACAATCATAAGTTTGGGCCACGAATGATCATTTATTTGAATCAGGACAAAATTTAGCGCTATGTTAAGCAATCGTAAGTGGACTTATATAGAAGTCGCACCTATTTTGAGTTCGGCCAATAGCAATCTATGCATCATTTGTTTTGAGACATGATATAGGGATCATGCTCCAACAACATTTAGTACAATAAGAAGGGAATGAGATGAAGAGGATTAGGGCAAAAAGATGAATAAACCACTTTTGAATCAAAAATTTAATCAAACTATTATTAAAATTATTCATCCATTTTGGTGGAGTTGAACTCAACATCCAAGATCCAATGATGTTAATAAAGTCATGATCAAAAAATTAATTCAAGACAGCCAGAAAATAATCACAAAATAATATCACATTTAATATATACATTAAAAGGTTAAAAAATGTTTAAAAATAGAAAATAATGAGGAAAATATCAATTATGTTCAAATTAATCAAGAAATGAAAAATAAGGCCATAGAAAAATCAGAAATGAATCCAAATATTTTTATAAAATATTTGGTAATTTTTAAAAGTCAGAAACTATTTTTAAACTATTTAAAATTGCTAAAACAAACATAAAATAGACCAAAAATAGTAAACATCAACATAAAATTTTCAGAAAGTCAAAAATATGCAAAATAATATTTATGAATTTTTCAGAATTAAAAAATGTCAGAAAGTATTTTTCAAGTAATTAAAAGAAAGCAAATAATACAAAAAACATAAAAAATACCAAATGTTAAAATAAAAATGTGAAAAAATATTCATGAGATCATTAATAATTCAAAGTATTTTTGTGAATTTTTTCATAATATTTGGATAAAACATAAAAGAGTTATGAATTTTTGAAAATTTAATCAAATAAAATATAAAATCAGAAAATAAAATAAAACCAAAAAGATGTGGACCATCAGATCATAGTCAAAATGCGTTAGTAAGCTAATCCAATGGACCAGATGCGTTGTGCTTGATATGGACCTTAGTGAAACACACATGTGATCCTAAAAGGGGTAACCGATGAAATTAAAACGTTTGGCACGCTATCATTGGCTGAGACGAGACATGTCATCGTCTTCAACCTCCAGACACCCTGCAATGAGGATTTTGTGAGATCCTACAAATAGAAAAATTAGAATCCCGGGCTAGCATCATTGAACTCGTCTCTCCAAGACGATTCTAACACAACTACCGTGCTAAATTTATATAAGGTATGGAGAGAGATATGAATCAAAAACCCAGAAAATAACGAGCACCTTCAATTTGAGATTTCTCTCTCAATTCTCAATGGATTTAAAAATTGTAAGCAGCATTAGAATCAGAAGAAGGAGTAGAATAGATTAGTGCTTGATTTGGATCCAAATGGTAGAGAATTCTACCTTTTCAAAGTTCAAGTAAGAAGCTATGAAATTGGACTTCTGTAGCTTGAAGTATGGCTCTTTTTGATTGGTTTAAGTGTTGGAGAGTTAGTATGAAGCTCAAGGATGATGAATGCGCAAATAATTTTGGAAAAGGAAGCTTAAATTTCAAAAACTGAATTCAAAAAAGTGGGTTCATGTGAGGTTTTGGCAGGGTGTTCTTGGCTCTCTAAGCTTGGGAAAATGGATGGGGGATGACCCTCTATTTATAGGGAAGTGAATGGGATCAAAAGAAAGAGTGAATGATGCATTTTGGAGGGAATTCGTGTGGGTCTGCATCATGAAGAAAGTGTGACTCAATTTTGATCAAAACTCAGCTAAATCATGCGTTTCATGATGCTAAACACTTTTGGGAAGTTTCTAATCATGATTAGAAACAAAAACGCGTGGAAAACTTGTGTTTAGAAGCCAAAACAAAGATTTCAAAATATGACCTGTGATGAAACTTTAGTTTCAAGTTACCAAATTCAAATCCATGGCATTTCCAACTCAAGGGGTTTTAGGGCATAATTCTTGATGCTTTGGAAATATGAGGTTACAAGCTTTGCAATGGAAAAAGAATGGAATTAAATGGATGCTTGAGCTGAAAGTTACATGGAGTCAAAGTTGAAGAAAAAGAGTTGACTTTCCATACTTAGAAATATTTCAAATTCTTCTTCAAAAATGACCTATAATATTTTGTATCCAAACATGGCCTTCCACTTAGAATTTGATCTTGACCAAAAAATATGGAATGAAGTAGACCTCTTGAATGACATTTTGAAATTTGAACCACTCAAAATCTCCATAAATTGAGCAAGTTATGACTTGTTGAAGTTGGCCAAAAATCATGAAATGACCTATAATCTTTTGCATTCTTAAGGAAACTTCCATCCATTTTCTCACTTTGAACATAAAAGAAGGCATAAAGTACACATATTTAAGATCATCATGGAAAAATAATGGACTCAAGGTGATAAATATTGACCAAGTTATGACCATTTGAAGTCACATATGGAAAATTGTGGATTCATCTGGATGACTTGTAATCTTTCTTCTTCACCAAGTTCCTTCCACATGAAAACTCCTTGGAACTTTTGAAGTTATTTATTGGTAACTCTTTGAAGAGAAGGATGTATTTGGAATCACTCAAAAATACCAAAATATGAGCAAGATATTCTCCTTTGAAGTTCAAAACCCTAGCTTCTAGATCAAGAGAATGCTTTGAGGAACTTTGACAAGTTTGAACAAACTTCTTGTACCAATATTCTTTCTTTGTGAATAAAAGTTGTTGAGGATGATGATGAGGACTCATAGCCACTAAAACCACTTCCATATATTGAAATTTGAGAGAAATGTGCTCTTGTGACCAATAGGAACAAGACCTTGTCCAATAATGACAACTTCTTCCCTCAACCCCTTGTACTTTTGAATCAATTTTGATAACTTTGAAATGTGATGAGCCAAAGCAACTTTGCCATGCCAATTCTTCCAAAACCACTCCAACAGTTAAGTTTGAATTCCTCAATATTTATTGACTAGGGCATGGAAATAAACTCATGAACCCATGTAGCAACTTGCTAAACCTCATTGCCTTTACCTACATTATTAACAAGTAAGACAAACCAACAATGAATTTTATTAATTAGAAAGAAAATCAAAGCAAAATATTAATGATCACAAAAGAAAACAAGTCAAGGTGCTTGGTAACTCCTCAAAAGAGTAAAGCTAAAGATAAGGAGAAGAACCAAAAGCCTTAATGTGACCTTGTTGTGATTGAATCAACATGGTATGATGAAGGGATCTTAGGGGGAAAATTGGGGTACAATAGTACGTTCACTTATCGATGAATGTCATGCGGATTATGTAATTCCCCTGCAACATTCTAGAGATGTATGATGTCCATTTTCTCTGATTTTCTAGATGGTATGATGGACGTTTTTATGGATGAGTTCTCCATCTGTGGAGAAAGTTTTTAAGGATGTTTATTGAACCTTGAAATGGTACTAAAAAGATGCCTAAGTGTTAACCTCGTTCTAAACTGGGAAAAATGCCACTTCATGGTCTGACAAGAAATTATCTTAGAGCACACCGTATCCGGTAGGGGAATTGAAGTAGATAAAGCAAAGATTGAAGTAATAGAAAATCTTCAACCACCCAAAACTGTTAGAGAAATAAGAAGTTTTCTAGGACACGCTGGTTTTTATCGACTTTTCACTAAAGACTTCTCAAAAATAACCAAACCTCTAACCGAACTGCTAATGAAAGATGATGAGTTCATCTTAATCGACAAATGCTTGGATGCGGTTACAACATTAAAAAGGCATTAATTTCAGCACCTATTATGTAACCTCCTGATTGGAATGAGCCATTCGAGATAATGTGTGATGCTAGTGACTATGCTGTAGCCACGGTTCTAGGACAGAGAAAGGATAAAAAAGCTTCATGCAATCTACTACACAAGTAAAACCCTAGATCCTGCACAAACTAATTACACCACCACCGAAAAAGAACTATTAACTGTTATGTTTTCTTTAGATAAATTTTGGTCTTACTTAGTAGGAGCACGAATAATTATCTATATTGATCACGCTGCAATCCAGTACCTCTTAAGTAAGAAAGACGCCAAACCAAGATTACTAAGGTGGATCTTACTTCTACAAGAGTTCGATTTAGAAATCAAAGACAAGAGAGGTACTGAGAATGTAGTAGCTGACCACCTATCCAGAATAGAAGGCATTAAACCAGATCATGTACCTATCAATAATGATTTTCCTTGTGAACGCCTCATAGCCCAATTAGAATTAGAGAGTATTACAACCAAATACTCTGTAACTTATGAAGACACAGACACAAATGAAATCAGGGAAGCAGTCTACACTAAAACCATACTACCATGGTATGAAGATTTTGTCACTACTTAGTTGCTGGAGTGCTTCCACCTGATATGTCTTATCAACAAAAGAAGAAATTCTTTCATGATCTTAAACAATATTATTGGGATGAGCCTTTGCTTTTCAAGAGAGGCACCGATGGTATTTTCCATCGATGTGTTCCCAAAAATGAAATTGAAAACATAATTTTCCACTGTCATGCTACTCCATATGGAGTACATGCAAGCACTTGAAATACTTGCGCTAAAATATTACAAGCTGGCCTCTATTGGCCTAATCTGTGGAAAGATGTCCATATCACAGTTAAAAATTATGACCAATGCCAACACACTGAAAACATCTCTAGACGCAACGAGATGCCTCAAAAGGGCATTCTAGAAGTTGAAGTCTTTGACGTATGGGGAATTGATTTCATGGGACCCTTCCCATCTTCTTTTGGAAATCACTACATACTAGTAATTGTCGACTATGTTTCAAAATGGATAGAGGTTGTAGCCTCCCCAAAAAATGATGCACGATTAATAGTCAGGCTTTTCAAGAACATAATCCTCCCAATATTCAGTATACTGAGACTCGTCATCAGTGACGGTGGCTCCCATTTAATTTCCAAAATCTTAGAAAAATTATTAGTGAAGTATGGAGTCCGACGTCGTGTCGTAACACCTTATCATCCACAAACAAGTGGGCAAGTAGAGGTCTCCAATAGAGAGAGTAAGCAAATCTTAGAAAAAATAGTAGCAACCTCTAGGAAATATTGGTCATCTAAGCTACACGAAGCTCTATGGGCATATAGAACGGCCTACAAAACTCCAATTGGAACTATGCCGTTTAAATTAGTCTATGGGAAATCATGTCATCTGCCTGTAGAAATTGAACATAAATCTTATTGGGCCATTAATACCCTTCGATGCTGCCTTCGGTAAACGGTCTTAGTCCCTTACGACAATTGCTAAAACATCCTACAAGTTTCCTTATATGACTGTACAATGACCCACGCATGTCCCTCATATCCAATGATAGGGCTCCCTACTAACTAATGGTAGGATAGAACTATCTAAAGGAGGAGGAAAAGAACAAAGACTTTTTTAGTAGGTAGATCGCTCGTAATCTCTTGCTCACCAACTAAAACAATTTTCACACCTTACACTTTCAAAAACAACTACTTTCAAAAATGCTTTGTAAGCTCTCTTGAGGACTGATACAAGGGTTATCATAAAGAAAATTGCATTTGGAATTTCTCACAAAAAAAACACTTTATTTCAATAAATATTTTCAAAACAAACATTTTGTATACATTCTCAACGATACGGGAATCATTACAAAATTGCTGCACTTAGGCATTTTTCAAAATATTTTCAAACATACACAAATATAAAGCATTTCAAAAGTGAGCTAACGATTAAGAGCCCGTAGAAAACTACGGATGAAAAGGGTGCTAACACCTTCCCTTTTCATAACCTACCCCCCTTACTCAGAAAACTTCTCAAAAGGTCTTTTCTGTTCTTTTCACCCTTTCCTTTATTGGATAAAAGAAAAGTTGATGGCGACTCTTTCTATCCGCAACATTTGCGATAAAACGCAAAACTAAAAGTCAGTTCTCGCTCTGTATTATAGAACTGGAGACTCTACTGGGGACACTAAACTAAAAGTGGGGTTACCTTAAGAGCTAGATCACCTTTATTTTTTTACTTTAGATGGTGAATTTGGTCGAAGTGATAATAGGGAAAGATGCAGGAAGTAAGTCAAAGGCAATTATTGAAATCATATACTCTGATTATGTGATCCTATCCAAGTGGATTCGACTAGAGGTAACAAATACTTTGTTACATTCATAGATGATTTCAGTAGAAAACCGTGGACTTACCTGATCAAGAAGAAAAGAGAAGTGATAGAGGTATTTGCCAAGTTCAAATCTATGGTCAAAAGAAAAAGTGGTTGAAAGCTCAAGATTTTGAGAACCAGTGGCGGTGGAGAATATGTGTCGAAAGACTTCGACATATTATGTGAGAAAGAAGGGAGTGTGCATGAGGTGGTTCCACTCTACACTCCAAACAGAATGGAACTGTGGAAAGGAAGAATTGAACCATCATGAATATGGTGAGAAGTATGTTGAAAGGCAGGCATTTACCTAAAGAGTTTTAAGGTGAAGTTGTGTCGACTGCAACATATATATTGAACAAACATCTGACGAAGAAGCTCGAAGAGATTATGCTAGAATAATGTTGGTTTGATGTGAAGTCTAGCTTGAGACATCTGAAAGTATTTGGATCTATAGCACATAGACATGTGCCAGATCAATTGAGAAGAAACCTTGATGGCGAGTCGATTCAAATGATTCTAGTAGGATATCATCCGGCTGAAGGTTACAAGTTGTTCGACCCAATGAACAAGCAAGTAGTGATCAACATGGGCGTGATCATAGATAAGCTTAAGGAATGAGATTGAACTAAAAATGTAAACAAGGATTTAGTGAGAATCTTATGTGAAGAACCAGTCACTAAAGTCGAAAGAGAATAAGTTCGATAGGAAGAAGTCAGAGGTTATTCAAGCCCAAGCAGATCTTAGAGAAAAAGACACGTGCCTGCAAGGTTGCAAAAATGTATGATTACATCAGATGATGCAGACGATAATGAAGGTGATCCGGTACACTATTCTTTCTATGCAGATATTGAACCTGTCAATGCAACTGAGGCATTGAAGGATTCGAAGTGGGTGAAAGCGGTGAATGGGGAAATAAAGTCCATCAAAGTCAACAATACTTAGTCACTTGGTGAATTGCCTCAAGGCAAGAAGACAATTGATGTAAAATTGGTATACAAGGTGAAGTTGAATCCTAAAGGAGAAGTAACTCGACACAAGGCAAGACTTGTAGAGAAAGGATTACTTCAGAAAGAAGGAATTGACTTCGATGAGGTTTTTGCACCTGTTTCTAGGATCGAAACAATCAGGTTGGTTGTTGGTCTAGCAGAAATGAACAGTTGGCATATATGTCAGATGGATGTGAAATGTTCATTACTAAATTGACCCTTAGATGAAGAAGTTTATGTTGCATAACCAGTTGGGTTTATGAAACAAGGAAAAGATAGAAAGGTGTACATGTTACATAAAGCCATGTATGGACTTAAACAAGCTCCAAGAGCTTGGAATAAGAAGATTGATAGTTTCCTAAGAGAAAAGGAATTTGTGAAGTGCACAAATGAGCATGGAGTATATGTAAGAAGAAGTATGGGTGAATTGTTTATCCTATGTCTCTATGTAGATCACTTATTAATAATAGGTAGCAATAAGAAATAGAACGAAGAATTCAAAGGTGATCTTAGCAAGGAATTCAAAATGTCAGATTTGGGCGACATTTCATACTTCCTTGGCATCTAATTCTACAAGAGAGGTATAGGCTTGATGATGCATCAAAGAAGATATACAAGTGAAATTATCAAGAGATTTGAGATGGAAGAATGAAACTCGACTTTGACACCTACTTGTTGTACCCCAATTTTTCCCCTAAGATTCCTTTATCATCTCATATCAAATCAATCACAACAAGATCACACTAGGGTTTGTCTCTTCTCCCTATCTTTAGGTTTGCTCATGAGGGATCACCAAACACCTTGATTTGTACATTGTGATCATATATGTTTTATATTGATTTACTTTTAACTAACAAATAATATGAATGTTTGCTCTAAATGATGATATTATAGGTGAGGGCACAACACATTTTATCAGGTGAATTCATAGGTTCATGAGTTTATTTGCATGCCTTCTTAAATAAAGCTTTATTTATATTCAAGCTTCATTATTGATAATTCTTTAAAGTAATATCATTACAAGGTCTACTATGATTCATCATGCCTCATTTTTTCAAAGGAAGTCAAAAGATGCAAGTATTGATTGAAGAAGTTTGACCTAATTGGACAAGTTTTTGATTCCTTGATCACAGGCGCATAAATATCTCAATTCTTAATATTTTGGAGTAGTTATTGTTTATTTGGTTTCTTATTACCATCCACAACAACTTCTATTCATATAGAAAAATTAATCGTGCAAGAAAGTTTATCAAAATTGAAAAGGGTTTCCAAGTCATTTTGGTAGGGTTTTGAACTTCTAAGGGTTATATCTTACTCATATTTTGAGATTTTTGAGTGATTCCAAATATATGCTTCTCTTTAAATGGTTATCAACAAATCACTTCAAAAGTTTCAAGAAAATTTTGTGTGGAAGATTCCTAATGATGAAGAAAGATTACATGTCCCCTAGATAGGCTGTCAAATTCCCTTATGTGACTTCAAAAGTTCATAACTTGGTCACTTTTTATCTCCTTGAGTCCATTATTTTTTCAAAATGATCTTAAAGATGTGAACTTCAACTCTTATTTTATGTTCAAAGCTTGAAAATGAGTTGAAGATTCCCTAAGAATTCAAAATATTATAGGTCACCTCATGAATTTTCACCAATTTTGCAAGGCCATAACTTTTTCAATACTTGGTATTTTTGAGTGATTCAAGTTTCACAATTCCCTTTGGTAAGTCCACTTCAAGCTAGCATCATTTATCAAAGCAAGATTTTGGAGGAAGGCCTTGTTTGGAATCAAAACATTATAGGTCAGTTTTGAAGAAAAACTTAGAATTTTTCTAAGTACAAAAGTCATCATCTTTTTCTAAACTTTGACTCATCACAACTTTTAGCTCAAACATCCATTTAATTCCACTCTTAGAAGATTGTAAATATGGTGACATTATCTTTCAAATGCTTCAAGAATCATGCCCTAAGACCCCTTGATCTGTGAACACCATGGATTCAAAGATGGTACCTTGAAACTGAAGTTTTCTCCAAAGTCAGAATTTGAAATTCATAATGTGGCTTCTAAACACAAAATTAGCATACATTTTTTATTTAAACATGTTTAACAAAGTTCCCAAAGTTGAATTAAGGATCAAAACGCGGGAATTGACTGAGTTTTGATGCACATGGGGTCACACTTTTTTCATTTTCGAGCTTGATCCAATTTCCCTCCAAACTTCAAATGTCTTCTTAATTCTTTGCACCATTCGCTTCCATATAAATAGAGGACCTCACTCCTCTCATTTTCTCAAGCTTGAACAACCAAAATCACTCTGTCAAACTCCCTCCATAACTCACTTTTCTGAGATTTCGAATTTCTCTTTTCTCCATTTTTCAATCTAATATCTTCATTGATCTTTCATCCTTGAACTTCACTGAAGCTAACAGAAGAAGAATCAATCCTTGAGGTGCCCTGAATCGTGCTAGCCAAGTTCATTTACAAAGCAAGTTCATCTGACTTTGTTCAGGTAGTTTAAGGCACCAAATCTTCTAACTCAAATTATTGGAATGGTCTATGATGTTCACTGATGTTTGCTCTTAACTCAATTTTGGTGAAACAATGCATTTGATGTTTATGAGTTTTTATTTTAACATTTTCAAACATCTCTAGTTTTTTCCAAATCGACTATGCTGTGTTTTATATAAATTTTTCGCGAACATATGGCTGTGATCGTCCCAAGTAGACACATCTAATGGTACCACCATGAACGCGTAAATTTATAGATTCAAGGATCTTAGATTGTCCCTACTTGCAGGAGGCTGGAGGTTGAAGACGACCTACGTGTCGTTCTTCAACCAATGACACTCAGCCAATTGTTTTATTTTGATTGGTTGGTCTTTCTTGTGTTGTATGCGTGCGCCTTAGCTTGGGTCCATGATACTCCCTCATCTCAGATCCATTAGATCTGCCAGCGTGTATAAGTGAAAGAGATCAACGCGCGTGGTTTTTCTGATTTGTTTTTATTTTACAAAATTATTTTTAAAATTTCTTTTATCTTTAAAAATTCATAACTCTTTTATTTTTTATCCAAAAATTATGGAAAAATATATAAAAATATTTTGAATTATTTTTTACTTTGTGAATATTTTTTCATATTTTTATTTTAATGTTTGATATTTTTCATAATTTTTGCATTGTTTGCCTTATTTTAATTATTTTAAAAATACTTTCTGACCTTTTTAAATTCTAAATTTATGGAAGGATCCAATGGCCTCTTGACAAATATTGGTGATCTCATTTTATTTTTATTTCTGTTTTTACTATTTTTCACAAATTTTGGTTTATTTGGCTTATTTTCTTCAATTTTTAAAATTAATTTTTGACTTTAAAAAATTCTAAAAAATTTTGTCAACATTTATTAAATCGTGTTTGACATCTGACTATTTTTAAGGATTTTTATTTGGTGTTTTAATATACTTTATGTATTTTATCAATTGTTCTCCTTTTACCAACCATTTTAATTTTTGTTTTATTAAATTTTTTTTTATTTTTTTATTTTGGTTCTGACTCGGACTTCATTTGGTGACAAACTCTTCAACCTCATTAGATCTTGGGTGTTGATAGATTGAGAAACCAAATCCATCAAAATGGATGAATGGTGTTGATGATATTTGAAACCCTAATTTCATACATTGTTTCCCCTCCCTCTTCATCTTATCCCTTTCTCATTGTGAAACATGTTGTTAGAGGATGATCTACATATCATCTCTCCAAATATATGGCACATAGATTGCTATTGACCGGCCTCAAAATAGGTGCAACTTCTATATAAGTCCACTTACGATTTCTTAACATAGCGCTAAATTTTGTCCCGATTCGAGAAATAATCATTTGTAGCCTAAACCTATGTTTGCAAGTCCAAGTATGTTTAATTTGAAACCTTTGAGCCAATAATCTTGAGGTTCATTGTTAGGAGACTTTGGTCTTATCAATCCTCTAATGAAATTTCATATGATTTGGGCTAAGTGAATCATTTAAACATTGTTGATCATTTGTTGTTGCCTTGAGAATTTGAAATGAATGATATATTGACAAAAAGCAAATAAAACTTGTTGTTGAGAGGCTTTGATTTTATCAATATTCTAATGAGTTTTCAAATGCAATTTTCAAGATGGTCATTCAACTAACCTCTAATTTCTAACTCATTAACAATTGACTTTTATTTTTATGTTTTTACTTTACGTCTTTACTTTTACGGACCATTTATTTTAGCATTTAAATTTCATTATATTTTCATATTTGCTCATTTGAGAATTTATCTTTATGGCATTTTTATTTTGCTCACTTGAGCTTTTCATTTTCTTTTTAAAGATACCTAATAACCAACTTGAACAATAAAAAACTTTAATGTCACTTGGACTATTTGGTCATTATCCTTGATATTTTGAAGTTATGGACTTCTTGGACTTAGGAGTAGAGACCTTGAGACCTTGTGACTTCTATTGCTATTTTGTCTGGAGTTCTTGGGGTTTACCCCAAGACATTGGGTTGTTTGTTTTCTTTTTGTGCAGGTTATTCTGGTTATGTGTTTTGTCTGTGATTGGGAATTCATTTGTATACACCTGTTACTCTGTCCAATTTTTGTGAAGACTTAATGTATTTGAAGCTTGGTTTTCTTAAGAGGTTTAATATCCTTGCTTGTGTAGTTTCAATCCAAAGGATGAGAATTCTACATTGACTCATTGTGTCAAGTTTTGGCTTCTTGTTGGTTAGACGGTTATTTTCCCTAGCTTTTACCTTATGCTTTAGGATAGTCCCTTCATCTCCTCTCATCTTCTTTAATTTCAAAAAAATTCTCCCTCCTTTTCAAAACTATTCTTATTTTCTAACTTGAACCGCTTTCATAATAAACTTGGACTTAGATCCATGCATTTTCAAAAATATTTTCTTAATTAAACTTTAAACAACTTAATAATACTTTGGCATTTTTGTGAGAAGACTAAAAGTCAATCAATCTCATTCAAACTATTTTGCCACTTTGGCTTTTTACTTTAAAACTTTTCTCAAAAAGATTAGACTCTTGTCAATCCTTGTAGTGATGCGAGCTACTATACTTCTATGATATGTAGTGAAGTGAGATATTTTCCACTTGGGTGTTGAGTGAGGCTTTGTTGATTTTAAAATCCAAGCCATATCCTCCACTTTGAGATAATGCAAATTCTCCTTTCTCATAATCGTGGGTAGTAAGTATATTCTTCCACTCGGATACGATGATGATGTCTTCTCTCCTAAAATTAACCAACACACTTGTGTTTTAAAATCTTAAAGGTGAACTACGAGTACCCTGATCCCCTATTGCACAAAAGGTGGTACGCAGGCACTAAAGGTTTGCAACCGCGGAGGGTGCAAAAAATTTAAAAAAACAAATACTTCTTTTCTCATCCCCACAATCTATTTTTGTATACAACACTTATAGCCGAAATACACAAGTTTACAAAAAGGTTCATGCGGAGTACCGTAGCTGTTTAGGGTGCTAATACCTTCCTTTTGCATAACCAACCCTTCAACTTAGATTTTCTCCCTCTCTTTTTTTGGTTATTCGGTCTTTTCTCATTCCTCTGGAAACAATAAAGCACAGTGGTGATATTTTTATTTTGATCTGTGTGAGTTAAGTTAATCAAATGGCTTAGTCTTAACATTTCTACCGCTACACTACTGAACCAAGGTTGCAACTATCGAAAGACTCAGATGAAGATGATGTCGACCCAACCCAATATAGAAGACTTATTGGGTCATTAAGATATCTTTGTCACATAAGGCCCGATCTAGCATATAATGTAGGTATGGTGAGTAGATTCATGTAGAAGCCAAAGGTATCACATCTAGCACCGGTGAAGAGGATACTAAGGTATCTCAAAGGAACTCTCAACAATAGCATTTTATTTCGAGAAACTGATAAAGGAAAAGAATTCAAGTTAGTGGGATACAAGGACTCAAGTTCGTGTAGTCATGCTAAGAATCGAAAAATCCCATAGCGGACTATGTGTTTATGCTAGGTGGTGCACTGGTTGCTTGGAGTTCGAGAAAAAAACCAGTAGTGGCATTGTCATTGTGTGAAGCAGAGTACATGACTGCTTTCCTCTGTGCATGTTAAGCAACATAGATTGTGAATTTGGTCGAAGAGATAATAGGGAAATATCATTGAGCAATTACCACGAAGATCGATAGCTTGTCAGCAATCAATATGGCGAAGAATTTGATATCATTTGGAAGAAGCAAGCATATCTAAATGAGGTTACATATCTTCAAGAGCAGATAGCAGAAGGGAAGATGAACTTGGAATACTGCAGAATTGAGAATCAGATTGCAGACATCATGACAAAAGATGTGCAGCTTGAAGTGTTCAGAAGACTAAGAGTTATGACGAATGTAGATAGCTTAGACATAATGAACTAGGTGGTGTGTTGAGATTGTAATCCCCTTATGTCGAAGCAACATGTTGCTCGATAGAAGGGTGTATCAATTTAGTCTGTAAGTGTGTCGAGTTGTGTATGTCGAAATGTCGAAGCAGGTTGTTCGACAGGATTTCGACTTAGACCTATTTTAGTAAGTGTTAACTTAATTAGGTATTTTTGAGTTTTTCTACTTTTGGACTTTGACTTAGGGAGCAAGTAAGCTTTGTTATAAATAGAAGGGGTAATCCCTATTTTTGTAAGCAATTTGTATTCACAGAATTTGCACTTACAAGTGAATAAGTTTTTCATCGTTTATAGACAAAAAATTACTATGCAAAAAATAATCTTTTTTCTTTCTCTATCTTTCTTTTTTTTATTGTTATTGTGTAGTGATAATAATCTTGTTCATTAAAATTAATTGAAATTTTTCATAGATTTTAATGAATTTTCTAACTATTTATGTTAAATTACACTCTTATTCTTTTAATGTGGTGACTTCTTGGTGGCACTCATTTGTTCCTGTATTTTTTTATTTTTTTACTTTTTTGTGTATATTACAAATCCTTTGAGTAGAAAACTCTTCTCCTATATGAGATCTCATTATTTTTCACATTAATAAATTTCAAGGAGGAAATTTTTCACTCCCTTTATTGGATGGGTGTACTTAAATTTCTCCATCATGTTGATACAACTTTGAAGAACATAACGGTTAACAAACGTGTGACTCGTATAATGCTCCACTTATTTAGTTTTCTTCTTGGATGGGTGGTGATCGCCATAGTATGATTATTTTTATATTTCTCCAATTATATTTTACACTATAAGAAAAAACAAACTTGTGTTGAGATTGTGAACTCTACTACGCAACAAACTTGTGTTGAGATTGTCAAGCCTACTAGTATAATTTGTATTATTCTCGGATAGAAAGTTTTGCATTATCCACTAAATCAATCTCATCTTAGATTCAGATGTTGTTGAAACATTCTGGTTGAAAAATATGTCACTCCTTCTAGCATATGCTACTTAACCACTAGACCAATTTAATCTTGTGAAATATTTAAACACATTTTAATTGACAAATACATTAAAATAAATATGTTACAATATTTTAACGCCTGTTTAAATATTTTTAAAATATGTTTAATATCATTTATAATATGCTTAAATTTTCAAAATATTTGAAAAATATTAGAATATTCAAGCACAACTTTTAAAAATGCATTTTTATATTTTAAAATTTCCTTTATCAAAACAAAACTCAACAAAACATCTTTATTCTTTTTGATAATATTTAATTTTATATAGTTTTAATGTATTTGAATTAATATATTTTTATAATATATTATTAAAGTAAAGATAAAATTCAAATACAATTCTTTAAATGTAACTGATTTTTACTAAGTTTAAAATGAATTACTTAAACGTAAAATGAACTTTCTAATCAAATAAATTTTCTATCAAATAAATTTTCTATTTCATTAGTCAATATTGGCACAATATATGATTTGTTTTAATCAATAGTTATTTTAGTTTAAATGATAAAGTTTTTATTTTTAAATGTTAATTTTTTTATCTCGCAAATTTCTTTTTTTTTTTTTGTATTTTATTTATATGATTATTATTTATTTTAAAATTAATAATTAATTTCAATTTTAAATATGTATTTAAATATGTATTTAAATATATTTTATATTATATTAAATAAATTTATTCGTGCGACCGTATAAATATTTAATTTATTTATTTATTTAAACCTATTGGTCTTCTTTTACAATAATTTTTTAATTTTTTTATATATTTATAAAAATATATATTAATTTTTTGTCCCACCAACAATGATACGCATCAATCCAATATGTTTTATTTGTATTAAATCCATCATTACAAACATAATAAATAGAATTTGTTAAATTGCAATTTCTTGATGTCGAAATTATGTATGTTAAAGGAAAATAGTTGTCGAAGCAAGTTGTTCGGAAACCATTGACTTATTAAAGAGTTTGTGTATTGAAGCAGATTGCACATAAATTTGATTTGGTTTTGGATTTAGATTTATTTTTTGGTCTAAAATAAATAGATTTAATTTATTTCAAAATTAATATTTTAGACTTTTATAATTTTGGACTTTGGTTTAGAGGGAACAAGTTAATCTAAATCTATAAATAGAAAAAGTAACTCTTATTTTTGTAATCAATCAAGTTGTATTCATAGAATTTACAATTATAAGTTAATAAAAAAATTTCCACAAAAAATTTTTTTGCAGAAAAATATATTATTTTCTTTCTTTCCTTTCATATTATTATTATTATTGTATAGTGATATCAATTTTATTTATTAAAATTCATCAAAAATTTAAGATAGATTTCCAGTCGAAAATTGATAGAGAAAAAACACATAAAATAATACGGACAAAAGTTTTAGAGTTATTTTTTTACTTTCAAATAAAAATAATATTAATAGAGTAAACTTGTGATATTATTATAATTAAAACACAAAATTTGCGAGAATTTTCTTTTATATAAATTGGTTTCAAAATTCTAAATTTTATACTACTGAATCAATGACATATGATTGTGAATAATAGCAAAAATAGCACCAAGCCAAGTATGAACATCCACAAATGAAAGTGAGGAATATGAATGATGCTTTAGATAAATAAATTGTTCAATGTCTCAAGGAGACAATTTGGTTGGTGAGTTGTGAGACCTTGAATGAGTATTAATCATGAGGTTCATAATTTAAATCCTCGAAACTAACATTTCCCATTTGCCTTAAAAAATTGAAAAGAAAAAAAGAAACGGCTACTTGAGAGTTTTTTTTTATGGTCGAATAGTTTGAGTTGAGATCCTAAAATATAATCATAGCTTCATGAAAAATCTACTCGGCTCTCTTTTTAACTCTCCCTCCCTCCCTCCCTCACATATTTCAATAATGTTAAAGATATCTCTTTTAAAATTACTTCATTTGTTCAATTTTAATAGTCATTTTTTTAACTTTTTACATATAATAAGATAATTAATAATTATTGTTATTTTTTAAATAATGATTTTTTTCTACAATTTCTTTAACTTTTTATACTTTTTCTATTTCTTTTTAAGTATAATTTTTTAGAAAAAAATTATTTCTTTTTAAGTGTCACATTTCAAAATTCAGGATAGTATTGATTGTAGTTTTATCAAAATTACCTCTAATCATTATTATAGAGAGAAAAAAGTTAAATACACTATTAAAAAATTTAAGGATATTATAGAAAAAAATAATCATTTAAAAAGCAACAATAATCATTAGTTGTCTTAGTATATGTAAAAAGTTAAAAAGTGACCATTAAAAATGAAAAGAAGGAGTAGTTTATTTAACATTTTCTCTCTCTATAATAATAATTAAGGGTAATTTTGACAAAACTACAACCAATATTATCTTGAATTTTGAAATGTGACACTTAAGAAGAAATAATTTTTTTCTAAAAAATGACACTTAAAAAGGAACGGATGGAGTAGTATTTTATACAAAAATATTTACTTTAAAAGATCAATAAAATACAAAAATTTGATAATATTAAAACAGTCGGTAGATATTTACCAATCCAAAGAAAAAAATACATTTTTGTCGAATTCTTAAAAAAATTGGTGTGACTTTTTATCAGAAAAATATCTTATGTGTATTTTGATTTATCGAAAATTTTAAAAATTTGATATATCAGATATTTCCCCCACCCCTAAAAATTCAGAAGTTATATAAGTTTTTGTGAGATTTAATTGTACCGACATATTTAGGATTGTGATTGCACCAACATTTTTGTATAGTCCATAATAATTTAAAATTTATATAAATATACATCATATGTTGCTAACAAAAATACCTCTCACTCTCTAAATTTTGGCTAGTCGCACTTGTTTACTTCAACATCGTGAGTCCTTCTTTTGAATTTAGGATCATAGAGGACATCCCTCTTATAGATTTGAAATTCAAGTTGGAGAATCTCTTGCATTACCCAAACAAATGAAGGATGGTTAAGATCGAGTATCGTTTATCATCAATTGATAATCAATGGAAGATTAAGTTTAGTAAGTTTGGGCTGAAGATGAATGAAGGTCTAAGAGTAATATGGGGTACATTTCAATGTTATGCAATAAATGATCCAATTGAGACGAATTTGAAGCTTGGGAGATCTACCGATGATGCATAAATGGCCCAATTGAGACGGATTTGAAGCTTGCGAGATCTACTGGTGATATTTTGAAGATGATGAAACGTCTTGAATCATCTATCAATGGTTAAGTTATTCTCATGATATGTCATGTTATATTAGGTTATGTTCATGTTAAGTTTTGTTCATGTTGCGGTAATGTAATTCTAATTTTCATATAATGTAATATTAAGTTAAAGTGTCAACAAAATAAAATAATTCAGCACAACATAAAATAGTCGAAACAACTCAAGATAATGTCATAAAGACAACAAATAATGAACAAGCATATAAAATCTGAATTGCTCCATCACGTGCAATATGTGATATCTGCAATAATCTGACATTGACTTCACCATTTAAGTTTTCCAAACCCATGGAATTGTCATAAAGAAGTGTTATCATATACATCTGTTGCTGGTCACTCACACCGGATGAAGGTGGTGGCATGTCATTTGAGTATCCTCCATCATGAGAGGGTCTAGTATTATCTCTAGGTTTAACATGTGGGATGATGAAATGGTATGATACTCTTAAGTACCACTCTAAATAACCATCCAGACATTGTTCAAGAAAAGACACATCTATTGTATTTTCTCTAATAGCATAAAAACTACTCACAATGTTAGACTTAAACCATCTTTTTTTAAAAGAAAAACATAATCAAATATATTAATCAGGAAAAAAAAAGTAACACAGAGAACAATAGTAGATAAGAGCACCAGAAGTGCGCAAGGACTACAACCTTGACAACCTGCCAAGCCAAAAATAAACAAAAAAGTTAAAGAAGAAACTAAGTCTCACAAAAGGAGGAAAAACAAACAAACACATAAAAATAAGTACCAAAAAACATGCCACATAAAAAGAGAAACCACCAGTTATCAATCAATGCCCATGAAAGGTAGTTTGCACACTTGAACAAAATCTTCAAGAAATAAGGTGATAAGATGTTTCTTTACCTCGGAATTGATGATGTCATCTTTATATAAAATATTGACGTATCTGGGTACCTCTCTTGAGGCTTCTCAAAAACAAAGTCCTTCAACCCGGAAAAGTTGAAGGCTTCTATGAAAGAGAAATTCTTGAAGAAATCTTCATCCATGTTGTAAGATACAAATAGATTTCTATCAACATAGTAAAGATTGAAGTTGGTTTCTTTAGCTTGGAAAGAGAAGTCTTCGGAGAATTATGAGGTTGAGGCTTTGGAGGAACAGGTTCTTTTGGAGGCCATTTTGAGGTGATGATTGATGAGTGAGGGAGCTAATATGTTTCTAATGCAATGCACAAATAATAAATTATGGAATGAGAAGAATGAGAAAGTTACCTATATTTATAGATGTTTCTAATTGATTTGACACTAGTGTTAATCGATTGGATATGGTAAAATTTGAGAGCTAGCCTTTGTAAATAGTTGTTACATTTATGTGTCACCCAACTAGTTATTGTGGTGAGCTCCAACGTTTGAATTTATGAATTTTCCCATGAACTAATCAATTGGATACTAGTCCTATGGTCCAATTCAGCATATATTATTTCGGGCTTTGTGTGTTGCACCATGTTTGTCTTTATTTGCACCTTTTTTCTAATAACACTCAAAACACTCAATTTTTAGGTTAGAAACATAATTTATTGAGATGAGTACAAAATTAAATTCATTACTTTATGGGGTTAATCAAAATTTTCTGATCGTTTTTACCTTAAAATAATGTATACCTCTTTTATCAAGAATTCTTGATAAATATTTTTCTAAAAAGAGAAACACCAAATATGATATGGTGTATCCTTCTATACATATCATTGGATGCGAGAATCGGTATAAAAAAGAAAATGAACTGGTCCACTACAGACATGTCCATTCAACGGATCACAGAGGATCATAAACTTTGAGATATTCTCAAATAATTTGCTTTTATCACAACAGTTCACATTTTTCCATCATCGTTCATCCTCATATCAGAAACTTCAAAAATATTGTATACTTTAGAAGTATAATATTGTTTTACACAACTTCATTAATAATCGTCAAATCTCAAAGCTGCAAAGCATACTTGCAAAATCACTAAGGTTTCACCTTTAGAGCCCATATCTTCTTGGGACCAGGTGAATTAGTTCCAAAAGATCTAAGGTTGTTACCTTTATATCTTTTCAATTTATCAAAACAAAAATATTCTAAGTGACCAATTCTTTTATAGTGTGTGCAATTATAGACTGGACGCTTTGTTCCCTTATGATCTATACATTTTTTAGGTTTTCTATTATTTTTAAATCCTAGACCATTTTTATTTACGGAAGACCTTTGACTTGATAAATTAGGTCAAGCTTTGTTTTCATTGGGTAAATTTTTATAAGGTTTCACGTAAATCAGTTACTTCTTTTATAAGGGAGTCACGGCGCTTACATTCTTCTTACGAATTTCTAAGTTTAGTTATTTATATCTTGAAAGAATCATCGATTTCCTTAAGATATCTTAGTGATTCCATAAGGCATAGGGTGCATTCTCTCAGTGTATCATTTTCTTCCACCAATTGACCACTTATTCTAAACAGTTGTGCATAAGATGGTCTAATACCTGGAATAGTATCTGCCTCATATAATGCCTTTAAGCATATTTCATCTTCTTCGTTAGAAGAAGATTCTTTCACATTTCACCCCAAGGTTGACATCTCTCGTCCTCTTCTTCGTTCGAGTATTGAAGAAATTTCTTCTTCTTCATTTTCATGCCTTGAAAAATATGGTCCTTCATTTGATAGTGAATCTTTTGAGGAACGCTTAACTACTAAGTATGTTCTTTTGAATAATTTCACAGGATTTATATGATAGGAGTATGATAAATATGATGATTCTTTAGTTTGTATTCCTTCATCTTTGAGTAATTGAACTAGTTCGTTTATCTTCTCTATAATTTCCTTATTTCTTGGTTTTTTCTAAAATTCATGAAGGCATCCATCTTTTGATTTAAGAGTTAGATTAAACTTTCAATTCTTATTTCTTATATATTTTTAGTGATACAATTTCCAACATAATTTCTAATATTTTTAAACTTTGAAAAACATCCTAGAGTGGTAACTTTATCTTTTTCACCTCGTGTGCTCATATTTTCTTGTTTGATACTTGGAGAAACTCCATATATCATTTCAAGAGCCTTGGCGGTATTGCATTAATTAACATAGTAGCATTTTTTATCATCTAGAGACATTATTATGAAGCTCTTGGGTTTAAAATTTATTTCAAACTTTCTATTTTCCTCTTTGGTCTAAAGGGAATCAGGTTTATTCAATACTTCATCATTTACTTGATGAGTAGGGACGAATGGACCATTGACAATTGTTTTCCATAATTCATTATTTATGTTTTGAAGATAAATATTAAACCTAGATTGCCAAATATTAAATTTAATATCATTGAAAAATGGTGGTGGTTTACAAAAGATCTCTTGTTATCTTCTTCCTGGGACAATTAGTCCTTAAATAGGAGTTAGACTTTGATGCCACTTGTTAGACATGTGACTTCACACACAAGAGTGAGATGCATTGTGTGATTTTGAAAAACTTTATGGATAAAATCAAGAGTTTAAAAACATTTTAAATATTAAACAGTGAAAACTAAATTGCAGAATATAAAATATGGAAAGTATAGAGTTTATGGAAAAAGAGAACACCGAAAATTATAGAGGTTAGGTCAAAACAAAATGACCCACTTCTCTCCCCAAGAATTAATCTATAGAGTATCCAATAAATGTTGAGAGCTTTTAGTAGGAAATACTCACGAACTCCTTTATACAAGGAAAATGGTTGACTTCCAACCAAACAGTAAAACTAAGAATATCATAGTTGAGTCTTTTCTTCCAAACGGTGAATTGAAGTAGATAATCCTATTTCCACAAACGATAGATCAAAGTGATTAATCTTCTTTCCACAATAATCTTGGAGCAATTATTCTTCAAGCTTCTAAACAAACTTTGCAAGCTTTTATCATGGGTTGAGCTCACAAACCTTAAACTTTGGTTTTACACGAGCTAACCAATAACTTGGGATATTTTAATACCGAGATAATATTGAACCTTATTCAAACTTTTACCACGGACTAAATTTTAACCTCATCTTGGTTTTACCACGGGTTGACCAAGAACGAAAAGAGATTTTACTACGGGTTGGTCTCGAACCTAAACATGGACTTGATCACACAATCCCCAAACTAAAGCTTTTTACAGTTTTAACTTCTAACCTACAAATAATCTCTAAATGGATAATATTCAACCAAGTTGTATACAAAAGATTCTCTTGGTAAATTTTACAACTCTACTCTTTTGAAATTATAACTTATCCTCACTCACAAAAGAACTTTATCACATAAACACTTCGGCTAAAATATTAACGAGAGAAAATAAAAGAAAAGTTTTAGAGAGAAAGTGAGAGTGTCGAACCACGGTTCTGAATGATTTAAAATAAAGAGAAGGAATCTCTATTTATAAGCTAAAGGTTGACATATCATAATACATTTGTCATCATCAATTAATTGTCATCATCAAAAGTTGTTGTCCTTGTTAAAAGCATATCACATGCAAAATAAAAATCCACAAAATCTACTTTTACTGTTTTATTTTGGAGCTATTTACTCTTAAAAAATTACTAACACAATTTCAAATTTAATCGAGAAAAATATAAAAATAATCGTAAATTTTAAATACTACAGTTGTAATATAAAATTATAGGGTGACCGTAATTTTCTCTTTTACTTTTTTTTTCTTGAATATTTTTCCAAAACATTGGTAATTTATCATATACCTTTAGAGTATCTGAAACAGTAAAAACGAATTTTAATAGATAAAAAAAGCTTAAGAAAGACAATAAAAATATGTTGCTAAAAACAGTACAAATACCACTAATCAATTCTTCTTTCCATACGTAAACCATTGTTCGTTCTCAAACAATTTGCTTGCATTGAAAGAATTGGGACAAAGTCGTTTTTCAAAGAAAAATTTAAGAAAGCATATACACATGTACTAACAATAAAATTCATGATCCACTCAACCTAAAGTAAAATTTCCTAGTACTCGGTTGGTGCTAAAAATCTTATAAAAAATGCATTTCAGAGCCTCCTTCAAAAATAACAATTCCACTATAATCTTAACCCTAAATCTTTGTACCCAACTCTTTTTATTTTCAAACACACATATGATCACATTAGAGCATTTTATTCATTTTTACACATGTTTCACAACACACGTGCACTGCTTGGACTAGGATAATTTTCTATTTATTCAATGATTAGGGATGAACTAACTTTTAGGAATAGCAACTGGTTTAGGTGGTGATTAGAAATTATTTATTTGATACATATACTGTTGGAAATCTTGGTATGATGTAAATTTGGAGTGGGAGTTGGAATAATTTATTGACATTAAATGGGCAATAAATGAGCACAAGTAAGAACTAGCATGGAAGTGAATTTGAAAAGATTCATTTTACGAAAGAGTGGAAATTAATTAATATTAATATTATTATTAATTAATTAATAGATGGTGATGTGTCATGCACAAAAGACCAAGTCTTAACCTAATTATTGACTGGTTTTTGCTTGCCCTCCAAAAGACCAAGTCTTAACCTAATTATTCACTGGTTATTGACTGGGCCAATTCCACCCCTCCCACGATTTTCTCCCACTAGACCTGTTCCATTCAGTTGGACCTTTTCACTTATAAATTAAGTTGTTTCGGTTCATTTGGGCAGTTCCAGAATTTACTTCTACAATTCTTCTCTCTTCTCTCTCATCACTCACTTCATCTATAATTTTCTTCTCTCTTATGTTCGACTGGATCACTTCGTATCCAGATACTAAGACTGGTTAATTACCATCCGAAGGTGTCATTTTACAAACGACTAATTATAGTGCAAGTAATTTTCGTAATTGAACGGACTGTTTTATCCTGGAGGCGTCGTCGAAACTCGACTGCTTTGCATTAATATTGGCAGTACGACGAAACGTCTTAAAGAAAGCGACCTAGTACGCGACTCGTCCCGATACTTTTCCTTTGTGCCATTTTTTTAAAATCCGGTTTCTACAATTTTAAGACGTTTTTCATAACTACCATGGCTATTGAGGAAATTATCGGTACTAGCGTTGCCGCTTCTGTCTCTGACAAACCATTTAAGTTTGAGGATTCCAATTTCAAACGTTGGCAAGCTAAGATGAAATTTTTCTTAACTTTAAAGAAGGTTGCCTACGTTCTGACTGAAGATATCCCTGTTGCTCCATCTGGATCAAACGAACTAAGTAATGCTAAGTCAACCGTGGAATCAGACGGAACTTCTCAAACGTCTGACTTAGACTCCGCTGCTAAAGCTGCGGCAGATAACTTACAGCTCCAAAAAGAAATCGCCTTATGGCAAGAAAATGACTACCTCTGCAAAAATCACATTCTGAACAGCCTTGCTGGTGATCTCTATGATTACTACAGCAATTACAAGACTGCTAAACAGGTATGGGAGGCTCTGCAGAAGAAATATGATACTGAAGAAGCTGGTGCAAAAAAATATGTTGTCAATCGCTACTTGAATTACAAAATGGTGGATGAAAGGTCTGTGGAAGCTCAAAGCCACGAGATACAGAAGATTGCTCATGAAATCATAACTGAAGGTATGCCCCTCAATGAACAATTTCAAATTGCTGTTATAATTTACAAGATACCTCCTGGTTGGAAAGATTTTAAAAATCTACTCCGACATAAAACTAAAGAATTTTCAATCGAGAGTTTGATTACCCGCCTTCGAATTGAAGAGGAAGCTCGAAGACAAGATCAGAAAGATGAAGTCTTAGTTGTTTCAAACAACAAAAAGAAATTTGGTGTGGTTCTGAAGCCTACGGGCAAACTTTTAAAGAATCAGAACCGTAATATTGTGAACCGAATTAAGAATGGGAATCCCTCTAGGGCCCCATATACTCTAATTCATAGGCAGCAACCACCATCCCAGAGAAATGATGTTCCAGTTTTCACTTGCTACAATTGTGGGAAACCGGGTCATATGGCTAAGAAATGTAAGAGCGGGCATAAATCTGCTACTGACCCAAATGCACAGGTTAATCTGACTGATGAGCAATTCATTACTATGATCGCTGAAGTCAACATGGTTGATGGAAGTGATGGATGGTGGATAGACACTGGCGCCTCTCGTCATGTTTGTAATGATCATGCTATGTTTAAGACATACATGAATACTGAAGATAAGAAAGTGTTGTTGGGAGATGCCCACACCACTAATGTTGCTGGAATTAGAGATGTTGAGCTGAAGTTCACTTCAGGAAAGACCTTGATCTTGAAGGACGTCATGCACGTTCCTGAAATTAGGAAGAATCTTGTTTCTGGTTTCCTTTTAAATAAGGTTGGGTTTAGTCAAACTATAGGGGCAGACTTGTACACCATCACTAAGAATGGTATTTTTTGGGAAAGGGTACGCCACTGATGGCATGTTTAAGTTAAATGTTGATTTGAATAAAATTTGTCCTTCTGTTTATTTTCTGCGTGATTTTAATATTTGGCATGCTAGACTTTGTCACGTCAATAAGCGAATAATGTATAATGCAAGCAACTTAGGCCTGATCCCTAAACTAAATGTCAATGATTCAAATAAATGTGAATATTGTACTCAAGCTAAGATAATTAAGACATCGCATAAATCAATTCTAAGAGAATCTGATCCCCTAGATCTTATACACTCTAATATATGTGAATTAGATGAAGCTTTGACTAGGAACAGTAAACGTTATTTTATCACCTTTATTGATGATTGTTCTGATTATACTTATGTATACTTAATGAAGAATAAAAGTGAAGCACTTGATATGTTTAAGTTGTATGTAACCGAAATTGAGAATCAACTTAGTAAGAAGATCAAGAGACTTCGTAGTGATAGGGGAACTGAATATGACTCTGGTCTATTTAAGGACTTTTATAAAGAACATGGAATTATACATGAAACGACTGCTCCATATTCTCCTAAAATGAGTGGTAAAGTAGAAAGAAAGAATAAAACTCTTACTGAACTTGTCGTTGCAATTATGATGAATTCTGGTGCTGCACCTCACTGGTGGGGGGAAATTTTATTGACTGTTTGCTATGTCCTGAATAGAATCCCCAAGTCAAAATGTAAGATCTCTCCTTACGAGATATTAAAGAAAAGACAACCAAACTTGTCTTATTTGAGAACTTGGGGCTCTCTGGCTTATGTCAAAATTTCGGATCCGAAGCGAGTTAAACTCGCTAGTAGAGCATATGAATGTGTTTTCATTGGATATGCAGCAAACAGTAAAGCATATAGGTTTTATGACCTGATAGCAAAAGTGATCATAGAATCAAATGATGATGAATTCTATGAAGACAAATTTCCCTTCAAATTGAGAAATAGTGGGGGCACACAATCGAGTCACACTCCTGTGATAAGAAGCACAGAATGCAACGACAATATAGAAACAGAACTTCGACGAAGTAAACGAGTAAGAGTCTCTAAAGGCTATGGGCCTGACTATGCGGCTTATAATGTAGAAGAAGATCCAATGAATCTTCAAGAAGCCTTGTCCTCTCTGGATGTTGATTTATGGCAAGAGGCTATCAATGATGAGATAGAATCTCTAGAATCCAATAAGACCTGGAACTTAGTAGACTTGCCTCCTGGTTGCAAACCAATTGGTTGTAAATGGATTTTGAAAAGAAAACTAAAACCTGATGGAACTATTGATAAATACAAGGCTCACCTTGTTGCCAAGAGTTTTAGACAAAGAGAAAATATAGATTTCTTCGACACCTTTTCTCTTGTCACTAGAATTACATCCATTAGGGTACTTATTTCAATAGCTGCTATTTATAACTTAATAGTACACCAAATGGATGTAAAAACGGCTTTTTTAAATGGTGACTTAGAAGAAGAAATCTATATGGAACAACCGGAAGGGTTTGTAATCTATGGACAAGAAAACAAGGTCTGTAAGTTAAATAAGTCGTTGTATGGACTAAAACAAGCTCCTAAGCAATGGCATGAAAATTTTGATAACTTAATGATATCAAGTGGGTACAAAGTGAATGAAAGTGACAAATGCGTTTACTATAAATCTGAGAACCGCATTTGCACTCATATGTCTTTATGTTGACGATCTACTCATATTTGGATCTAACATTCAGACCATTAATGATGTGAAATCATTGTTGTGCAACAACTTTGATATGAAAGATCTCGGAGAAGAAAATGTGATCCTTGGCATCAAGATCACGAGATCCGAACAAGGAATTTCTTTGGATCAATCACGTTATGTGGAGAAGATCTTAAAGAAATATAATTACTTTGAATATAAACCTGCATGCACACCATATGATCCAAGTGTGAAACTATTTAAGAACACTGGAGAAAGTGTCAGACAATCAGAGTATGCGAGCATCATTGGCAGTCTAAGGTATGCCACTGATTGTACTAGACCCGACATTGCATATGTCATAGGATTGTTATACAGGTTTACGAGTAGATCGAGTAAAGAGCACTGGAAAGCTATTGAACGAGTCATGAGGTACCTCAAAAGGACCATGGATCTCGGCCTACATTATCATAAGTTTCCTGCTGTACTAGAAGGGTACAGTGATGCAGATTGGAATACTTTGTCAGATGATTCCAAAGCTACTAGTGGCTATATATTTAGCATAGCTGGAGGAGTTGTATCTTGGAAATCAAAGAAACAAACTATTCTAGCTCAGTCCACAATGGAATCTGAGATGATAGCACTAGCCACAGCTAGTGAAGAAGCAAGTTGGTTGAGAGCTTGCTAGCTGAGATCCCTTTATGGGAAAAACCTATGTCAGCTGTGTTGATCCACTGCGATAGTACCGCGGCTATTGCAAAAATTGAGAACCGTTATTATAACGGTAAAAGACGTCAAATAAGAAGGAAGCACAACACTGTTAGAGACTGTATCTCTAAAGGAGCTGTAAGAGTGGATCATATACGCACTGATGAAAATTTAGCAGATCCTTTGACGAAAGGATTAGCTAGAGAGAAAGTCCATAATACATCCAAAAGAATGGGACTAATGCCTATAAAGAAATGAGTTGCTCATAATGGTAACCCGACCTAGATGATTGGAGATCCCAAGAAATAGGTTCAATGGGTAATAACAAGTTATGAGTAATATGAGATGATCATTCAAGTAAAGCATGAATCCTGAAGTAATAAGAGGATGAGATAATAGAAACTCTTAATGAGATCTATACTATGTATGATGGAGTACCTAGGCTACAGGAGTACTCTTGATAGACTCACCTATGTGACTGTGGAACTTAGGCCGGTTCCTATGGAATTACGAGGCAGGATTCCTAGAGCCTTCACTAAATCGGGATATACGTGCAGGGCCATTAAAGCACGGGCTATTAGAATACACCTTAAGAAAAGGTTGTGTGCGGGTCTGATGTCTGAGATAGAGTTCAAGACAATAGTGTCACTCTTGTTGAATTAGAATCCTACTTGCTACGCAAAGGTTCAAGTCGTAGACACCTTTGCTTATGCACAATCTTAGAAACGTTTGACGTACTTCTAAAAATCACCTTTTAAATTCAAGTGGAGGATTGTTGGAAATCTTGGTATGATGTAAACTTGGAGTGAGAGTTGGAATAATTTATTGACATTAAATGGGCAATAAATGAGCACAAGTAAGAACTAGCATGGAAGTGAATTTGAAAAGATTCATTTTAGTCCCGAAAGAGTGGAAATTAATTAATATTAATATTATTATTAATTAATTAATAGATGGTGATGTGTCATGCACAAAAGACCAAGTCTTAACCTAATTATTGACTGGTTTTTGCTTGCCCTCCAAAAGACCAAGTCTTAACCTAATTATTCACTGGTTATTGACTGGGCCAATTTCACCTCTCCCGTGATTTTCTCCCACTAGACATGTTCCATTCAGTTTGACCTTTTCACTTATAAATTAAGTTATTTCGGTTCATTTGGGCAGTTCCAGAATTTACTTCTACAATTCTTCTCTCTTCTCTCTCATCACTCACTTCATCTATAATTTTCTTCTCTCTTATGTTCGATTGGATCACTTCGTATCCAGATACTAAGACTGGTTAATTACCATCCGAATGTGTCATTTTACGAACGACTAATTATAGTGCAAGTAATTGTCGTAATTGAACGGGCTGTTTTATCCTGGAGGCGTCGTCGAAACTCGACTGCTTTGCATTAATATTGGCAGTACGACGAAACGTCTTAAAGAAAGCGACCTAATACGCGACTCGTCCCGATACTTTTCCTTTGTGCCATTTTTTTAAAATCTGATTTCTACATATACATTTTATCTTTTTCGGATATTGAGGATCAAATCACGTTGGGTTGAATCATTTCAATTCATCTTCTCTTGACCATGTACGTTTGGTCCTGTGACAAGGTAACACCCTATTTTTTAAGACACTAAAGTTAGACCTTTGTTTTAATATCAGGAGTATGCCTAAAAGAAGGTATGAACTTCCTTGATAACCAATCAATCTTGGCTTGTTTGTTTCTAGGAGCCATATAATATATGTGATCTTCATTGAAATTTTCAACCAGTCCTCATACTAAGCATCATACGAAAAGAATTGTCTTTCATGCATTTGACAACCATTTTTTTTTTATCGTTCTTCTTGAAGTATAACTTTTTCTTGCTTTTCATATAATATTGAGTAACCGTCTCTTTCACCATTTGCACCTTCACCCATCCTAAAATTTGAAAATTTAGACATTGGTTCTTCATCAACTTCACATACTGGAAGAGTTCCTAACTGATCTGAGTCACCATTGTCACCTTCAAAATCTGCTACAATATTAGAATTTCCATTCAAAAGAATTTACAGCTTCAGTTTGGGATGACAGCACACATGTATGTCCATTATAAATTTTTATTAACTCTAATATCAACTTCACTAGCTTAAATTAAATCATCATCTTCTTCACTAGCATCATCTTGATTATTAAAAATATATTCATCATCTTTATTATCATTATCTTCAGCAGCAATCATCATTTTCAACCATCCTCTTTAACCACCACTTTTGTATCTACAACTACCACTTTAGGATCTACAACTACCACTTCACCCTCTTTAACCACCACTACGGACTCTTCAACTACAACTTCAATGTCTTTGGATTCACTATCATTTGAATCACCTTCACCATTATACTCATTACTAACATAAATTTCAACTTTCACTTCAAGCACAATTGAAGTATGAATTAGATGCCCTACATGAATTTTTATAGTTTCATGCCTTTAACATTACTAGAAAATTGTATAACATCACCATCATAATTAAGAGGCCACAACACAACCCACAACTAAGAGAAAACTTCGAGTGTTTGTACCATAAGCAACTTAACATCAAGATATCCAAGAAACCTAGTAAAATTCTCCCCAAATTCTTTAGATCAATATACCATAATGTAGTCTACATCCCACTTCCATTTCATTTCATCGAATTTTTTTATTTACAAGGAAACTAACAAACAATCTACTGTCATTTATTTGTAGCCTCACTATCCACATCAGTTGATATGTGAAATTTACAAGAGACACTAAAATAGCAGATTTTAAAAAGAGACCAAGATTACATATAAGTTAAAATAGAGAATGCAAAATTACATCTGAGTATATCTCTACACTTTCATTTCATATCAATTATTTTATACTTACAACCAATAATACATTGTATCGTACTTAAATTTGTTTAAAAAACATGACTAGTCATTTTTAATTAAATAACGTGACGACTCATACATGTATAAAATAATTTCACATGAACAAAATATATAATTGAAACTTCCAAAAAAAAATAATTACTACTAGGCTGACCAAGTATAAATTCTCCATTTCTACATTTTCGTGTATAAAATATTTTTCTATAGTTGGTTTTTGTTGTATAAAAGCAGCAGTGTTATTTTCCATAAATACATTATATAAACACTAGTAGCAGGGTTCTCTATTTCTCAAAAGAAAGAGTTAGTATGTCTAGTACAGTGTAAAAACTTAGTTATCCAATATCTCATCATATAATCGTTTGTAAAGATATTTCTAAGTGATGGAACTTAAAATACCAATGATCATCTTGTCAAATTTACAAAGAACCATTATAAAAATAAAATAAAAAGTTACCAAGTGACCATACTAGGGTTGTTGTAAACGGGGGGAAATCTACCACTACTTGACTACCACAGTTAATTTAACGTGCTTCTACACGAAGAGCAAATAGAAAAGACCTTTATCAAAATCAAGAGATTTATTACATGATAATACAAACATAGCAAAATCAAAAAGTAATAATACAACCAGGAAATCGGAAAAGTAATCCAACCAGTTACCAGGATCACCAAATAAAACACCATTAAGCAGCCGGATATAAACACAAGGCCGCACCTAAAACAACTCGGGAAAAGGGGTCTCTAAGCTCCTTTCTTGAATTCATCAGTTCATCATCTCAGTCCTGTAAGACCCTCTTCCTTTGGCAGGAAGATATTTTACCTTTATCTTTCCTTTAGCAAGAAATAATTTACAAGCCAGGTACAAATATTTGAATTTGAAACGCAGACGACGGACTATAAATCTCTCTATGCTTGAGTGTGTTTGCCTATGTGCAAGCAACATCAACTATATTTGTGCAGGGTGCAACAAATTGAAAAGTGAATCTGAGCAGAAAAACTTAAGCACATCCAAAAGGATTACCCCCTGAAGGGAAGGGGTTTAACGTAGCAGGGGCTGGCAACCTACCATTCGGCTGCTGATCTATAGTAGAGAATCCAAAAGCACCTCCCTCAGTACCAAAAGTCCCAAGTCCTTGATGGCTACACAACCAGTAATTGTCAAGGTAAGATAATGCGAGCTATAACCAATAATTAACAACTCTATGCATAAGGTGATGCAAACCACAACCAATAATTATCAGCTCTCGGCAATCACGACTAACCCACTCATGCAACAACACTGAATCTATGAAATTGAGGTGCACGAATTTGTATGGGTTACCTTGCAACTAAATTTTGTATAATGTCAACAAGGGAATGTGACCAGAACCAAAAGACGAGTTTTTGTTTTTAAAGAGAAAAAATCTAACCTAAAATAGGCTATGTGATCAGTCACCATTTACACTATATTCTCTATCCCTTGTTCGACAAAAATCCAGGTTATCTGTGGTACTTTGTTCTTGTTTTGCTGTCTTTTCAATTAGTTTCATCTACTATTAGTTTTAGTTTTATTTAATCGTATCATTGTTTTCTAAGTTTCATGTTCATTTTCCGCATTTTATGCTTTGGTAGTGTCTCTTTAATTGTTTTCAGAATCAATTGAAAGACTCAAAAAGACTTCGTGTGAAAAAGTAGAAAAGTCGGGAATTTCGGTAGAAGTTTACTGCGAGCTACAGGAGGCCTACTACGGGCCGTCGCAGGGATGGAAGCCTCATACAAGAAAATCATAAAAAGCCAATATGGCCGTGGTAGACTACGATCACCCGTAGCGCCTGCTACGGGCCGTAGCAGGGGGGCCTGGGACTTGAAGCAAAAACGTGCATTTCAGAAGAGTGCTACGGCCCACCCGTAGCACTTGCACGGGCCATAGCGGCTCAGGACGCTGATTCAATTATTTTCTTATTCCTGGTCCAAGTGTTGTGCTGTGGGGGTGTTTTGGGCATTTCCAAACAGTTTTGGTAGATCACTTGTGTCTGAAGAGTTTTTGCTATTTAAGAGAGCTTTTGCTATTTAAGAGAGTTTTTACGATGAATTGAGGGACTTTTGACAAAGCGAGAAAAGACAATCTAGGCGAAGATTAGAGAACTCAAGGGTTTTGGTGAATGCAAATCTCCATGAACGGAACGGATTGAAGATTCAAACTCATTCAAATACTTGTAATGTCTCAATTTTATATTATATTTTCTTTGAACTCTATGAGTAGCTAAACCCCCAATACTGGGGGGTGTCCCTGATTTAGGATTGTAATGACTATGATTTCTTATTGACAATAATATTGAGGATTTTCTTATCAATTTAATCTTATAATGTTTCTAGTGTCTTCCCTGTCGGACAAATAGGGATTGATTTACGATTAACAATTAGACTGGACCGCTATTGTTAATGCTTTTATGAGATTATGCTATAGTAGATATCTCCTAAGACTAAGGATTGATTTCATCATGATTTCTAAGGACTTGAAATTTAGGATGAACTATCAAAGGTTTTCCCACTAAGGATTTAGGAGAAAATAAACTAAAGAACCGATAATTGGTTATTTGTAATATCTTGTCAAAATAAGGATTCAAGGTTGTTACATGAACAATCATACACTCTCCCTAGCATGCTATTCCTATTTATCAAATCCAATCTTATTTCTTGTTTACTTTTATGTGTCATCATTTTTTTACGATTAACAAAACAAACCCAAATATTAGTTTTTGTTTAATTGAACAATAATTCAAACTCGATATTTCTACGCAGTCCTTGAGATCGACATTCGAGGAATTTCCTCTTTATTACTGCATAGGCAAAATAGTACACTTGTTATTTTTCCGATCACTATGCAAGTTCTTAAAATTATTGTTTGGCTTAACTCAACCTTACAAAACCGGCTAGTAAGGACAGGATTGCCCCCACTTATACACATATGTTCATGTCATATATCGGACTCTTAACACACTCTCACACTCAAGACTGAACATCTGAAATGGAGACATAATTGGTGGGAGGCCCGATAGCGAAAACCTGATGGCAGATGGCCCAACGGATCTTAAACAAGAACGTGGACATTACGATGGGTGGCCCAATAGAGGAAACCTGATAGCAGGTGGTCCAACAAATCTTAACCAGGACTCTGATACCATATTAAGAATTGTGGTTAGGTCTTACAAAGCCGGCATGCCAGGTGAGGATTACCCCCACTTATAATAAAACATTTATTGAGACCATATCCTTTTCAATGTGGAACTTTTCAACATAAATAGTAAATATTTTTAGGATTGAGAATAGTTACCTCGGCATTGTCACGTTAGTGGCCATTTGTTGTTCCATGTATGCCCCTGAAATTTTACATGGTTAATGATTCATATAAAGAGAAAATAGCAAGGCAAGAAAATAATTGATTGAAGAAATGATAGAAGGTATACTAGGTCTCATTGCTGAGGCAAAAGTATGTGCTTGTGGAGGCGGCATTGGTGCATATGATAATGAGGATGGAGGGTTCCAGGCAAGAGATTGATTAACCATGTTTGAAGGGTGCGCTGTAGCTGAAGGTGTTACACTAGGCAAAGCACCTTGCAAGGATGACATAGAAGGAAACTGCACTCAAGGAACATCAATCATAAAGCATCAACCAAAACGTGCATAAACTGATGGAATAATGGAGAAGATTATGCAATTGTATATTTTCCCAACATAATTTAACAGGCAAGAATATGTATGAACTAATGGGTGAATTGACATTTACATAATAGAAAGCCAGCGTGCCGTATTTCAACACTCCAAATAAATATATACCAGTTACCCATCATTCTTATTATTAATAAGATGAGGCTCCTCTATGAAAAATGCGAACTTCGGAAATTAATGTACATTTCAGTTAACCAAAATAATGAAGAAAAAAACTGAAGTTAACGACAATTTAACATATTTATCTTCCACCAATGGCAGTATAAAGCACAGCATTCACTTAGGAAGAACCAAATCACATATTTATCTTCCACCAATGGCAGTATAAAGCACAGCATTCACTTAGGAAGAACCAAATCACCGATCAATATTACTTATTAATGATTAAATGAAGATACACACAACCTAAATAAAAGAGAAAATATGCATAAACTTTCACCAGGAGTACTCACACACTAGTACATCAATTAAAGTTACTTACTGTTGGGGCTTGAACCGGAACCGGAGTTGGTTGATTGATCACATCAAATGGATTTGTAGATTTTGATGGTTGTGGGAAACTTGGTATGGACTGTAACAGTGGAAGAAATTTATGAGAAAACGCATCATACTATGGTACTAGCCTGTAGCCACAGATTTAATTTCTAAAGTTGTAGGTTAATGATTTGGAATTTAACATTACCATCACATTATTATATTGAACTGGGACACCCATGCCAGGTGGTGCACCCATTTGCCAGCCTGGGATTGGAGCAGGGAAGGCTGAATATTTTACAGTGAATAGATCCTGCAAAAGTCAAGTAGATACTAAGATAAATGCTAGACATCTACAAGCAAGCACACAATATAGATGTTTTATGAAGTTAAATAAGGAGTCAATAATACCTCGGGAAGTTCATTTCTTCCACTCGGTTTTATGTCTACAGTAGAAGTTTGTGAAGCAACACTATACTTTTCCTCATTGACAACCTTTGACACATTTGGCACTAGGGTGCTTGGATGCCCCTGTATCATGGGTACAGAAGATGTATTCCAGGGCTGAGTGATATTTCTATGAAAGGGTAAATGAACATCACACCTGAATTAATTTATAGAACATTTGATACACCTGCTTAATAAGACAAACCTGATAATTCAAAGCTCCATTTACTGGTGGGATAGATTGTTGAATAGTAGGCTGGCCAACAGTAGATGTGAACAGTGGTTGCGGTTGTGGTTGCTGATACTGCAAACTATGCCAAGGGCCTGCATTACTGAAAGGTGATGCCGTTGTCAATCCAGAAGATGTTAATGAACCAACACTGGCTGGGAAAGTTGTGAAGCTGCTCGCAGCTGGAGCTGATCCTGCCAAAGGCCCTGAAGGTGAAACAGAAAAAGAGTCAGCCATTGTAATGCCAATGCTCAAAGGGATAGCTACAGCAAGACAGTGATCACCTTGGGCTCCGGAAACGTGAGCAGGTAAGGATGATGGAACAGACAACTGGGACAGCATAGATTCAAGCGGATTTACATTTGAAAGACCCTGAGATGCTTTTACCACAGGTTCAACATCAAAGGAGGCCCAATTGCTATCACCAGAATTTGTTGGATTCGCGTGTTGAGCCACGGTAGTTGGTGTGGCTTGAGGAATTGCTGGAGCAATAGGTGGTTCAGGAATATCATCAAAATCAATAAGGCTCCTGATAGTCTCGAGCTTAACTTCTGTTTGGGTTCCATTACTGGATGCCAAGCTACTGGAAGACGCCGTTCTCTGCAATTATAGAAGTAAAGTATGGTAAAATAATTTTGAATAGAAAATCAATTTTGGGAATCATGGAAAGAACTGCAACATCAAAAAAAAATAACTTCTTCCCACTTGGTGGGTGTAAATCATGTCTAATAACGAAAACGAAAGGTAAGCCCTTGAGAAAACTTCATAGTACAGAAAGTAAAACGGAGAAAAATTAAAGAAACTGCCAAGTAAATACTGAGCCACATTATTAAGAACATCAGTGATATAATCTCACCTGTGTGAGTCCTGAGCCATTAGCAGCCTGTCCACTGTTTGCTTTGGGAGGTTCACTAATTCGTAGAGGTACTACATTTTCTCCCAAAATTTCTCTAACGGGTCGGACAACAGGTAGTGGGCTTGAAGAACCCAGGTCTTTGGCTCGCTCAGGAGATTGACTTTCAATCTTATTACCTCCATCGGATATTCTACGATCTTCAAATTTCCTCCCATCCCCAAATCTATCTTCACGACGCCAGTCGTTGATTATTGGAGGGCGACCAGGGCTTCTTTTATCATTGGCATAATGCCTTTCTTGATCATAGCCAGGACTTCTTCCACCCGGACTAGACCTGTCACTGTAACGACGTTCATATGTGTCTTCATACGGAGGGCTTTTATGTCCTCCCTGATACGTCTCCATTCTCCTGTTTTCATAGGAATCATCTTTGTCACCCTGTATGAGATTCAGCATTAAGAAAATGAGATTTATCTAGTACATTTAGGTAAATCTAAAGCAAAAGGCATGAGTGTACTAATCTAGGGGTGTGTTTGGATTGACTTCCGAACAACTCATTTGAGCTTATCACAAGAATAGTCACTTGTATGAATGTTTGGGGTAGCTTATATAATCACCAAGCTACTTTTGGCATATTTAAATACGCTCTCAAGGATATAGCTAATACCATAAAAACAATTTAACCACATTTTCTCTTTGTTTACAGAAAGAGCTTATACACAATTACTTTAAGTTAAATTCTTGTTTGGTAAGTGCTTATTCAATAAACACTTAATTAAGCCACTTGTCCATGCACACCCTAAATCTAAAAAGCATGAGCACATCTTGCACAACATATTGGCATACATCCCTATATGTCAAATGCAAAAAATATTATTTCTTACTCCAACATGGCAGGACTAATTTTCTTTTTTCAGAAACAATTTTAGCCTGTTTTAAACTTTTAAGTAGATTGTAGTAATAACAGACAACAAGTTAGAAGTGTTTTTGTCCATTATCAGTTTTATTTCCCCCAACTTTTCATTTCCTTCAGCATATGACATATATCTATATTTTCACTGTTCCCCAATTTTTTTTAAACATGTCTACATATTGTAAATCTTAAAGCATATATAATACAAATAATATTATGAATCTTGTTTTCTTAAACTTGCAACTTATACATTACACACACATTGAGTCCTACAATTCTAAAGTTTAGTGTGTAAACATTTTTTGTTTCATAGCTCCAAGATTAAAATTGAACATGTGAGAGTACATAGTATTTGCTTAAAATAGAGTACATTCTATTACAGGAGACAGCAGACACTTTACAACCTGTGCTTTTGGAGGTTTGTCATAGGACCTCTCGCCAGTGAATCTCTTATCTACATAAACATGCTTGATAAAGTCCCGAAGCCTGTCAACATTACTGGCAGATAACATGACAATCAGAGTAATTCACGCTAAAAAAAACGATAGATGTACCCTAGAATTATAAAAAAAATAACAAAAAACAAAACTTACAAGCAAATACTTACTTGCTATCAGGTAAAGAATGAGTTTGCGGATCCCATTCTTTAAAAAATATTTCTTTTGCATGCTGAAAGTATTAGATAGAATGAATTTCAATTTAAATAAATATGTAAAAATAATGAAACGGAAGAAATCTAGCACAAATTTTAGCACAGATAAGAATTGTACCTGATTTCCTCCTTCTTGAAGTGCACTAACTTCTTGTGCAGTAAACTTAGCCATGGAAACTGATTTTACTCGATGAGTAAATTCTCGGCTGGAGAATAGCTTAAATATCAGTTTAGAAACGGGAAACTTTATTGTCTTCTCCAGTACAACAGGATATATTGGCAAAGAAAAAACAGCTTTATCATACCATTTATGAACACCAATCTATTAAAAACAATACTCGTAGTACAAGAAAAATACAATTAGTATATTTCAAGCTTTATTGTTAGTGAAGTAGAAGTTCAAGTGAAACATATAAGGAATTCCTGTAAATGAGAGGCAAATGGCAAAACCGGAGTCCATCACAATGAGTAGTACTAGTCAATGCAGTATTTTCTAAGCACCTTAAAAAATATCTATTCAACAATCATCAACCTTTACATGTTCACAACAGTACAGTTCATAAGTAAAAAGATTGTATGTACTTACTGTATTCCACTACAGCTTGTGCAAACAAACGTCCAGAAATTTGTGCATACATATTGCGGTCCCTAACAAGAGAGTAAAAAAAGTTTATTGTAACAGACTTGTCTCAGTATCAAATTCTAACATTTCGTAGCTATGTTCAGAGAACTCAATCAGAACAGCACTCTAAAAAGCTGGTAAAGAATAAAGATTACCAACACTTAAACCAAAGTCTACAACATGAGCATAAATATGCATAAGCATTCTATCTATATTCAGATTCATCTCTTCATTCAAGGTTTCAGTTTTAGCATGGAATCTAGAGGAGACTAATTAACTACGGTAGGGAACTGCTAGCATCCGTGTGGTTTTAATAGTATACAATCATGACATAGATAAAACTCGGAGAATACTGCTAGCATCCGTGTGGTTTTAATAGTATACAATCATGACATAGATAAAACTCGGAGAATATTTGTTTCCTGCCTAATAGTAAAAAATCCAAAATTAAAAACACTACCACCAGGGCGAAGTCTCACTTGAACTTATTGCAATATCTAACTCTGCTCTGACTTTCAACAGTTGACTTGACATCTAATAAAAGATTCATTGTTGGTTGACACAAGTTATACACAGGTGAAGTCATATGATTTGTGCCATCCACTATATTATATTCAAAAATAAAGGAAAGAAATTGCCCATCAAAGAATTCAATGACTTGTTGCGACTTCCTTCTATCCGGCCATTTAGTTTCTACTAAGTAGCAATCCATTTAAAGTTACTTTAACTTATCGTGAATCTAACAATAATGAGCATAAAGATTCAAATATGTAAATGTTACTATGTCTAACATGATTTCATTGAGTAATTCCCAGGTGCCCGCAGAGTGAGATAAATCATTATCATAGAAAGATTACGACTTCAGCGTGTGATTATAATGTTTCGCACTTTAACTGCATTACTAGTGAGGTGTCCTAAAGTATGTTCAATGGCATAAACTACAAGAGTAAGAAATTTTATTTGCTTAAAGAACAGAAAAAAAGATCCTACCAAGCTGTTGCAATTAATGCATCTTCGATTCGGTGTAAGTTTGAGGAGACCTCGAATAATTCGTTCATTTTTCTCATCTTCCTTGAATCGACTTGTCATTTCGGCTTCTGTTAAACACATCACAACACATAAAAATAAAAATAAAAAACAATCCAATCAAGCAATTCACAAAAGATTATCAAAACTTCTATCGTGACTTTTCAATAAAATCACTTAGGCAAGAACATGTCCAAAAAATCAGTTTATGTTGAACTCAATTTTAACTAAAATCAACACAGTCAAAACCAAATTTCGCTACTTAAACTCAAACACTAGGTAAAACTTCTCATGCGTACATCCTAAACCACGATCATTCACGCAATGCACCTAGATACTAATATTTTCCACACACAAAAATCATAAACATTCAATTTCGAAAACAAATTTTCGCAGCAACAAATAGCACGCAAATCGAATGCAAATTCACCAGATCTGAGAATCGAACACTTGCCTAAGAATTTAGAAGATGAACTCTGAAACTCGAAATTGAAATGAAACCCTAAAAGTTGATAAAGGTTGACGACAGAGTGAGAAAAAAAAAGTGAAATGAGAAGTGCTTTTGCAGGAGATGAAGAAACAGTTATGCAGCTTTTTTTTTTAAGCTGACGATGACAGTCAAAGAGAAAGATCCAGCAGTATAAGAAGCAGAGAGAGAAAAAGAGATTTTTCTGAATTGGTGAATTACGGCTTTGTACAGCTCAGAATGAGGTTTTAGCCAAACACCACCGAAAGAAAATGGGAGGAAACAGCGAGAAAGGGAAAAAGGAAGATTTTTATTTGAATAGTAAGAATTGTTTTCAGGGTTAATTAGTAGTATACGGAATTTAGTACTACTCTATTCTATTTATTGCATAATAAAAATCAAAAAAATTCTAAAAATATTATTTTACTTTTTTTTTAGGTATACGAAATGGTAACTAATATCAAGATGAATTATAAATAAATATCAAATTTTGAATTGTAATAATAACGTTAAATCTAACCATATTGATTTATGTTAATTGAGTTAAAATTTGAAGAGATATTATTTAATAGTAAGTTAATTATTATTGTAAAAGAAAAAGAGTATAACTAATAATTATTATTAATATTTTATTGTGGTCATACATGACGGTTCTCATATTTTATTATTCTATGGCATGCTTGACCAATGTGCAATGAGTGTGACCATCACATTCTTCAAAATGATAACGTGGCTTCTAGAGAGAGAAAATTAGAACAACTATGTGGCATAGATTTAGGTTGTTTTCTTTTTCTTTTCTTTTTTGTAAATTAGGTTATTTCCTTCTTCTTCTTCTTTTTTTTTTCCTTAGAAATTTAGTTGTTTTCTTTTGAAAAATCATAATTACTTTTAGATGTGAATAATCAAAATTTGACTACAATTTTTGTTATAGAATACTTTTTTTAAGATAAATAATTGAAAAGAAAAAACACCTTTTCTTTTTGTTAATACAAAATATTTAAATATAAAATTTTCTATAAGTAAATAGTTTAAATTAAGATGATGGATATGATAGCTCAAATCAAATCAAATAAAAAAATTGTTTAAAATTTAATTTTTAATTAATAATATTTATTTATATTCATTTATTCCTTCATCCTCTCTCCTAAAATAATTGTTATATTTAGAAAAAATATTGTCTTAAAATATTTGTCACTTTAAAGTAAATGTAATTTTATATTTAATCTTTCAATTATACCCTTTAATAAATATATTTAATTTATTATTTTTTCACTTAACAATGCTAATTTGAATACACCAATAATTAATCAGAATAATTTGATAAAAGTCATAAAACTATTTTTTTTTTTATTATTGTTTTTTAATCTGTATAAAATGGTCGATTACGATAAATAATATAAGACGGAGAGAATAATTAATATAAACAAAATTATTAATATTTATAAATCAATAATTTTTTTAAAAATAATTTAAATTAAGAAAGTTAATTGTACTATTAAATTATTTATAATAGTTTCTGTATTTTATAAATTTATTATTATAGTATTTTATAAATTTATTATTATAGTATTGATAAAAATTTATATATCTTATGAATTTACTATTATTATTTATTTAATAATTAACATTAGAATAATTATATTATATGTTATCTTACTTCAATGTTTACGAGAAAATAGATATTACTCCTTTTGTTTCACAAAAAGTGTTGCGTTTATAATATTTATATGTTAAAATAATTATTTATTTATAATATTTATATTTTTTTTATTATTGGCGCAGCGTGAAGAAAGCTCAAGCATTCGGGCACTCAAAGATATTATAATCAAGTCGCCATCGAATTTTTATTTGTTCTAAAAGAACGGAAAAAGATCGATAAAATCCACAAAGAAATGGATAAGACTTTCAACTCAACCGTGAATGAATTTCGGAGTCGGTTATACAAGGAGAAAGTATTAGTACATCTCACATTCATTATGCTCAATAATATCCATTTAGTTATTCTTGTGATCGGATGTTAGCGTGATGTTTACTTGCGATTTCATTGGGTGAGGAGAAAGGAAGAAAATGGTTTTTGGATTTTTTATTTATTATTGTGCTCGTCAAGATTTCGCATCTTGTGCCTACGTATCCTCATAGTGTAATAAGAAAATCAGAGTTTTGTAGTTTGGGTAGCAAATGTTTGTGGGTTGGTTCTTTTTAGTGAGAGGTACTCGATCACATTCGAACGAAAATATTGTTGTCCAAAACATGGATAATGGAACATTTGCATCACTTCAAGAATGGATAACCGAGTCTGAATTCATACAGACTCTTGCCATCATCGTATTCGAGTGGAAAGACTCAACATTCACATGTGTACGGAACGTTGTTTCATTGTCATGTGAATGGACGAAGCATCTCTCATTTTTGAAAAGGTTTTGAAATGAAAAACCAAGTGGAAAAATGATTTGAATGAGTTGAGATTGTTTTTAGGGTTTTGTGAAAAGGTGAGACGAATTAAGTCTTTAAGAGTCTTAAATGAATTCCAAGCATCTAACCAAAGGCTTAATGACATTCATAAAAATGCTTAAAGACAATTTTCATTAACATACAAACTCTCTTGATTCCTCCATTATAAATCAAACATGATTCAGTTATTTAGGGTATTTTGAAGTATTGATTAAGAAAAGGAATGAAAAAGGATCACTTGATGTTGACCAAGTTTATTGTGAAATGTTTTGAAAATACATCTCGACATTGGATCGAGGTTCGAAACCTTGATTATGAAAGTGATTTAAGTGGATAACAGAAAAGGTTGATGGCGATGCAAAAAACAATCTACTTACAAGTTGAGTATGACTTGATATATGGATCAAGTATGCTTTGGGTTTGGTTGATGGCGATGCACGAGGTGATCGACTTACAAGTTTGGGGTGTGGCTCGATATATGGATCGAGTATGCTTGATCTTTTTATGAAAGTGTTGATTTTAAAATATCCTACTCTTGATTGACAAGCATACACACAAAGCAATAAACAAGAATAAAGGAAAGTGATAAAGTTATTACAACGCCATGGAAATTGGGGTACATAGGGAGAATGAGAATAATAAAAAAACTAAAAGAAACAAAATACAAAAATAAAATAAATAAAAATAAAATAAATAATAAAAGAGAATGAGATGCATTATCAATACAAGAGTGTGAAAGAGTAAAAAAGATAAATGAACTCAAAGCCATATTTCTAAAAAGAAAAATAAGAAAAAACAATAAATAGAAATAAACAAAAGACAAAATGAGCTACAAAATGGGGGTGCCAGGAGGAAAATGCTCTAGGCCAAAGAACAGGGTCCCATAAGGGTTTCCTGAGCAATCAAAGGGGGTGTGAGATGACTTCTTCTTCCCTAATCCCATATTTAGTTACTATTCTCGTAGCAACAAAAATGGAAGAAAAAACTTCCAACAAAATAATAAAACTGTCATAATTTTCTCAATGTTTTATGAAATTAAGCAAATGAATAATGAAAATTCATCTACTCAACCTCACAGACAAGGATCTACGTTCAAAATCAATAATAAACAACAACAAAATTACTAAAAAAACCAAAAAAACATAACAACCCTCTTTTGATTTGATTTGGCCATAACTTGTTTAATTTTTCATGGAATTAAGCAAAGGTATAATGAAAATTCATCTACTCGATCTCACGAACCAGGATCTATGCTCAAAATAAGAAAATAAACAACAAAAATTTACAGAAAAGAAATGAGAATTAATTCACATTTAATCACGTTTGCTCATGGAGGTTCAAGAACACTTTAAACTCTTGATTTTGAATTAATGGAGTTTCCATGCAAAATGGTGATTATTAAGATACTAAATAAATAAAACAAAATTAAAAATACAATATTTTTAAATAAGTAATAAGTATAAAAGTCATTAAACAATAACAAATCACTTTTGCTTATGAAAGTGTAAGAACACTTTTCAACTATATATTTAAAATCAATTGAGTTTTCATTCAAAACGATGATGATTAAGGTACTAAATAAATAAAGTGTTAGACTATGGAGACTTATCTAAATGGGGTGAATATACCCACAATTAAAAATCACCTTTCAAAAATAGTTATTTAAAAACTTATTTGAAAATAATGTAGCGAAAGATTTTTGTCCTAGATCAAAATAGTAGTCTAAATAAACCTAGTCATTGGAAACTCAGATATGCACAAGCCATATAGATTTAAGATAATGAAAAAATCAATCAACATAATAATATCTCGATTAATAGTTTAATATCAAACACAACGATTTCTTATTTCTAATGAAATTAAATAAAACATATAACAATATAATTTGTCAAACACTTGGTGTGCAAACGAATTTTCAGAATTTTTTTGAATTGTGTTGATATGAAAAAGCACTTATAATCAAATGCACATAAACTCCACCAGTAGCAGCAGCAGCAGAAGTACTAACAAGCATGGCAAACAATCATGTTCCTCCTAAATAGTTGCATACATCAAGCAACCATAATAGACTAATATTCTTGTAGCAGTAGTATGATCCTATCAGCATGCTAATCAACATGTCTAGACATGTCACATAACACCGGGACACATAGAAACATTAACACTTTACTCCTCCTTTTTAGTCAAAAATTGACAAAAATAGAGTAAATGTAAACAACTAATGGAATCACACAATGCAAACAAGCACAAAATACATATGGAAGCACGTGCAAACAATTGGAAACAAACTATCTCATATGGAAACACACAAACTCTTGAACATCTTCAGGTGGTCTTCCACCTCTTGCCCCTGTCAAATATCCTTTTGCACTCCTTGGTGTTATCACCAACCTTTTGACCTTACAGATATCCTTTGTTCCATCTTCTAACAATAGCAACTTGCTTATGCTTCACAAGCACCAGAAAATAGAGGGAAAATGCAGTATCAGTCGCACTCCTCCATATCTGTAATTGCTATAACTCCTCAATAATACAGATTCACATCTCACCCATGAGCTTTTCAAACTGATTTGCATCCGAAGTTTTGGTGAAAATATCAGCCAGTTGTTTCTCAGTGGTTATATGCTCTAGAGTGATCACTTTATCTTCAACAAGATCTCTGATAAAATGATGATGAATGTCAATATGCTTGGTCATGTTATGTTGAATAGGATACTTTGAAATATTGATAGCACTCAAATTGTCACAGTATAATGTCATGACATCTTGCTTCACATTATATTCCTTCAACATTTATTTCATCCACATCAGTTATGAATAGCTACTTCCAACTGCAATATATTCAGCTTCAGCAGTAAACAAAGAAATACAATTATGTTTTTTACTAAACCGGGAAATTAGATTATTTCCCAAAAAAACATTCACCAGAAGTGTTTTTTCTAGCACCAGCACTACTAGCCCAATCTGCATCATAATACCCTACCAGCATGGAATCAGAACCATCAGATTATAACATCATAGTCACTAGTACCATTGATGTACTTTAAAAAACCCTTTTACTTGATTAATGTGACTTGTTTTTGGCTCATCTTGATATATTTCACACACGCCTACAACAAATGTGATATCAGGTCTACTAGCTATAAGGTACAACAAACTACCAATCATACTTTTGTATAAGCTTTGATAAACAACAACACCTTTTTCATCTTTTGGTAGTTTCAAATGAGTAGGAGCAGGTGTCCTCTTGTGACTTGCATTTTTCATACGAAACTTCTTTACTATGTTCCTAGCATACTTACTGTTGTACCCTAAAATTTTCCCTCCCATATTCCTCAAGATTTGTCAAGAATAATCTTCAAATTACTCAAGATGGCTCAAGAGGTAGACAGTCAAACCACCTCCTAAGACAACTGAAATTAGGGTTTTGGTTCTTTCAAGGAATTTGGGGTTTTTTAATGGTTCAATCAAGCCTCATAGGCCTATATACATTCTCAAGCCCCTACATGCCAAGTTTCAAGACTCACAGTGTCAGTTTGCACAGTCAAAAACTCCATTTGATCCACAGTCAACTGCAAGGGCAAAATGGTCATTTTGCAGTCAAAAGTCAGAATTTTTGGTCAACATCTTATTTTGAGTTCACAATCATCATTTGATCAAGTCTTGATCATGATTCCACAAGAATAGCTCAAAAATCATCAAGATGCAAAAAGTTACTATTTTTGGACAGTAGAAAAGTCAACTGTATCTTGACCAGGGCATAACTTTTTCATGATTTGTCAGAAAAATTCCATCCAATGCTCATTTTTAAGAGGATGAAATTTCCTACAATCCATCTTCACACTCCAAGTTCAAGAAATGCTCTCACAAGAAGTTACCAATTTTGACATTATAGGTCAATTTCAAAAGTCAACAAAAGTACACTTTGAGTCAAATGCCATAACTTGAAATTGGTAAATCCAAATGACATGGGACCAAAGGCATTGGTTAGAGGACTTCAATAGCTTTCCAAAATGTCCAAGAACATGGTCATATGATCAAAATTGAGCAAGTTATGCATTGGAGAAGTTGGGAAAATTTCATGAATTTGCAAAAGTCAACTTTGCCCAAAACACCTTCTTTTTGCTAATGGGCCTCAAATCTCTTCTTGAAACTTCACCCATGACCTATGCACGACCCATCAAGATTAATTGGATTTATTTTCTTATTTTTATTGATTAAATGGATTTTTAATTAATATCAATTCATTTAATTAATTTAAATCATAAGAAAATAGAAGATTTGTTTTTTAAATCTTTTTGTGAAGCAAATATGACCTAAACATGCTGGCAAATTCGTGCACAAGACAAAGATACAGAAAAATCCAATTTTGGCAAGTTTGTTCAATCATGAAAATCAAGAATATTTGATTTTTCAATCAAGGATTCAAACATCAATGCAATGGATATTGGCCCAGCTTTTTGACCTAATTTGTTTCCCTTATATGCAAGCAAGCTAACCCTGACCTAATGGACGATTGAAAGCTGCAGAAACAACCATAGCCAATTCAAGAAATTCCAAGAAAATTGAAAACCTGTTCTTGCATTCTAGGGCGATTCAAGGGTTTTTTTGTTGATTCAAATACATTGCAGGAGATTCCATGAACGTTTTGCAATCAAACTCAGGCATTAAAACTCAAAGAATCGTCATATACAAAACCATGATTTGCCTTTTTTATTCAGAATTATATACCTTGATTCATGCGCATTTAACATGTTTTCATGATTGTTTTGCATTGCTAGGGACCATACAAAGCTAATGGCATGATTGAATTGAACTATAACGCCCTGAATCAAAGATGCCATAACTGAATTTCTAGGGTTCTTGAGCTCTAAATTAGGGCTTTTCAATCCAGGAAAAATTAGGACTAGTGAGACATATGGTTGAGATCGTGAGACTAAGACGAACATAACCCACCCCTCGCGAAATATTTATGCTTGCTAGATTTCTAATCGCTATTTTTCGTGCAGCTAGATAGTGGAGGTTAAAAACCCCCGCTATCTGATTCTAATTGTGCAGAAAAAACAAAGAAGACGATGATGTGTTGACATACCATTGGACAATTTGAAAAGCGCGCGTTATTTTTGTTTTATTACCGCATATTGATTATTTTCATATATAATTATTGCTCTTTATTTTAATAACAATATGAACACGTTGGCTGAGTGGTTGGGGAAAGCGTGCAAAGTCCATTGGGACCTGGGTTCGAATCCCAGGTCCCCCCAAAACCTTGTTACTTTTATTTTTCAGGTGTTCTTGTGCAGTTTGCCAAAAGAGGTCCACCATATGTTTCAAACCTCAACGCGTCAGGTGTCTTCAAGCATAGATCCAGTGGCCAAAGCTGGGTATCCACCATGCGCCCTAGTCAATGAGCATGCAGGGAGTTGCAAAAGTCAAACAGGCTGGAAGCATAATGGGCTTCAGAATTGCTGATACACTCCAGAATTAAGCCCAACACCCCCCTTCAAGTTTATTCCTTTTCTTTTCTATTTTTATTTCTTTTATTTTGATTATTTATCATAATTATTATTTTCACTAACAAATTAATTTTTTTCATAATAAATTCAGAAAACATAAAAAATATAATATTTTTATTTATTAAATTTAATTAGTTATTTTGTAAATAAATACTAACATAATTAATTTAGTTTTTAATTAGGTTAATTGTAATATTTTCACAATAAATAAAATTAATATAGAATTAGGGTTTTTGATAACTTTTAATCATTTTATTTATTTTCTTGAGACATTAAAAAAAACCAAAAATATTTCTTTTTATTAATTAATTAGTTTAGGTTTAATTTAATTTAATTCATAAATAATAAAAACTTCCTCCTTTCTAAAAAAAAAGGGTCAAAACCCTAAAAACTCTCCGATTCAATTCTCTCGCGCGTATGATTATTTTTGATTCATAATTTTTTATCATATAATTGTATTTGCTCCGAGGATGTAATAGCTTTAATTAGGACTTTTTATCGCTTTTATTTAATTTTCCGCAATTTACTTTTTTCAAGGGTTTGTTTTTGGCGATGTAAATACCCGACGCCTTGTAATAGCTTAGTTTTATTTTTCGCAACTATTAACTGCTAGATGTATGCTAACTAGGCTATGCATGTCAAGATTTCTCTTAAACTTAAAATCAATCGTAGCTCACCATACCATGTATAAAGATAACATAATTGAAACCTGACACACTCGCACATGCCACTCTTAGGGTACGCTTCACTTGGTTGCCTCGACGTGGTCATTAAGTATAGGGTGTTTTAGAGGTCGCCCTCCTGTCTAAAGATCAAAAGTTGCCTCGAAACGGTTGCCTCGGATAAAACGATCTAAGACATTAGGGTTACCGCTAAGGCGTCCTACCATTGCTTTAGTGACCACACATGTCCCATTAATCGAATTAACCTGAAAACTCCAACGACGGTGCTACCTACTTCTCAATAGTGGGATAGTACTGTTTAAAGGACATTTACACAGCTTAATTTCTTTTGAGTAGGTAGATGTTCTCAGGTACTTGCTCTTCCAAAACAAAAATACTTTTCGCACTCACACTTTTCAAACAAAAGTTTTCAAACAAACACTTCATACACTCTTGAGGACAGATACAAGAGTTAAATCGAAGTTTTCAAACAAAACTTTTTCAAAACCCACAAACACAAGAAAAGCAAAATCTTTTGAAAACATAGTGAGCAAGTACCTAAGAGCCCATGGATAACCACGGATAGAAAGGGTGCTAACACCTTCCCTTTCTATAATCTACCTCCCGAACCCGAGAAACATCTCGAAAAGGAATTTTGCTGTGCTTTTGTCCTTTCCTTGTTGGAGAAAATAAAAGACGGTGGCGACTCTTGCTTACCGCGACATTTCGCGAACCAGCATTCCAAATAGTCAGTTCTATTTCCACCAATCACAGAACTGGCGACTCTGTTGGGGATACTAATAAGTGAGGTGTACCTTAGGATTAGATCATCATGTTTTCAATTGTATTGCTCTGTATGCTTTAAATTTTGTGGGCTTGTATCGGAGTTTCATAGATCCTAACCCGGATCTGGGGGTACCCTTTTTAGGTAAGTAGCAATAAACTGTGAGGGACCTGTCCGGCGTAGACCGACACGGGTGAAGTAGTAGCTACGTTGGTGTGACACCTTGGTCTGTACCGATATCCCTTGTGTTGGAACGAGGAGAATATGAGTCTTTTGAGGAGTCATTAAGCACCAGCTGACCTTAGAACCTTAAATTGACCAACTTGGCCATAGAACAATAGCAGTATGCTACGCTCATTGAGGCTAAACTCTCGCGATGGTTCCGGCTGCAAGAAAAGGTTGCCAAACTAGAATTATGACCGATTGAGGGTAGTCAGTGATATTGAGATCCTCTAGAACCCGGTTACTATTTTTAGGACAGGTCTTAACCAACTGAAACTGAAAGAGGGTAGTACTTAAACTTCATGCCAGCCTGAAATCTAAGGGCTCTTTTGTGTGACTTGTGTGCCTTTACCATGTTTGCCTTTTGTAAATACTTGTGGTGTGCCTTTACCATGACATCATACCATCATAACATTGCATGCATCCTGCATAAGGACTAACCCATTTCAAAGACAAAAGGGTTTCATCTTTGCTCTGTTTTGTAGGACATCATGATGCTCATGCGTAGGAATACTATCCGGCTCAACTTTGTTCAACCACCTGCTTTGCTTAAAGAGTTGATTGACAGGATTCCAGACACTACTTCCTTCATCAGGAGGCATGGTTCTCTTCTCGGTTTAGTCACCTCAAAGTGGGACCAACAATTGATGAGTGTCCTGGTCCAGTTTTATGATCCGTTATACCATTGCTTCACCTTTCAAGACTTCCAACTGGTCCCTACCCTGGAAGAATTCTCTGAGTTGCTTGGTATCCCTGTTTTGGAGCAGACTCTATTTACTGGTTGGGAAAAGACTCTCAGGCCTGAAGAGATTGCTGCAACCCTTCACTTGACCAAAGAAGAAGTAATGGCTAACTGGGAGACTAGAAGTGGAGTTAAGGGCTTTTTGGCTAAGTTTCTGGTTGGCAAAGCTAATGGTTTCTGGAATGACTTAGACTTCCGAGCGTACGAAGACATTCTGGCTCTCTTAGTCTATGGTCTGGTATTGTTTCCAAATCCTGATACCTTCATTGATGTTAATTCCATAAGGATCTTCATCTCTCGGAACCCTGTACCCACTCTCTTGGGTGATATCCTTTATCAGCTCCATACTCGTACCGCCCGAAGACGGGGAACTTTGTTGTGTTGTGCTCCTTTGTTAGCGAGGTGGTTTATTCCGCACCTCCCTAAATTTGTACTGAAGAACAAAGAAGGAAGGGGCTGGGCTCATAGGATAATGTCTCTTACTGATAAAGACATTATTTGGACTCTCAGAGGCTTAGATGAGGTGGCCGTCATTGATCGTTGTGGAGAGTATCCTAATGTTCCATTGATCGGAACCCGTGGTGGAATCTCTTATAACCCATGCTTAGCTCTCCGTCAGTTTGGAAGAGCCAGAAGAGAAGGGCCTCATGAGATGTTGATACCTCATATCGTCTTTGATTTTCAGGTAGATAGCGACGAGCTGCGTCGTAGATTCATTAGGGCTTGGGATAGAGTTCACAAAGCTGACCCACATGAGTTGGGACCAAAAACTTCTCTGCCAATGGAGTCATATTTCAGATGGGTCCACATCCGTGCTCAGAAGTTAGGTATGCCATACGAAGCTGTCAGGCCTATTACTCTTGAAGTTGCTGATAAAGACGGGGTTCCTCCAACTGTTCTCCATCCTCATACACCTACTGATGTTGGCACACTGGAGAGGTCTTGGGCGCAACTGCAGGAAGAACGGGATTCTTATCGGGAAAGGTTTAACGAGCAGGAACAGAAGATCCAGAAGCTGACTAAGCAATTGGAGAACGAGCGGATCCTGAATGATTATATCCGCACTGAAAAGAAGAGGCCATGGGAGCAGTGATGGACCCTTAATGATTTCTTTTACAACTTTTATTTACTTTTCAGTATTTCCATTTTTGTAATGCCTAAGGGCAATTTGTTGAACAATTTAAATTCTGAAATTAAATCTAATAAAGTGTGTTTCCTTTTTTGTCTACAAAGTTGAATCCCGATTGTCTTTGAAAACATAAATCATACGCATTTCATTTCATCATATGCATAAACAGGTACCCTTTTTACAGGTTACTTATCTTCTTCGCTGTTTATTTCAGCAATCATCATGTCTACTGAACCTTCCACCGAACAAGCTATCAAGGCCCTCCAGGCCCAGAATGCCCAGTTCCAAGAGTTGGTTATGAGCCTATCCAAGGGTCAACAGGAGTTGAAGACTCTGATTCTGAAGAAGAAGAAGAAGAAGAAGAGGACCGTCTTGTTCAACACTGGACGCAGATTTGGGAATGGACTGTAGAATGAGGTCGAGTTGACTACCTCATCAGTAGGGAAAGACAACCCACAAGATAGAAGGGTTCCTAGTCTTGTGGTCTCCAACAACGAGATGGATTATGATGAAGAACAATACCCTCCTGCTGAGGATAGGTACAAATAATTGGAGGACCACTTGAGCACTATGGAGATACAGAATGTGCTCGGGTTGGACTTTGGAGACCTAGGCTTATCCTCTGGGGTGGTGATTCCCCATAAGTTCAAGGCACCTGCTTTTGCCAAATATGACGGAGCCTTCTGCCCAAAGCTGCACCTCCGGTCGTATGTAAGGAAGATCCAACCTTACACTGCTGACAAGAATTTGTAGATCCATTTCTTTCAGGATAGTCTTTCAGGGACTCAACTCAAATGGTTCTTCAGCTGGATGGGGCCAGTATCCGTAATTGGGAATATTTGGCTACTGCGTTCTATAAGCAGTATCAATATAATTCCGACCTCGCTCCTACGCGTACCCAACTCCAGGGTATGTCGCTAGGGACGGGTGAAGGATTTAAAGAGTACACCCAAAAATGGAGAGACCTTGCCGGAAGGGTGCAGCCACCTTTGACTGATCGTGAGCTGGTTGATATGTTTCTGGGGACCCTGTCTGGTCCGTTCTTCAACCATTTGATTGGAAATTCTTCAGTCGGGTTTACAGACCTTATCTTGACTGGTGAGAGAATTGAAGTTGGTATCAAGTCTGGGAAGATACAGAAGGGTGCTTCATCGAGCACCGAGAAGAAACCCTTCAAGAAGGAATCCAGTGCTGTCTACGGTTCAAGGAGACAAAATAGACCGGAACACCGCCAAGCTGTCAACGCGGTGGTTATTTCAAAACCTGCTACTGCTCCTCAGCATCATAACCAACAAAGGAATGAGAGACCCCGAAGGCAGTTCACTCGTCTCAGCATGACCTTGTCCCAGATATTGCCGCAGTTACTGACAACTAATCTGGTGACTATAAAAGAAGCTCCGAAGGTTGTAAACACAACATCCCCAAAGTACAATCCTAACGCCTGCTGCGCTTATCACTCTGATAGCCCGGGGCATACTACGGATGATTGTTGGGCTCTAAAGAACAAGGTTCAGGACCTAATAGATGCTAAGGAGATTGAGTTCGAGGCGCCCGAGAGGCCTAACATTGTGACTGCTCCCATGCCCAAGCATGGAGTGAATGCTGTAGTGGAAGACTTGTTTGTAGCCTCTGTGGATGACATTGTTACCCCGCTGATGACCGTCAAAAGGAACCTGTTGCTAGCCGGTTTATTTCCAGGATATAGTGAAGGTTGCCATCTATGTTCTGTTTCACCTACTGGTTGCCCATCTTTGAAGTCAGGTATCCAAAACCTGATGGATAACAAAGAAATCCTGTTTGAGAAGATTGTTGTTCTTGCCACCCCTATTGAGGAAGTTTCCATTGTTACTATTTTCAACAGTTCTCCCAAGGCTCCCTCGAAGAAGCCTGTCAGAATCATGCCTGTTCAGAAGATTGCGCCCATAATCATCATTGTTCCGGGGCCTATTCCCTACACCTCTGACAAAGTTGTCCCTTGGCACTATGGAGCAGATGTTTATGTTCTTGGAGTCAAGCAAGAGTTTGATACTGTTACCGGCGTCAGCAACATCACCGGGCCTACTAAAGTCACCCGCAGTGGTAGACTTTTCTCACCTGACATTGCGCCACCAACTATCCAGAGACCTATTGTCATCACACCTGCAAGTGTGCCTACTTCCCTTCCTGACCAAGTTCCTATTTCTACCCCTGCTGCCGAGTCATCTGATGCTCGGGGCAAAAGGATTGCCACTGATATGCCTGCCCAGACGGAGGCACCGAAGACCATCAATGTTGAAGCTTCCAAACAGGAGATGGAAGAGATTCTTAAGATTATCAAGAAGAGTGATTTTAATGTAGTTGAGCAACTGGGGCAAACCCCATCCAAGATCTCGATGTTATCACTGTTGTTGTGTTCAGAGGCCCATGCCAAGGCTCTGATTACCTTCTTGAAGACGGCCCACGTGCCACAAGAGACATCAGCCGATCAGTTTACCGACTGCGTGGCCAACTTAACTGCTGATAATGGTTTGGGTTTCTCCGACGCTGATCTGACTGCTAAAGGGAAGAACCATAACGATGCCCTGCACGTCTCCATTGAATGCAGGGGCACTACTCTTGCACATGTGTTGGTTGATACTGGTTCCTCATTGAACGTCTTGTCCAAGAAAGCTCTAGACAGGTTGGATTACAAAGGGCTGGAGCTAAAGCCAAGTAACATTGTTGTCCGGGCCTTTGACGGGTCTAAAAGGATGGTGCATGGTGAGGTTGATATCCCAATTAGAGTTGGTTCTCAGGTCTTCGATTCTACATTCTATGTGATGGATATTCGACCGTCCTATTCTTGTTTGCTGGGCCGTCCATGGATCCACAAAGCTGGAGCTGTGACCTCCACACTACATCAGAAGCTGAAATACCCGGTCAGAGGGAAGATTGTGACGGTACAGGGGGAGGAAGAATACATGGTCAGCCACCTCAACTCGTTCCGGTACATAGAGATGGATGGGGAGTTCATTGAGACCCCCTTTCAACACTTTGAAGAGGTTCCTCAGACACTGGCATCAGCTGAGACTGTAGTTGAAGATTCTCCTTTGAAGATGGCTTCCTTAAAGGATGCCCGGGCTGTTATTGAGAAAGGTGAGTATGCAAACTGGGGCCGACTTCCTGATTTCACTCAGAAGACTAACAAGTTTGGTTTGGGTTTCACTGCAGAAGCTCAGAAGACGGTTCACAGGGCAAGGATTGGAAGACCTCCTGTGTTCATCAGTAACTCGGGGGTAAATGCCATTGAAGATGACGTGGAGGAATCTGAATTCGACAGCTGGATCTACCCTACGACCAACGGTGGACCAAGCAACTGGACCGCGAAAGACTTCATCCCTATTACTTTTGTCACTCAGTAATGAACTCTTTTGTTTCGAATTTGTAACAGACGATATTGTGAAACTTTATGGCCCGGTGTCTTACCCGGGGCACCGTGGCTTCATTTATGAGGGTTTTTGTGTGTCATTTTCATATATCATTAATAAAAGCATTGGACGTTTTTTGCATTACAAATCTTGCGCTCCTTGTCTTTCTTTATTATATATTGTAAAACAGCTATTTACACACACTCACATATACAGGTCTCAATCCACTCTGGATCTCACTGGTAATGACTCTGCTACTGCCAGTTATGAATTCGAAAATCCGATCAACATAGCCGAAGATGAAGGTGAAGATGATTGCGAAGTGCCTGGTGAGCTTGCAAGACTACTACTCCAGGAAGAGAGGGCCATTCAGCCACATGAAGAGCCGGTGGAAACAATGAATTTGGGTACTGAGACAGACAAAAAGGAAGTCAAGATCGGTGTAAATTTGGAGCTTAGTGTGAAACAACGGTTGATTCAGATATTGCATGACTACATGGAAATCTTTGCCTGGTCTTACAAAGATATGCCTGGATTGGATACCGACATTATGGTTCATCACCTGCCTACCAAGGAAGACTGCCCTCCGGTAAAACAGAAGGTTCGCCGTATGCGTCCAGAGATGTCCGAGAAAATCAAGGCTGAGGTTTTGAAACAATTTGACGCCGGTTTTCTAGCAGTCACTTCTTACCCTCAGTGGGTCGCCAATGTGGTTCCAGTGCCTAAAAAAGATGGTAAGGTCCAAATGTGTGTTGACTACAGGGATTTGAACAGGGCGAGCCCTAAGGATGAATTCCCTCTGCCTCACATCGACGTTCTGGTTGATAACACTGCTCAGCATAAGGTATTCTCCTTCATGGACATTTTCTCCGGTTATAATCAAATCAAGATGGCTCCCGAAGACATGGAGAAGACCACTTTTGTTACTCAGTGGGATACCTTTTGCTACAAGGTCATGCCTTTTGAGTTGAAAAATGCTGGGGCAACGTATCAGCGGGCCATGGTTGCTTTGTTTCATGACATGATCCATCATGAGATTGAAGTATACGTCAACGATATAATTGCGAGGTCCCAAACGGAGGAGGAACATCTTGACCATTTACAAAAGCTGTTTGACCGGTTGAAACTATATAAGCTGAGATTAAACCCGAACAAGTGCACCTTCAGAGTGAGATCTGGGAAACTGCTAGGTTTCGTCGTGAGCGACAAAGGTATTCAAGTGGACCCTGCCAAAGTGAAAGCCATACAAGAGATGCCAGTTCCCAAGACAGAGAGAGAAGTCAGAGGCTTTCTAGGACGGCTGAACTACATTGCCCGATTCATCTCACACCTAACTGCTACTTGTGAACCAGTATTCAAGCTACTGAAGAAAGATGAAGTAGTACGTTGGAACGATGAACGTCAGGCCGCTTTCGAAAGAATCAAAGAGTATCTCCAAGAGCCACCCATTCTTATGCCACCAGTTGAAGGGAGACCTCTAATCTTATACTTGACAGTACTGGACAATTCAATGGGGTGTGTGCTGGGTCAGCATGACGAGTCTGGCCGAAAAGAGCATGCTATTTATTACCTTAGCAAAAAGTTTACCGACTTTGAGACCCGATACTCACTTCTCGAGAAAAATTGCTGCGCTTTGGTATGGGCTGCTCGCCGGCTGAGACAGTATATGTTGACTCACACTACTCTGTTGATTTCAAAGATGGATCCAATCAAGTATATCTTTGAAAAGCCTGCCTTGTCTGGAATAATAGCAAGATGGCAGATGATCTTAACTGAATATGACATCCAGTACACGACTCAAAAAGCAATCAAGGGAAGTGTATTGGCAGACCATTTGGCACATCAGGCAGTAGATGATTACCAGTCAATAAACTTTGAATTTCCAGACGAGAATATCATGGTAGTAACTGATTGCGAGATACCTGGACCGGATGAAGGACCTGAGGAAGGATCCCGATGGTCTATGTGCTTTGATGGAGCTTCAAACACTTTGGGTAACGGTATCAGTGCTGTAATCATATCCCCTAATGGCTCTCATACTCCACTTACCGCTCGACTATATTTCAACTGCACCAACAACATGGCGGAGTATGAAGCATGCATCATGGGTCTTCGAGCTGCAATTGACTTAAGGATTAAGTTTCTGAGTGTCTTCGGAGATTCCGCTCTCGTGATCAGTCAGATCAAAGGCGAGTGGGATACGAAACACCCAAATCTCATTCCTTATAAGGAGTATGTATTGACGTTGCTTCCCCATTTCGAGGAGATAACCTTTGAACACTTCCCAAGAGAAGAAAATCAGTTGGCGGACGCGTTAGCTACGACGTCTTCTATGTTCAAAGTCAAATGGGACAACGAGGCTCCCCGGATCATTATTTGGAAATTGGATGAACCTGCACATTGTTGTGACCTTGAGGCAGAAGAGGTAACAGAAAAACCTTGGTATCATGAAGTGAAGAGGTATCTTGAAGCTCAAGAATATCCCGAGGGTGCATCTGTTAATGACAAGAAGTTTCTGAGAAGGTTCGCGGCAAAGTTCTTCCTCAGCAATGACATTCTTTACAAACGAAACCATGATTCAACCTTACTGCGTTGTGTGGATAAGACTGAAGCAGAAAGGATCATGGCAGAGCTGCATGAAGGTACCTTCGGAACTCATTCCATTGGACATACCATGGCAAAGAAAATCCTTCGGGCAGGATATTACTGGTCCACAATGGAAGCTAACTGTTACCAGCATTCTCGGACATGTCACAAATGTCAGGTCTATGCTGATAAAGTGCACATTCCTTCAGTCCCTTTGAACGTCTTGACGGAACCTTGGCCTTTTGCAATGTGGGGCATTGATATGATTGGCGAGATCAGACCTACGACATCCAACGGGCATCGCTTCATCCTGGTAGCAATTGATTACTTTACGAAGTGGGTCGAAGCAGCTTCCTTTGCCACCGTAACCAAGAACGTCGTTGCACGGTTCATTCGGCATAACCTGATCTGTCGATACGGTGTACCAGAGAGGATCATTACGGATAATGGCACCAATCTTAACAACAAGATGATCACTGAGCTCTACGAGCAATTCAAGATACAGCACCACAACTCTTCTTCCTACCGGCCGAAGATGAATGGGGTTGTAGAAGCAACTAATAAAAACATTAAGAAAATTGTGCAGAAGATGACAGTGACCTACAAAGATTGGCACGAGATGTTACCATTTGCACTTCATGGGTACCGTACCTCGGCACGAACGTCAGCAAGGGCAACACCCTTCTCCTTGGTCTATGGCATGGAGGCAGTCCTACCCATTGAAGTTCAGATACCCTCTCTCCGGATTATGAAGGATGCAGGTTTGAGTGAAGACGACTGGATCCAGACCCGACTTGATCAATTAAACTTAATCTACGAAAAGAGACTCACTGCTATTTGTCATGGTCAGACGTACCAAAAACGGATGATCAAGGCATTCAACAAGAAAGTCAGACGACAAGAGTATCAAGTCGGAAACCTGGTAATCAAGCGCATCATTCTACCTCAAGGTGATCCCAGGGGAAAATGGACCCCTACGTACGAAGGGCCATTTGTGGTTAAGAACATCTTCTCAGGAGGAGCGATGATTCTAACCACCATGGATGGTGACGACCTCCCTCACCCCGTCAATGCAGACATAGTAAAAAGATACTATGCATGATTAAAGACCCGCTAGGTCGACTGGCCTAGGCAAAAATAAGGGCTTACCGGCGAACCAAAAGGGTTCGGGCAAAAATAAGGGATGAAAATAAAAAAATAAAAAAATTTGTACACCCGGCAAGTCGAAAACCTGAAAAGGCGGCTTGGGCAAAAATGGGTATCCCGGTGGACTGAAAACCCGAAAGGGCGGTCCGGGCAAAAGTTAGGGATAAGCATAATACTATGTCTCATTGGATCACCCTGCATCCAGACTTCGGTATCGACCATCAGGCTCGGACGGCACCAACCAATCAGATTCCTCTTCAACTAAGCAGCAAAGTGATGAGACGCTTGGAGACATAAAGGCGATAGCAGAGTTGGAACCTAGTGGGATTTTTTTCACATAGCTGTTTTGTTTTCTTTTTTACAAACTGTATAAATCCTATTTGTTCGGCGACGTTATCTTACTAGGACGTCAGCCTCTTGTACAAAAACGCCTATTTACAGGCAAATTTCAAAATCAATACAAGTTCATTTTTCAGACAAAATTGCAAATTGTTTTTCCTTTATCTGTTTTGTTTTGCAAAGAACGTCCAATGTTCATTTTTGATATATGCATTTGACATTAATTGTTGATCACAAATATTTGCATGCGAAATAAAGGACTAATTACAGGTGACATCGGAAGTAGGGGCAATAAGAATTGTCTAAGCGATCTAGTTGCTTTGTCCACAAGGTACCAAGGTAGGTTCGGCTGAAGAATATGACCAAGATACCTTCACTCCCCGCAGAATAAAACAATAATGGTAGCTCTCCCCACTGAGCCTTGCAACTATGAACGAATTAGCAGTACTCTCCCCCAAGCAGAATTAGCCTACCATCAACCCTAAAGAAGTTGGGCATCCTCAGTAGGTCTTAATATTCTCCAGCGAAGTATACGGATATTCCTCAGCAAGCATCCCCGGCAGTCTTAATATTCCTCGATAGAGTATAAGAATGTTCCCCGGCGGAATACAAGATACCCCAGTGGAGACATTTCCCAGCGCAGTCTAGAAAAGCTTCCCCGCGAGAGTTGAATCATCTTACCCAGTAGATTCTGGAAGCTTGTCCCCTGCAGAATACAAGTGCATCTCCTCAGCCAAATTCAAAGGTTATCTCCACAAGAGTCTAACTGGGTTATCCTCAGCAAGTTGCAACAGAAAGATCATCCCCGGCGAAGTTCTTTCTACCCCCAGCGGAGTTCATCATCAAAATCCCCAATAGAGCTTATTAACAGAATCCCCAGAGGAGTTATCGTTAAAATCTCAGCGAAGTACCTCTTCCCCACAGAGTAATTCCCTGCAGAGTAATCTCCTCACCAGGTTTATTCCCCAACGGAGTCATCTTCTCCTACCGGATTATTCTTGCAATCATCTTCGTGCATCATCCCCAGCGGAAACGAAGAACTCTACTCTCCAACATCAACCCAGGATTTAACAAACTCCTCGGCATCTGTCAATGATTTATTTTCCCAGACGAAAATACATTCATAAACATTTCATACATGACAAAGTGCATACGACACGATCTCATTTTGAGAACATCATGCATTTCATACATCATGACATTGCATGCAACTAATGTTTTGCCTTTTCAGGAAAAGGTCAATCAAAGATGATTACCATCAACCTTTGCAGTTCCAGATCAACACCTGTAACAGGCCAGGAAATATCTGTGGACTATTGATTGTAGATCTATACCTGTAACTAGCCAGGAAAGTTATCTACATGAAGAGATTGAAGATTAACACCTGTAACAGGCCAGGAAACCATCTTTCTTTCTCAGGTCAGAGATTAATACCTGAAACCAGACGGGACAACTATCTCATCGACCAACCTTTCTTAAGTTCCAGATCAACACCTGTAACAGGACAGGAAATATCTGTGGACGACTGATTATAGGTTAAACACCTGAAACCAGACAGGAAAAACCACATATATGAAGAGATTGAAGATCAACACTTGTAACAGGCCAGGAAGCTATCTTTCTTTCTCAGGTCAGAGATTAATACCTGAAACCAGACAGGACAACTATCTCACCGACCAACCTCTCTTAAGTTCCAGATAAATACCTATAACTAGCCAGGAACTATCTGTGGACGACTGATTGTAGGTTAATACCTGAAACCAGCCAGGAAAACTATCTACATGAAGAGATTGAAGATTAACACCTGTAACAGGCCAGGAAACTATCTTTCTTTCTCAGGTCAGAGATTAATACTTGAAACCAGACAGGACAACTATCTACTTGACCATCATGAAGCAACCCTACACCGGTTCCTTCTCTCTTTCAGATGCAGTTTTATATGAACTCATCATCGGGCGACCCTACACAGGTTCTTTCTTTCAAGTTACAAACTACATGTATGCAAGTTCTCACTAAGGAATCTCTTATGCGATCGACACCCTTGGATGGCATCTTTAAGCCCATCTTTATAACTATCCATTACATTTCCAGATGGCATCTATAAGCCCATCCTCCTACCAACAATCTCCAAATGGCATCTGTAAGCCCATTCCCGACATCACATTGCTGATACTACATCATGCGAGTGCAAATTTCTGGGCACTTTAGTGTTCAATCATCTTCCACCTTCGGATCACGAAAGGCACACAAGCCAATCTACATCCTCAGGTTTAAGAAGATTGAACAGGGGAAACTGTTGTACCCCAAAATTTGCCCTCCCATATTCCTCAAGATTTGTCAAGAATAATCTTCAAATTACTCAAGATGGCTCAAGAGGTAGACAGTCAAACCACCTCCTAAGACAGCTGAAATTAGGGTTTTGGTTCTTTCAAGGAATTTGGGGTTTTTAATGGTTCAATCAAGCCTCATAGGCCTATATACATTCTCAAGCACCTACATGCCAAGTTTCAAGACTCACAATGCCAGTTTGCACAGTCAAAAACTCCATTTGATCCACAGTCAACTACAAGGGCAAAATGGTTATTTTGCAGTCAAAAGTCAGAATTTTTGGTCAACATCTTATTTTGAGTTCACAATCATCATTTGATCAAGTCTTGATCATGATTCCACAAGAATAGCTCAAAAATCATCAAGATGCAAAAAGTTACTATTTTTGGACAGTAAAAAAGTCAACTATATCTTGACCAGGGCATAACTTTTTCATGGTTTGTCAGAAAAATTCCATCCAATGCTCATTTTGAAGAGGATGCAATTTCCTACAATCCATCTTCACACTACAAGTTCAAGAAATGCTCTCACAAGAAGTTACCAATTTTGACATTATAGGTCAATTTCAAAAGTCAACAAAAGTACACTTTGAGTCAAAGGCCATAACTTGAAATTGGTAAATCCAAATGACATGGGACCAAAGGCATTGGTTATAGGACTTCAAGAGCTTTCCAAAATGCGCAAGAACATGATCATATGATCAAAATTGAGAAAGTTGTGCATTGGAGAAGTTGGGAAATTTTCATGAATTTGCAAAAGTCAACTTTGCCCAAAACACCTTCTTTTTGCTAATGGGCCTTAAATCTCTTCTTGAAACTTCACCCATGACCTATGCACGACCCATCAAGATTAATTGGATTTATTTTCTTATTTTTATTGATTAAATGGATTTTTAATTAATATCAATTCATTTAATTAATTTAAATCATAAGAAAATAGAAGATTTGTTTTTTAAATCTTTTTGTGAAGCAAATATGACCTAAACATGCTGGCAAATTCGTGCACAAGACAAAGATACAGAAAAATCCAATTTTGGCAAGTTTGTTCAATCATGAAAATCAAGAATATTTGATTTTTCAATTAAGGATTCAAACATCAATGCAATGGATATTGGCCCAGCTTTTTGACCTAATTTGTTTCCCTTATATGCAAGCAAGCTAACCCTGACCTAATGGACGATTGAAAGCTGCAGAAACAACCATAGCCAATTCAAGAAATTCCAAGAAAAATGAAAACCTGTTCTTGCATTCTAGGGCGATTCAAGGGTTTTTTGTTGATTCAAATACATTGCAGGAGGTTCCAGGAACGTTTTGCAATCAAACTCAGGCATTAAAACTCAAAGAATCGTCATATACAGAACCACAGTTTGCCTTTTTTATTCAGAATTATATACCTTGATTCATGCGCATTTAACATGTTTTCATGATTGTTTTGCATTGCTAGGGACCATACAAAGCTAATGGCATGATTGAATTGAACTATAATGCCCTGAATCAAAAGATGCCATAACTGAATTTCTAGGGTTCTTGAGCTCTAAATTAGGGCTTTTCAATCCAGGAAAAATTAGGACTAGTGAGACATATGGTTGAGATCGTGAGACCAAGACGAACATAACCCACCCCTCGCGAAATATTTATGCTTGCTAGATTTCTAATCGCTATTTTTCGTGCAGCTAGATAGTGGAGGTTAAAAACCCCCGCTATCTGATTCTAATTGTGCATAAAAAACGAAGAAGACGATGATATGTTGACATACCATTGGACAATTTGAAAAGCGCGCATTATTTTTGTTTTATTACCGCATATTGATTATTTTCATATATAATTATTGCTCTTTATTTTAATAACAATATGAACACGTTGGCTGAGTGGTTGGGGAAAGCGTGCAAAGTCCATTGGGACCTGGGTTCGAATCCCAGGTCCCCCCAAAACCTTGTTACTTTTATTTTTCAGGTGTTCTTTTGCAGTTTGCCAAAAGAGGTCCACCATATGTTTCAAACCTCAACGCGTCAGGTGTCTTCAAGCATAGATCCAGTGGCCAAAGCTGGGTATCCACCATGCGCCCTAGTCAATAAGCATGCAGGGAGTTGCAAAAGTCAAACAGGCTGGAAGCATAATGGGCTTCAGAATTGCTGATACACTCCAGAATTAAGCCCAACACCCCCCTTCAAGTTTATTCCTTTTCTTTTCTATTTTTATTTCTTTTATTTTGATTATTTATCATAATTATTATTTTCACTAACAAATTAATTTTTTTCATAATAAATTCAGAAAACATAAAAAATATAATATTTTTATTTATTAAATTTAATTAGTTATTTTGTAAATAAATACTGACATAATTAATTTAGTTTTTAATTAGGTTAATTGTAATATTTTCACAATAAATAAAATTAATATAGAATTAGGGTTTTTGATAACTTTTAATCATTTTATTTATTTCCTCGAGACATTAAAAAAACCAAAAATATTTCTTTTTATTAATTAATTAGTTTAGGTTTAATTTAATTTAATTCATAAATAATAAAAACTTCCTCCTTTCTAAAAAAAAAGGGTCAAAACCCTAAAAACTCTACGATTCAATTCTCTCGCGCGTATGATTATTTTTTATTCATAATTTTTTATCATATAATTGTATTTGCTCCGAGGATGTAATAGCTTTAATTAGGACTTTTTATCGCTTTTATTTAATTTTCCGCAATTTACTTTTTTCAAGGGTTTGTTTTTGGCGATGTAAATACCCGACACCTTGGAATAGCTTAGTTTTATTTTCTGCAACTATTAACTGCTAGATGTATGCTAATTAGGCTATGCATGTCAAGATTTCTCTTAAACTTAAAATCAATCGTAGCTCACCATACCATGTATAAAGATAACATAATTGAAACCTGACACACTCGCACATGCCACTCTTAGGGTACGCCTCACTTGGTTGCCTCGACGTGGTCATTAAGTATAGGGTGTTTTAGAGGTCGCCCTCCTGTCTAAAGATCAAAAGTTGCCTCGAAACGGTTGCCTCGGATAAAACGATCTAAGACATTAGGGTTACCGCTAAGGCGTCCTACCATTGCTTTAGTGACCACACATGTCCCATTAATCGAATTGACCCGAAAACTCCAACGACGGTGCTACCTACTTCTCAATAGTGGGATAGTACTATCTAAAGGACATTTACACAACTTAATTTCTTTTGAGTAGGTAGAGGTTCTCAGGTACTTGCTCTTTCAAAACAAAAATACTTTTCGCACTCACACTTTTCAAACAAAAGTTTTCAAACATACACTTCATACACTCTTAAGGACAGATACAAGAGTTAAATCGAAGTTTTCAAACAAAACTTTTTCAAAACCCACAAACACAAGAAAAGCAAAATCTTTTGAAAACATAGTGAGCAAGTACCTAAGAGCCCGTGGATAACCACGGATAGAAAGGGTGCTAACACCTTCCCTTTCTATAATCTACCTCCCAAACCCGAGAAACATCTCGAAAAGGAATTTTGCTGTGCTTTTGTCCTTTCCTTGTTGGAGAAAATAAAAGACGCTGGCGACTCTTGCTTACCGCGACATTTCGCGAACCAGTATTCCAAACAGTCAGTTCTATTTCCACCGATCACACTTACTTCGAGAGATGAAGATTGAGTCATCTATCTGTTTCACTTGAAGTCCAAGAAAATATATCAATTCACCAATAAGATTCATCTCAAATTTTTATTACATTTATTTGACAAAATGTTCCACCATCTGATCTGACATTCCTCCAAACACAATGTTATCAACATATATTTGAGTAATCATAAGTTTATCATCCTTCTCCTTGACAAACATGGTCTTGTCTATTCCTTCTTTCTTGTAGCCATTGTTGACAATAAATTCTATCAATCTCTCATACAAAGCTCTAGGAGTTTACTTCAATCCATAAAGAGCTTTCTTTAGTTTAAACACATGATCTAGATAAGTAGGATCAATGAATCCCTTTGGTTGTTCGACAAAAACCTCTTCATGTAAGTACCCATTCAGAAAGACACTTTTCACATCCATTTGAAATAGTTTAAACTTCAATAAACATGTCATTACTAACAATAGGATTATGGATTCAAGTCTATAAACTGGAGCAAAAGTCTCATAAAAATATATTCCTTTAATCTGAGTGTAGCCTTATGCCACAAGTATGGCCTTATTTCTGGTGACAACCCCACTTTCACCAGTTTTGTTCTTGTACACCGACCTAGTAACAATGACATTAGTTCCACTAGGCTTAGGAACTATGTCCCAAACTTCGTTCCTATTGAACTGACTAAGTTCTTCTTGAATGGATTTGATCCAGAATTCATCAGTTAAGGCTTCCTTTACATTATTGGGTTCAATCTTAGAAATAAAGCAAGAGTAAGAAATAACCTCCCTTGATCTAGTAGTAATCCCTTGGTTAAGATCTTCTATAATGAGGTATTTAGGATGATCTTTCTGAGTTCTGATTGAAGTACCGTAATTGACTTGAATATCCTCGGGTTCAGCATCAGCAGTCTCAACATTAATGTCGTCTTTCACATTTTATGACTCATCATCCATCAGGAACGATGTTCCAACATTGTCTTCAACATTATGATCACTTTGTGTGCTTGAGTCATCGAACACAACATTTATAGAATCCATCATGATCTGAGTTCTAGTTTTAAAAACTTTATTTGCTCTGTTGTTTGTAGAGTAGCCAAGAAATATCCATTCATCACTCTCGGGGTCCATTTTTCTTCTTTGTTAACGATCTGCCAAGATGTAGCACTTAATTCCAAAAACATGAAAATATTTGATAGTGGGTTTTCTTCTTTTCCATTAATCATATAGAGTATTTGTTGTTCCCTTCCTTAAGGTGACTTTATTATGGATATAACAAGCAGTATTCATAGCTTTTGTCAAAAAATGATATGGCAACTTCTTTGCATGAAGCATGACTCTTACTGATTCTTGTAGAGTTCTATTCTTTCTTTTAACAAATACATTATGTTAAGGAGTAATAGGAGAGTAAAATTCATGACTAATACCTTCAGAGGCACAAAATTAAGCAAACTTGTTGTTTTCAAACTCCCTACCATGATATCACTTATGATCCTAGCAATGTGGCTTTCCTTATCTCTTTGAAGATTTTGGCACAACTCCTTGAAGACCTCAAAAACTTCTTATTTTTATCTGATAAAATTCCCCCAAGTGAATCTTTAGAAATCATCAACAATAACATAATCATGCCTTTTACCACCAAGACTTTTAACTTGCATAGGTCCTAGCTGTCACGTCTGGGATTTTCATCGAAGCGCGGAGGAGGAAGAAAGAAGAGTCGCCATCAATGTTATTTATCTCAATAGAGGGAAAGGAAACACTTTGTAAACCTAAATAAAGGAAAGATCATGGTCTCACAACCAAGAGAAAAGGGTAAGGAAGTCGATTACGCAAGGGGAAGATATTAGCACCCCTCACGTCTGTGGTACTTCACAGGATCCACTCAAGTTTGTTCTAATATAAGGGTGTATAAAACTTTAACTCTAAATCTTAATTCTAAAAGGTAATGCATACAAATTATATACAAAAATAAAGTTTTTATTTGTTGTGTCTGCCTCAGTTGCGAACTTTCGTGCCTACATACCACCTTTCATGCAATAGAGATCAAGGCACTCGTAGTTCACCTAAAAAATGTTTTTGGTTTGTTGTGTGTTTTTATGAGAATAATGCATTAGACATTTCAAATGTTGGAACATTGACTTTGGTTTTGCTTGTACGAAAGGCTTTAAGTCGTTCTCTTCTTATTGGAATGGCTAAGACACATTCGTTTATGAAAAGAGTTTTAAAAGAAAAGCGAAATGGAAAAAGAAGTTTGAAATTGGTTGGTGTTTTTGTAGGTAAGATGATAAATAAATCTTACTACTAGGATACTTACCATCCCTCTACTTTGTGAAAATAGAGTTTGGGATTTGAATCACACCAGAGACTTATGAATTAAAGAAGGATCAGTCAGGGTTTGTACCCTCTCATCCTTGCCATTACTAAAGACTCTTGGAGGTGTGGCTCTCATTAATTATTTATTAAGTGTTTTGAAGATTTGATAAAGAAAAAGAAGTTTTAGTTTTAAGAGTGTGCAAAATTGGAATGAAAAAATATAAGGGAGACTAAAAAGATCCTAATGTTATCATACAATGATGGCCCTAAGGTTAAGGTTGAAAGAGAAACTTATACCTAAGTCATCATGCAAAGTTAGACCTAAGGTTAAGGTTTGAATGGGAGCTACCTAATATTTTCATGCTTGGATAAGAACCTAGGGTCTATTTAGTTCACAACTTAAAGAAGATGAAACTAACATCCTAAGGGAACATGTTATTCATACAAGAAAGAAGAAGAAAGAAGGTAAGCAAATGAGTGCTTTTGAGCAAATGAAGAAAAGGTGCAAGTAAGAAATAATCAAACAAAGAAGGAATTATCAAGATGAGAACAATATAAACTTAATGAAGCAGTAGCAAAGACATACCCTTAAGTATCTATCATGGCATACTAAATACACAAGGTAATAGTGCTCAAGATGCAAAACTAGCTAAGGAAAACACTAAACAAAGCTAAAAAGGAGATAAACTTGCATAACAAGCAAGGAGGCATATATACATGAAAGAGATGCATGGTTCATATACACGTGTAAGCATACATTAAGTATTAACGCTAATCTTGGATCCTAATCTTTAGGAGTTTCACCAATTAAAGAAGGATGAAACAAGGTGGGAGAAAGCAAACTATTGCTCTTAAATAGTCACCATGTTGAATTGATAATTAAGTATCAATCAAGGATCAAAGGAGTAAGGAACAAGATTCCTTAACATCATAGAAGTCAGAAGCTAACACAAGTATTATCAATCATCAAATGACTTAGAAACATCAATTTGAAATGCTCAAGGCAAATACCAAGTAAAAGTCGTATTAATGAGTGATAAGCAAACAACAAATGAAATACATCAATTAGTCTTAGCGTTATCCATGAACATGAGCTTCAAGACATCATTACTTGAGCATAAAGTCACATATGAAGTGATAAAAGTGGATCATGTGCCTTTGAGACATTACCAAACAAATAAGAAATGAAAACAAGGTTGAAAAGAAGAGAAATTTTGCTCCCAATTGTCATCAAGATGGGCTTGTAATTGAATGTAAGCCATAGAATCATGGGAGCTAAGCCTTAAAGGAATAATTAATTTAGAAGTAAGTAGAAAATACATAAATCTTCATTCATTATGGACCAAAGGTATTTGACAAAATAATGCATCAAAACAAACTCCTAACCTTGACCATATTTGGTTAATTTAGGCACATAAAACAAACACAAGTTAGGATGCTTAAATGGTTCAAAGGATTTTAAATTAATATCCTAAACAATTTGTGAGAATAGGTTAAATAGAAGGAAGTTTGATTCCTTGTATGTTACACAAGTGTATTCACTATATCTCACATAATCATCAAAGAAGCATAAGGAAGGATCAAGTTCAAAATAAAATGAGAAATGATTAAAAGAGAGATTAAATGCATCTCAAGCCTTTGTAATACCATCCTTGAGTTTATAATATCTCTAAACCTCAATGAAATCATAATCATAGCAAGAATTGGCTCAGAAGATTGCAAGAATCACAAATTAGGGTTTTTCAAACCACACAAACTTTACGCTCAAGGTAAAAACTAAATGATTAACATACAATTTCCAATAAATGAAAATAATTTAACATATCATTAGAGCACTCAAATGATCATAATATACCCAAAAATGGCCTTAGATTATGTCCACATGTTTCAAAATGAAGCATTACTCAATTACACTAGGCCAAAGAGACATGCTCACTTCAATATTCCATAAAAAATATAAAAATAGGATATAAAATCCAAACAAGAATGATCAAAGAAGCTCAAGTCTCTTACAAGTCAGAAACTATTTGTTGTACCCCAAAATTTTCCCTCTCATTTATCAAGACTTTTCTCACAAGATTTCTTTGACTCAAGACTGGATTAGGGTTTGGTCAGCTCAAGGCATCTCATCATGAACTGATGACCCAAAATTAGGGTTTGAGTTTGCACAAGGATTTTTGAACTATCAATGCTTCATGTGACTTTCAAACATCATTATGGATCCCTAAGATCACTCAAGACAAGTTTCAAGCTTTGAACCATATTTTTGATCAGTCAATTGGACAATTGACCTAAAAATCAGCTGTATAGGGGAAAAAGTCAACCATGGCCAATTTACAGTCAAACCTCATAATTTTTTATCCACATCAACATTTTAGACTTATATATATCATTTGGTCAAGTTTGGATCACAATTCCTTAAGAAATTTGATCAAATCACCAAAAGGGAAAAATGGTAAAAAAATTAGGGTTTTGACTAAGGAAGGGAAATTTCTGGTTTTTTTGACCTAGCAAATGACCAATTGAGTTAAATCATGATTTCAAGGATTCAATTGCATCATCTTGACCTAATATCATGGTTTAAAACATTGCAATTCCATTGGATTGACAGATGAAATTTGCAGTCAACTGATCAAAAGTCAATTGTACACTGAAAAGTCAAACTTTGACTTTTTGGTCAAAATCAAGTGCCAAGGGTCACAATTCATCAAAACATGTCAAGATGTGAAACTTGTTCATCAAGAAATTCAAGTTTGAAGATTAGGGTTCAAATTTGAAAATTTTCTTAACTTTAGGCCATTGTTTCACCATGATGCATAATGATTCAAAGAAAGTTCCCAACATGAAAGTTGTAGACCTCCATGAAATATACAACTTTGCTTCACACACTTTTCACTAAAGATGCTTGGATATCAAGATATAAATTTATGAATACATGCTCATGAACTAAGTAACTTAGTGAATTTTTGCCCTAATTTAGGCAGGTTTTGGATCAAACTTCATGGAAACTTTTCACCTAGTTCGAAGAGGTATCTTGAAATGAATTCCAAATATTAGTTATAGAGCACATTGCAAGCTTTCCAAAATGTCCAAGAACTCCTCAATATCATTTTTGAGTAGGGAGAATCGAAGAGATGAAGTTGGCAATTTCTCACTTTTGGTTCAAGCAATTTCATGAAGAAACAAAGTTCCAATTAGTACCTATGCTGCCTAATCCATGCTTTACAGGTCCCAAACTTGTTTCTTACTCCTTAATTTAATGCTTACTTAGTTGACAAAGCTTTGATCCAAGTCTTAGAGCCATTACCCAGGTTGTAATTCCATAAATGGCATAAAGTGACCATTGCCATTTTGAAAAAGCTCAACTTTTGCCACTTTCCAATTATTGAGCATTGAACCTGTCTCCTTTGCACATATAAGTCTTATAGGCCTAAAGCAAATTGTACAAGTATATACCAACCCTAAGCAAGCCAGAACAAGCATGTTAAGCCTTGTCCCTTCACTTTGCTTCAAAAGCAAGAAAGTGTGCCAAAAGCCTATAACTTGCAAATCTGTTGGAGAGTTGAAAAAAACGGATTCTGTACTAATATACAAACACAATACAACATAGGACACAATTACTAGAAGCCTCAAACACTCCAAAACTCAAAAACACCAAAAAACTATCAAGACTTGCAGTTTTTGCATAAGCATACCAATCTCTCATTTGGCTCATGTGTTTCAAGTCTTGATCATCAAAAGACCTTACCTACTTGATATCTAATTGATCCAGACCCTCATTCCTGTACTGTAACCCCTTCTCCATCATCTGCCATTTTTGCTTTCAAAGCTTGTAGGTTGACTTGGCCAGAGAGTTTCAGACACTTTCAAAGCAAGGCAAGGGTTGGAACACACTCAGGGAGGTTCAAGAAAGCTCAAGCAATCATCAGGCCTCCATAAAAATCACTCCAACTCCATCCATGATTTCAACTGAAAGAGGTAAAAATCTCAACTTCTATCTCTTTATACAGGCAACCATTGGCCACGATTTGTGAATAAACAATGTAGTCCTCATTACAACGAAGTTGTACATACATTTATCTTGCATTTATTTGGCCTGAGTTGAGAGGATTTTGAACTTGAAGATTCTAAAAATTTTAGGTTAAAATTTAGGGCTTTTAAAATTCATTATGATCTTTTATTGTTAGCTTACATGATTTATATGGTTAGAATCGTGAGACAAAATGCTACAGTTTTCATGTTATGAGTTTTCATTTTCATGGAGAGATAAGCAAGTTACAGGACATCTGGCCAGCTTGGGAAAGAAGATGAAGTACAGGGCAAGGACCTTGTTCATGTTATGTTATTTTTGTTTCACTTAAATCAACAGATGTATAGCCACCCCAGTGGCAAGGTACCGCGTTGGTGAGACCCATGTCCTGGGTTCGAACCTTGGCGCTACCTTTTGTTTTTTCATATTTTTTCCACTTTCAGTTTTAGCTTTTTGCAGGTTTGGGCCTCCACGTTGGGCTTAACCGTTTTTTCTAACTTTCACCACTGGATTATTCAGAACACCCCCCTTGTCCAACTTTTTTTGTATTTTTATTTTATTTGTTTTATTTTCATTTTAGTTTATTAAATATTTTTCTTTAATGCATAAAAAATCTTAAAAAATATAAATTTGATAATATTGCACTTTTGTTTTATTTTAGTTTATTTTTCACATGAAAATATATTTTATCTTCAATATATATTATTTATTTTCTTAATAAACTTGTAAAATATAATTAAAATATGTTTAGTATAATTTATTTATTTCCTTTTCATTCCATACTTATAAATATTTATTTTTGCATATATAAAAACTTTATATTTTTGATACAATATTATTTATTCTTTTAACATAAAAAATACATAAAAAATAGTACATAAGAACTTTATTTTCTTTTAAAGTAGAAATTAGGGTTAACCTTTCTTTCAAGAATTAATTTCTTTTCCTTATATTTTTAGGTTTAAATTTCTTTTCACATAAAAAGAAAACAAAATATTTTTCTTGCAGGTACATAATATTGCATATTTAAATATTGTATATTATTTATTCTAATATTCCTATAAATTTCATTTGGTTGTAATAATTTATTTAGGTTTACATTCTTGCAAATCCCCATTTAAATTTGTATTCTCCCCTCCCATAAAATTGTTGTAATAGCTTAATAATCTTTACATTATGCAATTTACCGCTTTACATGCCATGATTAGTAATTAAGGTTTGTATGATAAGATCAAAACAAAGCAAATAGAAAACCCTAAATGAAAGATAAAAATAAAGCATGAAAATAACACACTTGCACACAAGCATCCTTAGGGTTTCTCCACTTGGTTGCCTTATACAAAAATGGACATATTACGCATGTGAAGTATCTTGGCAAAACAAACAAGTATAAGATCATAGTTCCTCGATGACGCTATTCTAAGTTGCCTTACAAAATGATCTTGGTCCCTCAAAATGCTAAGATACTTTACAACATTGCTAATCATGGTTATACAATGACCCACGCCGTCCCGTTTACATCCAAAGATAGGGTTGCTTACCAAATCAATGGTAAGACAACAATGTCAAAGGAATAGAAAATGCATAAGAAAGACATTTGAGTAGGTAGATTACTTCTAGTTACTTGCTCTATTTTCAAACAACTATCCTTGCTATTTTCAAAACAAACACACACATTTCAAAACATCTTACAAACATTGAAAAAATTTTCAAAAAGACAAACATCTTTGTATACATTCTTACAAACGAGAATCATTACAAAGATTGCCTAAACGAATGGCCTTCTTTACAAAATACTTTCAAAAACCATACAAATCACAATTTTAAACAAAAAGCAAGTGATCTAGCAAGTAACTAAGAGCCCATGGAAAACCATGGATGAAAAAGGTGCTAATACCTTCCCTTTTCATAATCTACCCCCCGAACTCAAGAAATAATCTCAAAGGTCTTTCCTGTGCTTTTTCACCTTTCCTTTTGGATAAAAGAAAAGTCGGTGGCGACTCTTTCTAACCGCAACATTTACGATAAAACGCAAAACCCTCAAGTCAGTTCTCCCACCGTATCACAAAACTGGCGACTCTACTGGGGACTCTTTATAAAGGTGGGGTTAACTTAGGTCTAGATCACATTTATTTGCTTACATTGTTTTATTTGTTTGCTTTACATTATGGTTCTTTGTTTGGGTTTGAATCCTCCACCCGGATTTGGGAAACATTATAGGTAAATAGCAATATGTTATGGAAACTGTGCGGGGTATACCGACATGGTCTAAGCAATAGCTATGTTAGTGTGACATATTTGTGAGTACCGGTAGCCTTTTATTCAATCAAAGAGAATACGGGGCCGCCGAGTGATGTCATGAAGCACTAATAAACTTCTAGAACCCTTTACTTGACCAACTTGGCCTTTAGGATGTAGTGAGATGACCAGCTTTGGTGCAGTCCGAAGTTGGTAGATACTCGATAATACACTCATTGAGGGTTGGTTTCTTGGGATATTTCGGTCACCATTAAAGAGGCTTGAGCTGAAACAATGACCAAGGAAACAATCCAGTGATATTGAGCTCCTTAGAACCCGGTTACTATTAGGACAGGTTGAGCCAACTAAACTTCAAGAGGGTACTTACCTATAAAAAACCCATGCAGGCCTAAACTAAGAACTTGTTTGCTTTGCTTGTATATGCATACTTGTACATAATATCATGGACATCATGAACATCATATGCATTCACTAACCATTTCAAGGATTTTGGAGATTCATCTTTGTTCTTGTTTTGTAGGATATGGATTCACTCCGCAGGAAAACTATCCAAATCAACCTTGTAAGAATTCCTCCACAACTCAAGGAGCTAGCTTCAAGGATCCCTGAGAACTATCCATTCACCGAGAGGCATGGTCGTCTACTCAACTTGGTCACCTCCAACACATGAAGGTGCTCTTCCAGTTCTTTGACCCTTTGCATCATTGCTTCACATTTCCCGACTATCAGCTTGTGCCCACTTTGGAAGAATTCTCTCAACTCTTGAGGATTCCCATTCTCAATCAACTACCATTCAACGGTATAGAAAGAGATCCAAAGCCTGAAGAGATTGCCCAAGCTCTGCACTTTCACTTATCTGATGTCGCGACTCATTGGGAAACTAGAAGTGGTGTCAAAGGCTTCTTAGCAAAGTTTTTGTTTGAGAAGGCCCAAAGCTGTTGGAATTCCTTAGACTTGCAAGCATTTGAGGAAATTGTGGCTCTTCTTATCTATGGGATGGTATTGTTCCCCAATCCTAACCAACTCATAGATGTGAGTGCCGTTAAAATCTTCATATCACGCAATCCGGTACCTACATTACTAGGGGATATCCTGCACTTTTTTCACACTCACACAATGAGGAAAAGAGGTATCCTTATGTGTTACACTCCTCTCCTGGAAAGATGGTTTATTTCTCATCTTCCCTAATCAGTCTTAAATAATGAGCAAGGATTAAGGTGGTCACAAAGGTTAATGGCGCTCAAACATTCAGATATTCATTGGTGCTCTCGATCCAAAGAGAATGTTATCATTGTTGACCATTGTGGTGAATTCCCTAATGTCCCTCTACTTGGCATTAGGGTAGGCATCACCTACAACCCATGCTTGTCTCTAAGACAGTTTGGTTATGCCCAAAGGGATGACCCACATGAGATGCTGATTCAAGGCTTGGCATTCGACTACGACAATCAAGGTCTTTGCCAGAGATTCATCCGAGCTTGGAGGATGCTAAACAAGGTGGATAGCAAGACTTTGGGATGCAAGAATTCCATCCCTATTGAGTCTTACCTCAAGTAGGTACGAACCCGTGCTTAAAGACTTATGATGCCTTATCCCTCCATTCTCCTGGTGATTATTGAGCCTGTTAAGGAAGGAGAGGTTCCATACACTATCCTACATCCTGACATGCCCACATCTCTTGAAGATCTACAAAGGGATTGGATACAACTCAAAGGAGAGCGAGATACTTTCGAAGCCCAATTCTACGCAAGCGAGAAGAAGGTTTTGGAACTCACTAGGCTACTTCATGAGGAGCAGACTCTAAATGCCTACATTGCACCAAAGAGGATGCACACTACTTTTTTATCTTAGAGTTTTGTATTATTTTGCCCAAGGGGCATTGATGTATTCAAACTCTATCTTATTAATATAACGTATGTTTCTTTTTGTCTAAAACGAACTTGAATTTTTAAATCCTTGAAAGCATTGCATGTGTAAATATCATTCATCATAACATAAATAGGTCTTTTGCAACGAGTTTCCTCATCTCTCTACTGTTTATTTCAGTAAGATGGATCTCGAACAGACAATCAAAGATCTTTAAGCTCAAAACATGCAGTTTCAACAGTTACTTACAACCCTGGCCAAAGGATAAGAGGAGTTGAAGACTCTGTTGGCCAAAGAGAAAAAGAAGAAAGAGAAGAAACCAACTGGTGTTGTAATCATGGGGAGAAGGTTTCAAGGACAAACTAGAAGAACCTTGAATTTCGCAGAAACATCTGATGAAGGAGAAGGGAAAGGAAAAGAAACAGCAGTTCCGTCAGAGTCTGAAGAGGAGGAAGAAGAGGAAGACTACTCTGAGGAACAGTATCCTCCGGCTGATGATAAGTACAGACATCTTGAAGAGCGTTTGAGCGCTATGGAAATACAAAGGGTATCAGGTCTAGACTTTGAAGAATTGGGGCTAGTATCGGGAATTGTCATCCCACCAAAGTTCAAAGTGTCGTTGTTTGCAAAATATGATGGGGTGTCATGTCCTAAAATGCACCTCCGATCATATGTGAGAAAGATTCAGCCGCACTCCGCTGATAAATATATGTGGGTGCATTTTTTCCAGGATATCTTATCCGGAACACAACTCGATTAGTTTTACCAATTAGAAAGAGACGACATCCATAATTGGGAAGACCTTGCCGCAACTTTCTATAAACAATACCAGTATAATGTATATTTGGCGCCTACCTGTACTCAACTTCAGAGTATGGCTATGGCTTCAAATGAGGGTTTCAAAGATTACGCGCAGAAATAGAGAGATCTAGCTGGGAGAGTGCAACCCCCTCTGTCTGAAAGGGAGTTGGTGGATATGTTCTTAGGCACTCTATTGGGCCTTTTCTTCAACCATTTGATTGGGAGCTCATCTGTTGGGTTTACTGAGTTAATACTAACCGGAGAGAGGGTGGAAGCTGGCATAAAAAGTGGAAAGATTAAGAAGGATTCGTCTGCCTCTACGGCTGTGAGAAAGCCTTTCACCGGGAAAAAGGAGGTATCTGCTGTTTACCCACAAAGGAATCAAGGGAGAGATGAACGCCGACCAATGGTAGGGGCCGTTATATTCCCAAAGCCTACATCTGATCAACCAAGAAGTAACCAACCGAGGGTGGAAAGGCCAGTCCGGAAAATTCACCAGAATTAATATGACTCTAGCCCAGGTTTGACCACATCTTCTAAAATCTAATCTGGCAACTTTAAGGAAGCTCCAAAGAATCCCAACACTGCGTCCCCTCATTATCACCCAAATTGCAGATGCGCATATCATTCCGAAAGTCCGGGTCACAACACTAACAACTGTTGGGCCTTGAAAAACAAAATTCAAGATCTTATAGATGTAAAAGAGATTGAGTTTGATGTGCCTGAGAAACCAAACGTAATTTCTGCTCCTATGCCTAGGCATGGTCACAACACCAATGATATAGAAGAATATTTGTTTGTTACCACAGTTGATGAACTCTTGACTCCGCTCCCATTCATTAAGATAAACTTGTTGAAAGCTGGTGTATTCCCAGGTTGTAATAAAGACTATCATATTTGCTTATCCTTACCAACTGTCTGCCCTTTGTTGAAGACATGCATTCAACGCTCGATAGACAACCAAGAGATTCTATTTGAAAATGCTCCTGTGTCACCTGTTCCTGTTAAAGACGTTTCAATCATCACCATCTCCGCCAATCCTTCCAGGGTCCCCAAAAGACCCGTTAGGATTACATCAGTTCCAAAAACTACGCCTCTTATAATCACAATGCCCAGGCCGGTCCCATATGAATCAGACAAAACAGTACCGTGGAATTACGGTGGAGACATCTACTACCATGGTATCAAACAATATAGGCTGGCCACCGAAGAAGTGAGATCCGAAGAATAAGACTCCGACATTAGCAATATTGCCGGAACCAGTAAGATTACCCGTAGTGGTAGAATCTTCTATCCAGAAATTGCCCCTCCAAAGGCAGTTTTTGAACGCGTGGTTGTTCCAAAGGTTACCTCCATACCAATAATCATATCTGCAAGTGCTCCTACTGGAAAAGACGACACAACCCCTAATGTTATCCCTACCAACACTTCTACTGCTGAAATTCGAGGAAAAAGTATTCAAGAAGAGCATGTCCGGACGAAGGCTCAACCACTAACTATCCCCGAAACCTCCGAGAAGGAAATGGAGAAGATCCTGAGGATAATAAAGAAGAGTGACTATGACGTGGTTGAACAGTTGGGGCAAACTCCCTCCAAAATCTCCATGCTAGCATTGTTGCTGTGTTCTGAGGCACATGCGAAAGCTCTGGTGAAATTTCTGAAGACAGCCCATGTGCCACAAGAGACGTCCGCTGACCAATTCCAAGATTGTGTGGCTAGCTTGACAGCTGATAACGGCCTAGGCTTCTCTGATGCTGATTTGACACCAAGAGGGAGAAAGCACAACGAGGCATTACATGTCTCTGTGGAATGTAGATGAATAACTCTGGCCCGTGTCTTGGTGGACACTGGCTCATCTTTGAACGTTTTACCGAAGAAAGCTCTCGACAGATTGGATTGTGAAGGACTGACATTAAAACCCAGTAACATAGTCGTGAGAGCATTTTTTGGCTCAAAGAGGATGGTCCACGGAGAGGTGGACATCCCCATAAAGTTGGGAACTCAGACTTTCAACTCAACTTTCTATGTAATGGACATCTGCCCCTCTTACTCCTGTCTGCTAGGAAGGCCCTGGATCCATAATGTCAGTGTTGTCACCTCTACACTACACCAGATGCTGAAATACCCGGTCTATGGAAAGATTATCACTGTCCACGGAGAGGAAGAGTACATGATTAGCCACCTAAATTCTTTTCGGTATGTGGAGTTGGATGGCGAGTTCATTGAAACTCCTTTTCAACATTTCGAAGAAGTCTCTCAAGATGTAGCAGTAACTAAGACGGTATCCCAGATCCCCAAGATCACAAGACCTCCGCTTCGGATGTCATCTCTAAAGGACGCCAAGGCAGTGGTAGAGGAGGGTGGATGCATCATCTGGGGGAAACTTCCAGACATTCCGTATAAATCTGACAAGTTTGGCTTAGGGTTTACTTCAAGTGCTCAGAAGGTTGTGCGTCGTGCTCGTGCTGGAGGGCCACATTTGAAGATTAGCAACCGAGAGGTCAATGCAGTGGAAGATGGTGAAGAAGATTGCAGCTTGGAGAATTGGATATTTCCTACTGTCAACGGAGGACTTCGCAATTGGGAAGCCAGAGACTTTGTCCCAATAACTTTCATATCTCAGTAATTTATCTTTTACATTTCTGTTGGACTTGTAATATTCACAAATAATTCACACATTTAAAACCTTGTGTCTTACCCGAGGCACAATGGTCCATTTGTAAGGGTTTTTATTTCATCTTCATATGACATTCAATGAATCATGGACGTTTTCTCACATACAAACCTTTTGTGTTCATTGTCTTTCTTTTACATTTTATTGTTTAAGGATGGCTATACCCTTACACACACCCACACTCACAAATGCAAGTACCCCTCCATTCCGGATCCCGTGGGTAACGATATTGCTATGGCCTTTAGTGACTCTGAAGATCTAATCTACCAAGCCAAAGACGAAGGTGAGGAAGATTGTGAAGTACCAGGGGAATTGGCCAAACTACTATAACAAGAGGAAAGAGCTATTCAGCCTCATGAGGAACCGGTGGATACAATCAACTTGGGTACCAAGGAGGACAAAAAGGAAATCAAGGTGGGTTCCAATCTAGAGCCGAGTGTCAAGGAGCATTTAATTCAGCTATTACATGATTATGTTGAGATCTTTGCCTGGTCATACAAAGACATGCCAGGACTTGATACAGACATCGTGGTACATCGTCTACCCACAAGAGAAGACTGTCCACCAGTAAACCAAAAAGTCCGTCGCATGAGACCTGACATGTCAGAGAAGATCAAAGCGGAGGTCATGAAACAATTTAATGCTGGATTTTTGGCTGTCACTTCCTATCCTCAATGGGTTGCTGTGATACGGTGGCAGAACCGGACTGTTAATACTGGTTTGCGTTTTTTGTTCGCAAAATGTCGCGGTAAGCAAGAGTCGCCACCGTCTTTTATTTTATCCAACAAGGAAAGGAAAAAAAAGCACAGAAAAATTCCCTTTTCGAGATATTCTGAGTACGGGGGGTAGATTATAGAAAGGGAAGGTATTAGCACCCTTTCTATCCGTAGTTATCTACGGGCTCTTAGGTACTTGCTCATCATTTTCAAAATTGTTTTCTTTGTGTTTATAGGCTTTGAAAAGTTTTTGTTTTAACTTCGATTTAACTCTTGCTTCTGTCTTCAAGAGTGTAATGAAGTGTTTTTGAAAACTTTGTTTGTAAAGGAGTGTAAGTGTGAAAAATTTGTTTGGAATGAGCAAGTACTTAAGAACTAATCTACCTACTCGAAAAAAGAATCGTTATGTATGCGTTCCCTTTAGACAATGTTATCCCACTATTAGTGAGTAGGTAGCACCGTCGTTGGAGTTTGAGGGTCAATTCGAAAGAAGGACATACGGTCACTAAAGCAATGTTAGGATGTCTTAGTGGTAACCCTAATGTCTTAGATCATTTATCCGAGGCAACAATTCCGAGGCAACTTTCCGAGGCAAGTTTGATCTTTTAGGCAAGAGGACGACCTCTAAAACAACCTATACTCAATGACCGTTTTAACGAAGGCAACCAAGTGGGAGTGTACCCTAGGAGTGCGTATGTGCGAGTGATTCAGTTTCAGATTTATTTATCTTTGCACATTTAGGGTGATCTAAATGTTTTAAAATTAGACATTCATTCTTGTCATGCAAACCCTATTATCGAACATCTAACAGTTAATAATTTATGGAATTTAAAATGCGGAATTTAAACTAAGCTATTATAAGGCTTCGAGTATTTACATACCCAAAAACAAACCCTTTGAAATTAAAAGCGGTAAAAATAAATAAACGTCCTAATTAAATTATTACAAACCGGAGCAGATACAATAATTGGGAAAAATAATAATAAAAACGCGCGAGCAAATTAGATCGAATGTGAAACTAGGGTTTTGACCCTTCTATCCTAATTTAAAAGAAAAATGTTTTTTTGTTGTTTTTAATATTTTTAAAAGAAAAGAGATTAGGTTTTTAAAATTAAATGCAAAATTGATTGGTTATCAAATTAATTAATGAAAATAATTAAATGACATATTTTTGGTTTTTTGTTATTTTAGGAAAGAAATAAAATAATTAAGTTAGTAATAAAACATATTTATTCTAATTAGTTTTAATTATTTGCAAAATAAATTAAAGTTATCTAACATAAATAACCTAATTAATTTAATTAATTAATTGATGAAAAATAAAAATACTAATTTTAATTGGACATAAAATATTTTTTTGGTAATTTTTGATAAAAAGAAAATTTTAATTTGTTAGTAAAAATAATTAAATGAAATAATTAATAAAAATGTAAAAAAGAAAAAGGATGAGAAAATGGGCCTGAGTTAAGCATTTTTGGAGGTGTGAATAGCAAGAATCTGGGCCCATTTGTGGAGGTCCACGCTGAATTTTTTGATCCTGTGTGGTGCGTTGGACTTGGCTTATGGTGCGCTCTCAGTGGTGGCCACCAGATTTGGCCATCTGGCGCGTTGATGATGAATACCCATGGCGGATCTCAGGCTCATGCATGCACTGGATCTCCTGAAATAAAATGATATAGAGAAATAGGGGGGCCTGGGATTCGAACCCAGGCCCCAAGGCAAATTCCTTGCTGCGATTACCACTGGACCACCTGTTCCTTGCTGTACATATAATATATAACAATAATAATATATAAAAATCAAGCGCTAGTGGAAGACAAAAAAATGCATGCAGAAAGTTTTGAATGGGCCAACGATTGAATGATAACTCATTGTCTTCTTCCTCTCTCCGTGGCTAAAAGCTGGAACACCTATACCTACGGACAATGTCCGTTGCTACAGGTTATGCACTCTCAAAATCCTCCACAGGCTATAGAAATAAAATCCAATGCCATGGTTGTGTTCGTTTCGTCCTCCTGATCACAACCGTACCACTTACGAAGGCCAATTGCTCCTGAAATCAAAAACCCTAAAACCAAGCTCGAAAACCTAGCAATGGTGATTAACACTATAGGCCATATAAATGAAATTGAATGATGCAAAATGCTTGCAAATACCTCATAAAATAAGAATATATAATTATTTCAACCTAACAATGCATAAATTGTGAGATTCGAATTCAAGAACAAGGGTGTATCGTGAACGACTTACAGAGCGATTTAGGGATTGAACGGCTTAGTTCTTGATTGCTTTAGGTTGCTGAGAGTGTCAGGAAGTGATTGGGATCGTTCAATGGTCTTGAGAATGCCTCTAAGTGGGATTTCGATCTCACACTTTTCTTGACTTTTTTCAGATGTTGTTCTCTCTCTCTCTCGCCTGTTTCTAACTTGTTTCTAGGTCTGGCCGCACTCCTTATGTAACAAAGAATGAATCAGGGTTGATAATTGATCCAAATCTCCCTCCTTTAATCCTTTTTTATTTGATTTGATTCACCTTTTAAAATCTTTCCAAACACGGCTTTTTCAATCTTTTTGTCCACTCTATGCATTTGCACGAATTTGAATGTTTGCAATCTGTGTAATAAAGCCTGAAACAAGCAAAAAAATCTTTGGTTTTCAATGTTTTGGATTTTATTTGATTTATTTTGATTTAAATTGAATTAATTCAAATAAAAATCCAAATAAATAATAAAAATAAGATATGGACAAGTGGCAAAGGCTAAAGCTCGTGGGCTATGTTGCCAACTCAAAACAAGTGAAAAAGATTGGGCCCATTTGGCAAAATTTGAAGTTTTAGGGATAGTTGACTTTTGGCAATTTTGCAAAAAAGGTCAACTTCACCAATGCATAACTTCCTCAATTTTGACTATTTGGAGGTGTTATTTGACTTTTTAGAAATATTGAGATGTCCTCTAAGCAACCCTTTTGGTCTCATATCATTTTGATATTCCATGCTCATGTATGAAGCTTTGACAAAAAAGGTGTTTTTGTTGACTTTTCAAAATGACCTATAAGTCCAAATTCATAACTTCTTGTGAGTGCATATTTTGAACTTGGGAGCTGAAGATGGATTGTAGGGAATTGCATCCTCTTCAGAATGAGCTTTGGATGGGTCATTTCTCATAAAGTATGAGAAAGTTATGCTTGGTCAAGGTTGAGTTAACTTTTCCTGCAAAACCCTAATTTAGCAACTTTTGGTTCTTGAGGAATTATGAGCAATCCTTGATGAATCATGATCAAACCTTGATCAAATGATGAAATATACTTCAAAATGAGGATGTTGAGCAAAAACCTTGAAGTTTGACTATATGTGAGCCACAATTGACTTTTGCCCTAGCACAATCAATTTTCAGGCCTTTGAGCAATTGACTGATCAAACCTTCTCTGCAAGGCTTGAAACTTGACATGGATGATCTTGAGAACATATTAGGACATTGGTGAGCACTTGGGATCACTTGGAATCAAGTATCTTAATGCAACATGAAACCCTAGTTTAGGGTAGACTTCCTTAGGAGAGAGCTTGCCTGGCCAACCCTTGGACTACCTTGAGCAACTTGGAGATCTTTCTTGAAATGTTTGGAGAAATATGGGAGGGAAAATTTTGGGGTACAACAGCTGCCCCTGTTCAATCTTCTTAAACTTGAGGGTGTAGATTGGCTTTCGTTCCTTTCGTAATCTAAAGGTGGAAGATGATTGAACACTAGAGTACCCAGAAATTTGCACTCGCCTAAAGTGGTAGTTATTTTGTGATGTCGGGAATTGGCTTACATATTCCATTTAGAGATTGCTGACGAGGGGATGGGCTTAAAGATGCCATATGAAGGAGTATCGATCGCATAAGAGATTCCTTAGCGAGAGCTTGTATACCTGTCGTTGAGGAAGATTCCATTGGGGTAGGCGGATCTCTGTCTTGAGAGAAATAGAATTTTAGGAGCTTTGTCGTTTGTTATTCTACTGAGGAATCGTCTCTTAGTCGAGGAGGTGAAAATAAACTATGATCTGGTCGTGGTTCATGCTTCATAGTAATAAGACCAACTGCTATCTGGTCGTAATCTAGGCTTTACAGACTTACTGGGGGGATGAGATTAAACTTGCTATCCGGTCATAATCCAAGTTTCGCAACTTCTTAATTCTTATCTGGTCTTAATCCAGGTTTCAGAAGTAATTCAAATGTTATCCGGTCGCATCTGGGCTTGAACTTTTATCGTTATCTGGTCGTAATCCAGGCTTCATGGTGTTCCGTATTGTTGTCTGGTCGTAATCCAGGCTTCACAAAACTTTACTTCTTGTCTGGTCATAATCCAGTCTTTAGAAGAGATCAAATGGCTATCCAGTCGTAATCTGGGATTTCCCTTTGACTTTAGGCCTACTAACATCCAGTTGTAATCCGAGCTTCATAGTATCTGGCCAGGTGAACTGCTATTTGGTCGTAATCCAAGCTGCACAATACCCCTTATCTGTTATCTGGTCGAAATCCAGTCTTCATAATACTTTACTTCTCGTCTGGTCGTAATCCAGTCTTTAGAAGAGATCAAATGGCTATCCGGTTGTAATCCGGGTTTCCCTTTGGCTTGGGCCTACTAACATCCGGTCGTAATCCGAGCTTCATAGTATCTGGCTAGGTGTACTGCTATTTGGTCGTAATCTAAGCTGCACAGTATCCGTTATCTGTTATCTGGTCGAAATCCAGTCTTCATAATAATTTGCTGAGCTGTTATCCGGTCGTAATCCGGGATCCACGGCTTGCTGAAGATTTAAACTACTGTCCAGTCGAATCTTGGGCTTCATAGCTTGCTTTTGTGAGAATTTGATTGTATCTTTCCTGAAAGGTAAAGGTTAGTTGTATGTAATGCATGATATGCACCAGGCAATGATGTTCTCAAAATAAATGAGACTGTGTTGTATGATGCGTATATGCATGTGTCATGATGTATGGAAATGTGATGTTTTTAGCTAGGGGAAATAAATCTCGGATTGCTGCTGAAGAAAAGAGTTGAATTCTTCATATCCGCTGGGGATAGTGAATGAAGATGATTGTGAGGATAAACCTGTAGGAGAGGATAACTTCGCTGGGGAATAAACTGATGAGGAAGTGACTCTGTGGGGAGAACATGCTCTGCTGAGGATTCCGCTGATAAATTCAGCTGGGGATGAATTACCGTTACTGGCGATACTGAATCTTGTTGGGGATTTGAGTTTCCGTTTGTGAAAGGAATGAACTCCGCTGGGGATGATCTTTCAGTTGTGACTTCAATAGGGATAACCTTTTAGACTCTACTGGGGACATTCTTCCAGAGTCAACTGGGGATGATTCTCCGAACTCCACTGGGGAAGAATTTCCAGACTCCGCTGGGGATAATTGTCTAGTGCTGATGATGGATAAACTCTGCTTGGGGAGAATATTGTCGACTCATTTGCGGTTGCGAGCCTCAGCTGGGGAAAGTTAACTCTATGGTCTTTTTCTTACTCTGCGGGGAGTGAATGTACCTCAGCCATATTCTTTAGCTAAATCTACCTTTGTACCCGGGGGATAAAGCAACTGTAAGGTCTGGACAACTCTTATTTTCCCCTGTTTCTGATATTACGAGTAATCGTCTTTTGTTTCGCATGCAAATATTCATGAGAAGTAATTATTGTCAAATGCATATATCAAAAATGAACATTGGACATTCTTTGCAAAACAAAACAGAAAAAGGAAAAACAGTTTGAAATTTCTTTGAAAATGAATTGTATTGACTTTGAAGTTTGGCCTGTAAATAGGCGTTTTTGTACAAGAGGCTGACGTCCTAGTAAGAGAACACCGCCGAACAATTAGAATTTATACAATTTGTGAAGAAATAAATAAAAACAGCTATGTGAACAATCCCACTGGGTTCCAACTCTGCTATTGCTTTTATGTCCTCGAGCATCTGATCACTTTGCTACTTGGTTGAAGGCAGATCAGATTGATTAGTGCCGTCCGAGTTTGATAGTTGATACCGAAGTCTGGTTGCAAGGTGATCCAATGAGACATAGTGTTACGCTTTGATCCCTAATTTTTTCCTGGACCGCCCTTTTGGGTTTTCAGTCCACCGGGATACCCTTTTTTGCCCAAGCCTCCTTTTCAGGTTTTCGACTTGCCGGGTGTACAGATTTTTTCATTTTCATCCCTTATTTTTTCCCGAACCCTTTTGGTTCGCCGGGAAGCCCTTATTTTTTCCTAGGCCAGTCGACCTAGCGATATTTTTTCACTATGTCTGCATTGATGGGGTGAGGAAGGTCGTCACCATCCATGGTGGTTAGAATCATAGCTCCTCCTGAGAAAACATTCTTAACCACAAATGGCCCTACGTAAGTAGGGGTCCATTTTCCCCTGGGATGACCTTGAGGTAGGATGATACGCTTGATCACCAGATCCCCAACTTGATACTCTTGTCGTCTAACTTTCTTGTTAAATGCCTTGATCATCCGTTTTTGATACCTTTGACCGTGACAAATAGCAGTAAGTCTCTTTTCATCGATTAAGTTCAGCTGATCAAGCCGAGTCTGAATCCAGTCATCTTCGCTCAAACTTGCATCCTTCATAACCCTAAGAGAGGGTATCTGAACTTCAATAGGCAATACGACTTCCATACCATATACCAAGGAATATGGTGTTGCCCCTATTGACATCCGCGCTAAGGTACGGTACCCATGAAGAGCAAATGGTAACATCTTGTGCCAGTCTTTGTATGTCACTGTCATTTTATGCACAATCTTCTTAATGTTCTTGTTAGCTGCTTCAAAAGCCTCATTCATCTTCGGCCGGTAGGGAGAAGAGTTGTGATGTTGTATCTTGAACTGCTTGCAGAGCTCGGTGATCATCTTATTGTTGAGATTTGTACCATTATCCGTAATGATCCTCTTCGGTACGCCATATCGACAGATAAGATTGTGCCGAATGAACTGTGCCACGACGTTCTTGGTTACAGTAGCAAAGGAAGCTGCTTCAACCCACTTTGTAAAGTAATCAATAGCTACCAAGATGAAACGATTCCCGTTGGACGCAGTAGGTCTGATCTCACCAATCATGTCGATGCCCCACATTGCAAAAGGACACGGAGCTGTCAAGACGTTCAGAGGAACTGGAGGTATGTGCACCTTATCAGCATAGACTTGGCACTTGTGACAGTTTTGAGAATGCTGATAGCAGTCGGCTTCCATAGTGGACCAATAGTATCCTGCCCATAGGATCTTCTTTGCCATGGTATGTCCACTGAAATAAGTTCCGAAAGTACCTTCATGTAATTCTACCATAATTCTTTCCGCCTCGCTCTTATCCACACATCGCAGTAAGGTTGAATCATGATTACACTTGTAAAGGATACCATTACTGATGAAGAACTTCGTCGCGAACCTCCTCAGAAACTTCTTATCATTAACAGATACACCCTCGGGGTACTCCTGAGCTTTAAGATACCTCTTCACCTCATGAAACCAGGGTTTATCTGCTACCTCTTTAGTCTCAATGTTGCAACAATGTGCGGGTTCGTCCAACCTTTCAATGGTAATTTGGGGAGCTTCGTTGTCCCATCTGACCTTGAACATAGAAGACATCGTAGCTAGCGCGTCCTCCAACTGATTCTCCTCTCTAGGGAATTGTTCAAAGGTTATCTCCTCGAAGTGTGGAAGCAACTTCAACACACACTCTTTGTAAGGAATAAGATTTGGGTGTTTCGTATCCCACTCGCCTTTGATCTGACTGATCACGAGAGCGGAATCTCTGAAAACACTCAAGAATTTAATCCTTAGGTCAATTGCTGCTTGAAGACCCATGATGCACGCTTCATACTCCGCCATATTGTTGGTGCAGTTGAAACATAGTCGGGCGGTAAATGGTGTATGAGAGCCTTCAGGAGATATGATCACGGAACCAATGCCATTACCCAAAGCGTTTAAAGCTCCATCAAAGTACATAGACCATCGGGATCCCTCCTCAGGTCCTTCATCCAGTCCAGGTGTCTCACAGACAGTCACTATCATGATATTCTCATCCGGGAACTCGAAGTTCATAGACTGGTAATCGTCCACTGCCTGATGTGCCAAATGATCTGCCAACACACTCCCCTTGATTGATTTTTGGGTCGTGTATTGGATGTCATACTCAGTCAAGATCATCTTCCATCTTGCTATTCTTCCGGACAAGGCAGGCTTCTAGAAGATATACTTGATTGGATCCATCTTTGATATCAATAGAGTAGTGTGAGTCAGCATATACTGTCTCAGTCGGTGAGCAGCCCATGCCAAAGCACAACAAGTTTTCTCAAGCAACAAGTATCGGGTCTCGCAGTCGGTAAACTTTTTGCTAAGGTAATAAATAGCATGCTCTTTTCGGCCAGACTCGTCATGCTGTCCCAGCACGCACCCCATTGAATTGTCGAGTACTGTCAAGTATAAGATCAGAGGTCTCCCTTCCACTAGAGGCATCGGGATAGGTGGCTCTTGGATATTGTTGTACCCCAAAATTTGCCCTCCCATTTTCTTCAACATTTCCTCACCACAAGACCCTTGGAGCTCAAGATCAAGTTAGGGTTGTGCTCTGCTCAAGACTTCTCCTTGCATTATTGACCCAAATTAGGGTTTGAGTTTGCACAAAAATGTTTTGACCTAAAAGGCCAAAAGTGACTTTCATGATTCATGTTGGACTCACAAGTTTATCCATACCAAGTTTCAAGCCTTGATTCCAATCTTTGCCCAGTCAATTGGACAGTTGACCTAGAAATCAGCTGTATTGGGGAAAAAGTCAACTATGGTCAATTGACAGTCAAACCTCATGATTTTTGACCCACATCAACATTATGAACTCACATGAACCATTTGGTCAAGTTTGGATCACAATTCCACAAGAAATTTGATCAGATCACCAAAAGGGCAAAATGGTCATTTTTAGGGTTTTGACTGCACAAAGGCAATTTTTGACTGTTTAACCTAGCCAATGGCAAACCAAGCTCACATATGGACTCAAGGACCCAATGGCATTGTCTTGACATGTTCAACAAGTTCAAAAGATCCCAAATGCACAAGATTGACAAATGAATTTTCTAGTCAATTGAGCCAAATTTGACTGTATACTGAAAAGTCAAACTTTGACTTTTTGGTCAAAATCAAGTGTCAAAATTCATTTTTCATCAAGACATGTAAAATTATGAAACTTGTTCATCAAGAAATCAAAAATTGCAAATTAGGGTTTAAAATGAAGAATTTTCATAACTTAGAAATTTTAAGTTATGAAGATCCCTAATTTTTTCCTAACTTTGTCCCATTTTTTCATCAAGATACATTTGGATTCAAGGAAAACTCAAAACATGAAAGTTGTAGTCCATTGCAAAATCTACAACTTTTATTAACAAAGTTTCCTCAAAAGAAGCTAGTAGCTCAAGTTATGATTTTTGGAACAAGGGTGCAAAACATTCTTAACTTAGAAAATTTTTGACCTATTCTAGGCAGGATTTTTGCCTAACTTCATGGCCACTTTTCACATGCTTCCACTTAGAATTTCAACTTGCATTACAAAGATGGATTGTAGTACACATTCCAAGCTTTCCAAAATGTCCAAGAACTTCTCAAACACCCTTGTGGTTAGGGAGAATCGAATTTGTCAATATGGGCAAAAGTCACTTTGATTCATGGCCAAAGGCATGTTCATAACTTGTGCATTTTCAAACTCAGCATGGTTCAAGCTAGTTACAGGCCTCTAATCTCATTTACACTCAATAATTAAATGCCAATCCATTGTGCCAAGGCATTATTTTGTGCATTTCGACATTACATGAAGAATTAAGCCTTAATTAGAAAAAGCAAGTTATCCATTTTTGTAAAGTTACACTTTATGTCAAGTTTGCAATCCAAGAGGTACAATGCAAATCTCTGAGGCACAAAGGCATGGACATATCCCACTGATCAAGACTCAAGTGTGCAACATAGTTTAGGGCTTGGGACAGGCTTGTATAGGAACTCACATTACCTTGCTTCACATAGAAGAAACTTGGCAAATACAACAACAACTCACATTGCTGCAAGAACTAGCCTAAGCAAACATTGTGAACACATTCCATACTCCTCAACTGACCTGAAACACGAGCCAACTACCTTCAATACCTCCCTAAACATCAAAACACCATTTTGCTGCACAAAACAGGGCATCCCTGCAGATTGAGTTGCACAACTCAGTTTGCTCGTGCGTTTTGGCCAAAGCTGGTTCATACACACTCCCTACCATCCATTGAAACTATCCCAAGCCCTAGCTACAGACTGTAACACCTCTAACCAACTTCACCATTTTCACTTTTTCTGTTTTGCAGGTTGACTTCTATAGCTCGACTCATTTAGTTTCAAAGCAAGCTAAAGGTTGGAGAAGCATCCCTGAACTTCAAGCAAGCTGTACAAGTCCTCACATTGCCTTGAAAGTACCTCCATTGTCATACACGTATCAAGCTGAAACAGGTAAAACTTTGGACTTCTATCTCTCAATCTAGGAAGAGTTAGCCTTAGGTTTATGAATGAAAAATACTCTACTCATGGCCCTGAAGCTACACATATAATTACTTTGCATTTATGTTGTGTGTACTGAGAGAATTTGGAACCTGAACATTAGAAAAAACTTAGGTCAGGAATTAGGGATGAAGAAATTCTATTTCATTTCTTAGAGTTAAGTCAAGTTCTTTATAGGTCTGGATTCGTCTCTTGATGCTCTACATTTTTGGTGTTATGAGTTTTGCTTGAAAGTCCAAGAATCAGGATGTTTGAATCAGTAGGAGAAACGCACGTTTTTTGACAAACTGGCTGGAGGTTGAAGAAGATAGACTTGGGCTGGGCCTGAGTTTTGTTTTCCTTTTTGCACCACTTTTCCACACTTGCACCCCCTTGGCCCATTGTATTTTATTTTTATTATTTTTGACTTTTGATTTTTGTTTCTGACTTGTTTATTTTTGTCAAAGCATAAAAAATATTAAAAATATTTTTCTCACATTTTTTGCATTTTATTTGATATTTATTTTGTTTCATTTAGTTTTATATGTAAATAAACATAAATATACTTTTATTTAAAATACCAAAATAATCCAAATACATTTTTATTTTCTGATTTTATTTTGTTTTATCTTTTGAAAACATTTTATAAAGAATATACTTTTTTTTTATAAATAATAAATATTTTATTTTTGTACATATTTAATATATTTAGTAAATATTATAAATACTTATATATTTATTAGAATATTTAGGGAAAAATACAAAAATAATACATTTTTATTTTTTATTAATATTTAACTTAAAAAATCACTTTTTTACAATATACTTCCTTTTTATTTATTTTTTGTACATAATTAATAAATATTGTATATATTAAATAATAAACACATTTTTATTTAGTAAATTAGGGTTTGCCCTAAAAACATAAAAATACCCAAAAATTAATCCTTTTTATTTTTGTTTATTTGACACATAAAAAATACTTTTACATACATATAAAAATCATTTTTTTTGCATCTTGCATATTTATTTTATTTTATTTTATTATTGAATAATTAAATAACTTGTATATTCAATTTGGATGTAATAGCTTAGGTTTTAATTTCTTGCTAAAATATCCCCCATTTGAACATTTGTACCCCCCATCCCATAATTTGTGTTGTGATAATTTAGGACCTTTAAATTCCGCATTTTAAAAGCTTTCTAAATATGCCATGATAGACTTAGGGTTTGTATGCAAAAAATCAACCAAGCAATAGCTTGACCTAATTCAAAGATAACAAAGCATGAAAATGGACAACACCAATCACACTTGCACCCCTAGGGTTACTCCACTTGTTGCCTTCAATAATGGGCCATATTGCATGTTAGGTATCTTTGGTAAAACAAAACAAATTCGAATGATCATAGTCCCTCGATGACGCTTTCAAAAGTTGCCTAAAAATGATCAAGTCCCTTACAGGAAAAATTGCCCAAAGATACTTGGCACCATTGCAATCATGGTCTAAACAATGACCCGCGCCCGTCCCGTTCACGTCCTAACACAAGATTGTCCACCAAACACAACGGTGGAACAAAATTGTTAAAAGGGTTAAAACATAGCAAAGATCTTTGAGAAATTTAGGGTAGATAGCCCTTGGTTACTTGCCAACTTGCAAAACAAAAATACTTGCCTATTTTTCAAAACCACACATCACAACACTTTCAAAACAACTTTCAAAAACATTGAAACTTTTTTAAAATACATACACCTTTGTATACATCCCAACATGGATCATTACAAAGGTTGCCACCACATTGGCCTCTTTTCAAAACATTTTCAAAACCCACACACAAAGCACCATTTCAAACAATTGAAAGCACCATTTCAAACAATTGAAAATCAAGGCAAGTTGATCTAAGCAAGTAACTAAGAGCCCATGGATAACCATGGATAGAAAGGGTGCTAATACCTTCCCTTTCTATAATCTACTCCCCGAACCCAAGAAAACATCTCAAAGGTTTTTGCTGTGCTTTTTAACCTTTCCTTAGGATAAAATAAAAAGTCGGTGGCGACTCTTGCTCAACCGAAACATTTGCGAAAACAAACGCAAAACCTCAAGTCAATTCTCCCACCGTATCACAGAACTGGCGACTCTGCTGGGGAATACTTTAAAGTGGAGTAACCTTAGGGCTTAGATCACCCTCTTGCATGACTAAATTGTTTGTTTTGATTGCTTTATATCTTGGCTCTCTTATTTGGGTTTGCAATCCTACACCCGGATTTGGGGAAACATTCATAGATAGCAATACGTTGTGGAAACTGTGCGGGGTATACCAACACGGTCGAAGCAATAGCTATATTAGTGCGACATATTTGTGAGTACCGGTAACCCTTGAGTTCAATCAAGGAGAGTACGGGGCCGCTGAGTGATGTCACCAAGCACTAATGGCCTAGAACCTTACTTGACCATCTTGGCCTTTCATTAGGAGTAGTGAGATGACCGGCTTTGGTGCAGTCCGAAGTTGGTAGATACTCGATACTACACTCATTGAGGGTTGTTTTCTTGGAATATTTTGGTCGCTAGTTAAGTGGCTAAACCAAAACAATGAACATGGAAAACAATCCAGTGATATTGAGCTCCTTAGAACCCGGTTACTATTTATAGGACAGGTTTTTAAGCCAACTACACTCAAGAGGGTACTTACCTATGAAACCCCATGCAAGCCTGAAACTAGGGTTTTGTGTGAATTGCTTGTACATATGTTTGTGCATACATCATGAACATCATAAAGCATCATATGCATTCACTAACCATTTCAAGGGTTTGGATCTTCATCTTTGTTCTTGTTTTGTAGGTCATGGAAATTCTTCGCAGGAAAACTATCCAAGTCAACCTTGTGAGAATCCCTCCTCAACTCAAGGAGCTCACATCCAGAATTCTGGAAAGCTCTCCCTTCAGTGAAAGACATGGTAGACTGCTCAGCCTAGTCAACACCAGCATTGAAGAGGACATGGTAAAGGTGTTGTTCCAGTTCTTTGACCCCCTCACCACTGTTTCACTTTCCCCGACTACCAATTGGTGCCCACTTTGGAGGAATTTTCTCAACTCCTGAGAATTCCTATTCTTAATCAACTACCCTACAACGGTACGAAAAAAGAACCAAAGCCTGAAGATGTTGCTCAAGCACTATACTTGCAACCATCTGACATCAAGGGGCATTGGGAAACTAGAAGCGGTGTCAAAGGCTTCTTGGCAAAATTCTTGTTTGAGAAGGCACAAGAGCATTGGAATTTATTGGATCTACAAGCCTTTGAAGAAATTGTGGCACTCCTCATTTATGGGTTGGTCTTGTTCCCAAATCCTGACCAGCTTGTAGATGTCAACGCCGTCAAAATCTTCTTATCCAGAAATCCAATACCGACATTGCTTGGGGACATTCTTCACTCATTTTACACACGAACAATGAGAAAGAGGGGTGTTCTCATGTGCTGTACTCCTCTCCTTGCAAGGTGGTTTATTTCGCACCTTCCACAATCTGTGAAGAATGACCAAGGCTTAAGGTGGTCACAACGATTGATGACCCTCACTCACTCTGATGTACATTGGTGTTCTCGGTCCAGAGAAAATGTCATCATCATCGATCGTTGTGGAGAGTTCCCTAATGTTCCATTGCTTGGCATTAGAGGAGGCATTACCTACAACCCTTGTCTAGCCTTGAGACAATTTGGATATGCACTGAGGGATGGCCTTCACGACAGGTTGATTCCTGACCTAGTTTTTAACTTCGACAACGATGCGCAAGGACTTCGCCAAAGATTCATCAGAGCTTGGAGGATGCCTAACAAGGTAGACAACAAGACATTGGGGCACAAGAACTCCATCCTTCTTGAGCCTTATCTCAAGTGGGTACGAACCCGAGCCCAGAGTCTAATGATGCCTTACCCTCATGTTCTCCCTGTGATTAAAGAACCCGTTAAGGAAGGAGAGGTTCCTTACACCATCCTATATCCTGACATGCCTACATCGTGGGAGGAGATGCAGAAGAGTTGGATCCAACTCAAGGAGGAATGGAACACTTTTGAAGCCAACTTCTACGCCAGTGAGAAGAAGGTTTTGGAGCTTACCCGCCGACTCCATGAGGAAGAGACCCTTAACACCTACATCGCACCAAAGAGGATGCGCAACGTCTTTTTACCTTGAGAAGTTTTTGTAATATTTGGCCCATGGGGAATTTATGTACTGACAAATTTCTTCTTATTAATATGACGTGCGTTCTTTTTGTTTGCAACAATTTTGAATTTGCTAAATCCTTGAATGCATTGCATACATAAGCATATCATTCATCATACGCATAAGCAGGTCTCCACACCAGGTTTCCTTATCTTTCTGCTGTTTATTTCAGTAAGATGGATCTCGAACAGACGGTCAAGGACTTGCAGTCTCAGAATTCACAGTTTCAACAACTCCTGATGACCTTGGCTAAGGGTCAGGAAGATCTGAAAGCCCTGCTGGGGAACAAAGAGCAAGTGAAAAAGAAGAAGAAAAGAATCGGGGTGGCTACCCTATGAATAAGGTTTGAGGGTGAAGCCAGAAGAGTGCTTGAATTTCCCCCTACATCTGAAAAAGGAACCAGTAAAGGGAATGCGGCTGCGGTACCTTCTGAATCCGAGGTTGAAAAAGAGGAGGCTGAAGAAGACGAAGACTACTCTGATCAACAATACCCGCCCTCCGATGATAAGTACAAAGGCTTGGAAGACAGGTTGGCAGCTATGGAGCTGCAGAGAGTTCCTGGCTTAGATTTTGAAGATTTGGGATTAGTTGCTGGAATTGTGATCCCCCCGAAGTTCAAAGTTCCAGTTTTCGCAAGATATGACGGGTTGTCCTGCCCGAAGATGCATCTCAGATCATATGTAAGGAAGATCCAACCTTACACTGCAGACAAGAACCTATGGATCCATTTCTTTCAGGATAGCCTTTCAGGGGCTCAACTTGAGTGGTTCTATCAGCTGGATGGAGCCAGTATCCGAAACTGGGAGGACTTGGCTACTACATTTTATAAACAGTATCAGTATAATTCTGACGTCGCTCCCACGCGTACCCAACTTCAGGGTATGTCACTGGGAACGGGCGAAGGATTCAAGGAGTATGCGTAAAAGTGGAGAGACTTGGCTGGCAGGGTGTAGCCACCGCTGACTGACCGTGAACTTGTTGACAGGTTCCTAGGGACCCTGTCTGGTCCATTCTTCAACCACCTGATTGGTAATTCTTCTGCTGGGTTTACAGATTTGATCTTGACTGGTGAGAGGATAGAAGCTGGTATCAAGTCGGGGAAGATACAAAAAGGTGCCTCTGCGAGTACTGAAAAGAAGCCCTTTAAGAAGGAAGCCAGTGCTGTTTATGGTCCCAGAAGACAAATTAAACCAGAACGCCGCCAAGCTGTCAATGCATTGGTAATTTCAAAGCCTGCTGCTGTTCCTCAGCAGTTCAACCAACCAAGGGGTGAGAGACCCAAAAGGCAGTACACTCGGCTCAGCAGGACCCTGTCTCAGATTTTGCTGCAACTACTGTCAACCAATCTGGTAACTGTCAAAGAAGCTCCGAAGGTAGTGAACACAACCTCTCCAAAGTACAACCCCAACGCCCGTTGCGCTTATCACTCTGATAGCCCGGGGCATACTACGGACGATTGTTGGGCTCTGAGGAATAAGGTTCAGGACCTTATTGACGCTAAAGAAATACAGTTTGAGGCGCCCGAAAGGCCCAATGTTGTAACTGCTCCCATGCCCCAGCATGGAGTGAATGTTGTGGAGGAAGACCGATATGTGGCCTCCATGGAAGATATTGTTACTCCGTTGTTGACTGTCAAGAGGAACCTGTTGCTAGCCGGTTTATTTCCGGGATATGGTAAAGGTTACCTGCTATGTGCTGTTTCACCTGTTGGTTGTCCGTTGCTGAAATCAGGTATCCAAAGCCTGATGGATAGCAAAGAAATCTTGTTCGAGAAGATTGCCGCTCCTGCTATCCTTGTTGAAGAAGTTTCTATTGTCACTATTTTCAACAAACCTCCTAAGGCTCTCTCAAATAAGCCCGTCAAAATCATGTCCACTCAGAAGATTGCTCCTATCATCATCACTGTTCTGGGGCCTCTCCCCTATACATCCGACAAAGCTGTCCCATGGCACTATGGGGAAAATGTTTATGTGCTTGGAGTCAAGCAAGAGTTTGATACAAGTACCAGCGTCAGTAACATCACCGGGCCTGCCAAAATTACTCGCAGTGGTAGGTTGTTCTCACCAAATATTGCGCCACCAGCTATTCAGAAACCTCTTATCATCACACCTGCAAGTGTGCCTGTTCCCCTTCCTAATCAAGTTCCTGTTTCTACCCCTGCTACCGAGTCATCTGACGCTCGGGGCAAAGGGATTGCTACTGATTTGCCTGCCCTGACGGAGGCGCCGAAGACAACCACTGTTGAAGCCTCCCAGCAAGAGATGGAGGAGATCCTCAAGATTATCAAGAAAAGTGATTTCAACGTAGTTGAGTAGCTGGGGCACACCCCATCAAATATTTCTATGCTATCACTGTTGTTGTGTTCAGAGGCCCACGCCAAGGCTCTGATATCCTTCCTGAAGATGGCCCATGTGCCACAAGAAACGTTTGCTGATCAATTTACTAATTGTGTGGCCAACTTGACTGCCGATAATGGGTTGGGCTTCTCTGACGCCGATCTGACCGCCAAAGGAAAGAACCATAACGACACCCTGCATGTCTCTATTGAATGCAGGGGCACTACTCTTGCCCATGTGTTGGTAGACACCGGTTCTTCACTGAACGTATTGCCCAAGAAGGCCCTAGACAGGTTGGACTGTGAGGGTTTGGAGCTCAAGCCTAGTAACATTGTTGTCCGAGCCTTTGACGGTTCAAAGAGGATGGTACATGGTGAAGTTGACATTCCAATCAGGGTTGGTTCTCAAGTTTTTGATTCAACTTTCTATGTGATGGACATCCGTCCATCCTACTCTTGTTTGCTGGGTCGTCCATGGATCCACAAGGCTGGAGCTGTGACCTCCACACTACATCAGAAGCTTAAGTTCCCGGTTAGGGGGAAGATCGTGACAGTGCAGGGGGAAGAAGAATATATGGTCATCCACCTTAACTCGTTCCGGTACATAGAAATGGATGGGGAATTCATTGAGACCCCCTTTCAGCACTTTGAAGAGGTGCCTCAGACACTGGCATCAGCTGAAACTGTGATTGAAGACCCTCCTTTGAAGATGGCTTCCTTAAAGGATGCCCGGGCTGTGATTGAGAAGGGTGAGTGCGCAAACTGGGGCTGACTTCCTGACTTTACTCCAAAGACTGACAAGTTTGGTCTGGGTTTCACTGCAGAAGCTCAGAGGGCTGTTCGCAAAGCAAGAATTAGAAGACCTCCTGTGTTCATCACCAACCCGGGAGTGAATGCCATTGAAGACGACATGGAGGAATCTGAATTCGACAGCTGGATCTACCCAACAACCGACAGTGGACTAAGCAACTGGACTGCCAAAGACTTCACACCTATTACTTTTGTCACTCAGTAATGAACTCTTTTGTTTTCAATTTGTAACAAACAATATGTTGAAACTTTTATGGCTCGGTGTCCTACCTGGGGCACCGCGGCTTCATTTGGGAGGGCTTTTGTGTGTCATTTTCATATATCATCAATAAAAACATTGGACGTTTGTTGCATTTCAAAATCTTGCACTCCTTTTCTTTCTTTATTATATATTGCAAAACAGCTATATTTACACACACTCACTTATACAGGTTCCAATCCACTCTGGATATCACTGGTAACGACTCTGCTACTGCCAGTTATGACTTCGAAAATCCGATCAACTTAGCCGAAGACGAAGGTGAAGATGATTGTGAAGTGCCTGGTGAACTTGCAAGACTGCTACTCCAGGAAGAGAGGGCCATTCAGCCACATGAAGAGCCAGTGGAAACGGTAAATCTGGGTACTGAGACAGACAAAAAGGAAGTCAAGATCGGTGCCAATCTAGAGCTCAGTGTGAAGCAACGATTGATTCAGATGCTGCATGACTATATGGAAATCTTTGCCTGGTCTTACGAAGACATGCCTGGGTTGGATACCGACATTGTGGTTCATCACCTGCCTACCAAGGAAGACTGCCCTCCGGTTAAACAGAAGGTCCGCCGTATGCGTCCAGAAATGTCCGAGAAAATCAAAGCCGAGGTTATGAAACAATTTGATGCCGGGTTTCTAGCAGTAACTTCTTACCCTCAGTGGATTGCCAACGTGGTTCCAGTTTCGAAGAAGGATAGTAAGGTCCGAATGTGTGTTGATTACAGGGATTTGAACAGGGCAAGCCCTAAGGATGATTTCCCTCTGCCTTATATCGACGTTCTGGTTGATAATACTGCTCAGCATAAAGTTTTCTCCTTCATGGACGGCTTCTCCCGTTATAATCAGATCAAGATGGCTCCTGAAGACATGGAGAAGACCACTTTTGTCACTCAGTGGGGCACCTTTTGCTACAAGGTCATGCCTTTTGGATTGAAAAATGTTGGGGCAACCTACCAACGTGCCATGGTTGCTTTATTTCATGATATGATCCATCACGAGATAGAAGTATACGTCGACGATATGATTGCAAGGTCCCAAACTGAGGAGGAACACCTTGACCACCTACGAAAGCTGTTTGACCGTCTGAAGTTGTACAAGCTGAGGTTGAACCCAAACAAATGCACCTTTGGGGTGAGATCTGGAAAATTTCTAGGCTTCATCGTAAGCGACAAAGGTATTCAAGTGGACCCTGCCAAGGTGAAAGCCATACAAGAGATGCCAACTCCCAAGACAGAGAAAGAAGTTAGAGGCTTTCTAGGACGATTGAACTACATTGCCCGATTCATCTCGCATCTAACTGCTACATGTGAACCAATCTTCAAGCTGCTGAAGAAAGATCAAGTAGTACGTTGGAACGATGAATGTCAGGCCGCTTTCAAAAAGATCAAAGAGTATCTCCAAGAACCACCCATTCTTATGCCACCGGTTGAAGGGAGACCTCTAATCTTATACTTGATAGTACTTGACAACTCAATGGGGTGTGTGCTGGGACAGCATGACGAGTCTGGCCGAAAAGAACACGCCATTTATTACCTGGGCAAAATTTTTACCGATTGTGAGACCCGGTACTCACTGCTCGAGAAAACTTGCTGCGCTCTGGTATGGGCTGCTCGCCGGCTGAGACAGTATATGTTGACTCACACTACTCTTTTGATTTCAAAAATGGATCCAATCAAGTACATATTCGAAAAGCATGTCTTGTCCGGAAGAATAGCAAGATGGCAGATGATCTTGACGGAATATGACATCCAATACATGACTCAAAAAGCAATCAAGGGAAGTGTATTGGCAGACCATTTGGCACACCAGGCGGTGGACAATTACCAGTCAATGAACTTTGAATTTCCAGACGAGGATATCATGGTAGTAACTGATTGTGAAGTACCTGGACTGGAGGAAGGACCTAAGGAAGGATCCGCTGGTCTATGCACTTTGACGGAGCTTCGAACGCTTTGGGTAATGGTATCGACGCTGTGATCATATCCCCTAAAGGCACTCATACTCCACTTACCGCCCGGTTATGTTTCAACTGCACCAACAACATGGCGGAGTATGAGGCATGTATCATGGGTCTTCAAGCTGCAATTGATTTAAGGATCAAGTTTCTGAGTGTCTTCGGAGATTCCGCTCTCGTGATCAATCACGTCAAAGGCGAGTGGGATACGAAACACCCGAATCTTATTCCTTACAAGGAATACGTGCTGACATTGCTTCCCCACTTCGAGGAGATAAGTTTTGAACACTTCCTAAGAGAGGAGAATCAGTTAGCGGACGCGTTGGCTACAATGTCTTCTATGTTCAAAGTCAAATGGGATAACGAGGCTCCCCGGATCATCATTTGGAAGTTGGATGAACCTGCATATTGCTGTGATCTTGAGACTGAAGAGGTAACTGAAAAACCCTGGTATCATGAAGTGAAAAGGTACCTTGAAGCTCAAGAATACCCCAAAGGCGCATCTGTTAACGACAAGAAATTCCTGAGAAGGTTTGCAGCAAAGTTCTTCCTCAGCAATGGCATTCTCTACAAGCGAAACCATGATTCAACCTTACTGCGTTGTGTGGATAAGACTGAAGCAGAAAAGATCATGGCGGAGCTACATGAAGGTACCTTCGGAACACATTCCAGTGGACATACCATGGCAAAGAAAATCCTTCGGGCAGGATATTTCTGGTCCACAATGGAAGCCGACTGTTATCAGCATTCTCGAACATGTCATAAATGCTAGATCTATGATGATAAGGTGCATATTCCTCCGGTTCCTCTGAACGTCTTGACAACACCTTGGCCTTTTGCAATGTGGGGCATTGATATGATCGGCGAGATCCGACCTACGGCATATAACGGGCATCGCTTCATCTTGGTAGCAATTGATTACTTTACAAAATGGGTTGAAGCAGCTTCCTACACTACCGTAACCAAAAGCGTCGTGGCACGGTTCATTCGGCACAACCTGATCTGTCGGTACGGTGTACCTGAGAGGATCATTACGGATAATGGTACCAATATTAACAACAAGATGATCACTGAGCTCTGCAAGCAATTCAAGATACAACACCACAACTCTTCTCCATATCGGCCGAAGATGAATGGGGCTGTCGAAGCGGCAAATAAAAACATCAAGAAGATTGTGCAGAAGATGACAGTGACCTACAAAGATTGGCACGAAATGTTGCCGTTTGCTCTTCATGGGTACCGTACCTCAGCACGGACGTCAACAGGGGCAACTCCCTTTTCCTTGGTCTATGGCGTGGAGGCAGTCTTGCCTATTGAAGTCCAGATACCCTCTCTCCGGATAATGAAGGATGCAGGTTTGAGCAAAGACGACTGGATCCAGACTCAGCTTGATCAGTTAAACCTAATCTACGAAAAGAGACTCACTGCTATTTGTCATGGTCAGACGTACCAAAAACGGATGATCAGGGAATTTAACAAGAAGGTCAGACGACAAGAGTATCAAGTCGGAGATCTGGTAATCAAGCGCATCATTCTCCCTCAAAGTGATCCCAGGGGAAAATGGACCCCTACGTACGAAGGGCCATTTGTGGTTAAACATATCTTCTCAGGAGGAGCTATGATTCTAACCACCATGGATGGTGACGACCTTCCTCACCCCGCCAATGCAGACATAGTAAAAAGATACTACGCATGAATTAAAGACCCGCTAGGTTGACACACCTAGGCAAAAATAAGGGCTTCCTGGCGAACCAAAAGGGTTCGGGCAAAAATAAGGGATGAAATGAAAAATCTGTACACCCGGCAAGTCGAAAACCTGAAAAGGCGGCTTGGGCAAAAATGGGTATCCCGATGGACTGAAAACCCGAAAGGGCGGTCCAGGCAAAAGTTAGGGATAAAGCGTAATACTATGTCTCATTGGATCACCTTGCATCCAGAATTCGACATCAACTATCAGACTTCGGCATCAATCAATCAGCTTCATCTTCAACTAAGCAACAAAGTGATGAGACGCTTGAAGACATAAAGGCGATAGCAGAGTTGGAACCCAGTGGGATTATTTTTCACATAGCTGTTTTGTTTCTTTTCACAAAATTGTATAAACTCTATTTTGCTCGGCGGCGTTCTCTTATTAGGACGTCAGCCTCTTGTACAAAAACGCCTATTTACAGGCAAATTTCAAAATCAATACAAGTTCAATTTTTCAGACAAATTACCCATTGTTTTTCCTTTTTCTGTTTTGTTTTGCAAAAAGCGTCCAATATTCGTTTTTGATATATGCATTTGACATTAATTGCTAATCATGAATAGTTGCATACGAAACAAAGGACTAATTACAGGTGACATCAGAAACAGGGGCAATTTAGAATTGTCTAAGCGATCTAGTTGCTCTGTCCACCGAGGTACCAAGGTAAGTTCGGCTGAAGAACGTAACCAAGTTACCTCAACTCCCCACAGAGTAAGACCAGATTTCAGCAATACTCTCCCCCAGGCAGAGTTAGTCTCCCATCAGCCCTGAAAAGGCACATTGTTCCCCTAGCAAGTCAGCGATACTCTCCTCAAGCAGAGTTTAGTCTACTGTCAGCCTAAAGGAAGTTGGGCATCCCCAGAAGATCTCAACATTCCCCAGCGGAGTATAGACATTCCTCAGCCAGCGTCCCCGGCAGTCTTAATATAAGATTGTTCCCCGGCGGAATACCGACATCCAGTGGAACCATTCCCCAGTATAGTCCAAAGTTTCCCTAGGAAAGTGGAATCCATATCTCCAGCAGATTCTGAAGCTTATCCCCACTAGATTCTGGAAGCTTATCACCTGCAGAGTACGTACGCATCTCTCCGACTTCATTCAAAGGTTATTTCCCCACCAGGGTATAACTGGGTTATCCTCAGCTAATTACCACGGAAAGATCGTCCTCGGCGAAGTTCTTCCTATTCCTCAGCGGAGTTCATCAAATTCCCCAACATAACTTATCAGTGGAATCCTCAGCGGAGCTCTCATCAAAACCTCAGCGAAGTATCTCTTCCCAACAGAGTAATTCCCTGCAGAGAAATCTCTCCAACAAGTTTATTCCCCAACGGAGTCATTTTCTCCTATCGGTTTATTCTTGCGACCATCATCCCCAGCGGAAACGAAGAACTCTACTCTTCAACATCAGCCCAGGATTCCACAAACTCCCGACACTCGTCAAGGATTTATTTTCCTAGACGAAAATACATTCATAGACATTTCAAATTTCATACATACATGATAAAGTGCATACGACACTGTCTCATTGTGAGCATCATGACATCATGCATCTCATACAACATGACATTGCATACAACTAATGTTTTGCCTTTTCAGGAAAAGGTCAATCCAAAGATGATTACTATCAACTATCGCAATTCTAGATTCGATTCCTGTATCTAGCCAGGGCATATCTGTGAGCGATTGATTGTAGATTCGATACCTGTATCTAGCCAGGGCATATCTGCATGAAGAGTTTGAAGATCAACCCCTGTAACAGGCCAGGAAATTATCTTTCATTCTCAGGTCAGAGGTTTACACCTGTATCCAGCCAGGAAAGCTATCTCTACCAACCTTTTGCAAATTCCAGATTCGATTCCTGTATCTAGCCAGGGCATATCTGTAGATGACCAATTCCAGATTCGATACCTGTATCCAGCCAGGGCATGTCTGTAGACAACCAATTTCCGGATTCGATTCCTGTATCTAGCCAGGGCACATCTGTGAGCAACTGATTGTGGATTCGATACCTGTATCTAGCCAGGGCACGTCTACATGAACAGTTTAGAGATTCGATACCTGTATCCAGCCAGGGCACGTCTGTAAACAACCTTTTGAAGTTCCAGATTCGATTCCTGTATCTAGCCAGGGCACATCTGTGAGCAACTAATTATGGATTCGACTCCTGTATCTAGCCAGGGCATATCTGCATGAAGAGTTTGAAGATCAACACCTGTAACAGGCCAGGAAACATCTTCCTTTCTCAAAGTACGCAAGTTCTCGCTAAGGAATCTCTTACGCGATCAACACTTCCAAATGGCATCTATAAGCCCATTCCCGACAAGGTTCTATAACACCTCCAGATGGCATCTATAAGCCCATCCTCCTATCCACCATCTCTTCCAAATGGCATATATAAGCCCATTCCCGCCATCACATTGCTGATACTCCAGTATGCAAGTGCAAATTTCAGGGCACTCTAGTGTCCAATCTACTTTTACCCTCGAGTCGCGAAAGGCAAGCTTGCCAATCTAACTCTTCAGGTTCAAGAAGATTGACCAGGGGCAACTGTTGTACCCCAAAATTTGCCCTCCCATTTTCTTCAACATTTCCTCACCACAAGACCCTTGGAGCTCAAGATCAAGTTAGGGTTGTGCTCTGCTCAAGACTTCTCCTTGCATTATTGACCCAAATTAGGGTTTGAGTTTGCACAAAGATGTTTTGACCTAAAAGGCCAAAAGTGACTTTCATGATTCATGTTGGACTCACAAGTTTATCCATACCAAGTTTCAAGCCTTGATTCCAATCTTTGCCCAGTCAATTGGACAGTTGACCTAGAAATCAGCTGTATTGGGGAAAAAGTCAACTATGGTCAATTGACAGTCAAACCTCATGATTTTTGACCCACATCAACATTATGAACTCACATGAACCATTTGGTCAAGTTTGGATCACAATTCCACAAGAAATTTGATCAGATCACCAAAAGGGCAAAATGGTCATTTTTAGGGTTTTGACTGCACAAAGGCAATTTTTGACTGTTTAACCTAGCCAATGGCAAACCAAGCTCACATATGGACTCAAGGATCCAATGGCATTGTCTTGAAATGCTCAACAAGTTCAAAAGATCCCAAATGCACAAGATTGACAGATGAATTTTCCAGTCAACTGAGCCAAATTTGACTGTATACTGAAAAGTCAAACTTTGACTTTTTGGTCAAAATCAAGTGTCAAGATTCATTTTTCATCAAGACATGTCAAATTATGAAACTTGTTCATCAAGAAATCAAAAATTGCAAATTAGGGTTTAAAATGAATAATTTTCATAACTTAGAAATTTTCTAAGTTATGAAGATCCCTAATTTTTTCCTAACTTTGTCCCATTTTTTCATCAAGATACATTTGGATTCAAGGAAAACTCAAAACATGAAAGTTGTAGTCCATTGCAAAATCTACAACTTTTATTAACAAAGTTTCCTCAAAAGAAGCTAGTAGCTCAAGTTATGATTTTTGGAACAAGGGTGCAAAACATTCTTAACTTAGAAAAATTTTGACCTATTCTAGGCAGGATTTTTGCCTAACTTCATGGCCACTTTTCACATGCTTCCACTTGGAATTTCAACTTGCATTACAAAGATGGATTGTAGTACACATTCCAAGCTTTCCAAAATGTCCAAGAACTTCTCAAACACCCTTGTGGTTAGGGAGAATCGAATTTGTCAATATGGGCAAAAGTCACTTTGATTCATGGCCAAAGGCATGTTCATAACTTGTGCATTTTCAAACTCAGCATGGTTCAAGCTAGTTACAGGCCTCTAATCTCATTTACACTCAATAATTAAATGCCAATCAATTGTGCCAAGGCATTATTTTATGCATTTCGACATTACATGAAGAATTAAGCCTTAATTAGAAAAAGCAAGTTATCCATTTTTGTAAAGTTACACTTTATGTCAAGTTTGCAATCCAAGAGGTACAATGCAAATCTCTGAGGCACAAAGGCATGGACATATCCCACTGATCAAGACTCAAGTGTGCAGCATAGTTTAGGGCTTGGGACAGGCTTGTATAGGAACTCACATTTCCTTGCTTCACATAGAAGAAACTTGGCAAATACAACAACAACTCACATTGCTGCAAGAACTAGCCTAAGCAAACATTGTGAACACATTCCATACTCCTCAACTGACCTGAAACACGAGCCAACTACCTTCAATACCTCCCTAAACATCAAAACACCATTTTTCTGCACAAAACAGGGCATCCCTGCAGATTGAGTTGCACAACTCAGTTTGCTCGTGCGTTTTGGCCAAAGCTGGTTCATACACACTCCCTACCATCCATTGAAACTATCCCAAGCCCTAGCTACAGACTGTAACACCTCTAACCAACTTCACCATTTTCACTTTTTCTATTTTGCAGGTTGACTTCTATAGCTCGACTCATTTAGTTTCAAAGCAAGCTAAAGGTTGGAGAAGCATCCCTGAACTTCAAGCAAGCTGTACAAGTCCTCACATTGCCTTGAAAGTACCTCCATTGTCATACACGTATCAAGCTGAAACAGGTAAAACTTTGGACTTCTATCTCTCAATCTAGGAAGAGTTAGACTTAGGTTTATGAATGAAAAATACTCTACTCATGGCCCTGAAGCTACACATATAATTACTTTGCATTTATGTTGTGTGTACTGAGAGAATTTGGAACCTGAACATTAGAAAAAACTTAGGTCAGGAATTAGGGATGAAGAAATTCTCTTTCATTTCTTAGAGTTAAGTCAAGTTCTTTATATGTCTAGATTCGTCTCTTGATGCTCTACATTTTTGGTGTTATGAGTTTTGCTTGAAAGTCCAAGAATCAGGATGTTTGAATCAGTAGGAGAAACACGCGTTTTTTGACAAACTGGCTGGAGGTTGAAGAAGATAGACTTGGGCTGGGCCTGAGTTTTGTTTTCCTTTTTGCACCACTTTTCCACACTTGCACCCCCTTGGCCCATTGTGTTTTATTTTTATTATTTTTGACTTTTGATTTTTGTTTCTGATTTGTTTATTTTTGTCAAAGCATAAAAAATATTAAAAATAATTTTCTCACATTTTTTGCATTTTATTTGATATTTATTTTGTTTCATTTAGTTTTATATGTAAATAAACATAAATATACTTTTATTTAAAATACCAAAATAATCCAAATACATTTTTATTTTCTGATTTTATTTTGTTTTATCTTTTAAAAACATTTTATAAAAAATATACTTTTTTTTTATAAATAATAAATATTTTATTTTTGTACATATTTAATATATTTAGTAAATATTATAAATACTTATATATTTATTAGAATATTTAGGGAAAAATACAAAAATAATACATTTTTATTTTTATTAATATTTAACTTAAAAAATCACTTTTTTACAATATACTTTCTTTTTATTTATTTTTTGTACATAATTAATAAATATTGTATATATTAAATAATAAACACATTTTATTTAGTAAATTAGGGTTTGCCCTAAAAACATAAAAATACCCAAAAATTAATCCTTTTTATTTTTGTTTATTTGACACATAAAAAATACTTTTACATACATATAAAAATCATTTTTTTTGCATCTTGCATATTTATTTTATTTTATTTAATTATTGAATAATTAAATAACTTGTATATTCAATTTGGATGTAATAGTTTAGGTTTTAATTTCTTGCTAAAATATCCCCCATTTGAATATTTGTACCCCCCATCCCATAATTTGTGTTGTAATAATTTAGGACCTTTAAATTCCGCATTTTAAAAGCTTTCTAAATATGCCATGATAGACTTAGGGTTTGTATGCAAAAAATCAACCAAGCAATAGCTTGACCTAATTCAAAGATAACAAAGCATGAAAATGGACAACACCAATCACACTTGCACCCCTAGGGTTACTCCACTTGTTGCCTTCAATAATGGGCCATATTGCATGTTAGGTATCTTTGGTAAAACAAAACAAATTCGAATGATCATAGTCCCTCGATGACGCTTTCAAAAGTTGCCTAAAAATGATCAAGTCCCTTAAAGGAAAAATTGCCCAAAGATACTTGGCACCATTGCAATCATGGTCTAAACGATGACCCGCGCCCGTCCCGTTCACGTCCTAACACAAGATTGTCCACCAAACACAACGGTGGAACAAAATTGTTAAAAGGGTTAAAACATAACAAAGATCTTTGAGAAATTTAGGGTAGATAGCCCTTGGTTACTTGCCAACTTGCAAAACAAAAATACTTGCCTATTTTTCAAAACCACACATCACAGCACTTTCAAAACAACTTTCAAAAACATTGAAACTTTTTTAAAAGACATACACCTTTGTATACATCCCAACATGGATCATTACAAAGGTTGCCACCACATTGGCCTCTTTTCAAAACATTTTCAAAACCCACACACAAAGCACCATTTCAAACAATTGAAAGCACCATTTCAAACAATTGAAAATCAAGGCAAGTTGATCTAAGCAAGTAACTAAGAGCCCATGGATAACCATGGATAGAAAGGGTGCTAATACCTTCCCTTTCTATAATCTACTCCCCGAACCCAAGAAAACATCTCAAAGGTTTTTGCTGTGCTTTTTAACCTTTCCTTAGGATAAAATAAAAAGTCGGTGGCGACTCTTGCTCAACCGAAACATTTGCGAAAACAAACGCAAAACCTCAAGTCAGTTCTCCCACCGTATCACAAAACTGGTGACTCTGCTTGGGAATACTTTAAAGTGGAGTAACCTTAGGGCTTAGATCACCCTCTTGCATGACTAAATTGTTTGTTTTGATTGCTTTATATCTTGGCTCTCTTGTTTGGGTTTGCAATCCTACACCCGGATTTGGGGAAACATTCATAGATAACAATACATTGTGGAAACTGTGCGGGGTATACCGACACGGTCGAAGCAATAGCTATATTAGTGCGACATATTTGTGAGTACCGGTAACCCTTGAGTTCAATCAAGGAGAGTACGGGGCCGCTGAGTGATGTCACCAAGCACTAATGGCCTAGAACCTTACTTGACCATCTTGGCCTTTCATTAGGAGTAGTGAGATGACCGGCTTTGGTGCAGTCCGAAGTTGGTAGATACTCGATACTACACTCATTGAGGGTTGTTTTCTTGGAATATTTTGGTCGCTAGTTAAGTGGCTAAACCAAAACAATGAACATGGAAAACAATCCAGTGATATTGAGCTCCTTAGAACCCGGTTACTATTTATATGACAGGTTTTTAAGCCAATTACATTCAAGAGGGTACTTACCTATGAAACCCCATGCAAGCCTGAAACTAGGGTTTTGTGTGAATTGCTTGTACATATGTTTGTGCATACATCATGAACATCATAAAGCATCATATGCATTCACTAACCATTTCAAGGGTTTGGATCTTCATCTTTGTTCTTGTTTTGTAGGTCATGGAAATTCTTCGCAGGAAAACTATCCAAGTCAACCTTGTGAGAATCCCTCCTCAACTCAAGGAGCTCACATCCAGAATTCCGGAAAGCTCTCCCTTCAGTGAAAGACATGGTAGACTGCTCAGCCTAGTCAACACCAGCATTGAAGAGGACATGGTAAAGGTGTTGTTCCAGTTCTTTGACCCCCTTCACCACTGTTTCACTTTCCCCGACTACCAATTGGTGCCCACTTTGGAGGAATTTTCTCAACTCCTGAGAATTCCTATTCTTAATCAACTACCCTACAACGGTACGAAAAAAGAACCAAAGCCTGAAGATGTTGCTCAAGCACTACACTTGCAACCATCTGACATCAAGGGGCATTGGGAAACTAGAAGCGGTGTCAAAGGCTTGTTGGCAAAATTCTTGTTTGAGAAGGCACAAGAGTATTGGAATTCATTGGATCTACAAGCCTTTGAAGAAATTGTGGCACTCCTCATTTATGGGTTGGTCTTGTTCCCAAATCCTGACCAGCTTGTAGATGTCAACGCCGTCAAAATCTTCTTATCCAGAAATCCAATACCGACATTGCTTGGGGACATTCTTCACTCATTTTACACACGAACAATGAGAAAGAGGGGTGTTCTCATGTGCTGTACTCCTCTCCTTGCAAGGTAGTTTATTTCGCACCTTCCACAATCTGTTTTGAAGAATGACCAAGGCTTAAGGTGGTCACAACGATTGATGACCCTCACTCACTCTGATGTACATTGGTGTTCTCGGTCCAGAGAAAATGTCATCATCATCGATCGTTGTGGAGAGTTCCCTAATGTTCCATTGCTTGGCATTAGAGGAGGCATTACCTACAACCATTGTCTAGCCTTGAGACAATTTGGATATGCACGGAGGGATGGCCTTCACGACATGTTGATTCCTGACCTAGTTTTTGACTTTGACAACGATGCGCAAGGACTTCGCCAAAGATTCATCAGAGCTTGGAGGATGCCTAACAAGGTAGACAGCAAGACATTGGGGCACAAGAACTCCATCCCTCTTGAGCCTTATCTCAAGTGGGTACGAACCCGAGCCCAGATTCTAATAATGCCTTACCCTCATGTTCTCCCCGTGATTAAAGAGCCCGTTAAGGAAGGAGAGGTTCCTTACACCATCCTATATCCTGACATGCCTACATCGTGGGAGGAGATGTAGAAGATTTGGATCCAACTCAAGGAGGAATGGAACACTTTTGAAGCCAACTTCTATGCCAGTGAGAAGAAGGTTTTGGAGCTTACCCACCGAATCCATGAGGAAGAGACCCTTAACACCTACATCGCACCAAAGAGGATGCGCAACGTCTTTTTACCTTGAGAAGTTTTTGTAATATTTGGCCCATGGGGCATTTATGTACTGACAAATTTCTTCTTATTAATATGACGTGCGTTCTTTTTGTTTGCAACAATTTTGAATTTGCTAAATCCTTGAATGCATTGCATACATAAGCATATCATTCATCATACGCATAAGCAGGTCTCCACACCAGGTTTCCTTATCTTTCTGCTGTTTATTTCAGTAAGATGGATCTCGAACAGACAGTCAAGGACTTGCAGTCTCAGAATTCACAGTTTCAACAACTCCTGATGACCTTGGCTAAGGGTCAGGAAGATCTGAAAGCCCTGCTGGGGAACAAAGAGCAAGTGAAAAAGAAGAAGAAAAGAATCGGGGTGGCTACCCTAGGAAGAAGGTTTGAGGGTGAAGCCATAAGAGTGCTTGAATTTCCCCCTACATCTGAAAAAGGAACCAGTAAAGGGAATGCGGCTGCGGTACCTTCCGAATCCGAGGTTGAAGAAGAGGAGGCTGAAGAAGACGAAGACTACTCTGATCAACAATACCCGCCCTCCGATGATAAGTACAAAGGCTTGGAAGACAGGTTGGCAGCTATGGAGCTGCAGAGAGTTCCTGGCTTAGATTTCGAAGATTTGGGATTAGTTGCTGGAATTGTGATCGGACTTGGTTGCTTAAATTCCCCAGGCACTTCACAATCATCCTCACCTTCATCCTCGACTTGGTTGATCGGACTTTCGAAGTCATAACTGGCAGTAGCAGAGTCATTATCAGTGGGATCCAGAGTGGATGTAGACCTGTATATGTGAGTGTGTGTAAGACAAATAGCTATTTTGCAAGATAGAAAAGAAAAACAAGGAGCGCAAAATTTGTAATGCAAAAAAACTTCCAATGCTTTTATTAATGATATATGGAAATGACACATAATAAGCCCTCAAACAAAGCCACGGTGTCTCGGGTAAGGCATCGGGCCGTAAAGTTTAAAATTGTCTGTTACAAATCCGAAACAAAAGTCTATTACTGTGTAATAAAAGAAATTGGCACGAAGTCCTTTGCCGTCCAATTGCTTAGTCCACCACCAACAGTCGGGTAAATCCAGTTGTCAAACTCAGACTCTTCATCATCGTCTTCAATCGCATTCACTCCCGAATTACTGATAAATAGGGGAGGTCCTCCAATCCGCGCACGTCGAACAACCCTTTGAGCTTCTGCAGTAAAACCCAAACCAAACTTGTCAGTCTTGTGTGCAAAGTCAGGGAGTTGGCCCCAATTCGCACACCCACCTTTTTCAACAACATCCCGGGCATCCTTGAGGGAAGCCATCTTCATTGGAGGATCTTCAGCAACAGTTTCAGTCGACGTCAGAGTCTGGGGGACTTCTTCAAAGTTTTGACACGAGGTTTCAATGAACTCCCCGTCCATTTCCATATACCGTAAAGAGTTGAGGTGGCTTACCATGTACTCCTCTTCCCCTTGTACTGTAACAATTTTCCCCTTCACTGGATATTTTAACATCTGGTGGAGCGTAGAAGTTACTGCCCCAGCTTTATGGATCCACGGGAGACCCAGTAAACAAAAGTAAGATGGCCGAATGTCCATCACATAGAATGTAGACGTGAAAGTCTGGGAACCAACCTTAACAGGAATATCCACTTCTCCATGTAACATCCTTTTGGACCCATCAAAGGCCCTAACCATAATATTGCTTGGTTTCAACACCAACCCTTCACAGTCTAATCTGTCTAGCGCTTTCTTGGGTAAAACATTCAACGAGGACCTAGTGTCCACCAGCACGTGAGCCAGAGTAGTGCCCCTACACTCGATTGAAACATGTAAAGCATCATTGTGATTCTTTCCCTTGGCAGTCAAGTCTGCATAGGAGAAACCCAACCCGTTATCAGCAGTCAAACTAGCCACACAGTCTTTGAACTGATCAACAGATGTTTCCTGGGGCACGTGCGCAGTTTTTAGGAAAGCAATCAGAGCCTTAGCATGGGCCTCTAAGAACAACAATAAAGACAACATAGAGATATTCGACGGGGTTTGCCCCAGCTGCTCGACTACGTTGTAGTCGCTCTTTTTGATGATCTTCAAAATTTCCTCTATCTCCTGTCTAGAGGCTTCAACAGTAATCTTCTTCGGTGCCTCTGTCTGGGTAGGCTCACCGGTGATCCCTTTGACTCGAGTGTCAGATGACTCAGCGACAGGGGTAATGACTGGCGTGAGAATTGGAAAAGCAGTAGATGTACTGGAGGGTGTAATAACAACAAGCTTCTGAACAGTTGGTGGGGAAATTTCAGGAGAGAAAAGTCTTCTGCTGTGGGTGACCTTGCTAGATCCAACAATATTGCTGACGTCAGTATCAACCTCTCCAACCTTCAAGTCTTGCTTAATCCCATGATAATATACGTCAGCCCCATAGTGCCACGGGACAGCCTTATCTGACGTGTAAAGGATAGGTCCAGGAATGGTAATGATCAATGGAGCAATTCTCGGAACATATGTAATTCTAACAGGCTTTCTCGAGGAAGCCTTGAAAGAATTGGCGGAAATGGTGATTATTGAAACATTTTCAATAGGAATCAATGGAACCACAGTTTTCTCGAACAAAATTTCTTTGTTATCCATCAGGTGTTGGACACCTGACTTCAATAGATGGCAACCAGTAAGTAGGACGGAACACAGGTGGCAACCTTCGCCACAACCCGGAAATAAGTCAGCTAACAAAAGGTTCTTCTTCACAGTCATCAATAGAGTAGCAATGTCTTTTACGGAAGTCACAAACAAGTCATCATCCACAACATTCACTCCATGCTTGGGCATTGGAGCAGTCATAACATTGGGCTTTTCAGGCGCTTCAAACTCAATTTCCTTAGCTTCAATCAGATCCTGCACCTTATTCTTCAAGGCCCAGCAGTTATTCGTATCATTCCCCGGGCTATCGGAGTGAAAAGCACAACGGGCGTTCGGATTATACGACGGAGAGGTGGTAAGGGGATTCTTTGGAGCTTCCCTCAGAGTCACCAAGTTGGTCTGTAATAACTGCGGCAGAATTTGAGACAGGGTCATACTGAGCCGAGTGAATTGTTGCGGCGGCCTCTCTGCTCTTTGCTGAGTGTTGCATTGTGGGGCAACAATTGGTTTTGATATTACCACCATATTTACTGCTTGGCAGCGCCCAGGTCGATTTTGGATCTTTGAGCTGTAAACTACACTAGATTCCTTCTTGAAAGGTTTCTTCTCGGTACTTGACGAAGCACCTTTCTGTATCTTGCCAGTTTTGATACCGGCCTCAATTCTCTCCCCAATCATAATCAACTCAGTGAAACCAGACGATGAACTTTCGATCAAATGATTGAAATAGGGGCCAAACAAGGTCCCAAGAAACATATCCACCAACTCCCTATCAGCCAGAGGGGGTTGTACTCTCCCAGCAAGGTCCCTCCATTTCTGAGCATAGTCCTTAAAACCTTCGCTCACACCCATAGACATACCCTGAAGTTGGGTACGCGTGGGAGCAAGGTTGGCATTGTACTGGTATTGCTTGTAAAAAGCAGCGGAAAGGTCCTCCTGGTGACAGACGTTAGCTCCTTCTAGTCGGTAGAACCATTCAAGTTGAGTCCCTGAAAGACTATCTTGAAAGAAATGAATCTAGAGGTTCTTATCAGCAGTATATGGTTGCATCTTTCTAACATACGAGCAAAGGTGTAACTTTGGGCAGGAGATCCCGTCGTATTAGCAAAGACATGAGCTTTAAACTTGTGGGGAATCACCACCCCGGATGCCAAACCCAAATCTCCAAAGTCTAACCCAGGTACCTTCTGGACCTCCATCGCGCTTAACCGGTCCTCAAGTTGCTTATACCTATCCTTAGCCAGAGGATACTGGTCTTCATCAAAGTCAGTCTCATTGTCAGAAACCACAAGGCTAGGAGCCCCCCTTTCTTCTTGATTCTCTCCCCCTCCAAATGAGTGAGATAAATCAATATCCTGTCTCAATCTGTTTCTAAACCTGTGACCCATATTCAGGAGGACCACCTTCTTCTTCTTCTTCTTCTTATTCTTCTTCTTATCCTTCAAGATCAGAGTCTTCAGATCTTGCTGACCCTTGGCCAAGTTCATGAACATTTCCTGGAACTGAGCATTCTGAGCTTGCAGAGCCTTGATGGCTTGATCAGTTGATGTTTTAGAAGACATGTTGTGCTGAAATAAACAGTGAAGAAGATGAGAAACCTGTAAGGGTACCTGTGATGAGGTGCATTGGAATGGAATGTGTATGATATGATTTCAAAGACTTTAGGGAGATTCAAATTTGTAAACCAAAATGAAACACACTTTTATTAGATAAAAAAAACTTGAAACAATGTTTAACAAATGCCTTTAAGGCGTTACAAAAGAAAAACTGAAAAGTAAATCAAAACTAGAAATAGCAAAAGACATCAGTGCTCCCATGGTCGTTTTGCTTTGGTGCTGACATAGTCGTTGAGGACCTTCCCATTCTCCAGCTGCCCTTTAAGCTTCAGGATCTTCCGTTCTTGTTCATGATACTTATCTCTGTAAGTATTCTATTCTTCTCTTAGCTGGATCCAAGACCTTTTCAATTCCCCAATGTCAGTAGGCATGTATGGATGGAGGATGGTAGGAGGAACCCCTTCTTCATCAGTATGTTCCACTATCACAGGTAAGACATCTTCGTAGGGCATCCCCAGCTTTTAAGCACAGGCTCGAATCCACCAAAGATACAGTTCCATCGGGAGAGAGGTCTTCATTCCTAGCTCATGTGGATCATACCTGTGCACCCTGTTCCAAGCTCGTATGAATTTGCGGCGATGTCCCTCAACATCCCCCATAAAGTCAAAGACAATGTCCAGAAGCAGCAACTCATGAGGACCGTCCCTTCGCGCTCGCCCAAACCGCCGTAAGGCCAAACAAGGATTATAGGTGATCCCTCCTCTAATTCCAAGTAATGGAACATTGGGGTATTCCCCACAACGATCAATAACAGCTACTTCTTCCATGTCTTTAGTACTCTAGATGATTTCCGTGTGAGCAAGGGACATAATTCTGTAGGCCTAACCCATGCCTTCCTCGTTCTTCAAAACAAATTTGGGGAGGTGAGAAATAAACCACCTCGCCAGCAATGGTGCACAGCACATGAGAGTTCCCCGTTTCCGAGCAGTACGGGCTTAAAGAGCATGCAAGATATCACCTAAGAGAGTGGGTACTGGATTATGGGACATTAAGATCTTCATCGTGTTCACATCGATAAAGGAATCTGAATTTGGGAACGGAACCAAGCCATAAATGAGAAGAACCAATATGTCTTCAAACGCTTGAAAGTCCAAATTGTCCCAGAACTGATGAGCCTGATCAACCAAGAACTTAGCCAAGAATCCTTTTATCCCACTCCGAGTTTCCCAATTAGACACCACATCTACCCTTGTAAGATGGAGGGATGAAGCAATATCCTCCGGCCTAGGAGCTGTCTTCAAACCTGTAAATGGGGTCTGCTCTAGAATAGAGATGCCGAGTAGATCAAAGAACTCCTCCAAAGTAGGGACCAACTGATAGTCCGGGAAAGTGAAGCAGTGGTGCAATGGGTCAAAGAACTGGAACAAGACACTCATCATTTGTTCATCCAGATTGGTAGTGACTAGGCTGAGGAGGTGACCATGTCTTCTGACAAAAGAAGAAGTATCAGGGACCTTTGAAACCAACTCTCTAAGTTGAGCAGGAATCTGTACGAAGCTGATCCGAATAGTGTTTCTGCACATATATGCCATGATCTGCAAAACAGAACAAAGATGAATCCCCTCGGTCTTTAAAATGGTTAGTTTGATGAAATATGCATGCAATGTCATGATGCATGATGTCATGATAAGAACACACCACATGTATCACATATAGAAAACATGGTAAGGGCAAACAAGTCACATAATAGCCCTTAAATTTCAGGCTGGCATGGAGTTTAGGTACTACCCTCTTTCAGTTTAGTTGGTTCAACCTGTCCTAGTAATAGTAATCGGGTTCTAGAGGATCTCAATATCACTGACCATCCTCGATCGGTCATAATTCCAGTTTAGCAACCTTTTCTTGCAGCCAGAATCATCACGAGAGTATGGTCTCAATGAGTGTAGCATACTGCTATTTTTCTATGGCCAAGTTGGTCAATTATAGGTTCTAAGGTCAGTTGGTGCTTAATAACCCCTTAGCAGCCCCATATTCTCCTTGTTCCGCCACAAGGGATATCGGTACAAACTAAAGTGTCACACCAACGTAGCTACTGCTTCAACCGTATCGGTCTATGCTGTATAGTTCCCTCATAGTCTATTGCTACTTACCTAAAAGGTATCCCTAGATCCAGGTTAGGATCTATAGTAACTCCGATTCAAACCCACAAAAATCAAGCAAACAATTGAAAACAATATGAACTAATCCTAAGGTACACCTCACTTTCTTCCCCAGCAGAGTCGCCAGTTCTGTGATACGGTGGCAGAACCGGACTGTTAATACTGGTTTGCGTTTTTTGTTCACAAAATGTCGCGGTAAGCAAGAGTCACCACCGTCTTATATTTTATCCAACAAGGAAAGGAAAAAAAGCATAAAAAAATTCCTTTTTCGAGATATATTCTGAGTACGGGGGGTAGATTATAGAAAGGGAAGGTAGTAGCACCCTTTCTATCCGTAGTTATCTACGGGCTCTTAGGTACTTGCTTATCATTTTCAAAATTGTTTTCTTTGTGTTTGTGGGCTTTGAAAAGTTTTTGTTTTAACTTCGATTTAACTCTTGCTTCTGTCTTCAAGAGTGTAATGAAGTGTTTTTGAAAACTTTGTTTGTAAAGGGGTGTAAGTGTGAAAAATTTGTTTGGAATGAGCAAGTACTTAAGAACTAATCTACCTACTCGAAAAAAGAATCGTTCTGTATTCGTTCCCTTTAGATAACGCTATCCTACTATTAGTGAGTAGGTAGCACCGTCGTTGGAGTTTGAGGGTCAATTCGAAAGAGGGGCATACGGTCACTAAAGCAATGTTAGGATGTTTTAGTGGTAACCCTAATGTTTTAGATCATTTATCTGAGGCAACAATTCCGAGGCAACTTTCCGAGGCAAGTTTGATCTTTTAGACAAGAGGACGACCTCTAAAACAACCTATACTCAATGACCGTTTTAACGAAGGCAACCAAGTGGGAGTGTACCCTAGGAGTGCGCATGTGCGAGTGATTCAGTTTCAGATTTATTTATCTTTGCACATTTAGGGTGATCTAACTGTTTTAAAATTAGACATTCATTCTTGTCATGCAAACCCTATTATCGAACATCTAACAGTTAATAATTTGCGGAATTTAAAATGCGGAATTTAAACTAAGCTATTACAAGGCTTCGGGTATTTACATAGCCAAAAATAAACCCTTTGAAATTAAAAGCGGTAAAAATAAATAAATGTCCTAATTAAATTATTACAAACCGGGAGCAGATACAATAATTGGGCAAAATAATAATAAAAACGTGCGAGTAAATTAGATCGAATGCGAAACTAGGGTTTTGACCCTTCTATCCTAATTTAAAAGAAAAATGTTTTTTTGTTGTTTTTAATATTTTTAAAAGAAAAGAGATTAGGTTTTTAGAATTAAATGCAAAATTGATTGGTTATCAAATTAATTAATAAAAATAATTAAATGACATATTTTTGGTTTTTTGTTATTTTAGGAAAGAAATGAAATAATTAAGTTAGTAATAAAACCTATTTATTCTAATTAGTTTTAATTATTTGCAAAATAAATTAAAGTTATCTAACATAAATAACCTAATTAATTTAATTAATTTATTGATGAAAAATAAGAAATTCTAATTTTAATTGGACATAAAATATTTTTTTGGTGATTTTTGATAAAAAGAAAAATTTAATTCGTTAGTAAAAATAATTAAATGAAATAATTAATAAAAATGTAAAAAAGAAAAAGGATGAGAAAATGGGCATGAGTTAACCATTTTTGGAGGTGTGAATAGCAAGAATCTGGGCCTATTTGTGGAGGTCCACGCTGACTTTTTTGATCCTGTGTGGTGCGTTGGACTTGGCTTATGGTGCGCTCTCAGTGGTGGCCACCAGATTTGGCCATCTGGCCATCTAGCGCGTTGATGATGAAGACCCATGGTGGATCTCGGGCTCATGCGCACACTGGATCTCCTGAAATAAAATGATATAGAGAAATAGGGGGACCTGGGATTCGAACCCAGGCCCCAAGGCAAATTCCTTGCTACGCTTACCACTGGACCACCTGTTCCTTGTTGTACATATAATATATAACAATAATAATATATAAAAATCAAGCGCTAGTGGAAGACCAAAAAATGCGCGCAAAAAGTTTTGAATGGGCCAATGATTGAATGACAACTCATTGTCTTCTTCTTCTCTCCGTGGCTAAAAGCTGGAACACCTATACCTACAGACAATGTCCATTGCTACAGGTTATGCACTCTCAAAATCCTCCACAAGCCATAGAAATAAAATCCAATGCCATGGTTGTGTTCGTTTCGTCCTCCTGATCACAACCGTACCACTTACGAAGGCCAATTGCTCCTGAAATCAAAAACCCTAAAACCAAGCTCGAAAACCTAGCAATGGTGATTAACGCTACATGCCATATAAACGCAATTGAATGATGCAGAATGCTTGCAAATACCTCATAGAAGAAGAATATATAATTATTTCAACCTAACAATGCATAAATCGTGAGATTCGAATTCAAGAACAAGGGTGTATCGTGAACGACTTATAGAGCGATTCAGGGCTTGAACGACTTTGTTCTTGATTGCTTTAGGTTGCTGAGAGTGTCAGGAAGCGATTGGGATCGTTTAATGGTCTTGAGAATGCCTCTAAGTGGGATTTCAATCTCACACTTTTCTTGACTTTTTTCAGATTTTGTTCTCTTTCTCTCGCATGTTTCTAACTTGTTTCTAGGTCTGGTCGCACTCCTTATGTAACAAAGAATGAATTAGGGTTGATAATTGATCCAAATCTCCCTCCTTTAATCCTTTTTGATTTGATTTGATTCACCTTTTAAAACCTTTCCAAACAAGGATTTTTCAATCTTTTTGTCCACTCTATGCATTTGCACGAATTTGAATGCTTGCAATCTGTGTAATAAAGCCTGAAACAAGCAAAAAAATCTTTGGTTTTCAATGTTTTGGATTTTATTTGATTTATTTTAATTTAAATTGAATTAATTCAAATAAAAATCCAAATAAATAATAAAAATAAGATATGGACAAGTGGCAAAGGATAAAGCTCATGGGCTATGTTGCCAACTCAAAAAAAGTGAAAAAGATTGGGCCCATTTGGCAAAATTTGAAGTTTTAGGGATAGTTGACTTTTGGCAATTTTGCAAAAAAGGTCAACTTCACCAATGCATAACTTCCTCAATTTTGACTCTTTGGAGGTGTTCTTGGACTTTTTAGAAATATTGAGATGTCCTATAAGCAACCCTTTTGGTCTCATATCATTTTGATATTCCATGCTCATGTATGAAGCTTTGACAAAAAAGGTGTTTTTGTTGACTTTTCAAAATGACCTATAATGTCCAAATTCATAACTTCTTGTGAGTGCATGTTTTGAACTTGGGAGATGAAGATGGATTGTAGGTAATTACATCCTATTCAGAATGAGCTTTGGATGGGTCATTTATCATAAAGTATGAGAAAGTTATGCTTGGTCAAGGTTGAGTTGACTTTTCCTGCAAAACCCTAATTTAGCAACTTTTGGTTCTTGAGGAATTATGAGCAATCCTTGATGAATCATGATCAACCCTTGATCAAATGCTGAAATATACTTAAAAATGAGGATGTTGACCAAAAATCTTGAAGTTTGACTGTATGTGAGCCACAGTTGACTTTTGCCCTAGCACAATCGATTTTTAAGCCTTTGAGCAATTGACTGATCAAACCTTCTCTGCAAGGCATGAAACTTGACATGGATGATATTGAGAACATATTAGGACATTGGTGAGCACTTGGGATCACTTGGACTCAAGTATATTAATGCAACATGAAACCCTAGTTTGGGGTAGACCGCCTTAGGATAGAGCTTGTCTGGCCAACCCTTGGCTACCTTGAGCAACTTGGAGATCTTTCTTGAAATGTTTGGAGAAATATGGGAGGGCAAATTTTGGGGTACAACAACTGCCAACATTGTTCCCGTGCCTAAAAAGTACGGTAAAGTACGAATGTGCATGGATTATAGATATTTAAATAGGGTCAGCCCTAAAGATGATTTTCCACTTCCCCACATTGATATCCTGATTGACAATACGGCCCATCATAAAGTATTTTCCTTCATGGACGGGTTCTCAGGTTATAACCAAATCAAAATGGCACCTGAGGACATGGAGAAAACTACATTTGTCACACAATGGGGCATATTCTGCTATAAAGTGATGCCATTCGGACTAAAGAATGCTGGGGCAACCTATCAACGCGCCATGGTAGCCTTATTTCATGATATGATACATCATGAGGTAGAGGTCTATGTAGATGACATGATAGCCCAATCACAAACTGAAGAGGAGCACCTTGATCATTTGCAAAATTTGTTTGAGAGATTGAAGGAATATAAACTAAGGTTGAATCCAAACAAGTGCACATTCGGAGTGCGGTCTGGTAAACTCCTAGGCTTTGTTGTCAGCAACAAAGGCATCGAGGTTGACCCTGCCAAGGTTAAAGTGATATAAGAAATGTCTGCTCCTCGTACTGAGAAGGAAGTCAGAGGATTCTTGGGACACCTGAACTATATTGCCAGATTCATTTCTCACCTAACAGCTACTTGTGAGCCAATCTTCAAACTATTAAAGAAAGATCAAGTAGTCAGATGGAATGATGAATGCCAAATTGCTTTTGACAAGATCAAAGAGTACTTACAAGAGCCTCCTGTTTTGATGCCACCAGTCGAGGGAAGACCACTGATCATGTATCTGACCGTTTTAGAGAACTCAATGGGGTGTGTATTGGGGCAGCATGATGAGTCTGGCCGAAAAGAGCACGCTATTTACTACCTGAGAAAAAAGTTTACCGATTGTGAAACCAGATATTCACTGCTCGAGAAAACTTGCTGCGCTCTGGCATGGGCTGCTCGCCAGCTAAGACAGTATATGTTGACTCATACTACTTTGTTGATATCTAAGATGGATCCGATAAAGTACATCTTCGAAAAACCTGCTATGTCTGGGAGGATAGCTAGATGGCAGATGATCCTAACAGAATATGACATACAATACACTACCCAGAAAGCTATAAAGGGCAGTGTGCTAGATGACCATCTTGCTCATCAAGATGTAGAAGATTATCAGTCCATGAAATTTGAATTCCCAGATGAAGACATCATAACATTAGACAACTGTGAAGAAATCAGACCATATGACGGACCTGAACAAGGATCCCGATGGACCCTGTTCTTTGATGGGGCATCCAATGCACTTGGTAATGGTATCAGCGCTGTACTAGTATCTCCAGAGGGGTGTCATACTCCCTTTACTTCCAGACTTTGTTTCAACTGTATGAATAATATGGCAGAGTACGAAGCATGCATCTTTGGTCTCAGGGCTGCCATAAATTTGGGAATCAAATCCTTAGATGTATTCAGAGATTCAGCTTTGGTCATCAGCCAGATCAAAGGAGAATGCGATACTAAGCACCCAAATCTTATCCCTTACAAAGAATGTGTTTTGACATTGCTGCCACATTTTGAGGAGATTACCTTCGAGCACTTCCCGCGAGAAGAAAATCAGCTAGCAGACGCTCTAGCCATAATGTCATATATGTTTAAACTTAATGGGGATAACAAGGCTCCCCAAATCACCATTGAACGAATGGATGAACCAGCACACTGTCATGAGATTAATACTGAAGAGGTAGTGGACCATCCTTGGTTTCATGAAGTCAAGAGGTATCTCGAGGCTCAAGAATATCCAGAAGGAGCTTCAATCAATGATAAAAAGTTCTTAAGGAGATTCTATGCTAAGTTCTTCCTGAGTAATGACATCCTATACAAACGCAATCATGACTCTATTCTTCTCCGGTGTGTGGATAAGATTGAGGCTGAAAAGATCATGGCTGAATTACACTTTTGGCACTCACTCCAGTGGGCATACGATGGCGAAGAAAATCCTACAGGAAGGCTATTATTGGTCTACCATGGAAGCAAACTGCTATCAATACTCTCGAACTTGTCATAAGTGTCAAATTTATGTTGACAAGGTGCACGTACCTCCGGTTCCTCTAAATGTCTTGACAGCTCCTTGGCCCTTTCCTATATGGGGAATCGATATGATTGGGGAGATCAAGCCTACAACCTCCAATGGACACCGCTTCATTCTAGTGGCCATTGACTATTTTACAAAGTGGGTTGAAGCAACTTCCTTCACACCTGTTACTAAGAATGTTGTTGCCCGATTCATCAAGCAAAATCTCATTTGCCGGTACGGTATCCCAGAAAGGATCATCACTGACAATGGTACAAATCTTAACAATACTATGATCACCGCCTTATGCGAGCAATTCAAGAATCAACATCACAATTCGTCCCCCTATCAGCCAAAGATGAATGGTGCCGTTGAAGCTGCAAATAAAAACATTAAAAAGATCATATAGAAAATGACAGTCACCTACAAGGAATGGCATGAGATGCTACCATTTGCTCTCCACGGGTATCGTACCATGAATCGCACATCAACTGGGGCAACACCCTATTCTTTGGTTTATGGCATGGAGGCTGTCTTGCCTATTGAGGTTCAGATCCCCTCTTTGAGGATTATGAGGGATGCAGGTTTAAGTGAGGACGATTGGATCCATACTCGACTTGATCAATTGAACTTAATTGATGAAAAAAGACTTACTGCTATTTTTCATGTTCAGATGTATCAAAAATGGATGATCAAGGCTTTCAACAAGAAAGTCAGACGCCAAGTATATCAAGTTGGAGATCTAGTGATCAAACGCATTATCTTACCACAAAGTGATCCCTGGGGCAAATGGAATCCTACCTATAAAGGACCATTTGTAATCAAGAACATCTTCTCGGGTGGGGAAATGATCTTAACCACCATGGACGGCGATGACCTGCCACACCCTGTGAACGCGGACATAGTCAATAGATACCACGCATAAAAGACCCGCTAGGTTGACACACCTAGGCAAAAAAAGGGGGGGCATCCCGGCGAACCAAAAAGGTTCGGGCAAAAATTAGGGATAAAATAAAAAAATCTGTACACCTGACAAGTTGAAAACCCAAAAGGGCGAATTGGGCAAAAAAGGGTTTCCCGGTGGACTGAAAACCCGAAAGGGCGGTCCAGGAAAAAGTTAGGGAATTAAAGCGTATGACTATATCCCGTCGGATCACTTTGTGGATAACCTCTTGACTTCCACTGACAAAATCAGAGTTTCTGATCAATTCAATCATCTTCGGACGAAGCAACAAATAGACAAGATATTCGAAGATACGAAGGCTATAGCAGAATGGAAACCCCATGGGATTATTACACATAACTATCTTTCTTTGTATAAAGTTTTTCTTACTTTTTATGGCGTCATTCTCTTACTAGAATGATTGTCTCCTTTGTACAAAATACTTATTCAAAGTTAAATACAAAGACATCTCTTTGAAATTACAGAAAACTATTTGTCTTTTTCTTTACACTTGTGTTTTATTTGCAAAAACGTCCAATGATTCATTAATGAACATATGCATTTGAACATAATTATCGTTTACAAATAAACAAAATGCGAAATACAATTACTGATAGGTTGAAAGAGCAGGAAAACGTCTCTAGGCTATTCCATAAGGCAATCCCCACAGTACGTCATTTAGATCCCCAACGAAACTAAAACTTCAAATTATTAATCCCCAATAGAGATCGTCAAATTTCTCAAAATTCCTCAAGCAGTATATGGCATTGCTCTCACAACAGAATCTTGTCAGCACTTTAACTTCAAGACATGAAGAATCCACATATCCTCAGCAGAATTCAAGGATTTATTTTCCTCAATCAAACAGCAATACAGCAAATTAGCTTACATGCGCATACATTACATCCATATATCATAAACATTGATAAAATAAATACATTGCATAATACATTTCATACAACATAACTTTGTGTTTCAGCTAACATTTTACCCTTTTCAGGATAAGATTAACAACTACCATTAACAATGTGCAATCATGATACAGTACGGATACGCTCCAGACACGGATGCCATTTTGTTACCCATTCAGATTCAACCTTCAGATACAGTACGGATACGCTCCAGACACGGATGCCTTTCTGATACTCATTCGTATTTTAAGATGCAGCATGGATATGCTCCAGACACGAATGCCTTTCTGATACTCATTCAGATTTCAAGATACTGTACGGATACGCTCCAGACACAGATGCCATTCTGATACACATTCAGATATTCAAGTTCAGATACAATATAGATACACTCCAGACACAGATGCCATTCTGATACTCATTCATATATTCAAGTTCAGATACAATACGGATACGCTCCAGACACGAATTCCATTCTATTACTCATTCAGATTCTTACAACTTATAATTCAACAAATATTTTTGGATGGCATCTACAAGCCCATCTCCAACAAGATTCTATTACTTCTCCAAATGGAATCTTCAAGCCCATCTCCAACAAGATTCAATCACTTCTCCAAATGGCATCTTTAAGCCTATTCTCTCAACTACACATCGTCGAGTGCAAATTTCTGGGCACTATAGTGTCCAATCATTCTCTCACCTTCGAGTCACGAATGGAAAATCTCGCCAATCTAACTCTTCAGGTTTAAGAAGATTGAACATGGGAAGCTGTTGTACCCCAAAATTTTCCCTCTCATTTATCAAGACTTTTCTCACAAGATTTCTTTGACTCAAGACTGGATTAGGGTTTGGTCAGCTTAAGGCATCTCATCATGCACTGATGACCCAAAATTAGGGTTTGAGTTTGCACAAGGATTTTTGAACTATCTGAAATTCTGGCTACAGATACTCAATGTCACGTCCAATGTTATGACACGGTATCTGACTTACTATATGACAGTAAATACAAAAGCAGTAAATAACACAGTCAATTGTTTACCCAGTTCAGTGTGCAACAACACCTACTCTGGGGGCTACCAAGCCAGGGAGAGAATCCACTATAAGAGATGTTAATTCAGGAATAAACCAACCAGTTTATCTCCTTCACTTAAGACCTACCCAATGCAATTCTAATCTAAGTACAACTTAAACCTGAGTTCCTACTCACTCCCCTTCAATCACAGCAGTGATACATAAACCAATTTGACTTGAGAATTGATGAAGACACTCTTCAAAACACACACTTGATTAAGCTTCACAGCTTTTCAATCAAGTAACACAATCACTCGTGCTTCACAGCTTTGAGTGATGTACACACCTAACTTGACTCTGCTTCACAGCTTTAGTCAAGTAACATTCAAACACTCTTGCTTCAAAGCTTTGAGTGCTACACAACCCTTACAACTGAAACCTATTCCAAGGCACTTATCACAATGATAATTGCTTGGAGTACAATAAACAAATCTATACAGATTACAAAATTGATCTTCTAATCAATCAGCAGGGATCACTTCAAAAAACCGCAACTCTGTTTGAATATATAGCAGCTGCAACTTCAGTTAGGGTTTCCAAAAACCTAGGGTTGATTCCGTTTGACCTTAAGACCAGGTCACAGTACTTTATTGATCAGGTTAGGATTGAGCTAGGTTACTCCTCAGAAAACGCAGGATTCTGTTTAGGAAGGACTGAGTTATTTCCTGAAAAAACTCAGACTTATCCAATCCTGTAATCCTGCTAGTTCAGAACAGGATGTCATAACATCTGTTATGACATCTGAGAAAACCTGTCTACTGATTAGCAAAATGTGATCATTTTGCAAACATGCTCAGATACACACTTATAAACATCAGTATTTGAGTTACAATATTTTTCTGCACATGTACCTAAAGAGTTAGTACAACCTGAACTAGAATGTTATGACATCAGTCATGACATTCACACATACACTTGGAATTTACCAAAAATGCAAGCCAATACCTAAACACCTACAAACTCCCCCTTTGGCAGATTTTTGGCTAAAGTCCCTAATCAATCAGAGATAGATAGATAGCAGCAGAAATAAGTGACAGCAGAAAAATATAGTGTTAAGTACTAATTAAGCAGTACCAAAAATATTCTCCCCCACTTTAGCCACAAATGGGCCAAAGATTACATGTTTATAAAGTTATATAGTTATCCAAGACAAAATAATGAGATCAGCAGCAGACAACAGCAGAACATACTTCCAAACTCCACCAGCAACACCACCAAGCAACAATCATCCTTCAAGTACTGTCATCAGACTCAGAGGAGCCAATTTCTTCATTGTTGAGCTGTCCTTCATCTTCTTCCCTCCTGCTTTCTTCAGCTTCTTCCTTTTCTAGCCTGGCAATTAGAGCTTCTAGGGTCCTTTTTCTAGCATCCAGATCTTTGCAAGTTTCTTTTAAAACAGCTATGACATCTGATGTTTTGGACTGAATCTTTGCAGACGATGTCTCAGCTGATGTTATGACAATGTCTGGAGCATGGGATCCCTGAAACAGTTTGTAGTGCAGGCCAAGGGCAGGGGCTCTTTTGCAGACTGTATCTCTTGCTACAAGGATGTCAGGATATTGTGCAAGGATGATTCCACAAAGGAGGGAGGGAAAAGCAATTGGTCCTTTGACAGCATAACTGCCAGCATGCTTCAAGGTTTGTTCAAAGATGTACCTTCCATAGTCAAAGGCAGTCTTGGTTCCTACAGCATAGATAAATCTCCCCAATCCTGTGGAGATGGTTGATTTGTGATTTGTAGGCACCCAGTTTGCTGCACCTATTTTATGCAAGATGGCAAATTTCATGCTGAGTTTACTAGCATTCAGCTTCCCTTTCAATGGCCAGTACTTTACTTGCCTGGCAGTGATGGTCAAGCACACTTCATTGTCAGTTGCCTCTAGATCAGGACAGTCTTTATTTGTTCTTCCAAGAAACTTGTTGATTTCTGATGGAGAGAACTTGACCCTTCTTCCTCTAACAAACACACTCTCAAAATCAGCTGACCTCCCATCAGCACAATCATTGGACAGGTTCACTACAAACTCCTTAACCAGATTTTCATAACATTTGCTGAACTTCATTACTGTCTTCATTAGCCCAGCATTCCTGATCAGATCCATGATGTCTTTGCACTCCAAGGCATCATTGTTGAGTTCTCTCTCCAAGGCTATTCTTTTCAAGCAAACATACTTCCATCTGTTTGCATTATCAGGATGATGAAAGGAGATGTTGTCTGTTGGCACTTCAGGCACTCTAGCAATCTTGCTGGAGGGGAGCTTTCTTCTGATAGGAGTATTGTCAATGTCAATCTCAAATTCTGATTCATCATCAGAGTCAGAAGTTTCAGGTTCTTTTCTTTTCTTGGAGATTGGTTGTCTAGCAGTCAGCACCTGTGCCTTCTTCCCTTTTGTCTGAATTTTCTCAGCCATCCCTTCAGCCTTGGATTTCTTAGGTTTAACAGTCTCACTACTTTTTCTTTTCATCAATCTCCTAGCAATGCTAGGGTTCACATTAGCAATCAGTTCATTATCTGAGTAATCTTCATCCACATCAATGATAGGTGGATCAGCAGCCTTTTCAGAGGGATTCTGAATGTTGTCTTTTGGTGTCACAACATCCTCAGTGACATCTATATTTTTAGAACCTTCCACATTTGGACTTTCTGATTGATTCAAAGGGATAGAAATCCCCGGTACAAATTGGTTGCCACTCAGAATGCTAGTAACCAGTCTAGCAATAGCTTGGTGTACTTGAACTGTTCCTTCTTTATTAGGTATAGGAGATGAAGGAAGAGAAGAATTACCAGAGACTGTAGCTTGAGCTCTTCCTGCATGTCTGGTCCTGAGCTTCTTGACTCTGGCTGGGTTAGTTGCCATCTCCCTGAGAGGAGTGACCTCAAGTACTTCAGATTCTATGCATGTCGTGATTGCCCTAGAATCTTGATCAGATGACGATGATGATGAGTGAGACGAAGCCGCCATAGTGGAAGACGATGTCTGAGACATTGTGTTTAACGTTGAGCAGTTTGAGAGAACTCTTTGATTGGAGGGAGGAAACAGGTTGCAAGGATGAGAGAGGTAGGGAGTACAAGGGAGTCTCTTCAACTTCTTAAGGCTTTTGAAGGAATTGTGAATGAATATGATTAACCCACTGAATATAGACTTAATAGAATTAATCCCTTCAACCCTTGTTTTCAGCAAAACTAATTGCTATAATTTAACATGTTGGTGAATACCCAGTCTGCCCCTCAAATTTTCAAGTTTATTTTCAACAAGCGCCTTGGTAGAGGAATCAGTCAGCTGAAGCTTAGAGAAGCTATGTTCTAGTTCAAGTGACTTCTTCTCTTCAAAGTCAATAGGGTTCAAGGAGATGTTGAATGTTTTCAGATTATCACACCACAATGTCACAACATCTTGTGTAACATTGTACTTAGGTAGCATCTGTTTTGACCAGATGTTTTGAGAACAAAATTTTTGAGACTTGTTCTTTGCCATATTACACATATTATCAGCCTGTAGTTTTGGAGTTCTTCTGACAGCTTCCATAGGAATAGCTCTTTTTATTCTTCCAAGCTTATGCTGCCACTGTTTCATCTCTTTTTCTTCTTTAATGATTTGACTCATAGTGGAGATATCAGTGTTCTCAGACTGCCACACATAACAGTTATCTTTGGATTTGATTCCTCTCATTACAACATCTAGTTTTTCATTAACTACTAGACATTCAGATCTTGAGAAGTTGACCATGAATCCTAGATCACATAATTGACTGATGCTAATGAGATTAGTAGTCAATCCTTTTACCAGCAGTACCTTATTCAGACTTGGAACTCCAGGGTAGTCCAAATTGCCAACTCCTTTGACTTCTCCTTTAGCACCATCTCCAAAGGTCACAAAACTGGTGGTGTGAGGCATAACATTATTGAGGAGATTTTTGAATCCATTCATGTGTCTGGAACATCCACTGTCAAAGTACCAATCTTCCTTGGCAGAGATCTTCAGGGAAGTGTGAGCTATTAGTGCAGTAGCCTTTTTCTTCCATTGAGGAGTGTGTGGTACCCTTTTCGACTTAGGTTTGACATCTGAGTTCTGATTCGGATATCCATGTAATCTGAAGCAGAAGGGCTTTATGTGACCATATTTCCCACAATGATGACATCTCCATCTTTGGTACCTCTTCTTCATATGTCTCTGTCCCTGATGTTGAGAGTAATGTTGAGACATCCGTTTTGACATTTGCTTCCTGGTAACAAATTTCTTTGTTTCCACAAATCCTAGGCCAGATTTATTTCCCATATTTTGTCCAGCCTGAAGAATCTCTTCCAATTTGTCTGTTCCATTGGTCAACATCTTGACTGATTTGGTCATTTGATTCAGTTGTGAGTTCAGCAGTTGAACTTCTCCTTCTAAATGACTTATAGTTTCAATATTTGCTCTCTTTTCAGCCTCCAGCTTTACAATGAGTTTTGATTGTTTCTCATTTTGCACACAGACTTCACCACTTCTGATACACAATTTCTTGTAGGTATCAGCCAGTTCCTCAAATGTCACTTCTTCATCACTGGTGTCACTTTCAGAAGTACAAACACTAGTTAGGGCAGTAACTAGTTTGGCAGATTCTTCTTCAGAATTGCTTTCTGAATCATAGTCAGACCAGGTAACAGTCATTCCTTTCTTTTGCTTCTTAAGAAAGGTAGGACATTCAGCTCGAATATGTCCATATCCTTCACATCCATGGCATTGAATACCTCTGCCTTGGTTTCCCTTATCTTCTGACCTTGGTCTTCTGCTGTCAATGTCAGAAGGAATGTTATGAACATTAGACTTTGACTTTGGGTCCATTCTTTTGATGAGCCTGTTGAACTGTCTTCCAAGCATGGCAATGGCTTCTGATATGTTTTCTTCTTCATCTTCCTTGTATTCAACATCAGTGTTGGATACAAGTGCTATGCTTTTGTTCTTCTTGTCACCATTATCAGTGATCCCCATCTCAAAAGTCTGAAGAGACCCAATAAGTTCATCCACTTTTAACTTGCTAATGTCCTGGGCTTCCTCTATGGCAGTTACCTTCATTGCAAATCTTTTAGGCAAGGATCTGAGAATCTTCCTCACCAGTTTTTCTTCTGACATTTTTTCTCCCAGTGCTCCTGAGGTGTTGGCAATCTCCAAGATGTTCATGTGAAACTCATGAATGGTTTCATCTTCCATCATTTTTAGATTCTCAAACTTAGTGGTCAACATCTGAAGCCTTGACATTTTTACTTTGGAAGTGCCCTCATGAGTAGTTTTGAGAGTATCCCAAACTTCCTTGGCCAGTTCATATTGATGTACTAGTCTGAAGATGTTTCTATCTATTCCATTGAACAAGGCATTTAAGGCTTTTGAATTTCCCAGAGCTAACTCATCTTCTTCTTTACTCCAATCTTCTTCAGGCTTCAGACTGATTGTCCCATCTCTTTCAGTTATGGTGGGATGAATCCATCCTTTGTCAGCAGCTCTCCAAGCCTTTTTATCCAGAGATTTTAGGAAGGCAATCATACGAGGTTTCCAGTAGTCATAATTAGTTCCATCCAGAATGGGTGGTCTATTTCCAAAAACTCCTTCTTTGTCCATAGTGCCAGAAAGTGATATCCCTAGATCTCACCCAGTAATACAGGCAGGGTGCCTGCTCTGATGCCAATTGAAATTCTGGCTACAGATACTCAATGTCACGTCCAATGTTATGACACGGTATCTGACTTACTATATGACAGTAAATACAAAAGCAGTAAATAACACAGTCAATTGTTTACCCAGTTCAGTGTGCAACAACACCTACTCTGGGGGCTACCAAGCCAGGGAGAGAATCCACTATAAGAGATGTTAATTCAGGAATAAACCAACCAGTTTATCTCCTTCACTTAAGACCTACCCAATGCAATTCTAATCTAAGTACAACTTAAACCTGAGTTCCTACTCACTCCCCCTCAATCACAGCAGTGATACATAAACCAATTTGACTTGAGAATTGATGAAGACACTCTTCAAAACACACACTTGATTAAGCTTCACAGCTTTTCAATCAAGTAACACAATCACTCGTGCTTCACAGCTTTGAGTGATGTACACACCTAACTTGACTCTGCTTCACAGCTTTAGTCAAGTAACATTCAAACACTCTTGCTTCAAAGCTTTGAGTGCTACACAACCCTTACAACTGAAACCTATTCCAAGGCACTTATCACAATGATAATTGCTTGGAGTACAATAAACAAATCTATACAGATTACAAAATTGATCTTCTAATCAATCAGCAGGGATCACTTCAAAAAACCGCAGCTCTGTTTGAATATATAGCAGCTGCAACTTCAGTTAGGGTTTCCAAAAACCTAGGGTTGATTCCGTTTGACCTTAAGACCAGGTCACAGTACTTTATTGATCAGGTTAGGATTGAGCTAGGTTACTCCTCAGAAAACGCAGGATTCTGTTTAGGAAGGACTGAGTTATTTCCTGAAAAAACTCAGACTTATCCAATCCTGTAATCCTGCTAGTTCAGAACAGGATGTCATAACATCTGTTATGACATCTGAGAAAACCTGTCTACTGATTAGCAAAATGTGATCATTTTGCAAACATGCTCAGATACACACTTATAAACATCAGTATTTGAGTTACAATATTTTTCTGCACATGTACCTAAAGAGTTAGTACAACCTGAACTAGAATGTTATGACATCAGTCATGACATTCACACATACACTTGGAATTTACCAAAAATGCAAGCCAATACCTAAACACCTACACTATCAATGCTTCATGTGACTTTCAAACATCATTATGGATCCCTAAGATCACTCAGGACAAGTTTCAAGCTTTGAACCACATTTTTGATCAATCAATTGGACAATTGACCTAAAAATCAGCTATATTGGGGAAAAAGTCAACCATGGCCAATTTACAGTCAAACCTCATAATTTTTTATCCATATCAACATTTTAGACTTATATATATCATTTGGTCAAGTTTGGATCACAATTCCTCAAGAAATTTGATCAAATCACCAAAAGGGCAAAATGGTCAAAAATTAGGGTTTTGACTGAGGAAGGGCAATTTATGGTTTTTTTGACCTAGCAAATGACCAATTGAGTTAAAGCATGATTTCAAGGATTCAATTGCATCATCTTGACCTAATATCATGGTTCAAAACATTGCAATTCAATTGGATTGACAGATGAAATTTGCAGTCAACTGATCAAAAGTCAACTATACACTGAAAAGTCAAACTTTGACTTTTTGGTCAAAATCAAGTGCCAAGGGTCACAATTCATCAAAACATGTCAAGATGTGAAACTTTTTCATCAAGAAATCCAAGTTTGAAGATTAGGGTTTAAATTTGAAAATTTTCTTAACTTAGAAAATTTTCTAAGTATAGAAAATTTCTTATTTTTTCTCAACTTTAGGCTATTGTTTCACCATGATGCATAATGATTCAAAGAAAGTTACCAACATAAAAGTTGTAGACCTCCATGAAATATACAACTTTTCTTCACACACGTTTCCCTAAATATGCTTGGATCTCAAGATATAAATTTATGAATACATGCTCATGAACTAAGTAACTTAGTGAATTTTTGCCCTAATTTAGGCAGATTTTGGACCCAACTTCATGGCAACTTTTCACCTAGTTCCAAGAGGTATCTTGAAATGAATTTCAAAGATGAGTTATAGATAACATTGCAAGATTTCCAAAATGTCCAAGAACTCCTCAAGATCATTTTTGAGTAGGGAGAATCGAAGAGATGAAGTTAGCAATTTCTCACTTTTGGTTCAAGCCATTTCATGAAGAAACAAAGTTCCAATCAGTACCTATGCTGCCTAATCCATGCTTTACAGGTCCAAAACTTATTTCTTACTCCTTAATTTAATGCTTACTCAGTTGACAAAGCTTTGATCCAAGTCTTAGAGCCATTACCCAAGTTGTAATTCCATAAATGGCATAAAGTGACCATTGCCATTTTGAAAAAGCTCAACTTTTGCCACTTTCCAATTCTTGAGCATTGAACCTGTCTCCTTTGAACATATAAGTCTTACAGGCCTAAATCAAATTGTACAAGTATATACCAACCCTAAGCAATCCAGAACAAGCATGTTAAGCCTCGTCCCTTCACTTTGCTTCAAAAGCAAGAAAGTGTGCCAAAAGCCTATAACTTGTAAATATGTTAGAGAGTTGAAAAAAACTGATTCTATACTAATATACAAACACAATACAACATAGGAAACGATTACTAGAAGCCTCAAACACTCCAAAACTCAAAAACACCAGAAAACTGTCAAGACTTGCAGTTTTTGCATAAGCATACCAATCTCTCATTTGGCTCGTGCGTTTCAAGTCTTGATCATCAAAACACCTTACCTACTTGATATCTAACTGATCCAGACCCTCATTCCTGTACTGTAACCCTTTCTTCATCATATGCCATTTTTGCTTTCAAAGCTTGCAAGTTGACTTGGCCAGAGAGTTTCAGACACTTTCAAAGCAAGGCAAGGGTTGGAACACACTCAGGGAGGTTCAAGCAAGCTCAAGCAATCATCAGGCCTCCATAAAAATCACTCCAACTCCATCCATGATTTCAACTGAAAGAGGTAAAAATCTCAACTTCTATCTCTTTATACAGGCAACCATTAGCCACAATTTGTAAATAAACAATGTAGTCCTCATTACAACAAAGCTGTACATACATTTATCTTGCATTTATTTGGCCTGAGTTGAGAGAATTTTGAACTTGAAGATTCTGAAAAATTTAGGTTTAAATTTAGGGCTTTTAAAATTCATTATGAACTTTGATTGTTAGCTTATATGATTTATATGGTTAGAATCGTGAGACAAAATGCTACAGTTTTCATGTTATGAGTTTTCATTTTCATGGAGAGATAAGCAAGTTACAGGACATCTGGCCAGCTTGGGGAAGAAGATGAAGTACAGGGCAAGGACCTTGTTCATGTTATGTTATTTTTGTTTCACTTAAATCAACGGATGTATAGCCACCCCAATGACAAGGTAGCGCGCTGGTGAGACCCATGTCTTGGTTTCGAACCTTGGCGCTACCTTTTGTTTTTTCACATTTTTTCCACTTTCAGTTTTGACTTTTTTGCAGGTTTGGGCCTCCACGTTGGGCTTAGCTGTTTTTTCTAACTTTCACCACTGGATTATTCAGAACACCCCCCTTACCCAACTTTTTTTGTATTTTTATTTTATTTGTTTTATTTTCATTTTAGTTTATTAAATATTTTCTTTAATGTATAAGAAATCCTAAAAAATATAAATTTGATAATATTGCACTTTTATTTTATTTTAGTTTATTTTTCACATGATAATATATTTTACCTTCAATATATATTATTTATTTTCTTAATAAACTTGAAAAATATAATTAAAATATGTTTAGTATAATTTATTTATTTCCTTTTCATTCCATACTTATAAATATTTATTTTTGCATATATAAAAACTTTATATTTTTTATACAATATTATTTATTCTTTTAACATAAAAAATACATAAAAAATAGTACATAAGAAATTTATTTTCTTTTAAAGTAGAAATTAGGATTAACCTTTCTTTCAAGAATTAATTTGTTTTCCTTATATTTTTAGGTTTAAATTTCTTTTCACATAAAAACAAAACAAAATCTTTTTCTTGCAGGTACATAATATTGCATATTTAAATATTGTATATTATTTATTGTAATATTCCTATAAATTCGATTTGGTTGTAATAATTTATTTAGGTTTACATTCTTGCAAATCCCCATTTAAATTTGTATTCCCCCTCCCATAAAATTGTTGTAATAGCTTAGTAATCTTTACATTATGCAATTTACCGCTTTACATGCCATGATTAGTAATTAGGGTTTGTATGATAAGATCAAAACAAAGCAAATAGAAAACCCTAAATGAAAGATAAAAACAAAGCATGAAAATAACACACTTGCACACAAGCATCCTTAGGGTTTCTCCACTTGGTTGCCTTATACAAAAATGACCATATTACGCATGCGAAGTATCTTGGCAAAACAAACAAGTATAAGATCATAGTCCCTCGATGACGCTATTCTAAGTTGCCTTACAAAATGATCTTGGTCCCTCAAAATGCTAAGATAATTTGCAACGTTGCTAATCATGGTTATACAATGACCCACGCCCGTCCCGTTTACATCCAAAGATAGGGTTGCTTACCAAATCAATGGTAAGACAACAATGTCAAAGGAATAGAAAATGCATAAGAAAGACATTTAAGTAGGTAGATTACTTCTAGTTACGTGCTCTATTTTCAAACAACTATCCTTGTTATTTTCAAAACAAACACACACATTTCAAAACATCTTACAAACATTGAAAACATTTTCAAAAAGACAAAAATCTTTGTATACATTCTTACAAACGAGAATCATTACAAAGATTGCCTAAACGAATGGCCTTCTTTACAGAATACTTTCAAAAACCACACAAAGCACAATTTCAAACAAAAAGCAAGTGATCTAGCAAGTAACTAAGAGCCCATGAAAAACCATGGATGAAAAGGATGTTAATACCTTCCATTTTCATAATCTACTCCCTGAACTCAAGAAATAATCTCAAAGGTCTTTCCTGTGCTTTTTCACCTTTCCTTTTGGATAAAAGAAAAGTCGGTGACGACTCTTGCTAACCGTAACATTTGCAATAAAATGCAAAACCTTCAAGTCAGTTCTGCCACCGTATCACACTATCCATTGCCTAACTTGAAATTTCATGGAAATATCAAAATCAAATCAAAGAACTCAAACTAGTTCAAAAATAGGCCAAAATGACCCCTAAACAAAATAAATTTGTATAAAATATAAAAATCAGAAGTAAAATTCAACTAAAATGAAAAACATGATCTCAACACCCTAACCAAGCTTAAACATATTTTTGTGGAATTTTGATATCAATGGAAGTAAGTGAATTATATTGATGTTTACCTCTGGATTTGGTAAACAACGCTGGTCTCTTGAAAACAAGTTTATGTGCGAGATCGACTAGGGAATCTCAAAGCAGTGCCTCAGTTCGTGCGTGTAGTCAAAGCTTTTTCAAAAAGGGCGCGTTCGACTGGAGCCAAATGTTTTAAATTGAAAAAGATAAGGACAAAAAGACAAAGTAAAGAAGACGAAAATTGTTTTAAGTTGTAAAAGATAAAGACATAACATCAAAGAAAGTTGTAAAATAGGTTGGTTCAAACATACATTGCCTTTTCCTGACTCATTTCGCTCGTTCGCTTGATTACTTTCGGTGAATAGCATGCAGGAATGTGAAAAGTTTGACCCTTTACAAAAGTGCACTAAGTTCTTTATTTATAATACATAAAAATAACTACTTTCTAAGTGGGCTTCGTTTCCTTGCATGCCATATGCTCTTTGTAACTTCCCCTTACGAATCGACGTTCTCTATTGTAACTTCTCTTTATGAACCCACATTCTCTATTATGGTCGAACCCACGTTCTCCTTTCATAATGTTCCGCCTTTACAGTTTTAGGCACCTATGGGCCTTTTAACTCTTTTGGGCTTTTCACCTCCCTGGGCCCAATCCATTCACCATGAACTTTTCTATGGTCGATTACGCTTACGAACCCTTGATCGCCTTCCTATGAAATCAATCACGGTCGACATGTTTATGTAGTCGACTCCTCATAATTTAAAGATCTTTAATGCTCTTAAAAGAGCCTTTTTGACTTTTGGTTTGGATTTCTCTCTTTATGAAAATTCCAGCCAACAAATTGCCCCCCAAAATATCATTTTCGACTGAAGGGGCAGAAACAGACATTTTAATCATTTTCTCTTAGTGCGAAGTGACATTACTGTAATCATGACTTTATTCTGCAAAAGGACAATAAGACAAAGTAAAGGAGACGAAAAAAATTTTAAGTTGTAAAAGATAACGATATAACATTAAAGAAAGTTGTAAAATAGGTTGGTTCAAACATACATTATCTTTGCCTTACTCATTTCACTCGTTCGCTTGGTTACTTTGAGTGACTAGCATGGAGAAATGTGAAAAGTTTGAACCTTTACAAAAGTACACTAAGTGCTTTATTTATAATACACAAAAATAACTATTTTCTAAGTGGGCTTCGTTTCCTTGCATGCCACATATTTTTCGTAACTTTCCCTCACGAACCCACGTTCTCTATTGTAACTTATCTTTATGAACCCACGTTCTCCCTTTATAAAGTTTTGCCTTTATAGTTTTAGGCGCTTATGGTACTTTTAACTCTTTTGGGATTCTCACCTCCCTGGGCCCAATCCATTCACCATGAACTTTTCTTTGGTCGCCTGCGCTTACGAAACCTTGGTCGCCTGCGCTTACGAAACCTTGGTCGCCTGCCTGTGAAATCAACCATGGTCGACATGTTTATGTAGTCGACTCCTCATAATTTAAAGCTATTTAATTCTCTTAAAATATCCTTTTTTACTTTTGGTTTGGATTTCTCTCTTTATGAAAATCCCAGCTAACAAATTTCCCCCCACAATGTCATTTTCGATCGAAGGGACAGAAACAGACATTTTAATCCTTTTCTCTTAGTGCGAAGTGACATCACTGTAATCATGACTTTATTCTCCAAATGTTACATCAGCGATCATACAACCACTCCCCTACTTTCTAGCTTCAACTTCCTAGGACAATCGTGGCCTCTAACTTACTAACTTCCTCACCTCAGTTGCCATTTGTTTGACACGTGTCGGTTGTGTGGCCATAATTTTCTCCCACTTTATTCCCAAACATTTGGGTTCTTTGGTGGTATAAATACCCTTTTCAATCCTTCATTTTCTTTTTACTCTTTCTTTTCATCCTTAAACTCTTAGCTTTCAAACTTAGCAAACAAAAATCACCTTCATTTTTACTCAAAAATTCCAATCACCTTCCATAGCATCTCCAAGCCAAATTGTTGAACACATTAACTCTCCTCATGCGATTGAGCTAGTTTCCATCATGCCTAAGTTCCTCGATGTTGATGGACAAACCTTTGTGCTAGAGCCAAACCCAGCACACAACATAGCTACTTTTCGTTCTAATTTGTTGCTTCCATTTTTCTGTAACAACACTATATACACTCTCATGGGACCCACCCCTGATGAGATTAGGGCACCAAAAAATCTGCAAAAATGTTTCACTATTCATAAAAGCACAAGGTCCCCTATCGCCCTGAAGTACCCTTTAGATTTCTCCCACATCTATAGGACCTCAAAGGTTTTTCGCTCTGCTTATGCTATCAACCAGGACTACATTGCATGGTTAAATAAGGTGGGGAAAGTTAAAGGTGATGTCTGGAAATCCCAAGGCATTTTTGACTTGATTCAACTTTCTAGGGTTGGCCCTAGTTACTGTAACTAAATGATGATTTCAGCCCTTTATTTCTGGGAGTTTCCCACAAACACCTTCTGTTGTACCCCAAAATTTTCCCTCCCATTTTTACTCAAGACATGCCTCTAGAGGTCATCAATTGCTCAAGGATGATTAAGAATTGACCAGACAAATTCTCCTCCTAAGGCAACAAACCTCAACTAGGGTTTCAAGCTTAAGCAAGATGTATGAGTCCAAAGGATCACAAATTTTCTCCATTGTCCTAATATGTCCTTAAGATGATCCATGTCAAATTTCATGCCTTGAAAAATAATTTTTCTCAGTCAAATGCTCAAATGCTTGGAAATCAACTATACTAGTCAAAACTCAACCGTGGCCCAAATACAGTTCAAGATTTTTGGTCAACATAAACATTTTGAAGTATTATACATCATTTGATCAATGGTTGATCATGATTCCTTAAGAAATGCTCCTAACTCATAAAAAGTCAAAAATGGCAAATTAGGGTTTCTATAGGAAAAGTCAACCAAATTTTGACCAGGCATAACTTTCTCATACTTTGTCAGAAAATTTTCCACCAAGGCTCATTTTAAATAGAATCCAATTCCCTATGACTTATATTCATACCTCAAGATCAAGAAATGCATCAGTTAAAAGATACAAGCTCATACATTATAGGTCCTTTCAAAAAGTCAACAAAAAAACCTTTTGGGTCAAAGCTCCTTACATGGACATGGAAGATCCAATTGAAATGAAACCAAAAGGGTTGTTTAGAGGAAATCCTAAGCTCTCTAAAAAATCCAAGAACACCCTCATAGAGTTAAAATTGAGAAAGATATGCATTGCTAAAGTTGACCAATTTTCGGAAAATGCACAAAAGTCAATGTGAGCAAATTGGATCTTTTGGACTAATGGGCGTGGGTTTTGGATCTCAAACATATCCATGGACTTATTTAAGATATTTAAATCCATTATTTTATTTTTATGAGATTTGTTTTTATTTATTTGAATTTTTATTCATTTAAATCATAATAAATAAAATAAAATAGTGAAATAATGAAATAAAATCCAAAGATTTGTTTTATGATCATATAATGAGTCTAGAATCTGATGAGCAAATCATGATTTCGTGCAAGGCTTGATTTGAAAGAAAAGAGCATGTTTTGGCCAAGTTTAGAAACATAAAATTCAAATTGCAAATCAAATCTTTCTCTTACAAACCTTCAAGATTCCATCCAATTTTATTGACCTAATGCATCCTAGTATATATGCATAACATTGCCAGACCAAAAAAAAGAGAGGATTGGCCGCATAGAACACACACAAAAAGTTCCAATTTTTTCACAAAAAGTGGCAATCGAATTGATAGTTGCAGATGGATTCAAGGAGTTTTGACGTCTGCAATCCATTCCTGGGGACATTATGAAGCTAACAACATCATTCCCAAGCATCAAAGCACCCAGAAACATTACTTACATCATCACGGGTTTTCAGGTACATGCGAAATTGAGCCTAATAAAGGATTCAATCATGCTCAGGGGATCAAACCCAATTGATTCATGTCTTTAAATTGAATTTATATTGCCTGTTGTGAATTTTGGAGATTTGCAGGTGTTTTAGTGACGAATATAGTCCATAGGTAAAAGTGTTAGGCTAAAACGAAGGACAACTGAAGAAGATGATGGCGTGGCATGACCTGGTTGCACCATTTGAAAACAGCGCGCAGTTTTTTCTTAAATAAAATTCGGGGCATTTATTTTGATTATATTGTTTTGTGTTTGTTTGTATAAACGAATGAACACTTGACTCAGATGGTAAAGGAAGTGCTGGAAAGGAGAGGACCTGGGTTCGAGTCCCAGGTCCAACATTTTATGTTTCTAACTTATTTCTTTCAGATCCAATGCATTGCCTTCCCCTGTGTACACCATAAACCATCAACTCTCCAGCCACGAGATCTCAGGTGTCCAGATCTAGTGCACCAAACTTGCAGTCCCATGGTGGACCTTCCAGAGGCCACAATACTGAATCACACGCAAAGGGTTATTGGGCTTGTGGACATGGGCGTTGCAAATCCAACATGCACCCCCCAGATTGCTAACGCGCTTCAGGCCCATTCTTTTTTTTCCTTTTTATTATATCTTATTTAATTTCTTTGTTATTTTTAATTATTTCAAAAATCAGTTTTTCTATTTAATCATAAAAATTAGAAAATCATCACAAAAATTAGGAATTAGTTTTTTTAAAATTAATTTTTGCAAATTAATTAATTTAATTATTTGGAATTATTTCATTAATTAAAATTAATTATAGAATTAGGTTAAATTCCACATTTTTTCATAAAATACCAAAAAAAAAACATTTTTGATAAACAATTAGATTTTAGGGTTTAGAACTTTTTCCCGTCTTAATTTTGCGCGCTATTATTTTTTCCATACGATTATTTTTTACCACTTATGTAATTGCGTCCAGTTTGTAATAGCTAAATTAGTTTTTTATTTTCGCATTTTACTTTCCAGTCTGTTACTTATGTATCTACACCAAAGCCTTGTAATAACGTAGGAACTTTTATTTCTCACTCTTTATATTCTTATATGTTTAATTGTTAGTAACTTAGGCATGTATGACAAGATTAATTAATTAACCATTAGATCACTAATTGCAAGATAAACATAACTGAAAAAGCACATTGTTGCACACTTGCACCCTTAGGGTATACTTCACTTGGTTGCCTCGGAAAATAATGGTCATGTCCCTCAAACGTAAGGATATCTTAGAAAAGACCCTCAATTCTAAAGTAATCAAAAAGATCATGGTCCCTAAAGTCCCTCGAGTTGCCTACGAGAAATGATCTTGTCCATCGATGTTGCCTATATGATGACAGTCGCTTCGAATGCTAAGATATCCTTACATGTTGCCTTCAATGACCATAACGTCCCTTTCGATAGTCCATTAACATCCAACGATAGGGCCACTTACTCACTAATAGTAGGATATCACTATCTAAAGGAAAGGAGGAAAAAAACTTCCTTTTTCGAGTAGGTAGATGACTCTTAAATACTTGCTCAAACCTGAAATTTTCACACTTACACACTTTCAAAAGACTATTTTCAAAAAATGCGTTATCACACTCTTGGGAAGGTATTAGCATCCAATGCATATGCGGTACTCTGCAGGAACCTTTTGAGATATCTGTTTTTTGGTTTAAATTGTTTGTTTGATTGAAATAGTTTGTTTGGCTAAAAATGAGCGTGGACGCGATTTTGAAGATACGACGGCCTAGTGTCGAAGTTTTAACTTAAAAGGTGTGAGTTTGAAAATTGAATCTTTTAGGAAAATTGACTTAAGTTTGGCAAAATAGTAAATATAAAAAATGAATGAAGGTATTCGCACAATCTTAAGATATATGAAGTCAACAAAATTAAAATATTTCTCTTGAAATTGAGACAGACGAAAGATACAAAGATTTAAAGCTCGAGAATGAAATTAATTAGAACGATAATTGAATAATAACAAAATTCAATAAGAGATTAATTTATAAGCATGCATTTTAAATGAATAAATAAATAACCAAAAGTACATAAAGACTAAATTACAATAGCATGTATTTTTAACAATTAAACAACTAACAAAATTTAAATAAAGAACTAAAATATGAAACATGTATTTATTTAATAATTAAATAATAAAAAAAAAAGTTAACAAAAATTAAATAAAAATTAGTATAAGAGACATGGTTTTTTTTTATATTTTATAATGAAATAATAATAATATATAAACTAAACTAATATATAAATCAAATTAATAGAATTGAAAAAAAAGGCTTAGAAACAGAAAAATTCCCCACCAGGGATTTAGCTTGAGTCTTTAAGGGTAATAGATAATCACTTTGCCTGCTGAGCTATCTTACTAATCGTTATTATTACTAAACTAATAATACAAAAGGGAAAATGATAATTGGATCGGGTGATTGGGCCAAAAGGCCCAATAGGGAGTTGACCCGGTTAGAGGAAAAACAAGGAAGATTGGCGTGAACCCGAAAGCGTGCCGCTGGGAATTATAGCATTATTGGGAAGGTGAAAATGCAGATTAAACATTATTAGTTCCAATAAACTCAAAAAAAGAAAAAAGTTGAAACAACAATAAAAAACTATCCCCTCTCTCTCTCTCTCACGGATTATCATTATCAACTTCCTCTTTTCTCTATTCCATCTCTACATCTTTCTTCGTTCAAACAAAACATCACCATCACCAACAATTCCTCTCTCTCAACGTTCCTTGTTTTCTTCTACAACAGTTTTTTTAATCTTGCTTTGCCTACCAATATCGCTCAAAAAAAGTCGAGATCGAGGCCATTCTCGAGGGGGTCGATTGTAGAAGGTTTCTCGGTTGGTTCGGGGGAGGGAGAAGGAGTGGCTGAGTCAGCGTCAATGAGATTGAAGGGGATTTAGAGGTTCTGAAGGTGGTGACGGATGGAAGTTGAAGGGGGTGTCTTTAGTAGTTGTGAGCTGGAATGCAAGGGTTGCGGGTTTGAGGGGCATGGTGGCTGAATATTGGTGTTCGGCGGAAATAAGGTGAGAGTATGAGTGGAAGAGGGTGAGCTCAAAAGGGGAGAGTTGAGAGAAGTTGATGTTGGATGGTGAAGATGGAAGTATGTGAATCAGTGATGGTATGTGGTGAAAGGATAGAGCAGAAGATGAAGAGTGGTCGTGGATGTTGGTTTCTGGTTGGAGAAGATGGTGAGGTGCGAAGGGATGAAGAGGACTAAGGGGAGAAAGGTTTGCTTGCTGTTTAAAGGGCGAGATGGATGTTTGTGTAACATGCCTCTAGCTTCTCATTATTGTGCAGATCGACTTGCAATGTCTCCCATACTTTCTTCTTTGGGTTTCTGGTAGTATTAACATCTGTATTTTGGTCTGATTGGTGTAGCTTCGTTTGTTTCAGGTGCAAGACTGTCCCTTTGAGGTTATTTGGAAGTTCATGTTCCATCACCTTTATCACACATATGGTTAATAGATGATACAAAAGTTATGGAACAAATATTGTTGAGTTCTGATGCAGGTTTGGTTTTGTTAACAGGTTAACAAGTCAGAGTTTTGGAAGAATGTGAAGTTGTTATTATAGTTGTTGAGAATGGAGTGGTAGAAGCGATTTCTCTAATTTCAATTCTGGTTTTTTTCTTTTTGTGTCATTGCAGGTGAAAGTGAGAAGGCAGGTTTGGTGAATGTGATTAGAGGATGCTAGCATGGAATGAAGTTATGCGGGTGGCTAGCTAGCAGATGGAGAGAAGTGATAGTTTGGTTAACAGCAGGTTATCTTAGTGAAAAAATAATTAATATTCTGATTTGTTGTTTTTAACAGATTATGCATTTTACGGTCTGTTAACAGGTTATACATCTAGTTTCCTGGTTATGTTAATAGGTTGTAACATATATGTAAAACATGTGTCCTATGTTTTTTTCCTAACAAATTGCAACTTAATCTTGAGAATTAATATTCTGATTTAACAGGTTAAACATTAACAAAATGCAGCAACTCTAGAATACCTCAAGGATTATGATAAATCAAACATTCATGGCATAAAGAAAATGGTGCAAAGAGAAGATTCAAATCATGGAGGTGATGTTGCTATGCAAATAGATTCAGCAGATTCTATATGAGAAAACTATGCAAAAATAATGGGAAGAGAAATACCTATCGGAGTCTCTCCGATGGAGCTTCAGTAAGTTCTCCCTCTCTTGTTGATGCTCAAGCCTCTTTAGCTTTGATCATTTGTTGTGATTTTTGAACAAAACTTTTTCTTCTTTCTGTTTTTCCTCCTTGAGTTTTTCTTCTGATTCTTAGTGTGATTCTTGAACAAATTTTCCTCCTCCTTTATGTTGATGAAGGCCTTTATTTATAGTGAAATATGTGGGGGTTTAGGGGAGAAAACAGTAGAGATTTGAACTTTTTTGGCAAGCTGTTTTCATGCTTTATTCACACAATTTCTTTTAACCATTTTGATGCAATTATGTGGCTATTTTGATGCAGGTTGGAGCAGACTGTATAGCACTTTATAGCAGATTTTGGGGCTGCTGTATGTTGTTGTTTTTCAAAATGTTTGTAGCATTTTACAACATCTTTTCTTTGGAATGCTATGCTGCATTTCTGGGCTAGTTTGTTGCCTTTTTGAGCAGAAAAATACAACAAAATTGGGCTGGAAAATGGGTTGCAAAATGGACTGCATTAGCAACCTTGTTGGGCTGAATTTTTTAGTGTTGGAAATATATTTTGTACAAACTTGTAACTTCTTTGTAACTTTGTAATAATAACTCAAATAAATTTGTAACACAAATGGGATTTGTTCTCCAATATAATTCCTTCAATTCTTTTGTAAAATCGTGAACAACTTTGAATCTTCAATTGAAATTTAGAATCTTTATATGCCTTGATGAAATTCTAAGTCTTCCATTAGAAATTTGAAAATAATTGGTTGAAATTTGAATAAATTGTTGAATGATGCAAGCCTAAGACTTCAATTTTGCATTTTGAATTAGAGATCCAAATAAATTCATGAATTGATCTTGTAATAAAATAGTAACCATCATGTATTTAATCTTGTGATGAACGATTATTGGATCAAATTTATTTTTCCAACATCTTCTTGATTAAATGCTTCATGTGAATTCAAATGGTCATGATGTAAACCCACCAAAATAATCACACAAAATAATCTTGAATAAATATCTAATGCGATGAATGATTATTCTTGAATGAAATCTCTTGGTAGCTTCTATTTAATTAACACTTGAATTCAAATGAAGAAAATTTCAAGTATTTCGAATAAATTCTTCTAGAACGGTCTTGAATTTAATCATCCCATTTTAACGAAATTCGCCTCGCGTCATGAGAAATCTTGCAAATGAATTTTGGTCAAAGTGGTTGGAATTGAATTGCATAGCTTGATTTTTCTTGTATTTCAATGCAATGCAGAACACACGTGAACCAATGGCAGTAGAACTTTGATTGTTTCTTTCTGAAGAATTTCAGAGACACTTGAGGCCATCTGTTAGACAGAGCATGGAAATAAATACACGATCCTCTGAAAGTTCTTTTGATGAGCCAGTCTTTGGGAATCAATGATCGACTGCATCTCTGTTTTGAGACTCGAAACCCTAATTGAGGCGTGACGTCTGATGCTCTTCTTTTAGATCTATTTCCTGCACATGAAATCAAAAAAATAGAACATACACTTCGTGCTTGATTAGTGGCTAGTCATTCATAAGATAAAATTCTCACAACACTCGATAATCTCTGCATAGTCAAAGCTCAAAGGTGAAACGTTCGAAACCGACCATATTTCGTGACCTGGATGTATATATAAAACAATGCAAATGAAGATGAGATCTTAGGTCAAAAATTGGGGTATGACATATATGTTTCTGGGTACCCTGTCTGGTCCATTTTTCAATCACCTGATTGGAAGCTCCTCAGTCGGTTTCACTGAATTGATTTTGATAGGAAAAAGAGTGGAATCTGGAATTAGGAGTGGGGAGATTCAAAAGGATGCATCCTCCAGTGCAGTAAGGAAGCCATTTGCTGGGAAGAAAGAGGTTAGTGTTGTGTACAATCAAAGAAATTAGGACATAACTAAACACCGTCCAATGGTAGGGGCTGTTATGATATCCAAGCCTGCACCTACTCAACAAAGGAACAATCAGCCTCAAACAGAAAGGCCGGTGAGACAATTTACCCGGATAAATATGACTCTGTCTCAAGTTTTACCGCAATTATTGAAGTCCAATCTGGTAACTTTGAAGGAGGCCCAGAAGAATCCTAATACTGCCTCTCCCCGATAAAATCCAAATGCTCGATGTGCCTACCATTCTGAGACTCCGAGGCATGACACAAACGACTGTTGGACTTTGAAGAATAAGGTACAGGATCTGATCGAGGAAAAGGAGATTGAATTCGATCCCCCTGAGACTCCCAACTTCATAATTGCACCCATGCCCAAGCACGGCTTGAGAATCAATGCTATTAATGTTGTCTCCGCCATGGAAGATGCTGACAATGAGTATGACGTGGATAGTTGGATCTTCCCTACTACCAACGGTGGACCCAGTAACTGGACGAAAAAAGATTTTGTACCAGTTACTTTTGTTCAGAAGTAATTGTATTTCTTGTTTTTTGGATATGTAATAAACAATATAAACTCTATGGCCATGTGTCTTACCTGGGGCACAATGGTTTATTTGTGAGGGTTATCATGTTTCATTTGCATATGGCATTAATAAAGCATTGGACGTTTATGCATACAAATTTTACGCTATCTGTTTTTCTTTTATGCTTTTACTTTGTCTATACAGCTATGCTCTTAAACACACTTACGAATCAACTGCAGATCCATATCCACTCTGGATCCCATTGATAATAGTTCTGCTATTGTCAGTTATGACTTTGAAAATCCGATCAACCAAGCCGAAGACGAAGGTGAGGAAGATTGTGAGGTACCTGGTGAACTTGCTAGGATGTTATAGCAAGAAGAAATGGCTATACAGCCTCATGAAGATCCAGTTGAGACAATAAACTTGGACACAAAAGAGGACAGAAAAGAAGTCAAGATAGGTACAAATCTGGACCTTAGTGTCAAACAACGGTTGATACAGATGTTGCATGATTATGTCGAGATCTTCGCCTGGTCATATGAAGACATGCCCGGACTAGACACAAATATTGTGGTTCATCGTCTGCCAACTGAAGAAGATTGCCCTCCAGTAAAGTAGAAGGTCCGTCGTATGCGCCCTGAAATGTCAGAGAAGATCAAAGCAGAGGTTATGAAGCAATTCAATGCTGGTTTCTTAGTTGTCACTTCTTATCCCCAATGGGTTGCTAACGTAGTCCCGGTGCCTAAAAAGGACGACAAGGTACAAATGTGTCTGGACTAATGTGATTTGAACAGGGCAAGCCCCAAGGATGACCCCACATTAACGTCTTGGTTGACAACACTGCGCATCACAAGATCTTTTCCTTCATGGACGGTTTCTCTGGTTACAATCAGATTAAGATGGCACCGAAGACATGGAGAAGACAATATTCGTCACACAATGAGGCACTTTTTGTTACAAAGTGATGCTGTTTGGATTAAAGAATGCTAGGGCAACCTATAAGCGAGCCATGTTAGCTTTGTTCCATGATATGATTCACCATGAGATAGAGGTCTATGTTGATGACATGATAGCCAGGTCTCAAACTGAGGAAGAGCACCTTGATTATCTACAAAAGTTGTTTGATAGGTTGAAGACATACAAGCTGAGGTTAAACCCAAACAAGTGCACATTCGGGGTAAGGTCTGGTAAACTCTTAGGTTTCATTGTCAGTGACAAGGGTATTCAGGTAGACCCCGCAAAGGTGAAGGCCATACAAGAGATGTCAACTCCTCGTACTGAGAAGGAGGTTAGAGGCTTCTTGGGACGCCTAAATTACATTTCCAGGTTCATTTCCCATTTAATAGCCACTTGTGAGCCAATCTTCAAACTCCTGAAGAAAGATCAAGTGTTAAAGTGGAATGACGAATGCCAGACTGCCTTCGAGAGAATCAAGGAATACCTTCAAGAGTCTCCAATTTTGATACCTCCGATTGAAGGAAGACCTTTGATAATGTACTTAACAGTGTTAGATAATTCAATGGGGTGTGTGCTGGGGCAACATGACGAGTCTAGTCGAAAAGAGCATGCAATATACTACCTTAGCAAAAAGTTTACCGACTGTGAGACAAGATACTCACTGCTTGAGAAAATGTGTTGCACTTTGGCATGGGCTGCTCGTCGAGTGAGGCAGTATATGTTGACCCACATTACTTTGTTGATATCTAAGATGGATCCGATCAAGTATATCTTCAAGAAGCCCGCTCTCTCCGGAAGAATAGAAAGATGGCAAATGATCTTGACCGAATACGATATCTAATACACGACCCAGAAAGCAATCAAGGGAAGTGTACTAGCTGATCATTTGGCTCATCAGGCTATGGATGACTACCAATCCATGAACTTTGAATTCCCGGATGAGAATATTATGTTAGTGATTGATTGTGAAGAACCTGGACCGGATGAAGGACCTGAGGAAGGATCTCGATGGACTATGGTTTTTGACAGAGCCTCGAACCCACTCGGTAATGGCATTGGTGTTGTAATTATATCTCCTGAGGGCTGTCATACTCCTTTCACCACCATATTATGTTTCAATTGTACCAACAACATGGTGGAGTATGAAGCATGTATCATGGGTCTCAAAGCTGCTATCGATCTAAGGATCAAGTTCTTGGGTGTCTTCGGGGATTCAACCTTGGTAATAAGTCAAATCAAAGGGGAGTGGGACACGAAGCACCCGAATCTCATCCCTTATAGAGAACATGTGCTGACATTGCTTCCACACTTTGAAGAGGTCACCTTTGAACATTTTCCACGAGAAGAGAACCAGTTAGCGGAAGCGCTAGCTACTATGTCATCTATGTTCAAGGTCAAGTGGGACAACGAGGCTCCTCAGATCACTATTGAGAGGTTGGATGAACCAGCATACTGCTATGAGATTGATATTGAAGAAGTAGCAGACAAACCTTGGTTTTATGAAGTGAAAAGGTATCTCTAGGCTCAATAATATCCTAAGGGGGCGTCTGTCAATGATAAGAAGTTTATGAGAAGGTTCTCCACAAAGTTCTTCCTCAGTAATAGAATCCTCTACAAGCGCAACCATGACTCTACTTTACTTCGGTGAGTAGACAAGAGCGAAGTAGAGAGGATCATGGCAGATTTACACGAAGGTACCTTTGGCACCCACTCTACTAGACATACCACGGCTAAAAAGATCCTACGGGCAGGATACTATTGGTCCACTATGGAAGCAAACTATTATTAGCACTCCCGAACTTGTCACAAATGCCAGATCTATGCTGATAAGGTACATGTACCTCCGGTTCCCTTAAACGTCTTGACGACTCCCTGGACCTTTGTAATGTGGGGCATTGACATGATCAGAGAGATTAGACCTACCGCTTCCAATGGGCATCACTTCATCCTAGTGGCCATCGATTACTTCACGAAGTGGGTTGAAGCCGCCTCTTTTGCTACTGTTACCAAGAATTTTGTGGTGAGGTTTATCAAGCATAACCTGATTTGTCGGTATGGTGTGCCAGCAAGAATCATCACAGACAATGGTATAAATCTCAACAATACAATGATCACTAAACTCTAAACAATTCAAGATCCAGCATCATAATTCTTCCCCTTACCGGCCGAAGATGAATGACGCTGTGGAGGCTGCTAATAAGAATATTAAGAAAATCATACAGAAGATGACGGTGACATACAAAGACTGGCATGAGATGTTACCATTTGCTCTTCATGGTTACCGCACCTCAGCACGAACATCGACAAGGGCAACACCTTATTCTCTGGTATATGGTATGGAGGTTGTCTTGCCTATTGAGGTCCAAATCCCTTCTTTGAGGATCATGAAGGATGCGGGTTTGAAAGAAGACGATTGGATCCAAACTCGACTTGATCAACTGAATCTAATTGATGAGAAAATGCTTACTACTGTCTGTCATGGTCAGATATACCAAAAGTGAATGATCAAGGCCTTCAACAAAAAGGCCAGACATCAAGTGTATCAAGTGGGTGATCTAGTAATCAAGCGCATCATACTGCCACAAGGTGGTCCTAGGGGCAAATGGACTCCCACGTACGAAGGGCCATTTATGATCAAAAGCATATTTTCTGGTGGAGTCATGATTCTGACCACCATGGATGGTGACGACCTTCCTCACCCTGTGAATGCGAATATAGTGAAAAGATACTATGCTTAAATAAAGACCCGCTAGGTTGACTGGCCTAGGAAAAAATAAGGGTATCCCAATGAACCAAAAGGGTTCGGGCAAAAATTAGGGATAAAAACAAAAATTTGTACACCCGACAAGTCGAAAACCTGCAAAGGCTGCTTGGGCAAAAAAGGGTATCCCGGTGGACTGAAAACCCGAAAGGGTGGTCCAGGAAAAAATTAGGGATTTGAAGCGTACAACTATGTCCCGTTGGATCACCTTGCGATCAGACTTCAGTATTAACTATCAAGCTCAAATGGTACCGATCAATCCAGTCACCTTCGGACAAGTAGTAAAGTTATGAGACACTCGAAGACATAGGGGAAATAGCAAAATTGAAACTCAATGGGATTATTACACATAGTTGTTTTCTCTTTGTACACTATCTTGTATAGTTTTCATTTTCACGGAGGCGTTCTCTTACAGAACGCCAGTCTCTTTGTACAAAAATGCTTGTTATAGGAAAATTTCAAAAATCAATGAAAATCATTTCTTTGAAAGTACAAAACTATTTGTTTTCTATTTTTCTTCTTTGTTTTGCAAAAACGTCCGGTGATTATTTTTTACATATGAATTTGAATATGATTACTATTTACAAATACTTGCATAAGAAACAGAAAGATAGTTGCTAATGACTTTAAGAAACACGACAAAGTCTAAAAGATCCATTTATAATCCTGACAGTTACTCTGTCCAGCATGGTACAGGGGCAGGGACAGTTTGAGACGAAGTCACCGCAACATATGACCCTGCAACGTCTATATTCCCCACAAAGTAGAAACAACCAAAAATTTGATCTCTCCTTTCCCAAGCAGGAATTACTTCCTCCAGTCAAGAGCTAAAATCCGTGTCCCCCAACCAAGTTTCATAATTGCAAACAAGTTATAAAACCTCCTCCCATTTAGAGTTTATTTCTCAAACTGCAGAAGCTCATTTCCCAACTGAGTTTATGTCTCTACAATTGCAAAATCTTCCTAAAATCATCTCCCTCCATAGAGCCATCCTCAAACAGAAAGAGGAAATCCCTAGCAAATCATATCCATTCATCATCCCTAATGGAAATGAAGGATTCAACCTCCTTATACTCTCCAACAACAATTAGGGATTTATTTTCCCATATTGGGAAATATCGCAACAACATCCCATGTTCATACATCATGGCATGCGCATACACATCGCATGCAGTATAATCTCATTTATTTTGAGAACATCACCACAATGCATTTCATACATCATGACATTGCATATGACTAACTCTTTACCTTTTTCAGGGAAAAGAACAAATCAGCAAACACCATTGACTACTTATGTGACCTGGTAGTCTTCTCAAAAGCTATGTCTGATGAAGGGCTATTTCAGAATTTCCCTCAAAAAGATGTCCTCACAAGACCTTCTCTGGTTCAATCAAGTCGACACTAAGATCTCTCTGATTCCTATTCCAGTTGAATATATTCTAAGACTTTTGTCTGGTTCAGTTGAATCGATCCTAAGATTCTTCTGATTTCCATTACAGTCAAAGTTAATTAAAGACCTTCTCTGGTTCAGTCAGATCGCCACTAAGATCTCTCTGATTCTTATTCCAGTTGAAGTTAACAAAAGACCTTCTCTGGTTCAGTCAGATTGACACTAAGATCTCTCTGATTCCTATTCCAGTTGAATATTATCCAAGACTTTTGTCTGGTTCAGTTGAATCGATCCTAAGATTCTTCTGATTTCCATTCCAGCCAAAGTTAATTAAAGACCTTCTCTGGTTCAGTCAGATTGCCACTAAGATCTCTCTGATTCCTATTCCAGTTGAAGTTAACAGAAGACCTTCTTTGGTTCAGTCAGATCCACACTAAGATCTCTCTGATTCCTATTCCAGTTGAAGATATTCCAAGACTTTTGTCTGGTTTAGTTGAATTGACTCTAAGATTCTTTTGATTTCCATTCCAGACAAAGTTAATTAAAGACCTTCTTTGGTTCAGTCAGATCGACACTAAGATCTCTCTCATTCCTATTCCAGTTGAAGATATTCCAAGACTTTTGTCTGGTTCAGTTGAATCGACTCTAAGATTCTTTTGATTTCTATTCCAATCAAAGTTAATTAAAGACCTTCTCTGGTTCAGTCAGATCGACACTAAGATCTCTCTGATTCCTATTCCAGTTGAAGATATTCCAAGACTTTTGTTTGGTTCAGTTGAATCAATCCTAAGATTCTTCTGATTTCCATTCCAGTCAAAGTTAATTAAAGACCTTCTCTAGTTCAGTCAGGTCGACACTAAGATCTCTCTGATTCCTATTCCAGTTGAAGATATTCCAAGACTTTTGTCTGGTTCAGTAGAATCGATCCTAAGATTATTCTGATTTCTATTCCAGTCAAAGTTAATTAAAGACCTTCTCTGATTCAGTCAGATCGCCACTAAGATCTCTCTGATTCATATTCCAGTTGAAGTTAACAAAAGACCTTCTCTGGTTTAGTCAGATCGACACTAAGATCTCTCTGATTCCTATTCCAATTGAAGATATTCCAAGACTTTTGTCTAGTTCAGTTGAATTGACTCTAAGATTCTTCTGATTTCCATTCCAGTCAAAGTTAATTAAAGACCTTCTCTGGTTCACTCAGATCGACACTAAGATCTCTCTGATTCCTATTCCAGATGAAGATATTCCAAGACTTTTGTCTGGTTCAGTTGAATCGACCCTAAGATTATTTTGATTTCCATTCCAGTCAAAGTTAATTAAAGACCTTCTCTGGTTCAGGCAGATCGCCACTAAGATCTCTCTGATTTCTATTCCAGTTGAAGATGACCCAAGACTTTTGTCTAGTTCAGTTGAATCGACCCTAAGATTCTTCTGATTTCCTTTCCAGTCAAAGTTAATAAAAGACCTTTCTCCGGTTCAGTTAAATCAACACTAAGATTTTTCTGATTTCTATTCCAGTTTAAGAAACTACAAAGCCTGGAGCACGACAAGATAACAATTTAATCTAATTCCCCCAGTAAGTCATTGTGAAGCCTAGAATACGACCAAATAGAAGTTAGCCTTATTATCCTCAGCAAGTCACTGTGAAGCCTGGATCCTGACCAGATAGCAGTTCACTTTCGTCTCTTCAATCAAGAGATGACTCCCCAGTAGAGTAATGGACAACTGAAGCTCCTAAACTCTATTTCCCAAGACAAAGACTAACATTCCTCAGCAGAGTCCTCCTTAACGACAAGCATAGGAATTCCTAAAAAGGAATATCTCATGAAATCAACATTGTTCTAGATGGCATCTTTAAGCCCGTCTTCGACGACTCTCCGTCATATTCTCTGGATGGAATATTTAAGCCCATCTCCGACGATCTTCCATTATCTTCTCCAAATGGTATCTATAAGCCCATTCCCGGTATTACCTACACAGTCAAGTATCGTTTCAGATGAGTGCAAATTTCTGGGCACTCTAGTGTTCAATCATCTTCCACCTTCAGATCACGAAAGGCAGACCAGCCAATCTACATCCTCAGGTTTAAGATGATTGAACAGGGGCATTGTACCCAAAAAATTTCCCTCCCATTTTCACTCAAGACATGCCTCTAGAGGTCATCAATTGCTCAAGGATGATTAAGAATTGACCAGACAAATTCTCCTCCTAAGGCAACAAACCTCAACTAGGGTTTCAAGCTTAAGCAAGATGTATGAGTCCAAAGGATCCCAAATGTTCTCCATTGTACTAATATTTCCTCAAGATCATCCATGCCAAATTTCATGCCTTGAAAAATAAGTTTGCTCAGTCAACTGCTCAAATGCCTGGAAATTAACTATACTAGGTCAAAAGTCAATTGTGGCCTAAATATAGTTAAACTTCAATATTTTTGGTCAACATCAACATTTTGAAGTATTATCCATCATTTGATCAAGGTTTTATCATTATTCCTCAAGAAATGCTCCTAACTCATCAAAAGTCAAAAATGGCAAATTGGGGTTTCTATAGGAAAAGTCAACCAAACTTTGACTAGGCATAACTTTCTCATACTTTGTCAGAAAATTTTCCACCAAGGCTCATTGTGAAGAGAATCAAATTCCCTACGACTTCTCTTCATCCCTCAAGATCAAGAAATGCCTCAATCAAAATATACAAGCTCATACATTATAGGTCCTTTCAAAAAGTCAATAAAAACACCTTTTGGGTCAAAGCTCCTTACATGGACATGGAAGATCCAATTGAAATGAAACCAAAAGGGTTGTTTAGAGAACAACCTACGCTATTTAAAAAGTCCAAGAAACCCTCATAGGGTTAAAATTGAGAAAGATACGCTTTTCTAAAGTTGACAAATTTTAGGAAAATGCACAAAAGTCAATGTGAGCAAATTGGATCTTTTGGACTAATGGGCGTGGGTTTTGGATCTCAAACATATCCATGGACTTATTTAAGATATTTAAATCCATTATTTTATTTTTATGAGATTTGTTTTTATTTATTTGAATTTTTATTCATTTAAATCATAATAAATCAAATAAAATAGTGAAATAATGAAATAAAATCTAAAGATTTGTTTTATGATCATATAATGAGTCTAGAATCTGATGAGAAAATCATGATTTCGTGCAAGGGTTGATTGGAAAGAAAAGAGCATGTTTTGGCCAAGTTTAGAAACTTAAAATTCAAATTGCAAATCAAATCTTTCTTTTACAAATCTTCAAGATTACATCCAATTTTATTGACCTAATGCATCCTAGTATATATGCATAACATTGCCAGACAAAAAAAAAGAGAGAGGATTGGCCGCATAGAACACACACAAAAAGTTCCGAGTTTTTCACAAAAAGTGGCAATTGGATTGGTAGTTGCAGAGGGATTCAAGGAGTTTTGACGTTTGTAATCCATTCCTGGGGACATTCTGAAGCTAACAACATCATTCCCAAGCATCAAAGCACCCAAAATCATCACTTACATCATCACGGGTTTTCAGGTACAGGCGAAATTGGGCCTAATAAAGGATACCATCATGCTCAAGGGATCAAACCCAAATGATTCATGTCTTTAAATTGAATTTATATTGCCTGTTGTGAATTTTGGAGATTTGCATGTGTTTTAGTGATGGATATAGTCTGTAGATAAAAGTGTTAGGCTAAAACGATGGACAGCTGAAGAAGATGATGACGTGGCATGACCTGGTTGGGCCATTTGAAAACAGCACACAATTTTTTTCTTAAATAAAATTCTGGGCTTTATTTTGATCATATTGTTTTGTGTTTGTTTGTATAAACGAATGAACACTTGGCTCAGATGGTAAAGGAAGCCCGCTGGAAGGGAGAGGACCTGGGTTCGAGTCCTAGGTCCAACGTTTTTTGTTTTCTAACTTATTTCTTTCAGATCCAATGCATTACCTTCCCCTGTGTACACCATACACCATCAACTCTCTAGCCATGAGATCCCAGGTGTCCAGATCCAGCGCACCAAACTTGCAGTCCCATGGTGGACCTTCTAGAAGCCACAATACTGAATCACACACAAAGGTGTAGCGGTAGAAATGTGCAAGACTAAGTCATTGGATTGACTAAACTTTATACAAATCAAAATAAAAATTGCCACCGCGCTTTATTGTTTCCAAAGGAATGGGAAAAGAGCGAATAACCCAAAAAGAGGGGGAAAGATTCAAGGTAAGGGGGTTGGTTATGAAAAGGGAAGGTATTAGCACCCTAAACATCCACGGTACTCCGCAGGAACCTCTTTGTAAAATCTGTATATTTTGGCTATAAAAATGTGTTGTATATAAAATGGATGGTGGAGGTGAGAAAAGAAATATTTTTATGATTTTTTCACCCACCGCGGTTGTGAACCTTTAGTGCCTACGTACCACCTTTCGTGCAATAGGGGATCAGGGTACACATAGTTCCTCTAGAAAAGACTTGTTTGTTGATTGTTTTTAAACAAGGAGATAAGTCGTCATTGTTAGGAGAGAAATCTCGACTAATGCCCACAAGGTATGAGAAAGATGGACCCTGCGTCAACAAGAGTGAGGGTTTGAGGACGCCTCTAGTACTCAAGTGGAAAAGTCGACACCTTTATAACCATAGGGATAGGAGAATGTTGCTCAACTATCAATGAATCATGTCTCACCTTGAAAAAAGTTTTGAATGTAAAAGGTGCTCGGGCGCACAAAAGAGTTTGAATGTGTTGAATTGTTTTGTTAATTTTGAAAGATGTCAAAGTATGATTAAGTGAATTGAAGTTTGTTTAAAGAAAAGAAGTTTTGAAAGAAAAGGCATTCAAAAAAACCGAGGTTTATTATTAAAGCGGTTTTAGATTAAAAACAAAGAAGATTTTGAAAGAAGATGAGAAGGTTTTGAAAATTAAAGAAGATGGGAGGAGATGAAGAGGCTATCCTAAAGCATAAGGTAAAATCTAAGGAAGAGAAACGTCTAACTAACATGAAGCCGATACCTGACATTATAAGCCAATGTAGAATTCCCATTCTTTGGAGTGAAACCAAACAAGAAAAGATAATAGACCTCTTGAGAGAACCAAGCTTCAAGTGTATTAAGTCTTTGCAAAAATTGGGCAGAGTAACGACTGTATACGGGTGAATTCCAGATTACAAACAAAGATCGTAATCTCAATAACCTGCACACAAAACAAACAAACAATCCAATGTCTTGAGGTAAACCTCAAGAACTCCAGATAAAATATCAAATAAATTCACAAAGTCTCAAAGATAGGCCAAGGTCTCTAATCCTAAGTCCAAGAAGTCCATCACTCCATAATGCAAAGGATAGTAACCATGTAGTCCAAGTATCATTAATGATTTTTATGGTTCATGTTGATTATTAGGTGTCTTTAAAAAAGAAAGAAAAGCTCAAGTGAGCAAAATAAAAATGACGTAAAAGTAAATGCTCAAGTGAGCAAAGATGAAAATAACATGAAATGTAAATACAAAAAGTAAATGGTACATAAAGCATAAAAATAAAAGCGTAAAGTAAAGTTAGTTGTTAGTAATTAGTGGTTAGTTGGATGACCATCTTGAAACTTGCATTTGGAACTCATTAGAGGATTGGTAGAACCAAAGCCTCCACACAACAAGTTGCATTTTCTTTTTGTCAAGTATATCATCCATTTTGGAATTCTCACAAGGCAACATGTATGATCAACGATGTTTAAGTGATCCGCGTTGACTAAAGGTGTTGTAGATCCATTAGAGGATTGGTAGAACCAAAGCCTCCATACAATGAATCTCAAGGTTAATGGATGAAAGAGATCAAATTAACATACTTGGGCTTGCAATCATAAGTTTGGGCCACGAATGATCATTTATTCGAATCGGGACAAAAATTAGCGCTATGTTAAGCAATCGTAAGTGGACTTATGTAGAAGTCACACCTATTTTGAGGCCGGTCAATAGCAATCTATGTACTTTATGTTTGGATAAATGATATAGAGATCACCATCCCTTAACATGTAGCACAATTAAAAAAAATAAAGGGATAAGATGAAGAGGGAGGGGAATGATAAGCTAATTTGGATCACCATTTCAAAATCCTTTCATCTTTAAATTCAACCACTCCTCTAGATGGATTAAAGCACTAAACATATCATTAATCCAAAGCACCAAAAATGAATTAAATAATTCACTCTTAGGTAGATTTGAATTGATGAACATTTATCCAACTTCATCTACATCACAAAGTCCATTGAGTTTAAAGACAAATTGGACATTTAAAATTGCAATCCAAACCAACAATCAAAAGGAGTGAGTAGAAAAATCATTTTGGATCAAAGCTGCCCCAAAACAAGGCAAAAAAATGCATTATGTCCCTGTGTAAATCGATTGAACTATTGTGTAAATCGATTTATACAGTACAATTTTCAAAAATCTGCGTGAAATTGCTTCTGTGCAATCGATTTACTCTATAGTGCAAATCGATTGCACACAGTTACAGTAGCAAAAACAGCATTTTAAAAGGGGAATTTCTTGTTCAAACTTTCCATCAAACACCTTATGATCAAGGATCCAATTGAGCACGAAAATTCCATCAAATTATAAGAAAATAACACCATTGAAATCACAAAATAATGCTCAAAGAATCAATCCCAAAGATCACCAAGAGATCACATTGTGAAAGATGAATTATCCAACTTACCAAAGGTAGATCTAGAGAATTATCAAAACAACTTCAAGAATTTGCTTCAATTCAACCACAAGAATCAATTGACCAAGCTTGGATGTAGAGAATTGTTGAATAAAAAGTGTTTGGATGAAGGTTTAGCTCAAAGATTAGTAAGCTTCAATGCAAAGCTTACTAACTTTTTGAAAATTGAGCTTTGAGTGAATTTGGTAGATGGAGAGAATTGAGAGATATTTTAGCAAGGTGGATTTGGCTATCAAAAGCTTGAAATTTGAATGAAATGAGGGCTCTGTTTATAGAGTTTAGGATTGGGATTAGTGGTAATTTGGTAATTGATTCTTGGAGCCAAAATTTGAATTAATGATAACTCTTTCAAAAATTAGAGCCAAAATTTGAATTAATGATAATTCTTTTTAAAAATGAAAGATTGGCACTAAAATTTGAATTAATGATACATCTTTCAAAAATGAAGGAAAATTGGAGCCAAAAATTTGACAAGCTTGAAATGCTGATTTTTTTTTCAAATTTTCACGCTGTGCAATCGATTTGCACAATGTATTTTTCTAAAAATTGCGTAAAATTCACTTTGTGCAATCGATTGCACTTTAGGAGCAATCGATTGTACAGTGAAAAAAAAATGAAATATTTTAATTCTTTTTCTTTGCAAATAGAGATTTTAGGGAAATAATACCAGAAAACCTTATTTGCCATATGCTTCGACTCGGTACCTACAAAACACAAATATGCAAAGACAAAGACAAATATTTTTTTGTATTTTGATTAGAAGTTAGTCAACAACACAAGAACAAACTTAAAGGTAGGATGCAAATGTAATGAATGAAGCTATTTATTAATGGTTGTGACCAAATGACAAAATATGGTATGAAGGTGCGACTGAAAAAGTTAGGGGGAAAATTTAGGGTACAACAAAAGGGTTATTGGGCTTGTGGACCTGGGCCTTGCAAATCAAACATGCACCCCCCAGATTGCTAACACACTTCAGGCCCATTATTTTTTTCCTTTTTATTATTTATTATTTAATTTCTTTGTTATTTTTAATTATTTCAAAAATCATTTTTCTATTTAATCATAAAAATCAGAAAATCATCACAAAAATTAGGACTTAGTTTTTTTAAAATTAATTTTTGAAAATTAATTAATTTAATTATTTGGACTTATTTCATTAATTAAAATTAATTAGAGAATTAGGTTAAATTCCACATTTTTTCATAAAATACCAAAAAAAAACATTTTTGATAAACAATTAGATTTTAGGGTTTAGAACTTTTTCCCGTCTTAATTTTGTGCGCTATTATTTTTTCCCTATGATTATTTTTTACCACTTATGTAATTGTGCCCGGTTTGTAATAGCTAAATTAGTTTTTTTATTTTTGCATTTTACTTTCTAGTCCATTACTTATGTATCTACACCAAAGTCTTGTAATAGCGTAGGAACTTTTTATTTCTCGCTCTTTATATTCTTATATGCTTGTATATAATTGTTAGTAACTTAGGCGTGCATGAAAAGATTAATTAATTAACCATTAGATCACTAATTGCAAGATAAACATAAATGAAAAAGCATACTGTTGCACACTTGCACCCTTAGGGTATACCTCGCTTGGTTGCCTCGGAAAATAATGGTCATGTCCCTCAAACGTAGGGATATCTTAGCAAAGACCCTCAATTCTAAAGTCATCAAAAAGATCATGGTCCATAAAGTCCCTCGAGTTGCCTACGAGAAATGATCTTGTCCCTTGATGTTGCTTATATGATGACAGTCCCTTCGAATGTTAAGATATCCTTACATGTTGCCTTCAATGACCATAGCGTCACTTTCGATAGTCCCTCAATATCCAACGATAAGGCTACCTACTCACTAATAGTAGGATAGACTATCTAAAGGAAAGGAGGAAAAAAACGTCCTTTTTTGAGTAGGTAGATGACTCTTAAATACTTACTCAAACCTGAAATTTTCACACTTACACACTTTCAAAAGACTATTTTTAAAAAACGGTTTATCACACTCTTGAGGACTGATACAAGAGTTACCATAAAGCAAACAAAAACTTTCAAAACACACAGACACAAACAGTTTTCAAAAAATGAGTAAGTACCTAAGAGCCCACGGAAAACCATGAATGGAAAGGGTGCTAACACCTTCCCTTTCCATAATCTACCCCCTTACTCAGAAAATCTCAAAAAAGGTATTTTTTTGTTCTTTTCATCCTTTCCTTTGTTGGATAAAAGAAAAGTCGATGGCGAATCTTGCTTACCGCGACATTTGCAAACAAAAAATGCAAACCAGTATTAACAGTCGGTTCTGCCACCGTATCATACCTTCCATTTTGCAATTGGTATGCTTGAAAGAACAAGATTAGTTATGACCTATCTCAAGAGTTTTGATGATAACTAAATTATATTTAAGATAATTTATGCTCTGATGAACGTGTTTTGAATGTCTTAGTTAATGTTCTGACAGAAAACATTCTAAAGTACTAAGCAAAGATTATGAAGAAGTTCTTTGATAAAAGAACCTTTTATTCAAACGCATCTGCTGACTCTGGTAAGACACTTTATTTGTTAAATATATCTTCTAACTTCTAGCAGGCTCCTTGTTCAGAAGATAACTTGAAAGCAAGCACTGTTCAAAGTTCTTAGCAAGCAACGCACTGCCTAGAAGATGAATGAAGCATGTTCTGACTTAAAGACATTGGAGAAAATTCTAAAGTAACGCTTAGATCAACTTGTCTTGTCAAAGCAAAGGAAAACATGTTCTTACATTTTGACGTTTGCTCATTAATGCAAAGACGGCTGAAAGCACTCAAGTGCCTACAACTAGTTTCTTGGAAAATGGAATATTGCAAGGATACATGCAAAGCATTTAATGCTCTCCATCTTTTCTGAAGGAAGCAACGGTCTTATTGTTCCTACTATAAATAGAAGGACATTTATTGCAAGCCAACAACTTTAAGTGAACCAAGAAAACCAATCAAATTTTCAAAAGAAGCAAGAAACTACGTGAAAGATCCAAAAGCTCACAAACTCATTGTTCATACAATTTATGCATTATATTCTAAGTGAAAAATCACAGTTGTGATATAGATTGATTAGAAGCAAACTCTATTTCATTATCTGTAAAGATTAAACTTTTGTATTTGTTCCTTGAGAGACCAAGTTTGGTCAGATTTCTCAAGCAGACTAGGACTAGATTTAAGTCTTAGTGGTGTTAGTCACTTGTAAGTTTACCTGTGCATTATTAGTCACAACAGTTGTTGTGTGATTGTAATAAGTTGATTATAATGGATTAAGTCCTTGTTGAGAAAGGAGAAATCACCTTGGCGGGTGGATTGGAGTAGTTTGAGTACAAACGAACTAGGATAAAAATAACTGTGTTTTTCCATTATTGTTTGAGCTTTGTTTTGAAAACGAAAAGAGTCACTTATTCAACCCCCCTTCTAAGTGTTTTCTTACCCCTTCAATTGGTATCAGAGCTTGACTCTGAGCATAACACTTAACCGTGTCAGGAAAAGATCCAGAAGAAAACACAATGGCCGCTGAACAAAACAATAATAGTTACAAGAAACCTCCAGTGTTTGATGGAGAAGATTTTGAGTACTGGAAAGATAGACTAGAAAGTTTCTTTCTAGGTCATGATAGTGATCTTTGGGATATAGTCTTAGATGGTTACAAACATCCTACAGATTCAGAAGGAAACAAAGTGGATAGAAAAAATATGGATAGACAACAAAAAGCTGATTTTAAAAATCATCACAGAGCTAGAAATATTTTTTTAATTGCTATATCTAAAGTAGAATATGAAAAAATCACTAATAGAGATACATCGCATGATATGTTTGAGTCTCTCAAAATGACTCATGAAGGAAACGCTCAAGTTAAGGAGTCTAAAGCTCTGGCTTTAGTTCAGAAGTATGAAGCCTTCAAAGTTGAAGAGAGTGAGTCTATAGAAGCAATGTTCTCTAGGTTTTAAACTCTGATCGCTGGTCTGAGAGTTTTGAACAAAGGATATACCAAAGCAGATCATGTGAAAAAGATCATCAGAAGCTTACCCAGAAGATGGGAACCAATGGTCACTGCCTTCAAGGTGTCAAAAGATCTGAACAATGTGTCTCTGGAGGAACTCATCAGCGCTCTCAGAAGTCATGAGATTGAACTGGATGAGCATGAGCCTCAGAAGAAAGGTAAGTCTCTATCCCTTAAATCAATTAAGAAATTTGATACTAACGCTTTTCAGGTTGAAGAAGAAAACTCTGAAGAATCAACTTCAGAAGAAGACAAACTATCTTTGCTCTCCAAAAGGATCAATCATCTGTGGAAGCACAGACAAAAGAAGTTCAGGAACTTCAAGAAGTCAGAAGATAAACCAGAATCTTCTGGACACAAAAAGTCAAACAGAAGAGAGATCATCTGTTATGAATGCAAAGAACCTGGTCACTTCAACAGTGATTGTCCAAAGCTTCAAAAAGAAAAACCAAAGAAGAGATTTGGAAAGAAGAAAGGAATGATGGCAACCTGGGATGAATTAGATTCTTCTGAAGATGAATATGGTTTTGAAGATGAAAATGCCAACCTAGCTCTGATGGCTATCACAGAAGATGACTCAGACTGTGAGTCAGAACAAAGAGAGGTATTTTCTGAATTTCCTAGAGAAGAACTTGCTGATAGTTTATCAGAACTTCTGGAAAACTATAGTAAGCCTGAAATCAAATACAAGAAACTCAAGAAGAGTCTTGCATCTGATATTGAGAAACTTGAAACAGAAAATATGAACTTTTAGAAAACAATTTTAAACTTAAAAAGGAAATTCAAAATGTTCAAAAGAATTTTAGTTCAGAGTCTGTGTCTAGTTCAAAAGATATTCTGAAAGAATATGACTATAGCTTTCAATCTTTTCTTGCTAAAGGCATAGACAGAAGAAAAATGGCTTCAATGATCTATGGAGTTAGTGGGAAAAACAGAAGAGGAATTGGACATGAACCTCCCAAAGGGAAGGATACATACATTCCAAAACCTGTTGCTAAAATGACCTTCACTTACAAACCTCTGAATAAGTAATTCAAGTTTGGACACTCACATGATATAAAATATACATCACATTCTGGAAACTCTTATGCTAACCCAAAAGGACCCAAAAAGATATGGGTACCTAAGGATAAAATAATATTTGTTGCAGATGTCCTTAACAGCTCAATTGAAACACCAGTCATGGTACATAGACTCTGGGTGCTCACGACACATGACGGGAAAAAGGTCTATGTTCCAAAGCCTGGAACTTAAAGCTGGAGGAGATGTGAAGTTTGGAGGTAATCAGAAAGGGAAGATTATTGGTTCTGGAACCATAGGAAACGGTAACCTTCCTTCTATCTCAAATGTTTTATTAGTAGAAGGATTAGCTCATAATCTATTGTCCATAAGTCAATTAAGTGACAATGGCTATGACATTATCTTCAATCAAAACTCCTGTAAAGCTGTAAGTCAAAAAGATGGATCAATCCTCTTTTCTGGCAAGAGAAAGAACAACATTTACAAAATTGATTTATCAGATCTTAAATCTCAAAACGTAAAATGTCTTTTTTCTGTTAGCAATGAGAAATGGGTATGGCACAGAAGATTCGGACACGTCAGTCTTAGAAAAATCTCTCAACTAAATAAACTAAATTTAGTCATAGGACTTCCCAATCTGAAGTACAACTTAGAAGCTCTGTGCGAAGCATGTCAAAAAGGAAAATTTTCAAAACCTTCCTTTAAATCTAAAAATGTTGTCTCTTCCTCTAAGCCATTAGAGTTACTTCATATTGATCTGTTTGGGCCAGTTAAAACTCCATCCATCAGAGGTAAGAAGTATGGATTGGTCATCGTTGATGACTTCAACAGATGGACATGGGTAACGTTTTTAAAACACAAGGATGAGTCACATTCTATATTCATTAACTTCTGTACTCAAGTGCAAAATGAAAAAGATTTTAAAATCACAAAAGTCAGAAGTGATCATGGTGGTGAATTTGAAAATCATTATTTTGAAAAATATTTTAAAGAAAATGGTATTGTTCATAATTTTTCTTGTCCTAGAACTCTCCAGCAAAATGGAGTTGTAAAAAGAAAGAATAGAACATTAGAAGAGATGGCCAGAACCATGATCAATGAAACAAATATGGCTAAGCACTTTTTGGCAGAAGCTGTGAACACATCGTGTTACATTCAGAATAGAATCTCTATAAGACCTATTCTTAAAAAGACTCCCTATGAATTGTGGAAAAACAGAAAGCCCAACATTTCTTATTTCCATCCTTTTGGATGTACTTGTTTTATTCTAAACACCAAAGAAACTCTGAACAAGTTTGATTCCAAAGCACAAAAGTGTTTCCTGCTTGGATACTCTGAACGCTCAAAAGGCTATAGAGTATACAACATAGAAACTCTGATTGTTGAAGAATCAATCAAAGTCAGGTTTGATGATAAGCTTGGCCAGCAACAACCAAAGAAAATTGATTTTTCTGTAGGTACAAAAGATCATCCCTCAAACTATGAAAGTTCAGAAGCAAAAGGAGATTCAGAAGCAAAATAAGATGTAGCAGATCATCCTCTTGACAATGCTCTGAACAATCTCAGAATCTCTGACCAACCCACTTAGAAAAGGTTTCCTAGAATATCTTCAGCTCATAAAGAAGATGTAATCATTGGAAGAAAAGAAGATCCCATCAGAACAAGATCCTCTCTCAGAATCAATGAAGAATCTTTGTTTGGTTTGGTCTCTCTGATTGAGCCAACTACCATTGATGAAGCTCTGGAAGATAATGATTGGATCTTAGCAATGCAAGAAGAACTAAATCAATTCTCCAAGAATGATGTATGGAATCTAGTTCCAAGACCCAAAGGATTCCATGTTATAGGAACCAAATGGGTTTTCAGAAACAAATTGAACGAACAAGGAGAAGTAATCAGAAACAAAGCACGACTGGTTGCACAGAGTTATAGTCAACAAGAAGGAATTGATTATAATGAAACCTTTGCCCCAGTTTCTAGGTTATAATCTATAAGATTATTAATTTCTTTTGCTGTACAAAATAACATTTCATTATATCAAATGGATGTTAAAAGTGTATTTCTAAATGGTTATATTGAAGAAGAAGTATATGTCCATCAACCTCCTGGATTTAATGATTCAAAGCATCCAGAACATGTTTTTAAATTAAAAAAGTCTTTGTACGGTTTAAAACAAGCTCCCAGAGCTTGGTATGATCGTTTGAGTAATTTTCTATTAGAATTTTTTTTTACCAGAGAGAAAGTGGACACAACTCTTTTCAGAAAAACATTTAAAAATGATATTTTAATTTATCAAATTTACGTTGATGATATAATTTTTGGAACCTCTAATATCTCCCTTGGAAAAGAATTTTCTAAGACCATGCAGGCAGAATTTGAAATGAGCATGATGGGTGAATTGAAATTATTTCTGGGAATTCAAATCAACCAGACTCCAGAAGGTACTTTCATACATCAAACGAAGTATGTTAAAGAACTTCTGAAGAAATTTCAAATGTCAGAAAGCAAAGATGCCAAGACACCAATGCATCCAACCTACATTCTAGGTAAAGATGAGGTAAGTATGAAAGTAGATCAGAAGCTCTATAGAGGTATGATTGGATCCCTTCTCTATCTGACTGCATCAAGACCTGATATATTATTTAGCGTGTGCTTGTGTGCTAGATTCCAATCAGATCCTAGAGAATATCACTTAACAGTTGTTAAGAGAATTCTTAGGTATCTGAAAGGTACTGCTAATCTTGGTCTGTGTTACAGAATATCACAAGATTACAAACTAGTAGGTTATTGTGATGCTGACTTTACTGGAGATAGAATTGAAAAAAAAATCACCTCTGGAAGCTGCCAGTTTTGGGGTGATAATCTTATCTCGTGGTACAGCAAGAAGCAATCAACAATTTCACTATCAACCATATAAGCTGAATATATATCTGCTGCTGGATGTAGCTCTCAGATGATTTGGGTGAAAAGTCAACTAGAAGATTTCAACCTTTATGAAAGTAAGATTCCTATCTTCTGTGACAATACTTCTGCTATTTGTCTTTCTAAAATCCAATCTTACATTCTAAAGCCAAACATATAGAAATTAAATATCATTTCATAAGGGACTATATTCAGAAGGGAATTTTAAACTTAATTTTTGTAAAAACAGACCATCAATGGGCTGACATTTTTACCAAACCCCTTTCAGAAGATAGATTTAATTTCACTCTGAAAAATATTTGTATGGAATTATGTCCTGAATAAAATAATATTTATTTTCTGTGATTGACTTTAGAACATTCTGAAATGAATGCTCTGATCAACAACTCTTCAGAATTTAGAAGAGAAGTTGTAACAGAAGCTATATGAAAAGTTATGGAATATTCTAACGCTTCATGTCCAAGTGTAGTTCAGAAATTCATTAGAAAAAACAGCTGTTACATGCATCCTTCAGGAGATGAACACGTGGTGTGTTTCTGAAAGGTCAAGCGTGCAAAAGCTACTGATGACGTTCTAGGTAACTGTTGATGATTAGCCATAATCCCACGTTTTCCCTCATTTTTAGCAAATCATTAAATGAAAGTAATGATGAGATTCTTTTTTAAATCAGTTTTAATCTTTATTTTAATTGTGTCTTAAATACTTTTAATTTTAATTCTAAACCTATTTTCTGAAATTAATGCCTATAAATACTTTTTGAAAAACCCTTTTTCATTCTTTACTGTCTCTTTCAAAACTCAAGCGTTTTTTCTCTTACTGTACTTTTCTCTTAAAACCCTTTTCTTCAATTTCTCATTTCTAAAGAACTTCAATGGTTTCTTCTTCTTCTACCCACTCTGAGCAATACATTATACCTGAAAGGACAACTCTCATTCCGGTAGAAAGTTTGGAAGTTTTGAGTGAGCTAATGGTAGACTTTGAGAATCTCAGAGAGAATGGATTTGACTTGTTCCCTGCTGTGAAGTTTCAAGGTTGGGAAAGCTACTTTGATCGTCTTATTGGTCCAGTCTTTCCATATTTGCTGAAAGAATTCTGGATTCACGCTATTGCAACCCCCAAGGTTATTCTCTCCTTTGTAATGGGCAAGGAAATATCCATTACAGAAAATCTAATCAGAAAGTTGCTGGGATTTAAAGGACTTGGAGTTACAGGAATGCCCAGTGGAAGAATGGAGATGTCTAGGGTATATTCAGAGATTTTCACTAACGGTCAAGGTTCCTCCAAAGTCAGGGATTTGAAAGACAAATATAAGATTTGGGCAAGGATTATTCATGGATGTATTCACCACAGGAAAGACACCAGTTCTCCTGATTACATCAACGCTGATCAACAATATTTTATGTTTTGCCTTGGAACCAATGTCAAAATTGATTTTCCCTACTTGCTTTTTGAACATCTCTGGAACCATGTCAAAGAAACCAGAGAAGTTGAAAGGATGAAGAACCCCAAATCAAAGAGGAATTGGATTCCTATGGGGAGGTTATTATCAAACATTATGAATGAGAATGGTCTGATTTCTCACCTAAAAGAAGCAAATCTTCTGGGGGAGCTTGAACCTATCTGTGGTAAGACTATGACTGGAAAGAACTTGCTGAAAAAGAAAATTATTGACAAACTGCTGGTGGAACCCACTCCATGTGTGTCAACTGTTGTGAAGAGGAGAAGGATTCCTATTGCTTACTTTCCTATGTTCAACTCAGGGGATCATCCTCGTATCATTTTGCACTATCTTGAGATCTGCAAAGAAACATGATCACCCATTGATCCAGCTTGGCTTCAAGGAAGAAATCAAGCTGCTCCTGATGTTGTTCTCCAAGAATTTGTGAAGAGAAAAGTTATAGAAGGACCTTCTGACACTCCTCAGAAGAAGAAAAAGAAGACAAGTAATCATGCTGAAATTATACTTGTTTATGATTCTGAAAATGTATCTGCATCTGCTGAACCCTCCCAAACCTTAGGAAACTTAGATGTTGACATTGATCTGACCTTACCATCTGAATCCCTTGCTGACAACCCTCGTAAAAATCAGGTTTTAACAGATTTAAGTGATTTTGACTCTGATGAAAATTCTGACAGCCAATCAGAACCCTCTCAATCAGAACCCCCTGAACCATCTGTTTTTCAACCTATTCCTGCTGAACATTTTTCAAGACCCCCTCCCAGACCTCTATCACCCAGACCCACTGGATGGTATGATGCTGGCTCTTGGAGAATTCCAGGGATAAATGAACCTCTAGCAACCATAAAGCCTCCTTTCAACCTACCATCTAAGAATATTTTTGCTATGAATCAACCACAACCTCAAAATCCCATTCCCACTCCTGCTTATACAATAATAATTTTGCCTGATGTCACTCCACCCACTTCACCATAACATACAACACCACTCTCAACTTCTCAAATTCCAGAACAACAACCTTTTGAACAAACTGAAACTGCTGAACCATCCGTACCTCATGAAATATCAGAACCTCCTATTTGTGTTAACCAACCTGAACCTGAACCTACCAATAATCCTGAACCCAATAGCTTTTTAAGAACTGTAGTGGACTTTCAATCTCTACAACTCTTGAAAAACAAAACTTACAGAACGGCTGTCCCTAAACCTGTTCAGCCAGATGTAAATACTTTGTTTCAGAATTTTATAACAAATGTTCAAGCATGGTTACAACCGCTGAAAGAAGATTGCTCCAGAAGCGTGAACACAGCAGCAACAAATCTTCTATGGGAAACCTTCAGAAGAACTTTGGTTGCTGAATCACGGAAGTTACAGGACTTGTGCCATTTTCAGGTGCTGGACAACTTTTCCAAACTTCTGCATGCTTTCAAGACAGAAGCTGCTGACACTTGGAATAAGAAGTTTTCACTAATGATTGCTGATACACCAGCTAATAAGATGGACATATCAGAAGATGAATCTGAAGAATCCTCCTAAGATTCAAATCCTCTGGCTATTGTTATATTGAATCAACCTTCTGTTAAGGCTGGACCTGAACTTGTGCCAACTCTTGCAATGGATCTGGGTACTCTGCTTTCCACCTTTGTGAAGTATGACTCAACGATTGCTGCTTCTGAGCCTGTTTCTACTGAAGCTTCATCATCTTCTGCTCCTACCTCACTCATTATGGACACTCTGAAAGAGCTAAAGAAGGAGAATGAAGTCTTGAATAAACGCATGGATAAGCAAGATCAAACAAATCTAGAGATCAAGAACTGGATGGCGAAGCAAGACAAATCTGCCTCTGAGATCAAGAATCTTCTGATGGCTCTTGTCACTAAGAAATCCTAGTTTCTTTTTGTCTCTTATTTGGATGTTTTGTTTGTACTTCTGGATATCTATTTTTAACTTTTTTATGAAATCTTTCAAAATTTCTCATTTATTACACTTTTTGATTATGCCAAAAAGGGGGAGAAAATGTGAATTCTTGAACTAATCACTGTTTAACAGTTATGGGACTAAGTCTCAGACATTCTAACAAATTTACAAGAATTCCTTTTGTGCAAAAGATTTTTTTTTGCAGGTATCACTTTAACTCTGAAAGAATATTCCAGCTAAGATTTATCTTCTTGAAGAAGTTATGAAGAACTTCAAGAAGGCTGTGTATTACTGTGACTAAATAATCTCAGGATGTCTTATTCATAGAAATATTCATTTCAGGGGGAGATTCTTATCTCTTAATCCGTTTTTTTTCTTTATTTAAAATAATTTTTTGTCATCATCAAAAAGGGGGAGATTGAAAGAACAAGATTAGTTCTGACCTATCTCAAGAGTTTTGATGATAACTAAATTATATTTAAGATAATTTATGCTCTGATGAACGTGTTTTGAATGTCTTAGTTAATGTTCTGACAGAAAACATTCTAAAGTACTAAGCAAAGATTATGAAGAAGTTCTTTGATAAAAGAACCTTTTATTCAAACGCATCTGCTGACTCTGGTAAGACACTTTATTTGTTAAATATATCTTCTAACTTCTAGCAGGCTCCTTGTTCAGAAGATAACTTGAAAGCAAGCACTGTTCAAAGTTCTTAGCAAGCAACGCACTGCCTAGAAGATGAATGAAGCATGTTCTGACTTAAAGACATTGGAGAAAATTCTGAAGTAACGTTTAGATCAACTTGTCTTGTCAAAGCAAAGGAAAACATGTTCTTACATTCTGCCGTTTGCTCATTATTTCAAAGACGGCTGAAAGCACTCAAGTGCCTACAACTAGTTTCTTGGAAAATGGAATATTGCAAGGATACACGCAAAACATTTAATGCTCTCCATCTTTTCTGAAGGCAGCAACAGTCTTATTGTTCCTACTATAAATAGAAGGACATTTATTGCAAGCCAACAACTTTAAGTGAACCAAGAAAACCAATCAAATTTTTAAAAGAAGCAAAAAACTACGTGAAAGATCCAAAAGCTCACAAACTCATTGTTCATACAATTTGTGCATTATATTCTAAGTGAAAAATCAAAGTTGTGATATAGCTTGATTAGAAGCAAACTCTATTTCATTATCTGTAAAGATTAAACTCCTGTATTTGTTCCTTGAGAGACCAAGTTTGGTCAGATTTCTCAAGCAGACTAGGACTAGATTTAAGTCTTAGTGGTGTTAGTCACTTGTAAGTTTACATGTGAATTGTTAGTCACAACAGTTGTTGTGTGATTGTAATAAGTTGATTATAGTGGATTAAGTCCTTGTTGAGAAAGGCGAAATCACCTTGGCGGGTGGACTGGAGTAGTTTGAGTTCAAACGAACCAGGATAAAAATAACTGTGTTCTTCCATTATTGTTTGAGCTTTGTTTTGAAAACGAAAAGAGTCACTTATTCAACCCCCCTTCTAAGTGTTTTCTTACCCCTTCAATGCTAACCCCCACATTGTTCGATGTTGCGACTATCACTAGCCTTCATCCTACAGGTGAAACTTTTATCCCTACTACGACTGATGAAGATGTTATTCCCTTTGATAAGGACGTTGTTGGTTTAACCAAGTACATGGAAAATTTTCATGCTAAGGATGTCGACACAGTGTCTGATGAAGAGCACATCACCTTTCTGGCCTTGTGGCGCTCTAAATATATTTTCCACAGCAGGTCTCTAAAGGTGGCCAAACGTTTCATTATGTTGGCGCATCACTTCCACATGGGTCAAAACACCTGCTAATGTGACATCATCCCGGGGTTTCTTTATGAATCGCTCAGTATAGGGGTCGACTAGATGACCCCCTTGCACCAACTGCCAGCTATCTGCTTGTTGGGCCATTTTGGCTATTGCAATTGTGGCTAAATGCCACCTTTGGGGATCGGCTTAAATTGAAGCTTTCAGAAGCACATGAGGAATTCTTTGCCAGTCGTGCCATTGAAGGTCCTCGTCTTGCTATGATGACACCTTTAGGGATCTGCCACTGTGCCTGCTCCAGTGGTATAAAAAGCACGAGTCGTGCAACTAACTTCGACTCTCCCAGAAAGCATCAATTCTAGCCCTAAAGGGGACTCTCAGGTATCTTTCTTTTCCCAAAACTAATTTCCTCTTCAAGCTTACTTGCTCCTTTTTAGCTTAGTCCTTACTTGTCTCTGTTTGTTTCAACGACCAACCCTTAAATCCAAACAGCGCCCCACCCAGCTTATTTTAAGGACTTCAAAGGGGAAAAAGAAAACGCATGTGATTCTGACAGATAGTGAATCTACTAATAGCAATCTCAATTCTCCCATCAATCAGGGCCCCCCTGAGTATTCTCCCATCAGTGATGGGGTGGAAGATAGCGCCCATAATGACAACTTAGAGGGGGATGTTGAAGATGATGAGCTAGATGGCCCTGAGTATGCTACCAACATTGATGAGGCTATCAACTAGAAACCTTTTCAAACATTTTAAGAGCCTCCTCAAACAAATGCTCCCTTTGGCGCCATCTCAACTCCTCCCAACACGGTTCCTACCAACACCACCATGTCGCCTCAAGCCATTTCTGCTTTAAAACAAAGTAGCCCTTTGGATTATTTGAAGTTCTTGGTGGCTGCTATAAATCACTCAACTGATGGGGGCTCTAGCACTTCGACCGTCTCTGGGGGCGTTTCTTCTTTTGGAACCCAAGGCGAAGTTCTCAGTCATCTCAAAATGTAGCTCTTTCATGTCGATCTGATTAATCATTTGGAGGCATTTCCTGCTGATGGCGCTAAGTTCAAAGAGGCGTTACAAAAGGTTGATGTTCATACAGCCTCTCCTCAGGTCGTCACCTTTGTGGCTGAGGTATCTGCTTTTCTTGACCAGTTTTTGGTCGACTCGGCCAAACGCAAGGAGATCATGGGGAAACATCTTCCTAAAGAGAAGGAACGTAACCTCGAATCAGCCTTCATGGAGTCCTCCATAACTGCTAGTGAAATGCTAAAGAAAGCTCTTGACAAAGCCAAATAGGACTTCAAAAAGAGGGTTGATAATATCTCTTTGTGGCAGCGATAGATTATTGTTTTGTAACAACAAAGTGAAGAGCTGGAAAAGAAGATTAATGAAGATGAAACCTCGCAAGCTGCTGGATTTGAGACGGCTGAAAAGGAGTTGAATGGCGAAGCATCTGCTGGGGTTCTTCACTAGGAGTGTGTTGATGTGTTGGACATTGAGCTAGCTGAACTGGATACCTCTCTTTCATTGACCAATGTTCGACTGTCCCTCGCTCGAGACCGCTACTTGACCCTCAAGGAAAATATGCCCTTTTAGCCGACTTTGTAATGCCTATTGTATTTTACAGGCCATTTAGTGGCCTTTTACTATGTAATGAATGGTTCTTTACTCTTTGCTTATTACAATTTCTTGCAACACAGGTCTATATTTTTTTTAAGTATTTACCATTTACTCTTAATATTCGACCTTCTGGCGTGAGCTCTTCGATCTCATAAGCATTATTTGAAAAAGCTAGAACCACTCAAAATGGTCCTTCCCAATTTGGTGACCATTTTCCTAGAATTCTATCTCTTTGATCCATGGGTAATATCACTTTCTAGACCAAGTCCCCAATGACAAACACTTTTGCATTCACCCTTCTGTTGTAGGCCTTTGCTACTTGTTCTTTCTGCCTGAACAAAGTGCCTAAAGCTGATAGCCTATGTTTTTCAACATCTATCAGCTCATCATGCATCATTCCCCAATAATACTCAGTAGGAATATCTGATTGCCTCTGTATTCTCACTGATTGTAAATGGGTTTCTAAGGGCAAGACTGCTTCGTGTCCATAAACCAAATTGAAAGGTGTTGTGTTAGCCGACTCCTTTGGTGAGTTTCGATATGCCCACAATGCTTGGCCTAAAGTTGTATGCCAACTTTTAGGATTTTGTTCAACCTATTTCTTGAATAAACCTATAATGGTCTTATTCGCTATTTTGACTTTCCCATTTGTCTGGGCATAATATGGTGTCGATGTTAACAGTTTGAACCCCATTTCTACAGCGAACTCGTTTACCTTTTTCCCTATGAACACAGTCCCTTGGTCAATTATTATGGTCTCTGGAATCCCAAAACTATATATGATTTGGTTTTGAATGAAGGCCATAACTTCCTATAGTCTACTTTAACCAAAGAGACCGCTTCTACCCATTTTGAAAAATAATAAATACCTACCAAGATGTACCTATGGCCTTTTGATAATGCAGGCTTGATTTCTCCAGTAATATCCAAAGCCCATCCCCTGAAAGGCCAAGGTTTAATAACATAATTCAATTCACTAGTCGTTACATGTTGAATTCTAACATGTTTTTGGCATTCTTGGCAGCTTTTGGCATAATCAATGCAATTTTTTAACATGGTCGACCAATATATCCCTATTCGACACAATAACCATTTCATCTTCTGGCCTGCTTGATACGTTCCACAAGCACCACTATGTATTTCATATGTTGCCACATATGCTTCATTCTCTCCTAAGCATTTTAACAACACTCCTTTAGGTGTTTTTCTGAATAATTCATCTCCCATTAATCTATAATTTAACACCCTGTACTTAACCTTACGCTCTGTCAACCCAACTGGATTTTTTAAGTTATCAGTTATGGATTTCCTCCAGTCATCTTCAGCTAATGCGTCAATGGCGAAAACTTCATCTACAATTTCAAAATTTCCAAAATTCTCATAGTTCAGGATATCAGGAATTATTTCAGGTGTTGCCCCCAAAGTTTTTGTCATTGGTGTGGTTTCAAATTCTAATTTTTCTTTTACCTCAATGAACTCATATATGATTTCTTTGGGTATTTTGTATCCAAATGCCAACTGGGCCATGCCATTTGCTTCTTGGTTGTCAGTGCGCTTTACATGACTAATCGACACATTGTTAAATTTTTGAAGTAATGACAATGATTTTGGCATATACATACCAGATGATCTTTAACGCAGTTGTATTCTTTGGTAAACTATTTCACCACTACCTCTGAGTCTCCTTTAATATCAACATCTCTTATTCTAACATCTAACATAATTTGAAGACTAATTATCAAGGCTTCATACTCAGCCTCATTGTTAGAGCATTTGCCTTTGATTTTATAATGAAATCTAGTTAGAATGCCATCAGGTGATAAGATAAAAATCCATACTCCAGTTCCTTGTTTGCTTTTAGAGCCATCAAAATAACATTGCCAAGACTTAGTGCTTACATAAGCTTCAGTAGTGTCGACCACTGAATGGTCGACTATGAAGTCTGCAATGATTTTCCCCTTGATTTCTTTTAAAGGGACATATGTTAACGAGTATTCAGTTAATGCAAGTGCCCATTTACCTATTCGACTGTGCAAAATGGGTTTAGACAACATATGCTTGATGACATCAAAATGAGAATAAACAGAAACTTTAACTGGTTTTATATAATACTTGAGTTTAGTACATAAGAAATACAAACATAAACATAGTTTTTCAATTGCATTATATCTAGTTTCAGTGTCATTTAATACTCGACTAAGGTAATAAATGGCTCTTTCGACCCCATTTTCGGCTTCCTGGGCCAACATGCTTCCCAGTGTCGACTCTGACGTTGCAATATACAATTTCATGCCTTTATTTCTGTTTGGAGATGCCAACATTGGAGGCTTCATCAAATAATCTATCAGGCGATCAAATGTCTCTATGTGTTCGTTTCCCCACTTGAATTCAAACTCTTTGCCTAATTTCAGCAAAGGAGAAAATGCCAAAGTTTTGTCACTCATGTTTGACACGAACCGCCTCACGAAATTTATTTCCCCCAACAAAGACTGGAGTTCTTTCTTTATTGTTGGCGCTTTGGTATTCAAAATCTCCTTGGTTTTGTTTTGATTGATCTCTATGCCTTTCTTGTGCACTACAAAAGCCAGAAAATCTCCTACACGAACACAAAAAGCACACTTTAATGGATTCACTTTTAAAACACATTCCCTCATTCTAATAAAAGATTGTCTAAGGTGGTCTAAATAACCAGCTCTCGAGGGTGACTTGACTACAATGTAATCAATGTACACCTGCATGAAGGTGTTTATCAAATCATGAAATATTGAGTTCATTGCTCTTTGATAAGTCTCCCCTGCATTTTTCAAACCAAAAGGCACGACGACTCGCTCATATGTGCCTAACTCCCCAGGGCATTGAAACGCAGTTTTGTGGGTATCATCTTCAGCAATGAAAATTTGATTATAGCCTGAATATCCATCTAAAAGACTTAAATATTCATATTCTGTGGCCGAATCAACCAACATTTCTGCCACAAGAATTGGATATTCGTCCTTTGGGGTGGCTTTATTTAAATCCCTAAAGTCTATGAAAATTATCAAAGTTTCATTTTTCTTTATTACAGGGACTATATTAGCTAACCATTCAACATACATGGTTGTCCTGATGAACATGCTCTTTAATAATCGTTCGATCTCTACTTTGATTTTGGATAGCACTTCTGGCGCAAACTTTCTTGGCATCCGCTTGATTAGCCATTTGCTTGGATTTATAGGTAGCTTCATCTCCACCATTTCTCTACTCAAACCAGGCATCTCATTATAATCCCATGCAAACCACTCTCTGAATTCTTTGAGCAATTAGATCACTTGATCCTTCATTTAGTTGTCGATCTTTGTGCTGGTGTAGGTAATTCTCTTAATCGAACCATCACCCAGGTCGACTTCCTTCAAGGGATCTTCTGCTTGCATCTTTAAAACATTGTCTCTTGGATCTTTCTCAAACCCCAAAGACTCTTCTTCGTATATATAATCAAACCTCTGGCTTTTTAAAGCTATTGTTTTGCTTGGTTCTCCAAGCTCTTTCTCCATGATGGCCTCAGGTGCCATATTTGCAACTTCAGCCTCTAAGGCCACATTTATTCTATTTTCGGCCATATAGGCCAAAATCCTTGCCAGAGCATTCACCTCAGGCATCATCATGGTTTCGTTCTTATTCCCACCCAGTGGGATCAAAATCCCCTTCTACAGCTGGATAAGTGTCTAACTTTTCTTGGTCCTAAATAAAACCATGAGTGGGGTGTAAAGTCAAAAAATTAATTGCATCGGGATGCAGTTTGAAAGCTACATCTTCTGGGCCGCACAGTGGTATAGTTGTAAATGCTTTATCGAAATTCTTTCAACTCACCACCTTTTAACCATAAGTAAAATAACTATGATCTGCCTCTATGTTTTCAATGATCCCATCCTGACACCATATGGACACACGTTGATGCAGAGTCAATGATACCTCCCCTATTCCATGTATTCATTCGATCCCCAACAACAGGTTGAAATTTTCCTTGGACGCTATCACCATAAATAAGGTAGCCTCGAGGTTGAGCCAACCAACAAATTGACTTGAATCACACCTAAGATGTGACTTGTATTTCGTTCATAATTTGACAGGTCCATATTGTGTGGTTTAAGGTCTGTGTCGAACTTACCAATCTTTGTCAGTAATGACTGTGGCATTAAATGAACAACAATACCACCATTAAAAAACACCTTATTCACTGGGAACCCATCAACTTTAGTTATTATGAACAAAGGTTTGAGATGATACATCATGCCAGCTGTAAGTTTCTCAAACGTTGTATGTTGCTCTTCTACCACCCTGTTGTTCATGACATAATAACACATAGGTTTTTGATATGATGATTCCTTACACACGTCTTCTTCCTCATTCCCAGATGCCTATGAGGCGAACCCATATTCATTGGAAAAATGATACTATGTTGTAGTGAATTATCAAACCGTCCTCTAAACTATCTTCAAAATTGTCTGATACTTCATCATCCATGTTGTCGTCACCAAGATATTCAACCTTTGCTGGAAAGTTATTCACAACTAGAATCAACAACCTTTCTTTGGTCGGTCGATGTTTTACTTCCTTTTGGATGCTTTCACCCTTTTGTGGAACAACCTCTGTTGTAGCATCTCTTATAGCTTTCTTATTCCTCTGTTACATAACAAATTTTGTTGCAGCCTCTCTTGTTTCTTTCTTGTTCCTCTAAAACCTTCTCAATTGAGTTCTTGTCATTGGATTCTTCCCTTTGTAGGTGGAAGGAACATGGTATTTCTTTGGGATGGCCCCTGTTTTTAGCAAATTGAGTCGAACTAGATCCTTTTTCCATCATCTCCCATGTATGGGTCGAACCTGACCCCTTTTTTACCACCTTCCAGTTTTGGTTTGCCCCCTTAGGATGAAAGGGACGAACCCAATTATTTTTAGGCACATCAGTTGGTGGCATAAAAGTTCTCAGATATGGAAACTTGGGTTTCTCTCGAGGCACTTAAACATTGTTTGGCCCCTTAGCATGGCCGAACACCACTTTTGGATTGTTTTCTTGATGGTGTCTTTTCTTCAGCGCCTCGATCTTCTTTGCAGCTTCTTCGTCATAGATCATGTTACAACTTGGGCATAACATGGATCTAGAGTTACTCAACTTACATCTGTTCACAAATTCTATCAACTCCTTTTCAGGTTTAGGAAACATGACCTTTATTAATTCAACCACTATTTCCTCAGACAACTCTTCATCCTTGCAACCCTTTTTGCTTTGACATCCTGATCACCTTTAGGCTTTTCAGAAAAATCAACCATCATCACTTCATGTGGCTTAAACATATTGTCATTGCCACCTTTGAGACTCTCAGTAGCCTTGTCTACTATGGCCAAACCCAATTCGTCTTCAAGACCATCAGTAGAGTTGAGCGTCAATGTTGCTAGCGAGTTGATAGTGTCTACCTGTTTGTCTATGAGGCCCTCAATAGCCTCTATCATCAACACTTCAAATGGCTCCACATAGTTTGCATCAGCCACATATAAGGGATCCGAGTCAATATTCATAGTCTTTGGTTTCTCACCAAATTTCAGTCGACCATCTTTCAAAGAATTTTGAATTAAATCTGTGAAAAGAAAACATTGAGAAGTATTATGACCCAAAAAATTATGATATTTGCAAAAACCTCTTTTTTGTTTTTGCTCTAATGGTGGATCCTTAGTGTCTGGGGGCACTATAATCTCACCATCTGAAACCAAAACATCAAATATTTCATCATATTGACACATCAAAAATATATGTTTTAGTATTAGTGTTATCATTTTCTGGACCTTCAACCGTCTTTCCGTTAGACGACCTTATAGGTTTACATGCATATGGAGGCCCATCTTTCAATTCGGCCATGTTAACCTCTCCTTCTTCCATGTATTTGTCCTCAGACTCTATGGAATAATCTTGTGTCTACATAGGTAATTTTTCCTTTTCTATGGTCCTTTGACACTCTAGCTTTCTCTATTTTCAAACGTTCGACATATCGAAACTTATCAGCTAGTTGAGACATATCCGTAATAGATTGAGGATCAAATTTTTTCCTAATAGAATAATCTAACCCCCTAGCGGCCATTTCTACCAACTCATGTTTAGAAACCTTAGTAAAACATCTAGACTTTAGGACCCTAAACCTATTCAAATACTCTTCCATTGAATCAGACGACCTTCTATTGATGGAGGATAATTCTTTCAAACTTATCTTAGGCTGACCAACATAAAATTGTTCATAAAATATCCCCTTAAGTTGTTCCCAAGTACGTATGAAGTTTGGAGTTAACATTGTAAACCAATTAAAAGAATTATTTGTCAAAGAATTAGGAAAATATCTTAACTTTAAGTCCTCATCATTGGCGATATCGCCAACTTCTGTTTCGTATCGAGCAACATGTTCAATGGTTGACTTAATAGCCTCGCCAGCAAACTTGGTAAACTTAGGCACCTTACATCCTCTAGGTAATTCTTCCTGTCGAATGTAATCAGGCAAGGGTGAAGAGTAATTGGGCCTCCGGAGGCTAACATTTACTCCAGGTCATGTTAATACCTCTTCTACCATATTCACTATGTTGTTACGTCCAACAGTGACATTTCTTAACACTCAATCAGCATCTTGGTTTCTCCTAACTACGATTGGCCTAGGTTCATATTATTTGATAAATTATTCCTCTTTATAAGTGGGTGTTTCCACTTGTTGTACCCCAAAATTTCCCCTCCCATCTTTGAGACAAATTAATTCAAGTCACATCCTCATGCTCATGAAGGTCTAAAACACTCAAGACTACTCAAAGATTGATCAGATGGACTCTCCTCCTAAGCAATTGACCTATAACTAGGGTTTTTCTTCCCTCAAAGGAAATTGAGTTTCTAATGACTCAAATGAATTTCATGGTTTCTCACATGCTTCAAATAATCTTCATACCAAATTTCAAGCCTTACATCACAAGTTTGCTCAGTCAATTAGCCAGATGATGGAAAATCAATTGTTTTGGTAAAAAAGTCAAATTTGACCAATCTATAGTCAAACTTCAAGATTTTTGGTCGACATCAACATTTTAAGTCAAATTCATCATTTGATCAAGGGTTGATCATGATTCATCAAGAAAACTCAAGATTCATCAAAAGTCAAAAGTTACTAAATTAGGGTTTTCTTAAGGAGAAGTCAACTGAACTTTGACCAAGCATAACTTTCATATAATTCATCAAAAATTCCTCAAACAAAGCCCAACTTGAAGGAAATTCATTTATCTACAACTTTGTCTCTCTAAGCTCAAGGCCAAAAAATGCTTCATTTGAGAGATATGGGCCAAAACATTACAGGTCATTTTGAAAGTCAACAAAAAGACATCTTTTGTCAAAGCAATTTCTATCAAGTTAAAGAATTAAAATGAAAAAAATGACCAACATGAAAGTTGTAGGAGATATCTTAAGGTTTCCAAACATTCCAAGATCATCTTCATATGACAAAAATTGAGAGAATTATGATTGGTTCAAGTTGAGCAATTTTGAGAAAATACATGAAGTTCAAATTGAGCAAACTTGAATTTTTGGGCTAATGGGCCTAAGTTTTTAGGTTCAAATGTGTTCATGACCTCATATTAGACCCCTAAATCCATTCACATTTTTTAATGATTTTTATTTATTTTATTTGGATTTTATTCATTTAAATGCAAATTAAATCAAATAAAATATAAAACTAATGGATTAAGGCACAAGGCTTTTGTTTTGGATTAAATTTGAAGCTCAAAAAGCTAACAACCAGCTAGCAAAACCCGTGTGAGAATGACTGGCACGAGATTGAGCTTAAAATAGAAGTTTTTCATGCAAATTCCAAATCAAATATTACACCATGAATTACAAAGATTTGATTCAGTTTTGTTGATCTAAAATTTTTCTCTATAAATACACAACATTCATACCAAGGAGAAAACACGAAGGCTGCCTCAAGAGCAAACCTTAAAATTCTAAAATTTTCAAGAAACCAGGGCAACTCGAAACCCTTATCTCCAACCTTTATCAATCAATTCCAAGCATTCTATCACACTCCTGGGGTTCCCAGGAAGCCATTATATCCCTAACTCAAGCTTGAAGCACGCCAGAACTCTCTCCCTCGACTGCACCGGTTTGGTAACATTCCTGAATTTCAAACTTTTAATTCATGCAATTTAAATGAGTTTGATGTATACACTGATGTTCACATTGATGTGTGGAACCGCTTTGATGTATCATTTGCAAGCTTTGACGCAGGAATGAAGACCTGCCATTGTTAAGGCAGTTTGAAATATTTTCTTCAAAACTCACTCTACATGCATTTTCAGGTCAACCCAATGCTACCATTGGATTCACAAGGGTCAAATTAGGGGGATAAGGTTCATTTTGTGTCTCGATTTTACGTGATTTGCAGGTTTGATGTTGAAGCCCACCTGAGAAGATGACTGAAGCTAGGGTTCTGACGCTTCTCTGATCCAGTTGTTTTATTATATAATGTTTGATTTATGTTTGAATAACACAAAACCAGCGTAGCTCAGATTCTTGGAGACGGAGACCTGTAACATGAGAGGCGTGGGTTCAATCCCTATGTTTTGCAATTATTTTGTTTCTTTTTCAGGATAACACACATATTTTATAATAGATTGATTGATTCTCATTCTTAATCACAAACAACACTATGGCACAATGGTAAGAAGGAATGATGGTAAAGGGGAGGGCGTGGGTTCAAACCCTGGCGCCTGCATTCTTTTTTCATTTATTTTCTAACTTCTTTCATTATTTTTCTTCTTTTAAATTAATTATTTTTCTTAATAACTCCTAATTAACATTAACATTAAACATTAACCCTTAACCAAATTAGGCTTAGTTTTTTAATTAACTAGAATTAGGGTTTGACTATTAATTAATTAATTAATTAATTAATTAATTAGACCCTAGGTTTTAATTATAATTAATTAGTTTTTTAATTAACTAGAATTAGGGTTCTAATTAAAATTAATTGTTGTGTTCTTGATGAAAGTTGAGAGAACCTTGAGTTTGATCTTGGAGAAAATAGAGAGAGGGTTTTTTGGTGTTCTTTTGTGTAATGTTGAATTATGAATCTCTTCTTATCTTTTTATTTTTCAGTTTATATAGTGTGAGGAGCTTTGGCCTTGGATGTGCCATTGGATAGGGCCTTGACTTGACAAAATAATCCCAACATGCCCACAAAGTGCCACATTACCATTTGTATGTAATCTCGATTGGATTGCAAAATAGTAAACATAGATAACAAAATTTGTGACAGGTTTCCGAAAGAACGGGCTCATTCGGATAAACGGTGATTTAGTTATGATTTTTTAAGTTTCGCCTCAGATGAAAATATTTTCTAGTTCAGTATTTGTAGTGTGTCACGTGTGAAACAGACAACAAAAGGAAGTCTTTGGAGTACCGTTTATGTTTGGAACTTGAAACCAAAATGTAGTAGACAAAAACTATGAACCACTCTTTTGGACCCATCTCGATACAATAAAAATCGATCGAGTTACGATTTTTATAATATCGGAGAACGGTATAACGGAGATTCGGTTCAACACCAAAATATCTTCAATAACTCAAAATTATTGGCCCTTTCCTTACAAAATAAGTCTTTGGTCATAAAAGATAGAATGTAGATGATGTTGAGATGGAATTTTGGAAAAAAGAACGGGTCTGAAACAACGAATGAGGAGTGAGTTATGATTTTTCTAGTGTCCAAAAACTGCACCTTTAACACACTTTTTCCATTAATTTTTCACTGAACGCCTTCAGAAGATCCGCATGTTCAGAGGCTTTCCTTGGGGAATTTTCTCTCAGACTGAAAAAATTAAATGAAGTACACATCGAGGCGATTATTTTTATATAAGAACCAAACCAAGACGACGAACCAGATCGGAGTAAATTTTTTTTGAATATCTGCAAGACGAGTTGAATCAGTATACCGTCTTCAAAAGATTAATGTTCTTGGAGGTTTTTCTTCATAGAATTATCCCTTGATCTGAACATGAGAAGTGATAAGAAAATATAGACGTTCTTAATTATCGGAGAATCAACTGAATATATTGAATCAGATGCAGATTATGAATTTCCAAACGCCACAAAAATAAATAACCAGTCAGAATTCCAATACCACTTAAGGGAAACCAGATTGTTCAGAGATCTTCTGCGTACAATTGACTTCCGGCTTGAAAACCTGAAATGAATCAAATACCAAGATGATTCTGATGCTTGAATAATTAGTAAAAAATAGTACTCTGGTTGCAAGTTATGAATTTCTGAGCTTAAACCTACGAAACGCCATTTCTGGTTCATAATATCACCCATCTGTCAAAACATCTTATTTATGTGCAATAATATTTGAAAATGAGTACTTTAATCCCATGATTATTGATACATGCAATGCAAAATGACCTACTGATGGATATGCATAAGCCAGACGATCCTAAGAAAATAGATAGGACAAATTTAGGGTATGACAGCTACCCTTATTTAATCGTCTTAAACTTGAAAGTGCGATTGGCGCGGGCCTTTCGAACGTTCGAGGAAGAAGATGATTAAATACCAATACCAAAAATTTGTTCTAAAAAGATGGTGTGAGTGGGTCTTATTTTAATTTGATGGGACGTTTACTGGGGAAAAAGTTTGTGATGCAAAAGCGCGGTTGAATAATGATAATCTATATCGGGGGAACTGTATCAATACGAAGTTCTCAAAGCGGAACAATTGATATGGTGAAAGAGGTAGGAGGATATGATATCGAGACAATCCGAAACTCGAAAGGATGGTGGGATATCATGACAATCAGCGACCCATGGAAGGATATCAAGAGAGGAGGTATCAGGACAACCCGCAACCCGAAACAAGACGCCGATAGGTAGAATTTTTTATAGTTTTGTATGCTGAACAAATACCTAATTGAAAAGAGGAAAGGAGGGATAAATGAGAATGGACTGACTACTAGGCAAGAAATGGGTTTTGAATTGATTTCCAGTCATGAACTGACTACCAGACAAGAACTGGGTTTTGAATTGATCGTCAAACATGAACTGATTACCAGACAAGAACTGGGTTTTGAATCTGCAAGGAACACCGATTGAAGGAAAACCTACGAATGGAAAAGAGACCAACTGGTAAGGACTCTAGATCTAGATTTCCAACCTTAATTGGGATTTTGATGTTTGCAAGATATAAGAAATTTATTATCCCTCAGGCCAGAAGCAAGGTAAAATTCTTCAAGAGTGATAATTATTTGAACTACCACACATAAAGTATGGATAAAACACTGTAGCGGTAGAAATGTTTAAGACTAAGCCATGGGATTGACTAGACTTGTACAAATCAAAATAAAATCACCACTGTGCTTTATTGTTTCCAAAGGAATGGGAGAAGAGCGAATAACCCAAAAAGAGGGGGAAAATTCAAGGTAAGGGGGTTGGTTATGCAAAGGGAAAGTATTAACACCCTAAACATCTACAGTACTCCACAAGAACCTCTTTGTAAAATCTGTATATTTTGGCTATGAAATGTTGTGTAAAAAATGGAAGGTGGAGGTGAGAAAAGAAATATATTTTTATGGTTTTTACACCCGTCGCGGTTGCGAACCTTTAGTGCCTACGTACCACCTTTTCGCGCAATAGGGAATCAGGGTACACGTAGTTCCTCTTTAAAAATTTTAAAATGTAAGTGTGTTGGTTAATTTTTATGAGATAAAACATCATCGTCATTGTCCGTGTGGAAAACATACCTACTACCCACAATCATGAGAAAGGAGAATTTGCATCATCTCAAAGTGGAGGATATGGCTTGGATTTTAAAATCAATAATGCCTCACTCAACACCCAAGTGGAAAATATCTCTCTTCACTACATATTTTAGAATTATAGTTATTTGCATCACTACAAGGATTGATAAGAGTCTAATCTTTTGAGAAAGGTTTTTAAAATAAGAAAGCCAAAGTGACAAAAATGATTTAAAATGAGATTGATTGACTTTTAGTCTTCTCACAAAAAAATAATGTCAAAATATTTATTAAATTGTTTGAAGTTTATTCATGAAAATGTTTTTGAAAATGCATGGACCTAAGTCCAAGTTTATTATGAAAGTGGTTCAAGTTTCAAAACAATAAGAGTTTTCAAAAGGAGGAGGAAGATTTTTGAAATTAAAGAAGATGGGAGGAGAAGAAGAGACTATCCTAATGCAAAAGGTAAAAGCTAGGGATATGAACCATCTAACCAACAAGGAGCTAATACTTGACATTATGAGCCAAGATAGAATTCCCATTCTTTGAATTGAAACCAAGCAAGCAAAGATACTAGACCTCTTGAAAGAACCAAACTTCAAGTGTATTAAGTCTTCATAAAAATTGGGCAGAGTAACGGCTGTGTACGGGTGAATTCTAGATTACAAACAAAGAGTGTAATCACAATAACCTGCACACAAAACAAACAAACAACCCAATGTCTTGAGGTAAACCTCAAGAGCTCCAGAAAAAATACTCAGATAAGGTCACAAGGTCTCCAATCATAGGCCAAGGTTTCTAATCCTAAGTCCAAGAAGTCCAATGCTCCATAATGCCAAGGATAGTAACCAAATAGTCCAAGTATCATTAAGGATTTTATGGTTCATATTGATTATTAAGTATCTTAAGAAAAGAAAAGAAAAGCTCAAGTGAGCAAAATAAAAAAGACAAGAAAGTAAATGCTCAAATTAGCAAAGATGAAAATGGCATGAAATGTAAATGCTAAAAGTAAATAGTGCATAAAAATAAAAGGGGCATATAATAAAAATACAAGATAAAGTCAATTATTAGTGATTAGTGGTTAGTTGGATGATCATCTTGAAACTTGCATTTTAAACTCATTAGAGGATTGGTAGAACCAAATCCTCCACACAACAAGTTGCATTTGCTTTTTGTCAAGTATATCATCCATTTGGAATCCTCATAAGTACCATTTAACGATCAACGATGTTTAAGTGATCTGCGTTGACTAAAGGTGTTGTAGATCCATTAGAGGATTGGTAGAACTAAAGCCTCCACACAATGAATCTCAAGGTTATTGGACCAAAGAGATCAAATTAACATACTTGGGATTGCAAACATAAGTTTGGGCCACGAATGATCATTTATTTGAATCAAGACAAAATTTAGTGCTATGTTAAGCAATCGTAATTGGACTTATATAGAAGTCGCACCTATTTTGAGGCCGGTCAATAACAATCTATGTACCATTTGTTTTGAGACATGATATAGAAATCATTCTCCAATAACACTTAGTGCAATAAGAAAGGGATGAGATGAAGAGGGGTGTGAGAGAATATACAAACCACTTTTGAATTAAATTTAAGCAAACTATTATTAAAATCATTCATCCATTTTTGTGGAGTTAGACTCAACACCATGGATTCAATGATGTTAATAAAGTTCATGATCAAAAATTTAACCCAAGATCAGCCAGAAAATAGTCACAAAATAATATTGCATTTTAATATCTACAAAAAAAGGTTTTTAAAAAATGTTTTAAAATAGAAATAAAAGAGAAAAAATATCAACTATGTTCAAATTAATCAAGAAATAAAAAGTAAGACCATAGAAAAATCAGAAAAGGACTCAAAAGAATTTACAAATTTTTTGGTAATTTTTTAAAATCAGAAAATATTTTTTAAAATTAAAAGAAATGAGTAAAATAAACCAAAAATGATAAAAAATAACAAAGTCAGAAACAAAAATAAAATAGGGTCACCAATATTTGTCACAATATCATTGGATCATTTCATAATTTTTTTAGAATTTAAAAATGCATAAAAGTATTTTTAAAACAATTCAAATAAAGTGAAAATTTATAAAAAATACCAAAACACAAAATTAAATTGTGAAAAAATAAAATAAAAATCAGAAAGATAATAATCAAAAATATTTTTCATAATTTTTTCCAGATTTTTTGGACTTAAAATGAATTTTCTATGATTTTTTGAAGTTTAAAACAATTAAATATAAAAATTATAAAAGAAAATAAAAACCAAAAAAATATGGGTCATCTGATCAATGTCAAAACGCGTTAGTAAATAGATCAAGTGGACATGGCACGCTGTGCATGTTATGGACTTTAGTGAATAATGCATAGGATCATTAATTAAATCAGATTTTTGAAAAACACAAATGACGCGCCTTCATTGGTTGGAAGATGATACGTTGGTCATCTTCAACCTCCAACCAGTCCCAAAACCAGGTTGCTCAATCTGTAAAATTAGAGCACGAGACCTATGCCATTCGCTTCGTCTCTTCAAGACGAAGACAACCACACCTTCGCGAAAAATTTATATAAACTATAGCTCAAGCAATTTGGAAGGAAAGTTTTGAAAAGGGATTTGAAATTTCATGGTCAAAACGTGTTTCCAGTAGAAAGCAAGTGTTGCAACTAGAACCAGGGTAATGAGAGCATCACAATGATATCAAAGTTTTGAAGAATTGATGAAGGAATCTACCTATTAATGTTGAGTTGTAGAGTTCTGAAACTGGACTTCTATGGAGCAATATAGGGCACGATTCTTGAATGTAATTATATGGTTTGCTTCAGTTCAAGGAAGATGAATTGATGGAAAAATTGGATTGAAAAAGGCTTGAGAATAGATTTCGAAGTTGCTGAATTTTGAGTTATGGAACAAGTTTTGCAGGGTGATTCTGGCTATCCAAGCTTGAGGAAATTAATGGGGGATGACCCTCTATTTATAGGGAATCAAATGGAATGTCCAAGCGTGTGAAATGATGAAGTTTGGAGGGAAATCGTGTGAAGTTGCAAACAAGAAAAGTGTGACTTCTAATTTGATCAAAACTCATCCAAAACGCGCGTTTTGTAATGCTAATCCATTCCGAAAGTTCACTAAACATGTTTAGAGGGAAAAATGCGTGGAAAACTTGTGATTAGAAGCCAAAACAAAGATTTCAAAATCTGACTTGTGATGAAACTTCAGTTCCAAGTTACCAACTTCAAAATCATGGCATTCTCAGCTCAATGGGTCTTATGGCATGATTCTTGATGCTTTATAAATACGAGGTTACAATCTTTGCAATGGAAAAAGAATGGAATCAAATGGATGCTTGAACTGAAAGTTGTGTTGAGTCAAAGTTGGAGAAAAGGGTTGACTTTCCATACTTAGAAAAATTTTAAAATTTTCTTCAAAAGTGACCTATAATGTCTTGCATCCAAACATGGCCTTACACTTGGATTTTGCTCTTGACTAAAAAAGATGGCATAAAATAGACCTGTAGAGTGACATTTTGGGACTTGAACCATTCAAAATCTCCAAAAATTGGGAGAGTTATGAATTGTTGAAGTTGGCAAAAAATCATGAAATGACCTATAATATTTTGTATCCTTAAGGCAACTTCCATCCATTTTCTCACTTTGCACATAAAATAAGGCATAAATTTAATATCCTCAAGATCATTATGGAAAAATAATGGGATAAAGGTGATAAAAATTGACCAAGTTATGATCATTTGAAGTCACACATGGAAAATTGGGGATTCATCTGGAGGACTTGTAATCTTTCTTCTTCATCAAATTTCTTCCACATGAAAACTCCTTGGAACTTTTGAAGTGATTTGTTGATAACCCTTTGAAGAGAAGGACGTATTTGGAATCACTCCAAAATATAAAAAGACGAGCAAGATATACTTCTTTGAAGTTCAAAACCCTAGCTTCTAGATCAAGAAAAATACCTTGAGGAACTTTGACAATTTTGAACTCACTTCTTGTACCAACACAAATGCTTTGTAAATATAAGTTGTTGAGGATGATAATGAGAACTCATAGCAACCACAACCACTTCCATATCTTGAGAATTGACAGAAATATGCATTTGTGACCAATGGGAACAAAGCCTTGTCCAAGCATGACAACTTCTCTAATCAATCCCTTGTGCTTTTGAACCAAATTTGATAATCTTGAAATGTGATGAACCAAAATAAACTTGCTATGCCATTTCATCCAAAACAAATCCAATGGCGATGTTTGAACTTCTCAAGCTTTATTGACTAGGGCATGGAATAAACTCATGAACCCATGGAGCAACTTGCTGAATCTTATTGCCTTTACCTACATGAGTAAAAAACAAGACAAACTAACATTGCATTTTATTAATTAAGAGAAGAAATCAAGACAAAAATATTCATGATCACAAAATAACACAAGTCAAGGTGCTTGGTGATTCCTCAAAGAGCAAAGCTAAATATAGGGAGGGGAACCAAAAATCCTAATGTGATCTTGTTGTGATGGAATCAACATGGTATAATGAAGGGATCTTAGGGGTAAAGATTGGGGTACAACAGCTGCCCTTATTTAAGTTTCTTCTATCCGGAGATACAAAGGTTAAAAATCTTCATGCCAACGCGATTGAATATACTTAAATATAAAACAAACCCTATTTTTGGCCCTAAGATGCCATGCAATGCTTATGAGCATGAATGCATATGAACAAGACCAAAGAGATACAAAACACCATTGGGGATGTAACAAAAAATAAAGAAACAAGAGAGTAACCCAACCAGGAAAATAAATCACTGGTGGATCAATAAGACCTGAATCAGAGAGGATGGCAAAATGGTCAAAGGATACACCAACTTCCACTGAAGGCGAAGCTACCAACGTTTATTGAAGGCAGAGAGAAAGAATCATCGACGTTCACTGTTGATGACTTACCAACTTTCACTGAAGGTAGAGAGAAAATATATCATAGCATCGCCGTTCTATGACGATGAACAACCAACGTTCATTGAAGGTAGCAAAAGATAAAAATCACCAACTTTCACTGAAGGTGACCTACCAACTTTCACTGAAGGTAGAGAGAAAATATATCATAGCACCGCCGTTCATGGACGATGAACTACCAACGTTCACTGAAGGTAGCAAAAAGATAACAATCATCGACGTTCACTGCCGATGACCTACCAAATTTCACTGAAGGTAGAGAGAAAATATATCATAGCACCGCCGTTCACTAATGATGAACTACCAATGTTCATTGAAGGTAGAAAAAAGATAACAATCACCAACTTTCACTGAAGGTGACCTACCAACTTTCACTGAAGGTAGAGAGAAAATATATCATAGCACCGTCGTTCCCTGACGATGAACTACCAACATTCACTGAAGGTGGCAAAAAGATAACAATCATTGACGTTCACTATCGATGACCTACCAACTTTCACTGAAGGTAGAGATAAAATATATCATAGCACCGCCGTTCACTGATGATGAACTCCCAACGTTCACTGAAGGTAGCAAAAAGATAATAATCATCGATGTTCACTGCCGATGACCTACCAACTTCCACTGAAGGTAGAGAGAAAATATATCATAGCACTGTCGTTCATTGACAATGAACTACCAACGTTCACTAAAGGTAGCAAAAAGATAACAATCATCGATGTTCACTGCCGATGACATACCAAATTTCACTGAAGGTAGAGAGAAAATATATCATAGCACCGCCATTCACTGACGATGAACTACCAACATTCACTGAAGGTAGCAAAAAGATAACAATCATCGACGTTCAATGCCGATGACCTACCAACTTTCATTGAAGGTAGAGAGAAAATATATCATAGCACCGCCGTTCACTGACGATGAACTACCAACGTTCACTGAAGGTAGAAAAAATATAACAATCATCGATGTTCACTGCCGACGACCTACCAACTTTCACTGAAGGTAGAGAGAAAATATATCATAGCACCGTCGTTCACTGACGATGAACTACCAACATTCACTGAAGGTAGCAAAAAGATAACAATCATCGATGTTCATTGCCGATGACCTACCAACTTTCACTAAAGATAGAGAGAAAAAATATCATAGCACCGTCATTCATTGATGATGAACTACCAACATTCACTGAAGGTAGCAAAAAGATAACAATCATAAACGTTCAATGCTGATGACCTACCAACTTTCACTGAAGGTAGAGAGAAAATATATCATAGCACCGCCGTTCACTGATGATGAACTACCAACGTTCATTGAAGGTAGCAAAAAGATAACAAGCTTCCCCAAAATTCTGGCATTTTACCTAGAAAGGGTCTCAACTTCTTCTTTAACCAAGGCACTCTGCCTGGAAAGGATAATATACAAATTGTCTCAAATAAAGAGACTATCACCTACAAAGATTTCACAACGAACTGTCTCTGCGAATTTGAAAGTCTTGCCATCCACTGGCATAAACTGACGACGGACTGCAAACTATCCACTCATAGAGGAGATAACCAAAAAAAGTTACGTCGATTTTTACAAGGAAGCACAAGTTGCTCAAATAAAGAGACCTGCTAATTGTTGTCATGGAGGATTGTAAAAAGAAATGACTTTCTGGGGAGATAAATATGGCTTCCTAGGGAAAGAAATACGACTTCCTAGGGAAATGCCACTATATTCCTGCTGAGGAGATAAAGTCTTCTCGTGCAAAATAAATGCACAAACCAAAACTCGAAGCTTTCAGAAATCCAAAGTAAATAATATTGTTGTGGAACCAAAGATTCAAACCAAAATAAACTGGAATGAAACAGTTAACTAAAATACATCCTTTGAGAAATAAACTCAAGAGGGAAAACCAAATCCATCCAAACAAGGAGCTATACAGGCAGGCTAAAGCAAAAATCTTCCACGAGGGATAACTCAGTGGGGAAATTGAAAGAATATACGCTTTCTGCTTAAGGCCAACACTCTATTGAAGAGAGGACAACGTAACTCTACAAAACAGGGTGATGTGTCAACAAAAATATTAACAAATGTTAATGAATAATGATTTTCCAATTTTAGATATGCATGATGTATGTATGAATGTATTGGTGTTATCGTGCGTATGCTGATAAAACAAATCTACAACACTGGGAGTAACCAGGAAAAACCACCTCGGGCACAATCAACACTCGGAGAAATTACATTCAAGATGAACAATCCAAGAAAAAGTAAGCGCCAACTGAGGAAACATAACCTACTGTCTGCTTTAGCTTTACCGGGGAGAAACATAGTCTAGAAGTAAACAAAACAAAGTGACAGGATAATACAGATACAGGGATAGAACATCCTTCTCCAGGCTTCACTGGGGAACCAAATGTTTTCAAAAGTAACATTTCTACTGGGGATTGCAAAACCAATCTCAAGTAAAGCAGATGGACACCAAATCATCCAAACATCCACTAGGGAATTCAGGCCCACTTCATTGGGGAGATTAACACCACATCCTCAAAGGTAAAACCACAATAAGTTCTCCACTAGAGAAACCGGGGACCAATATTCTTCAAGAGTTATTATGGTACAAACTTCTCTAGAAAAAGAACTTCCATTAGACCGAACAAAAACTTCACTAGAGAAATCTCAGATTGAAACTTTAAATCATGAAAACTCAGAAAATAGGAGAGATGAATCCAAACTTGACCGAGGATACCGGAGTCACGAACCCAATACGACGAAAACATCCTGAGAAAAACTTCCCCAGGAAACAAAACTTCTCAAAACAACTAGAGTCCGTCCATTCCTGGGATCACCACTTTTGTTTTCCTCTCGCGTCACAAATTTTAAAGTAACAGTAAATTGTAAATTCTTTTTGAAAATCAATTTTGTTATTTAATCTTTTTTCTTTGAAAGTTATTATCAATAATAAATGGAGTCTTTGCAAGCTAAATAAAATAAGAACTATAAAGAATTGGGTAAAAGCTCAAATTTCATTAATAGAATGGTAGTCTGCGAATGGCGAGACTCCATGGATGATTACAAAGTTCAGAAAATGGTAATATATAATGGAAAAGATACATTGAGATACAATGACCACTATCCCCTCTAACAACTTTTGAAATCTTGAGCAGTAGCTTCCGTTGAAGTATGATGAGTATTCAAGAAGATTGTTGCTCCAACGATCAAGTCTTGTCTGATGTAGTTACTTGCCAAGAAAACCCCTAACTTTTGCCTAAGCTGCCCTTGCAGGTTTTCAACTTAGCGGGAAATTTATTCTATTTATGTCTCTAATTTTTGACTAGACCGCCCTTTCGGGTTTTCGGCCTACCGAGACGCTCTTTTTTGCCTAAGCCGCCCTTTCGGGTTTTCAACTTAGTGAGCTGTTCTTTTATTTCTTTAGGCGAAGTATTTCTTGACTGCATCATCATTCATGGGACGTGGGAACTCCTCACCATCCATAGTTTCAAGAATTAATGCACCACCAGAGAAGGCTTTCTTGACAACATATGGGCCTTCAAAATTGGGAGTCCACTTTCCCCTAGAATCAATGTTGAAATACATGATCTTCCTTAGCACGAGGTTGCCTTCTCTGAATTCACGAGGCTTAACATTCTTATCAAAAGCTCTCTTCATTCTTTTCTGATATAACTGTCCATGATACAAATCTTTCATCCTCTTCTCTTTGATCAGATTCAATTGGTCAAACCAGTTTTGGACCCATTCAACCTCTGTCAACTTGGTTTCCATTATCACATGTAAAGAGGGGATCTCAACCTCGACTGGGAGTATAGCTTCCATTCCATACACAAGGGAAAACGTGGTTACTCTTATTGAGGTTCAGACAGATGTTTGATATCCATGCAAAGCAAAAGGGAGCATTTCATGCCAATCCTTATAAGTAACTATCATCTTCTGGATGATCTTCTTGATATTCTTATTAGCAGCTTCAATAACCCCATTCATCTTTGGCCTGTATGGAGAGGAATTATGATGGACAATCTTGAATTCATCACACAGTTCTGTCATCATTTTATTGTTCAGATTCGAGCCATTGTCGGTGATAATTCTGCTTGGCACACCATACCTGTAGCAGTAGAAATGTTTAAGACTAAGCCATTGGATCGACTAGACTTATACAAATCAAAATAAAAATTTCCACCGCGCTTTATTGTTTCCAAAAGAATGGGAAAAGAGAGAATAACCCAAAAGAGGGGGAAAGATTCAAGGTAAGGGGGTTGGTTATACAAAGGGAAGGTATTAGCACCCTAAACATCTACGATACTCCGCAGGAACCTCTTTGTAAAATCTGTATATTTTGGTTATGAAAAAAATGTTGTATAAAATAGATGGTGGAGGTGAGAAAAGAAATATATTTATTATTTTTGCACCCTCCGCAGTTGCGAACCTTTAGTGCCTACGTACCATCTTTTCGTGCAATAGGGGATCAGGGTACACGTAGTTCCTCTTTTAAAAATTTTAAAACACAAATGTGTTGGTTAATTTTATGAGATAAAACATCATCATCATTGTCCGTGTGGAAAACATACCTACTACCCACAATCATGAGAAAGGAGAATTTGCATCATCTCAAAGTGGAGGATATGGCTTGGATTTTAAAATCAATAACGCCTCACTCAACACCCAAGTGGAAAATATCTCTCTTCACTACATATTGTAGAAGTATAATTGTTTGCATCACTACAAGGATTGACAAGAGTTTAATCTTTTGAGAGAAGTTTAAAGATAAAAGCTAAAGTGGTAAAATAGTTTGAAATGAGATTGATTGACTTTTAGTCTTCTCACAAAAATGTCAAAGTATTATTAAGTTTATTGAAGTTTATTTATGAAAATGCATGGACCTAAGTCCAAGTTTATTATGAAAGTGGTTCAATGTTTAAAACAAGAAGAGTTTTCAAAAGGAGGGAGAAGATTTTTGAAATTAAAGAAGATGGGAGGAGAAGAAGAGGTTATCCTAAAGCATAAAGTAAAAGCTAGGGATAAGAAACATCTAACCAATAAGAAGCCAATACTTGACACTATGAGGCAAGATAGAATTCCCATTCTTTGGATTGAAACAAAACAAGCAAAAATACTAGACCTCTTGAGAGAACCAAACTTCAAGTGTATTAAGTCTTCACAAAAATTGGGCAGAGTAACGACTGCATACGGGTGAATTCCAGATTACAAACAAAGTATGTAATCACAATAACTTGCACACAAAATAAACAAACAACCCAATGTCTTAAGGTAAACCCCAAGAACTCCAGACAAAATATCAATTAAGGTCACAAGGTCTCCAACATAGGTCAAGGTCTCTAATCCTAAGTCTAAGAAGTCCAATTCTCCATAATGCCAAGGGTAGTAACCAAATAATCTAAGTATCATTAACGATTTTTAGGGCTTATGTTTATTATTAGGTGTCTTCAAAAGAAAAGAAAAGCTCAAGTGAGAAAAATAAAAAATAACAAGAATATAAAGTGGCTCAAGTGAGCAAAGATGAAAAATAGCATGAAATTTAAATGCTAAAAGTAAATGGTGCATAAAGTAAAGAGTATAAAATAAAAACACAAAATAAAATCAATTATTAGTGATTAGTGGTTAGTTGTATGATCATCTTGAAACTTTCATTTGGAACTCATTAGAGGATTGGTAGAACCAAAGCCTCCACACAACAAGTTACATTTTCTTTTTGTAAAGTATATCATCCATTTGGAATCCTTATGAGTATCATTTAATGATCAACAATGTTTAAGTAATCCGTGTTGACCAAAGGTGTTGTAGATCCATTAGAGGATTGGTAGAACCAAAGCCTCCACACAATGAATCTCAAGGTTATTGGATCAAAGAGATAAAATTAACATACTTGGGCTTGCAAACATAAGTTTGGGCCACGAATGATCATTTATTCGAACCGGGACAAAATTTAGTGCTATGTTAAGCAATCGTAAGTGGACTTATATAGAAGTCACACCTATTTTGAGGCCGGTCAATAACAATCTATGCACCATTTGTTTTGAGACATGATATAGAGATCATACTCCAATAACATTTAGTGCAATAAGAAGAGGATGAGATGAAGAGGGGATGAGAGAGAATATACAAACCACTTTTGGATTAAATTTAATCAAACTATTATTAAAATCATTCATCCATTTTTGTAGAGTTAGACTCAACACCATAGATCCAATGATGTTAATAAAGTTCATGATAAAAAATTTAACCCAAGATCAGCCAGAAAATAATCACAAAATAATATTACATTTTAATATATATACAAAAAGGTTTAAAAATAGTGTTTAAAAATAGAAATAAAAGAGAAAAATGTCAACTATGTTCAAATTAATCAAGAAATAAAAAGTAAGACCATAAAAAAATCAGAAATGAACTAAAATAATTTTATAAATTTTTTGGTAATTTTTTAAAGTCAGAAACTATTTTAAAATTTAAAGAAATGGGTGAAATAAATCAAAAATGATAAAAAATAGCAAAGTCGGAAACAAAAATAAAATAGAGTCACCAATATTTGTCACAATATCATTGGATCATTCCATAGTTTTTTTCAGAATTTAAAAATGCATAAAAGTATTTTTAAACATTTAAAACAATTCTAATAAAGTGTAAATTTATAAAAAATACCAAAACACAAAATTAAATTGTGAAAAAATAAAAATCAGAAAGGGAATAATCAAAAATATTTTTCATAATTTTCAGATTTTTTGGACTAAAAATGAATTTTCTATGATTTTCTGAAGTTTAAAACAATTAAATATAAAAAATCAGAAAAGAAAATAAAAGTCAAAAATATGTGGACCATTGGATGAGAGTCAAAGCGCGTTAGTAATCAAATCCAAGGGATCTAGCATGCTGTGCATATCATGGTCATTAGTGAATAAAGCACTGAATTAGAAATAAAATCAGAATTCAAAAATAACAAGTGGCGTGCCATCATTGGTTAGAAGATGACATGTTGGTCATCTTCAACCTCCAGCCAATGTGAATTGCAGGTCTCTCAAACTGTAAAATCAGAAGCTCAGACCTATGCCATTCGCTTCGTCTCTTCAAGATGAAGACAACCACACCCTCGCGCTAAATTTATATTAACTGTAGTTCAAGCAATTTGGAAAGAAAGTTTTGAAAAGGGATTTGAAATTTCATGGTCAAAACGTGTTTCCAGTAAGAAGTAAGTGTTGCGACTAGAACCATGGCAATGAGAGCATCACAATGATATCAAAGTTTTGAAGAATTGATGAAGGAATCTACCTATTGAAGTTGAGTTATAGAGCTCTGAAACTGGACTTCTATGGAGAAATATAGGGCACGATTCTTTAATGTAATTATATGGTTAGCTTCAGGGAAGATCAAGGAAGGTGAATTGATGAAAAAATTGGATTGAAAAAGACTTGAGAATGGATTTCGAAGTTGCTGGATTCTGAGTTAGGGAACAAGTTTGGCAGGGTGATTCTGGCTATCCAAGCTTGAGAAAATGAATGGGATAGTTACTGTATTTATAGGAGAAGCAAATGGTATCAAAAGGAAGAGTAAATGATGCATTTTGGAGGGAATTCGTGCAAACCTGATGCACGAGTGAAGTGTGATCTAATTTTTACCAAAACTTATCCAATCCTTGCGTTTTGAGGTATTAAACAAATCTGGAACTTCACTAAACAAGTTTAGAGGCAAAAACGCATGGAAAACTTGTGATTAGAGGCCACATAATGGGTTACAAAATTCTGACATGGTGAGGAATTCACTTTCAAAGTGCCAACTTCTGACCAATGGAATTTTCAACTCAAGGGGTCTTAGGGCATGATTCTTGATGCTTTAGAAAGGTTAGGTTTCAAGCTTTGTAATGGAAAAAGAATGGAATCAAATGGATGCTTGAGCTGAAAGTTGTGTTGAGTCAAAGTTGAGGAAAAAGGGTTGACTTTCCATACTTAGAAATATTTCAATTTTTTCTTCAAAAGTGACCTATAATGTATTGCATCCAAACATAACCTTCCACTTGGAATGTGCTCTTGACCAAAAAAGATGGAATGAATTAGATCTCTTGAATGAAATTTTTAAACTTGAACCATTCATAATCTCCGAAAATTGAGAAAGTTATGACTTGTTGAAGTTGGAAAAATTTCATAAAATGACCTATAATATTTAGTATCCTTAAGGAAATTTCCATCTATTTTCTCACTTTGCACATAAAATAAGGCATAAATTTCACATCTTATAGATCATTATGGAAAAAGAATGGGCTCAAGGTGATAAAAATTGACCAAGTTATGATCATTTGAAGTCAAACTTGAGAAATTGGGGGTTCATTTGGAGGACTTGTAATATTTCTTCATCATCAAGTTTCTTCCACATGAAAACTCCTTGGAACTTTTGAAGTGATTTGTTGATATCCCTTTGAAGAGAAGGATGTATTTGGAATCACTCAAAAATACCAAAAGATGAGCAAGATATACTCCTTTGAAGTTCAAAACCCTAGTTCCTAGATCAAGAAACATGCCTTGAGGAACTTTGACAATTTTGAACAAACTTCTTGTACCAACACAAATTCTTTGTAAATATAAGTTGTTGAGGAGGATAATGATAATTCATATCAACCATAACCCACTTCCATATCTTGATAATTGAGAGAAATATGCATTTGTGACCAATGGGAACAAAGCCTTGTCCAAGCAAGCCAACTTCTCCAATCAATCCCTTGTGCTTTTGAACCAAATTTTATAACCTTGAAATGTGGTGAACCAAAATAACCTTGCCATGCCATTACTTCCAAAACAAATTCAATGGTGAGGATTTAACTTCTCAAGCTTTATTGACTAGGGAATAGAAATAAACTCATGAACCCATGAAGCAACTTACTGAATCTTATTGCGTTTTCCTACATGGATAATAAGCAAGACAAACCAACATTGCATTTTATTAATTAAAAGAAGAAATAAAGACAAAAAATATTCATGATCACAAAAGGACACAAGTCAAGGTGCTTGGTGATTACTCAAAGTGCAAAGCTAAATATAGGGAGGGGAACCAATAATCCTAATGTGATCTTGTTGTGATGGAATCAACATGGTATGATGAAGGGATCTTAGGGGCAAAAATTGGGGTACAAAAATACCGACATATAAGATTATTCTTAATGAAACGCACAACCACCTGCTTAGGAACATTGGCATATGAAGCAGCCTCCACCCACTTGGTGAAGTAATCAATTGCTACCAAGATGAAACGGTGTCCATTCGAAGCTTTGGGTTCTATCATCCCAATCATGTCAGTACCCCACATGGAGAAAGGCCACGGGGAGGAAATCACATTGAGAAGTGTCGGAGGCACATGGACCTTATCTGCATAAATCTGGAATTTATGACACTTCTTTGCAAATTTTTAACAATCAAATTCCATTGTCAGCCAATTGTAACCTGCCCTTAGCATCCTTTTAGTCATCGAATGTCCATTGGCACGAGTGCCAAATGAACCTTCATGAATCTCATGCATCAGCATGTCTGCTTCGTGTCTATCCACGCATCTGAGCAAGACCATGTCATAATTTCTCTTATACAACACATTTTCAGTGAGGAAGAAACTGCCTGCCAATCTTCTCAATGTCTTTCTATCTTTCTTCGAAGCACCAATCGGGTATTCCCGAGTCTGGAGAAAATGCTTGATATCATAATACCGAGGCTTCTCATCTGCTACCTCCTCTGTTGTAAACACATGAGCGGGCCTATCCAGTCGCCGAACCATAATTCGAGGTATATCATTCCAAGTATTTACTTGATACATAGAATCCAGAGTTGCCAGAGCATCCGCCATTTGGTTTTAATCTCTTGGAATATGATGGAATTCAACTTTATTAAAGAAGGGTAACAACCTTCTAGCATAATATTTGTAATGGATCAAGCCAGGGTGACGAGTATCCCATTCTCCTTTAATCTGGTTTATTACCAAATCTGAATCACCATACACATCTAGGATTTTAATTCTGAGATCAATAGCTTCTTCGAGACCCATGATGCAAGCCTCATATTCTGCCATATTATTAGTACAATCAAATGTTAACCTTGCAGTAAAAGGAATGTGCGATCCATGTGGAGTGACAATCACAACACCAATTCCTTTACCATAAGCATTCACATCTTTATCAAATATCATACTCCAATGAGATTCAGGGTCAGGACCTTCCTCGGGCAATGGTTCATCATAATCCTTCACTTTCAGGAACATCACATCCTCATCGGGGAATTCATACTCTACAGACTGATGATCCTCCACTAGTTGGTGAGCAAGATAATCTGCCAACACACTGCTTTTAATATCTTTTTGAGTGCGGTATTCAATATCATATTCAGATAGCAACGTCTGCCAGCGGGCAATTCTCCCAGTAAAAGCAGGCTTTTCAAAAATTTACTTGGTTGAATCCATTTTGGAGATCAACCAAATAGTGTGATTCAACATATACTGCCGTAAACGCTTTGCCGCCCAAGCCAAAGCATAACATGTCTCTTCCAGCATGGAATACCGCGACTCACAATCAGTGAACTTTTACTGAGATAATAAATGGCACACTCTTTCTTCCCTGTTTCATCTTGGTGTCCCAGAATACAACCCATGGATTTATCTAACATTGTCAGATACATAATCAACGGTCTTCCTTCGACAGGAGGGAGCAATATAGGAGGTTCAAGCAGATATTCTTTAATACTTTCAAATTCCCTTTGGCAGTCATCCATCCACACACAACCTTGATCTTTCTTTAACAACATAAAGATCGATTCACATGTTGCAGTCATGTGAGAAATGAATATGGAAATGTAATTCAAACGCCCGAGGAACCCTCTGACTTGCTTTTCAGTTCATGGTGCTGGCATCTTCTGAATTGCTTTGACTTTATTAGGGTTAACTTCAATTCCTTTCTGGATAACAATGAAACCCAATAATTTTCCTGATCGAACACCGAAGGTGCATTTATTTGGATTCAAGCGGAGACAATACTTCCTTAAACGTTGAAACAACTTCAACAAATCTTCTACATGCCATTCTTCAGTCTGGGATTTAGCAATCATATCATCAATATATACCTCTATTTCCTTGTGCATCAGATCATGGAATAAGATTGTCATAGCCCTCTGGTACGTTGCACCAACGTTCTTCAACCCGAAGGGCATCACTCTATAACAGAATGTTCCCCAGGGTGTGATAAACGTTGTTTTTTCCATGTCCTTCAGAGCCATTCTTATTTGATTATAACTGGAAAATCCGTCCATGAACGAGAAAACTTTGAATTTTGCTGTGCTATCCACTAACATATCAATGTGTGGCAATGGAAAATCATCTTTTGGACTAGCTTTATTTAGATCTCTGTAATCTACGCACATGCAGACTTTTCCATCTTTTTTTGGTACTGGGACAATATTGGAAATCCATTGAGGATACACTGATGTCACAAGAAAACCAACATTAATTTGCTTTAGAACCTCCTCTTTGATCTTTACTGCCATATCTGGGTGAGTTCTTCTCAACTTTTGTTTGATTGGCGGACACTCTGGTTTCAACGGTAAACGGTGCTCCACAATATCTGTATCTAGACCAGGCATATCTTGGTAAGACCAAGCAAAAATATCCACATACTCTTTCAACAGCTCAATCAACCTGCTCTTCATATCAGGATGCAGCGATGCTACAATCTTGACTTCTTTCGGATCTTCTTCTGAACCTAAATTGATCACTTCCAAAGGCTCTTTATATGGCTGAATGGTATTTTCCTCGTGCTCAAGCAACCGTGAGACCTCTTCTGGAATCTCATCATAATCTTCTTCTTCGGCCCCATACACAGAACATTCAAAGTTGGGAGAGGGTGCAGGGTCATTGTATTCAACGGGTTTTTTTAATTAATCTGCACATATGATTTATGATTACTTTTAGAAACTGACACATATAACAAGTGATCATGCATATTGAATTTCAGTTATTATTTATTTTGAAGGGTTTTTTTTCTTCTGATTACCATTTCCAAGAAAAAGCAGAAAATAAAGACACAATTTGAGAAACAAAGACAACTTTTATTATTGATTTTAATAGTCACAGTAAACAGATAAGCCCTACAACATTAATACTTCCACCTTGGGCAGGGTGAAAGCTTTTCAAAAAGATTAACAAAACAAATTACCTTGAAATATGTATGCAAGAGGGAACATCAATGGTGATCCAGTTCTGAACCCTAACTTCGTCCGTCACATAATTCGACATTTCCTGCTCTTCTTCATCTTCCACAATGGCATTAATCCCGGAAATAGTTGGATGAAGATAATCCCCGCTATGGAAAATGTCTTGATACTTGCCTGCAGCAGACTTCGGCTTCATGCTCTTACCTTTGTCATTCTTCAAATAGAACCCCAAGCCAGCTCTGTTCTTGTTTACAAGTGGATCCACAATCTTTCCCCATACCTCGCTATGACCCTTTCACACAACTTATTGCGCATCCTTAAGCGAAACCATGGAATTCTAATTTCCTCTTATGTTGTCAATGGATAAGGCTTGGAACTGGGTTCCAAAAGTAGCTTCATCCACCTCCACAATGCTGAAAGAGGACAAATGAGATATCAATAATGCATGTTCCCCATTTATGATTACTACTTTACCTTCACCTACAAATTTTAGTTTCTGGTGTAAAGTTAAAGTGACAACCCCTGCATCATGAATCCACGGCCGTCCCAACAAACATCTATAATCGGGAACAATGTCCATGACCTAGAAAGTTATCTGAAACAAATGTGGTCCTATATGAATAGGCAAGTCCATTTCACCAATAACAGATTTCCTTGATCCATCAAACGTTTTCACAATGATGCCACTCAGGCACATAGGCGTTCCTTGATATTTCAACTTCATAAGAGTGCTCCTCGGTATAACGTTCAAAGCAGATCCATTATCAATCAGCACATTAGATAGTGAATCATTCTTGTAATTCATAGACATGTAGAGGGCCACGTTATGATTCCTTCCTTCATCTGGTAATTCATCATTATAGAAACTCTAGTTATTACATGATGTAATGTTCCCTATTACGCTACTGAATTGGTCTATTGCCATATCAGTCTCCACAAAAGCTTGGTCCAATACCCTCATCAAGGATTCTCTGTGAGCAGAGGAGTTCATCAATAAAGCCAAGATATATATTTTTGAAGGAGTCTACAGTAGCTGATCTACAATTTTATAGTTGCTCATCTTGATTATCTTCAAAATATCACCCATTTCTTTCTCTAACGTAGCCCCACTAGTCACACCCGTAGCCTTCTTGGGTTCAATATTCTCAACAATTTTCTTTCCAGCACTAGCATCTCCTTGAACAATTGGTGCAAACACACGACCGCTGCGGGTCACCCTGCTATTTTCAGCAATATTTCCAACATCAGGCATTGGCTGGATGGGAACTTCCACTCCATCCTCTAAGATTGTAGCGTTGTATTTGTAGGGCACAACCTTATCTTACTTGTATGGGATAGGACCCTGAAAACTAATCACCAATGGGGTAACAGTTGGCTTGCTATAATATTCAACTTCAAGATGGGTGGGTGCCCCAAAACAAGGTACAATGACATTTACCCCTTCTTCAACACAATCAGTCATTATTGAGTCATTTCTGGAAAACAAATCCTCATCTGAGGAGAAATACTCATTTGCAAAGGCATACTCTTTATCTGACTCTTCTTCAGTCAAGCAAACCTCAATCAAATCAACTTCATGGTAATCATCCCTTTGACCTATAACCTTGATAGTTCCATTGTCCAACAATAATTGAACACCTTTCTTCACGATTGAACATCCTCGGGAATCTCGACAACAAACCCGGCAAGATCAATATTGGTGTTCCACCTGATCAGCCAAGTGGCAGAAAGTAGCATGAAATTGCACAAGGTCTTCATTCATATACTCTACATCAAAAATTCCGAATTCTCCAGGACATCCAGAAACCATATTCACCTCCTCTTCATACTCTTCCCTAGGCCCGATTATGTGGATGAGGCCCTCATCCATCATCTCCTGTAAATCAGCCTTTATCTTATCGCAACCCTGTATGTCTGTACTGCAAATAGCACAACCAGAATAGTCACGCGTATAGTAGCTAAATTCACAGAGGTCTGCATGCATTTTCACCAAATCTCCTCTAACAAGAGTAATATCAAAAATCCAGAAGTCGCCTGGACAATCAACCACCATATTCACAACATTTACTCCTCCATGCTTGGGTAGAGGACTGTCTTTCACATTAGGGCCCATATCCTTGAAAGATAGAATACCAGACTTCACCAAATTCTACACCTCAGTATTTAAAGGATAAAAATTCTCAAAATTATGCCCTGGTGCTCCCTGATGAAAAGCACATGTTTGGTCTGCCTTGTAATACCAAGGCAATGGTGATGGTACGGAGGGAGGTGGTCGGGTATGAACCAACTTATTCTGAATCAATGCTGGTAGTAACTCTGTATAGCTCATAGGAATAGGGTCATAACTCTCCCTTCTCCGATTATACCCTTGATTCCCCTGCTGGGACGGTCTCTGATAAGCAACGGTAGTTGGAGATGCACCAACAATTGGAGTAACTGAGGCGACTTGCTGATGATGCCGATACTTCCTTCTAGGAGTATTAACCCTCCTCTCTTGCATAACAACATTTGCATCCCCTTCCTCCTTCTTGGTAAACCCATAAGATGGCTTCTTCACACCTCCAGATCCTTCACTCTTTGATAAACGACCCTCTCTTACAACCTCTTCTAAGCGGATACCCATGCCTACCATTTTAGTAAAGTCACTTGGCACACTTGCTACCATCCTCTCATAGTAGAAAGCACCCAGAATTTTCAAGAAAATCTTAGTTATCTTCTTCTCTTCCATGGGAGGAATCACTTGGGCGGCTACCTCACGCCATCTCCGTGCATATTCTTTGAACGACTCCCTGTCTTTCTGAACCATGGCCCTAAGTTGATCATGGTCATGCGCCATATTCACGTTGTACTTGTATTGTTTGATGATCACTTCTCCCAAATCATTGAAAGTATGGATGTTAACACTATCCAAACTCATATACCACTTCAGCGCCGCACCAGTCAAACTATCCTGAAAAAGTGAATCAGCAGACACTGATCATCAGTATGGGTAGATATTCTCCTTACATACATCACCAAATGAGCATGAGGGCAAGTGTTTCCCTTGTACTTCTCGAACTCCGCGACCTTAAAATTCGCAGGTATCTTAACATTCAGAACCAAGCATAAATCATTCACATTCTGCCTGAATAACTCTTTCCCCTGAGGGCCTTCATCTCCCTCTGCATCTTGTCAAACTGCTCTTTAAAATCATCCATTTTATCATAAATACCCAAGTCTTCACTTAGTGGAGGGAAAGGACAACACACATCATCGTTAACAAACGGAACCATATTCACTGAAGGAGGTGCAGCAGGAGCAGCATGCACCACAAGAGGTGTCGGAGTAACAATAGTCTGAAAAATTGGAGTATCTTGAGGACCAAGGTTGAAACTTTCAGGCGCAAAATTCTCTAGCATTCCCCAAGGGTAACCTTGAGGCATGCGATTTTGAACAACAACTGGAGTATCAGATACCGGAACAATCGGAGCTTCAATAGTTGCCCTTGTTGGTTGAGGTTGGACACTCGGTGGCTGATTCTGAGCAGCCACCGGAGATTCCATCAGAGCAATAAGATTGGCCATGCCGGCCTTCAAAGCAGAAACCTCCTCGTGCAACTCGCAATTCTCTTGTTCTAAGTTATCCATCTTCTTTCTGAAATTAGCTCGAGTGTTGTAGTGGTGAGTCAGCTTCCTGAACGAAGTAAATAAGCTTGGTGAGACACCTGGATATGCATAACAAATGCAAGAAATATGTGCAATATGATGCATGATATGCAATGCACATGATTTTATTTTATTTAATATTTCAAGGGATTTAAAATTTATGGACATATTGCAAATATTAAAGTAATAACGCATCTGAAATACAATTTTTTATTTATTATAAAAACTCCAAAATGGATTACAAGTTTCAATGATCCCAAGTACAAGATGAAAATAAAATCTAAAATCCTGAGAAGTAAAGCTGATGGAGATCATATTATACGCTGGCGCTTCCCTGTGAACCTGGCAATCTGAGCCTTCAACCTCTGGTTTTCTTTCGCATATCTGGTGGCAACCTTCTTCCAATCACCTGAATCAGGGAGTGAGTAAGTGGAATCTGACTGAGGCGTAGGAGAAAATAAATCCCCTTGCCTCTCCATGGTCTCTACAGCCCGTCTCTCAAGAATCTCAATCAAGTCACCTCTCTCCTTCAAATCTGCTCTATAGGAAATCTCTAGAGTTTGGCACTTATTCTTCCAAGTGTCCTTTTCCCGTTGCATCCTGACCAAAGCAAGTTGCGGCTCTTCTAGATCATCTAATAGGGGAGGGGTGGTCTTCACAAACAAATCAGGCATAGGTGTTTCCCGGGAATACGACATCTTCAACTGAATGGCTATTGTCTGGACCCAATGAAGATATGGCTTCAACGAAACAACACCCCTAGGTCCCAAGTCTTTTCTACTCTTCTTATGAATGTGACGCCAGGCCTTCGCAATCTGCTCCCTAGCTTCCCTATAGTCTTCTCCCTCCTTCAGAAAGAAACTACTCAAATGAATACTATTTGGTTTATCCCTCATCGGATGACCGAGCTGTCTTCGTACAAGAACAGGGTTATAGTTAATTCCTCCCTTTGTACCAAGAAGATGTACATTGGGGAAACTACCACAACTGTCAATAATCTCTATATCCTGGTAAGCTCGATGATACCAATCAATATCCGAGTGAGTAAGTGCCATGATCTTAGGATCCCAACGAGGTTCCTTCTTGACATCCCAAAAAGCATCATACTGAGGCATATGAGAGATAAACCACCGGTACAACAGAGGCGTGTAACATATAATCCCCTCCCCCCCCCATGGTAAGAATTCCGAAGATGAATAGAGTAATAAGCATCACCCAACAAGGTAGGAACTGGGTTTCCAATCATTAAGATCCTGATAGCATTAATGTCAACAAACTTGTCCACTTTAGGAAATAAGAACAACCTGTAAGCAAGTAGAGCAAAGATGGCCTCAAAAGTGACTGTACTCTTCATCCTGGAAAAGTAGCAAGCTTTCTCCAATAAGAACTGAGATGGTAATCCTCTAATCCCTCATTTGGTAATCATATAGGCTTCCACCTCAGACTTCCCCAGATGAATTAAAGCAGCAATCTCATGTGGTTTTGGATCACCCTCCAAACCAGTAAAAGGAACATGATCGATAAAGGGTAAATCCAACAAATAAGAATACTCCTCCAGTGTAGGCATCAACTGATAGTCAGGAAAAGTAAAGCAATGATACATCAGATCATAGAACTGGACCAAGGTCAAGAGAATACCCTCATTCATCTTCAGCTTTATGAGAGGAATGATGGATCCATACTTCTTCCGAAAGTTTACAGAATACTCGATCCCGGGAATTAGACTGATCAACTCATCTATCTTGGGATCTTTGAAACTGTATTTCCCGGTCTCTCTTTTCCCAGAGTCCATGGTTAAAAAGTATCTGAGATTTTTACAAATGGTCAACTTTTAAATCCCTTGAAATAATATCTCTTTAAAAGATGCTTATGAGTGCATGAATGCATGATGCAACAATCACCCACAAGATCACACATATAGGGTTCATAGGTTCAACGTCACGAGCATGAGGTCGAAGGTACTACCCATAAGGTATGGTCTAAAAGTTATCACCTTCCAAACAAGGTTCTATAGGTTCCCAGAGTCTACATCCTTCCTTTGGATATTACAAACTTCTCGATTAACTCGGCAATTAGTAATATTCTCAAGAAGAACACGTTTGAGCACATCATCGCGTGACAACTATTTCTGGATTACTCCGTCATAGCTTCTGCACTACATCTAAAAGGATAAGATGGGTTTGGTATTCTATGGTCCTTAGCTTCAGCAGGCTCCCAGGTTGAAAGCAGTACGTCTTCCCGATTACTCGGTAAACGACACTACAGTCAAAGGGGCCTCCACTGAGTGGGGGATCTCATGCCTCCTTTTTTGGGATTACTCGTTAACATGACTATACTGCCCATCCTATCTTAAAGTTTTCCTAAGTCCGGGTATAGGACTTATGAGTAATCATCAAGCACCCTGAAAACCAGGAAAATCCAGGCAAACATATATACAACATATAACACATAAACAACAATAGCATATACACAGATATAAACAAAGATAGGCTCAACCCACTTGGGGATGGACCAGCAAGAGGTCAATCTTTCTCCAGTGAAGTCTCCATTTTTCTATAGCGGTAGAAATGTTTAAGACTAAGCCATGGGATTGACTAGACTTGTACAAATCAAAATAAAACCGTCACCGCTCTTTATTGTTTCCAAAGGAATGGGAAGAGAGCGAATAACCCAAAAAGAGGAGGAAAGATTCATGGTAAGGGGGTTGGTTATGCAAAGGGAAGGTATTAGCACCCTAAACATCTACGGTACTCCGCAGGAACCTCTTTGTAAAATCTGTATATTTTGGCTATGAAATGTTGTGTAAAAAATGGATGGTGGAGGTGAGAAAAGAAATATATTTTTATGGTTTTTGCACCCGCCGTGGTTGCGAACCTTTAGTGCCTATGTACTACCTTTTCGTGCAATAGGGAATCAGGGTACACATAGTTCCTCTTTAAAATTTTTAAAATGTAAGTGTGTTGGTTAATTTTTATGAGATAAAACATCATCGTCATTGTCTGTGTGGAAAATATACCTACTACCCACAATCATGATAAAGGAGAATTTACATCATCTCAAAGTGGAGGATATGGCTTGGATTTTAAAATCAACAATGCCTCACTCAACACCCAAGTGGAAAATATCTCTCTTCACTACATATTATAGAAGTATAGTTGTTTGCATCACTACAAGGATTAACAAGAGTCTAATATTTTGAGAAAGGTTTTTAAAATAAGAAAGGCAAAGTGGAAAAAATGATTTGAAATGAGATTGATTGACTTTTAGTCGTCTCACAAAAAAAATGATGTCAAAATATTTATTAAATTGTTTGAAGTTTATTCATGAAAATATTTTTGAAAATGCATGGACATAAGTCCAAGTTTATTATGAAAGTGGTTCAAGTTTCAAAAAAATAAGAGTTTTCAAAAGGAAGAGGAAGATTTTTGAAATTTAAGAAGATGGGAGGAGAAGAAGAGACTATCCTAATGCATAAGGTAAAAGCTAGGGATAGGAACCATCTAACCAACAAGGAGCCAATACTTGACATTATGAGCCAAGATAGAATTCCCATTTTTTGGATTTAAACCAAGCAAGAAAAGATACTAGACCTCTTGAAAAAACCAAACTTCAAGTGTATTAATTCTTCACAAAAATTGGGCAGAGTAACGGCTGTATACGGGTGAGTTCCAGATTACAAACAAAGAGTGTAATCACAATAACCTGCACATAAAACAAACAAACAACCCAATGTCTTGAGGTAAACCTCAAGAGCTCCAGACAAAATAGTCAGATAAGGTCACAAGGTCTCCAATCATAGGCCAAGGTTTCTAATCCTAAGTCCAAGAAGTCCAATGCTCCATAATGCCAAGGATAGTAACCAAATAGTCCAAGTACCATTAAGGATTTTATGGTTCATATTGATTATTAAGTATCTTAAGAAAAGAAAAGAAAATCTCAAGTAAGAAAAATAAAAAAGACAAGAAAGTAAATGCTCAAATGAGCAAAGATGAAAATGACATGAAATGTAAATATTAAAAGTAAATAATGCATAAAAATAAAAGGGGCATATAATAAAAATACAGGATAAAGTCAATTATTAGTGATTAGTGGTTAGTTGGATGATCATCTTGAAACTTGCATTTAGAACTAATTAGAGGATTGGTAGAACCCAAGCCTCCACACAAAAGGTTGAATTTGCTTTTTGTCAAGTATATCATCCATTTGGAATCCTCATAAGTACCATTTAATGATCCACGATGTTTAAGAGATTCGCGTTGACCAAAGGTGTTGTAGATCCATTAGAACCAAAACCTCCACACAATGAATCTCAAGGTTATTGGACCAAAGAGATAAAATTAATATACTTGGGCTTGCAAACATAAATTTGGGCCACTAATGATCATTTATTCGAATCGGGACAAAATTTAGCACAATGTTAAGCAATCGTAAGTGGACTTATATAGAAGTCGCACCTATTTTGAGGCCAGTCAATAGCAATCTATGCACCATTTATTTTGAGACATGATATAAAGATCATGCTCCAATAACACTTAATGCAATAAGAAAGGGATGCGATGAAGAGGGGTGGGAGAGAATATACAAACCACTTTTGAATTAAATTTAATCAAACTATTATTAAAATTATTCATCTATTTTTGTGGAATTAGACTCAACACCATGGATCCAATGATGTTAATAAACTTCATGATCAAAAATTTAACCCAAGATCAGCCAGAAAATAGTCACAAAATAATATTGCATTTTAATATATACAAAAAAAGGTTTTTAAAAAATGTTTTAAAATAGAAATAAAAGAGAAAAATATCAACTATGTTCAAATTAATCAAGAAATAAAAAGTAAGACCATAGAAAAATCAGAAAAGGACTCAAATGATTTTATAAATTTCTTGGTAATTTTTTAAAGTCAGAAACTATTTTTTAAAATTAAAAAAAATGAGTAAAATAAACCAAAAATGATAAAAAATAACAAAGTCAGAAACAAAAATAAAATAGGGTCACCAATATTTGTCACAATATCATTGGATCATTCCATAATTTTTTCAGAATTTAAAAATGCATAAACGTATTTTTAAACATTTAAAACAATTCAAATAAGGTGAAAATTTATAAAAAATACCAAAACACAAAATTAAATTGTGAAAAAATAAAAGTCAGAAAGAAAATAATCAAAAATATTTTTCATAATTTTTTTCAGATTTTTTGGACTTAAAATGAATTTTCTATGATTTTTTGAAGTTTAAAACAATTAAATATAAAAATCAGAAAAGAAAATAAAAACCAAAAAAATATGGGCCATCTGATCAATGTCAAAACGCATTAGTAAACAGATCAAGTAGACCTGGTGCGCTGTGCATGTTATGGACTTTAGTAAATACTGCATAGGATTAGTAATTAAATCATATTTTTGAAAAACATAGATGGCGCACCTTCATTGGTTGAAAGATGACACGTTGGCCATCTTCAACCTCCAGCCAGTCCCAAAACCAGGTTGCTTAATCTGTAAAATTAGAGCATGAGACATATGTCATTCGCTTCGTCTCTTCAAGACGAAGACAACCACACCTTCGCGACAAATTTATATAAACTGTAGCTCAAGCAATTTGGAAGGAAAGTTTTGAAAAGGGATTTGAAATTTCATGGTCAAAACGTATTTCCAGCAGAAAGCAAGTGTTGCAACTAGAACGAGGGCAATGAGAGCATCACAATGATATCAAAGTTTTAAAGAATTGATGAAGGAATCTACCTATTAAAGTTGAGTTGCAGAGCTCTGAAACTGGACTTCTATGGAGCAATATAGAGCACGATTCTTGAATGTAATTATATGGTTAGCTTCAGGGAAGATCAAGGAAGGTGAATTGATGGAAAAATTGGATTGAAAAAGGCTTAAGAATAGATTTTGAAGTTGCTGAATTTTGAGTTATGGAACATGTTTGGCAGGGTGATTCTGGCTATCCAAACTTGAGGAAATGAATGGGGGATGACCCTCTATTTATAGGGAATCAAATGGAATGTCCAAGAGTGTGAAATGGTGAAGTTTGGAGGGAAATCGTGTGAAGTTGCAAACAAGAAAAGTGTGACTTCTAATTTGATCAAAACTCATCCAAAACACGCGTTTTGTTGTGCTAATCCATTCTGGAAGTTCACTAAAAATGTTTAGAGGCAAAAACGCGTGGAAAACTTGTGATTAGAAGCCAAAACAAAGATTTCAAAATCTGACTTGTGATGAAACTTCAGTTCTAAGTTACCAACTTCAAAATCATGGCAGTCTCAGCTCAAGAGGTCTTATGGAACGATTTTTAATGATTTAGAAATATGAGGTTACAAGCTTTGCAATGGAAAAAAAGGAATCAAATGGATGCTTGAGCTGAAAGTTGTGTTGAGTCAAAGTTGGAGAAAAATGGTTGACTTTCCATACTTAGAAATATTTCAATTTTTTCTTCAAAAGTGACCTATAATGTCTTGTATCCAAACATGGCCTTCCACTTGGATTTTTCTCTTGACCAAAAAAGATGGCATGGAATATACCTCTTGAATGACATTTTTGGACTTGAACCATTCAAAATCTCCAAAAATTGAGATAGTTATGAATTGTTGAAGTTGGCAAAAAATCATGAAATGACCTATAATCTTTTGTATCCTTAAGGAAACTTCCATCCATTTTCTCACTTTGCACATGAAAGAAGGGATAAAGTTCACATCCTCAAGATTATTATGGAAAATAATGGGCTCAAGGTGATAAAAATTGACCAAGTTATGATCATTTGAAGTCACACATGGAAAATTGGGGATTCATCTGGAGGACTTGTAATCTTTCTTCTTCATCAAGTTTCTTCCACATGAAAACTCCTTGGAACTTTTGAAGTGATTTGTTGATAATCCTTTGAAGAGAAGGATGTCTTTGGAATAACTCAAAAATACCAAAATATGAGCAAGATATACATCTTTGGAGTTTAAAACCCTAGCTCCTAGATCAAGAAAAATGCCTTGAGGAACTTTGACAATTTTGAACAAACTTCTTGTACCAACACAAATGCTTTGTAAATATAAGTTATTGAGGATGATAATGAGATAACATAGCAACCACAACCACTTCCATATCTTGAGAATTGAGAGAAATATCCATTTATGACCAATGGGAACAAAGCCTTGTCCAAGCATGACAACTTCTCCAATCAATCCCTTATGCTTTTGAACCAAATTTGATAACATTGAAATGTGGTGAACCAAAATAACCTTGCCATGCCATTTCCTCCAAAATAAATCCAATGGTGAGGTTTGAACTTCTCAAGCTTTATTGACTAGGGAATGGAAATAAACTCATGAACCCATTGAGCAACTTGCTGAATCTTATTGCCTTTACCTACATGAGTAACAAGCAAGACAAACCAACATTGCATTTTATTAATTAAGAGAAGAAATTAAGACAAAAATATTCATGATCACAAAAGAACACAAGTCAAGGTTCTTGGTGATTCCTCAAAGAGAAAAGCTAAATATAGGGAGGCGAACCAAGAATCCTAATGTGATCTTGTTGTGATGAAATCAACATGGTATATTGAAGGAATCTTAGGGGAAAAAATATGGGGGTTACAACAAACACCGCAACAAGTAAGATTTTTAGTAAAATTGACAAAGACGAGTGCCTATGAGACTGAAATGGATGAGTGTTTGGAAGTACAGGGTACTGGAACCGTTAGCCAGATGTTGTGACAATGACCGAGGATGTCAACTGGGGATTTTGGAATGACATTAATTGGGGGAATGTATTTCTGTCTTTGAATGATTCAGGTCTTTCGAGCAAAGTACCCAATCTGGCTTATGCTTCAAATGCATGTTTGAATTTTATATGGCACAAAGATCCATGCTAATGGATGAGCTACGCACTTTGAGGATGCAATGCTATGCAATGATTACTATATGCAATGCATGGAGAAATAAACTCCATAGGGGATAAGAATAGGTTCAAAAGGAACCATGCTCATCACTGGGGATGCTAACACGGTCTAGCGCTGGAGAACCTGGGGTACCAAAGGTTCTTGGTAACTCCACTGGGGATTTGATTGCTGACGAAGCAAATTCCACACTATAGCTTCGTTGGAGGAAAAGCGATTGGATCCGACCTCTCTACATCCTGGACTTCCCGGGGAAGGTGATCGAGACGAGATGTAGAATGGGCATTGAACATCATGGGAACCTCTCCGACTACCACAAGTATGCACCACTCTAGGGATAATGATGTTATTGCATTGGGGATCCACACCTTTCAGACCACTAGGGGATCAGGAAAAGAACATAGACCTTTTGAGTAGGTAGGACGCTCATAGTTGCTTGCTCTTGAACTAAAACCATTTTCCATACTCACACTTTCAAAAACATCTTAAAAAAAATCTCTTTGAACTATTTTCAAAACCAACACTTTGTATGCATTCTTATAGAGACGAGAATCATTACAAAGTTCGCTGCAACAAAGGCATTTTTCAAAATATCTTCGAACTTACACCACAAAGCATATTTTCAAACAAAGCAAGTGATCTAGAAAGCAACTAAGAACCCGTAGATAAATACGGATGAAAAGGGTGCTAATACCTTCCCTTTTCATAACCTACCCCTTGAACTCAAGAAAACATCTCTAAAGGTTTTTCCTATTCTTTACCCTTTCCTTATTGGATAAAAGAAAAGTCGATGGTGACTCTTGCTATCCGCAACAATTGCGATCAAATGCAAAACAACCAAGTCAGTTCTCCCACCGTATTACACATGTCAATACCCCACATTGCGAACGACTTTGGTGAAGTCATAACATTCAAAGGAGTTGGAGGAACAAGAATTCTGTCCGCATACACCTGACATTTGTGGCATAACTTTGCATATACACAAAAATCACTTTCCATTGTCATCCAGAAACACCTTGCACGTAGGATTTTCTTCACCATAGAATGCCCGTTTTAATGAGTCCCGAAAGAACCCTCATGGATTTCCTTTATGATCGACTCTGCTTCGTGTCTATCCACGCATCTGAGCAGAACTGAGTCACAATTTCTCTTATACAGGACATCTCCTGATCAGAGGAACTTGGATGCTAACCTTCTAAGCATACACTTATTATACATTGTAGCACCTTCGAGATACTCTTGCTTCTCGAGGTACTTTTTAATGTTGTAGTACCACAACTTTTTACCCAACACATCTTTAATTGAGAGATAATGAACAGGAAAGACATGCACTGTCTCTTTGTAACGGTGAATGTGTATGGAAGGCGAATGATTCAGATAACTGACTTTAAACATTGCTGCTAAAGTAGCCAGAGCATCAGCCAACTAATTTTCATCTCTGGGAAAATGCTCGAAGGTAATCTCATCGAAAGCCGGTATCAACTGTAGTATGTAATCTCTGTACGAAACCAAATTAGGGTGCTTAGTCTCCCAATCATCTAGCATTTGGTGTATGACTAGAGCAGAGTCTTCGAAGACTTTGGAAATTTTGATTTTAAGGTCAATGTTGCTTCGAGACACATTACATAAGCTTCATATTCTGCCACATTGTTTGTATAGTCAAAACATAGCCTGGCTGTGAACGGTATATGAGTATTACGAGGAGATGTAAGTACCGCCCCAATACCATCATGACCTATAACATTAGACGCACCGTCGAACATAAGAGTCCATCACTCTTATGGATCGACCCCATCGTAATCATCAAGTTCCATAATATCTTCATCGGGAAAGTCAAACTTCATTGACTAATACACTTCCAATGGCTGATGGGAAAGGTGGCCTACAAGAACACTACCCTTAATGTCCTTTTGAGTAACATACCAAATGTCATATTCGGACAAAAGCATCTTCCATCGGGCAAGTCTGCTTGTGAGTGATGGTTTCTTAAAGATATACTTTATCGGGTCCATCTTAGATACCAGAAGCATGGTGTACGTTAGCATGTATTGCCTTAGACGTCGAGCTTCCAAAGCTAGTGCACAACAAGTTTTCTCGAGCAAAGATACCTGGATTCATAGTCAGTAAACTTTTTACTTAGATAGTAAACTGCATGCTCTTTGCATTTTTTTTCATCATGCTGGCCGAGTATGCACCCCATTGATCCTTCCAACACCATCAAGTACATGATAAGTGGCCTCCCGGGAACTGGAGGAACAAGGATTGGTGGCTTCTAGAGATACTGTTTGATCTTTTCGAAGGCTTCCTGGAAATTATCATCCCATTGAACATTTTGATTCTTGTGCAACAATTTGAAGATGGATTCACAAGTAGCTGTGAGGTGAGAAATGAACCTAGCAATGTAGTTTAATCTACCAAGGAACCCTCTTACTTCTTTTTCATTTCTTGGCGCTGGCATATTATGTATTTCTTTCACTTTGTCGGGATCTACTTCAGTTCCTCGCTGACTTACGATGAAACTAAGTAGTTTACCAGATTGCACCCCGAAGGTGCACTTGTTTGGATTAAGCCTAAATCTGAATTTCTGCAGACATTCAAATAACTTTATAAGATAGACCAGATGTTCTGATTCAGTTTGTGACTTTGCAATCATATCATCGACATACACCTCGATCTCTATATGAATCATATCATGAAAGAGAACAACCATAGCACGTTGATATGTTGCACTAACATTTTTCAATCCGAAGGGCATGACTTTGTGATAGTAAGTACCCCAAGGAGTAGTGAATGTTGTTTTCAGCATGTCTCTGGGAGCCATCTTTACCTGATTGTACCACCAAAAACCATCCATGAAGGAGAATACCGAGAACTGAGCTGTGTTATCAACCAATACATCGATGTGAGGTAATGGGAAGTCATCCTTCGGGCTTGCTTTGTTCAAGTCTCGATAATTGACACACATATGCACCTTTCCATATTTATTTGGAATGAGTACGGTGTTTACAGTCCAATTAGAATACTCAACCGCAACTAAGAAACCCACGACTAACTGCTTTTCAACCTCTTCTTTGATCTTGAGAGACACATCTGATCGAGTGCAACACGATTTATGCTTTACAGGAGGACATTCCGGCTTGAGCGACAATCTATGCATGACTATATCAGTGTCCAAATCGGACATATCCTCATACGACTAGGCAAAGATGTCAGAATACTCTCTGAGAAGCTCAATCAACCCCTTCTTCACATTAGCTTGCAAGGCTCCCGATCTTGATTTCTCTCAATGGCTTCTTGATTTCTCCCTTTTAGGCTCTCTTTTCCCTAATTTTTGCCTGGACAAAATATTTTGAATTTCCATTTTGGGAGTCCAGCGGGATGCCCTAACTTTTGCCTAAGCGACTTATTTTCAAGTTTCGACTTAGCGGGGCTTTTTGTTTCTTTCTTATTCATGCTTTCCGCTTTGAACAAGTCAATGTGACTTTAGGTCTTTGAACTTTTTCATTCTTTCTCTCTTTTTTGAAGAAAACAAATGCCTCATTCTTTGGTCAGCGAGGGATAACCATTATTGTATCGATTCGATCTTGACCTCAGGATTTTGTGAGGAACTGAAAATCATGGTTTTGATATTTTTCCTGTTCTCATGATACGAAAGATAAAATGCAGTGATCCTCAGAGGGGAAATTCCTTCTGAAATTTGAATGCTTGGGTAAATCAACTGAACATCTACCTTGCCCCTGGTTAAAAAAAGGTTTATTTTTTATTTTATTTTTGAACAGAAAGGAAACTCCTACTTCGAAGGCTCAGAGGGGTTAACGAGGGCCTAAATCCCTTATATCTCCATTGTTTGGGGATTGAAACAATGCATGTACATCGTCAACAAGGTTCTACCCAAAAGCATACCACTACAGTCATTGTTTTTAGCTAAACTCCTTCCTCCAAACTCTTGACTAAGCAGAAGAATTGGCACAGTTGGTATCAAAATGCCCGAAAAACGATTAAAGAGTGATACTGGATAGATTAAGTAAAATGAAACAATTTTTATCAAGGCAAAAATATTAAACGCATCAAGACTAACATTCAGCTATAAACAAAATCCTATATGCAGACAATGCTAAAACAATCAATCAAGATAACACATGAAAGTGCGGCAAAGAAACGTAATAAAAGCCATTGGGGAAGAAGTATCTCCAACCAAGTTCACCGGTCCCGCTGAGCTGCCGTAACCTTGATATTACCCTGACCCATGATCTTTACCAACAACCCGGAGCTAGTTAACAAAACTACAAGGCAAAATGCCCAATAGAGTGAAATAGAAGTCCATCAAACAGAGAAACAAACATGCCCCTTGCACAGTAATAGTGGTGTTTGTTACCCGTATTTCAAGCGATCCACCAACCGTGACTTAGATTACCATTTCCGTGTAAGGTCCACGAAGTTTATATGCACATGCTTATCGAAAATATTGGACGTTTTTGCAAACAAAATAGTAAAAAGGGAGAAAAGAAAAGTATACGTATACTTGAAAGAATATATTCTATTGATTTTGAGAAATCAGCCTGTGAAAAAGGCATTTACATTTGGAAGAAAGTAATTACAAAAATCAAAGCAAACAAGTGTTTACGAATGGCAATGTGAATGTGAATATCCATCAAGTCCCGACTCTGTTATGATTCTTATGACTCTCATCTTCATGCTTTCAGACAGATCATTCTTGGATTAGCTTCGAGCTTATGCCAGGTGACGGAATGAGCGAAAGAAACAAAAGATCTCATGCTGAGCGTAGTTATTTGCTTTAAGTCCCTAACTTTTGCCTGAATCGCCCTTTCGGGTTTTCGATTCACCAGGACACCCTCTTTTTTCCTAAACCGCCCTTTCGGGTTTTCAGTTTAGCGGGCTCTTATTATTTTTTATGCAAAGTATTTTTTTAACTACGTCAGCATTCACAAGGAGAGGAAAGTACTCTCCATCCATAGTCGTGAGCATCATCGCTCCACCAGAAAATTTTTTTTTTACCATGAAAGGACCTTCATAAGTTGGAATCCACTTGCACCTAGGATCTCCCTGGGGAAGAATTATCCTCTTTAGCACAAGGTCACCTGGCTTGTAACACTGTGGCCGTACCCTCTTGTCAAAATCTTTCCTCATCCTTTGCTGATATACTTGACCGTGACATACAACCGTCAACCTCTTCTCATCAATAAGTTCCAACTGATCCAGCCGATTCTATACCCATTCACTTTCATCCAGCTCTACATCTCTCATGACCCTAAGAGAAGGAATCCCAACTTCTACCGGCAAAACTGCTTCCATGCCTTAAACCATTGAAAATGGGGTTGCCCAATCGAAGTACGCACAGTGGTGCGATAACCATGCAAAGCAAAAGGAAGCATCTCATGCCAATCTTTATAGGTTACCACCATCTTCTGCACATTTTTCTTGATATTTTTATTGGCCGCTTCGACGGTGCCGTTCATCTCTGGTCTATATGGGGAAGAGTTATGATGCTTGATTTTGAAGGACTCACAAAGCTCTTTCATCATTTTATTGTTCAAATTAGATCAATTATCGGTAATGATCTTCTCGGGCACTTCGTAGCGACAAATAATATTGTGCTTAATGAACCGAGTTACCACCTGCTTGGTGACATTGAAATAGGATGCAGCTTCGACCCATTTTGTAAAATAATCGATGGCAACCAGAATGAAACGGTGCCCGTTGGACGCAGTAGGTTCGATCTTGCCGATCATTCAATTCCCCACATCACAAACGGCCAAGGGGAAGTCAAGACATTCAAAGGTACTGGCGGCACATGCACTTTGTAAGCATAGACTTGACATTTGTGGCAAACCCGTGCATGATTGTAACAGTCAGTCTCCATGGTAGACCAATAATAACCTGCTCGCAAGATCTTTGTAGCCATGGTATGCCCGTTGGAATGGGTCCTGAAATCACCTTCATGTATCTCTTCAATGATTCTAGTTGCTTCTTTCTTGTCAACACATCTGAGTAGTAAACCGTCATGATGCCTTCTCAGGGTACTCTTGTGTTTCCAGATATCGCTTAACGTCATAAAACCAAGGGTTACCATCTGGTTCCAAACTGGCCTCAAAACAGAAAGCTGGCCCACTCCAACTTCTGATAGTAATGGAAGGTGCCTCATTAGCCCACTTAACCTTGAACATGGAGGATAAAGTTTCCAATGCATCAGCTAGATTGTTTTCTTCTTTGGGAATGTATTCAAACGTGATCTCTTCGAAGTACAAAATCAACTTCATAACATGCTCACGATAGGGAATAAGGTTCTGATGGCGAGTCTCCCAATCTCCATTAATCTGGCTGATAACAAGATTAGAATCCCTGTAAACTTTCAAAAACATGATGCGTAGGTCGATCGCCGCTTCAATGCCATGAATGCAAGCCTCATATTCGGACATGTTGTTAGTGAAATTGAAACAAATATGATCCGTGAAAGGAATGTTGTATCCCTCAGGAGAAGTGATAATATCTCCAATGCCGTTGCCCATGGCATTAGAGGCACTGTCAAAAACAAGCGTCCAACGTGATCCCGGCTCAAGTCCTTCGTCTGGGTCTGGTATGTTACTATCCCGAATATACACAATTTCCTCATATGGAAAATCAAACTTCATCGATTCATAATCGTTCATGGGATGATGAGAAAGATGGTTGGCCAGTACACTACCCTTAATTGCTTTTTGAGTAGTATGTTGGATATCATATTCAATAAGTATCATCTGCCAACGGGCTACCCTGCCTGCAAGAGCTGGCTTCTCAAAAATGTATTTGATTGGATCCATTTTGGATATCAAGTAGGTGGTGTAAGTTAACATATATTGCCTCAGACGTTTTGCGGCCCAGGCAAGTGCATAACAAGTCTTTTCCAGCAATGAGTACCTCGACTCGCACTCCGTAAACTTCTTACTCAAGTAGTAAATAGCACGCTCTTTCTTCCCCGTCTCGTCGTGCTGACCGAGGACACATCCCATTGAACTCTCCAACACAGTTAGATACATGATTAGTGGCCTTCCTTCCACTGGCGGCATGAGTATCGGAGGTTCCTGCAAATACTCCTTTATTTTGTCAAAGGCCTTCTGAAAATCCTTATTCCATTTCACTGTCTGACTTTTCTTCAACAACTTGAACATAGGTTCACAGGTGGCTGTGAGATGACAAATAAATCTAGAAATATAGTTTAACCTTCCCAAGAAACCATGTACTTCCTTCTCTGTCCTCGGCTCAGGCATTTCCTGTATCGCTTTTACTTTGGCCGGGTCTACCTCGATACCTTTTTCACTTACAATAAAACCCAACAGCTTGCCGGATCTCACCCCGAAGGTACACTTATTCGGATTCAACCTTAGCAAGAACTGCCTCAGCCTCTTGAACAACTTTTCCAGATGAACGAGATGTTCCTTTTTCGTGTCAGACTTAGCAATCATATTGTCTACATATACCTCAATCTCTTTGTGAATCAAGTCATGAAAGATATTGACCATGGCGCGCTGATATGTTGCCCCGACATTTTTCAAACCAAACGACATCGCCTTATAGCAGAAGGTTCCCCAAGGCGTGATGAATGTCGTCTTCTCCATATCCTCTGGAGCCATCTTAATTTGATTGTAACCCGAAAGGCCATCCATGAACGAGAACACCTTAGAATGAGCAGTATTATCAACCAACACATCAATATGCAGAAGAGGGAAATCGTCTTTGGGGCTGGCCCTGTTTAAATCCCTATAATCTACGCACATCCTGACTTTACCATCTTTCTTGGGCACATGCACAACATTTTCAATCCATGGCAAATAATTGACAACCTTTAAGAAATTTGCGTCCAACTGCTTCTAGACCTCCTCCTTGATCTTCTTGGACATCTCAGGATGAGTTCTTCGGAGCTTCTGCTTGACAGGAGAACAACCTTCTTTGAGCGGTAGTCGATGCACCACTATGTCTGTATCCAACCCAGGCATATCCTCACAAGACCATGCGAAGATATCAGAATACTCATGGAGTAGCTTAATCAATCTGACTTTTACACTTTCTTCGAGATCTGCCCCTATCTTGACTTCTCTTGTTACCTCTTTTGTGCCAATATTCACCACCTCAATCGAATCCTAATTCGGATGGATAACCTTCTCCTCTTGTTTTAACAATCTTGCTAATTCCTCAGGAAGATCTCACTCCTCATATGCTTCTTCTTCAGCTTGATAAATAGGAGTATCAAAGTCATAATGAGCCATAACAAAGTTGTTATCAATAGAATCGGTGGTGGAAGTGCATCTGCATGAATGACATTTTTGCATTTTTTAGTGACAGTGTGTGAAAAGCGAAACATTTCCATTAAAAAATAAAAAGAAAAAAAGAAAAAGAAGCAAAATTTTGAATGCAAAAACATCCTTTATTTCATGATAAACTTGAAAAATAAACATGGTGGCCCTACACAAATGATCCACTACGCCTTGGGCAAAGCGTAGGAATTATAATATGACAATAAAAGAAACAAGAAAATTACTCCTCGGCGCTTGAAACTTGGATAACATCCACAGAACTCCAATTGTTGAGTGTCTGGCCTGGAATATTCTGACGAATCCAATCTTTGATGTTGCAGCCATCAGCCCTATCGTTGCCAATTGCAATGACGTGTCCTTCTCGAGTAGCACGAGGGCGGGAAAACTTCACAGGAGTAGATAAACTAGATGTTCTAGGAGCTTCACTCTGTTTACCTGGGCTAAAACCAAGACCAAATTTATCAAACTTTGGAGTAACGTCCAACACCTGACCCCAACCTTCAGGATTACCACCTTCCACTACAGCTTTTGCATCTTTGAGAGAAGACATAACCGTTTCCGATTTCTTTTTCTGCTTTGGAGGAGGAAGATTGACGTCATGAACTGTCTCAAATGCTTGAAATGGAGTCTCATGTATTTCGCCTTCAACTTCAACATAGCAGAATGATGTCAAATGACTCATGATGTACTCTTCCTCGCCGCATACAGTTATCACCTTTCCCTCTGCAGGATACTTGAGTTTCTGATGAAGAGTAGAAGTGACTGCTCTTGCTCTATGAATCCACAGCCTCCCCAACGAACAACAATACGCTGGCTGTATATCCATCACAAAAAATATATCCGCGAAGGTGTGAGGAACAACCTTGATTGCTAACTCCACCTCCCAAAATACTGACCTTCGCGACCCATCAAACGCCTTCACCATCAAATCACTAGGGCGCAACTCCAGTCCAGAATAATCAATCTTCATCAATGCTGACTTAGGTAATACATTCAAAGATGATCCTATATCCACCAAAACCCGGGATAAAGTAGTGCCCCTGCACTCCATTGAAATAATCAACGCTTTGTTATGGCCCGGTCCCTCCGGAGGAAGATCAAAATCTGTGAAGCCCAGACCGTTCCGGGCAGATATGTTAGCACAAACATTCTCAAACTGATTGACTGTTATCTCATGTGGCACAAACACATTCTTTAACAATTTCATCAAAGCATTTCTGTGAGGTTCTGAATAAATCAACAGAGGCAAGATAAACATCTTAGAAGGAGTATGGCTCAGATGATCAATTATGCTATAACCACTCTTTATGATAATTCACATTAGCTCTTCAACCTCACCGGTAACTGAAGAAGCTTCTGGTATCGGAATTGGTTGAGTCACATTGGCTGGCGTAACCCTTGGATTACCGATCATTATGTGTTGTTTTCCTTTTTCTCTTGCAGAAGCATCTACCGCATCTTGCACATTGGAAGGACCAAATACTCTCCCACTTCTAGTCATTCGACCCACACCAGAAAAGTTATGGACTTCTTCTTCATCACCTTTAGCATGTTCTTCCTCAGACAAACGAGCATTAACCTCCTGTTTTACCCCATGGTAATAAACATCGACACCATAATGCCACGGGACCGCCTTCTCACTGGTATACGGCATGTGACCAGGTACTGTAATCATTAGAGGGGGTTCCCTTGATGGGGAAGGAATGCACGCAGGGGTGTAAGGAATAGATACCACAACAAACATCTTCTTCGGTAACCTTTCGGTAGCTCGGTCTTCTATTAAACTGCAGGGAACCCTCATTTATCATCAACTGGATACCGACTTTTAAATCATCACAGCCCTTCGGTTTCTCTCTACACTTGGCACACTCTGGAGTACAACCTAGGAAAATAGAATTATCGAGCAAATACCTCTTAACACAGCTCAACAGAGTAGTTACTTGTTCCACATCCATGATTAAATTCAACATTTCACCATTATCATCAATCATATTAACAACACCCCCTCCATGCCTAGGCATTGGGTTCTGAGTAACATTCGGACCAGTTACTGGGGTAAACTCAATAGCCTTATTGTTGTACCCCAAAATTTGCCCTATCATTTATCAATATTTTTCTCACAAGACTTCTTGGACTCAAGACAAGATTAGGGTTTGGTCAGCTCAAGACATCTCATCTTGCATTGATCACCCAAAATTAGGGTTTGAGTTTGCACAAATACTTTTGGACCATCAATGCTTCATGTGACTTTCATACATCATCTTGGACCCCTAAGATTGCTCATGTTAAGTTTCAATCCTTGAACCACATTTTTGATCAGTCAATTGGACAATTGACCTAAAAATCAACTGTATTGGGTAAAAAGTCAACCATGGCCAATTTACAGTCAAACTTCATAATTTTTGATCCACATAAAACATTTTAGACTCATATGTACCATTTGATCATGTTTGGATGACAACTCCTCAAGAAATTTGATCAAATCATCAAAAGGGCAAAATGGTCAAAATTAGGATTTTGACTGAGAAAGGGCAATTTCTGATTTTTAACCTAGACAATGACCAATTGAGTTCAAAAATGATTTCAAGGGTTCAATGGCATCATCTTTACCTAATTAAATGGTTCAAAAGATCTCAAGTTCATTGGATTGACAGATGAATTTGCAGTCAACTGATCAAAAGTCAACTGTATGCTGAAAAGTCAAACTTTGACTTTTTGGTCAAAATCAAGTGCCAAGGGTCATAATTCATCAAGATATGTCAAAATATGAAACTTTTTCACCAAGAAACTCAAAATTGAAAATTAGGGTTTTAATTTGAAAATTTTCATAACTTAGAATTTTTCTAAGTATACAAATTTTCTTATTTTTTCCCAACTTTTCACCACTTTTTCACCATGATGCATTTTGATTCAAAGAAAACTTCCAACATGAAAGTTGTAGTCCTCCATGAAATCTAAAACTTTTCCTCACAAACTTTTCCAAAAAGATACTTGGATCTCAAGTTATGAATTTATGAACATAGAGCCATGAACTAAATAACTTAGTGAAATTTTGCCCTAATTTAGGCAGGTTTTGGACCCAACTTCATGGAAATTTTTCACCTAGTTCCAAGAGGTATCTCAAATTTCATTTCAAAGATGGATTATAGAGCACATTTCAATATTTCCAAAATGTCCAAGAACTCTCCAAGATCATTTTTGAGTAGGGAGAATCGAAGAAGGGATGTTGGCATTTTCTCACTTTTGTTCAAGCCATTTTCACATAGTATCAAGTTGCAAATCAAATCCATGTTGGTTGTATCTTGCTTTATAGGTCCTAAGCTTGCTCTACAATCCATAATTAAATGAAAACTCAGTTGACAAAGGCTTTATCTTTGCTTTTGAAGCTTTACACAAGGTGTATTTCCATTTTTGGCCAAAAGTTCACATTACCATTTTCATAAAGGGCAGCTTTTGCAACTTTGTCAATCTTGAGCCTTGGACCTGTCCCTTTGGGGCAAGCAATTTCTACAGGTCTCAAGCAATGTATACCAACTCTTATCAGCCCTCAAGCTAGCCAGTACAAACATGTGGGATTAGTCACTTCACTTTACTTAAAATGCAAGGAAAGTTGCAAAAAGGTCCAAGGCTTGCACAACTAGTGAAGAGTTGACTTTGTATCACTTCTATACAAATATACAAACTTGTTGCAAGGCTTAACATGATTTGGATTGGACCTGAAACACTCTGAAATTCAAAAACACCAAAATTCTGCTAGAACACAAAGTTTCTGCAAAACCATAGCCAACTCTCATTTGGCTCGTGCGTTTTGTGTTTAAACACTTCAAGCATCTCATAAACATCACAACAAAGTAATCCAAGCCATCACCCTGGTTCTGTAACCCCTATTTCAGCATCCACCATTTTCACTTTGGAAGCTTGCAGTTGGACTTGGTCCGAGAGTTTCAGCCATCCTTAGAGCAAGCTAAGCATTGGAATAGGTTCAGGGAAGTTCAAGGAAGCTTAAACAATCACCATGCCTCCATTAAAGTCCCTACATTGCCCTACTCGAATCCAGCTGAAGGAGGTATTTTCTTAAACTCTATCTCCTTATACAGGCAACTTCAAGCCACAATTTGTGAAGAAAAAATGTAGTCCATATCATAATGAAACCGTACATATCTATACTTTTCATTTATATTACTTGTGCTAAGAGAATTTGATGCTTGAAGTCCTTGAAATTTTTAGGTCACGAATTAGGGGTTCTAAAATTCTCTTTGATCTTTTAGAGTTAGGTTACATAATTTATATGGTTGGAATCGTGAGCTCAAATGCCACATGTTTCATGTTATGAGTTTTTGTTTTTTTGCAAGCATAAGAGAGATACAGATTTGAACATGAAACGCGCACAGGGAAGCTAGCCAGAGGATAGGGATGAAGTTCTGGGCTTTTTGGCGCCTTGGGCTTTTTTGTTTCTGCTATTTACACCCCCTGACTTGTTATTTGCACCCCCTGGCTAATTTGTTATATTATTCATATTTTTTCATATTTCTACATTTATTGCTTTTGATTATTTTTTCTTAATAATAAAAAATCCTAAAAATAATTTATTTATTTTTATAATTTTATTTTATTATTTTATTATTATTTTTACATAAAAATTAATATACTTGAATAGGATAGAACTTATTTTCTTAAATAGTTTGTAAATATAATAAAAAATATTTAATATTTTTATTATACTATTTATACTCATAAATACTTATTTTTTTACATATTTAATTTTTAATATTTACATATAATATTATTTATTATTTTCTTATACAAAAAATATACAAAATAATAATATGAAACATTATTTTCTTTGAATAACAAAATTAGGGTTTCACCCCTCCAAAAATAATATTATTTTTTCCTTATTTTTTAGGGTTTAAATTCAGTTATTTTCTCATACAAAAACAAAACACAAAAAACATTTTTTAACATAAACATATTGCATTGCATTTTAAATACCTGTCTTATTTATTTAATTTGCGCAATATTCAATTTGGTTGTAATAATATATTTAGGTTTATATTTGTGCAAAATCCCCATTCAAAACTTGTATCCCCCCTCCCATAATAATTGTTGTAATAGCTTAGTTTATTTTACGCAATTTATCGCTTTATATACTATGATTAGTAATTAGGGTTTGCATGACAAGAACAAAAATAAAACAAATAGAAAAACCCTAAATGCAAGACAAAAGCATGAAAAATGACACACTTTGCACACAAGAACCCTTAGGGTTTCTCCCACTTAGTTGCCTAAAATAAAATGGCCATGTTACACATGTGAAGTATCTTGGCAAAACAAAACAAAAATAGGATCATAGTCCCTTGATGACGCTATTCAAAGGTTGCCTAAACAAAATGATCTTGGTCCCTCAAAAATGCTAAGATACTGGGCAACATTGCTATCATGGTTATACGATGACCCACGCCCGTCCCGTTTACATCCAAAGATAGGGTTGCTTACCAAATCAATGGTAAGTCAACAATGTTAAAGGAATAAAAATGCATAAGAAATACATTTGAGTAGGTAGATAGCTTCTAAGTTACTTGCTCCTTTTCAAAACAATCCTTGCTATTTTCAAAAACACAAACACACACACATTTCAAAACATCTTACAAAACATTGAAAACATTTTCAAAAGACAAACATCTTTGTATACATTCTTACGAACAAGAATCATTACAAAGATTGCCTAAACGAATGGCCTCTTTTCAAAATACTTTAAAAAATCACACCAAACACCATTTCAAACAAAACAAAGCAAGTTATCTAAACAAGTAACTAAGAGCCCATGGAAAACCATGGATGAGAAGGGTGCTAGCACCTTCCCTTTTCATAATCTACCCCCCGAACTCAAGAAAACATCTCAAAGGTCTTTCCTGTGCTTTTTTACCTTTCCTTTTGGATAAAAGAAAAGTCGGTGGCGACTCTTGCTAACCATGACATTTACGAAAAAATGCAAAACCTCAAGTCAGTTCTCCCACCGCATCATATAACTGGCGACTCTACTGGGGAAAATTATAAAAGTGGGGTTACCTTAGGGTTTTAGATCACCTTAATTTGCTTACAATTGTTTGACTTGTTTGCTTTACAATTATGGTTCTTTGTTTGGGTTTAAATCCTCCACCCGGATTTGGGAAACATTATAGTTAAATAGCAATACATTGTGGAAACTGTACGGGGTATACCGACACGGTCTAAGCAATAGCTATGTTAGTGTGACATATTTGTGGGTACCGGTAGCCTTTGAGTCAATCAAAGAGAATACGAGGCCGCTGAGTGATGTCATGAATCACTAATGAACTTCTAGAACCTTTACTTGACCAACTTGGCCTTTTAGGATGTAGTGAGATGAGCGGCTTTGGTGCAGTCTGAAGTTGGTAGATACTCGATACTACACTCATTAAGGGTTAGTTTCTTGGGATATTTCGGTCGCCAGTAAAGAGGCTTGAACTGAAACAATGAACAAGGAAGCAATCCAGTGATATTGAGCTCCTTAGAACCCGATTACAATTGTTAGGACAGGTTGAGCCAACTAAACTTCAAGAGGGTACTTACCTATGAAACCCCATGAGAGCCTAAACTAAGAACTTGTTTGATTTGCTTGTACATATACACTTGTGCATAAGATCATGGACATCATGAACATCATATGCATTCACTAACCATTTCAAGGATTTTGGAGATTCATCTTCGTTCTTGTTTTGTAGGTTATGGATTCACCTCGCATGAAAACTATCCAAATCAACCTTGTAAGAATTCCTCCACAACTCAAGGAGATGGCTTCAAGGATCCCTGAGAATTCTCCATTCACCGAGAGACATGGTCGTCTACTCAACTTGGTCACTACCAACACAAAAGAGGATATGATGAAGGTTCTCTTCCAGTTCTTTGACCCTTTGCATCATTGCTTCACATTTCCTGACTACCAACTTGTGCCCACTTTGGAAGAATTATCTCAACTCTTGAGAATTCCTATTCTCAATCAACTACCCTTCGACGGTACAGAAAGAGATCCAAAGCCAGAAGAGATTTCTCAAGCCCTGCACTTGCACTCATCTGATGTCACAACCCATTAGGAAACTAGAAGTGGTGTCAAAGGCTTCTTGGCAAAGTTTCTGTTTGAGAAGGCCCAAAGCTGTTGGAATTCCATAGACTTGCAAGCTTTTGAGGAGATTGTAGATCTTCTCATCTATGGGATGGTCTTGTTCCCTAATCCTGACCAACTCATAGATGTAAGCGCTATCAAAATTTTCATGACTCGCAACCCGGTGCCTACATTGCTTGGGGATATCCTACACTCTTTTCACACTCGTACAATGAGGAAAAGAGGCGTTCTTATGTGTTGCACTCCTCTCCTGGCAAGATGGTTTATTTATCATCTTCCCCAATCAGTCTTAAAGAATTAGCAAGGTTTGAGGTGGTCACAAAGGTTAATGACACTTAAACATTCAGATATCCATTAGTGTTCTCGATCCAAAGAGAATGTTACCATTGTTGACCGTTGTGGGGAATTCCCTAATGTCCCTCTACTTGGCATTAGGGGAGGCATCACCTACAACCCGTGCTTAGCTCTAAGACAGTTTGGTTATGCCCGAAGGGATGGCCCACATGATATGCTGATTCAAGGATTGGTTTTCGACTACGACAACGACGATCAAGGACTTCGTCAAAGATTCACCCGAGCTTGGAGGATGCTAAACAAGGTGGATAGCAAGACTTTGGGACACAAGAATTCCATCCCTCTTGATCCTTACCTCAAGTGGGTACGAAACCGCGCTCAAAGTCTTATGATGCCTTATCCCTCCATTCTCCCAATGATTATAGAGCCTGTTAAGGAAGGAGAAGTTCCATACACTATCCTACATCCTGACATGCCGACATCACTCGAAGACCTACAAAGGGACTGAATACAGCTTAAGAGAGAGCGCGATACTTTCGAAGCCCAATTCTACGCAAGCGAGAAGAAGGTTTTGGAACTCACTCGGCTACTTCATGAAGAACAAACTCTCAATACCTACATTGCACCAAAAAGGATGCGCAATGTCTTTTTACCTTAGAATTTTGTATTATTTTGCCCAAGCGGCATTGATGTACTCAAATTCTATTTTATTAATATGACATGTGTTTATTTTTTGTTTAAAACAAATTTGAATTTCTAAATCCTTGAAAACATTGCATGAATACATTTCATTCATCATAAACATAAACAGGTCTTTGCAACAAGTTTCCTCATCTCTCTACTGTTTATTTCAGTACGATGGATCTCGAACAAACGGTCAAAGATCTGCAAGCTCAGAACTCACAATTTCAACAATTACTCATGACCTTAGCCAAGGGGCAAGAGGAGCTTAAGACTCTGCTAGAAAAAGAGAAAGAGAAAAAGAAGAAGAAGCCAGCTGGTGTGGTAATCATGGGCAGAAGATTTCAGGGACAAGCCAGAAGGACCTTAGAATTTCCAACAACATCTGATGAAGGGGAAAGAAAAGGAAAAGAAACGGAAGTACCATCAGATTCTGAAGAAGAAGAGGAAGAAGATGACTACTCTGAACAACAATACCCTCCGGCTGATGACAAGTACAAACACCTGGAAGAGCGTCTAACCGCTATGGAAATCCAGAGGGTACTGGGTCTAGATTTTGAGGAGTTGGGGCTGGTGTCAGGAATTGTAATCCCTCCAAAGTTTAAAGAACCACTATTTGCCAAGTATGGTGGGGTGTCTTGCCCTAAAATGCACCTCATATCATATGTCAGGAAGATTAAACCACACTCTGCCGACAAAGACCTGTGGCTCCACTTTTTCCTAGACAGTTTATCAGGAACGCAACTTGATTGGTTCTACCAATTAGAAAGGGCTGACGTCCACAATTGGGAAGACCTTGCAGCTGCATTCTATAAACAATATCAGTACAACACCGACTTAGCGCCTACCTGTACTCAGCTACAGAGTATGGCTATGGCTTCCAATGAGGGCTTTAAAGATTACGCGCAAAAGTGGAGAGACCTAGCCGGAAGGGTGCAACCCCCTCTATCCGAAAGTTAGTTAGTAGACATGTTTCTGGGAACTCTATCAGGTCCTTTCTTCAATCATCTGATTGGGAGTTCCTCTGCAGGGTTTACTGAATTGATATTAACCGGCGAAAGAGTGGAGGCTGGTATAAGAAGTGGGAAAATTCAGAAGGACGCGTTAGCCTCAACAGCTGTGAAAAAGCCCTTCACGGGAAGAAAGGAAGTATCTGCTGTCTATTCATAAAGGAATCAGGGAAGAAACGAGCGCCGACCAACAGTGGGGGCCGTTATGATTCCGAAGCCTGCATCAGACCAGCAAAGAACTAATCAGCAAAGGATGGAAAGGCCAGTTCGGAAATTCACCAAGATTAACATGACTCCAGCCCAAGTTCTACCACATCTTTTGAAGTTGAATCTGGCCACTCTAAAAGAGGCCCCAAAGAATCCCAATACTACGTCTCCACATTACCATCCGAACGCCAGATGCGCGTACCATTCTGAAAGTCCAGGGCACGACACCAACAATTGTTGGGCTCTGAAGAACAAAATTCAAGACCTGATAGACACAAAGGAAGTTGAGTTTGAAGTTCCTGATAAACTAAATGTTATGTCCGCTCCAATGCCTAGGCATGGTCACAATGTCAACACTATTGAAGAAGATCTGTTTGTTGCTACCGTGGATGAACTGTTAACTCTGCTCCCGATTATTAAGTTGAATTTGTTGAAAGCTGGCATATTCCCAGGTTGTGAGAAAGACTGCCATGTTTTCCTGTCCTCATCATTTGACTGCCCTCTGTTGAAGAAAGGTATCCAACGACTGATGGATAACCAAGAAATTTTGTTTGAGAATGCTCCTGTTTCACCCGTTCCAGTGAAAGAAGTTTCAATTATAACCATCTACGCCAATCCTTCCAGGGCCTCTAAAAGACCCGTTAGGATTACTCCTGTTCCAAAGACTACTCCACTCAAGATTACAATGCCCGGGCCTGCCCCATACAAATCAGATAAAACAGTACCATGGAATTATGGTGGAGAAATATACTACCATGGTATTAAACAGGATGAACTGACTGCCGAAGAAGAAAGCTCCGAAGAGGACAATTCCGACATTAGCAATATCGCTGGAACAAGCAAGATTACCCGTAGTGGTAGAACCTTCTCTCCAGAGATTGCTCCTCCAAGGGCAGTCTTTGGACCTGTGGCCGTTCCAAAAATTACCTCTGCATCAGTGATTGTACCTGCAAGCGTACCCACCGACAAAGACAACACAATTCCTATCCCTACTTCCACTGCTGAGAATAAAGGAAAGAACATTCAAGAGGAGCCTGTCCGGACGAAGGCTCAATCACTAGCTATTCCTGAAACATCCAAGAAGGAGATGGAAGAAATCCTGAGGATAATAAAAAAGAGTGATTATGATGTGGTTGAACAGTTAGGGCAGACTCCTTCCAAGATATCTATGTTATCCCTATTGCTATGCTCCAAAGCACACGCCAAAGCTCTGGTAAAATTTCTGAAGACAACTCAAGTGCCACAAGAGACGTCTGCTGACCAGTTCCAGGACTGTGTGGCCAGTTTGACAGCTGATAATGGCATGGGTTTCTCTGATGCTGACTTGACACCCAGAGGGAGAAAACACAATGAGGCATTACATGTCTCAGTGGAGTGTAGAGGAAAAACCCTAGCCCATGTCTTGGTTGATACTGGATCATCTTTGAACGTCTTGCCGAAGAAAGCCCTTGATAGATTGGATTGCAAGGGGCTGACTTTAAAACCTAGCAACATAGTGGTGAGAGCATTTGATGGTTCTAAGAGGATGGTCCATGGGGAGGTGGACATCCCAATAAAGGTGGGAACTCATATTTTCAACTCAACCTTCTATGTGATGGACATCCGTCCTTCTTACTCCTGTCTATTAGGACGCCCTTGGATCCACAATGCCGGTGCTGTCACCTCCACCTTGCATCAGATGCTAAAGTACCCTGTCCCAGGGAAGATCATAATTGTCCATGGGGAGGAGGAGTATATGATTAGTCATCTGAATTCCTTCTGATATGTGGAGTTAGATGGCGAGTTCATTGAAACCCCTTTCCAACATTTTGAAGAAGTCTCTCCAGAAGTAGCAGTGACCAAGGCAGTACCCTCGATTCCTAAAATCACAAGACCTCCACCTCGGATGTCATCTCTAAAGGATGCAAAGGCAGTAGTGGAAGAAGGGGGATGCATCATCTGGGGGCAGCTGCCAGACATTCCATACAAATCATACAAGTTTGGCTTGGGGTTTACTTTGACTACTTAGAAGGATCTGCACCGTGCCCGTGCTGGGGGGCCACCTGTGAAGATTAGCAACCAAAGCGTCAATGCAGTAGAAGACAATGAAGAGGATGGCAGCTTAGAAGATTGGATATTTCCTACTGTCAGCGGAGGACTTTGCAACTGGGAAGCCAAAGACTTTGTCCCGATAACTTTCATATCTCAGTAATTTATCTTTTACATTTCTGTTGGACTTGTAATATTCACGAACAATTCACACTTTAAAAACCTTGTGTCTTACCCGAGGCACAATGGTCCATTTGTAAGGGTTTTTATTTCATCTTCATGTGACATTCAATGAATCTTTCACATACAAACCTTTTGTGCTCATTGTCTTTCATTTACATTTTATTGTTTAAAGATGGATATACCCTTACACACACCCACACTCACAAATGCAGGTACCCCTCCATTCCGGATCCCATGGGTAATGATACTGCTATGGCCTTTAGTGATTATGAAGATCTAGTCTACCAAGCCGAATACGAAGGTGAGGAAGATTGTGAAGTGCCAGGGGAATTGGCCTGACTACTACAACAAGAGGAAATAACTATTCAGCCTCAGGAGGAGTCGTTGGATACATTCAATTTGGGTACCGAGGAAGATAAAAAGGAAATCAAAGTGGGTGCCAATTTAGAGTCGAGTGTCAAGGAGCTCCTAATTCAGCTATTGCATGATTATGTTGAGCTCTTTGCCTGGTCATACGAAGACATGCCGGGACTCGATACAGACATCGTGGTACATCGTCTACCCACAAGATAAGACTGTCCACCAGTGAAACAAAAAGTCTGCCGTATGAGACCTGATATGTCAGAGAAGATCAAAGCAGAGGTTATGAAACAGTTCAATGCTGGATTTCTGGCTGTTACTTCTTATCCTCAATGGGTGGCCAACATTGTTCCCGTGCCTAAAAAGGACGGCAAAGTGAGAATGTGCATGGATTACAAAGATTTAAACAGGGCCAGCCCTAAAGATGATTTTCCACTTCCATACATCGACATCATGGTTGACAATACAACCCAGCACAAAGTATTTTCTTTCATGGACGGATTCTGAGGCTATAACCAGATCAAAATGGCACCTGAGGACATGGAGAAAACTATATTTGTCACACAGTGGGGTACGTTCTGCTACAAAGTGATGCCATTCGGACTGAAGAATGCCGGGGCAACCTATCAACGCGCCATGGTAGATTTGTTTCATGATATGATACATCATGAGATAGAGGTCTACGTAGATGACATGATAGCCCGATCACAAACTGAAGAAGAACACCTTGATCACTTGCAAAAGCTGTTTTTCAGACTGAAGGAGTACAAGTTAAGATTGAATCCAAACAAGTGCACATTCGGAGTCCGGTCCGGTAAACTCTTAGGTTTCATTGTCAGCAGCAAAGGCATCAAGGTTGATCCTGCCAAGGTTAAAGCAATACAAGAAATGCCTGCTCCTCGTACTGAGAAGAAAGTCAGAGGTTTTTTGGGACGCCTGAACTATATTGCCAGATTCATTTCTCACCTAATGTCTACTTGTGAACCCATATTCAAACTGTTGAAGAAAGATCAAGTAGTCAGATGGAATGATGAATGTCAGATTGCTTTCGATAAAATCAAGGAGTATTTACTAGAACCTCCTGTCTTGATGCCACCAGTCGAGGGAAGGCCACTAATCATGTATCTGACCGTTTTAGAGAACTCAATGGGGTGCATATTGGGGCAGCATGACGAGTCTGGCCGAAAAGAGCATGCTATTTATTACCTAAGCAAAAAGTTTACCGACTGTGAAACTAGATATTCACTGCTCGAGAAAACTTGTTGCACTCTGGTATGGGCTGCTCGCCGGCTAAGACTGTATATGTTGACTTATACCACTTTGCTGATATCTAAGATGGATATGATAAAGTACATCTTCGAAAAGCCTGCTCTATCTGGAAGGATAGCTAGATGGAAGATGATCCTAACAGAATATGACATACAGTACACAACCCAAAAAGCTATAAATGGCAGTGTGTTAGCTGATCATCTTGCTCATCAAGCTGTAGAAGATTATCAGTCCATGAAGTTTGACTTCCCTGATGAAGACATCATGGCAGTAGACAACGATGAAGAAATCAGGCCACATGACGAACCTGGACAAGGATCCCGATGGAATCTATACTTTTATAGGGCATGCAATGCACTTGGTAATGGCATCAGTGCTCTACTTATATCTCCGGAAGGATGCCATACTCCTTTCACTGCCAGACTTTGCTTCAACTGTACGAACAACATGGCAGAATACGAAGCACACATCTTTGGTCTCAAGGCTTCCATAGACTTGGAAATCAAATCTTTAGATGTGTTTGGGGATTCAGCTTTAGTCATCAGTCAGATCAAAGGAGAATGGGACACTAAGCATCCAAACCTTATCCCTTACAAAGAACATGTTTTGACATTGCTACCACATTTCGAGCAGATTACCTTCGAGCATTTCCCGCGATAAAAAAATCATCTAGCAGATGCTCTAGATACAATGTCATCTATGTTTAAACTTAATTGGGATAACGAGGCTCCCCAGATCACCATTAAACGAATGGACGAACCAACACACTATCACGAGATTAATACTGAAGAAGTAGTGGACCAGTCGTGGTTTTATGAAGTCAAAAGGTATCTCGAGGCTCAAGAATATCCCGAAGGAGCTTCAATCAATGATAAAAAGTTCCTAAGGAGATTCTCTGCTAAGTTCTTCCTAAGTAATGGCATCCTGTTCAAACGTAATCATGATTCTATTCTGCTCCGTTGTATGGACAAGATTGAAGCTAAAAAGATCATGGATGAATTGCATGAAGGTACCTTTGGCACTCACTCTAGTGGGCATACGATGGCAAATAAAATCCTACGGGCAGGCTATTATTAGTCTACCATGGAAGCTTACTTCTATCAACACTCCCAGACCTGTCATAAGTGTCAAATCTATGCAGACAAGGTTCACGTGTCTCTGGTTCCTCTAAATGTCTTAACAACTCCTTGGCCATTCGTTATGTGGGGAATTGACATGATTGGGGAGATCAAGCCTACAACCTCCAATGGGCACCGCTTCATTCTAGTGGCCATTGACTATTTCACCAAGTGGGTCAAAGCAGCTTCTTTCGCATCCGTTACTAAGAATGTTGTTGCCTGCTTCATCAAGAAGAATCTCATTTGCCGATACGGTATCCCGGAAAGGATCATCACTGATAACAGTATAAACCTTAACAATACTATGATCACCACCTTGTGCGAGTAGTTCAAAATTCAACATCACAATTCATCTCCCTATCGGCCAAAGATGAATGGTGCAGTCGAAGCTGCTAATAAAAACATTAAAAAGATCATACAGAAGATGACAGTCACCTATAAGGACTGGAATGAAATGCTACTGTTTGCTCTCGACGGGTACCGTACCACGGCTCGCACATCAATTGGGGCAACACCCTATTCTTTGGTTTGTGGCATGGAGGCTGTTCTACCTATTGAGGTTCAGATCCCCTCTTTAAGAATCATCAAGGATGTAGGTCTGAGTGAGGACGATTGGATCCAAACCCGACTTGATCAACTGAACTTGATTGATAAAAAGAGGCTTACTGTTGTTTGCCATGGTCATATATATCAAAAACGATTGATCAAGGCTTTCAACAAGAAAGTCAGACGCCAAGTGTATCAAGTTGGATATCTAGTGATCAAGCGCATCATCTTGCCACAAAGTGATCCCAGGGGAAAATGGATTCCTACCTCTGAAGGACCATTTGTAATCAAGAATATCTTTTCTGGTGGGGCAATGATCTTAACCACCATGGACGGTGATGACCTGCCACACCCTGCGAACGCAGACATAGTCAAAAGATACTACGCATAAGAGACCCTCTGGGTTGACACACCTAGGCAAAACAAGGGAATCCCGGCGAACCAAAAGGTTCGGGCAAAAATTAGGGATAAAATGAAAAAAATCTGTACACCCGGCAAGTTGAAAACCCGAAAGGGCGACTTGGGCAAAAAAGGGTTTCCCGGTGGACCAAAAACCCGAAAGGGCGGTCTAGGCAAAAGTTAGGGAATTAAAGCGTATGACTATGTCTCGTCGAATCACTTTAAGGACAATCTCTTCACGGACAAACTCAAAGTTTCTGATCAATTCAATCATCTTCGGACGAAGCAACAAATGGACAAGATATTCAGAGATACGAAGGCTATAGAAGAATGGGAACCCCATGGGATTATCACATATAGATATCTTTCTTTGTATACATTTTTTCTTACTTTTATGACACCATCCTCTTACTAGAATGTCTGTCTCCTTTGTACAAAATACTTATTCAAAGTAAATATAAAGATATATCTTTCAAAGTACAGAAAACTATTTGCCTTTTTCTTTACACGTGTTTTTATTTGCAAAAACGTCCAATGATTCATTAATGAACATATGCATTTGAACATAATTACTGTTTACAAATAAACAAAATGGAAAAGAACAATTACTGACAGGTTGAAAGAATAGGAAAACGTCTTTAGGCTATTCCATGAGCAATCCCTACAGTACGTCATTAAGATCCCCAGTGAAGCTGAAACTTCCAACTACCAATCCCCAGCGGAAACCATTCAGTTTCTCTAAATTCCCCAGCAAGTTATCTTGAAGCCTGAAAATCAACCGGATAACAGTTAATTTCTGTTTCTCCTTAACCTAGGATAATTCCCCCAGTAGAGTGGCAGACGACCGAAACTCCTGAACTTTTTCCAAACCAGAATAAGTTTTTTCCTACAGAGTTTTCATTACTCCCCAACAGAGTGAAGATTCTCCTTATTAAATCCCAGCAGAAGTTATCAAAATTCTCTGGATTCCCCAAGCAGATTACTCAAGCAGTACATGGCATTATCCTCACAATGAAAGTTTTGTCAATACTCCAACTTCAAGACATGAAGAATCCACATATCCTCAGCAGTCAAGGATTTATTTTCCTCAGCAGTCAAGGATTTATTTTCCTTAGCAATATAACGAATCAGCTTACATGCGCATACATTACATCCATATGTCATAAACATTGATAAAATACATATATTGCATCATACATTTCATGCAACATAACGTTGTGTTTCAGCTAACATTTTACCCTTTTCAGGATAAGATTAACATCTACCGTTTAACAATATGCAATCATGATACAGTTCAGATACACTCCAGACACGGAAGTCATTCTGTTACTCATTCAGATTTAAGCTCAGATACAGTTCAGATACACTCTAGACATGGAAGTCATTCTGTTACTCATTCAGATTTAAGCTCAGATATAGTTTAGATATGCTCCAGACACGGAAGCCATTCTATTACTCATTCAGATCAAACTTTCAGATACAATTTAGATACGCTCCAGGCACGGATGCCATTCTGTTACTCATTCAAAGACAACTTTCAGATACAGTTCAGATACGCTCCAGACACGGTTGCCATTCTGACACTTATTCAGATTCATCTTTCAGATACAGTTCAGATACGCTCTAGACACGGAAGCCATTCTGTTACTTATTCAGATTTCAACATTCCGATACAGTTCAGATACACTCTAGACATAGATGCCATCCTGATACTCATTCAAAGACAACTTTCAGATACAGTTCAGATACGCTCCAGACACGGTTGCCATTCTGACACTTATTCAGATTCAAGTTCAGATAACTCAGATATGCTCCAGACACGGATGCTATTCTGTTGCTCATACAGGTTCAATCTCCAGATACAATTCAGATACGTTCTAGACACGGACACCATTCTTATACTTATTCTTCTGACTTACAACTTACAATTCAGCAAACATTCTTGGATGGCATCTACAAGCCCATCTCCAACAATATTCTATCACCTCTCCAAATGGCATCTTTTAAGCCCATTCCCTCAACTACACTTTATCAAGTGCAAATTTATGGGCACTCTAGTGTCCAATCATCTTTTACCTTCGAGTCACGAACGACAAAGCTAGCCAATCTAACTCTTCAGGATCAAGAAGATTGAACAGGGGAAGCTGTTGTACCCCAAAATTTTCCCTCTCATTTATCAAGATTTTTCTCACAAGACTTCTTGGACTCAAGACAAGATTAGGGTTTGGTCAGCCCAAGACATCTCATCTTGCACTGATCACCCAAAATTAGGGTTTGAGTTTGCACAAGGATTTTTGGACCATCAATTCTTCATGTGACTTTCATACATCATCTTGTACCCCTAAGATTGCTCATGTTAAGTTTCAAGCCTTGAACCACATTTTTGATCAGTTAATTGGACAGTTGACCTAAAAATCAGTTGTATTGGGAAAAAAGTCAACCATGGCCAATTTACAGTCAAACTTCATAATTTTTGATCCACATCAAACATTTTAGACTCATATTTACCATTTGATCAAGTTTGGATCACAACTCCTCAAGAAATTTGATCAAATCATCAAAAGGGCAAAATGGTCAAAATTAGGGTTTTGATTGAGAAAGGGCAATTTCTGATTTTTAACCTAGCCAATGACCAATTGAGTTCAAACATGATTTCAAGGGTTTAAGGGCATCATCTTGACCTAATTACATGGTTTAAAAGATCTCAAGTTCATTGGATTGACAGATGAATTTTACAGTCAATTGATCAAAAGTCAACTGTACGCTGAAAAGTCAAACTTTGACTTTTTGGTCAAAATCAAGTTCCAAGGGTTATAATTCAACAAGATATGTCAAAATATGAAACTTGTTCACCAAGAAACTCAAAATTGAAAATTAGGGTTTTAATTTAAAATTTTTCATAACTTAGAATTTTTCTAAGTATAAAAATTTCTTTTTTTTCCTAACTTTTCACCACTTTTTCACCATGATGCATTTTGATTCAAAGAAAATTTCCAAAATGAAAGTTGTAGTCCTCCATGAAATATAAAACTTTTCTTCACAAACTTTTCCCAAAAGATGCTTGGATCTCAAGTTATGAATTTATGAACATAGAGCCATGAACTAAATAACTTAGTGAAATTTTCCCCTAATTTAGGCAGGTTTTGGACCCAACTTCATGGACATTTTTCACCTAGTTCCTAGAGGTATCTAAAATTGCATTTCAAATATGGATTATAGAGAACATTTCAATATTTCCAAAGTGTCCAAGAACTCTCCAAGATCATTTTTGAGTAGCGAGAATCGAAGAAGGGAAGTTGGCATTTTCTCACTTTTGTTCAAGCCATTTTCACATAGCATCAAGTTGCAAATCAAATCCATGTTGGTTGTATCTTGCTTTACATGTCCTAATCTTTCTATACACTCCATAATTAAATGCAAACTCAGTTGAAAAAGGCTTTATCTTTGCTTTTGAAGCTTTACACAAGGTGTATTTCCATTTTTGGCCAAAAGTTCACATTGCCATTTTCATAAAGGGCAACTTTTGCAACTTTGTCAATCTTGAGCCTTGGACCTGTCCCTTTGGGGCAAGCAATTTCTACAGGTCTCAAGCAATGTATACCAACTCTTATCAGCCCTCAAGCTATCCAGTACAAGCATGTGGGATTAGTCACTTCACTTTACTTAAAATGCAAGGAAAGTTGCAAAAAGGTCCAAGGCTTGCACAGCTAGTGAAGAGCTGACTTTGTATCACTTCTATACAAATATACAAACTTGTTGCAAGGCTTAACACGATTTGGCTTGGACCTGAAACACTCTGAAATTCAAAAACACCAAAATTCTGCTAGAACACACAGTTTCTGCAAAACCATAGCCAACTCTCATTTGGCTCGTGCGTTTTGTGTTTAAACACTTCAAGCATCTCATAAACATCATACCAAAGCAATCCAAGCCATCACCCTGTTTCAGCATCCACCATTTTCACTTTGGAAGCTTGCATTTGGACTTGGTCAGAGAGTTTCAGCCATCCTTAGAGCAAGCTAAGCATTGGAATAGGTTCAGGGAAGTTCAAGGAAGCTTAAACAATCACCAGACCTCCATTAAAGTCCCTACATTACCCTACTCGAATCCAGCTAAAAGAGGTATTTTTTTTAAACTCTATCTCCTTATACAGGCAACTTCAAGCCACGATTTGTGAAGAAAAAATGTAGTCCATATCATAACGAACTGTACATATCTATACTTTTCATTTATATTACTTGTGCTAAGAGTATTTGAAGCTTGAAGTCCCTGAAATTTTTAGGTCACGAATTAGGGGTTCCAAAATTCTCCTTGATCTTTTAGAGTTAGGTTACATGATTTATATGGTTGGAATCGTGACCTCAAATTCCACATATTTCACGGATGAAGTTCTGGGCTTTTTGGCGCCTTGGGCTTTTTTGTTTCTGCTAATCACACCCCCTGACTTGTTACTTGCACCCCCTGGCTAATTTGTTATATTTTTCATATTTTTTCATATTTCTATATTTATTGCTTTTGATTATTTTTTCTGAATAATAAAAAATCCTAAAAATAATTTCTTTATTTTTATAATTTTATTTTATTATTATTTTTTTACATAAAAATTAATATATTTGAATAGGATAGAACTTATTTTCTTAAATAGTTTGTAAATATAATAAAAAATACTTAATATTTTTATTATACTATTTATAATCATAAATACTTATTTTTATACATATTTAATTTTTAATATTTACATATAATATCATTTATTATTTTCTTATACAAAAAATGTACAAAATAATAATATGAAACATTATTTTCTTTGAATAACACAATTAGGGTTTCACCCCTCCAAAAATAATATTATTTTTTCCTTATTTTTTAGGGTTTAAATTCAGTTATTTTCTCATACAAAAACAAAACACAAAAAACATTTTTTAACATAAACATATTGCATTGCATTTTAAATACTTGTCTTATTTATTTAATTCGCACAATATTCGATTTGGTTGTAATAATATATTTAGGTTTATATTTGTGTAAAATCCCCATTCAAAACTTGTATCCACCCTCCCATAATAATTGTTGTAATAGCTTAGTTTATTTTATGCAATTTATCGCTTTATATACTATGATTAGTAATTAGGGTTTGCATGACAAGAACAAAAACAAAACAAATAGAAAAACCCTAAATGCAAGATAAAAGCATGAAAAATGACACACTTTGCACACAAGCACCCTTAGGGTTTCTCCCACTTAGTTGCCTAAAATAAAATGGCCATGTTATGCATGCGAAGTATCTTGGAAAAACAAAACAAAAATAAGATCATAGTCCCTCAATGACGCTATTCAAAGGTTGCCTAAACAAAATGATCTTGGTCCCTAAAAAAAAGCTAAGATACTTGGCAACATTGCTATCATGGTTATATAATGACCCACGCCCGTCCCATTTACATCCAAAGATAGGGTTGCTTACCAAATCAATGGTAAGTCAACAATGTTAAAGGAATAAAAATGCACAAGAAATACATTTGAGTAGGTAGATAGCTTCTAAGTTACTTGCTCCTTTTCGAAACAATCCTTGCTATTTTCAAAAAAACAAACACACACACATTTCAAAACATCTTACAAAACGTTGAAAACATTTTCAAAAGACAAACATCTTTGTATACATTCGTACGAACGAGAATCATTATAAAGATTGCCTAAACGAATGGCCTCTTTTCAAAATACTTTCAAAAATCACACCAAACACCATTTCAAAAAAAACAAAGCAAGTGATCTAAACAAGTAACTAAGAGCCCATGGAAAACCATGGATGAGAAGGGTGCTAGCACCTTCCCTTTTCATAATATACCCCCCGAACTCAAGAAAACATCTCAATGGTCTTTCTTGTGCTTTTTTACCTTTCCTTTTGGATAAAAGAAAAGTCGGTGGCGACTCTTGCTAACTGCGACATTTGCGACAAAACACAAAACCTCAAGTCAGTTCTCCCACCGCATCACACTTAGCTTCCAATAAGTCTTGTACTTTGCATGTCAACACAAAGCAATTGTCAGTAGAATAACCAACTCCTCCTGAATGGAATTCGCATCTTGCATTAGCATCATAGTTAGGAGGAAGTCTTGCGGGTGGTGGCGGCATATTTCTCAAACTGATCAACTTCAAATCAAGTAGATGGTGGAGTGCTTCAGTAAGAGTTACTGGCAAGGGATCAAATTTTCCGGGTTGTCTCTGCTGTTGATTATTATATTGACGGGGAGCATCTTGCTGCCTTTATTGTTGAGGCACTGTATTTGGTCTTTGCTGCAGAGGAGTAGTAACAAGAATAGAAACAGAGTTGATTTGTTAGTGCTGACGATCCTCTCTTCGTCCCCTATGAGATTAAACCGCGCTTGCGTCGCCTTCCCTTTTCTTAGGGTAAGTGTTGAATGGTTTCTTACTGCCCCCTGATGAGCCGCTGGAACCTCCAATCTGAATTTTTCTCAATTTCAATCCCACTTCAATTCTTTCACCAACCATAACCAAGTCTGCAAATCCTGCCGAAGTACTTCCTATCATGTGTTCATAGAATGACCCTTGCAAGGTACTCATAAACATATCAATGAGTTCTCTCTCCATGAGTGGAGGTTGAACCCTCGCAGCCAACTCACGCCACTTCTGAGCGTATTCCTTGAAAGATTCTTTTGGTCCCTGTGACATATTCTGTAACTGAGTGTGATTAGGCGCCATATCCACATTGTACTGATAATGTTTGACAAAAGCCCGAGCAAGATCATTCCAGCAACGAATATGAGTTTTCTCCAACTTCATGTACCATTCCAGGGATGCCCTAGATAGGCTATCCTGGAAAAAATGAATCAAAAGCCCTTGATCCTCAGTATGTACCGACATCTTCCGGAAATAAGCAGTTGCATGATTAATAGGACACGACGTTCCGTTGTACTTTTCAAATGTAGGAGGCTTGAACTTTGGAGGAACTTTCACCCCAGAAACCAACCCGAGATCATTAGCATCCATACCAAGGACTCCTTGCCCTTCCACAGCCTTCAGACGCTCTTCCAATAAACGATACTTCATATCCTCAATCTGAACCCCCGGCTTTGAACGCCGCACTGAAAACTGGTCTTCATCCTGGTCAAAGTCAAAATCCTGATCCTGATAATTCCTTACACCTCCCTGATTATCTCTTATGTTCCCTACAAGACGATGTCCCGGAGAGGGAGGAAACTGCCCTACGTTGCGCACAAAAGGGTTTCTGGGCATTCCGTGAAATTTTCCAGCAGGCCGATCTTGCACATCCCCCAGTCCTACAGAAATGTCCTGATAGAGCCCTTGATTTCCACCATCCCCTGGATAGTGGCGCTGGTTGTTGACAATAACAGCTAGTTCCTCATGTCGGCGATTCACATTGGTGATGACCTCCATGAACTGAGTCATCTGAGTAGCCATCTGGGCCCTTATTTCAGCGAGTTCAGCTTGAACTTGTTCCATATGTCTTGGCAAATTGTTTCTGGTGGAATACCGATGAGTAGTCGTCTTGAATTCTGAATAAGAAAAGCAGCAGAATAAGAAAATCGTCTTGAGATAACCTGTAATGTTATGAAATGCATGATGTGCATGATATGGTTGTCATTTCTAGGTATCCAAGAGTCCTGTTATTCATCAGTCACGACGTGCGACCATACAATCAAAAGAGAAAGGATAATAATATGAACACTTTAAATATTTACAAACAAAAGAAACGATGCCCAAGTGACTTCGGACAATTAAGAGTAAAATGATAAACAACTAAATACATGTCTTAACAATAAAGCAAAAAGAACTGAATAATAACAACAATCAATTGGTCCCTTCCAACAAATCTGGGGGTGACCAAATATACTAAAAGTAAATAACATAACTAAATCCCCGGAACTAAACATGCCTCAAGATATTGACAGTACTCTTCAAGTCTGGCTTTCTCCTTCAAAAGTTGAGATGCGACTATTTTACTTTTTCGGAACCGATCTTCCGCGACACGCTTCTGGGCTACTTCCTTCTTAAGCTGAACATCTTTGTCTTTGAGCCGTTTCTCTAAGTTCTGAATCTTCTTCCTGTAGCTATTTTCAGATACCTGAAGCTTCCGACACTCTTGTTGAGTCTTACTCAACTCTTCTTCCATTTCAGCATGAGATCTCTTCCTAAAATTGGTTGCATTAGAAATTTCCCCTTGAGCTTCCTTGAGTTTGCGAGCTAAGTCAGCCCTTTCTTGATCTACCCAATAAAGTTTCATCCCCGCCTCACGGTATTTTGCACGAAGCTGAATGTTCTCAACATGAACCTGGGTGAACACCTCGGTAGGCACCGTGTTACTCAGAACAATAGGAGGTTGCTCACATATAGGAGCCGACCTTGCAAATGGTAACCATAAAATCTTAACCCTGACTCTAATCCATTCTAAGTAAGGAACTCTAGAAATAGGAACCTTATTGCACAACGTGGTTCTATCCTTCTTGTGAATTCCCTTCCAAGCACTTGTCACTCTTTTCAACATCACAGGATCACTTCCTCTAACAAAATACACTGATTCAGACACCTCTTCAACCTTTGGAGGTCCATCCATTGCATATCCCAATTGATGATAAGCAAGCACAAGATTATAGTTGATACTACCTTTAGTTCCTATGAGGGGAACATTAGGGAAATCTCCGTAACTAGTGACAATACTTCGCACTTCCCCCATGTCATAATTCCACCGGATATCAAATGAAGTGAGGTTGACAAGTCTTGATGACCATCAGAGAGAATGCCTGGTATCCATAAAAGGACCACTTATCGGTAGGTGCAATTTAAACCATTGATACAACATCGAATGACATAAACTTACATTACCTCCTTTTCCATGCCTGAAATGAATGGTGTAAAGAGTATCTGCCAAGAGTTTCGATACCGGGTTCTTATTTCTAAAAACACAAATAGCCGTCAAATCTACAAAATTTCTCTTGTGAGGGAAGAGGATGATCCCGTATATCATGAGAGAAAACTGAGAGCTGAAGTCACTCCAATTCCCTTTCTTTGCCCAGTCTCTAGCATTCTTCACTAAGAAATCCAAATAAAACCCTGTAGTACCCTCACTTGATTTCCAATTGTCTTTCACCTCTTTCCAACTCAAATGAAGAATTTCAGTAATAACTTCGAACTTCAGCTTCTATGGCACTTGGACAAAAGGAACTTCATCGGAAAACTTGATATTAAGTAGGTACGCATACTCTTCTAGTGTGGGAACCAGTTGATAATCTTGAAAAGTAAAACACCGTAATTCCTTGTCATAGAACTGGAAGAGGGTGATCAAATCCATTGGGTCAACTAGAGTGTTAAGGATTAGTAAAAAATTGCCATAATTTTTGTTGAAATTATTCAGAACATCACTCTTCAGATAAGAACTCAACCTCTTCAATTCGGACACATCAATAGTAGGAATCTGATAAGCGAATGTATGCCCGGTGGGCTCTTTAATACGAACTGAATCAAACTCATCTGACGGGAGGCCAGCCATTTCTGATGGAAAGAAGACTCTCGAATGTCCCTGGAAGATGACATGCGCATGCTAGTTATTTTTTTTTACATTATTATTTTTTTAGAAATAAATATGGTATGATGCAACATGACAGGATCAAAGTTTCACACTGGATCATGGCTGGACCATTACAGAACAACAACACTCAAGATCAAAAGAGGAATCTCGAAGCTTCAAAACTAATATGGGAACCTGAGTCACCTTTGCAACACAAAGTCACCAACAGTACCTGTAAGAAAAATTTTCTCGCCCCTCTCATGGGTGTAGTATAGGTCAAGGTAAGGTTAAAAGCCAAATCAGAGTAAGAGAGCTCGAATATCGGTATTTTTGCACCCCAAAATTTTCCCTCTCATGTTTTCTAAAGTCTCCCCCCTGCATGGTTGATCACAAACTCTTGCCTAAGTAAAAAGGAAATTTTTGAGTGGTGCTTTAAGTACCTTTCGATTGGCATTCAGAAAGACCCTTCGATTGGTATTCTGAAGGAGCCTTTCGATTGGCATCATGGACAAGCACTTCGACTGGAATTCTGAAAGACCCTTCGATTGGCATTCAGAAAGACCCTTCGATTGGTATTCTGAAGGAGCCTTTCGATTGGCATTATGGACAAGCACTTCGACTGGCATTCTGAAAGACCCTTCGATTGGCATTCAGAAAGACCCTTCGATTGGTATTCTGAAGGAGCCTTTTGATTGGCATTATGGACAAGTACTTAGATTGGCATTATAACAGTGTCCTTCGATTGGAATTCTAAAAGGTCCATTCGAAGAGGCATTCAAAGGGTCCATTCGAAGAAGCTTTCGAAAAGCATTCGAAGGATGCCATCAGCCCATTCGAAAGGGAGAATTCGAAGGCCAGTTACATATCATTCAAAATTCAAAAAGGGACAAGATCCCATGTGTTTAGCCAACGTTATAAATTCTCATTCATGGCTGTCAAACACATAATCAAGGTCATTTAAACCTTTGTCTTCATGTCCCCTCTACCCCCTCTATATAAAGAGATCACAAGTGTTGCGAAAAGGGAGGGGAGGACGAAAATATACATAAAAAATAGAGAAAAGAAACAGGGAGAACTTGGAGGTACGCTGCCAAAAATCATTAGCACTTCCAGGAAACCATACCCAATCCTTGCACCAGCCATTCCACACTCAGAACCACAGATCAAAGCACCTTTGTTTGGTAAAAGAAAAATCTAATCTCAAACTCATTCGAATCTCTTTGATTGCATATTCACGTTATTATTGTTGTTTATGAATGATTTAATGTGATACATATAAGCTACAGCGTAAAGATGAGATTGTGCCATTGCTTGGGCACAATCTGAGTTTCTCCTTCGAATCCCAGGATAAAACAAACCCAGATCCAGATTCAGCAGGTTCGATTTGGGAGGAGATTCGAATCAGGGGGGTAAAGTCCCCCTTGGACCTTTTAACGTTTGTTTCGTTTTGCAGGAAACATATCCTCAGAATCCTATTCAGAGTATCGAAGCTTAGCAACTTAGCTTCGAACTGGATCCAAGATCTCCAGATCGAAGGAGGACATATCCAGATCGAACACCCTCATAGTGCAGCCCCTCATGCACCTTCGATCAAGCCTCTTCACTGGATCAAAAGACAGCCCACACTTCTTTCGACCCAGGCCTCCAGAATTATTTTGTTTTTCTTGATTTACTGCCTGATTTCATTTTCGTTTGGACCATTTTATTTGTTTTTTTTAATCAACATAAAAATCATAAAAATAAGTAACTTATAATTAGGATTTAATTTAGTTAATTATTTTAACTTATTTTCTTCAATTTTAAAATCAGTAGACTTAGGATTTATTTGAATTCAATCCTTTTCATAAACAAAAAATGCAAAAAATATTAGGTATGTTTTAGAGTTAATTTTAATCAGTATTTTTAATTAATTAAATTTGACTTAGCATTTCCCAAAATAAAATAAAACAACAAAAAGATTTTATTCTTAGGATTTTTAGAGGTTATGTTCAGATTCACGCCCGTTTATTTTATTGTAACTGCTTATTGGTTTGTAATAGCTTAACTAAGACTTTTACTTTACTGCTTTATTCCCCAATTTTGGACATGTAAATAATCCCCCTCCCCGAAGCCTTGTAATAGCGTAGGATTTACAATTCCTGCACTTTAAATTCCTGTACATATATTAACTGTTTAGATGTATGCTAACTAGGCTATGCATGACAAGATTAACTCTTAACTTAAAATCAACAGTAGCTCACCATGACATGCAAAGATAATATGACTGAAAATTGACACACTTGCACATGCCACTCTTAGGGTACACCTCACTTGGTTGCCTCAAACGTGGTCATTGAGTATAGGATGTTTTAGAGGTCGCCCTCCTGTCCAAAGATCAAAGTTGCCTCGAAACGGTTGCCTCGATAAAAATGATCTAAGACATTAGGGTTACCGCTAAAGCATCCTAACATTGCTTTAGTCACCACACGTCCCTTAAACCGAATTGACCCGAAAACTCCAACGACGGTGCTGCCTACTCCTCAATAGTAGGATAGCACTGTTTAAATGACATTTACACAATTTAATTCCTTTTTGAGTAGGTAGAGGTTCTTAAGTACTTTCTCCTTTTAAAACAAAACAAAAACGTTTTGCACTTACACTCTCTTCAAAAACAAAACTCTTTTCAAAACCCACAATCACAAAGAAAAGCAAACTTTTGAAAACATAGTGAGCAAGTACCTAAGAGCTCGTGGATAACCACGGATAGAAAGGGTGCTAACACCTTCCCTTTCTATAATCTACCTCCCGAACCCGAGAAACATCTCGAAAAGGAATTTTTCTGTGCTTTTGTCCTTTCCTGGTTGGATAAAATAAAAGACGGTGGCGACTCTTGCTTACCGCGACACTTTGCGAAAACAAACGCAAACGCGAACCAGCATTCCTAAAATAGTCAGTTCTTGTTCCCACCGATCACAGGTATCATCATACAATAACACCTATCCGAACTACCTCTGAAGTCATGGGTCTCATGGTCAGGTCTGCAAAGCATCCGCCTTGTAGCTTCCATGATCACTCTATTCCTAGTTCCTATGGAATTCACTCATAGACTGGGTATGAGGCCTTTTACCTCATGGAACAACCCACCCACCAAGAAATCCAGTATGCGGAAAGTAAAGCACACATAGGATGCAATGCAAACAGATAAATATGCAAAGTGGTAAAAATAAACACCCAAAAAGAAAACAAGCAAGAGCTAGGATCGACTCCGGAATGGACCAGCAAGAGGTCAATCTATCCCCAGTGAAGTCGCCAGCTAAAACAACGCGGCCGGAACCTGTCATCTGGATGTTAATGAAATATCAATGAAGTCGTCACCGAACGTATTTTATCCCGCCGAGAGGGAAAGGTAAACATCGAGAAAACCTGGAAAGGGAGAAATCACGGTCTTTCGACTGAGAGATCGGGTAAGGGAGTCTGTTACGCGAGGGGAAGGTGTTAGCACCCCACACACCCGTAGTACTCTACGGTATCCACTCTTGTTGTCTAATCTAATGGGTGTGGTCAAATCCTATGTCTATGGCTAAAAAACTGAAAAAGGAATGCATGCAAAAGAAAAAGAAAACAATGTAGGGAAAATAAAAAAAATTTATGCTCGGTTGGGCCCTACTCCAATGCCTACGTATCCCTTTTAAGGAATCAGAGCAGCCGTAGTTCGTCTTATGTGTTTTGGTTGGTTTGTGTTTTTTAATTAAGACAACAAAAACATTCAAGATGGCAAAACATCAAATGAAACAACGAACAAATGAGATGGTAAAACATTGGCTAAGTAATAACATAGTAACATGTCAAAGATGGCGAAACACCAAATCATAAAACATCACACCTAACAATGACATTGAGAATCAAAGTAGGATAACAAACATGTGCGATAGCGAAACATCAGCTTCAAACAAGTGTGAGATGGCGAAACATCGGCTAAGAAATAACATGGCAAAGATGGCGAAACATCAATAAAACAAGTGATGAAACATTACACCAACAATGATATTGAGAATCAATGTAGGATAACAAACATGTGCGATGGAAAAACATCGGCTTCAAACAAATGTGCGTTGGAGAAACATCGGCTAAGAGGTAACATGACAAAGATGGCGAAACATCAATAAAACAAGTGCTGAAACATTACACCTAAAAATGATATTGAGAATCAAAGTAGGATAACAAACATGTGCGATGGCAAAACACCGGCTTCAGACAAATGTGCAATGGCGAAACATCGGCTAAGAGATAACAAGATATCATGACAAAGATGGCAGCACATCAATAAATCGAATGACGAAACATCACATCTAACAATGATATTGAGAATCAAAGTAGGATAACAAACATGTGCGATGGCAAAACACCGGCTTTAGGATAACACAGACAAGGCAAGATTGGTTTGTATCTTTTACTTTGAAGAAGGGTTTGAGTTCATTAGAAATGTCTTATGATTTGCCAAGAAACAAAATTTTGTTTTAAGATGCAAAATGCAAAGAAAGGAAAAAACAACTAAAGGAAACTAGCCTAGCACTATCCCTAGTGTTATCATAAAATGGTTGATCCTAGGGTTGAGGATAAGGGAAAATCCTACCCTAATTTACATGTTAGAGGGAACTCAACAAAACTGTCCTATAGGGAATATGCAATGAGAGCGAAGTCGTGATCTCAATTTCTAAATTGAGTGACTCATCGATCAACAATTAAAGAAGAAAAGCAATAAACATCCCATAGGGAACATGCAGTGAGAGCGAAGTCGTGATCTCAATTTCTAAATTGAGTGACTCATCAATCAACAATTAAAGAAGAAAAGCAATAAACATCCTATAGGAAACATGCAATGAGAGCGAAGTCGTGATCTCAATTTCTAAATTGAGTGACTCATCAATCAAAAACAAACACAACACATGCAATTAGACAAAAACCAGAGGGCCTCCTGACATATATCAGTAACAGAGGTCCCATCATGCAGTCAGAGAATTATGCAAAATGAAAATGTGAGAAAGGAAGTAGTACAATACCAAACAGATAACTATTTGTAGCAATCAAGCAAGAATAAAAGAAACCCAGAGAAACTTCAAGCAAGTTGGCATCAGTAGACAAATCGAGTCAGAAATTACACCATCAGGATGTAAGTAATTTATCAGATATGAAAAAATCACATGTGCAATGTATGGCATTCACAATCATATGTATATATATCCTGCATAAACCATCAAACATGCCAAGCACAAAAATAATGCCAATATAATAAATTGTGTTTCACAAATAAAGTGAAACACAAAAGCATCAAGCCAAAAGTGGCAACTTTCTCAGAGTACCTCGCATATTCAACAACCAAGTTAGTATAAGGTGATAAAGTGAGAACAACATGGTGGTAATTATCAAACATTAGACATGATAGGCAAGAGGAAACACGCATATGCACAGATTAGGTCAAAAGAATAAGAGGAATGTTGCTCCTTTCTATCACCATGTTGAATTGACAATTGAATATCAATCAAGAATCATAAGAGCTTGAGAATAATGTGAACAAATACCATAAAGGTCAGTAGAAAACACATTTTAATCATGCACAATTAATTCAATCACAACTTCATGAACATAAAAGGAGATGAAACCTACATAATGCATTAGAAGGTTCAAAACATTCAAACATGAAGCTTCTAAGTGAAATGGCTTGAGCTAACATGGAAAATCAGAATCAACATGATCATTAGGTTCCCAATTATAGGCCTCACTTAAGTTCATTGGCCATCAAGCAAATTGCAACAAGACATGCAAACATAATTGGGTACCTTCACTTCAAAATTACATAAAAAATGGGAATAAGGGTCCATAATTCAAACCAAAAAAAATATTAGCATCTTTGAAAGGTATAGAAGTCAGAATGCAAGACCTAAGTTCATGAATGATTGGGGAGGAGACCAAATGAAGTTCAAAGTTCAAGACTAGTTGGCAAAACTACCAAGCTAGACAAGTTTTCAAAATAATTTATGGAAAAATGTCAAGCCAAGTTAAGAAAATCAAGATGAATGGTTTTAAGACCCTCAATACATTCATGAACTCTAATAAAGACTTGAATCCTATTGAAAATCCATGGCATGGGGGGTTTTTAGAAGTGAAACTTGCACCATAAGCAACAAAACCCTAATTTTTGACTTTTAATCTCAAATATTGATTAAGTGAGATCAAAATTTAAACAAATTAAACCAAGATCATACAAATCATCAAGAAACCCTAAATGTCAGAAAATAAATTTTTCATATTTTTTTTGAATTAAGGAAGAGCCAAAATGAAATAAAATTCAAAGAATTAGTCCACTAACAATTATTCACATCTCAAAATATTATTTAAATCGAAAAGTCAGAAAAATGGCCAACCAAAATTATATTCAAATATTAGAACTAAAAACACACATCGCTAAATTTTTTTAGAATTTTTTAATTAAAGGAAATATTAAAATAAAAAAAATAAACAACAATTAACAATTAAACTATTTTTTTAAATGGCAAAATACAAATCTTAGCCAAAAATCAACAAAAGGTCAAAAATGAAATTATATTCTGACTCCATGACTAGAAACAAACTTACATGATTTTTTTTTGAATTTTTTTTATTAAGGGAAATATTGAATTAAAAATAAAACAAACAAATATTACAAATAACCTTTGAAATTAAATTTTAAATCAAAAATAAAGAAAATGATAAACCAAAGTTAGAATCAATTTTTACATTATTTTGTGAGTCCTGAACAATTTTTGTGGAATTTTTGGATCAAAGAAATATTAAAATAAGAATTATCTTCAAATAAACAATTATTTAAACCTATAAAATTTTGAACCAATCATAAATTTCATAAAACAAATCCAAAAAAAAATGAAAAATACTAGAAAATATTATTGACCTATGGTAATTTTTTTGTGATTTTTCAAAATGTTTTGATCAGAAAATAAAATCAAACAAAATGTCAAATAAAACAAATAATTCAAATAAGCCAAAAAATTCAAACGAACCAATGAGAAAGCGCCACCACATCATCTTCAACCATTGGACAATTCAAAAACGCGCGCAACATCCAGGCTTAGGGCTCATGTTCAGATCAATCATGCATAATCATTTCTACATCATTTTTCATGAAATCAAGCGCAAATTGAAGCCAGCATTTCATACTTCACATTGCAATTGGAATCAAATCGAATCATTAACTATATTGTTCACAATCAAGTCATGAATATGAGAAAAATCATTCTCGCGAGTTTCAGAGTATCCAATCATGCATAATTCACCAAATCAAATGCTATAAAGCTTCAAAAACATTCCATTAACATCATTGAACATAAATCCAAGCTCAAACATCTCAATAAACAAGCGCATCTCAGAAATTGAAGTTTGGAATCATTACCTCAAGGAGAAAAGTGTTCTACTGTCTCCTTCACTCCAGATGCAAACAAATGGTGCTAGCTTGATCTACTCCCTTTGCTGAAGCTGAATCCACAAGAATTTTGAAGAAAACACCAAGGAATTAAGAGAATCGAATCAAGTTGCAGAAGAAGAAAGTAAATCTCAGATATGAATTTCTTGCAAATGGAACGTTCCCCCTCTCTCTCCTTGCTTGCTTCTTCTTATATAGAGTTTGTAGAGGAGCATAGAAGTGGAAATCTGACCTTAAAGCCGTTGGATGGCAGGATTGGGAATTTTGGCCAAAAATGAAGTGTGTATTCAATCAGGTGATTTGCCCGTGTGTTCTCTTGCCTCTTATGCGTTTTGTGAGCCAAATAACTTCAGAAGATCGTGCTTAGGATCTTGGCCCTTAATTCCATCTCATCAGAAAGTGTTGGAGCTTTTGCAATTTTGGGCAAGTTTTTGATTTTCCAAATTCAACAAGTTCAAAACCAAGCATGGCACCAAATGGTGGGTGTGATGGGCCTCATCATGTTGCAAATTGCTCATGGGCGGGGTTAGAAACAAAGAGAAAGGATGAGACTTGAGTTTTCATGAATTGGCCATTTTGCCTATTTGCCAAATTTCAATAAAATGCTTCAAAATTCCAAGACTCATAACTTGCTCATGCTTTTGAATTTTAACACAAATGAGCACAATTTGGAAAGGTATTGAAAATATATACAAACCCTTAGTTTAGAGTTTTTGCAAATTAATCCATTAAGGTCCTCAAAATTTGGATTGAAATTCACTAATTTTGAAAAAGACCTAGAATTTTGTGACTTCAAAAGACCATAACTCTTGATTCCTTGCCAATTTGAACATGAGACCAAAAGGAGGTGAAAGATAACTCTCTTAGATTTCCAAGCATATTTCATTTGCATTGTCTTGATCAAGGGTGAATAAAATATGAATTTTTTTAACTTAAGTCCTTATTTTCCAAAATTAGTAACTTTTAGGGTTTCTTCAAGAACAAGCTTCAACCCAAACCCCAATCTCTTTGATCCAATGACCAAAATGGACTTGAAACATGAAAAGTGCATCCTTGAATTGATGGTTGGCCAAAAATTCACTTGGTCAACCTTGACTTTGACTAATTTTGACCAAAATGACCATTTTGCCCCTCTGAATCAATTGATCCACTTTCCTTCAAAATTGATGATCAAAATTTTAGACATATGATCTTTCAAACATATAGAGGCCATGTACCAAGTTTCAGTTCAAGATTCTCAAGGAAACCTGATAAAAACTCAAACCCTAGTTTTGGTCAACACCTCAGGAAACTGATGAATCATCTTCAAAACTTAAAATCCTTTGGGCATCATGACCAATTCCTTGTGAAAAGATTTTTCAAACACCAAAGAGATGTTGTAGCTACCTAAATCAAGACTTGTACATTGGCCAATAGCTTTTCTCAAACAAAACCCTAATTTGACTGGTGAATCCAAAGAGTGATTCTCCTTGTAACCAAACACAAACTTCAATCCTCTGATGATCCAAAGAGATGTATAAAATGTCTTGAGCTATGCCATAATCTTTGAGCTTGAAAATATCTAGAGGTTTAGATAATAAGATTCTACTTGAGCAACTTGTCAATGCAAATAACTTTCAAGGCTTGAGGAAGACTTGACAACCAAAGTACTTTGATCCCATCACAATGTATGAATGCAATGCAATATGATATTCATGATGAAACATAAGCCTAAATCAAGAGGGTAAATTTTGGGGTGCAACAGACAGGATGGACGTTTCGTATAGAAGTTTTTGGACCTAAAACACTAGATGCCATTGTTAGGGCATCCATGGCTGTTAGGGTTGGATCTCTCAATATAGAGACTTTCAGACCGATTTAAGGCCAAATTCAAGTTCAGGGATCGATTTCGCGTAATATAGGCCCTTTAACCATTCACGAATTTCACATTTTTGCAAGTTTTGACTTTGGTGTGGCCGGAGAAGGTGACCAGAGGTTTGACTTCGGCCGCTGAATCTGGCACCTAGTTGTCTTCCTCCCATTAGATAATTTGAATCGCGCGTGTTTTTTTTGTGTCAAACATATTTATGATTTCGTATATTATATAATATTACTTTGTTATGTATATTAATGAATGAGCAGGTTGGTGTAGTGGTAAGGCGCATGTTTGTGAAGCTGGAGGGCCTGGGTTCGATCCCCAGGCCTTGATTTTTATTTTTCCATTATGTGTTTTTTGTAGATCAAGTGTTGAATAAGCCCATAGGTACATTGTGCGTCCTCACCTTCAAGAAGTTTGATCACCACCAATTCAGATCAAATAATCCAGATCTAAATGTCCATGATAGATCCTCAAGAGATAGTAATACTGGATTAGGTGCAGAAACTGGGCTGATCTATCATGGGCCTAATTAATTCCAATTTCAACACACCCCCATTTCGTTTTTTGATGCCTGGCCCATGTTTTGTTTTATTTTCTCATTTTATTTTATTTTGTTTATTATTCTCAAAAGTCATTTTTTTAACAAGTCATAAAAAAATAAAAAAATAGATTTAGGTTTTTTAAAATTAGTTTAATTAATTAATTATCTTAATGCAATTTTAACAATTTAAAATTAAATTAGACTTAGGTTCTTTATTTAATTTAGGTTATTTTCTTAATAAAAATGCAAAAAATATTAGAACTAAGTTAATTTCCCTTAGAAAATTATTTTCTTAATTTAAATTTAGATCTAGCTTAATTATATTTTCTTAATAAATAAAAAAAAACAAAAAAAAAAGATTTTTTCTTGTTTACTTAGAACCCTTTTTCAGTTTTTAGACAGATCATTTTATCTCGCGCGCGTTCTTTTATTTCTCGCATTTTATGAATAATGTAACTGATTATGGGATGTAATAGGCTAGGTTTAAAATTCTGCTTTTTATTTTTTGCAGCTTTTTTATGTAAATGTCCCAAAGCCATGTAATAGCGTAGGGTTTAAATTCTCGCACTTTATATTTTTGTATATATTAACTGTTAGTAATTAGGTATGTATGATAATACTGTAAATTAAAACGTTAGCTCACCTAATAAAAAAGAGAAAAATAACTGAATCAAGCACACTTGCACATGCTCGCCCCTAGGGTACTCCCCACTCATTTGCTTTCGAATTACGGTCACAATTCTTGAAACGTGAGAATTCTTAGTGACTGTACTTAAGTCTAGAGATCACTAGACCCTTGATGACCCTCTCGACTATTGCCTCGGTATAAAAGTGATCTTAGGGCTTTAGGACAATTACTAAGAGATCTTGCCCAGTTGCCTTAGTGATTGTACATCCCTTTCGATGTCCCTCAAACATCCAACGACTAAGGCTACCTACTCACTAATAATAGGATAGCATTGTCTAAAGGAAAAGAGGAAAAGAACGACCCTTTTCGAGTAATAAAGTAGATAGTTGTTAGAAGTTTGCTCAAACGTTTTGCACTTACACAAAAACTACTTTTCAAAAAAAATTCACAGCACTTTGTATACTTTCTTCAATACCACGAGAAACATTACAAAATTTGCTATACCAAGGCGTTTTTCAAAGCATTTTCAAACACACAAAGCATGAAGGCATTTAAAAATGAGCAAACCTCTAAGAGCTTGTGGAAAACCACGGATGGAAAGGGTGCTAACACCTTCCCTTTCCATAATCTACCCCCCTTACTTAGAAAACATCTCGAAAAGGTCTTTTTCTGTTCTTTTCACCCTTTCCTTTGTTGGATAAAAGAAAAGTCGATGGCGTCTCTTGCTTACCGCAACATATGCAAATACAAACGCAAAAACCAGTATTAAATAGTCGATTCTGCCACCGTATCACAGAACTGGCGACTCTACTGGGGAAAATTATAAACTGGGGTATACCTTAGGATCTAGGTCATTTCTAAAAAATTGGTTTCTTGTTTGTTTTGTCATATTTTTCCTTAAAGGGTTTTGTTTGGGCATTGTTAAATATCCTACACCCGAATCTGGGGATACATTTTTTTAGGTAAACAACAATAGATCGTGGAGACTGTACGGCGTAGATCGATATGGTTTAAGCGATGGTTGTGTTGGTGTGACACTTTGGTTGGTACCGGTATCCTTCGTGTGGAAACAAAGAGAATACAGGGCCGTCGTGTGGTGTCGTGAAGCACTAACGGACCTTAGAACCTTAGTTGAACAAACTGGCCATTAGAAAGTAGTGAGATAGTCGGCCTCAGTATAAAGCTGAGGATTGGTTGACACTCGATGCTACACTCATTGAGATCATACTTTCGGGATATTTCAGCCACAAGAAAAGATTGTCTGAGTTGAAACAATGCCCAATAAAGGATGATCAGTGATATTAAGAATCCTTAGAACCCGGTTACTTTTCTAAGACAGGTTTAAAACCAACTAAACTTCAAGAGGGTACTTACCTTTTACCTCATGCAAGCCTTTGAACCTAAGGTCTATTGTGTGCTTTGCTTGTGTGTGATTTGCTCTGTTTGAACATAACATCATGCATCATAACATAACATCCATTCTTATTACACTAATCATTTTAAGGATCAAGGGAATTTATCTTTGTTCTATTTTGAAGATCATGGCTTCCGCTCGTAGAAACACTATCTGAATCAGCTTTGTGAGAATACCTCCCCAACTCAAGGAACTAGTATCAAGGGTTCCTGAAACTTCTTCGTTCATTAAGAGACATGGTCGACTTATCAACCTTGTTACTTCGAGCTTTGATGAAAAGATGATGGGTGGGTGTACTCTTTCAGTTCTTTGATCCCAAGCACCACTGCTTCACCTTTCCAAACTATCAGTTGGTGCCTACCATGTAAGAGTTCTCTCAGTTATTGAATCTACCCATTCTTGACCAGGTGCCTTTCACAAGTTTAGAAGAGGTTCCTAAGCCAGAAGTCATTGCCTCAGCTTTGCATCTGAAACGGGCCGACGTGGTATCCAATTGGGAAATAAGAAGCAGAGTCAAGGGTTTTCTAGCCAATTTCCTAATAGATAAGGCCCAGCTGTTTTGGGATGATTTGGACTTTCATGCTTTTGAGGAGGTCTTGGCCCTTCTAATCTATGGGTTAGTACTGTTCCCTAATCCAGAATTACTCATAGATGTGAATGCTATCAAGATCTTCCTCTCTCGCAACCCTGTGCCTACCTTGCTCGGAGATATCTTGCATGCTCTCCATACTCGTACCATGAAGAGAAGAGGGGTTCTTATGTGCTGCATGCCATTAATGTCGAGGTGGTTTATTTCTCACCTCGCTAAGTTAGTGCTGAAGAATGAAGAAGGTTTGAGTTGGTCGCAAAGGATAATGTCACTTTGTCACGCGGATATTCTCTGGTGTTCCTGATTTATGGGAGATATTTCTATTATTGACCGCTACGGGGAGTTCCCTAATGTCCCACGACTTGTCATTAGGAGAGGCATAACTTACAATCCTTGTTTGGCTCTGCGACAATTTGTTACGCTCGAAAGGATGGTCCTAATGAGAGACTTATCTAGGGCATTGTGTTTAACTATGAGGATGCTGTCCAAGGGTATCACCAGAGGTTCATACGAGCTTGGGGAATGGTAAACAGATCTTATGCCAAGACTTTGGGTCCGAGGAATTCCACTCCTATTGAACCTTATCTTCAATGGGTACGAGCTCGCGCTCCGAAACTTATGATGCCCTACATAGCCGTCTTGCTAGTGATGGTGGAGGCCATTACTGAAGGGGATATCCCCTACACGGTTCTTCATCCTGATATGCCCATTGATCTTGAAGAACTACAGAGGTCCTGGATTCAGTTGAAGAAGGAGTGTGATACTTATAGGGACCAGTTCTATGCCCATGAGAAGAAATTTTTAGAGCTCACAAAGCAGCTTCATGAGGAAATAAGCCTTAATGCCTATCTCGGCACAAAGAGGAAGCATCCATGGGAAACTTGATTTCTTTTAGTTTTTAGAATTTTCAATTGTAACGCTTAAAAGGCAATTGTATTTTGAATTCTACTAATAAAATATTTGTTTCATTTTGGTTCGCAAATTTAAATTTCCCAAAGTCCTTGAAATCATGGCATACGCATCCCATCCATAGCATTGCATAAATAGGTACCATTACAGGTTTCTCATCTTCTTCGCTATTTATTTCAGCAAAAATGTCTTCTGAACAAAGCATAAAAGATCTTCAGGCACAAAATGCCCAATTTCAACAAATGTTCATAACTCTGGCAAAAGGGAAGGAGGATCTGAAGGCCCTCATCCTAAAAGAGAGGAAGAATAAGAAGAAGAAGCCCGATGGTATCCCTAATATGGGCAGAAGATCTAAAGGGCCACTAAAGCAACCAGTCGATCTGACCTCCTCGTCCAAAGAAGGGGAGAATCAAGAGAGGAAGACAAGGGAGGAGGACCTCAGTCCTGAAGTTTCTGACAATGATACAGACTACAATGATGAGCAGTATCCTCCCACTGAGGATAGATACAAGCAGTTAGAAGATCAGTTGAGCGCTATGGAAGTCTAGAGAATACCTGGTTTGGACTTTGGAGAACTGGGATTAGTGTCGGGAGTGGTCATCCCGCAGAAATTTAAGGCTCTAGTTTTTGCAAAGTATGATAGGGTGTCTTGCCCAAAGCTCCCTCTCCGTTCCTATGTAAGGAAGATCCAGCCCCACACCGCTGATAGAAACTTGTGGGTTCACTTCTTTCAAGACAGTCTGTCAGGGACTCAGCTTGAATGGTTCTACCAACTGGAGGGAACCAATGTCTGAAACTGGGAGGATTTGGCTGCTGCTTTTTATAAGCAGTATCAATACAACACCGACCTTGCCTCTACTCGTACTCAACTCCAGAGTATGTCCATGGGTGCAGGTGAAGGCTTTAAGGAATATGCATAGAAGTGGAGAGACTTGGCTGGGAGAGTCCAACCCGCTTTATCTGACAGGGAGTTGGTTGACATGTTTCTTGGGATGCTGTCTGGTCCATTCTTTAATCATTTGATTGGCAGCTCGTCAGCTGGTTTCACTGAGATGATATTAACTGGATAAAGGGTAGAAGCCGGGATCCGGAGCGGTAAAATACAGAAAGAAACTTCATTGAGTTCAGTAAAGAAGCCCTTCGCTGGTAAGAAGAAAGCCAGTGCTATCTATAGCCCAAGAGGTCAGAGAAGAACTGAACACCATCCGACAATAAGTGTTGTAAGGATATCTAGGCATGTGGCTGCTCCACAATGCAACAATCAACAAAGGGTAGAAAGACCACAAAGGAAGTTTACCCGGATTAACATGACATTGACAGAGGTTCTACCCCATCTGCTGAGATCCAACTTGGCAACCTTGAAAGAGGCTCCCAAGAATCCTAATACCACGTCTCCTTGGTACAACCCAAATGCTCAGTGTGCCTACCATTCTAAGAGTCCTGGCCATGATACAAATGACTGCTGGGCTCTGAGAAATAAAGTACAAGATCTGATTGAAGCCATTGATGAAGCTTCTACTCCTCTTATGACTGTTAAGAAGAATTTATTGTGGGTCAGTTTATTTCCGGGTTGTGGTGAAGGTTGCCACATGTGTTCATCTCTACCTTTTGGCTGCTATTTGCTAAAAACAGGTGTCCAACGCCTGATGGACAACAGAGAAATTTTGTTGGAGAAAACTTTGATTCCAACTATTCCGTTTGAAGATGTTGCTATTATAACCATTTCCGCCAATCCTTCCAAGGTCTCCTCGAGAAGACCTGTTAGGATTACACCCGCTCCGAGAGTCGCTCTGTTAATAATCACTTTTCCTGGTCCTGTCCCATACACCTCAGACAAAGTTGTCCCTTGGCATTATGGTGCTGATGTTTACTATCATGGCGTTAAACAAGATCTGAAGAATGAAGAGGCTGATCCTGATGTCAGTAACATTGTCGGGACCAGTAAGATTACCAGAAATGGAAGGGTTTTCTCTCCCGAGATTTCCCCGAAGACTGTCAATAAGCCTATTGTTCTTTCACCTGCTATTCCTGTTCTTACTCTAATTGTTACTCCTGCCGTCGAGTCATATAGGACTCGAGGCAAAGAAGCTATAGGTGAGCCTGCCCGGACGGAGGCACCTAGAAAAGTTGTTGTGGAATCCTCTAAGCAAGAGATAGATGAGATATTAAAAATAATTAAAAAGAGAGACTACAATGTGGTCTAGCAGCTGGGGAAGACCCCCTCGAAGATATCCATGTTGTCTCTGTTGTTATGTTCTGAGGCCCATGCAAAGGCTTCGATCGTATTCCTCAAGAATGCGTATGTGCCACAAGAGACCTCGGCTAATCAATTCAAAGACTGTGTAGCCAGCTTGACTGCTGACAATGGGCTGGGATTTTAAGATGCTGACTTAACACGGAAAGGGAGGAAGCATAATGATGCTCTGCATGTCTCGATCGAATGCAGGGACACCACTATGACTCATGTGCTGGTGGATACGGGGTCTTCACTGAATGTTCTGCCTAAGAAGGCTCTTGATCGGCTGGATTGTGAACGCTTGACCTTATAGCCTAGTAACATTATGGTAAGGGCTTTTGAAGGTTCGAAGAGAATGGTGTATGGGGAGGTGGACATCCCTGTCAAGGTAGGCTCTCAGAACTTTGGGTCCACCTTCTATGTGATGGACATCAGGCCATCGTACTCTTGTTTTTTGGGTCGTCGTTGGATCCATGAAGCTGGGGCTGTTACTTCTACACTGCACCAAATGCTAAAGTATCCGGTGAAGGGGAAGATAGTCACTGTGCATGGCGAAGAGGAGTATATGGTGAGCCACCTGAACTCCTTCAGGTATGTGTAGATGGACAGGGAATTCATAGAGACTCCTTGTCAAAACTTTGAAGAGGTTCCCCAGATTTTGGCATCAAGCGAAACTACCACCAGCACCAAACCTCCTCTGAAGATGGCTTCTCTCAAGGATGCCATAGCGGTAGTTGAGGAAGGTGGGTGTACCAACTGGGGAGAGCTCCCTGATTTTACTCACAAAACTGACAATTTTGGTTTGGGCTTTACTTCAGGAGCTCAAAGTTTTGTTCGACGCGCTCGAGCTGGAGGACCTCCCCTACGCATCAGCAATTGTGGGGTCAACTCTATTGAATACAGTGAGGAAGACTCTGACATTTACAGCTGGATATACCTGACTACCAACGGTGGACTGAGTAATTGGACGGCCATAGATTTTATACCAGTTTCTTTTATTCTGCAGTAATTGTCTTACTTGTTTTCTGAGTTTGTAACAAACAATTTAAACTTTATGGCCTTGTGTCTTACCCGAGGCACAATTGGTTCTATCTGTGAGGATTATTGTGTCATTTCATATATCATTAACAAAACATTGGAAGTTTCTTTACATTCAAATTTTGCGCTCTCTTTTTTTCTTTTCTGCCTTTACTTTATCAATACAACTATGCTCTTACACACACTCACGCATCAAACTGCAGATCCATATCCACTCTGGATCCCATTGATAACAATCTTACTATTGCCAGCTATAACTTTGAAAATCTGATCAACCAAGCCGAGGACGAAGGTGAGGACAATTGTGAGGTTCCTGGAGAACTTGCTAGACTATTACAGCAGGAAGAAAGGGCTATACAGCCTCATGAAGAGCCAGTTGAGACGATAAACTTGGGCATGGAGCTGGACAGAAATGAAGTCAAGATCGGCGCAAATTTGGAGAATAAGATCAAACAACGTTTGATACATATGTTACACGACTACGTTGAGATCTTCGCCTGGTCATATGAAGACATGCCCGGTTTAGACACTGATATTGTGGTACACCGTCTGCCGACTAAAGAAGATTGTCCTTCGGTCAAGAAAAACATATGTCGTCTGCGTCCTGAAATGTCAAAGAAGATCAAGGCAAAGATTATGAAGTAGTTCAACATAGGGTTCTTAGCTGTCACCTCCTATCCACAGTGGGTTGCTAACGGTGCTCCGGTGCTAAAGAAGGACGGCAAAATATAGATGTGTATGGACTACAGAGACCTGAACAGGGCGAGCCCCAAGGATGACTTCCCGCTTCCTCACATTGATGTTCTGGTTGATAACACTGCACAACACAAAATTTTCTCCTTCATGGATGGTTTCTCTGGCTACAACCAGATCAAGATGGCTCCCGAAGACATGGAAAAGAAAACATTCGTCACACAGTGGGGCACCTTCTGCTATAAGGTGATGCCTTTTGGGTTGAAGAATGCTGGGGCAACTTATCAGAGAGCCATGGTCGCCTTATTCCATGATATGATTCACCATGAGATTGAGGTTTATGTTGACGACATGATAGCCAGGTCTCAAACCAAAGAGGAACACCTTGATCATCTATAAAAGTTGTTCGACAGGTTGAAGACATACAAGCTGAGGTTGAATCCAAACAAATGCACCTTCGGGGTAAGGTTTGGTAAGCTTCTGGGTTTCATCGTCAGTGACAAAGGTATTCAGGTAGACCCCGCGAAGGTAAAGGCCATACAAGAGATGTTGGCTCTCCGCACAGAGAAAGAAGTTAGAGGTTTCTTAGGACACTTGAATTATATCTCCAGGTTCATTTCACATCTAATTGCTACTTGTGAACCTATCTTCAAGCTTCTGAAGAAAGATCAAGTGGTAAGGTGGAATGACGAATGCCAGACTGCTTTTGGAAGAATCAAGGAATACCTTCAAGAACCACCGATTCTGATGCCTCCGGTTAAAGAAAGACCTTTGATATTATACTTAACAGTGATAGACAATTCAATGTGGTGTGTGCTGGGGCAGCATGACGAGTCTGGTCAAAAAGAGCACGCAATATACTACCTTAGAAAAAAGTTTACCGACTGTGAGACAAGATACTCACTGCTCGAGAAAACTTGTTGCTCTTTGGCATGGGCTGCTCGCCGACTAAGACAGTACATGTTAACCCACACTACTTTGTTGATATCTAAGATGGATCCAATCAAGTATATCTTCGAGAAGCCCACTCTCTTCGGAAGAATAGCGAGATGGAAGATGATCTTAACTGAATACGATATACAATATACAACCCAGAAAGCAATCAAGGGGAGTGTATTGGCTGATCATTTGGCTCATCAGGCTGTGGATGACTACCAGTCTATAAATTTTGAGTTCTCGGACGAGAATATTATATTGGTGGCTGACTACGAAGAACCTGGACCGGATGAAGGACCCGAGGAGGGATCTCGATGGAATATGGTTTTTGACGGAGCTTCGAACGCACACGGTAATGGCATTGGCGCCATAATCATATCTCCTGAGGGATGTCATACTCCTTTCATTGGCCGATTATGTTTCAACTGCACTAACAACATGGCAGAGTATGAAGCCTGCATTATGGGTCTCAAAGCTGCTATCAACCTCAGGATCAAGTTCTTAAATGTCTTTGGGGATTCAGCCTTGATGATAAGTCAGATCAAAAGCGAATGGGATACGAAGCATCCTAATCTCATCCCATACAAAGAGCACGTATTGACATTGCTCCCACACTTTGAGGAGGCAACCTTTGAACATTTCCCATGAGAGGAGAATTAGTTAGAGGACGCGCTAGCTACCATATCTTCTATGTTCAAAGTCAGGTGGGACAACGAAGCTCCCCAAATCACCATTGAAAGGTTGGATGAACCAGCGCACTGCTGTGAGATTGATACTGAAGAGGTGGCAGACAAACCCTGGTTTCATGAATTAAAGAAGTACCTCAAGACTCAAGAGTATCCCGAAGGGGCATCTGTCAATGATAAGAAGTTTCTGAGAAGGTTCGCTGCGAAATTCTTCCTCAATATGGAATCCTCTACAAGCGCAACCATGACTCTACCTTACTGCAGTGTGTAGACAAGAGCGAAGCAGATAGGATTATGACAGATCTACATCAAGGTACCTTCAGAATCCATTCAAGTGGACATACCATGGCTAAGAAGATCCTACAGGAAGGATACTACTGGTCCACTATGGAAGCAGATTGTTATCAGCACTCCCGAACTTGTCATAAGTGCCAAATCTACGCTGATAAGGTGCATGTGCCTCCGGTTCCTTTGAACGTCTTGACAACTATGTGGCCCTTTATAATGTGGGGCATTGACATGATCGAAGAAATCAGGCCTACCGCTTCCAATGGACATCTCTTCATCCTGGTGGCCATTGATTACTTCACAAAATGGGTTGAGGCGGCCTCTTTTACTACTGTGACCAAGAACGTCGTGGTGCAGTTTATCCGACATAATCTGATCTGTCAGTATGGTGTGCCAGAGAGAATTATTACTGACAATGATACAAATCTCAACAACACGATGATCACCGAGCTCTGTAAACAATTCAAGATACATCAACATAACTTTTCTCCCTACCGGCCAAAGATGAATGGCGTTGTCGAAGCGGCTAACAAGAACATCAAAAAGATTATACAGAAGATGAAGGTGACATACAAAGACTGGCATGAGATGTTACTATTCTCTCTTCATGGGTACCGTACCTCAGCACGGACGTTGACAGGGGCAACACCCTACTCTTTGGTATATGGCATGGAGGCAGTCCTACCCATCGAGCTCCAGATCCCGTCTTTAAGGATTATGAAAGATACGATTTTGAATGAAGACGACTGGATCCAGACTCGACTTGATCAACTAAATCTGATCGACGAGAAGAGACTTACTGTTGTCTGTTATGGTCAGACATATCAAAAGCAGATGATCAAGGCTTTCAACAAAAAAGTCAGACGTCAGGAATATCAAGTGGGGGATCTAGTAATCAAGTGCATCATACTGCCGCAAGGTGATCCCAGGGGAAAATGGACTCCCACATACGAAGGGCCATTTGTGGTTAAAAACATTTTCTCGGGTGGAGCTATAATTCTAACCACCATGGACGGTGACGACCTTCCTCACCCTGTCAATATGGACATAGTGAAGAGATACTACACATGATAAAGAAACCCGCTAGGTTGACTGGCCTAGGAAAAAATAAGGGCTTCCCGGTGAACCAAAAGGGTTCGGGCAAAAATAAGGGATGAAAATGAAAAATTTGTACACCCGGCAAATCGAAAACCTGAAAAGGCGGCTTGGGAAACAAAGGGCATCCCGGTGGACTGAAAACCCGAAAGGGCAGTCCAGGAAAAAATTAGGGATGTAAAGCGTATCACTATGTCCCATTGAATTACCTTGCGATCAGTCCTCAGTATCAATTATCAAACTCGAACGACACCAATCAACCTAATCAACTTCGGACAAGCAGCAAAGTGATGATACACTCGAAGACGTAGGGGCAATAGCAGAATTGGAACCCAATGGGATTGTTGTACATATCTGTTTTCTTTTTATACAATATTGTCTAGCTTCTATTTTTACGGCGGCGTTCTCTTACTAGAGTGTCGGTCTCCTTGTACAAAAAACGCCTATTACAAGCCAACTTCGAAAATCAATACAAATCATTTTTACAAAACTATGTGTTGTTTCCTTTTTAGTTTTGTTTTGCAAGAACGTCCAATGATTTATTCTTGACATATGCATTTGAATATGATTTCTTCTCATAAATATTTACATAAGAAACGAAAAGACAATTGCTCGTAACTTAAGAAACATGGGCAAAAAAACCAGAAATGTCAAACCCGACAGTTACTCTGTCCAGTAGGTACCAGGGCAGAGACAACTTTGGAGCACAGTCATCAGTGCATACGACATTGTAATATCTAACCTCCCCAGCAGAGTTTCTAGTTCTGTGATACGGTGGAAGAACCAATTGTTTAATACTAGTTTTTATGTTTGTGTTCACAAATGTTACGGTAAGCAAGAGTCGCCATCGACTTTTCTTTTATCCAACAAAGGAAAGGGTGAAAAGAACATAAAAAGACTTTTTCGAGATGTTTTTTGAGTAAGGGGGGTAGATTATGGAAAGGGAAGGTGTTAGCACCCTTTCCATCTGTTGTTTTCCACGGGCTCTTAGAGGTTTTCTCATTTTTAAAATACCTTTGTGCTTTGTGTGTTTGAAAATGCTTTGAAAAACTCCTTGGTATGGCGAACTTTGTAATGTTTCTCGTGGTAGTGGAGAAAGTATTAAAGTGTTTTGAAATTGTTTTTGAAAAGTAGTTTTTGTGTAAGTGCAAAACGTTTGAGAAAACTTCTAACAACTATCTACTTTATTACTCGAAAAGGGTCGTTCTTTTCCTCTTTTTCTTTAGACAATGCTATCCTACTATTAGTGAGTAGGTAGCCTTAGTCGTTGGATGTTTGAGGGACATCGAAAGGGACGTACAATCACTAAGGAAACTGGGCAAGATCTCTTAGTGACTGTCGTTAAGTCTAGAGATTACTAGTCCCTCGATAACCCTCTCGACTGTTGCCTCGGTATAAAAGTGATCTTAGGGCTTTAGGACAATTACTAAGAGATATTGCCCAGTTGCCTTAGTGACCATACGTCCCTTTCGATGTTCCTCAAACATCCAATGACTAAGAGTACCTACTCACTAATAGTAGGATAGAATTGTCTAAAGGAAAAGAGGGAAATAACGACCCTTTTCGAGTAATAAAGTAGATAGCTGTTAGAAGTTTGCTCAAACGTTTTGCACTTACACAAAAACTAATTTGCAAAAACAATTTCGAAACACTTTGTATACTTTCTCCACTACCACGAGAAATATTACAAAGTTTGCCATACCAAGGAGTTTTTCAAAGCATTTTCAAACACACAAAGCATAAATGTATTTTAAAAATGAGCAAACCTCTAAGAGCCCGTGGAAAACCACAAATGGAAAGGGTGCTAACACCTTCCCTTTCCATAATCTACCCCCTTACTCAGAAAACATCTCGAAAAGGTTTTTTTTCTGTTCTTTTCACCCTTTCCTTTGTTAGATAAAAGAAAAGTTGGTGGCGACTCTTGCTTACTGCAACATTTGCGAATACAAATGCAAAATCCAGTATTAAATAGTCGGTTCTTCCACCGTATCACAAAAATGAAAGCATAAAAATAAACACCCAAAGAGAAGAAAATAAGAGCTAAGAGCAACTCCAGGATAGACCAGCAATTGGTCGATCTATCTCTAGTGAAGTCGCCAGCTGAAACAACCGACTGAAAATCATCAAACAATAAAGTCACCATTGAACGTCTTTTATCCCACATGAAGGGAAAGGTAAACATCAAGAAAACCTGAGAAGGGAGAAGTCACAGTTTTGCGACTGAGAGATCAGGTAAGGGAGTATGTTACGTGAGGGGAAGGTATTAGCACCCCACATGCCCGTAGTACTCTATGGTATCCACTTTTGTTATCTATCTTATAGGTGTGTCTAATCTATCCTTACTGTACTACTGAGGTAGAATGCATGCAAAAGAAAAGATAAAATAATGTAGGGTAAATAAAGTTGTGCTTGCTTGGGCCCTACCCCAATGCTTACATATCCTTTTTGAGGAATCAGAGTTACCGTAGTTCAGCTCACATGTTTTGTTTGTTTTGTGTTTTTTATGAATAATGTTAATTCCGCCTTCTGCCGCAACACGACCTTTGCAGACTCACGCATTGGCACAGAAGTAAATTAACATGTCCTTACCTGAAAATAGTTCTGAGTTACATCCTCAAGATAAGATGCCATGTTTGATTGGTTCGGTTTGGTTACCTTGAAAAAGGGTTTAAGAGTGATTAGCACGTTTTAGGATTTTCTAAGAAAAACAAAGTGTCAGTTCTAATGCACATGCAAAAACGGAAGAAAAGAGTCTACGGGAGACTAGCCTATTTATAATCCTAATGTTATCATACAATGGTGGTCCTAAGATTTGGATTAACAAAAGGGAAACGTCTACCTAATGTTAGGAAGCGTGGTTCGTAACCTAAGGTCTAACTTGTATCCAAAAGGAACAAACACATCCTAAGGAACATAGTATAGAAAGCAAGTGAGCAAACAAGCTCGAAAGAGCGCACATATAAAATGGTAAATAAAAGAAGCTAAATGCTTTAGTCAAGGGGAGTGTATCACCCGAGACAAACAAGCGGGAGTCGAATATAAAAGAAGATAAATGCTTTAGCTAAGGGGAGCGTATCACCCGAAGTAAACAAGCGGGTATAGGATGTAAAACAAAAATGTGATATCCAAAGTGACTGAACACCTAACCAAGATATATAAGATTGAGGTAGGCGACAAGAGGAAATATGAACAATCACGGAGTATCAGCATCGGCCAATGAGAACTCCTGACAAGGTGTGGGGTTCGATTGGAAAACCATTTTCCACTTGACGACTCGATAACGAGAGTAGGCACAACTTCGAAGCATCGTGGTGTATCACGAGCTAAGGATGACACAGACGAAATTGCAGGGGTTGATTGCAAAAACTTTCTACTCGCCTCCTTTTGAGGACTTATCATATGAATATATGTGAGCACAAATGTAAATACACATGCAAAATACCTACTTCAAATGTAGGGTTTTAAACAAACACAAGTAGCAAACAATGGCACATAATACAAAATTACCCTAAACGAGTCTTTAAATAAACCAGAGGGGTTCCTTACATGATCAGCAACAGAGACCCCCGTCATACATATCTACCCTACTTCTCATGGCAAGGAAAGTAATAAAGGAATGCAATAAAGATGTGGATGGTAAGCTACCAATCAAACGTAAGTTCGTTAACCAACAGACAAAAGCAAGGAGAAGCAAGGAATACATGGAGCAAGCTTCACTAAGAAAAGCAGAAGAGTTAGAAGTGATATCCAATAATGATCAAGTGCGAAAATAAATTTCAATTTGCAAAAGCGTCGCATAATCAGAATTCCTACACAAGGAAACAATACAAGCAAAGCAATATCAGGACAATCGCAAGTAAAGAATATCTCTCATGAAATTAGAAATAAAGCATGTCACATCAGAAGCGAGCATAAGCTGAGCGTTTTCAATAACATAACCACCGCTACATTATATGATCGAAAAACAATACCATGTACCTTGTACAAGTTAACAAACTAGTCAAAAGTAACAAGGAAAGCAAACCGACAGAGAAAATGCAATAAGAAAAAGGCAAAAAATCATTGTTTCTGCTTGGGTAACCGGTTACCATAACTGGGTAACCGCATTACCTTATTGAGGTAAAAAAAAATCAGGAGTTTCTGTTTTCGGTAACCGGTTACCATAATTGGGTAACCGGTTACCTTATTAAGGTAACGAAAGTGCTGAAGTTTCTGTTTTGAGGTAACTAGTTACTATACTTGGGTAACAGGTTACCGCGTGCTAGCAAGCAGTTTTTCCAATGCTTTGAGGCTTGTAGCACAAGGCTTGGGCATTTTGCAACACATTCAATGATAAAATCATAGTTTAAGCATTTAATCAAACACATAATCTTCACAATTTCAACACATGATTTTTGTATGATTCAAGATCCAAATTATGTTATGCATGAATGATCAAGAATCAACTAGCATAATCTCCATAAAACACTAAGCTTTATTTTCTTGAATAATTACTTTCATGAAAATCGCTTAATTCAATAAGCACTTATTTCAACTATCTAATTCCGAATTTGTACGACATGATTCCAAATCAATTCATATCTTCACACTTGGAATCAATTTCACAATTCAATTCTTGAATCAAAACTTGATTCAAGGATTTCCAAAAGTGATTATTCAAGAATCACTTATTTTAAAAATGGTTAAATAAAAAATTCTCACCGATAGCAATGAAGAGGAGTCTTAGGTATAGATATCGCAATGATCGGATCAAAGATCAGAGAAGAATTTCCTTTGATTCTTGAAAAGTTGTTGAAGTTGTTGTTGTGTTCTTGATGAAAGTTAAGAGAACCTTGAGCTTGATCTTGGAGAAAATAGAGAGAGGGATTTTTGGTGTTTTTTGTTTAATCTTGAATTATGAATATTTTCTTATCTTTTTTCTTTTTAAGTTTATATAGTGTGAGCAACTTTGGCCTTGGACGTGCCATTGGATATGGCCTTGAGTTGACAAAATAATCCCAACATGCCCACAAAGTGCCATGTCACCATCCATAAGGAATCTCGATTCGGTTGCAAAATAGAAAAAATATATAACAACTTTTTTTACAGTTTCCGAACAAACGACTTATTCGGACGAACGACGATTTTGTTATGATTTTTTGAAGTTTCGCCTCAGATGAAAATATTTTCTGGTTCAGTATTTTCAGTGCGTCACGTGTAAAATGGACAACAGAAGGAAGCCATCGGAGTGCCGTTTACATTTGGAACCTGAAACCAAACCGTAGTAGACAAAATTTGTGAACCAACGCTTCTGTACCCAACATGATACAATAAAAATTGATCGAGTTATGATTTTTATAATATCGAAGAACGGTATAACGGAGATTTGGTTCAGCACCAAAATTTCTTCAATAACTCAAAATTACCGGCCATTTCCTTACAGAATCAGTCTTTGGTAATAAAATATGGAATGTAGGTGACGTCAAGATGAAATATTTGCAAAAAGAACGGGTCCGAAACAACAAATAAGGAGTGAGTTATGAGTTTTCTAGTGTCCATAAACTGCATCTTCAACATACTTTTTCCATTGTTTTTTCATAGAACGCCTTCAGATGATCCAAACGTTACGAGGCTTTCCTTGGGGAATTTTCTCTCGGCTCGAACATATGAAATGAAGTACACATCAACATGATTATTTTGATATAAGAACCAACCCAAGATGACAAAGCAGATCGAAGTTACGAATTTTTGAATATCCGCAAGACGAGTTGAATCAGTATACCGTCTTCAAAAGATTAATGTTCTTGGAGGGTTTTCTTCATAGAATTAGCCCTTGATATGAACATGAGAAGTGATAAGAAAAACGAGACGTTCTCAATTCTCAGAGAATCAACTAAATATATTGAATCAGATGCAGATTATTAATTTCCAAACGTCGCAAAAATAAATAACCAGTCAGAATTCCAATACCGCTTCAGGGAAACCAAATTATTTAGAGATCTTTTGTAAACAATTGACTTCCGGCTTGAATGCGTGAAATGAAGCAAATACCAAGACGATTATCATTCTTGGAGAATTAGTATAAAACAATAATTTGGTTGCAAGTTGCAAATTTCTGAGCTTAAACCTAGGAAACACCATTTTTGGTTCACATCCATATTTTGTGTAGAAATCTGCGTATGTGTAGTGTTTGTGTCAGAGCGTAGCATTCTAGACTTAGACAAAAGTTTACCACTTCTCAAATTTATACACACACTAACTATAAAAAACTTTATGAACCTACACGCAGAAATATTAGCACAGTCCCACCGGGTGTGCCAATTTGTTTACCTCTGGATTTGGTAAACAACGTTGGTCTCTTGAAAACAAATTTACGTGCGAGATCGACTAGGGAATCTCAGAGGATTACCTCAGTTCACGCGTGTAGTCAAAGTGTTTTCAAAAAGGATGCGTTCGACTGGAGCCAAACGTTTTATTGCAAAAGATAAGGACAAAAAGACAAAGTAAAGGAGCCGAAAAGCGTTTTAAGTTGTAAAATATAATGATATAACATTAAATAAAGTTGTAAAGTAGGTTAGTTCAAACATAAATTGCCTTTGCCTGACTCATTTAGCTTGTTCGCATGGTTACTTTGAGTGACCAGCGTGCATGAATGTGAAAAGTTTGACACTTTACAAAAGTGCACAAAGTGCTTTATTTATAATACACATAAATAACTACTTTCTAAGTGGGCTTCGTTTCCTTGCATGCCGCGTGTTCTTCGTAATTTCCCCTCACGAACCCACGTTCTCTATTGTAACTTCTCTTTATGAACTCACGTTCTCCATTATGGTCGAATCCATGTTCTCCCTCCATAACGTTTTGCCTTTACAGTTTTAGGAGCTTATGGACATTTTAACTCTTTTGGGCTTCTCACCTCCTTGAGCCCAATCCATTCACCATGAACTTTTCTTTGGTTGACCGTGCTTATGAAACCTTGGTCGCCTGCCTCTGAAATGCTCTTAAAAGAGTCTTTTTGACTTTTGGTTTGAATTTCTCTCTTTATGAAAATCCCAGTCAATAATTGAAACTTCAAAAAGAAGCAATAAAACCTCAAAAATTATTAAATCATTTCTCAAATTTTGAAAACCAAACAAAATCTAAAATAAATGAGGTCTAAGACAATCAAAAATCTAGGAAAACTCAAAAGAACATGAAAATATTTTTTTGTGAATTTTTAGAGTTCCTAAATTGGAAAAAATTAATTTTATACTAAAACTATATAAAACAAGACCAAATAAAACACATTAAACCAAATAAAATGGGAAAACTATAAAATAAAATAAAAATCATATTTAGAAAATATACTCAATTATCTTCCAGTCTATATATATATATATATATATATATATATATATATATATATATATATATATATATATATATATATATATATATATATATATATATATATATATATATATATATATATATATATATATATATATATATATATATATATATATATATATATATATATATATATATATATATATATATATATATATATATATATATATATATATATATATATATATATATATATATTTGTATTTTTGGATTAATAAAAATATTTTAAATAATTAAAGAAAACCAAAGAAATAATTTGTAAAAAATAAACAAAGTAAAAAAGAAATACGTAAATTTATTGGTCAATGTTTCAACATTTGTTTTAGTTTCAGGCCCCACATACTATGACCAACCAATCAAAATGCAAGCCAATGATTGGCCACTACGAGACAAACAACATGATCATCCAGTCAAAACGCGCCGTGTGGCATTCATAAACCCAGAAAATATTAAACCACGCCCTAGAACCCGTGTTTTGCAAGGTGTTTTATCCTTCAGATTTCTCTCAAAATACTTGATGAAATTAAAAAGTGTAAACACCAAAGTTGTAGATCTCAAGAAGATCTACAACTTTGGTTCAATTGTTTTTGAAAATGTTGAGATCTGAGAGAGAAATCTGGGCAAGAAGAACGCATAAAATCACTTTGCACACATTTTTTCCAGATCTAAAATCTCAAAATGCAGCAAGTATCAATGAAAAATGTTCTAAATAGAGATACTCAATAGCAATATAAGAACAACATCATGCCATTTTCAGATCTAAAAACGCAAAATCTATGGTTTAATGAAGTTACCTAGCGGAGAAAGAGTCCACTGCCCTCTTGTGCTTGAGATGAAAAGATAAAACCATAAACTTTGATTGATTATTCTTACTGAAGCTCAAATAAAGAGCTTAGTGGTGGAGTTTCTTTAGAAACTTGTTTGCTTGAAGAGATTTGAAGAAAATGCAAGAATAGAGATAATTTGTAGGGAGCTTAATGCTCTTTGCGTGTGTGTGTGAGTGAATGAAGGAAATGGTTCACTTATATAGAGCCTCAAAGTGGGGGTAGAGAGGTCATTACAAGCTTAGAGCCGTTGGAGGGTATTTTTGGAAGAAATTGCATAATTATGCATTGGCCATGAAGCATGCATTTTATGTAGAGATAGGGAGGCCTTTGCTGTGTTTTGTTTATCTTGTGGGGTCAAAATCACATGGGCAAAATATTTTACAAGTTAGTGGAGTGTGGAGAGAGAAATAGAGAAATGGCTATTTTTGGCAAATTTTGGTTATTTTGCACAAAATTGGTATAATTGCATGCATGACTGTGAATAGAAAGTTTTATTATCTTGTACAGGACCCAAATGACATATGGGCTTGATTAGAGTCAACAAGAATGGTTAGAATCAGAGAAATCAAGAAATTGCAAAATTTGACTTGGCAAATTTCAATAAAATGCAGTCCCAACCTAAAGGGCATAACTTGATCAATTCTTTGAATAAATGGAAAAACTTGTACTCTTTGGAAAGGTCTTAAGATGTTCTACAACTTTCATGTTGGAAGTGTTCACATTAGAATCCATTAAAGTCATCAAAATTGGCCAGGAAAATCTGGAATATTGAGAAATGGCCTATAATCTTCAAAAGTAACCTATAATTCTTTGCTCCATAGCTCTCAAAATAATTACTTTTTGGGCATGAGACCACATTGAAAAAGTTGTAGATCTTATTTTTCTCTTTCCTACCATGTAATGTTTACAAATTTTTAATAGGAAATGAAGAAGTTATGAATTTTTGAAATTCAGCCTTATGACTTTCCACACTTAGAAAAATTCCAAGTTTCACCAAGATACCTTCATGAACAAGTTAAATCCAAAATCAATATTTCTCTTGAATTTATTCAATCGTAGGCCATATGATGTTGAAACATGATCATTGATCTCAACTTTGACCAAAAGTCCACTCGGTCAACAATTGACTTTTGCTCAAATGACCAAATAATCAAAATTAAGCAACTGAACTTCAAACAATGCCAACCAAGGGTCCATAATCCATATGAGAATTCCTTAATATATATACAAGTCATTTAGGACCAAGTTTCTCAATAAAAATGTCAGAAAATTCCTTTGTCAAAAAGTTGGCTTTTCAATCAACTAGGTCAAAATTTCAACAATCATCCAATGCAATGCTTTGAGTGTACTTGATACCTTAGGCCATTGATTAATCATAGAAACCAAGGCTTGATGAAAATTAAGCTCATAGATTGAAAGGGGCCAAAATCCTAATTTCTGATTGAATAGCTTAAGATATGGTAACTGAGAATCAAACCCTAATTTCTCAAAGATTCTTGAGAAGTCCAAGGAGCCAATGAACTTGAATCAATAAGAAACTCATGAACATGAGATCGCATACAACTTGCCTTGATAAACTCAATCTCTTGGTTGATGGATAATCTTGAGCCAAGAGAAACCCTAAGAACCTTGATCCCATGAGTGTAGAAATGAATATGCCCTAATGGTAAGTATACGAATGCAATGCAATAAAACAGATTAAAAGATAAGGGTAGGACAAATTTGGGGTATGAAACCCATCAAATCCATATGAATAAGTTCCAGAACTCTTGAGGTGGTATGGTGTTGAAGCTTTTGGTGTGACATCTTGGTTTGCTTTTCAATTTGACATTCTCCACAGGTTCTTGTTAACCCATATTTTGTGAGTTAATACATGATTCTACTTTTTATTAATTAGTACTTTAATTATTTTAATAGTTGTAATTTCTTGCATTTTAGTAGTTTTTATTTGTTTATCTTGGAGCACAATATCTGCTCCATTTTTATTATTAATGTTTGTTTTTGTAAGTAAAAGGGTAGCAACGTCGAGTTGGGGCAAGACTGCAGTGGTCTGTTGCATGGAGCATAAGCTGAAGAAGTTAGAAGGACGTAGAGAAAAAGGAAAGATTTGTTGCCAGAAGCTAGTTGATAAGGATAGCGTGGAAGGAAGATAAATTGGAGGAAACACTTTGTTATGCTGAAAAAGAGGAAGAAACAATTCAAATTCAAAGCACAAAGATGTAGGCTCTAGAGGACAAAAATGGGTACAATAGTAAACTCTACAAAGGACAATGCATCGTTTGCACCTGCTGTGGAAGTCTGCCACCATACTTTGTCTCCCACCATGGTCTCCTTGTACAAAGTTCCTCGTTGGTTAAGCAGCTGAGGTTATGCTTTGGCACTAATTTTTGTATGGGCTTTATGTGATTTCCTCATATTAGGCCCATGATCCAATGCAACACAAATCCTAAACCTTGGTCTATAATTAGAGTTGCAATGAGAAATGAAAGAGGAGTTCAACTGTTTCAAGAGAAAAAACACCAAGAGTTTGAGTGTGTGGATAGTGGAGTGTGCAAAAGTTTCTCTCCTCATCCAATCCTATACAAACTGATGAGAAGTGGCGCGACTGAAGATATCTCTTAAAGAATAGCCATCTCAAGTCATTTTCCAAGTCTCTCTTAGGTTTATATCTTTTCTTCATTTATTGTTTAAGAGATATTTCTATTGAGAACCATGTTTGTAGCTTGTACTCAACTCATTATGAGCTAAACCTTTTGTATTTAAGCAATGTGAAGTTAATATTAAAGTGTTTTCATGTTATATGACGTGTGGTTAAGTGACTCTGTTGTACCCCAAAATTTGCCCTCCCATATTTCTCAAAATATTTCAAGAAAAATTCACAAGTCCAACCCGGCGCGTCATATTCATATATTCTTTCGCCAAGATATCTCTGATAACGTATTCTCAAATTCAGGTTCGGCTCAAGAGTCAATTCTTTAAAGAAGGTATCCGAATGTGAGTTTTCTCGAAGAAATATGGTGAAAAAGTGTGCTGAAAATGCAGCTTTTACGCGCTAAAAAATTCATAACTTGAAGATCGTGCCTCGTTTTGAACCCATTCCAGTGGCCAAAATTCCGTCTTGACATTATTTACGTTTTCATCTCTCACGGCTGGAAGCCAATTTCGATCAGAAGGTCTTCAAAAATGTGGATTTATCAAGTATTTTCGTACAGAAAATTTGTGACAGAAGTTTATTTGCGTCATGTTCAGAAAATCATAACTTGGTCGATTTTCATCGTATCGAGCTGGTTCCGGCGCCAAAGTTTCACAAATTGAGTTGGCTACATTTTCACAGAAGGTATTGAGTTCAAACGGTATTCAAAAGGCCTTCATTTCTTGCTCAGAGTGCATGACACGCTGAAAATCCTGAATGCTGAATATTATTTCATCTGGGCCGAAACTTCGAAAATTCATAACTCGGTCAATTTTTATCGGATTGAACTCATATTTTTACACAAGGTCACTGACTCATAGATCTACAACTTTGCTTCAAAAGTCGAGACCAAATTATGCACCGATCAATACCAGTTTTTTATTGAAGAACGTGTCAGAGTCGACACTGGAGCCCAAAATAAGTTTGTCTGAGCTGAAACTTCAAAAATTCATAACTAATTCACCGTTTATCCGATTGAACCGATTTTCAGACAGGAGTTAGTTCTTGATGTTGGCTACATTTTGTTTTCATATTTCAACTTCAAAAATTGCACTTAAGTCCCTGCGATTTATCCTGGAAAGTGACGAACTCAAGTAAACATTGGAGGCCCAATTGCACATTCAAAGCCCATTTTCTTTACCCTAATTTCCATTATATAATCACCTTCTTTTCACACAAACTAGAGAGGAGAAAAAAGAGAGAAAAAACCTTGCCACAACACTGTTAGAATATCAAATTCTTTCAAGAACCCTAAAACCTTGAAATCCTTATTACAAATCTCTCTCTCACTACAAACAAGCCATCACAGTTACAAACCAACACCTCACTACTTCTTCAGTAAGGGTAAGGCTGGTTTGATCTCCATGATCAAAAGGGTATAATCATTCATACATGCCATATTGTGCCTAAACATTAAATTTCTTCATATATTGGCTTTATTTGCATTTTATGATTTTATTTAATGTGTTCATGAGATTCAACACTGCAGATTTAGACAGGATCCCATGCAGGTTCATTAAGGAACGTTGAGGCCAAAAGCCAAATGGCCAAAAGCCAAAAGCCAAATGCCAAATGGCCAAAAGCCAAAAGCCAAAAGCCAAAAGCCAAATGGCCAAAAGAACAACTTATGTATGACACCAATACATGGCGAGACAGACATCTTGAGAAGATTAAGGAACGTTGAGGCCAGAACACAAATAGCCAACAACCAGAACACAAATGGCCATGAAACCCAATCTAATGGCCAAAGAATGCAGACCACGGTACTCAGGAGTCAATGAACACGCACGTGATGCCAGAAAGTCAAACAAGGCTTTTTGTCTAATGGGCCAGAATACTTCAAAAAAACCTCCCCTTGGGCCTGAAACTCCCCTTGGTTTGCATCCTTTTTAATTTTATTTTCTTTTCTTTTCTAATTTTTTTTTAATTGTTTTAATTGTTTTTTTCACCATAAAATAATTTTCTATAATAAAAACAAAAAAAAAAATCAAAAAATACAAATATATTTAATTATTATTAATTTCATCACTAACCTATTTTTTGTAAATAAATGTCAAACCATTAATTAGATTAATTTAGGTTTCAAAACTTTAATATTTTTCTTAACAAATTAAAATATGTAGAAATTAGGGTTTCTTAACTTTTCATCATTTTTTTCTTAAATAATTTTATCATCATTATTATTATTATTAATTATTAAATATTTTGTAAATAAACATGTATATTAAATATTTAGTAAATTAGGTTAAACTTTAATCTTTTCTCAAATAATTAAAAATAACTTAGAATTAGGGTTTCTTTTAATTTTAATTTTAATTTTCTTATTTCATTAAATACAAAAAAAAACCTAAAAAACACTTCTTTTCTTTTATTAAATAATTAATTAGCTTTCTAATTCCATTTAATTTCAAAAGGGTCAAACGCCCTCGAACATTCTATTTTCTATTCTTTTCGCGCATTTATTCTTATTTTTCTTGTAAATATTATGTAATTGCTCAAGCCATGTAATAGTAATTAGGAATTTATTTATTTTCCTCATTTTTTATTAAAATGGGTCTTTGTTAATTTGGCGATGTATAGACCCGCGCCTTGTAATAGCGTAGGATTTTACTTTCCGCATTTAAATTTCCGCACTTTTAAATTATAATTGCATGAAAGAATGTATGGCCTAAATTAAAAACAAGCGTAGATCCCCATGATACATGTACAAGATAAAACATAACATGAAAATAACACACAAATTCACACACCACTCTTAGGGTACGCCTCACTGTTGCCTTGCCCTCGAAACGTGGTCGTCGAGTATAGGACGTTTTAGTAAGTCCTTATGTCCATGACATGATCCAGTTGCCTCGAAACGGTTGCCTCGGAATTAAAAAGGATCAATGGCATAAGGGTAGCTTCTAAGGTGTCCTACTGTTGCTCTGGTAACCACACATGTCCCTCATAATCGAATTGACCCGAACACCTCCAACGGTGGTGCTACCTACCTCTCAATGGTGGGATGGCACTACCTTAAGGACATTTACACAGCCTAATTCCTTAGGGTAGGTGGATGACTCATAGATACTTGCTCTATTACAAAAGACAAATCAAAAACTCTTTTCACACCGACACTTTTCAAAAAGCTTTCAAAACAATTTTTCAAACACTCTTGAGGACTGATACAAGAGTCGATCTGAAATTTTTAAACGAAGCTTTTTCAAACCCACTCACACTTTGAAAAGCAAACACTTTTGAAAACACAAATGAGCAAGTATCTAAGAGCCCATGGATAACCATGGATAGAAAGGGTGCTAACACCTTCCCTTTCTATAAATATACCTCCCGAACCCGATAAACTATCTCATAAGGAATTTTGCTGTGCTTTTGTCCTGTCCATGTTGGAGAAAATAAAAGACGGTGGCGACTCTTGCTTCCGCGACATTTCGCGAACCAGCGTTAAACAGTCAGTTCCAGATCCACCGATCACAGAACTGGCGACTCTGATGGGGAATATTTTAAAGTGAGGTGTACCTTAGGACTAAGATCACTTGTGTTTTCAATTGTCTGAATTGTTTGCTTTAAATTGTGGGCCTGTCTTGGGAGTTCTATAGATCCTAACCCGGATCTGGGGATACCTTCTTAGAAAGTAGCAACAAGGCTGTGAGGGAACTGTGCGGGGTATACCGACATGGTTGAAGTAGTCTGCTACGTTGATGTGGCACTTTGGTGTGTACCGGTAACCCTTGAGTCCAGTCAAGGAGAGTACGGGGCCGCCGCGTGGTGTCGTGAAGCATCAACTGACCTTAGGAACCTTAATTGAACCATCTTGGCCTCTTTAGGGTAGTGAGATAACTGACTTTGGTGCAGTCCGAGGTTGGTTGATACTCGATACTACACTCAATTGAGGGTGGTTTTCTTGGAATATTTCGGTCGCCAGTTCAGTGGCTAAATCGAAAGGATGAACAATGAAAGCAATCCAATGATATTGGGACCCTTAGAACCCGGTTACTTTGATAGGACATGTTTGAGCCCACCAACTTCAAGAGGGTAATACCCAGACCCTATGCTGGCCTAAACTCTAAGGGCTGTGGTGTGACTTGTGTGCTTTCATACTTGACTACTTGCATGCTTGTTATCTGACACTTGAGTTTCTTGCAGGTTTTGTTTACAGTCCTTAATTGGGACTCATAATAGGATTTGCCTACATTATCCCATGCATAGCATAACATTATACCATTGCATACATCCCGCATAAGGACTAATCCGTTTCAAGGATCTCAAGGGCTTGTGATGCAGGTCATGATGAATCAGAATGTCTAGCAAGGGGCAAAGGGGATTTATTTTCCTCTAGCCAGGTTGATGGCTAAAGTCAGGGGCTATGACCCACTGGATATGGTGAGCCTTTGACCCTTGAAGAAGGACTCTCAACAGCATGCAGTTCCTTCAATCAAGCTATCGGATCCCAACTCTAACGATTTTCTTGTTTACCCCGCGAGATCCTTGAAAACATTGCATGCATATATACCTATCATTGCATTACAGGTATCCCTTTTACAGGTTGCTTACCTTCTTTGCTGTTTATTTCAGCTCGCCATCATGAATCCTGAATCATCTACTGAGCAATCCATTAAGGCCCTCCAGGCTCAAAACGCCCAATTCCAGGAGTTGATCATGAGTTTGGCCCAGGGGCAACAAGATCTGAAGACCCTGCTGTTGTACCCCAAAATTTGCCCTCCCATATTCTTCAAGAATTGCAAAGTCAGAGCTGTAAAATTCCCCAAGGGTTGCACAGTTCAAGGGCCTCCTAACAGTCAAAATTAGGGTTTTGGTTCTGATCAAGAAAATGAAGTTTCCAAGGGTCCAATCAAGTCCCACATGCCTATAAATATGGTCAAGTATCCTCATATCAAGTTTCAAGACTTTCAGCTCAAAATTGCACAGTCAAAAACCCTAATTGCACTACAGTCAACTGTAGGAGCAAAATGGTCATTTGACAGTCAAAAGTTCAAATTTTTGGTCAACATCTCATTTTGAAGCCACAAACATCATTTGATCAATGCTTGATCATGATTCTCAAAGCTTGGCTCAAAAATCATCAAGATGCAAAAGTTTCCTTATTTGGACAGTTGAAAAAGTCAACTGTAAATTGACCAGGGCATAACTTTCACATGGATTATCAGAAAAATTCCATCCAAAGCTCATTTTGTAGATAATGACATTTCCTACAACTCCTCTTCATACTTCAAGTCCAAGAAATGCTCTCACAAAAAGTTATCAATTTCAACATTATAGGTCATTTTCAAAAGTCAACAAAAAGGGACTTTAAGTCAAAGGCCATAACTTGAGATTGGTAAATCAAAATGACATGTGACCAAATACATTGGTTAGAGGACTCAAAGAACTTTCCAAAATGTCCAAGAACATGAGCAAATCTTAAAAATTGAGCAAGTTATGCCTTGTGGAAGTTGGGAAATGTTTGGATATTTTGAAAAGTCAACATTGATTCAAATGACCTAAAATTGCTAATGGGCCTCTTTTTCTTCCACAATTCATTATCCAAGGGAAGTTTTTCTTCATTTTTTATTTATTTATTTGGATTTTTATTATTAATAATTCATTTAAATTAATTAAAATACATGAAAAATGCTAAACCTAATGTTTCAAATCTTTTTGTGCATAAAACATCTCAATATTTCGTGCAAATCAGATTAGGGAAGAATTGAAGGTGATTGGATATGATTGAGAGCAAATGTGCATGAAAAGATTGAAAAAATCATGGCTTAAAAATCAAATATCCTATTCATCAATTCATGGATTTTGGATCAATTTTCTTTGACCTAATCACTCATATACATATAAGGATGCAAACCCTCGTGCTCATGGACTGAAAGCTGCACCATATACAAAGAAACAAATTTGAACTTTTTGCTTGAAAACTCAAATCTGAAAACCAAGTTCCAGATCCACCGATCACACCTGCTTTTGAACAAGAAGAAGAAGAGGACGGTGCTGTTCAACCCTAGACGCAAATCTGGGAATGGATCACAAAATGAAGTTGAGCAGACTACCCCATCTGTTGGGAAATACAGTCCCCAAGAAAGGGAGGTTCCTAGTCCAGTGGTCTCCGACAACGAGACCGATTACAATGATGAGCAGTATCCTCCAGATGAAGACAGGTATAAACAATTGGAAGACCGGCTAAGTGCCATGGAGATACAAAAAGTGCCCGGCCTGGACTTCGAGGATCTAGGTCTGTCTTCTGGGGTAGTGATCCCGCACAAGTTCAAAGCACCTGCTTTTGCAAAATATGACGGGGCCTCCTGTCCTAAGTTGCACCTCAGGTCTTACACAAGGAGGATCCAGCCCTACACGGCTGACACGAATCTGTGGATTCACTTATTTCAGGATAGTCTGGCCGGAACTCAACTCGACTGGTTCTATCAACTGAATGGAGCCAACATCCACAGCTGGGAGGACTTGGCCACTGTGTTCTACAAGCGATACCAGTATAATATCGATCTTGCTCCCACGCGTACTCAGCTTCAGGGGATGTATATGGGTACAGGCGAATGCTTCAAAGAATATGCTTTAAAATGGAGGGACCTTGCTGGAAGGGTACAACCACCTCTGACTGACCGCGAGCTCGTCGACATGTTCTTGGGGACCCTGTCTGGTCCATTCTTCAACCACCTGATTGGGAATTCTGCTGCTGGGTTTACGGATCTGATCTTGACCGGGGAAAGAATAGAAGCTGGCATCAAGTCGGGGAAAATACAGAATGGTGACTCCTCGAACACTGAGAAGAAACCATCCAAGAGAGAATCTAGTGCTGTCTATGGCTCAAAAGGGAAGAATAGGTCCGAACACCGCCAAGATGTCAACGCGGTGGTTATTGCAAAACCGGCCGGCGCTCCTCACCGTCACAATCAGCAAAGGGAAGAGAGACCCAAAAGGTAATTCACTCCCCTCGGCATGACCTTGTCACAGATATTGCCACAGTTGCTGGAAACCAAGTTGGTAACTCTCATGGACCCTCCAAAGAATCCCAACAGGACACCTTCAAGGTATAACCCCAACGTTCGCTGCGCTTATCATTCTGACAGCCCGGGGCATGCTACATATGATTGTTGGACTTTGAGAAACAAGGTTCAGGATCTGATTGACGCAAAGGAAGTCCAGCTCGACTCCCCAGAGGCTCCCAATGTGACCACTGCTCCCCTGCCCAAACATGGCTAGGATTGGAAACTTTTGTTCATTTGAATGTTCAGATTGTAATTTTCTTTGATTGTTCAAACATTTTATTTCATGTCAAACTTGGTTATTTCATTAATGCATTACACATGTCTGTTTTGAAGTAATTATTTCATATTCACTATATGCAAACTGTTTTCATATTTTTGTGATGATTAACTCTTGATTGAAAATTCTAAGCCTCTTGAGGGAGGATGACGAAAACGATACCACAATCTACAGTATACTTTTGAACAGACCCCGCTGATGAGGTACAGGCATTGTTTCAATTCCTAAACACTGGAGTTATAAGGAAGATACTCCATCGTCAACCCCTCTGAGCCAAAGAAGTAGGAGTTTTTCTTTTCGAAATTTAAAACCCTTAATCATAACCTGGGGCAGGGTAGTTCTCTCAGTTGATCCAGGTGCATAACGAACGGCACCAAAGAGGTCCTTACAAAACAAAAGACAGTGATGGTTCCGAACAATCATACAGACAGGCAGTCATTACTTCTCAAAATAAAAACCCATAAAGTCAAAACCTATGAAGGAGACTTACAAAACTGGGGCATCCCGCTGACTGTAATTCCAAAAGAAACAGTTCAGGCAAAAAACAGGGATAATAAAATCAAAAAAAGAAGAAAGAGGTCCTACAAACCCTCAGCAAAAAAATGACTTCCTATTCAAAATAAATTGTCAGAATCTGAACCATCACTGGTATATCAAAGCAAAGACTCAAACAAGGTCTAACGCACGATCAACTGAGTTTAGGTTTGAAGAACATCACGAAGAGCGGGTGGGTATAAATATAATTTGAGCCTTTATCCTTTGTTTGTTAAACCGTGAACCAGGCCATGTTATAACCCTAAAAAGTCCTAGCTGAAGCATGGGCTAGTTCAAAAGCATACTGTTACAAAGGTATCCTGACTCCTTAAGGCTCGCAGTAAAATAACGAGTTTGACATCACAGTTTACAAAAGAACTCACTTGTTTTATTAAAAAACTGCATTTTCAAAAACTTCGAAACAGACATAAGCTTTGCATTTTTAACATAACTTTGTTTGCATACGACTATTTGTTTGAACAGCATAGAAGCTTACACGACGAATATCTGATGAACAAAAACACTTCCAATCAAGGGGCACGACATGGTCATGGTCCGTCATCTGGGGCAGTCAAGTCAAGATTCAGAGAATATCTCAAGTGCCAAATAGCCTGGAGCAAATCTCCATCTAGATCACTTGGGGCATTGGACGATCAAACGAAGATCTTCTGGTAGTATGGCAACACTACACTACTGACAGGGGCACCTCCCTACATCCTGAGAGCATGGACATAGTCGAAAAAATACTACGCAAAATCAAAGACCCGCTAGGTCGACTGGCCTAGGAAAAAATAAGGGCTTCCCGGCGAACCAAAAGGGTTCGGGCAAAAATAAGGGATGAAAATGAAAAATTGTACACCCGGCAAGTCGAAAACCTGAAAAGGCGGCTTGGGCAAAAATGGGTATCCCGATGGACCGAAAACCCGAAAGGGCGGTCCAGGCAAAAGTTAGGGATCAAAAGCATACGACTATGTTCCTTCATCTCGTCACTTGCCTACCAGAAGAAGATTTGTCAATCGGCAGTCATCAAGCACCTCTACGGGTACCTTCTCCCGCAGAAACAGGGGCAATAATGAGTTGTCCAAGCAATCTGGGCACGCTGTCCACCGAGATACCAAGGTAAGTTCGGCTAAAGAACACGACTAAGATACCTTCACTCCCTGCAGAGTACGAATGCTCCCCCGACTTTATTCAAAAGGTTATTCCTCACCAGGATATAACTGGGTTATCCTCAGCCAGTAACCACGGAAAGATCGTCCCCGACGAAGTCTTCCTATTCCCCAGCGGAATTCATCAATTCCTTCAATATAACTCGACAATGAAATCCCCAGCGGAGTTATCATCAAATCTCAGCGAAGTATCTCTTCCCACAGAGTAATTCCCCGCAGAGTAATCTCTTCGCCAAGTTTATTCCCCAACGGAGTTATCTTCTCCGACCGGTATTCTTACAATCATCATCCCCAATGGAAACGAAGAATCTCACCCTTCAACATCAGCCCAGGATTTGACTTCCCGGCATCCGTCAAGGATCTATTTTCCTAGACGCAGATACATTCATAAACATCACATTGTTATACATCATGATACATGCATATACGCATCATATCATACAATCTCATGTGTTGAAAAATATTATTGCTTGATCCATATCATGCATTGCATATGACTGACCTTTACCTTTCAGGAAGGATACAGTTAAAAGATCAGCTATGTAGACGAATACAGTCAAAAGAGACCAACCCAGTCAAAGAATACAAATCCAGTTAAATCAATGCCTAAAGATTTCTCTGATCCACTCGTCGTTATAGACACTCGTCGCTATAGACACTCGTCGTTATAGACACTCGTCGTTATAGACACTCGTCGTTATAGACACTCGTCGTTATAGACACTCGTCGTTATAGACACCCGTCGTCATAGACACTCGTCGTCATAGACACTCGTCGTTATAGACACTCGTCGTTATAGACCCTCGTCGTTATAGACACTCGTCGTTATAGACACTCGTCGTTATAGACACTCGTCGTTATAGACACCCGTCGTTATAGACACCCTTCGTTATAGACACTCGTCGTAATAGACACTCGTCGTTATAGACACTCGTCGTTATAGACACTCGTCGTTATAGACACTCGTCGTTATAGACACTCGTCGCTATAGACACTCGTCGTTATAGACACTCGTCGTTATAGACACTCGTTGTTATAGACACTCGTCGTTATAGACATCCGTCGTTATAGACACCCGTCATTATAGACACCCGTCGTTATAGACACCCGTCGTTATAGACACTCGTCGTCATAGACACTCGTCGTTATAGACACTGGTCGTTATAGACACTCGTCGTCATAGACACTCGTCGTTATAGACACTCGTCGTCATAGACACTCGTCGTCATAGACACTCGTCGTCATAGACACTCGTCGTCATAGACACTCTTCATTATAGACACTCTTCATTATAGACACTCGTCGTTATAGACACTCGTCGTTATAGACACTCGTCGTTATAGACACTCATCGTTATAGACACTCGTCGTCATAGACACTCGTCATTATAGACACTCGTCGTTATAGACACTCGTCGTCATAGACACTCGTCGTTATAGACACTGGTCGTTATAGACACTCGTCGTTATAGACACTCGTCATTATAGACACTCGTTGTTATAGACACTCGTCGTCATAGACACTCGTCGTTATAGACACCCGTCGTTATAGACACTCATCGTCATAGACACTCATCGTTATAGACACTGGTCGTTATAGACACTGGTCTTCATAGACACTCGTCGTTATAGACACTCGTCGTTATAGACACTCGTCGTTAAAGACCACCCGTCCATAGAAATAACCTGTCAGTAGAGACAACTCACCAACCTTTCTAACATTACCAGACTCGATTCCTGTATCTTGTCAGGGCACGTCTGAAGAGTTCGAATATCTGATTCCTGTATCTTGCCAGGGTGTATCTGTTGACGACTAACATTACCAGACTCGATTCCTGTATCTTGCCAGGGCACGTCTGAAGAGTTTGAAGATCCGATTCCTGTATCTCGCCAGGGTGTATCTGTTGACGACTATATTCTCTGGACTCGATTCCTGTATCTTGCCAGGGCACGTCTGAAGAGTTTTAAAGATTCGATACCTGTATCCAGCCAGGGCACATCTACATAAAGAGTTTGAAGATCAACTCCTGTAACAGGCCAGGTAATTATTTTCTTTCTCAGGTACGCAAGTTCTCGCTAAGGAATCTCTTACGCGATCAACACCTAGATGGCATCTGTAAGCCCATCCACATACCAACAACCTCCAAATGGCATTTATAAGCCCATTCCCGACAAGGTACTGTCACACTTTCAGATGGCATCTATAAGCCCATCCTCCTATCCACCATCTCTCCAAATGGCATTTGTAAGCCCATTCCCGCCATCACACTGCTAACATGTGAGCGCAAATTTCTGGGCATTCTAGTATTCAATCATCTTCCACCTTTGAATTACGAAAGGCTCTTCAGCCAATCTACATCCTCAGGTCTAAGAAGATTGAACAGGGGCAACTGTTGTACCCCAAAATTTGCCCTCCCATATTTCTCAAAATATTTCAAGAAAAATTCACAAGTCCAACCCGGCGCGTCATATTCAGGTATTCTTTCGCCAAGATATCTCTGATAACGTATTCTCAAATTCAGGTTCGGCTCAAGAGTCTGTAAGATTAAGATTGCGCCTAAGAGGGGGGGGTGAATTAGGTGGTGGTCGATTTTTGACTTATTTTATACTTTCTGGTTTTGATTTAGTGCTTTGAAAACTGTAGAGTGCAGAAAGTAAAGAGACACGGAGAATTATCCTGGTTCCTTCCACACCCCGGAAGTACGTCCAGTCCCCTTGCAAACATGCAAGAGATTTTACTATATTGTTAGAACTTTTACAAGACTCTTCCTAGTCTTATCCACTAAAGAACCTAACAAATAACCAAGAACACCCTCTTGGATTTCCAATAAGTCTAATGAGAACAATCCTCTCAAAAGATACCTCTTGTTTCCAATAATGGACAACAAGGAACAAAAGTAATCTAATACTTAATTCCAACAATCCTGGAAATAAGTTACACTTTGTATGTTTTTATGAAGTATGATTTCTTGAAAGATGTTGATCACATAGAGTGACTTCTTTGAAGTTTCTTCTTTCTTCTCTTGTAAGCAATTCAAACTGTAACACAATGGTTAGATAATGCTCAAAGATTTCTGTTCTTTATATGTGTGAAAGTGCAGAAAATCTTTGTTCTTAAAAGTTAAGAAATATGAAGTTTGAATATTTTACAAAGTTCAGAATTTTATTGCATAAGAGAAGAGTTTTTTATGATTTGAAATATTTTGCAATATATAGTAATCAAGATACCTTTCCAAAAGGACACTTTTCTGTTTGTAAAACTTGACAAGATGCAATGTTTGATCATGCAACTATTGGAGAAAAGGTATGAAGGATATCTTGAAACCAGTTCAGATTTTTCAAAATTTTCAATGTGCAAATCGATTAACATAACATGCAAATCGATTGCACGTGTTTGTAACGTTCAGAATTTCAAAAAATTTGAAGTGTAAATCGATTAGCATGTTGTGTCAATCGATTTACAAGTGTTAAAAAATCAGTTTGTTCTGTGATCAATCGATTTACACAACCTGTAAATCGATTGCTGGCAGGAGCAAACAGTTTTTTTAAAAAACATGTGTAAATCGATTTACACAATATGTTAATCGATTTACAACAGAGAAAAACTTAAAAATTGTTTTGAAATATAATTGAAGAGATGTGGCAAGTGTGTATATCATTTTTGAGCATTTCTAATCAATGTAGTTTAATTGAGAATTGATATACTTGATTGCTTGCCAAGTTCCTTGAAGCTTTGAGTAAATGATGCTTTAAGTTAATTTCCACTTCTTTTCCTTCTTGCCATAGAGCTTGTTTGTCTTTCATCAAACTAGCTTGTTTGTCTTTCATCAAAACTAAAGTTGAGTTGAGGCTTGAGATTACATTCTCCCCCTTTTTGATGATGACAAACCATCTTTCTTTATGAGTTGTTCAGAATTGGAGCAAAAAGTGTTTTCTCCCCCTGAGAAGATTTCTCCCCCTATGGAGAAAAAGATTTGAAAGCTTGCCCTGTTAAGACAATGAAAACAAACAACCATAAAGTGCCATTACATCCTTCTCCCCCTTTGACATTATCAAAAAGAAGGGAAAGATGCAACAAGAAAGTATACCAGAAAGAAATGTATAGGAACATGAATGAAAAACACAAAACTTTCAAAATTATTGAACAAAGTTTTAAAAACACAATACATAAAATGAACAAAATAAAACAAGAAAAAATCCATAATGATACTTATAATAAGAATTTAATAACATTGATCAAGAACATTTTAGAAAGGTCCTTGATAAGGAAATTGTTGTTGAAGAGGTGGTTCGGTGTATTGAGGAGGCGGAGGTGCAGGATTGGTTGGGTCGTATGGAGGGATATGAAGATGTGAATAAATATATGAAAATTGTTGGTTCACATCATTCTGAAAAGCATCTATTCGAGATGAGGAAGAGTCATTTATCTCAGTCCATCGAGCATTGATGTTAGAATTGAGAGAAGCAAACTTTTGCGTCATGAAATCCATAACATCTTGATTTGTTGGACCAGAAGAAGCAGCAGGAGGAGGAACTTCATGGTCTTCTTCATCTGCATTATTACCTTCATCGCCGACAACATCTTCTCCAATGTAAGTGATGGTTTTTGCTTCAGCATTGAAATGAACACCCATCCTTGAATCAACATTTTTGATGGAGATCCTAGTGGTGATTGGATCCATTTCAATCCGCTCAAATCCAGTGAAATCTATATCAAAAGCTGCCATAATCCTTGTAATGAAATATGCATATGGTAGAAAGGTGGCCCTTGCGGCAACTTTTAGCATATGCACCACAATCAATTTTGCCCAATTAACCGGGATTCCATTTTTCCTTGCATAGATGATTTGCAATTCTAGGTCGGTCACTGTACAATGATTCCCTGCTCTAGGAAATAGAATATACACCAGAAAATAGTGAAACAACCTATCATCAATATGGAAATTTCCAGCACTCCATGTGTCCCTAGCTGGAGTAACCCCGCCAAGACTTTGAATCCGCTTGGCACGGTATTCAGATTCTGATAACCTTCCAATGCTATAGAAAAATTCTCGCTTCTGATAGTTTTCCCAAGCAGCATCTTCTGGATCATAGAGGGTACTTCCAGAATATGGAATGTTCAAAATTCTGCCAATAGTTTTGGAATACAGAGGGATTCTTTTTCCAAGGACATATGTATAACATTTGTTGTTGTCATAGCACATATTGCTGTAGAAAATTCTAACCAGATCCGGGTAATAGAAACCATGTGAAGATATTAATGGTTCTAAACCATAAGCAATGAAATCTCTTTGAAACGAGAAGCATTCATCTGGAAAAGTAGATAACATACCAAACTTTGGAGTAGAGATGATTTTCTTTTGAAAATGCTTGAGAAATCTGTCCCGCTGTGGATCCGAGAGGTACTCGAGCATAGAGTTTTCAGATGTTGACGAAGCTTGCTTCTTTCCTTTCTCTGAGGCAGAGGCTTTTCTCTTGGGAGCCATGGATCTTGTTAGGGTTTTGAAAAGAGAGATATAGAGTTCTTTGTGTTGTTATGTGAGAGAGTGTGTTGGTGTTATGAGATAGTTTTGGTGAGTTTAAATAATATAGAGAGTAAGTGAGGTCTTTATGAGGTTTTAATTTGGTGATTTGGTCAAGGTTTCATTGATTGGGCAATAATAAGATGGGAGGTTGAGAGACAATGAATGTTTGACCAATATATTAAAAGCTCATACAAGTATCACATGTTAAACAATAAATTTCATAGAGAGAATACACAGAAAATGCTTCAGATTCTGTGGTAAATCGATTTGCCCCTTGGTAAAATCGATTTACACAGAACATTTTCATAAAAAATAATTTTCGTTCAGTGGTAAATCGATTTACATATTTGTGTAAATCGATTTACACACAAGATTTTATTAAAAGAAATGATTTGCTTCAGTAGTAAATCGATTGACATATGGTGTAAATCGATTTACACAAAAGATTTTATTAAAAGAAATGATTTGCTTCAGTAGAAAATCAATTGACATATGGTGTAAATCGATTTACTTAAAGAAAAAATTTAAAACATCATTATTTTTAACATTTGAAACAATGTCTAACCACATATATATGTACATTAAGGTATAGTTAAGGATTGAGTGCACCTTAAATATCTTGTTCATCGAGGATTCCAAGTTCACGACGAATTTTGAAAAATGAATCCTTTGCAAGTGGTTTTGTGAAGATGTCCGCGAGTTGATTTTGAGTGTCCATGAATGTGATCTCGACATCTCCTTTGAGTACATGGTCTCGGATGAAATGATGTCTGATGTCAATATGTTTCGTCCGGGAATGCATAACTGGATTTTTCGTAATATTGATCGCGCTTGTGTTATCACATTGAAGAGGAATGCATCCAAGGTTTACTCCATAGTCAAGTAATTGTTGTTTTAGCCAAAGAATTTGAGCGCATCCACTTCCAGCCGCAATGTATTCTGCTTCGGCAGTGCTGAGAGCTACGCTTGCTTGCTTTTTGCATGACCATGAAACCAAGGCATTTCCAAGAATGTGACATGTTCCACTTGTACTTTTGCGATCAGTTTTGCAACCTGCATAGTCAGCATCAGAATAACCAACTAGATTGCACATACTACCTTTTGGATACCATAATCCGACGTTGGTTGTTCCTTTGAGATATTTTATTATGCGCTTGACTGCTGCAATGTGAGACTCTTTAGGATTGGCTTGATATCTTGCACATAGGCAAACACTGAACATAATGTCAGGTCTACTTGCTGTTAAATAAAGGAGTGAGCCAATCATTCCACGATACTTAGTTATGTCAATAGAATTCCCTGATTCATCTGGATCAAGATAGGTGCCGGATCCCATAGGAATTGCACTTTCTTTGCTACTTTCCATCTCAAACTTCTTTATAAGGTCTTTGCAATATTTTGATTGGTTTACGAAAATACCATGTTTGAGTTGCTTAATTTGAAAACCAAGAAAGAAATTCAATCTTCCCATCATAGACATTTCAAACTCTCCTTGCATCATAGACGAAAATTCCTTGCACATTTTTTGGTTAGTTGAACCGAAAACAATATCATCTACATCGATTTGTACAAGTAAGGTATGATGATTAACATTTTTTATGAAGAGAGTGGTATCAACTTTACCCTTTACAAACCCTTTTTCACATAGGAATGCGCTTAGTCTATCATACCAAGCCCTTGGTGCTTGCTTCAGCCCATAGAGAGCTTTCTTCAGTTTGAAGACATGATTAGGATGTTTGAAGTCTTCAAATCCGGGAGGTTGCTTTACATAGACTTCTTCATTTATGAATCCGTTGAGAAATGCGCTTTTTACATCCATTTGAAAAAGTTCAAAGTCCAATGAGCATGCATATGCAAGTAATAGTCTTATTGCTTCCAAACGTGCTACCGGAGCAAAAGTTTCTTCAAAATCAATTCCTTCCTCTTGGTTGTATCCTTGAGCAACTAGTCTTGCCTTGTTTCGAGTGATTATTCCATTTTCATCCATCTTGTTTTTGAAAACCCATTTGGTTCCAATGATACGTTTATTTCCTGGATTAGGAACAAGTTCCCAAACTTCGTTCCGCTCGAATTGGTTTAACTCCTCTTGCATGGCAAGGATCCATTGATCATCTTCTAGTGCTTGAGCCACTTTAGTAGGTTCAACTTGAGATACAAACGCCATATTTAAGCATGCATCCTTAAGATTTAGCCGAGTAGATACTCCTTTGCTAATATCTCCAATTATATTGTCAATTGGATGATCACGATGAGTTCTCCATTCTTGAGGAAGATCATCATCATTTTCATTTTGATGTGAAAGTTCATGTGTTTGTTCCGGATTGACCATTTTGCCATCTCTGTAGGAAATCTCATGAGATAGATCTATAGAATCATCATCACAAATAACAACTTCCTCCTTGGAGGTGTTAGATTCATCAAAAGAAACATGCATTGATTCTTTTATAGTTAAAGTTCTTTTATTGTAAATTCTAAAAGCTTTGCTAGAAAGGGAGTAACCAAGAAAGATACCTTCATCCGATTTTTCATCGAACTTACCGAGATTGTCTTTGTATTTGTTAAGGACAAAACATTTGCACCCGAAAATATGAAAGTGAGAGATATTTGGTTTTCTTCCTTTGTAAATCTCATATGGAGTTTTCTTTAGTATAGGTCTTATGATCACGCGATTGCTTACATAACATGCCGTGCTTACCGCATCCGCCCAAAAATATTTAGGCAAACTTGAGTCACTTAGCATGGTTCTAGCAAGTTCCACCAAAGACCTATTTTTCCTTTCAACTACTCCATTTTGTTGTGGAGTTCTTGGTGCTGAAAAATTGTGAAAGATCCCATTTTCTTCACAAAATTCTTCAAATAGAATGTTTTGGAACTCTCCACCGTGATCACTTCGGATTGATGTTATCTTTGATGACTTCTCATTTTGAACTTGTTTTGCATATCTCTTGAATGCCTTGAATGCTTCATTCTTGTGTACTAAAAACAAAGTCCAAGTGAAACGGGAAAAATCATCTACAATAACTAATGCATAAATGTTACCTCCGAAGCTTCTTGTTCTAGATGGACCAAAAAGATCCATGTGCAACAATTGAAGTGGTCTTGTTGTTGAAACCACATTCTTTGGTTTGAAAGTTGATTTGGTCTGTTTGCCCTTTTGGCATGCACTACATAATTTGTCTTTGATGAACTTCATCTTTGGTAGACCAATAACTAAGTCATGCTTAACCAATTTGTTCAAGTGCTCCATGTGAATGTGAGCAATCCTCTTATGCCATAACCAAGCGTCATTGTTGTTTACCATAAGACATTGTACCTTCATAGACAAATCATCTAGAGTAATCACAAAAATATTGTTAGATCTTATACCTTTGAGTTTTACCTCATTGGTTGCCTCATCCATAATAAGGCATTCTTCTTTGTTGAATTTGATCTTGAACCCTCTATCGCAAAGTTGACTTATGCTAAGAAGGTTGTGCTTTAATCCTTCAACATAGAGAACATCCTCAATTTGAATGGATGGAGGTGTGCCAACTATTCCAACGCCAAGAATCTTTCCTTTGGTGTTGTCTCCATAGGTGACATACCCTTTGGCTTTATGTACTAGATATGAAAATTGGTGTACATCTCCTGTCATATGCTTTGAACATCCACTGTCAAGATACCAAACATTTGAAGTGGATTTCAAGCATACCTATAAAAACAAATTATTTCTTGTTAGGTACCCAAGTTGCCTTGGGTCCTTCATAGTTAGTTCCCTTTTTCACCCATGCATAATGTCCACTAGCCATACTGAAATTTCTAATATAGCATGCATTTGGTGTGTGTCCAATAATACCACAGTAAAAACAGTTTGGAACAAATTTGCTCTTGTATCTAGGCATTTGTTTTCTTTTAGATACATTAGCCTTTTTCTTTTGATGATTATGAACAACTTGCTTCTTTTCTACTTTCTTGGGATTGGAACTATTACTAGCCTTTACAAAAACAGTGGGATTGTTACTTGGTTTCTTAGTATTCACATAACCAAGACCTCTTTTATCATTTGGATAACGTTGTTGGCTTAGTAATCCTTCCAATCCTATTTGTCCTTTTTCATATCGTTCAATGACTCTTTTCAATTGAACAATTTGAAAGACATTTGATTCACACTTGGAGCATGCAAAGGTTTCCTTTTCTTTAATAAAATTCTGTTTTTGAAGATCAAAATCTTTAGTCATGGTGTCAATTTTTTCTAGACAAATTAGAAGTTCTTTTTCTTGTTTTGACACCTTTTTGTATAAACTTTTGCATTCTTTCAAGAGTTCATCAATTGCACCTTGAACATCATCATCAAAAAGATTAAATTCATTACTAACCTCTTCTTCATTGTCGGAGTGATGCGATGCCATTAAGGCTAAGTTTGCACATTCGTCGCTTTCCGATTCCGATGAACTGCTCATATCATTATCTTCCCATGCTATGTAGGCTTTCTTTTGTTTTGAGTCCTTTCCTTTGAATCCATTTTTCTTTGGGAGATTTGGACAGTTTGGCTTGATGTGTCCTTGCTTTCCACATTCATAGCATGAGACATCTTGAGTTGATGTGGAGGCTTCTCTTTTCTTGAAGTGCTTTCTCTTATGTGCATGAGATCCGCCTTTGTCATTTCTGCCAAAAAACTTCCCAAGTCTTTTCACTAGAAGCATGAAATTTTCATCTTCTTCCGGATTGTCTTCTTTTACCACTTCTTTTGAATCAATTTTTAAGGCAATGTTTTTGGACTTCTTTTCTAGATTCTCATGTTTTTCAAGTCTACCGAGTTCGTTTCGTATTCTTGAAGTTTGCCGAATAATGTAGCGGAAGTCATTGCGGAGAGACTCTTCTTTTTCGAGATTGTCGTTACCTTTGGTTGCCATTCCCTAGTCAATGATCTAAGGATTTTCAAGTTGAGTTCATCATTTGACAGGGTTTTACCAAGAGCAATTAAGTGATTTGTCAAATGCACAAATCTCTTTTGTAAGTCAAGAATGGATTCTCCGGGCTGCATTCGAAATAGTTCATATTCTTGACTCAAGGTATTTAGCCTTGATCTTTTTACTTCAGCCGTTCCTTCATGAGTTTGAACCAAGGTATCCCAAATTTCCTTTGTTGTTTTGCAGTTTGAGACACGGAAAAATTCGTCCATACTGAGTGCACCTTGAAGAAGGTTTATTGCCTTTTTGTCATAGAGAACTTTCTTTTTATCATCGTCGTCCCATGCAGTTTTGGGCTTTGCAGACCCAACGCCATTGATTACCGTTATCGGAATAAATGGACCATTTTCAACAGCATCCCATACTTCCTCTCCTTGTGCTTCTAAATGCGCCTTCATGCGTATTTTCCAAAAGTCAAAATATTCACCACAAAATAGAGGAGGCTTGTTGTTACTACCACCATCTCTGAAAACTGGTTGATGATTTGCGGAAGCCATTCTGGATCTCTAGGAGCAGGTTACCTATAACCTGCTCTGATACCAATTGTAAGATTAAGATTGCGCCTAAGAGGGGGGGTGAATTAGGTGGTGGTCGATTTTTGACTTATTTTATACTTTCTGGTTTTGATTTAGTGCTTTGAAAACTGTAGAGTGCAGAAAGTAAAGAGACACGGAGAATTATCCTGGTTCCTTCCACACCCCGGAAGTACGTCCAGTCCCCTTGCAAACACGCAAGAGATTTTACTATATTGTTAGAACTTTTACAAGACTCTTCCTAGTCTTATCCACTAAAGAACCTAACAAATAACCAAGAACACCCTCTTGGATTTCCAATAAGTCTAATGAGAACAATCCTCTCAAAAGATACCTCTTGTTTCCAATAATGGACAACAAGGAACAAAAGTAATCTAATACTTAATTCCAACAATCCTGGAAATAAGTTACACTTTGTATGTTTTTATGAAGTATGATTTCTTGAAAGATGTTGATCACATAGAGTGACTTCTTTGAAGTTTCTTCTTTCTTCTCTTGTAAGCAATTCAAACTGTAACACAATGGTTAGATAATGCTTAAAGATTTCTGTTCTTTATATGTGTGAAAGTGCAGAAAATCTTTGTTCTTAAAAGTTAAGAAATATGAAGTTTGAATATTTTACAAAGTTCAGAATTTTATTGCATAAGAGAAGAGTTTTTTATGATTTGAAATATTTTTCAATATATAGTAATCAAGATACCTTTCCAAAAGGACACTTTTCTGTTTGTAAAACTTGACAAGATGCAATGTTTGATCATGCAACTATTGGAGAAAAGGTATGAAGGATATCTTGAAACCAGTTCAGATTTTTCAAAATTTTCAATGTGCAAATCGATTAACATAACATGCAAATCGATTGCACGTGTTTGTAACGTTCAGAATTTCAAAAAATTTGAAGTGTAAATCGATTAGCATGTTGTGTCAATCGATTTACAAGTGTTAAAAAATCAGTTTGTTCTGTGATCAATCGATTTACACAACCTGTAAATCAATTGCTGGCAGGAGCAAACAGTTTTTTAAAAAAACATGTGTAAATCGATTTACACAATATGTTAATCGATTTACAGCAGAGAAAAACTTAAAAATTGTTTTGAAATATAATTGAAGAGATGTGGCAAGTGTGTATATCATTTTTGAGCATTTCTAATCAATGTAGTTTAATTGAGAATTGATATACTTGATTGCTTGCCAAGTTCCTTGAAGCTTTGAGTAAATGATGCTTTAAGTTAATTTCCACTTCTTTTCCTTCTTGCCATAGAGCTTGTTTGTCTTTCATCAAACTAGCTTGTTTGTCTTTCATCAAAACTAAAGTTGAGTTGAGGCTTGAGATTACAGAGTCAATTCTTTAAAGAAGGTATCCGACTGTGTGAGTTTTCTCGAAGAAATATGGTGAAAAAGTCTGCTGAAAATATAGTTTTTACGCGCTAAAAAATTCATAACTTGAAGATCGTGACTCGTTTTGAATCCATTCCAGTGGCCAAAATTCCGTCTTGACATTATTTACGTTTTCATCTCTCACGGATGGAAGCTAATTTCGATCAGAAGGTCTTCAAAAATGTGGATTTATCAAGTATTTTCGTACAGAAAATTTGTGACAGAAGTTTATTTGCGTCATGTTCAGAAAATCATAACTTGGTCGATTTTCATCGTATCGAGCTGGTTCTGGCGCCAAAATTTCAAAAATTGAGTTGGCTACATTTTCACAGAAGGTATTGAGTTCAAACGGTATTCAAAAGGCCTTCGTTTCTTGCTCAGAGTGCATGACACGCTGAAAATCCTGAATGCTAAATATTATTTCATCTGGGCCGAAACTTCGAAAATTCATAACTCGGTCAATTTTTATCGGATTGGACTCATATTTTTACACAAGGTCACTGACTCATAGATCTACAACTTTGCTTCAAAAGTCGAGACCAAATTATGCACTGATCAATACCAGTTTTTTATTGAAGAACGTGTCAGAGTCGACACTGGAGCCCAAAATAAGTTTGTCTGAGCTGAAACTTCAAAAATTCATAACTAATTCACCGTTTATCCGATTGAGCCGATTTTCGGACAGGAGTTAGTTCTTGATGTTGGCTACATTTTGTTTTCACATTTCAACTTCAAAAATTTCACTTAAGTCCCTGCGATTTAGCCTGGAAAGTGACGAACTCAAGTAAACATTGGAGGCCCAATTGCACATTCAAAGCCCATTTTCTTTACCCTAATTTCCATTATATAATCACCTTCTTTTCACACAAACCAGAGAGTAGAAAAAAGAGAGAAAAAACCTTGCCACAACACTGTTAGAATATCAAATTCTTTCAAGAACCCTAAAACCTTAAAATCCTTATTACAAATCCCTCTCTCACTACAAACAAGCCATCACAGTTACAAACCAACACCTCACTACTTCTTCAGTAAGGGTAAGACTGGTTTGATCTCCATGATCAAAAGGGTATAATCATTCATACATGTGATATTGTGCCTAAACATTAAATTTCTTCATATATTGGCTTTATTTGCATTTTATGATTTTATTTAATGTGTTCATGAGATTCAACACTGCAGATTTAGACAGGATCCCATGCAGGTTCATTAAGGAACGTTGAGGCCAAAAGCCAAATGGCCAAATGGCAAAAAGCCAAAAGCCAAAAGCCAAAAGCCAAAAGCCAAATGACCAAAAGAACAACTTATGCATGACACCAATACATGGCAAGACAGACATTCTGAGAAGATTAAGGAACGTTGAGGCCAGAACACAAATGGCCAACAGCCAGAACACAAATGGCCATGAAACACAATCCAATAGCCAAAGAATGCAGACCACGGTACTCAGGAGTCAATGAACACGCACGTGATGCCAGAAAGTCAAACAAGGCTTTTTGTCTAATGGGCCATAATACTTCAAAAAAACCTCCCATTGGGCCTGAAACCCCCCTTGGTTTGCATCCTTTTTAATTTTATTTTATTTTCTTTTCTAATTCTTTTTTAATTGTTTTAATTGTTTTTTTCACCATAAAATAATTTTCTATAATAAAAACAAAAAAAATCAAAAAATACAAATATATTTAATTATTATTAATTTCATCACTAACCTATTTTTTGTAAATAAATGTCAAACCATTAATTAGATTAATTTAGGTTTCAAAACTTTAATATTTTTCTTAACAAATTAAAATATGTAGAAATTAGGGTTTCTTAACTTTTCATCATTTTTTTTCTTAAATAATTTTATCATTATTATTATTATTATTAATTATTAAATATTTTGTAAATAAATATGTATATTAAATATTTAGTAAATTAGGTTAAACTTTAATCTTTTCTCAAATAATTAAAAATAACTTAGAATTAGAGTTTCTTTTAATTTTAATTTTAATTTTCTTATTTCATTAAATACAAAAAAAAACCTAAAAAACACTTCTTTTCTTTTATTAAATAATTAATTAGCTTTCTAATTCCATTTAATTTCAAAAGGGTCCAACGCCCTCGAACGTTCTATTTTCTATTCTTTTCGCGCATTTATTCTTATTTTTCTTGTAAATATTATGTAATTGCTCAAGCCATGTAATAGTAATTAGGAATTTATTTATTTTCCGCATTTTTTTATTAAAACGGGTCTTTGTTAATTTGGCGATGTATAGACCCGCGCCTTGTAATAGCGTAGGATTTTACTTTCCGCATTTAAATTTCCGCACTTTTAAATTATAATTGCATGAAAGAATGTATGGCCTAAATTAAAAACAAACGTAGATCCCCATGACACATGTACAAGATAAAACATAACATGAAAATAACACACAAATTCACACACCACTCTTAGGGTACGCCTCACTGTTGCCTTGCCCTCGAAACGTGGTCGTCGAGTATAGGACATTTTAGTAAGTCCTTATGTCCATGACATGATCCAGTTGCCTCGAAACGGTTGCCTCGGAATTAAAAAGGATCAATGGCATAAGGGTAGCTTCTAAGGTGTCCTACTGTTGCTCTGGTGACCACACATGTCCCTCATAATCGAATTGACCCGAACACCTCCAACGGTGGTGCTACCTACCTCTCAATGGTGGGATGACACTACCTTAAGGACATTTACACAGCCTAATTCCTTAGGGTAGGTGGATGACTCATAGATACTTGCTCTATTTCAAAAGACAAATCAAAAACTCTTTTCACACCGACACTTTTCAAAAAGCTTTCAAAACAATTTTTCAAACACTCTTGAGGACTGATACAAGAGTCGATCTGAAATTTTTAAATGAAACTTTTTCAAACCCACTCACACTTTGAAAAGCAAACACTTTTGAAAACACAAATGAGCAAGTATCTAAGAGCCCATGGATAACCATGGATAGAAAGGATGCTAACACCTTCCCTTTCTATAAATATACCTCCTGAACCCGATAAACTATCTCATAAGGAATTTTGCTGTGCTTTTGTCCTGTCTATGTTGGAGAAAATAAAAGACGGTGGCGACTCTTGCTTCCGCAACATTTCGCGAACCAGCGTTAAACAGTCAGTTCCAGATCCACCGATCACAGACTCGTTTTATTATATGTTAATCTGTATAAGTTTACTTCTTTGCTTTATCAACTTAGGAGTAGATGACAGCTTGTTGTTGTGAGTGATCCAACAACAAGTTATTTTATTAATAAAAATAGTTGAATGAGTAGGATAGAGAAATTCACTTGCTTAGCTTACTTAAAGATACAAAGCTACAACTATTGAGGATTTCAGAATACTAATAGACGCATATTAGAGTTATAAGTGAGACATAGATATTTTTTTCTCTTGCCCTTGTTATGCATGCTTTGATGTTGTAGAGATACACCACAAGATACATCACACCTAAAAACAACCCTAAAACCAAAAGGAAAGGCTTCTAAACCCTAAGTTGGGTCCCCAGAAGAGTCGCCAGCTGTTATAACCGGTTTTAAAATGAGAGTCGCCACCCTTAATTTTTTCTTCTTTAGGAAATGGATATAAGGGATAAACCTAATTTGGTCAGAGATTCTAAGGTGTTGGACTCATTTTAGATGAAGGGAAGGTGTTAGGCACCCCTCATCTACCTTGTTCACAAGGATACTAAGGTTTATAATTACAATTTTTTAGGAAATATGATTTTAATTTTATTAGGGGAACTCGCCACGATTTTGAGTCGTATGCCTAAGTATCCTCTATGAGGAATCAAAGTCCCAATTCGTAGTTCGCAGTTGGTTGGTGTTTTTTTTATGGATTACGAAAATATTTTAAATTAATCCTTGAACCAAGTCTGGGTTTGAAAATTGCGGAGTGTTTAGACGAAGTTCGCAGTTAATGAGAAATATCTCCATAATCCTTTTTGAAAATGATATCTTAGATTTTAAATTATGTTAGTGGAAAATTGTTAGTAATTTGATTGGTTAGATATTTTTTAAATATATTAATAAATATAAGAAAAATATTTTTAATGCATGATGAAAAGAATTTTAATGCAATTTAAAATTAATTAAGAATGAGTTAATAAAAAATTTGAATTTTACAATAATAATAATAAAATAATTTTAGAACTTATACAAATATATTAAATATAAAAAATGTTAATTATAATATAAATAATAAAAATTATAATATAAAGAAAAAATAAAATTTCAATTAAAAAAGCCAGGGGGTGTATTTCATGTTTGGCTAGTAAATTCAGGGGGTGCATAAAGTAGGACCATGAATCCAAATATTGAATTCAGGCCCAAGCGCAGAAGGATGTAGAACTGTGCTATGCAATAAGAATGGGGGTTGATTTAGCAAGGGCCCAAGTTTAGATATTGAACTGGGCCCAATAGTGCATGAGGGGTATAAATTATATTGAGAGAGTAATTTGAAGGGTGCAGGAAGCGTTGGGCTTGGCCAAGACAAATGTTGGACAATTTCTGGATGGACACACAGGGTTATAATGGGCTCGCGTTTGTGAGACATCTGATGATGGTCAAAGGGTTGTGATAGGAAGCGTATGGTAAGGGGAGCGCACCCGATTATAAGACCTTATATAAACAAAATCCTGGGCTGAAGTCCCATTTTTCTTTTCTCTCCCTCTCTCTACACCAAAAACACAAACATGTTATATTTTTAGAGAGAAAAGCTTTGGCTTCTCTCTAGGCGATCGAAAATCACCCCCTGGCCGAAAATCGCTTTCGTCGGTGGCTCCAAACTTTAGCCACTGTAGTGCATCCTGTTTCTCTAGATCTCCAGTTGAAGTTCAACCGTGATCTATATGTGTTCATCTGCTCCACCGTGAAGTAACCTAGAAACATCGAATATCTTTAACTCAACCTTAGAACCCTAAGAACCCTAACCCTAATCCTCAATAAAACCTAACAACCCTAACCCTTTCCAACCCAGAAGCACAAACTCTTAGAACCCTAACCCTCATATGGATGAACCCTAACCCTAAGTGATAAACCCTAATAAACCCTAACCCCTTTAGAAACCCAGAAATCCTAAAACTAAATACAAATTACATATTCAAATAACAATAAACCCTAAGCTAAGTGAAATCGGCTTACTTGATCCTTGTCGTGAATCTTCTTGTTTTCTCCCTGTCAGTCTTCTGATCTTTTCCTTTTCTTCTGTGTGCATGTATGACAATGGTGCGGCGGTGATGATGCAACATAGATCTAGGGTTTTAGAAATTGAAACCCAGATCTCAAGCTGAATGACATATTCGTGGCTTTTGCTTCTTCCCTGTTACGATCCTTTTTCCTCCATAATTTCCCCCTTTTTCTATAGAGATTATAGGTTATTTATAGGTTTAGGAATTGGATGAATTTAGGAAATATTTCTTCTACTTGTAGTTACAAAATTTTTTATTAGGGTTAATTGTTTTGATTTATGATTTTTAGGAGATTTTAGATTTGTTGTAAATTACTGAGATTTGATTAGATCTTATTTTGTATAGTTATTTTAGGATCTGCAGATTTGAATGTATCTGGACGTCTTCGTAAATTCAATTAAGCCTTTGTGAAATATTTGATTTGATTTTGTTTTATAAAAGATTTGATTTGTTTTTACTTTGATTTGCACAGTAGTCGTTTTGGGCTTGTGGGATGCTTAGCGAAGTGTAATTGATGAAGAACAACAGTGCAGCTGACTGAGGGGATTAGGGTTTCAAAAATCCCTAATTGGATTTGGTTGAATTGGTCAACAATTAAAACAATCATAAAAGTAACAAAAACAATAAAAATATGTTTTTCTTAATAAACAATTTAAACAAATGTTGACCTCAGTCATCAAAAACCTATCCTGATGGGCTAAAATTCTCTAATGGACCATTCAAAAAACAACCTTAGGCCCTTATATAAAAACCCCTTTTAATCAAAATTCACCCCTCTTGTTATTATAAATGGACCTCTAGCAAAAATCTCTGACCCATCAACGAAAAGAAGACCCTTCTGCTTATTCTAAACACGCCTAAAAAAATATCTTAATGGGATAATCTCAACTAGACTTTAACGAGCCATAAGATTTTAATGGTCCATTAGCAAGACATCTTTCTGTGGGACTTAGAAGATATAATGGGCCCGTAATTTTTATCAAAGGAAAATACATCCCTCCTATGAATTTAAACCCCTATTACAATAAGACCCAAAATAAGCAAATTGAAACAATGGAATTTAAAATTTAGAAATATATCGTCAACATTGAAATATAAGTTAAATAATCATTGAAGCTGACGGGGCCAATTTGGGGTATGACAACTCCTCGTGGGTACGACACTCTTGTACTTATTACTTGCTGCAATCACAACATGTATACTTGCATGTGACACTCTTTTAATAATAATATTGATTTGTGAATAAGTTTTTGACGCCGTCGTTGTGGAGTGAATTAGTTACATTTATGATTTTTTGTATTCATTACTATTGTTTTTCATTTTAAGCATTTAATCCTTTAACATTTCAGTGTAATTTGGTGTCACAACAGGTGTTTTAGCTATTGTACGCACAAGTCGTTACACCTAGTTTACAGTGGATATCCTAAACCTGAAAGAGCACTCAGAGCACTAAGAAGATATCAACTTACTCAACACTTACCAGGGGATCCTATTATTGTTGATCTGGAAAATTTAGGAGACCCAGAACCACCAGTGCAACCAGAAGAAGATGATCCAATCCCTGTCATGGCTGATAATGACATTATCGATATTGCCAATGATAGGGCCCGTAACATTAGAGACTATGCAGTATTTAATCCAAATGATATGAATACTAGTATCATCTTACCACAAATCACTGAAACTCAGTTTGAATTCAAGCCTATGATGTTTCAGGTGTTGCAAACCACTGGCCAGTACTCAGGCTCTCCTAATGAAGACCCTCACTTGAACTTGAGATAGTTCATGGACGTTGCTAGTAATTTCAAGATTCCTGGCGTGACTGATGATGCCTTTCAGTTGAGGCTTTTTCCTTAATCTCTAAGGGATAAATCCAAAAGTTGGTTAAATTCCTCGGAGCCTAATTCTGTTGCCACATGGAATGATCTATTTGATAAGTTCTTCGCTAAGAACTTTCCTCCTTCCAAGAATGCAAAGATGAGAAATGAAATTACCTCATTTAGGCAATGAGATGAAGAATCATTATTTGATGCTTGGGAAAAAATTTAAAGAGTTGCTTAGACAATGATGTGAGGGAAAAAGTGAAAGAAATGAGTTTTAATATTTGTCAAAAACCTATTTGTGCAAATATGTCATGCTTCAAACAAGTGCAAGTGAGAAACATAAAAAACAAGCATTTTTCTCAAAACAGACTGCATGAGCCGGCTCATGGAACCTGAGGTCGGCTCATGAGAAGAAGATTTTGACTTGGAAATGTCCGGGAAGGCGCACACCTTCTCTATGCATCGACGCATAGTTTTGGGAGAACATGAGTCAGCACATAAGGGAATGAGTCGGCGCATGATTGAAGGAATTTCAACCTCTCTCACTCGGGAAGGCGCACGCCTTCTATATGCGTCGAATCATAGTTCTGGGAAAACATGAGTCGGCGCATCAGACAATGAATCGGCGCATAACTGAAGGAATTTCAACCTCTCTCGCTCGGGAAGGCGCACGCCTTCTGTACACCCTGCATGAGCCAACGCATCGCTATATTGTCTCATTTTTTTCTGCTATGTTGTTACATCATGGGAATCACTTATATATATATATATATATATATATATATATATATATATATATATATATATATATATATATATATATATATATATATATATATATATATATATATATATATATATATATATATATATATATATATATATATATATATATATATTGTTTGGCCTCTTTTTTGAAAAGAACAAGAAAAAGTGAAAGATATACACAAGAGCTCTCTTCATCTTCAACCTCTCATCAACTATCAAAAACTACACACAACCATTTTTGTTGATCAAGTTTTTGGGATTGTGTTGATAACGTCCGAATTGAAAGTGCAATTTCAGATTTGTGTAGATATCTTTGTGGGTTTTTTCTTGAATAAAACCATTGGGGTTTTGTCCTCCAAAATTGGGGGTGTTTATCACAAGTCTTTGCTTCATTGAATTCAGCCGAGCTAAGGGATTGGAAGACCGTGGGGTGTTCAATCGGGTAGCGGTAACCGGAGGATTGTGAAGAAGGATTTGGGGCCAATTTCTTGGGTTCAAAATCATTCAAGGTAGAAGGATATTTTGTTCAAGATTTGACATACTTGATTCATCTAGAATCAAGGGAAGAGGAGTGCAACATATAAGATTCATCAAGTGACTTTGAATTGTGGTAATTGTATATTTTCTTACAAACTTTGCAAAATTAATTTCATATCCTAATTCTAGATTCTAAAATTGGGGACAGAGTAGCCCACGCGAGGACGACAGGGTGAACTGCCTTAACAAACATTGTGTCCATTTTAGTTTTATGCATTTTATATCTATCTGCTTGAATTTGTGAGTTATCAATTCTTTCATTCATACAAAATAATTGTAGTGAAAAACTAAAACTTTACACCTCATATAGCATTCATTTGAATCTCTATAATCACTACAATTTGAGTATAACCAAACCTTGTGTAGTACGTACACCAAGTGTTTGGTGAATTTACAACTCACAAGTTTGCTTTATCATCTCCACAACTAATTGGTAATAACTTACACCTTGTTAAAACTTGATAAAGCGATTCATCATATTCAATTTTAGTGTGATTCTATTCTCATCATTTTCATTAAATTGGTTTGCATATTCGATCTTTCCAATACGTAAAGTTTAGACGATCAGATTTAGGGCTTTAGCTCTCTGATAAAAACAATTTTATAAAAATCGTAAAATTTTCAAAGGGATCTATTATACCCCCCTTCTAGATCCATCACATTGTCTAACAAGTGGCATCAAGAGCGCTGGTTTGTCCAGTGCTTCACATACAACTTCCAGAAATGGATTGTGATCTAAAAGGGGCATACACTAGAGCACCCGTTTTCACAGGTGAAAATTATATCTATTGGAAAGATTGTATGCGTGTCTATATCACGTATGTTGATAGGAAAATATGGAAGGTTATCCAAGATAGGCCAGTTGCAATAACTATGCAAAATGCTGTCGGGATAACCGTTCCTTAACCAGAAGAACAATGGGATGAAAAAGATGAGAAAAATTATGCCTATGACTGGAAAGCAAGAAACATGCTCATAGCAGCTCTAGGAGTTGATGAGTATTTCCGGGTCTCACATTGTGCTACGGCTAAGGAAAAATGGGACGCTTTGCAAGTCACCCACGAGGGCACAAACGATGTAAAGTTGGCTAGAATCAATACTTTGACGCAAGAGTTTGATCTCTTTCGCATGGAGCAAGGTGAAACCATCACCGATATGCAAACAAGATTTTCTCATATAATGAATCGCTTGCATACACTTGGTCATGTAATTTCCAATTCTGTTGCTACTAACAAAATTTTGAGATGTCTTAGCAGGGCATGGCAACCTAAAGTTACGGAAATTAAGGAAGCCAATGATCTAAATACTTTGGATCTCACAACATTATGGGGTAAGCTTCAAGAACATGAGCAAGAGCTCATAAGCCTTGGAAAGCATGAAAAGAAAGAAAAGAAGGAAGAGTCAAGGGACTTGGAAAAGAAGTCTATAGTACTAAAGGCTTCAAGCTCCAAGTCATCCACCTCAATTTCGTGTGCAAGTGAATCAAGTGATGACGATGAGAGTTCGTATGAAGATATGGGTCTGTTCGTAAGAAAATAAAATATATTTCTTCGGAAAAACGAAATTCAACATTCGGATAAGAATATCATCAATTATAGACGCCACTCTCAACCAAGCAAGTAAAATGAAAGTAAGAAGCCTAAGTCACGAGGATCATGCTACCATTGTGGCAAACCCGGTCATTACAAGCCGGATTGCCCCTATTTGAAGAAAGACAAAGCCAAGACCAAAAATCAAAAGAAACCAACCAAAGCTAAAAGAGAATACATTGCTTGGGAGAGCGATAGTGATTCCTCAAGTAAAGGTTTCTCAAGTGATAAAGAAGAAATGGCCAACCTTTGTCTCATGGCTCATCATCATAAGAAAAAGAATGTAAGTCATTCTAAGTATGATCATGTTGATGAAATGTCTTATTTATAATTGTTAAATTCCTTCAATATTTTACATCAAGAGGCTAAGGAAGCTTTCAAACGCTTAGCCTCAAACAAGAAAATCTTTTCATATCTAGAACAACAAGTTTCTGATTCCGAAAAGGAATTAGAAGCTCTTAAAGCATCTATGATAGAAAATATTGAAGGAAAATGTGAAAAAGAAGAGATACGTTGGTTTAAATGGCATGGATGTGAAACTTGTCATATTTGGAAAAAAGAAGTTAGAACTCTCAAAGCCAAACTAGACAAAGCTTTACAACCTAAGATTACGTTTTCTATCGATCGCTCAAACTTCAGAAAAAGTATGATTAATCCCTATAAAAAATATACCTATGAAGTAAGGGATCGAGATAGCAAAAGTAGATCTCACTTAGATATGTCTTGCCTATATTGTTGCAAGAAGGGACATACCATTAGTAAATGTCGATTTAGGAGATTCTTAGTTCCTAAAGGCATATAACAATGGTTCCCCAAAGGAAACAAATGTTTAAATCACACTCAAGGACCCAATGAATGTTGGGTACCTATCTCCCATGTTTGATTTTTCAGGTGGAACGTCTTGAGGCTCTCGAGAAAAGATGGTTTCTCGATAGTGGTTGCTCAAGACACATGACGGGTGACATTTCTCTATTCTTTGACTTTATGGCAAAGAAGAAAGGATTTGTTACTTATGGTGATAACAACGAGGGAGAAATACTCGGTAAAGGTAGTGTAGGTAATCCCTCATCCACCACTATCTTAGATGTCCTATTAGTTGAAGGCCTTAAACACAATCTTATTAGCATTAGTCAATTATGCGACAAAGGTTATAAAATTACTTTTCTAAAGGATGATTGCATAATCGAACATAATGATAAGAAAGAGGATGTATTTAAGGGATTGAGGGTAAACAATGTATATATGCTTGACTTGAATGATGTGTCCCTAACAGGTGTTAAATGCTTAGTCTCCATAAGTGAAGACTCATGGCTTTGGCATAGGCGATTAGCACACGTTAACTTTGATTTGATAAATAAAATCATATATAAAGACCTTGTGATTGGCTTACCCAAAATCAAATTTTCAAAAGATCATCTATGTGATGCTTGTCAAATGGGTAAACAAACACGAGTCTCTTTTAAATCTAAAAATGTCATCTCTACAACGAAACCACTTGAACTCCTTCATATGGACTTATCTGGACCATCTAGAATTAAAAGTATAGGTGGAAATTATTATGGATTTATTATAGTTGATGACTACTCTAGATTTTGTTGGACGATATTCTTAGCAAACAAAAGTGAGACTTTCTATGCTTTTGAAAAATTTGCCAAATTATCTCCAAACAAGTTGAATACAAAAATTGTTACCATCCGAAGTGACCATGGAGGTGAATTCGAAAATCACTTTTTTGATGAATTTTGTGAAAGAAATGGCATTGATCATAATTTTCTACTCCTAGAACCCCTCAACAAAATGGAGGTTGACCGCAAAAATCGTGTTCTAGAAGAACTTGGGAGAACTATGATCAATGAACATGGTCTTCCAAAATACTTTTGGGCCGATGCCATTAATACGGCTTGTTATATGCTAAATAGGATCTTGATACGTCCTATGCTCAAAAAAACACCGTATGAACTTTTGAAAGGTATAAAACCAAATATTTCTCATCTCCATGTCTTTGGTTGTAAATGTTTCGTATTAAATAATGGCAAAGAAAATCTTGGCAAATTTGACTCAAAAGCCGATGAAGGTATCTTTCTCGGATACTCTCAATCTAGTAAAGCATATAGGGTATTCAATAAAAGGTTATAAATTGTAGAAGAATCTGTGCATGTTTCCTTTGATGAATCCTGTCTAAAAATGGTCAGAAAGGGTATTTCTTTTAATGGTGCAGGTGTTTCTTCGAAAAGGATACTCAATGATCAAGATGAAAAGAGTAATGAGCCCTTTCTTGAGAAAGAAAAAGGGGAGATGGATCATGTGTCTAGCAAAGAAGAAGAAGACACTCAACCAACAAATGAAATAAATCCTCCTTTGGAGTAGAAAGAAAGCAAGGATCATCCTATTGATAACATTCTTGGAGACATATCAAAGGGAGTAACTACACGGTCTAAGATAAGTAACTTTTGTTATTATTTTGCATTCGTCTCTCAAATTGAGCCTAAAAAACCTAAAGAAGCTTTATTTGATGAACATTGGTTTTTGGAAATGCAAGAAGAATTAAACCAATTCAAGAGAAATGAGGTTTGTGACCTTGTCCCCCCTCTGCAAGACCATCGAATAATTGGTACTAAGTGGGTATTTAGGAACAAACTTGACGAAAATGGAATCATAACTCACAATAAGGCGTGTCTTGTTGCTCAAGGGTATAACCAAGAGGAAGACATCGACTATGAGGAAACTTATGCTCCGGTTGCCCGACTCGAGGCTATACACTTGTTATTAGCTTATGCATGCTCACAAAACTTTAAGATGTTTCAAATGGATGTTAAGAGTGCATTCTTAAATGGTTATATTAATGAAGAAGTCTATGTGTCTCAACCTCCCGGATTTGAAAATCACAATTTTCTTAAACATGTTTATAAACTTAAACGTGCCTTATACGGTCTTAAGCAAGCCCCTAGGGCTTGGAATTATCGGCTTAGCAATTTCTTACTAGAAAAGGGATTCTATAGAGGGAGGGTTGATATAACCCTCTTTATTAAGCGCCAAGGAAATCACTCCATCTTGGTGCAAATTTATGTAGATGATATCATTTTTGGGTCTACTAACATCACCTTGGTCAAGGAATTTTCTAAAATGATGTAGGGTGAATTTGAGATGAGCATGATGGGGGAGTTAAACTACTTCCTAGGTCTTCAAATCAAACAACTTGAGGAAGGAACTTTTGTTAGCCAAACGAAGTACTGCTATGAGTTTCTCAAGTGCTTCGATATGGCAAACTCAAAAGTTATTGACACTCCAATGCCTGCCGCGGTTAGCCTAGATCGAGATGAGCATGGTAAGCTGGTTGATGTAAAAAGGTATAGAGGTATGATTGGATCTCTTCTTTATCTTACCGCTTCTCGTCTCGACATTATGTTTAGTGTTTGCATGTGTGCTAGATATCAATCTTGTCCTAAGGAGAGTCATCTAAAAGCTGTAAAACGTATACTTAGGTATCTTATGTGGTACTCCTTAGTATGGACTTTGGTTATCCAAGGGTAGTGATTGTTCTTTGGTTGGCTATTCCGATTCCGACTTTGCGGGTTGCAAATTGGATAGGAAAAGCATAAGTGGCACTTGTCATTTAGTTTCAAACTCCTTAGTTAGTTGGCATATCAAAAATCAAGTTTTAGTTGCTTTGTCAACGGCCGAGGCGGAATATGTTGTGGCCGGTAATTGTTGTGCTCAAATTTTGTGGCTCAAACAATAGTTACTCGACTATGATTTAAAACTTAATCATATTCCAATATTTTGTGATAACACAAGTGCCATCAATCTAACCAAAAATCTAGTTCTACACTCGCGCCCTAAACATATTAAAGTTAGGCACCACTTCCTTAGGGATCATGTAGAGAAAGGTGAAGTCATGTTTTAGCACGCTGATAGCAAAAATCAACTTGCCGATATTTTTACAAAACCACTAGCAATCGAACCATTCTTTCATATTCGTAGGGAACTCGGTGTCCTTGATGTTTCGGATAGATCGCAACTCTAATGAGTTGCATTCCCTTTATTTATCTTTGTGTCTCTATGATTCGTGAATACTATCTTGGGCTGGCAATATGTGAGGGAATTGTGTCACTCAAATACGTTCAGTAATATCCTTCATACTCTTTCTCATTAGTGATCATTTTGCTTAAATGTTGGTGCTATGAAATGATTAAATGCTTTGTGTGTTATTGCTTCTGTGCATGCGTACTTGTTTATTGTGTTCAATTAATATCTACAAAACCTACATGCCATGAAATACAAGAAATTTCAAAATTTTACATACATGAGCCGACCTATAACTCTGAGCTGTCGGCGCACGCCTGATTGAGAAACATATTTACGCTTATTTTACTGGAATGCGTCGACGCATCCCTGCATTGGTCGACACATCATTGTTTGGAAGCCCATCATATCCTAGTTTGTATTGTGTGGTTCCATTTTCATGCATCCATTTGCTATGTTATTGTTCCTTATTTCTAGCATTCATCCGGCCTCCCTCTCCATCTCAAAACCCTAAAAACCCACTGTGTCATTTCAACTCCAAATCTCTCCAAACCTTCATCCATGGCTTCTAGGGCAACAAAGAAAAGAAGTATCAGAGGTAGCTATTCAAATCAAACTCGGGTTACTCCTGTATCACTTATTCCTTCTGATCTCACTGAAAAATATGATGAAAAGTTTGCTAGAATAAGGTTGGTTAGGCAATTTTGTGCCTTCCGTAACACTCTCAAATGCCTGCATATCTCAGATGTGATGGAATTGTTGGACCATCAAAAGGTGTTTCCATTCCTTGAGTTGGTTGGAGACTAAACCGAGGTACTCGTCAATGTATTCTATGCGGGTATACAAGGTAAATTCTATGATCACCAATTTTCATACAGAATTGCAAATAAGGTTGTCAAGGTAGATGATGAAATTTGGAAAAGTTTTAAGTTATTCCCTGTTGACACTGATACTATTAAAATCACCGACACTAAGCTTCCTGCAGACTATGACTTCAAACATGCCTTGAAATCCATGTTAAAACGACCATATCCTGAGAATTTTGAGCAAAGTAGTGCTTTTCCAAAAACTGTCACAACAGGTCAATTGGTTCCTCTAGCTCGAATTATGCTATGGATTATGTCAAGGATAATTCTCCCTAAAAAGGGTGGGTTGTCCCGTATTGATCAACCTGAGGTTATGTTAATTTGGGATATTCTAAACAAAATTAAGATTAATTGTCCATATTACATCACTAGCCGGTTATTTGCATTAAGGGATTCCCCTAGAGGGTCTGCTTTGGGGTATCCATCATTCATTCATGGAATTCTAAGTCAAGCAAACCTTGATGTTACTGGCATTTCACCTAAACCTATTCTGCCGGATTCAGATTTTACCTCTAAAACTCTTGCACTTATGGGTCATCAATGGAATCCCCAGCTTGGTAAGTACAAGTACTTTGTGAAGTCAAACTCAGTAATGCTTTGAAACGAAGATGTTTAACAGGATAATGAAATGGAAGATGATGAGGGCGGTTAAGTTGGTACTGAGAATCAAGAAAGTGCGGAAGAGGACGAAGAAACTGACGAAGGCAATGATGACCATAAGCCTCATAGATCCTATGATGAGGTGATGCACAGACTTTAGGAAATGCACGTCCACCATCATGAAGACATGGTATTAGAAAATGAACGAATTAACAATCTTGCTGGAATAGTCAACCTTCAAAACATTCAGTTTAAGGATTATGCTAGCCTCCAAGACGGTCGATATAACACTCTTCATGAAATGATGGAAACACAAAACATAAACTTGGCAAACTTTTAGTCGGCTTTCATGGTTCGCTTTCCACCAAACCAACCACAAAAGGCAATGAGGAGCAACAAAATTAGTCAATGCTTGGCACTTTGTTTCTTGCTTGTTATGCTTATATTACCATGGTTTTGTATTAAACTGTTTTACTTCTCGTACTACTTTGTGTTTTGTAAGTTCCCTGGCTGGAGAGTTGGCTTCATTTGTAAAACAAATAAGAAAGCAAGTTTACCCATATTCCCTCTGTTGTTTTAATATGTTGGGTTGAAGAAGTTCAACATCTGGACCAACATGTTATGTAAAATGTTACAACATCAGCATATGACATCGCGCCTGAAATTAAGTTAATATTAGTTAACTATGTTATATGTTGAATGTTTGTAACAGCTGTGACATGTAACCTAATTGTTTTAAGTGATCTAATTTATGAAAAAGGTTATCAGTAAATGAGTGTGGTTCTCCTAAACATGTTGTATTGAAGAAGTTCAACATATGGGACAACATGTTAGATGTAATGTCATGACATCTGACTAGACATCACGCCAACGGAATTGGTAATTCAGTTACAGTTCTGGTACTTAAATATTCTGAGAATATATGTGGCGTTTCCTATGGAGAATCTGAAGATCAATCAAGAATCAATCAGAATATTTGAAGAAAATGCTGTTTCTAAATATGGAGATATTTTAGGAACTAGAAGATTGAAGACCTTGATTGTAGCAGAAGTTTGTTGCTGTTTTGTAACAGCAAGGAGAAAAGCTTGCTGCGATTTTGAAGGCCCAAATCCAGTTGGGTAATAGGTTATAAATAGCAGATTGTAACCTAGGGTTGGAGACACACACATAATGTAATATTGGAGGTGTTCTGTTAGGTAAACCTGTCAGTTTGTGGCAAGGTTACCATGTGTATAACTCGATACCTGTAGGTAAGAGTTTGAGTGTTCTTAGACGAAGCTGTGAAGCAAGTCTAAGTATTTTTTTTCATTGTAATGTAGGAAACCAAGTGGGAGGGCACTACTTCTTGAGTAGGAGTAAGACTTCTGTTGTTGCGACAATAGGAAAGGAAACTGGTAGGTTTCTATCTAGGAGTTCCTAGGTATAGGTTGCACTGGGTAAATGATTAAGTGAGGGATGGGAACTTGTGAAGTTTAGTCCTGAATTAATATTGCTGATAGTGGATCTTCTTCCTGGCTTGGTATGCCCCCAGAGTAGGTGTGTTTCACCGAACTGGGTCAACAACTGATTTGTGTTTTTACCTTCAACACTTTATAATTCTGTCTGTTATATATCAAGGTAAAACTGTAATGTTGTAACAGATGATGTCTCAGAACATGTTAAGACATCATGCTGATATTTGTGCAGGAGAAACAGAACTGAGAAGGTTGTTTGCTCTCTGCTGATCATGTGCAACAGATGAACAGAACTAGGTACATCGTGTGTTCTATCCTCTGCACCTTCAAAGTATATCTGGCTCAGCTTGGATAAAACTGTGCTTCTGTTATTCTTTAGTACTGAATCACGAAAAATTGGGTATCTACCTTGCAGTGTATTTATTATGTCATATCAGATGTCTAGACATTGAGTATAACATCTGAAGACTGGCATACACCAGAATTTCAATTGGTATCAGAGCGGGCATCCTGTTCTGTTTCTGGATGAGATCCATGGGTGATACTTTCTGGTATCTGCAAGGTCAATCTTAGTACTGGAGATTGTAACCTGGAAAGGTTTGTTATTTCCCTGAATGGTCCCTTAAAGTGGGAGGATGGACTATTCATGACAGGAACTGTGTGTACCTGTCTTTGGTGATTGGCATTTGGCCTGGTTGTCTGGTAGCTGCTCCAGGTTTGATTTATTTTCAAACCTAGGATTTGTGTACGCCTAAAGTGTGTGTGCAAAGATTGAGTTGTATTATGTTCTTCCGCTGTGTAATACTTGGCAAAACTCAAGCTCTGATGTGTTTCCCCTCTTGTGGATTGAAGGCTACTGTATTCAAGAATTCAACATAAGCTATTGAAGATGTCACAAATACTTGAGTCCTCTCAAGTCCACTCATGAAGACGTTCTTCGTTCAGGATGGTAAGAATCACATAATCACGGATTAGTGTTATACGAAGACCTTGAAGAATTTCAAGGAGGGCCTTGTTCCAAGGTGATGGAACTGATGTTCTATGTGATGGTGGAACAAGTATGCAGCTACTAGTTGAAGAGCATATGTTTTGGGTGTCAAACAAAGGGATACTTTTGTTTGGAACCTACTCCTGACCTGGAAGAGGAGACATCTGTGTGTGCAAAGTTGACAATGGTAGAGTCAACTATGTCTGTGTACTCCCGAAGGTTACTTTTAGGAGTCAGAACTCTAGAAGTAAAGCTAGTTGAGATGTGACATTGATCAGGGCTGAGCAGTTGTTCCCTGGAGTACTATGGTGTGAAGAAAGACAAGCTCATTGGTTAATAAAAGCCAATGATGGTGCAGCATTATTGCTTCTTCATAGAAGTAGATTGGGATCATGAGTCGTGGAAGATCTTTCAAGATGTGAGAATTTGAAGACTCAGAATTTGATTAAGGGATGTCATATGTCATGTCGAGACATTTGCATGGATATTTTGTGTGGAGCTTCCATGATTAGTAGGTTGAGGGGGAGATTTGGTTAACCTCCTCACATTAGTTCAGCCTGGTGTTTAGCTGGCTGTTGACCTATGTCACATGGGTTCTGGGTGTTGTGTGACATATTTGCAAGGAAGGATTCATCTCTCTCATTCCTAAGGATGAATCTGATCTAGTAGGGGTTTCAAATCTGTTGAGGTGAGTAGAGCTTGTTCAGAGAAAATTCTATTTACTTGAGTCAAGGGTTGCAACCTAGATATCTCAACTCTTTGGTCTCTCAAAGAAAGTGCTTACAAGAAGAAGATATTAACACACGAAGAGTATGTCAAAGTATTCAAATGGTGAAAGTACCTTACAGAATAATGGGAAGGATTTATGATCAATTGCTATTTGTGACAAGTACAAGTATTTAATTGAGTATCCTTGGAGTTCAAGATAACTGATGTTCTTAAAGATGTGGGAACATTCCTTCTTCTAGACCCTGTGAAGAATCACAGGAAGAGTGATGCTTTAGAGCTATCTCTTTGGTGACAGCAAAATCATTTGATCCTTGAAAAAGGTTTCCTGGAAACATGTTCAGACTTGAAGCTACAAGAAGAAGAAGACATCATAATCTTGATGATGGTTACTTGGATCAGTCTGGTTCTGATCTAGGTAAGGAAGTAAATTAGAGAAGGAGCTGAATTCAACAACTAGATGTTATAACTTAATGTTGTGACATTTGGTTCAACATCAGATTCTTGGTTGGTGAAGTGGCACATCAACTTAAGATAGGATGATCTACGAAGTTGAAGATTGGATACTTCAAAAAGATCGTCTATTTGCAGCTCTTTGGAGTTGTTGGGTGGAGAAGATGTTACATGTTCCTGTCTTAGTGTATCTAAGCCTTTTGTGATAACTTGTAGCTTGAAGTTCAAATTTCAATTGGAAGATCAGAATATCTTTGGGAGAAGTCTGATAAACATGGAGAAGTCAAAAGGTGGCATTTGATTTTTCATATGAGGATTCATGAAGGAGATAATCAAACAGTGGCATTTGTTCTATCTCAGCAGTGGATTCAGAGAATCAAGATAATCAACATGTGGCAGCTGATTATTATCGAGAAAGTTTGATTCAGAGTATGAATGCGTTCAACCAATATTGTTGAACAGAGGGTGCGCTCTTGAAGACATGAAGATGCATCTTATGTTTTCCATTCATCAAGGGGTCTTATTTACTTTGAATCAGAAGTTGTCTTGAAGGTCCAACTGAGTATTGAATGTGACCTACTTGTTTCCATGAGGAGAAGTGATTGTCGCTAACAAGGGGAATATTGGTTTGTACGAAAAGTCTTCATCAAACGCGTAGGATATAAAGAGCGGCACTATTGGGATGATGTGTTCAAGACTGAAGAGGACTATGTCTGACCGAATGTCATCACATTGCCTAATGACATTGTTCCTAATTACCTCTAAAACTACAGACAGGAGGAAAATTGGATGAAGTGTGGATTATTATTAATAAACCCATGTGTGTACAGTTGTATGACTCAGAGGGAGTAACCATCCTCTTTGTGAAAATGGAATGGTTTCAAGCTGCTAATATGAAAATAGCAGAATGTATGACGACATAGGATTTGAGCATGTTTTCATCTGCTAAGAAAACAGGGCGGTTGTGTCTCATTATGAAGCAGTTTAGTGAGCTGGAATGTTTAGGTGATAACTTGTCATCTAATAAAGGTATTATATAACTGAAGCAGAGTGTAATATGCCAACGATGTTTCTTGGAAAGGGGATCCTAAGACAAGTACATAAAGGGAGTAGTCTGTTCTAAAAGACAAATGTCTGTTTTTTAAAGGGGCAAGACATACTTCATCCTGACATGGTCAAAGGGTCAAACCCAAGGGTGGGTAACTGCATTAAAACCAGTCCTAGGGTACTGAAACTGTCAGAGTAAAAGTACCAAGGTCGTTACTATCTATGCCAAAGTTGCATTATTTATGAAGACTCTCTCTATTCTTTCTCTTCATCAGAGGGTTTCAGCAATATGAAGTTTGTTAGCATCTGGGAAAATTGTGCATGGGTATGGATCTGTATGGGCAGTCTTTGTCAAATTCTGGCCAAAAAGAGGGAGAAAGATAGGGACCCAGACTCAGGCGAGACTCAGGTGAAAGCAACAGAAGGCAATGTCCAACATGCTGAATGGAACGCTCTAACTAAGTGACTTTGTTTGTGTCTTGTGTTCTGAGTTAAGAGGATAGTTGTGACTTGTGATCTGAGTTACATGATCTATGTAATCAGTATCAAGATTATCAACAATAATTGAGAGAAAAGAATTCCTCTTGGGCCATCGATGGAGGGATAGAGGTTTGTTGTTTGCTCAAAGGACATCAGTCTCTGCAAAGAAGATGTTGGACAAGATGTTGTAACATCTCAACTGTGTTGTGGCCTGGTCCCAATATGCAACTTGCACTTATTTGTTTTAGCCAAAATTTACCAAAGAGGGAGATTGTAAGTGCCCTGGCTGGAGAGTTGGCTTCATTTGTAAAACAAATAAGAAAGCAAGTTTACCCATATTCCCTCTGTTGTTTTAATATGTTGGGTTGAAGAAGTTCAACATCTGGACCAACATGTTATGTAAAATGTTACAACATCAACATATGACATCGCGCCTGAAATTAAGTTAATATTAGTTAACTATGTTATATGTTGAATGTTTGTAACAGCTGTGACATGTAACCTAATTGTTTTAAGTGATCTAATTTATGAAAGAGGTTATCAGCAAATGAGCGTGGTTCTCCTAAACATGTTGTATTGAAGAAGTTCAACATATGGGACAACATGTTAGATGTAATGTCATGACATCTGACTAGACATCACGCCAACGGAATTGGTAATTCAGTTACAGTTCTGGTACTTAAATATTCTGAGAATATATGTGGCGTTTCCTATGGAAAATCTGAAGATCAATCAAGAATCAATCAGAATATTTGAAGAAAATGCTGTTTCTAAATATGGAGATATTTTAGGAACTAGAAGATTGAAGACCTTGATTGTAGCAGAAGTTTGTTGCTGTTTTGTAACAGCAAGGAGAAAAGCTTGCTGCGATTTTGAAGGCCCAAATCCAGTTGGGTAATAGGTTATAAATAGCAGATTGTAACCTAGGGTTGGATACACACACATAATGTAATATTGGAGGTGTTCTGTTAGGTAAACCTGTCAGTTTGTGGCAAGGTTACCATGTGTATAACTCGATACCTGTAGTTAAGAGTTTGAGTGTTCTTAGACGAAGCTGTGAAGCAAGTCTAAGTATTTTTTTCATTGTAATGTAGGAAACCAAGTGGGAGGGCACTACTTCTTGAGTAGGAGTAAGACTTCTGTTGTTGCGACAATAGGAAAGGAAACTGGTAGGTTTCTATCTAGGAGTTCCTAGGTATAGGTTGCACTGGGTAAATGATTAAGTGAGGGATGGGAACTTGTGAAGTTTAGTCCTGAATTAATATTGCTGATAGTGGATCTTCTTCCTGGCTTGGTATGCCCCCAGAGTAGGTGTGTTTCACCGAACTGGGTCAACAACTGATTTGTGTTTTTACCTTCAACACTTTATAATTCTGTCTGTTATATATCAAGGTAAAACTGTAATGTTGTAACAGATGATGTCTCAGAACATGTTAAGACATCATGCTGATATCTGTGCAGGAGAAACAAAACTGAGAAGGTTGTTTGCTCTCTGCTGATCATGTGCAACAGATGAACAGAACTAGGTACATCGTGTGTTCTATCCTCTGCACCTTCAAAGTATATCTGGCTCAGCTTGGATAAAACTGTGCTTCTGTTATTCTTTAGTACTGAATCACGAAAAATTGGGTATCTACCTTGCAGTGTATTTATTATGTCATATCAGATGTCTAGACATTGAGTATAACATCTGAAGACTGGCATACACCAGAATTTCATGTTTTATTTTGGGTTTGTAACAATGAACATCGTATTATTTTGCTTTATTGGTTATTGCATCTATTTTTGTTTGCACTTGCTTCATATTATGTGTATGTTAGTTTGTGTTCTTTTTGCAAAGTTGCAAAATATTTATCACTCTATGTTTTTTGATTCTCTTAATCCATGTCCTTGTTTCTTTTTGATGTTGTCAAAGGGGGAGAAGGAAAGGAATACACAACCACAACAGAAATATGCAATATCTCAGGGGGAGGATGATTTGATGATTCGCAAGGTTGATTCGCAAGGTTGAGACAATTCATATTTGCGGTTTTTTCCATCATCAAAAAGGGGGAGTATGTGAAGGCAAAAGTGAAAGAATTGAGTTTTAATGCTTTTCAAAAACCTATATGTACAAATATGTCATGCTTCAAACAGGTGCAAGTGAGAAACATCAAAAACAAGCATTTTTCTCAAAACTGACTGCATGAGCCGTCTCATGGAACCTGAGGTTGGCCCTTGAGAAGAAGATTTTTGGCTTGGAAACATCCGGGAAGGCGCACGCCTTCTATATGCATCGATACATAGTTCTAGGAGAACATGAGTCAGCGCATAAGGGAATGAGTCGGCACATGACTGAAGGAATTTCAACCTTTCTCGCTCGGGAAGGCGCACGCCTTCTCTATGCATCGACGCATAGTTCTGGGAAAACATGATTCGGCGCATCAGATAATCAGTTGGCGCATAACTAAAGGAATTTCAACCTCTCTCGCTCGGGAATGAGCGCCTTCTGTACACCTTACATGAGCCGACGCATCGCTATATTGTCTCATTTTTTCTTCTATGTTGTTACATCATGGAAATCACTTATATATATATATATATATATATATATATATTGTTTGGCCTCTTTTTTGAAAAGAACAAGAAAAAGTGAAAGATATACACAAGAGCTCTCTTCATCTTCAACCTCTCATCAACTATCAACAACTACACACAATCATTTTTGTTGATCAAGTTTTTGGGATTGTGTTGATAACGCCCGAATTGAAAGTGCAATTTCAGATTTTGGTAGAGATCTTTGTGGGTTTTTTCTTGAATAAAACCATTAGTGTTTTGTCCTCCAAAATTGGGGGTTTTTATCACAAGTCTTTGCTTCATTGAATTCATCCGAGCTAAGGGATTGGAAGACCGTGGGGTGTTCAATCGGGTAGCGGTAACCAGAGGATTATGAAGAAGGATTTGGGTCCAATTTCTTGGGTTCAAAATCATTCAAGGTAGAAGGAGATTTTGTTCAAGATTTGGCATACTTGATTCATCTAGAATCAAGGGAAGAGGAGTGCAACATATAAGATTCATCAAGTGAATTTTAATTGTGGTGATTGTATCTTCTCTTACAAACTTTGAAAAATTAATTTCATATCTTAATTCTAGATTCTAGGATTGGGGGCAGCGTAGCCCACGCGAGGACGACAGGGTGAAATGCCTTAACAAACACTGTGTCCATTTTAGTTTTCTGCATTTTATTTCTATCTGCTTGAATTTGTGAGTTATCAATTCTTTCATTCATACAAAATAATTGTAGTGACAAAATAAAACTTTACACCTCATATAGAATTCATTTGAATATCTATAATCACTACAATTTGAGTATAACCAAACCTTGTGTAGTACGTACACCAAGTGTTTGGTGAATTTACAACTCACAAATTTGCTTTATCTTCTCCGCAACTAATTGGTAATAACTGACACCTTGTTAAAACTTGCTAAAGCGATTCATCATATTCAATTTTAGTGTGATTCTATTCTCATCATTTTCATTAAATTGGTCTGCATATCCGATCTTTCCAATACGTAAAGTTTAGACAAACAGATTCAGGGCTGTAGCTCTCTGATAAAAACAATTTTATAAAGAGAGCAAAATTTTCAAAGGGATCTATTCAACCCCCCTCCTAGATCCATCACATCGTCTAACAAATTCCATCACCATGGCATACCCATTTGTATTCAACTTGAAACTTTCTTCAATGGGTTGATTCCTTCTTCAAGAAACATGTTTGATGCCTCAAGTGGAGGAGCTCTTTTGTCTAAGTTGTAAGAAGAAGATTATAGATTTAAAATTTCTCTGGTACAAGCAACATATGTTCATACTGATATTCCAGCATAAGAACAATGTAAAGACAAATGTTACAACATCCGATTTGACATCCTAAACAGATTTATCAAGTTATAACAGATACTGAAGCTTAAACCGCAAAATGATAAATAACACAAAGAATTGTTAACCCAGTTCGGTTTAACATCACCTACATCAGGGGGCTACCAAGCCAGGAAGAAAGTACACTATCGACAATATTAATTCCAAGATAAATAATCCTTGTTTATAACTTGTCGCCTAATACCTACCAAATGAAACTTCTACTTAGGAACATCCTAAATATGAGAAATCTCCATCTCACTTCTTACATCACCTCAGTGATATCTAACAGTCCCAATCCCAGTGAATGTATAGAGTATAACTCAACAATAAGATCATACTTCCATTACAATACTTAGCCAAGACTTTTGACTAAGAACAATACTTGGATTTTCTTAAAAGCTTCATCCAAAAACAATACTCAACTCATTGCCTAAAGGCTTCTGAGTGAGAACATACTGTCGACCATAAGTATCAAAAGATACAAGGGTGCATTACACCACACCATACACAAGAGACTCTCAAAACCTAAGACTATTTTTTCTTCCCTTAATTTTAAAATTGTGAAAGAACTAAATACATTACGTTAGGTCTTCTATTTAAATACACCTTTGCAGTCCATGGGCTTCGAATTCTGCATCCAGAAGTTTCTTGATCCATAAGCTGAGGGATGCACCAATTGTGAAGCAAAATATCCTTAAATCTTTGAACAACCAATACAAAGTTTCCTAAATTGTCTCAAGACCCAATTTAGTAACTATGTACAGTTAGAGATATAAAACATGTTCCAGATTAAATCTTCTTGACCTCCAAAATAAACTGAGATATATCCAAAAGAAATATCACAAAATTAAGTATAACTTGACAAGATTTAAAACAGCAACACCTGCTGTACTAGACCAAGATGTCATGACATCTGCTTCGACATTTGGCTGAAAAAAATCCTAACAACAAAACTATTATGACAACTGATAAGAATGATGTACCATCTTGATCAACATCAGTAGAACCATGTTTTAGCAAAAATTATGCCAACACCAAAACCATGGAACTGACAATCTCCTCCTTTGGAAATTTTTGGCTAAAACAACTAAAATCGAATTAAAGCTGAAGAGAGAAATAAAACTACAAGGAATAACACCACAGAACAAACTGCACAAAACATGTATCAAAGATACATTAGTTACACAACACAAGCTACATGCTAAACATGTAAACTTTGTACATGAGGAAGAAGATGTATATTTCTCCCCCTCAAACACATAACCAATTCTTGCCACAGAGAGATGAATCTCTCCCTTAAGAACAAAACACATTATAAGCACATGCATCATAAGCAATAGATATAACTCAGAGCACAAGTCACAATAATGCTCATAAATCAGACCACAAGACACAAATAAACCAGACATGATATTGTAACATCCTATATGAAATCCTGCAACAACTACAAAAGAAGTAGTAGAAACAGAACATACTTAAGACACACATGACAGGCAGTTATGCTCCCTCTAAAGTGTTTCATAAACAACACTTAACTAGACTTAATGACACCTTCTTCTCCCCCTTTTTAGTCAAAAATTGACAAAATTAGAGTGAAAAGTAACTTGCACACTAAGAATCAATAGAAGCAATAATTGATTCAAGACAAATAAGGAAGGACTCAAAAATTGACTCAAAACAAATAGACCAAAGATAGAAAACAGACAGATCCTATGCTTGATACAAGAAAAACTGCACCAAACTGACTCAAAAGGAAGGAAGAAAGAAAAATAAAGGACTCACCCAAAGAGAACCAAGCTAAGGGTAAAAAGAAAAGAAATGAATCACCCAAACAAAACAAAGTCTCTTCAAAGATACCAAAACCAATGAGATGAAAGAAAGAAAGAAAAGAAAACAAGACTATTCAAGACTGACTCAAACAAAACAGAAAGAAACCCACTTTTTTATGATTTTTTTGTTTTCTATTTTTTAAAATAACAAAGGGCATATAACAGTTATCCAACACACCCTCCCGAGTCAATGAAATTGACCCAATCCTGATCAGCATCTGAGTCTGAATCATGTAAATACACATGGTTCTTCTTGAGGAACTTCACCTAGATTATAGGTGTTTTCCCTGTCCTAGATGCTCCAGTAGATGTTGCAACAACTGTTACAATGTTGAACATTACTTTATTTGAACCAAAACCCACTTCCTTCTTAGTTTTCAGCAAAAGAGCTCTCTTTGCATCAACAATATTAGAATATTTGCTCATGTTGAAATGCAGCTTGTGAGGTATTAAGGTCTTTAAATACAAAAAAAATTACCTAGCTTGTAATGACATCTTGCTCGTAACACCACTTCAACCAATGAAAGCATTTTTTGAAGAAGATAAGATCACCTTTAGAAACAGTAAACCTATAACACCCCAAACTATCCATCGAATAATAATTAAATATCAGATTAATTTGAAGGTAAATCAGGATGTCACATTTATTCAAAATATGCAAATACATACTCATAAATAACCTACGATACATAACACCATTTTTAGGATGAATAAAAAAAAGTAATATAGTTTCAACTTCAAGTTCTATTAATGCAGCGTAAAAGAATCATAAATGAATTTAAATTATTATTTAATCAAACACTAGGAGTTCCTAAGACTCCCAAAAATTTTTGAAATCGACAGAAATAAACAAAATTCATCCCCCCATGTTACATATCAGAGCAATGACACCAACTCTAAAATTAAGTGAAGAGAAACCTTTTTCGATCCTTGCAGCCTCAAACTACTCCTGACTATTTGCACGATGTCGTATAAAGCATCATTCTAACATAATGGTGAGATATCACAACAATATAAGAGAATGCATAATAATGAATATACAATAAGTAAATCATGCATAGTCATATATTTCACATATCACACCTTCACATAATAATCACAATCTTATCTTATAATACTACACAATCATGCACAATTCATCACATGTATCAACAATTATCATGTAGCACATACACCAATTACGCAATACAAACACTATGTTATCAATAATGCAACACAATGAGATTGAATCACAGACTCAATGCATGTGGTACCAATACCGCTCCTGAATCCACGTCATCTAGGACCAGAGCCACCAATATCATGAAAAATTTGGTTCACCTTGCTCCCTACCCATGCCATCTAAGATCATAGCTTACAACATTACTCCTGATCCACGCCATCTAGGATCAGGGCCAACAAGAAGGACTGAAGTCCACAACGGAGAATGCATGTGACACAACCATGCAAAAAAACAACACACTTTGAGATCTACATCTATCAGTATGATACACTGATACGGCTATCATCTACCCACATATACGACATGCCAATCATACAGTTAAAACAACATCACACATTATCATCATACATAAGTACATACATATATCTCAGGCTTATAGAAAAAAATTACATACAGAAAGGTATAAGTCCCCAAAAAATAATCACCTACTGAGCTTAAAAGTACTTTTATAACGTATAAAATACTTTTAGCTTTTAGACAGTTAAAAAGGCACGTCAAACGGACACCCGAGTCAAAAGTTATAAATTTATGAAGTTTCCAAAAAATTTATGCTACAAGGATGCTTCGCCTGAGGCTCGCCTGACGACTGGGTGTGCCACCTGAGGCTCGCCCGACAAAGCGTAAGCGAGGCCTACACTCTCATACATTTTCTAGGAGTACCCCATTTTGGCATGCCCTTCGCCCACTCCTTCTCTTGAAAAACGGACCAGATAGCGTCCCCAGAAACATATCAACCAACTCCTTATCAGACAACGAGGGTTGAACTCTCCCAGCCAAGTCTCTCTATTTGTGCATAGTCATTAAAGCCTTCACTTACACCTATGGACATACTCTGAATTTGAGTACGAGTAGGAGCAAGGTCGGCGTTGTATTGATACTGCTTGTAGAAAGCAGTAGCCAGATCTTCCCAGTTTCAGACATTGGCTCCCTCTGATCGCGACTTTATCGTCTAAATTAATCGGGAGACTGCAAGTATACAGCCCTATCGCGTAGTTTTAAAAGATATCGAACCTAAGGGACTATAAATCGAACTAACGTAACCTAAACTACTGTGTAAAGCTATAGCTATCGAATAATTAAATTGGGGAATTTTCGGGTAATAAAACTTAATTCTAATTGAAATAATAATAATGCGAATATCGGTATGTACGTCGTTAACACTAAAGAATCCGGCTTTCTACAGGCTCATTTTCTAAAAGTGATAATAATATCTTTTTCAGCAAAAAGTATTTATTCAAAAATCTATTCTCAAACTTTCGCTCTATTGAAGTAAATTATAATTTTAAACTCTGATGTATGCTTTCGCTATCCCATTGATTTTAAAATTACTTTTTGAAAATAAATAAAGTTTAATTGGTTTTAAAACGCTGTCGCAGTCTTTAAAAACAATACCTAGCATCTACTATCTGATTCTAAACCTCAAACTGTCGCTCTGTTGGTTTCTAATCTTAGTCGGTTTATTAACCTCAAACTGTCGCTCTGTTGGTTTCTAAACCTTTTTAACAAAATAAACTAGATAACTAAATCAGAAAAAGTGTTTATTTTATGAAATATAATCAAGCCTGTTTATTCCGGATCCATTCGAATTAACTCGTTACATACCGATATTTAAATAATTTAGCCAGACATACTCAGAAAAACGGACATGGATACATTAAAGGAATTAATAATCATAAATAAATTCATGGTTAAATAAATATTCTCATGCAAATAATTAATTAGAGGATATAAATAAAGAACCTGAATTAAATAATGCTGGAAACAATCTTTGAAGCTTGAATCAATCCGTACAGAATCTTCGTTCTTCAACGGGAGTAAATTCTAAGTATTCGAAAAGGAAAAGAAAATGGGCTGGAAATATAACTACTAGGAATCGAATTACACTGGAAACTAGTAAATTGCAATGAAAGTAAAATTCAGAAAACTGGAAAAAAATTCTAAGCAAAAAACGGTCCCAATTTTCACTTTCTAATGTCTTCTTATAGTCCTTGAACGTAACCACCTCTTCAGATATTTTTGTGTCCCACGTATCCTTGAATTTCTCTTCTTACTTGCCCACGTTGAGACGGGCGCCCCAATTGACATTTTCTTCCTTTGACTATGCTGAGACGGGCGCCTCCCACTAAGGGGAAAGTCCGAGGCGGGCGCCTCAATTGTAGGAAGAGAGTTGAGACGTGCGTCTCACTCTTGCATGCGCTTTTAGGTTTTTCTTGCTGCGTGGGTTTGAATTCTATTGGGCCCGTTTGGAGATAATAGACCCTTTTTGATCCATCATCACTGCTTTGCACACCCCTTCTCTTCATTTCTTGCACCTTTAGTCCAATAAATCTTGAATTTTTTCACTTTGCTCAATTTGTCTAATTAAAATAAAATACCTGAAACAATAGAAATACCGGCGTAATATGGAAATAAAATGGAATAATTAGATAAAAATACTAACATTACCTATGAAAATTAAATCAAATATACTATATAAAATTGCGTTATCAAACTCCCCTATACTTAAGCCGTTGCTTGTCCTCAAGCAAAAGTAAAAAAAAGGTGAAAATCACGGACGCGCAGTTAAACACAGATATAAGAACATACATCACTTCGTACTAGGTTGCTAATTGGAAAAAAAAAAATTTTGTTAGAGAATTTAAGTCGAACTTAAACACCAAAGTTACCGTAGGAACACTGGATAATCCCATTAAGCAGACTAATTCAAGTCATGTCATTATAACTTAACCTAATACTATGTTTTATTTCACCCGTTTTCATTCTAGTGCAATCACATTAAGCCCTTTACCTTACACGCACATAGTGGAGTAACTGGTTAGTGAATTTGATCTTAGTAAGCCAGCTAGGAGTTCTGGTAATTTAATCATATGGTACTCCCTTTTTCCAATTAAAAATTGCAGGGGATCGAATCGTGATTCGCCCTATCAAGTTCAGCACCAGGGACCACTGAACTAATTTATAATGGATTATTATGCATTTAAATTTATAGTTTCTGCAACTGTTGGATTAAATGATCTGGTAAGGATCATCTAACTTAATAAGTGCATCTTCAGATAAAAGAAATTCCTTAAGAATATTTGATCAATCACTTATATTCATCAGCTCTCCACGTAGTTTGTGTTTATGGCGGTGCTGACTGCTTAATAAACTACTCGGGGCTAATCTAAAACTAAGTTTTAAAGGTTTTGGTATAATAAGTACTTAAATCGATCCAACACATCGGGGGTTTTGAAGTGTTAAGACGATAGCAATTTTGCTAAGTTGCTCGAATTCTTGTTTATAATAGGCAACCTTAATACTAATTGAATAATGTTTTATAAATGCGTGTTTAAAATTGTTATATTTTATTCGTTATGGCTCAAGAAATAGGGGGAATTCGAGTAAGCACAAATTTAAATTTTTGTATAAGAGATTAAAATTTGCATAAATAAGTATTTTATTGAATTGAAATTTTGCAATACAAGAAAAGAAAAGAAATAAAAGGAAAAATACTACAAAGAGAGCAAGGGAAATGGAAATGAGCAAGGAAATGATCTGACTCCCCCATACTTAAAAGGAGCAATGTCCTCAATGCGATAAAAACAAAGGAGAAGCAGATGAAAAGAGAAAGGCGATCACTCGTGGGTTTGGGAATCATGAGCTCGTGTTCTTCGTCCTCTAGTACGAGGTCTTCGTCCTACGTCAGAATTAGAATCATTTAGATGAAGTGCGTCTGCTATGCGAGCTTGTAAGGATTCGAGGTTACGATCATGGCGAAAAGCATATTGTTGCTGTTCGCGTCGCATCTCTTGTTGATCACGTTGTACTTCCTGTACGAGACGTAAAGTCTCAGCTTGGTTCTGTTGCATGGCATGGAACAACTGATCTTGACGAAGCATATGAGCCTGCATGGCTGCGAATTTTGCAGCGAGATTATCTGGTTGTTGGGCGACAGGTGCATCGAGAGCATAACGCCAATTTGCGCGGACTCGGACGTCGATACGATTTGGACAAGGTAACACAATATCGGGAATAGGACGACGATTTATTACCAATGTAAACCGGCCATCATGTCTTGGAGAGATTATGTGGGAGTCTCGGCAATAGATGACATCGAGAAGAGTGGCTGGCATCATATATGGTAACAAATAAAGTAGCTCGGCGGAAAGGCCCAAAGCAAATGCTAAAGATGTGATGATGCCTCCAAAAACAAAGGGATTAGTACCTGCCGCGTTCGCGCATGTGTGGATGTGACTGAGCATGAAAGGAGCGACGTTGACAGCCTGACCATTAAGGGCACAGAAAATGATGAACAACTCATTTTGGTTGACCTTGTGATTATTGGTCCGACCAAAGATGGTGTTAGCAAGAACGCGGTGAAAGTACCTTAATGCCGGGTTATGGATTTGAGAAGCATAGAGGTCGCGCCAACTTTCCGTTGTTTGACCGGTTAGATCATTCCATAAGGAGAAGCCGACTTGATCCCAAGAAAGATCGTTGTCATCGTCGAAAGGTTTGTAATGAACATGCTCGCCGCGAGTGAAAGATAAGAGTTCGGCGACTCTTTCTTGATCAAGAGAGTACTCTTGGTTGAACATGCGGAAGTTGGCGGTTCCGGTTGTGTAGGGATCGTCGACAGGTGTTGTGTAAGAGAAGGAACTAAGAAATTCAAGCACGAGTGGTTCATAAGTTGGACATGGGTTTGTGCATAGACTGGTTAAACCGGTGTTATTGAGCATTAATATGATGCTATCGGTCATTCCTAAGGTTTCCAAACACTCCGAACTTATGTATTTTGTAGGGACGACGGAACGGGTATAGAATTTGGTATACTTTTGTAGTTGTTGGCCGTCGTCGTTGTCGCGGAAAATGATATTGGATAGGTCGGGTGGTGGTCGGTCAGGCTTAACTTGTCGTTGGTTGTTTCGTGGAGCCATAGATGGATATGGGTAGAAGAAGAAAAAAGGTAGAAAATATGGGTGTAGGAGAGGAAATGGTGGAGATGGTTAGAAATGTTGTGAAAATAGTAAGAAGGATGAATGGTATTTATAGTGGAGGGAGATTTAAGAGTGATAAATTATAATAAGTGGGTGTTGGAAAAAGGAGGGGAAAATTTTAATGGAGATTAATGGTGGGAAATGGAAGGAATATAGTTTGAATGGGAATAAAGAGTGTTGAATATGAGTTAATAGGGTGAATGGGAAAACGAAACGGACAAGACAAGTAAATGCAGGGAGACCAGTTTTTACTGCGCGAGACAAAAGCTGAGGCGCCCGCCTGACATAGGAGACCACGCGTGAGGCGTGCGTCTCAAAGCTGCATGGGAAGTTGGAGGCGTGCGCCTCCTGTCAGCGCGTTAGGCTGAGGCGTGCATCTCAGCTTGATTGGGGAACAGGAACAGGCGCGTGAATGACAGTAAGCATGTAATAATACTAATATTCCTATAACAAAATAAATTTATAACATGAAATATATTAAGCTGCAATATAATTATAGGAAAATAACGTGAACGGCTTTTTTAAAATGATGACCCAAAATTGCTTACAATCTTCAGAATCATGTGTCTGGAAAGTAAATCATAATAAAAAAAACATAACGAAAATAATGTAATTTCTAACAAAATCAAACTAAGCTAAATATAACGAACTACTTAAAAACTCTAGCCACTACATGGTCCTGCCTTAGGAGCGGAGGAAGAATGAAAATAGGAGAAAACTTCTTGAAATTGCGCAGAAACAGTATCCATAAAGCCAAAGAAGTATGCTCGCAAACTAGTCAAATCTTCCCTCAAAACCTGATGTTCCACCTGGAGAGCGTGGATGACAGGGGCATAATCAGTGGTAGGAGCCTCATGCATAACAGTGTCAGGAGTAACAGAGTGAGCGGTAGAGTCGTGTTGAGGAGGGCCCAGATCATAATAACCTGAAGGAGCTGTGGGATCTTCCTCAGAATCTTCCAAAACCTCATAATCTTGCGGAGTCTCAGGAGTGCGGGGCGGAGAAGGCTGCTGATCAAGACCAAAAAGCCAGTTGTCTTTGTTATGCATACTTGTAGCAGGGTTAGGCAAGGTAAACAGCTGCATAACTTTACCATTAATCAACAAGGTAAACTCAGTCGGGCCAAGATCACCTATTATACCAGTGTTGAAACAGAACTCGATGGTCATGCAAGTAATACCCGTAAAAGCATTCAGATGCTTAAAGGATTGTCGAGGTCCAACAACATTTGCAATCATAGTGACGAGACCTCCCATCCGAATGGGTGCATGATCAGTATCAATGAGATCCATAAAGGTACGGATCAGATAAGTGATCGCATTAACCGGACGGTTTTGCGAAGCACAATACATGATAAACAGCTCATCTTTAGAAACAGTAGTGACATTCTGGGGTTTTCCAAAAATGGTGTGGGCCAGAATCTTATGGAAATACCTGAAGGCCGGGTTGTGGATATTCTCTGATACAAAGTCTTCGGGCTCAGGGTTAAGGATTCCAGAAATAGATCCCCAAAAATAGTCAAGCTCTCTAAATCCAAGGCACTCCTCCTAAGTTTCATGATAAACTTCTATGCCATTAGGAAGACCAAGAAGCTCACCCAATTCTTTATGGTTAAACTTGAAAGTGATGCCAAAAAGTCTGAAGATAATAAGCCCACGGCGTAAAGCGAAACCATGAGTAGGAAAGTACATCAAAGAGCTGAGGAACTCCAAAGTAAGGTTCCGATAAGTGGCATAGCAAGTCATAAAGCGTGAACTATCCCACCCAATCTGATTCAGCAGAAAAAGCACACTATCACGAATACCAAGAGCAGTCATAGCACCGTGATGAGGGTAGATAGTGGGTAACATCTCACGCTCGGATAAAACTCCATATTTGGTGCGTTGATTTCTCCCTCTGAAACTAACCGGCATATTGTCAACTCGAGACATAGCGGGAAGAGAAATAAGAAGCAAGAATATAGCCTGGCGAGAAGAAAAATAAAGAAGATCAGCATTGGCCAAAATGCCGATAAGAAGAAAAAAAAACATAGAATAGAAAGAAATAAGACAAAGAGGAGAAATATAATGAATAGATAAAGAAATAGAGATAATTTTTTGTTTTGTTTTGTTTTTGTTAAAAATAGACTAAAGAAGAAATGAAAAATAAGAAGAAGGAAAATAAAAAAAAAAATTAAATAATAAAAAGGGTGGGTTGTCTCCCACAAAGCGCTTTGTTTTATGTCGTAAGCTCGACAAATAGGACTAAAAACTAGGCTTTTAATCGAGCGTGTGGCTCGTCTAGATTTATCGTTTGAGAAGTTCCCTCGATTTCATTTAGATGGTAATGTTTTAAACGCTGCCCGTTTACTATAAACGGTTCAATCGAAGGTCCCTTAATCTCTATCGCACCATTTGGATAAACTCGAGTTATTTCAAAAGGTCCGGACCATCTAGATCGTAATTTTCCAGGAAATAATTTTAATCGTGAGTTAAATAGTAATACTAAGTCACCGATGTTAAAATTCTTCCTAGATATATGCTTATCGTGCCATTTCTTTGTGCGCTCTTTGTAAATCCTAGCATTTTCGTACGCATCCTGTCTAAGTTCTTCCAATTCATTAATATCCAGGATACGCTTTTCTCCAGCGGCAGTGTAACTTAAGTTTAGATTCTTAATGGCCCAATAGGCCTTGTGTTCTAACTCAACTGGGAGATGGCATGACTTACCATAAATAAGCTTGAAAGGGGTGGTACTGATGGGAGTTTTATAGGCAGTTCTATAAGCCCATAAAGCTTCGTGAAGTTTAAAGGACCAGTCCTTTCTGGACGTAGCGACAGTTTTTTCAAGGATTTGTTTTATCTCGCGATTTGAAACTTCAACTTGTCCGCTAGTTTGAGGATGGTAAGGTGTAGCTATGCGATGTCGAACTCCATATTTTCCTAATAATTTTTCAAAGATTTTGGAAATGAAATGAGATCCACCATCACTTATAACGAGTCTGGGTATACCGAACCTAGGAAAAATTATGTTCTTGAACAGCTTCATTACCACTCGGGTGTCATTTGTTGGAGAAGCTATAGCTTCGATCCATTTTGAGACATAATCCACAGCCACGAGTATATACTTGTTGCCAGATGAAGATGGAAAGGGTCCCATAAAGTCTATCCCCCACACATCAAAGATTTCGACTTCTAAAATGCCTTTTTGTGGCATTTCGTCACGTCTAGATATATTACCGGTGCGTTGGCACCGGTCGCATTTTAAGATGGTGGCATGTACGTCTTTCCATAAATTAGGCCAATAGAGGCCGGATTGTAAAATCTTTGCACAAGTTTTGGATGTACTCGCATGTCCGCCGTAAGGTGCAGAATGACAGTGTTTTATAATGTTTTCAATCTCTTCTTCTGGCACACATCGGCGGAAAATTCCATCGGGACCTCTCTTGAAAAGTAAAGGTTCATCCCAATAATACTGTTTAAGATCATGGAAGAATTTCTTCTTCTGTTGGTAGGTAAGTTCAGGTGGTAAAACGCCTGCAGCGAGGTAGTTTACGAAATCGGCATACCAAGGCACTGAGGAGACGGCTAAGGTGGTTTCTATGAGTTTATCTGGTTCTGTGTCTTCCAAGTGGGCAATTAGTTTATCATACTGGAATTCATCATCGATCGGCACTTGTTCATGTTTAAGATTTTCTAGTCTAGAGAGATGATCTGCTACCACGTTTTCGGTTCCTTTCTTATCTTTGATTTCTAAATCGAACTCTTGCAGTAGCAATATCCATCTCAGGAGTCTAGGTTTAGCGTCCTTTTTGGTTAGGAGATATCTAATAGCAGCATGATCAGTGTATATGATTATTTTGGATCCTACTAAGTAGGAACGAAACTTGTCTAATGCGAAGATCACTGCTAAGAATTCTTTCTCGGTTGTAGCATAATTCATCTGCGCTTCGTCCAGGGTTCTGCTTGCATAATATATGACGTGGAGTCTTTTATCCTTTCGCTGTCCTAAAACAGCTCCTACGGCATAGTCGCTTGCGTCACACATTATTTCAAAAGGTTCATTCCAATATGGAGTTTGCATTATAGGCGCAGAAATTAATGCTTTCTTAAGTGTTTGAAATGCTTCTAGACATTTTTCGTCGAAGATAAATTCAGCGTCTTTCATTAATAGCTCAGTTAGGGGTTTAGTTATCTTAGAGAAATCTTTAATGAATCGTCGATAAAAACCGGCGTGTCCTAAAAAGCTTCGGATTTCTCTAACAGTTTTTGGAGGTTGAAGGTTCTCAATAACTTCGATTTTAGCAGAATCGACTTCAATTCCTCTTTTGGATATAATGTGTCCTAAAACAATTCCTTCTTGTACCATAAAATGGCATTTCTCCCAATTAAGTACTAGATTAACCTTTACACAACGTTCTAATATCCTTTCTAAATTTTCTAAACATTCTTCAAAGCTTTGTCCACAGACGGAAAAATCGTCCATGAAGACTTCCATAATATTGTCCAGAAAATCAGCAAATATTGCCATCATACATCTTTGAAAAGTTGCAGGAGCATTGCATAAACCAAATGGCATTCTTCTATAAGCAAAGGTTCCAAAAGGGCATGTGAAAGTTGTTTTCTCTTGGTCATTAGGATGAATAGGTATCTGAAAGAAACCTGAATAACCGTCCAAGAAACAAAAATGAGAGTGTCTAGCTAAACGTTCTAACATTTGATCAATAAATGGTAAAGGGAAATGATCTTTTCTGGTGGCTTTGTTAAGTTTACGATAATCGATGCACATCCTCCATCCAGATTCGACTCTTTTAGTTATGATTTCTCCTTTCTCATTTTCGACTACTGTGACACCTCCTTTCTTAGGTACAACATGCACAGGACTAACCCATTTGCTATCAGATATAGGATATATGATTCCTGCTTCTAACAACTTCATAACTTCCTTTTTCACAACCTCGCTCATAATCGGGTTTAGTCTCCTCTGGTGTTCTCTTGAAGTTTTACAATCTTCTTCTAGCATAATGCGATGCATACAGATAGAGGGACTTATTCCTTTAAGATCAGTGATATTATATCCTAAGGCTGTTGGATATTTTCTCAGAGTTTGTAAAAGTTTTTCAGTTTCGGTTTCGCCAAGTTCTGCGTTGACTATCACTGGTCGTTCAAGCTCGGAATCTAGGAATTCATATCTTAGATTTTTAGGAAGTGTTTTGAGTTCTAGGGATGGTTTCCTTAAACATTGTGTAGGATCTGGTGCTATAACTAAGCATTCACTTAGATTACTAATCAGATTTTCATCGAGATTGTCTTCATTTTCAAGCTCAGCTTCTTTTATACATTCATCGATGATATCCATGAAGTAGCAAGTATCTTCAATTGCAGGTGCTTTCAGGAATTGAGAGAGGATAAATTCGATTTTCTCTTCACCTACTTCAAAAGTAAGTTTTCCTATTTTTACATCTATAATTGCACCGACTGTAGCTAAGAAAGGCCTTCCAAGAATGATTGGGGTAACTTCGTCCTCACTTATGTCCATGATAATGAAATCGGTTGGTATATAGAATTGGCCAATGCGTACAGGAACATTCTCGAGAACTCCTGCAGGATATTTAATTGACCTATCTGCTAATTGAACGGACATTTTGGTTGGTCTGAGTTCTCCCATTTCAAGTTTCTTGCATATAGATAACGACATCACACTTATACTGGCTCCAAGATCACATAAAGCTTTATCTATGACAAATTTGCCAATTACACATGGAATAAAGAAACTTCCAGGGTCTTTGAGTTTAGGAGGCATTGTGTCTTGAATAATTTCACTACATTCAGTAGTAAGCATGACAGTTTCATTATCTTCTAGCTTTTTCTTATTGGATAAAATCTCTTTAAGGAATTTAGCGTAGGATGGCATTTGAGTTATAGCTTCGGTAAAAGGAATTGTGACATTAAGTTGTTTAAGAAGATCCACGAATTTCTTGAATTGACCCACATTCTTAGTTTTAGATAACCTTTGAGGGTATGGGATACGAGGCTTATAAGGTGGTGGGGGTACATAAATTTCATCTTTTTGCGTGGTATCTTCATTATTATCTCTCTGATTTTCTTTTTCTTCTTTATCTTTAGTTTCAGATTGTTTGTCATAGTTTTGTTGCATAGTTGGGCTATTATTTCTGGGATCTTCGGGTCCATCATACTCTGTTCTGCTTCTTAAGATAACAGCATTTGCATGTCCTTTGGGATTAGGTTGAGGTTGTCTAGGAAATGATCCAGCAGGAGCAGCAGAAGCCGCTTGTTGTTGAGCTACCTGGGAGATTTGTGTTTCTAACATTTTATTATGCGTAGCTAAAGCATCAACCTTGTTAGATAATTGCTTAATCTGCTCATTAATGTGTATATTCTGATTTTGAACCTCCTTATTAGTCTGGGATTGAGTATTATTGGTTTTGTTTTGAGTAGCGATGTAGTGCTCTATCATGACTTCCAAATTAGACTTCCTAGGAGCATTAGACGTGTTAGGACCATTATTAGGATGATTTAGGATAGCCTTAGGATAACCAGGTGGTGTAGCAGGAGCTTGTCCAGGTGCGTATAACGCGTTGTTATTCTTGTATGAAAAATTAGGATGATTCTTCCAGCCAGGGTTATATGTGTTGCTGTAAGGATTACCCTGTATGTAATTCGCTTGTTCAACTAGAACTCCTGTTAAAAGTGGGCATTCTGGAGCAAGATGTGATTGAATACCACATAAGTCGCAAGTTTGAGCAATTGCAGCAACAGTAGCTGCGGGAGTGGTGGTAAGATTCTCGAGCTTTTGAGTGAGAGCTTCCACTTTAGCGTTGACTTCATCCAGACTATTCACTTCAACCATGGCACCTTTTGTTTGAGATTTCTCTACGCTAACTCTCTCCGTACCCCATTGGTAATGGTTTTGAGCCATGCTTTCGATAAGTTGTCTTGCTTCAGTATATGGTTTATTCATCAGTGCGCCACCAGCTGCGGCGTCTATAGTCAATCTCGTATTATACAAGAGACCATTGTAGAACGTGTGAATGATCAGCCATTCTTCTAAACCATGATGAGGACAAAGTCTAAGCATGTCCTTATAACGTTCCCAAGCTTCAAAAAGTGATTCATTGTCTTTTTGTCTGAAACCATTGATATTGGCTCTGAGCATGGCAGTTTTGCTTGGAGGAAAATATCTAGCCAAGAAGACTTTCTTCAACTCATCCCATGTGGTGATTGAGTTGGAAGGAAGAGATTGGAGCCATGCGCGAGCTCTGTCTCTGAGAGAAAAATGGAATAGGCGCAATCGTATCGCCTCGGGGTTAACACCATTCGCTTTTACAGTGTCTGCGTACTGCACAAACACTGACAGATGAAGATTCGGGTCGTCAGTAGGAGCTCCAGAAAACTGGTTCTGCTGAACGGCGGAAAGAAGCGAAGGTTTTAGCTCGAAATCGTTTCGAGCGATAGCAGGAGCAGCAATACTATTGTGAGGCTCTGCTTGAGAAGGAACATCGTAGTCCTTAAGAGGACGAGGAGTAGGAGCATCAGGATCAGCCATCTTCTTGAGTTCTTCAACGTCAGGAAGTTTGGTCGGAGGAAGGTTGTTGCGTTCTAAATACTCTTGAATTCGTCTCCTTAATCTAAGGTAACGCTTGATATCGTATATAGGTATATGCAAAGGCGCGCCTTGAGAGCGAGTATTTGGCATACACAGAGGGAAAAGAAATAGTTGCTATAGTCTATACTTCGTAATAAAATTACGATATCAACTTAAATAGTCCCCGGCAACGGCGCCAAAAACTTGATCGCGACTTTATCGTCTAAATTAATCGGGAGACTGCAAGTATACAGCCCTATCGCGTAGTTTTAAAAGATATCGAACCTAAGGGACTATAAATCGAACTAACGTAACCTAAACTACTGTGTAAAGCTATAGCTATCGAATAATTAAATTGGGGAATTTTCGGGTAATAAAACTTAATTCAAATTGAAATAATAATAATGCGAATATCGGTATGTACGTCATTAACACTAAAGAATCCGGCTTTCTACAGGCTCATTTTCTAAAAGTGATAATAATATCTTTTTCAGCAAAAAGTATTTATTCAAAAATCTATTCTCAAACTTTCGCTCTATTGAAGTAAATTATAATTTTAAACTCTGATGTATGCTTTCGCTATCCCATTGATTTTAAAATTACTTTTTGAAAATAAATAAAGTTTAATTGGTTTTAAAACGCTGTCGCAGTCTTTAAAAACAATACCTAGCATCTACTATCTGATTCTAAACCTCAAACTGTCGCTCTGTTGGTTTCTAATCTTAGTCGGTTTATTAACCTCAAACTGTCGCTCTGTTGGTTTCTAAACCTTTTTAACAAAATAAACTAGATAACTAAATCAGAAAAAGTGTTTATTTTATGAAATATAATCAAGCCTGTTTATTCCGGATCCATTCGAATTAACTCGTTACATACCGATATTTAAATAATTTAGCCAGACATACTCAGAAAAACGGACATGGATACATTAAAGGAATTAATAATCATAAATAAATTCATGGTTAAATAAATATTCTCATGCAAATAATTAATTAGAGGATATAAATAAAGAACCTGAATTAAATAATGCTGGAAACAATCTTTGAAGCTTGAATCAATCCGTACAGAATCTTCGTTCTTCAACGGGAGTAAATTCTAAGTATTCGAAAAGGAAAAGAAAATGGGCTAGAAATATAACTACTAGGAATCGAATTACACTGGAAACTAGTAAATTGCAATGAAAGTAAAATTCTGAAAACTGGAAAAAAATTCTAAGCAAAAAACGGTCCCAATTTTCACTTTCTAATGTCTTCTTATAGTCCTTGAACGTAACCACCTCTTCAGATATTTTTGTGTCCCACGTATCCTTGAATTTCTCTTCTTACTTGCCCACGTTGAGACGGGCGCCCCAATTGACTTTTTCTTCCTTTGACTATGCTGAGACGGGCGCCTCCCACTAAGGGGAAAGTCCGAGGCGGGCGCCTCAATTGTAGGAAGAGAGTTGAGACGTGCGTCTCACTCTTGCATGCGCTTTTAGGTTTTTCTTGCTGCGTGGGTTTGAATTCTATTGGGCCCGTTTGGAGATAATAAACCCTTTTTGATCCATCATCACTGCTTTGCACACCCCTTCTCTTCATTTCTTGCACCTTTAGTCCAATAAATCTTGAATTTCTTCACTTTGCTCAATTTGTCTAATTAAAATAAAATACCTGAAACAATAGAAATACCGGCGTAATATGGAAATAAAATGGAATAATTAGATAAAAATACTAACATTACCTATGAAAATTAAATCAAATATACTATATAAAATTGCGTTATCACCCTCCAGCTGGTAGAACCATTCAAGCTGAGTCCCTGACAGACTATCTTGAAAGAAATGAACCCACAAATTTCTATCAGCGGTGTGGGGTTGTATCTTTCTGACATAAGAACGGAGATAGAGCTTTGGGCAGGACACCCCATCATACTTAGCAAAAACTAGAGCTTTGAACTTCCGCGGGATGGCCATCCCCGACACCAATCCTAATTCTTTGAAATCTAGTCCATGTATCCTTTGAACTTCCATGGCACTCAGACGGTCTTCCAACTGCTTGTATCTATCCTCAACAGGAGGATATCGCTCCTCATTGTAATCAGTATCATTGTCAGAAACTGCAGGACTGGGATCCTTCTCTTCTTCCTGATTCTCCCCTTCCTTGGATGAAGAGGTCAGATCGACTTGTCGCTTCAACCTCTCTCCAAACCTTCTGCCCATATTTATAATACCGACAACCTTATTCTTTTTCTTCTTCTCTTTCAGGATGAGGACTTTCAGATCCTCCTACCCTTTTTCCAGATTTATGAACATTTTTTGGAACTGAGCGTTCTGTGCCTGAAGGTCCTTGATGGTTTATTCGGAAGACATTTCGTGCTGAAATAAACAGCAAAGTAGATGTGAAACCTGTAATGGTACATGTACATGCAATGTTATGAATGGGATGCGCATGCAATGATTTCAAAGACTTCGGGAAATTTAAATTTGCAAACCAAAATAAACAAAGATTTTATTAGCTGAATTTGAAGGTTCAAAATGCCTTTTAGGCGTTACAAAAAAAATAAATCTAAAACTAGAAAAGAAATCAAAAGTCCTATAGATGCTTCCTCTTTGTGCCGAGATAATCATTGAGCCCTCTTTCTTCATGCAGTTGTTTTGTGAGCTCTAAAACCTTCCTCTCCTGAGTATGGAACTGATCCCTGTAAGTATCATGTTCCTTCATCAACTGAATCCAAGATCTCTGTAATTCCCTAAGATCAGTGGGCATGTAAGGATAGAGAACCGTGTAGGGAATACCTTCTCCAGTAGTGGGTTCCACAATTACTGGTAAAACGGCCACATAGGGCATCATAAGCTTCTGGGCATGAGCTCATACCCACTGGAGGTAAGGTTCCATAGGAATGGAAGTATTTGGCCCCAAAGCCCTGGCGCCGGATCGGTTTACCATGCCTCAAGCTCGTATGAACCTCCGACGATACTCGTGAGTGTCATCCCTATAGTTGAATACAATACCCTCGATAAGTAACTCATGGGAACCATCCCTTCGAGCGTAAACAAATTATCACAGAGCTAAACAAGGATTGTAGGTTATACCTCCTTTGATACCAAGCAGCGGGACATTAGGGTACTCCCCGCAGCGGTCAATAATAGCAGTGTTTTCCATAGCTCGAGAACACCAAAGAATATCCATGTGAGCAAGTGACATTATCCTTTGCGACCAACCCAAACCTTGTTCATTCTTCAGTGCGGACTTAGGGAGGTGAGAAATAAACCACCTCGACAGCAATGGCATACAACACATAAGAACCCCTCTTGTCTTCATGGTACGAGTATTAAGAGTGTGCAAAATATCTCCGAGCAAGGTAGGCACAGGGTTGCGAGAGAGGAAAATCTTGATAGCATTCACATCTACGATGAGTCTGGATTAGGGAATAGGACTAACCCATAGATTAGAAGAGACAAGACCTCCTTAAAAGCCTGAACATCCATATCATCCCAAAACAGTTGGGCCTTGTCTATCAGGAACTTAGCTAGAAAACCCTTGACTCCGCTTCTGGTTTCCCAATTGGATACCACGTCGGCCCATTTCAGATGCAAAGCTGAGGCAATGACTTCTAGCTTAGGAACTTCTTCTAGACATGTGAAGGGTAACTGTTCCAGAATTGGTATATACAATAGATGAGAGAATTCTTCCAAGGTAGGCACCAACTGATAGTCTGGAAAGGTGAAGCAGTGGTGCTTGAGATCAAAGAACTGAAAGAGTACACTCAACATCTTTTCATCAAAATTTGAAGTGACCAGACTGAGAAGTCGACCATGTCTCTTAGTGAACATAGAAGTTTCAGAAACCCTTGATACTAGCTCTTTGATTTGGGAAGGTATCTTCACAAAGCTGATTCGAATAATGTTCCTACGAATGGAAGCCGTGATCTACAAAACAGAACAAAGATAAATTCCCTCGGTCTTTGAAATGGTTAGTGCAATAAGAATGGATGCTATGTTATGATGCATGATGTCATGAGAAACCACAGGTATAGCAAACACAGGTATAGCAAACATAGTCAAATCACACCAAGTCCTTAGGTTTAAGGCCTGCATGAGGTTAAAGGTAGTACCCTCTTGAAGTTTAGTTGATTTCAAACCTGTCTTAAAAAGTAAATGGGTTATAGAGGATCTCAATATCATCGACCATCATTTATCGGGCATTGTCTCAGCTCAAGCAATCTTTTCTTGCGGTTGAAATATCCCGAAAGTCTAATCTCAATGAGTGTAGCATCGAGTATCAACCAATCCTCAGCTTTATACCGAGGCCGGCTATCTCACTACTTTCTAATGGCCAAGTTTGTTCAACTAAGGTTCTAAGGTCCGTTAGTTCTCCATGACACCACGCGGCGGCCCCGTATTCTCCTTGTTTCCCTACGAAGGATACCAGTACCAACCAAAGTGCCAACCTAACACAGCCACCGCTTAAACCATACCGGTCTACATTGTACATTATCCACGATCTATTGTTGTTTACCTAAAAATGCCCCCAGATCCGGGTGTAGGATCTATAATAACCCAAACAAGACCCTTTAAAAATAAAGCAAACAAACAAGAAAGCAATTTTGTAACATGACCTAGATCCTAAGGTTTACCACACTTATTTTCATCTCCCCGGCAGAGTCGCCAGTTCTGTGATACGGTGGTAGAACCGAATGTTTTTACTGGTTTGCGTTTTGCGTTTTTCGTTCGTAAAATGTTGCAGAAAGCAAGAGTCGCCACCGACTTTTATTTCATCCAATCATGGAAAAGGAAAAAGAACAGAAAAATCCTTTTTTCAAGATATTCTGAGTACGGGGGGTAGATTATAGAAAGGGAAGGTGTTAGCACCCTTTCTATCCATGGTTTTCCATGGGCTCTTAGGTACTTGTTCATTTTTCAAATTTCTTGTGTGTTCTTGCTTTGAAAAAAAGTTTTACTTCATGATAACCCTTGTATCAGTCCTCAAGAGTGTGACAAAGTTTGTTTTAAAAATTTGTTTTGAAAGGTGTTTGCGTGAAAAGTTTTTATTGAGCAAGCACATAAGATTCTACCTACTCGAAAAAAAGATTGTTTGTTCTTGTTTCCTTTAGAGAGCGTTATCCTACTATTAAGGAGTAGGTAGCACCGTCGTTGGAGTTGTAAGGGACATTCGAAAGGGACAAGTACAATCACTAGAGCAACAGTTAGAAAAACTTTAGTAGTTACCCTAGAGTCTTTAGATCTTTCCGAGGCAACATTTCCGAGGCAACATTCGAATGGGACAATTTGATCTTTTAGACTGGAGGGAAACCACTAAAATCTCCTATGCTTAATGACTGTTTACCGAAGGCAACCGAAGTGAGGTAAATCCTAGGAGGGAATATGTGCATGTGAATTGTTTCTGTTATATAGTCTTTGCACATTAGGTGATCTACCATTTTAATTTTCAAGCATTCTTCCCATACAATCCTATTAACCATGCATTTAACAGTTAAATATTGGCAGGAATTTAAAGCGCGAGGAAATAAACCTAACTATTACAGGGCTTTGGCAATTACATAATTATCTTGACAGAAAATAAGAATGCGAAAGTTTAAAACCCTAGTTACTATTACATCCTCGAAACAGTTACAATAATAATAAAACAAACTGAAATGTGCGCGGCAAATTAAATGTGAGGAGAAATTGAAACCCTAAAAAATCTAATTGAAAAAAAATTTAAACTATTTTTGAAAAAAAGATTTAATTAGGTTACGTACGACTAAAACCCTAATTCTAATTATTTTTAATTATAAAAGAAATTGAAATTAACCTAATTTAAACTAAATTAAATAATTTCAAGAAAATAAAATATTTTGTAAAAAAAAGATTTTGTGTATTTTTGTGGTTTTTATTTGAGAAAAGAAATTTAATTGTAAAATTTAAAACCTAGTTTCTATTTAATTTTAATTGAAACAAAATAAACAAATACACTAATTAACCTAATTTATTTTCAAAAAATATTAATTTGAAATAATATTTAATTCTATATTTTTTTTGGTGATTTTTTAGTTTTATAAAAAATAATTTTTTGTGTTAATTAATTAAAACAAAATGAAGAAATTAATTAAAGAAATTAAAAAGAAAATAAAAGAGAAAAGCAAATTGGGCCTGTATGCACTAGAAAATGGGGGGTGCAAATCTAAATTTTTCAGGCCCAAAAATGCTCCAAACCCAGTCAGCGCCTGATCTCTTATAGCATTGACTTGAGGGTGCATCATGGTCCCTCACTGCCTGTGCGTTGGATCTGGTACTATGCTGGATCAAGTGGCTGGATGCTGGTGGAGTATGGTGGACACCAGGATGAGAGATACGTTGGATCTGTTGAAAGAAAATAAAATAAAGGAAACACTGGGACGTGGGGTGGAACCCAGGTCCTTATGCTTAATATCAATGCTTCATTGCCAGCTGCGCTGTGTGTTTTAATTGTTAGTATAATGAAAACAAAATATAATATAAAGAAAATAAGTCACTGACTCCCACGTGCGTGAATTTTCAAATGGGAGAATGGCTGGCTGACACATATCTTCTTCCTTCTGGAACCGTCGTGTTAGGTATATAACATATACCTAAGGACAACTTCCATGGCTAAAAACCTGTGCAATTAAAAAATTCACAAAATGCAATATAAATGGAATTGAAGACCATGGTCCAACCAGTCATGATGTCTCGGTCATCCCAGTATCCAGCTTATGGTCTAATTTTGCCTGTAGCCAAAATCTCCAAAACGCATATGGAAACCCTAACAATGGCAAGTGCAGATATAGGCTTCAAAAATGAAATTAAATTATTCAGTTAGCTTGCAAACACGAAGAGGATCATAAATATGCCAATCAAATGTAATAACAATGCAGGAAATTTAATAATCAATTTGGAGAAAATAAGCAAACCATGAGAGCTATAGTTCACGATTCTGGATGTTTCAGGCCTTACAAATGCTTGCTACAGGTTCAGTGAGTACCTAGGGAGATGACTTGATCGTTATAAACGCTTGAAACGGCATATGGAGCAAGATTGGATCTGCACTTTTCTTTAAAAAATTCAAGCTTTGTTCTTCCTGTTTACGCCCGCAAAAACCTTGTCCCATGCTTTGTTCTTGTCCATTATATATCTAGGAATGAATTAGGGTTGCAAAATTGGATTGAATCTTTGCAATTATGAGAGATTTGATTTGATTTTCATGCTACATGTAAACTTGCTATTTTGAGCCAAATCATCCCTTTCTTGTACAAATTATGCTTGATTCGTTTTGGTCTTGATAACTCAGCATATTTTGATTTCCAACCTGTCCAAAAACCAAATCAAATCATATCTTTGCTATTATTCACCAATTATTTGATTTAATTCAATTTTTAATTAATAAAAAATCAAAATAAATTGAATAATGAAGCACATAATGTGTGGGTGAATATTTGGGTCGTGGGCCATATATAAGTGAGGTGCAAGCATAAAAAGTTAGGCCCATTTAGCAAAAAATGCATTTTAGAGCATATTTGACTTTTGGCAATTTTGCAAAAAAGGTCAACTTTGACAAGGCATATCTCCTCCAATTTTAACCCTAGAGAGGTGTTCTTGAACTTTTTAGAAAGCTTATGATGTACCCAAAGCAACCCTTTTGGTCTCATCTCAATTGAGTCTTCCATGTTCATGTAAGAAGCTTTGACCCAAAAAATGTTTTTGTTGACTTTTCAAAAGGACCCATAATGTAGAAATTCATATCTTTTTGTAGGTGCATACTTTGAACTTGTGGGATGAATATGAGTTGTAGGGAGTTGCATCCTCTTCAAAATGAGCCTTGGATTTAAAATTTCTTATGAAGCATGTGGAAGTTATGCTTGGTCAAAATTTGGTTGACTTTTCCTAAGAAACCCTAATTTAGCAACTTTTGGGTTTTGATGAATTTGGAGTATTCCTTGAGGAATCATGATCAAACCTTGATCAAATGATGAAGTCACTTAAAAATGTTAATGTTGACCAAAAATCTTGAAGTTTGACTGTATGTGGGTCACAATTGACTTTTGACCTAATAGAGTCAATTCTCAAGCATCTGAGCAGTTGACTGAGCAAACTTCTTGTGCAAGGCATGAAACTTGACATATAGGGTCTTGAGAACATATTAAGACCATGGAGAGCATATGAGACCTTTGGAGTCCACCTATCTTGAGGAAAATGGAAACCCTAATTTGAGACACCCTGCCTTAGGAGAGAGTTTATCTGGTCAACTCTTGGGCAAACTTGAGCAAATTGAGGATTCCAATGGGCATGTATTCAGTGAAATGAGGGGGAAAATTTTGGGGTACAACAGATGTGATCTTGGGTATGAACTGGTTAGAGTATAACTATGTTCATATCAATTGCTATAACAAGTCTTTGAGGTTTTCTACTCCCGAAGAGGAAGAAGTTGGTTTGTTGACTGATAAACAGTTGTGGCAATTGATGCAAGATGAAGCGCAGATGTTCTCATTGGTGGCGTCTCTATCTATTGAGAACCAAGTTAGGATTGATGAGTTACAGGTGGTGCGAGAATTTTCTAAAGTGTTTCCTGATGAAATTCCTGACGTACCGCCAGAAAGAGAAGTTAAGTTTGCAATTCATCTTGTACCTGGTACCAGACCTATTTCTATGGCACTGTACATGATGTCTGCATCTGAATTGTCTGAATTGAAGAAGCAGTTAGAAGAATTGCTTGAGAAAAAGTTTGTAAGACTAAGTGTATCGCCGTGGGGGAGCCTGTGTTGTTAGTAAAGAAGAAAGATAGAAGTATGAGACTTTGTGTCGATTATATACAGTTGAATAAAGTGACGATTAAGAACAAGTATCCGCTTCCGAGAATTGATGACTAACTGGATCAATTGGTGGGTGTAAGTGTGTTTTCTAAGATCGATTTGTGGTCAGGATATCATCAAATTAGAGTGAGAGAAGATTATATTCGGAAGACCGCATTCAGAACTTGGTATGGACACTATGAGTATTTGGTGATGCCTTTCGGTGTTACTAATGTGCCGGGAGTATTCATGGAGTACATGAATCGTATCTTTCATACTTATTTGGATCGATTTGTGGTGGTATTCATTGATGACATTCTGATTTACTCTAAATCAGAAGAAGAACATGAAGAGCACCTAAGAGTTGTATTTCAAGTTTTGAAAGATAAGAAGTTGTATGCGAAGTTGTCCAAGTGTGAATTCTGGTTGCATGAAGTTAGTTTCCTTGGTCATGTTATTTCTGGTAGTGGCATTGCTGTGGATCCTTCTAAAGTTGATGTTGTATTGCAATGGGAAGCTCCGAAGTCAGTTACCAAGATTTGAAGTTTCTTGGGATTAGCCGGTTACTATAGATGGTTTATCGAAGGTTTTTATAAGTTGGCACTTCCATTGACTAAGTTGACTTGTAAGGGTAAAGCCTTTGTATGGGATAGTCGATGTGAAGAAAGTTTTACCGAGTTGAATAAGAGGTTGACGTCGGCTCCGATTTTGACTTTGCCTAATCTGGGAGAACCTTTTGTTGTGTATTGTGATGATTGTCTGATGGGGTTAGGCGGTGTACTCATGCAGAATAGTAAGGTGGTTGCTTATGCGTCGAGGAAATTTAGGACTCATGAAAATAATTATCCTACGCATGATTTAGAATTGGCTGCAGTTGTTTTTATGTTGAAAATATGGAGGCACTATCTTTATGGTTCTAGATTCGAAGTGTTTAGTGACCATAAGAGTTTGAAGTATCTCTTTGATCAGAAGGAGTTGAATATGAGACATCGAAGGTGGTTATAATTGTTGAAGGATTATGATTTCAGTTTGAATTATCATCCCGGAAAAGCTAATGTTGTGGCTGATGATTTAAGCCGAAAGACTTTGCACATGTCGGCAATGATGGTTAAAGAGTTGGAGTTGATTCAGCAATTCCGAGATTTGAGTTTGGTTTGTGAAGTGACACCGCAGACTGTTATGCTGGGAAAGTTAAAGATTAATAATGACTTTCTCAACAGTATCAGTAAGGTTCAAAAGCTAGATGTGAAGTTGTTGGATATGATGATGGGAATCCATCAATATGAGAATGATGATTTCAAGATAGAAGCGCAAGGTGTGCTGAGATTCCGAGATCGTATTTGCGTTCCTGATGATGAAGAGATTAAGAAAGTGATTCTTGAGGAAAGTCATAGAAGCAGTTTGAGTATTCATCCAGGATCTACTAAAATGTATCAAGATTTGAAAGGTTTGTTTTGGTGGCCAAGTATGAAGCATGATGTGGCACAGTTTATGTATGCTTGTTTGACTTGTCAGAAGTTAAAGATTGAGCATCAGAAGCCTGCAGGGTTGATGCAACCGTTAGAGATTCCAGAATGGAAATGGGATAACATTTCAATGGACTTTGTAACGAGATTACCTAGTACCTTGAGAGGACATGATTCAATATGGGTGATTGTTGATAGGCTTACTAAGTCAGAACACTTTATACCTATTAACATCACATATCCGATTTCGAAGATGGCAGAGATTTACATCAGAGTAATTTTGAATTTTCATGGTGTTCCTTTGTGTATTGTGTCGGATAGAGATCCGAAGTTTACTTCTGATTTCTGGAAAAGTTTGCAAGAGGCGTTGGGATCTAAGTTGAGGTTGAGTACGGCGTATCATCCTCAGACAGATGGTCAAACCAAGAGGACGATTTAGTCATTGGAGGATTTTTTGAGAGCATGTGTTCTTGAGCAGATAGGTTCATGGGATACTTATCTTCTGTTGATTGAGTTCACTTACAATAACAGTTACCATTCGAGTATTGGGATGGCACCTTTTGAGGCGTTGTATGGTTGGAGGTGTAGGACTCTATTGTGTTGGCATGAATCTGGTGAAAGTGTGGTACTTGGACCTGAGATTGTTCGAGAGACTACTGAGAAAGTGAAGCTTATCCGAGAGAAGATGAAGGTTTCTCAAAGTAGACAGAAAATTTACCATGATAAGAGAAGGAAGGATTTGGAATTCCAAGCTGGTGATCATGTGTTTTTGAGAGTCACACCTGTGACTGGTGTTGGGCGAGCTTTGAAGTCTAAGAATCTCACTCCTAGTTTTATTGGTCCGTATCAGATATCGGATAGAGTTGGGAAAGTTTCTTACCGAGTGGCGTTACCTCCAAATCTTTCCAATTTGCACGATGTGTTTCATGTATCGCAACTCTGGAAGTATATTCTCGATTCGTCTCATGTGATTCAGATGGACGATGTGCAAGTACGCAATAATCTCACGGTGGAGACGATACCTGTGCGAGTCGCGGATCGCGAGATGAAGATTCTAAAAGGAAAGGAGATTGCATTGGTGAAAGTTGTCTGGTTAGGAGCTGCTGGAGAAAGTATGACCTGGGAGTTGGAGAGCAAGATGCGAGACTCCTATCCCGAGTTATTTGAACCAGGTAAACTTTTATTTTTGAGGATGAAAATATTCTAAGTGGGGGAGAGTTGTAACGCCCCGATGTTTAATTATTTATTTAATTAAATATTTTTGAATATTTTATATTAATTCGAATTTTTATCATCGAAGTCAGAATTATTTTATTTAGTGGCATGATAAATAATCAAATTTAATTTGGTGGAATTAAGTTGAAGTATTATTTTATTATTAAGCTTAAATGTGAGATTAGGCTTAATTTGTGGTGTTGTGAAGTAATAAGGGGGGGGGGGGGTATGTCACTTAGGCCCATTTAGATTTATTAAGAGAAATAATATTATAATAGAAATATAGTTAGAGAAGAAAGAGAGTTAGTGTTATCAGGAAAAAGAAGGAAAAAGAGAAGAGAAAGAGGAATAGGATTTTGAGAGGAGAAGAACAACAAGAGGAGGTTGCTACTAGTGTCAAATTCCCAGAAATCCCATTGAAATTTCTTAGAGCTACACTCAATCCAAGGTAAGGGTGGGGTTCTTGCGAAATAAATGGGAGTATGATGAATTTTATTTAGAGTTTAGGGTATTAGTTTCTCTACTATGTTGTGCAAAAAGATTGGTTGTGTTACTATTAAAATTAACAATTGATTTGAGTTGTGTTGTTATTTGTTGTATTTGAACTGTATTGGGTTAATGCTAAACTAGGATAAATGGGTGAATTGAAACACGAATGAACAAGAACAAGGCATATGTGTAAAGGGAAGCAAAAACTAGTTTTTTAAGCTTCAGGCTTTCTGACACCGGCACCCGTGTCAGCCCCTGCATTCCACGCCATTCCCCTTTCCTTCTCCTGACACGGCCATGTTAGGCAACACGGCCACCCGTGTCAGCTGCTGTAGCAAATTTTCTGAAAATTAGACTTATGCATTTTTTCTGATCTGATTCGTCCTGTTTGATTCTTATGCAAACCAAAACATAAAATATGGTGATATGGAATAAAACAATAATTAGTTTAACGAAGAAATGATTAAGTAACTACTAAATTCCTGTGTAGAACCATTGATCAGTAGCCGTATTAGGCGGTATAATTAGTTGTCCGGAATTTAACGAAATTTGACCGGGTAACTAAGTTTAATTAGTAGGTAATTATGGATATGTCTTTTTTTGAAATTATGTTGATTGTACCGAATTGCCAGTACAGCAGGTTAAGTCGTCTCGTCCAGTTTATGGACATTGTTGATTATAGGTCTTATGACCAATGTTGTATTATTTTGTGCTGATTGATGAATGTGTTGGTGTTGTAAGATATCATTAAGTATATGTGGAATTCGATATTGATAATGTGATTATGAATTATTTCTGTGGGTAGCCTTATGGTGTGAATCCTAGTGAATATATAATGAATATGTTGTTGCCATGAATTGTTGTTGATTACGTTGATGACGTTGTAGGCCTATGGCCAGTGAAGTAGTGATATAGGCGTATGCCTCGTGAAGTGTTTAATGATGTTGTTGTGTGTGTTGTACATTCATACATTTGCATCTTATGAAGGCTTGTATTGACGGATTTTGTGAAGTCCTGTATTGGCAAAATGAATTGTGAAGAGGGCTTATGCCTTGTGCCTCGGAATTACTGGAAAATATTTATGTTGAGAGTTCTGCACCAATAGTACCACATGCATTTGCACAGTTGAGTCGCATTTAGAGTTGTTGTTCTGTTGTTTATTTGAAGTGTTGTTTATGCTTGGCGATGTTATAAGTTGAATTGATGTGTAGGGAATTGTGTTGCTTTATGTTGTTGTTGTGTGAAGTGGTGAGTCGTATATTATTTACCTAATATATTGTTTATTATAACCCTATTTATGTAGTTTGATATCTCACCTCTTCTGTTTGAATGTTGATCTTTGTTGGTAACGTGCAGGTAACCAAGACGAGTAGCCGATAGCATTGTTAGTTCGAGTTCGGTGTCATTTTCTCTGATACGTAGCACTCGGGGGGAAATGAACGCTTGTCTATTTTGTTGTTTAATTATTGAACCTTATGTTGTTATTTGAGGAGTTTATTGTATTGATATTGTTTCATGATTCAAAGATGATATATCTTATTTAGAGAATTATTATGAATCTGCTGTGTGATTAATCAAAGTTTGGCTTATGTTATGAAGACTTTATTCACGAGTTGTGTTAATTCTGCTTCTTTAAGTGTTGTGTATCTATTCTAAAGCATGAAATGTTTATGTGTTTCGTTGAATATGTGACATCCTGATTACATTGGAAATTCTTATACTCTGATTTTCCGATAATTGCTTGGGGTAGAATTGGGGTGTTACACAGTCCAGAGACTATAACGGAGTAATCCGGAAGTAGTTGTCACGCGATATTGCACTTGGACGAGTTTTTCCTGCAAATACTACTGATTACCAAGTAATTGGGACATCGGTAATATCCAAATGAAGAGCATAGACTCTAAGATCTCTTTAGAACCTTGTTTGGCAGGTGATAAACCCTTAGTACATACCTTATGGGTGGTTACTTTGACTCCATGCCTGTGACGCTGGACTTTTGATCTTGTTACTTTCAGCCTGTTCAACGGACTACGCAGTGGTTATCCAGAATATGTGGAGCTGAGACTTCATGCCATAGCATACCATGACATCATATCATCATGTATATATATCTCATATCTAAGGAAGTCCAAAGACAAGTCTCGTTGGTATAGCTTTTCAAAAAGGAAAACAAATTTTCAAAGATAGATGAGTCTTTGGGCTTCCTTAGAAATGAAGATAAAAAATTCATTCATATTATCATGCATTCATTTTTCACAATAAAAACTCATTGGGGTCCCTTTTTCGACAGACTTCAGTAAACAACAAAGACGACTTCTCCACATCCCTACCGTACAAGAAGAAATCATCGAAGACTTATGGATCTTTTTGAAGAGAATCAGAATGCACTTTGCTGAGATATGGACACCATGGGCACTCGTATGGATCAACTTATGGAAACCCTTCATGCTGTGATCAAGGGTCAAGAAGAGATACATCAAAGTGTTGCCAAGCTTACTACTGCCGCTCCCTCCACTTCTGCTAATGGGAGGAATGACAATGCAAATCTCGAGACCCCTACTGGAGCTCCTAGGAATGATGTTGGTGATCATCACAATGTTAATGATCTTGATGAACCCCTAGTCAACCTCTCCGCCAGAGTTGCCGAAACTGCGAAAATGTACCATGCTCTCAAAGAGCGTCTCAAAGCCATGAAGGGTATCAAGGCTTCTGGATTCAATACTGCTGCAATGTGTCTCATTCCTGGGGTAGTTATTTCTCCCAAGTTCAAGGTTCCTGATTTTGACAAATACAAAGGCAATTCTTACCCATAGACTCCTCTATGTTCCTACTGTCACAAGATGGCTGCCTATGGTGAAAATGAACCGTTACTCATGCACTTCTTCCAAGATAGCTTGACCGGAGCACCATTGGATTTGTATATGCAATTAGAAAGATCTCATGTCAGTACTTGGGGAGAACTTGCTGACGCCTTTTTGAAACATTACCATTACAATACTGCCATGGCTCCTAGCCGTACTCAGCTCCAAGGGATGATACAGAAATCTGAAGAGTCATTCAAAGAGTATTTTTAGAGGTGGCGTAAACTGGATGCAAGGGTCCAACCTCCTCTCTTGGATCGTGAATTGATTGATCTGTTTATGGGTACTCTACGAGGCCCTTATCTCCAACATATGCTCAGTAGTACCTATACTTCTTTCTCTGATATGGTCATTATTGGTGAACGTGTTGAGACTTGCATTAAGGATGGAACGATCCAAGGTGTCCCTAACAATACCAACAAAAATACTGGCATTGGTAGAAAGCTGTTCTCTGGTTTCGTCAAGAAGAAAGAGGGTGAGACTAGTGTTGTCACCATCAACCAAGGAAAATCTTCTGCATATCCTCAAGTCTGATTTCCTTACTTCCCAACACCTACTGTTGTTCCTAATCATTTTGTTCCTCAAGTGTATGCTGCTACAACTCTAGCACCCTGGATGGCCCAACAATGGCCTTTCACTCCACAACCACAGTATCTTATACAACAACAATTTGCACCTCCTCCAACTTATCAACAACAAAATCAATAACCTCAAGGTCCGAGAGCTCCTCAAAGACAAAGAGCGACTGGAAGAAGATTTGATCTCATTCCTATGTCTTATGCTTATCTTCTCCCATAACTACTTGATAATCAGTTGGTTCAACTACGTGAACTTGGCCCACCACCAAATTCTCTCCCTTGGGGGTATGACATTAATGCTCATTGTGAATTTCATTCTGGTGCCCCAGGCCACACGATTGAGAATTGTAGAGCATTCAAATGTAAGGTTCAAGACCTCTTTGATGCAATGGCTATCAATTTCAACCATGTTGGTCCCAATATTCAGAATAATCCCATGCCTCCTCACCCAGGGGAAACGGTCAATGCTATTGAAGAAGGTAGTGAACAAATTCTGGTAACCAAGGTCGACGAGATCAAAATATCATTAAGAACTATTAGAGAACATTTGTTGGAGCATAAGGTGCTGCAAGAACTCCATAATTTCTGCTTAACATGTTCCTCTAAACCTGAAGAGTGTACTGGTTTGAAGACGTCTATCCAACAACTAATGGATGAAGGTGCCCTACAGATAGAAAAGATACTCCGAGAAGAAGAGATTGATGTCCTGGAAATTCCCTATTATCCGAGAAGCTTTTCAGCAACACTAAGTATCCCATTGACAGTTCAGGCTCCTACTACCCCAGTAATGATTCAAGTTCCTTCCACCCCCGCAACGATTCAAGCTCCTATTCCTCCTACAAGTAACAACTCGAAGGCACTTCCGTGGGAGTATAATATGGTCTATATTCATGGGAAGAAGTACAAGTGTCCTCCAATGGTTGACAAGAATATTACCAACATTACAGGAACCAGTAACATGACTCGTAGTGGCCAGATATTTTCTCCCCCACCACTAGCTCCTAAAGAAACTAACAGTGATGCTCTATCCAAGGCTAGGGGCAAGCAAGTGATGGATAATCAGCCCGAACCTTCCGTAGGACAAGAAGAGGAGCAGCTTTTGAGGATTATTAAGCGAAGTGATTTCAAAGTGGTGGATCAACTCAACCAGACACCATCCAAGATTTCCATCTTGTTTATCCTTTTATGTTCGGAGACCCACCGTAATGTTGTACTGAAGATTTTGTGTTCTACTCATGTTACCCAAGACATCTCTGTTGCCCAGTTTGAAGGAATCGTCACAAATATTGCTGTGGGAAATTGTTTGGGTTTCTGTGATGATGAACTCCCAGTTGAAGGCAGAGCCCACAATAAAGCGTTGCATGTTTCTATGAAGTGCTTGGACACAGTTTTATCTCGAGTTTTGGTAGATACAGGTTCTTCACTCAATGTGATGCCTAAGTCTACTTTGTGTAAGCTGAATATCGATAGGGTAATGATAAGGACTTCCACTCTAAATGTTCGAGCGTTTGATGGTTCAAGAAGATCTGTGGATGGAGAAGTGGACTTGCCTATCAAGATTGGTCCCCACACTTTCTATTTGTCATTCTATGTTATGGAAATCTGCCCATCCTATATTTTCCTTTTGGGTCATCCATGGATCCACGTAGTAGGAGCTGTGACATCTACTCTTCATCAACGCCTAAAGTTCATTGTAAATGACCAAGTTGTCGTCGTTTGTGGAGAAGAAGATATAGTGATTAACAATCTGACTACCTACCGTTATGTGGAAGTGGAAGGAGAGGTGCAGGAGTTTCCCTTTCAAGCTCTAGAGATCATTACTATTAACAAGTTCCCTGTCATGGAATGTAAGAAGTCTGAAGCACCCCTGGCCTCTTTGAAGGATGCCAAGGCCCTCATAGAAGCAAGATCTCCCCATGACAGTTGGGGAAAATTGATTGAAGTACCAGAGAAGAAAGATCGCTATGGTCTTAGGTATCAACCATCATCCTCCGTGCAAGCTGGTTGGGTTCCTCTTAAAGGGAAGTAGGTTCCCCCAATTTCTGAGGTGTTCGTCAGTGTTGGTGTAAGCAAAGAAGGACAAGTTCTCTTCACAGATGATGAAGGTGACAATGAAGATGTTTTAAGATTTATTTATCAAGTTACGCCGGACCAGGAGATCGGCAATTGGACTGTCGTGGACATCCCTGAAGTTGTTTTCCTTGATGTGTAATTTTCTGTTTCCATTTAGCTCATATGTCCTGCCAAAGGCATAGTGACAACTTGTAGAAAGGGCCCCTTATGTTTCAATCTTCATTTAAAATTGAATGAAAAATCGCACTTTCGCATACAATTTTGTTCCCTGTCTATTATTTTACTTTTACTTTTTAAAAATAAAAATGGCAATACTTTTCTTTTCATATTCTAAATATTTTCTTGCACTTTCTAAAAATAAAACATAAAATCATCAATCATACAGATCTGTCTCGAACTCTATTAGAAATGATAGTGCTATGGTTCCTTATATCCTTGAGAATTCAGTTGATCATGCTAACAAAGATAGTGGGGAAGATTGTGAAGTCCCTGAAGAACTAGTCAGGATTTTGAGACAAGAAGAGAAGGTCATCTAGCCATATCAGGAAGAAACAGAAGTCGTCAACGTCAGTACTGAATAGGTAAAGAGAAGTCAAGATAGGTGCTGCCTTGCAAAGTGAAGAAAAGAAGGGGTTGATTGAGTTGCTTCGAGAGTATGCTGACATCTTCGCTTGGTCGTATGAAGACATGCCCGGTTTAGACACTGATATAGTGATGCACATATTTCCACTCAAGCCAAAATTTCCTCCTGTAAAGCAGAAGCCGAGAAGGACTAGACTCAACATGGCTTTGAAGATCAAAGAAGAAGTTCAGAAACAGCTTGAGGCAGCCTTCTTATCTGTAATAAATTATCCGCCTTGGATTGCTAACATTGTGACTATACCTAAGAAGGATGGTAAGGTACGCATGTGTGTTGACTACCGAGACTTGAATAGAGCAAGTCCTAAGGATGACTTCCCGTTGCCTCATATTGATGTATTGGTTGATAATACTGTTCAGTCTTCAGTGTTCTCCTCCATGGATGGGTTCTCAGGCTACAATAAGATAAATATGGCTCCGGAAGACATGGATAAAATAGCTTTCACAACTCCTTGGGGTACCTTTTGCTATAGAGTCATGCCTTTTGGTCTCAAAAATGCTGGTGCGACATATCAGCAAGCTATGGTGACTCTCTTTCATGACATGATTCATAAAGAGATCCAGGTGTATGTGGACGACATGATTGGAAATCAAAAAATGAGGAAGAACATTTGGTCCATTTTCAGAAGTTGTTTGATCGTTTGTGAAAGTTCAGGTTAAGGCTTAATCCCAACAAGTGCACCTTTGGGGTTCAATGGGGAAAGTTACTTGTTTTTATCGTGAGTTAACAAGGAATTTAAGTAGATCCAGGAAAAGTGAGAGCAATACAGGATATGCCGGCACCGAAAAATGAAAAGGAAGTACGGGGTTTCCTTGGAAGGTTGAATTACATAGCTAGGTTCATTTCTCACCTTACTGCTACCTGTGAACCCATCTTTAAATTATTACGTAAGAATCAAGATATCTGTTGGGATGAAAGTTGTCAAGAATCCTTTGAGAAGATTAAGCAGTATCTTCAAGAGCCACTAATACTCATACCACCAGTTCCATGGAGACCTCTCATTATGTATTTGAATGTGCTTGAAGGATCTATGGGTTGTGTGCTTGGACAACATGATGATACTGGACGAAAAGAACACTCCATTTCTTACCCGAGCAAGAAGTTTACTGATTGTGAATCAAGGTATTCCTTACTTGAGAAGACTTGTTGTGCTCTTATGCGGGCATCTCAACATTTGAGGAAGTATATGTTTACATATTCTACACTTCTGATATCTAAGATGGATCCGATAAAGTACATCTTTGAGAAACCAACACTTACAAGTAGGTTGGCTCGGTGGAAAATGCTTCTGTCTGAGTATGACATCCAGTATGTCACACAAAAGGCTATCAAAGGTATCATTCTTGCTGATCATCTCGCTCACCATCCATTGGAAGAGTATCAGTCAATTAAGTTTGATTTTCCAGACGAGGACATTATGAAACTTGATGATAAAGAAGGACCTGAACCAGGGGAGCGATGGACTCTCACGTTTGATGGTGCATCAAATGCTATGGGCCATGGCATTGGGAAAGTTCTGACCTCTCCACGCAACACTCACATACCTTTCACTTCCAGGTTATGTTTTGATTGTACGAATAATGTCGCCGAATACAAAGCTTGTGTGATGGGTCTTGAAGCAGATATTGATTTGAAGATCAAGATTCTTGAAGTTTATGGGGACTCTGCCTTAGTGATACATCAAGTACGAGGTGATTGGGATACACGACCCCTAATTTGCATACCGGGATTACATATTAGAGTTGTTGCCCGCTTTCGATGAAGTCACCTTTGAGCACATTCCTAGAGAAGCAAATCTATTGGAAGATGCTCTGGCCACTTTAGCAACAATGCTCAAAGTCAGTTATCCGAATCATGCACCCAATATAAGAATCGGTCGTTACAAGGAGCCAATGCATATTTTCCATGATCATTGTCTCATAACTGAAGATGTATCGGGAGAAAAGTCGTGGTACTTTGACATCAAAAAATATCTTGAGAAGCAAGACTACCTCGAGGGTGCTACAATTTGTGATAAGCAGACTCTTAGAAGGTTGGCATCTAAGTTTTTACTGTTAGGAGACGTTTTGTACAAGAGAAACTATGATTCAGTTCTGCTCAGATGCGTGGATAGACACGGAGCAGAATCCATTATACGAGAAATACACGAGGGTTCTTTTGGGGCTCATGCCAGTGGACATTCCATGGCCATGAAAATCCTACGAGCAGGTTATTTCTGGATGACGATGGAAAGCGACAGTTATGTATATGCAAAGATGTGCCACACATGTCAGGTTTACGCGGATAAGATACATGTTCCTCCCACTCCTTTGAATGTGATGACTTCATCATGATCCTTTGCAATGTCGGGTATTGATAAGATTGGACGCATCGAGCCGAGCGCTTCAAATGGACATAGGTTTATTCTTGTTGCTATTGATTACTTCACCAAGTGGGTGGAAGCGGCTTCGTACAAGAATGTGACCAAGCAAGTTGTCACTCGTTTCATCAAGAAAGAAATTATTTGTCGTTATGGAACTCCTAACAAGATCATCACTGATAACGGGTCGAATCTCAACAACAAAATGATGAAGGAAATGTGTGAATAATTCAAGATCGAGCACCACAATTCATCACCTTATCGATCGAAGATGAATGGGGCAGTCGAAGCTTCTAACAAGAACATAAAGAAGATCGTCCAGAAAATGGTGAGAACATACAAAGATTGGCATGGGATGTTGCCCTTCGGCTTGCATGACTATCGAACTTCGGTGCATACTTCTACTGGGGAACTTTGTTTTCACTAGTCTATGGTATGGACGCGGTACTCCCGATCGAAGTGGAGATTCCTTCCTTGAGGGTTCTGATGGATACTAAACTTGATGAAGCTGAATGGATTCAAACGAGACTCGACCAACTCAATATCATCAAAGAAAAGCGCCTAGCAGCCATTTCTCACGGTCATTTATATCAACAACATCTCAAGAGAGCATTTGACAAGAAGATTCGGCCTCGAGAGTTCCACATAGGTGACCTGGTATTAAGGGAGATTCTCCCAATCTACACTGATCCAAGAGGCAAGTGGACTCCCAACTATGAGGGCCTGTACATCGTGAAGAAAGCTTTCTCAAGAGGTGCTTTAATCCTGATAAACATGGATGGGGAAGACGTTCCGCTTCCAGTCAATTCAGACTCAGTCAAAAAATATTACACATAAAAGGACCCGCTAAGTCGAAAACCTGAAAGGGCGTCTTAGGAAAAAGTAAGGGCTAAAAAATAAAAATAAAATAATAACCCGCTAAGTTGAAACCCCAAAAGGGCGGCTTATGCAAAAATGGGTGTCCCGATGGATTGAAAACCCGAAAGGGAGATCCAGGCAAAAATTAGGGACAAAAAGCGAGAGACTGCAGTCTGAAGACTCTTCACGTACACCCTCCTAATACGGGATGGATCAATTCATCTATTATCCATTGGAAGCACGGCGCAAGGATAACCCAGGATATGGGAACTATAGCAATATCAGTTTTAACGGAAGTTCGAGATTTTATTATTGCCATTTTACTCGTTGTATTTTGTCTTTTTCTTTGCAACTTCCCCATTTAGGAGTTGTTTTCATGTATGAATTCCTATTCACAGGCCAAACTCATTAACAAAAAATTTCCCTTCCACCAAAAAGTTTTTGTCCTTTTTACTTTATTTTCGTATGCGAATTGTGATTTAAATTATTTGTTAATCATTGAATTGAAAATAATAAGTCAGTAATAATCGCAAGCTAATATGTGAAACACTACATTACATGGATATGAAGGCATCCCAAGGGAAATCCATGGAATTCAAGTGTTTGTTTTTCTGTGCAGGTAGCAAGTTGTAACGCTCACCTCGACTAAACTTTCATCTTCGTCGCCTCCTTACAGTCGACCGAGCGCCCGATTCTCGAACACTATGAAACTTGGGGCATTTGATGAGATCCACGCATCTGTTTAGTCATTCACAAGAAGTCCAACATATGAAGAAAGTCAGATCAAGCTACTTCTCCTCAGCAAGATTTAATTCCCAGTTAACATCTATTACTACACTACCAACTAAAATAAACCATGGTGCCAATACGTCGTGCTCCCCAACTCTCAATACTCATATTATCTTTTCCTAAGGTCGTAGATCATGCATAAATCTTACCCTCACTTTACTTTTCCTAAGGTCGTATATTGTCAGTAGATCTTACCTTCGCTTTATCCTATAGGGTCATAGGTTGTCCGTAGATCTTACCCTCACGGTATCATTGTTAAGGTCGTAGGTCGTCCTTATATTTTACCTTTACTCTATCTCTCTTAGGCTTGTAGGTCGTCCGTAGACTTTACCCTCTCCTCATCTTGTTTTTAAGGTCGTAGGTCGCTCGTAGATCTTACCTTCGCATTATCATTATTAGGGTCGTAGGTCGTTCGTAGACTTTACCCTCACATTATCTCTCCTAGGGTCGTAGGTCGTCCATAGACTTTACCCTCGTGTTATCTTCATGTTAAGGTCGTAGGTCGTCCTTAGATCTTACATTCACTCTGTGATCGGTGGGAACGAGAACTGACTTTTTTTTAATGCTGGTTCGCGTTTGCATTTGCAAAATGTCGCGGTAAGCAAGAGTCGCCACCGTCTTTTATTTTATCCAACAAGGGAAAGGACAAAAGCACAGAAAAAATTCCTTCTCGAGATTGTTTCTCGGGTTCGGGAGGTAGATTATAGAAAGGGAAGGTGTTAGCACCCTTTCTATCCGTGGTTATCCACGGGCTCTTAGGTACTTGCTCACTATGTTTTCAAAAGGTTTGCTTTTCTTTATGATTGTGGGTTTTGAAAAGAGTTTTTTTTTTGAAGAAAGTGTAAGTGCGAAAAGTTTTCGTTTTGTTTTTTAAAGGAGCAAGTACTTAAGAACCTCTACCTACTCAAAAAGGAATAAAAATGTGCAAATGTCCTTTAGACAGTGATATCCCACTATTAAAGAGTAGGTAGCATCGTCATTGGAGTTTTCGGGTCAATTTGATTTAAGGGACTTGTGGTCACTAAAGCAACGTTAGGGCGCTTTAGTGGTAATCCTAATGTCTTAGATCATTTTTATCGAGGCAACCATTTCGAGGAAACTTATGATCTTGGGACAAAAGGACGACCTCCAAAACACCCTATACTTAATGACCACATTTGAGGCAACCAAATGAGGTGTACCCTAGGAGTGGCATGTGCAAGTGTGTCAATTTTCAGTTTATATTATCTTTGTATTTTTAGGTGTTCTACCATTTGTTTTTAGATCTTGTCATACAATCCTAGTTAGCATACATCTAAGCAGTTAATATATGTACAAGAATTTAAAGTGCAGAAACTGTAAATGCTACACTATTACAAGGCTTCGGGGAGGGGGATTATTTACATGTCCAAAAATTGGGGAAATAAAAGCAATAAAGTAAAAGTCTTAATTTAGGCTACCACAGACCAATAAGTTGTCACAATAAAATAAACGCGCGTGTATCTAGAAAATCCTAAAAATAAGAACTCTTTTTGTTTTTTTATTTTATTTTGGGAAATACTAAGTCAAATTTAATTAATTAAAAAAATGATTAAAATTAACTCTAAAACGTACCTAATATTTTTGCATTTTTTGTTTATGAAAATGATTGAATTTAAATAAATCCTAAGTCTACTGATTTTAAAATTGGAGAAAATAAGTTAAAATAATGAACTAAATTAAATCCTAATTCTAAGTTATTTATTTTTTTATGATTTTTATGTTGATTAAAAAAAAACAAACTAAAAAAAAACAAAAAAAAAACAAAGTACAAATGGGCCAGGCAGCAAAACAAGAAAAAAGAAATATAATTCTGAAGGCCTGGGTCGAAAGAGGTACAGGCTGTCTTTCGACCCAGTGAAGAGGCTGGATTGAAGGTGCATGAGGGGATGCACTGTGAAGGTGTTCGATCTGGGTATGTCATCCCTCGATCTGGGGGTCTTGGGTCCAGTTCGAAGCTGAACTACTGAGCTTCGAAACTCTAAACAGGGATCTAAGAATGTAGTTCCTGCAAAACGAAACACATATTAAAAGTCCAGGGGGGATTTTACCCCCCTGGTTCGAATCTCCCCCTTATTCGCACCTGCTGAATCTGGGACTGGGTTTGTTTTATCTTGGGATTCGAAGGATAAACTCAGATTGTACCCAAGCAATGGCACAATCTCAACTCTGCACTGTAGCTTATAATCATTCACAAACAGCAGTAATAATATGAATATGCAATCAAAATGAATTTAAAAATGAGTTGAGATTAGATTTTTCTTTTACCAAACAGAAGTGCTTCGATCTGTAGTTCTGAGGGTGGAGGTGTTCGCTGGGTGGCAGCTTTGGCTTGGAAAATTCTGGGCAGCGTCTCTCCAAGTCTTCTATTTTTCTGTATCTTTTTTGTGTCTTTGCAGCATTTGTGATTTCTTTATATAGAGGGGGTGGAGGGGACAGGAAGACAAAGGTTTAAATGACCTTGATTATGTGTTTTGACAGCCATGAAAGAGGATTTGTAACGTTAATCATGTGTTTGAAAGCCATGAATGAGAGTTTGTAACGTTGGCTAAACACATGGGATTCTGTCCCTTTTTTGAATTTTGAATGACATGCAGCTGGCCTTCGAATGCTCCTTTTCGAATGGGCTGATGGTCTCTTTCGAATGCTCTTCGAAAGCTTCTTCGAATAGACCCTTTGAATGCTTCTTCGAATGGACCTTTTTGGAATTCCAATCGAAGGACACTGTTATAATGCCAATCGAAGTACTTGTCCATAATGCCAATCGAAAGGCTTGTCCAGAATGCCAATCGAAAGGCTCCTTCAGAATGCCAATTGAAGGGTCTTTCAGAATTCTAATCGAAGTGCTCCTTCAGAATGCCAATCGAAATGATCCTTCAGAATGCCAATCGAAGTGCTCCTCCAGAATGCCAATCGAAATGCTTAAAGCACCACTCAAAAATGTTCTTTTTCCTTAGGCAAGAGTTTGTGATCAACCATGCAGGGGGAAGACTTTGGGAAACATGAGAGGGAAAATTTTGGGGTACAACAGTTTCCCCTGTTCAATCTTCTTAAACCTGAGGATGTAGATTGGCTTGCGGGCCTTTCGTGATCCGAAGGTGGAAGATGATTGAACACTAGAGTGCCCAGATATTTGCACTCGCATGGTGTAGTTTCAGCATTGTGATGTTAGGAATGGGCTTATAGATGCCATTTGGAGATTGTTGGTAGGTGCTTCTATCCTTGTTGACAAGTTTGTTTCTATTGACGGGGTGTCTCTATTGACGAGTTTGGCCACAAAAAATCTTTATGAATCGATTTAACTGACTTTGTCTCCATTGACTGGCTTCGCCTCAAAAACTTTTAGGAATCAATTTAACTGATCTTGTCTCCATTGACTGGCTTCACCTCAGAAAAATCTTTAGGAGTCGATTTAACTGACCTTGTCTCCATTGAATGGCTTCGCCTCAGAAAAATCTTTAGGAATCGATTTAACTGACTTTGACAAGGTCTTGGAATATCTTCAACTGGATTGGTATCAGAAAAATTTAGGAATCGATTCAACTGAACCAGAGGAGATCTTGGAATAACTTCAACTAGATCGGCATCAGAAAAATCTTTAGGAATCGATTTAACTGAACCAGAGGAGGTCTTGAAATAACTTCAACTGGATCAGCATCAGAAAAATCTTTAGGAATCGATTTAACTGAACCAGAGGAAGTCTTGAAATAACTTCAACTGGATCGGCATCAGAAAAATCTTTGGGAATCGATTTATCTGAACAAGAGTAGGTCTTTGAATAACTTCAACTGGATCGGCATCAGAAAAATCTTTAGGAATCGATTTAACTGAACCAGAGGAGGTCTTGAAATAACTTCAACTGGATCGGCATCAGAAAAATCTTTGGGAATCGATTTATCTGAACCAGAGGAGGTCTTGAAATAACTTCAACTGGATCGGCATCAGAAAAATCTTTGGGAATCGATTTATCTGAACCAGAGGAGGTCTTGGAATAACTTCAACTGGATCGGCATCAGAAAAATCTTTAGGAATCGATTTAACTGAACCAAAGGAGGTCTTGGAATAACTTCAACTGGATCGGCATCAGAAAAATCTTTAGGAATCAATTTAAATGAACCAAAGGAGGTCTTGAAATAACTTCAACTGGATCGGCATCAGAAAAATATTTAGGAATCGATTTAACTGAACCAAAGGAGGTCTTGAAATAACTTCAACTGGATCGGCATCAGAAAAATCTTTGGGAATCGATTTAACTGAACTAGAGGAGGTCTTGGACATAGCTGAGAACTTAAACTGGATCTTTCCTGAAAGGTAAAAGGTCAGTCATATGCAATGCATGATATGGATCAAGCAATGATGTTCTCAACATAAATGAGATTGTATGGTATGATGTGTATATGCATGTATCATGATGTACGGAAATGTGATGTTTTAACTGGGGAAAATAAATCCCGGAGCTGCCGGAGAATAGAGTTGAGTTCTTAGTTTCCACTGGGGATGACGAACGAAGGTGATTGCAAGGATAAACCTGTTAGGAGAAAATAACTTAGTTGGGGGATAAACATGATGAAGAGATTACTCCAAGGGGAGATACTCTGTGGGGAAATACTCTATTGAGGATTGATTACCATTGCTGGTGATATTGAATCTGTTGAGGATAGAAGTCCTGCTTGGGGAAAGAAAGAAATTCGCTGGGGATGATATTTCAGTTGCAACCTGCTGAGGATAACCCAGTTAGACTCTCGTGAGGATAACCTTCTGAATTTGGCTGGGGAGATTTATCTTGTACTCTGCAGGGGGTAAGCTTCCAGAATCTACCGGGTAAGATGATTCAACTCCGCTGGGGAAGCTTTTTTTTTAGACTGCGCTGGGGAAATGGCTCCACTAGGGGTATCTTGTATTCCTCCGGGAAACATTCTTATACTCCGTTGAGGAATATTAAGACTGTCGGAGATGCTTTTATGTTTGCTAGGGAATGTCTTTATACTCCACTGGGGAAAATCTTTATACTCCGCTGGGGAAAATTAAGATCTTTTGGGGATACTCGACCTTTTTAGCGCTGATGGTGGATGAGCTCTGCTTGGGGAGAGCATTGCTGATTTGTTCATAGTTGTAAGTCTCAGCTGGGAGAGCTACCATTGATGTCTTACTCTGGGGGAGTGAAAGCATCTTAGCCATATTCTTCAGCTGAATATATACCTTGGTACCTGGTGGACAGAGCAACTAGACCGCTCAGACAATTCTTATTGCCCCTACTTCTGATATCACTCGTAATTTTTCTTTTGTTTCGCATGTAGCTATTTATGAGCAGCAATTAATGTCAAATGCATATATAAAAAATGGCCATTGGACGTTCTTTGCAAAACAAAACAGATAAAGGAAAAACAATTTGAAATTTGTTTGAAAATGAATTTGTATTGACTTTGAAGTTTGGCCTGTAAATAGGCGTTTTGTACAAGAGGCTGACGTCCTAGTAAGAGAACGCCGCCGAACAAATAGGATTTATACAATTTGTGAAAAGAAAACAAGACAGCTATGTGAATAATCCCACTGGGTTCCAGCTCTGCTATTGCCTTTATATCTTCAAGCATATCATCCCTTTGCTACTTAGTTGAAGATGAATCTGATTGGTTGGTGTCGTCTGAGCGTGATAGTTGATACCGAAGTCCGGATACGAGGTGATCCAATGAGACATAGTGTTACGCTTTAATCCCTAACTTTTGCCTGGACCGCCCTTTCGGGTTTTCAGTCCACCGGGATACCCATTTTTGCCCAAGCCGCCTTTTCAGGTTTTCGACTTGCCGAGTGTACAAATTTTTTTTATTTTCATCCCTTATTTTTTCCCGAACCCTTTTGGTTTGCCGGGAAGCCCTTATTTTGCCTAGGCCAGTCAACCTAGTGGGTCTTTGATTATGCGTAGTATCTTTTTACTATGTCTGCATTGACGGGGTGAGGAAGGTCGTCACCATCCATGGTGGTTAGAATCATCGCTCCTCCTGAGAAAATGTTCTTAACCACAAATGGCCCTTCGTAAGTAGGAGTCCATTTGCCCCTGGGATCACCTTGAGGTAGAATAATGCGCTTGATTACCAGGTCTCCAACTTGATACTCTTGTCGTCTGACTTTCTTGTTAAATGCCTTGATCATTCGTTTTTGGTACGTCTGACCATGACAAATAGCAGTAAATCTCTTTTCGTTGATTAGATTCAATTGATCAAGTCGGGTCCGGATCCAGTCGTCTTCGCTCAAACCTGCATCCTTCATGATCCGAAGAAAGGGTATCTGAACTTCAATGGGCAAGACTGCCTCCATGCCATAAACCAAGGAATATGGTGTTGCCCCTGTTGACGTCCGTGTTGAGGTACGGTACCCATGAAGAGCAAATGGTAACATCTCGTGCCAGTCTTTGTATGTCACTGTCATCTTCTGCACAATCTTTTTAATGTTCTTATTAGTTGCTTCTACAGCCCCATTCATCTTCGGCCGGTAGGGAGAAGAGTTATGATGTTGTATCTTGAATTGCTCGTAGAGCTCAATGATCATCTTGTTGTTAAGATTGGTACCATTGTCCGTAATGATTCTCTCCGGCACACCGTATCGACATATCAGGTTGTGTCGAATGAACTGAGCCACGACGTTCTTGGTTACGGTAGCAAAGGAAGCTGCTTCAACCCACTTTGTAAAGTAATCAATCTCTACCAGGATGAAACGATTCCCGTTGGATGTCGTAGGTCTGATCTTGCCGATCATATCAATGCCTGTTGTACCCCAAAATTTTCCCTCCCATATTCTTCAAGATTTGGCAAGATCAAGCTTCAAAATCTCTCAAGGGTTGCACAGTCCAATGGCCTCCTAACACAGTAAAAATTAGGGTTTTGGTTCTGGCAAAGAAATTGAAGTTTTCAAGGGTCCAAACAAGTCCCACATTCCCATATACACTGTCAAGCATCCATATGCCAAGTTTCAAGACTCACAGCACCAGATTGCACAGTCAAAAACCCTAAATGCTTCACAGTCAACTGCAGGGGCAAAATGGTCATTTGACAGTCAAAAGTCAAATTTTTTGGTCAACATCTTATTTTGAAGCCACAAACATCATTTGATCAATTCTTGATCATGATTCTCAAATCATGGCTCAAAAAGTCTCAAGATGCAAAAGTTTCTATTTTTAGACAGGTGAAAAAGTCAACTGCAAATTGACCAGGGCATAAATTCTTCATGGTTTATCAGAAAAATCCCATCCAAAGTTCATTTTGAAGAGAATGACATTTCCTACAATTCATCTTCACACTTCAAGTCCAAGAAATGCTCTCACAAAAAGTTATCAATTTCAACATTATAGGTCATTTTCAAAAGTCAACAAAAAGGCACTTTAAGTCAAAGACCATAACTTAAGATTGGTAAATCAAAATGACATGGGACCAAAGACATTGGTTAGAGGACTTCAAGACCTTTCCAAAATGTCCAAGAACATGATCATATTTCAAAATTGAGCGAGATATGCCTTGTAGAAGTTGGGAAATTTTTGGGAATTTTGAAAAGTCAACTTTGCTTCAAATGCCTCAAAATTGCTAATGGGCCTCAATTTCTTCCATGAATCATTACCCAAAGGCTATGCACGACCCATTAAGCTAAAAGGGAGTTATTTTCTTATTTTTAATTAATTAATTGAATTTTTAATCTTATTAATTTATTTAATTAAATTTAATTATGAGAAAAATACTAAACAATGGTTTTAAATCTCTTTTGTACAGCAAATCCTTCCATTATGAGCTAAATATTTCGTGTACCTTCTCAAGAGACAAAATCTTCCACAATTGGCATGAAAAAGATTGAAAAAGATTGGATTTTATATGATTGGAAATCAAATATCAAAATCATAAATGGATGGACTTTGGGCTGGTTTTCTTGACCTAATTTTATTCACTTACTTATGCACAACTGAAACCTAAAGCATGGGACACAAAAGCTGCGCTCAAAACCAAAGAACAAAATTGCATTTTTTCACAAAAAAGTTGAAAACTGTTTTCATACCTAGAGTATAATTCAAGGCTTGAAAAGCATTCCAAAACCTTGCCAAGACATCCAGGAATCATTTGCAATCGAAACCAAGCCTCCACGCACAGAGAATTGGTAGAACAAAATTGCTTTCTTTTCAAAATTTTCCACAATCGTGTTTTAATTTTCAGACATTGTTCATGCATTTTAATGGTTGATTTATACTAACATGTATGTTCTGAAGCTAATGGTACCCTTTGATTAAACTAACAATGCCTGTATAGAGATTTGCCATGAACGCTTGCTAGGGTTTCAGAAGCTTGGAATTGGGGGTTTACACATATGGAAAAATTGAAACACCACACCTATGCTATTAAACTCGTTGCATCCAGACGAAGCTAACTCACACCTCGCGCTTTTTTTATATTCATCTATGCCCTAATCGCTATTTTTTCAGGTTGAGTTTAGTGGGGGTTTAAAACCCCCGCTATCTGCTTTTATTTACAGTACAAAAAGGAAGAAGACGCTGAGTTGTTTAAACGTGATTGGATGATTTGAATGATTGGCGCGTTTTTTGATTGTTCAGCATAATATTACTTTTTCTATTATATTATTCATGTTCCACTATGTTAACAAAGAAACGCGCTAGTCTGGATGGTGGATGAGATGGCTTGCAGGTACTGGGACCTGGGTTCGATTCCCAGGTCCCCCTCTCATATTTCATATTTTTCTCCATAACATGTTTCCACGCAGCGCTTCATCCAAGGTTCACCATACGCCTCCACCTGCTGGCTTGCCACATATGCATGATGATCCATCTGAAGGCTATGAATGGAGGTCCACCATGTACCTCAGTCAACGCTCATGCACACGCGCTGGAAAGTCAAACAGGCTTCTTGATTCAGTGGGCCAAAAATGCTCCAAAAAACCTCCCTTTGGGTCCAGACACCCCCATGGTTTGCTCAATTTTTAATTTTTCTTTGTTCTTTCCTTTTTTATTCTTTTCATTGTTTTTTTAAATTATTTTCTTTTAATTCCATAAAATAACTTTCATAATAAATATAAAATACAGAAAAATCAAAAAAACTGTTTATTTTATTAATATTAATTTCACTATTATTTTTGTAAATAAACTTTAAACAATTAATTAGATTAATTTAGGTTTCAAAACTTTAATATTTTTCTTAACAAATTAAAATATGTAGAAAATAGGGTTTTTAGCATTTTTATTCTTTTTCTTAATAAATAATTTTCTTATTATCATTATTATTAATTACTAATTTATTTTGTAAATAAACATGTATATAAATTCTTTAGAAAATTAGGTTAAAACTTTAATCTTTTTCTTTAATAATTAAAAATATTTAGAATTAGGGTTTCTTTTAATTTTAATTTTCTTTATTTCATAAATACCAAAAACCATAAAAAATAACTTCTTTTCTTTATTAAATAATTAATTAATTTTTAATTTCTTTTAATTTCTTTAAAGGGTCCAACGCCCTCGAACACTCGATTCTAATTTCTTTTCGCGCACTTATTCCTATTTATTTTCTTCCAAATATTATGTAATTGCTCAAGCCTTGTAATAGTAATTAGGAAATTTATTTACTTTCCGCATTTTATTAAAAACGGGTCTTTGTTAATTTGGCGATGTATAGACCCGCGCCTTGTAATAGCGTAGGATTTTACTTTCCGCACTTTAATTTCCGCACTTTTAAATTTTAAACTGTGCATGAAAGAATGAATGGCCTAAATTAAAAACAATGCGTAGCTCACCAAAGGCATGATAAAAGACAAATATTAACATGAAAACAAACACACAAATTCACACACCACTCTTAGGGTACGCCTCACTGTTGCCTTGCCCTCGAAACGTGGTCGTCGAGTATAAGACGTTTTAGTAAGTCCTTATGTCCATGACCCATGGCATAAGGGTAGCTTCTAAGGTGTCCTACTGTTGCTCTGGTGACCACACTGTCCCTAAAAACGAATTGACCTGAACACCTCCAACGGTGGTGCTACCTACCTCTCAATGGTGGGATGGAACTACCTTAAGGACATTTACACAGCCTAATTCCTTAGGGTAGGTAGATGACTCATGGATACTTGCTCTAATTCAAAACAAATCAAAAACTCTTTTCACACTGACACTTTTCAAAAAGCTTTCAAAACAATTTTTCAAACACTCTTGAGGACTGATACAAGAGTCGATCTGAAATCTTTAAACGAAACTTTTTCAAACCCACTCCCACTTTGAAAAGCAAACTCTTTTGAAAACACAAATGAGCAAGTATCTAAGAGCCCATGGATAACCATGGATAGAAAGGGTGCTAACACCTTCCCTTTCTATAAATCTACCTCCCGAACCGAGAAACTATCTCATAAGGAATTTTGCTGTGCTTTTGTCCTGTCCATGTTGGAGAAAATAAAAGACGGTGGCGACTCTTGCTTACCGCGACATTTCGCGAACCAGCGTTAAACAGTCAGTTCCAGATCCACCGATCACAGAACTGGCGACTCTGTTGGGGATATATTATAAAGTGAGGTGTACCTTAGGACTAAGATCACTTATGTTTTCAATTGTTGTGCTTGTTTTCTTTATTATTGTGGGTTGCATCGGAGTTACATAGATCCTAACCCGGATCTGGGCATACCCTGTTAGGTAGCATAAGCTGTGAGGGACCTGTCCGGCGTAGACCGAAATGGGTGAAGCAGTGGCTACGTTGGTGTGGAGCCTTGGTCTGTACCGATATCCCTTGTGTTGCAACGAGGAGAATATGGGTCTTCTGAGGAGTCATTAAGCACCAACCGACCTTAGAACCTTAAATGACCCAACTTGGCCAATAGAACAGTAGCAGTATGCTACGCCCATTGAGGCTAAACTCTCGTGATGGTTCTGGCTGCAAGAAAAGATTGCGATGCTGGAGTTATGACCGATTGAGGGTAGTCAGTGATATTGGGATCCTCTAGAACCCGGTTACTTCTGATAGGACAGGTCTTAACCAACAAACTGAAAGAGGGTAATACCTAGACCCCATGCTGGCCTAAACTCTAAGGGCTTGTCTTGTGTGACTTGTGTGCCTTATCATGTTTGCCTTTGTGAATATTTCTGGTGTGCTTTATCATAACATCATGCCATCATAAACATTGCATGCATCCTGCATAAGGACTGACCATTTCAAAGACAAGAGGGTTTCACCTTTGCTCTGTTTTGTAGGACATCATGATGCCTATGCGAAGGAATACTATCCAGTTCAACTTTGTTCACCCACCTGAGTTGCTTAAAGAGTTGGTTATCAGAATTCCAAATACTACTTCCTTCATCCAGAGGCATGGTTCTCTTCTCAGTTTAGTCACGGCAAAGTGGGACCAATAGCTGATGAGTGTCCTGACACAGTTTTATGACCCTCTGTACCAGTGCTTCACCTTTCAAGACTTCCAGCTGGTCCCTACCCTGGAAGAGTTCTCTGATTTGCTTGGCATCCCTATCTTGGATCAGACTCCCTACACTGGTTGGGAAAAGACTCTTAGGCTTGAGGAGATTGCTGCAGCCCTTCCTTTGACCCACAAAGAAGTAATGGACAACTGGGTGACTAGAAGCAAAGTTAAGGGTTTCTTGGCCAAGTTTCTGATTGGTAAGGCTAACAGTTTCTGGAATGACCTGGACTTTAGGGCATATGAAGACATTCTGGCTCTCTTAATCTATGGTCTAGTCTTGTTTCCTAATCCTGATAACTTCATTAATGTCACTGCCATAAGGATCTTTATGTCTTGGAACCCTGTGCCCACTCTCTTGGGTGACATCCTGCAACAACTTTATGCTCGTACTGCCCGAAGACGAGGAACTCTGTGGTGTTGCATTCCTTTGTTGGTGAGGTGGTTTATTTCGCACCTCCCTAAGTTTGTGCTGAAGAACAAAGAAGGAAGAGGTTGGGCTCATAGGTTAATGTCTCTCACTGATAAGGACATCATTTAGACTCTCAGAGGTTTGGATGAGATAGCTATTATTGATCGTTGCGGAGAATATCCTAATGTTCCTTTGATTGGTACCCAAGGAGGGATCTCTTATAATCCACGTCTAGCGCTCCATCAGTTTGGAAGAGCCAGAAGAGCAGGGCCTCGTGAGATGTTGGTGCCTCACATCAGTTTTGAGTTTCAGGTGGATAGTGATGAGCTGCGTCGTAGGTTCATCAAGGCTTGGGACAGAATTCACAAAGCTGACCCACAAGAGTTGGGACCAAAGACTTCTCTACCTATGGAATCCTACTACAAATGGGTCTGCATCCGTGCTCAGAAGTTAGGTATGCCATATGAAGTTGTCAGACCCGTCATTCTTGAGTATCCTGATGGAGATGGGACTCCCCCAACAGTTCTCCCTCCTCAGATACCTACTGATATTGAGACACTAAAGAGGTCTTGGGCACAACTGCGAGAAGAACGAGATTCTTATCGGGAAAAGTTCAACGAGCAGGAATTGAAGATCCAGAAGCTGACAAAGCAGTTGGAGAATGAGCGAGCTCTGAATGACTACATCCGTACTGAGAAGAGGAGACCCTGGGATCAATGAGGAGCTTTGGATGTTCTTTTACAGTTTTATTTCCCTTTTCAGTATTTCCATTTTATGTAATTCCTAAGGGCAATCTGTTGAACAATTTAAATTTTAAAGTTGAATCTAATGAAGTGTGTTCCTTTTTGTTTACAAAGTTGATTCCCGATTGTCTTTGAAAACATAAATCATACGCATTCCATTCATCATATGCATCACAAGTACTCTTCTTTTCAGGTTGCTTAATGTTCTTCGCTGTTCATTTCAGCATCATGAACCCTGAATCATCTACCGAGCAGTCTATCAAGGCCCTTCAGGCTCAGAACGCCCAATTCCAAGAGCTGATTATGAGTTTGGCCCAAGGTCAGGAGGAACTGAAGGCTCTGCTGGTCAAAAAGAAGAAGAAGAGAACTGTTCTATTCAACACGGGCCGGAGGTTTGGTAACACACTGCAGAATGAGGTTGATCAAGCTGGTTCTTCTGTAGGCAAAGGCAGTCCCCAGGGGGGAAGGGCTCCAAGTCTGGTGGTCTCTGACAACGAGAATGATTTTAATGAGGAGCAGTATCCTCCAGCTGAAGACAGATACAAGCAGTTGGAAGACCGTCTGAATGCCATGGAAATTCAACAAGTGCCTGGTTTGGATTTCGGAGACTTGGGTCTATCTTCTGGTGTGGTCATCCCACACAAGTTCAAAGCACCATCTTTCGCGAAGTATGACGAGGCGTCCTGCCCTAAGCTACATCTCAGATCTTATGTGCGGAAGATTCAGCCGTATACCGTGGACAAGAACTTGTGGATCCACTTCTTCTAGGAGAGTCTTTCAGGGACTCATCTCGAATGGTTCTATCAGCTGGATGGAACCAAGGTTCGTAACTGGGAGGAGTTGGCTACTGATTTTTACAAGCAGTATCAATATAATGCCGACCTCGCTCCTACACGTACCCAACTCCAGGGTATGTCGCTAGGATCGGGAGAAGGTTTTAAAGAGTATGCGCAGAAGTGGAGGGACCTGGCTGGCAGGATGCAGCCACCATTAACAGACCGTGAGCTAGTGGATATGTTCTTGGGGACCCTATCTGGGCCGTTCTTTAATCACCTCATTGGCAATTCATCTGCAGGGTTCACAGATCTCATTCTGACTGGGGAAAGGATAGAGGCTGGTATGAAATCAGGAAAAATTCAGAAAGGTGCGTCCTCAAGTTCTGAGAAAAAGCCTTTCAAGAAGGAAGCCAGTGCTTTGTATGGGCCTAGGAGGCAAGACAAACCAGAGCGCCGCCAAACTGTCAACGCGGTGGTGATTTCTAAGCCTGCTGCCGCTCCTCGGCAATCTAACCAACCAAGGGGTGAGAGACCCAGAAGAGAATACACTCGGCTGAGTATGACCTTGTCACAGATCTTGCCACAGCTGCTATCAACCAACTTGGTAACCATCAGAGAGGCTCCAAAGGTTGTGAATACGGCATCCCCCAAGTATAATCCCAATGCCCACTGTGCTTATCACTCCGATAGCCCGGGGCATTCTACTGATGACTGCTGGGCCCTAAGGAATAAGGTTCAAGACCTTATTGATGCGAAGGAGGTACAATTTGAGGCACCTGAGAAGCCTAATGTGGTAACAGCTCCCCTGCTTGACCATGGAGTGAATGCTATCAGGGATGATGACGAAGTGGAAGAATCTGAGTCCAACAGCTGGATTTATCCGACGGTCGACAGTGGACCTAGCAATTGGACTGCAAAAGACAACATACCTGTTACTTTTGTTACGCAATAATGAATTCCTTTGTTTTTATTTGTAATAAACAATAAGTTGAAACTTTATGGCCCGGTGTCTTACCCGGGGCACCGTTGGCTTCATTTGTGAGGGCTTATTAACTGTCATTTCCATATATCATGAATAAAGACATTGGACGTTTTTTCGCATTTCAAATCTTGTGCTCCCTTTCTTTCTTTCTTTCTTTATATTGCAAAACAGCTATATTTACACACACTCACCCATACAGGTTTCAATCCACTCTGGATCTCACTGGTAACAACTCTGCTACTGCCAGTTATGACTTCGAAAATCCGATCAACTTAGCCGAAGACGAAGGTGAAGATGATTGCGAAGTGCCTGGCGAGCTTGCAAGACTGTTACTCCAGGAAGAGAGGGCCATTCAGCCACACGAAGAGCCAGTGGAAACGGTAAATCTGGGTACTGAGACAGACAAAAAGGAGGTTAAGATTGGTGCCAATCTGGAGCTCAGCGTGAAACAACGGTTGATTCAGATGTTGCATGATTATGTGGAGATCTTTGCCTGGTCCTACGAAGACATGCCTGGGTTGGATACCGACATTGTGGTCCATCATTTGCCTACCAAGGAAGACTGCCCTCGGTCAAGCAAAAGGTCCGCCGTATGCGTCCAGAGATGTCCGAGAAGATCAAAGCTGAGGTTATGAAACAGTTCGATGTCGGGTTTCTAGCAGTGACTTCTTACCCTCAGTGGGTTGCCAACGTGGTTCCGGTACCGAAGAAAGATGGTAAGGTCAGAATGTGTGTCGACTACAGGGATCTGAACAGGGCCAGCCCCAAAGAAGACTTCCCCCTACCTCACATTGATGTCCTGGTTGACAATACTGCTCAACACAAGGTGTTCTCCTTCATGGATGGTTTTTCAGGGTACAATCAGATCAAGATGGCACCTGAAGACATGGAAAAGACTACATTTGTTACTCAGTGGGGCACCTTCTTCTACAAGGTCATGCCATTCGGGTTGAAAAATGCTGGGGCAACCTACCAACGTGCCATGGTCGCTTTATTTCATGACATGATCCATCATGAGATAGAAGTGTATGTCGACAATATGATTGCAAGGTCTCAGACTGAGGAGGAGCACCTTGATCATCTACAGAAGTTGTTTGACCGTCTGAAACTGTACAAGCTGAGGTTAAACCCGAACAAGTGCACCTTCGGGGTAAGATCTGGAAAGTTGCTAGGCTTCGTCGTGAGCGAAAAAGGTATTCAAGTGGACCCTGCCAAGGTTAAAGCCATTCAAGAGATTCCAGTTCCAAAGACAGAGAAAGAAGTCAGAGGCTTTCTAGGACGTCTGAATTACATTGCCCGATTCATCTCACACCTAACTGCTACTTGTGAACCAATCTTCAAGCTGCTGAAGAAAGATCAGGTAGTACGTTGGAATGATGAATGTCAGACTGCTTTCGACAGAATCAAAGAGTATCTCCAAGAACCACCCATCCTTATGCCACCGGTTGAAGGGAGACCTCTAATACTATACTTGACAGTACTTGACAGCTCAATGGGGTGTGTGCTGGGGCAGCATGACGAGTCTGGCCGAAAAGAGCACGCCATTTATTACCTTAGCAAAAAGTTTACCGACTGTGAGACCCGATACTCACTGCTCGAGAAAACTTGCTGCGCTTTGGTATGGGCTGCTCGCCGGCTGAGACAGTATATGCTGACGCACACTACCTTGTTGATTTCAAAGATGGATCCAATAAAGTACATATTCGAAAAGCCTGCTCTGTCTGGGAGAATAGCAAGATGGCAGATGATCTTGACAGAATACGACATCCAGTACACGACTCAGAAAGCCATCAAGGGAAGTGTATTGGCAGACCACCTGGCACACCAGGCAGTGGACGACTACCAGTCAATGAACTTTGAGTTTCCAGACGAGAGCATCATGATAGTGACTGATTGTGAAGTACGTGGACCGGATGAAGGACCTGAGGAAGGATCCCGATGGTCTATGCACTTTGACAAAGCCTCCAACGCTTTGGGTAACGGTATCGGCGATGTGATCATATCCCCTCAAGGCACTCATACTCCCCTCACTGCCCGGCTATGTTTCAACTGCACCAACAACATGACGGAGTATGAGGCATGCATCATGGGTCTTCAAGCTGCGATTGACTTAAGGATCAAGTTTCTGAGTGTCTTCGGAGATTCCGCTCTCGTGATCAATCAGATCAAAGGCGAGTGGGATACGAAACATCCGAATCTTATTCCTTACAGAGAATGTGTGTTGACATTGATCCCCCATTTCACAGAGATAACTTTTGAACACTTTCCGAGAGAGGAGAATCAGTTGGCGGACGCGTTAGCTACGATGTCTTCCATGTTCAAAGTCAAGTGGGACAATGAGGCTCCCCGAATTATCATCTGGAAACTGGACGAACCTGCATATTATTGTGATCTTGAGGCTGAAACAGTGACTGAAAAACCCTGGTACTATGAAGTGAAGAGGTACCTGGAAGCTCAAGAATACCCTGAAGGCGCATCCATCAATGATAAAAAGTTTCTAAGAAGGTTCGCAGCGAAGTTCTTCCTTAGCAACGACATTCTGTACAAGCGAAACCATGATTCGACCTTACTGCGTTGTGTGGATAAGACTGAAGCAGAAAGGATCATGGCGGAGCTGCATGAAGGCACCTTCGGAACGCATTCCAGTGGACACACCATGGCAAAGAAAATCCTTCGGGCAGGATATTTCTGGTCCACTATGGAAGCTGACTGTTACCAACATTCTCGGACATGCCATAAGTGTCAGATATATGCAGATAAGGTGCACGTTCCTCCAGTCCCTCTGAATGTCTTAACTGCACCTTGGCCTTTCGCAATGTGGGGCATAGATATGATCGGCGAGATTAAACCTACGGCATCCAATGGGCACCGCTTCATCCTGGTAGCGATCGATTACTTTACGAAGTGGGTTGAAGCAGCTTCTTATGCCACTGTAACCAAGAATGTTGTGGCACGGTTCATTCGACATAACTTGATATGTCGATATGGCGTCCCGGAAAGGATCATTACGGACAACGGTACCAATCTTAATAACAAGATGATCACTGAGCTTTGCGAGGAATTCAAGATACAGCACCACAACTCTTCTCCCTACTGGCCGAAGATGAATGGGGCTGTAGAAGCAGCGAATAAGAATATCAAGAAGATTGTGCAGAAGATGACAGTGACTTACAAAGATTGGCACGAGATGTTACCGTTTTCTCTCCATGGGTACCGCACCTCAGCAAGGACTTCAACCGGGGCAACACCCTTCTCCTTGGTCTACGGCATGGAGGCAGTCTTACCGATCGAAGTGTAGATACCCTCCCTCCGGATAATGAAGGATGCAGATCTGAGCGAAGATGATTGGATCCAGACACGACTTGATCAATTAAACCTAATTGACGAAAAGAGACTCACGGCTATATGTCATGGTCAAACGTATCAAAAACGGATGATCAGGGCATTTAATAAGAAAGTCAGACCACAAGAGTATCAAGTTGGGGACCTGGTAATCAAACGCATCATCCTCCCTCAGAGTGATCCAAGGGGAAAATGGACCCCTACGTACGAAGGGCCATTTATGGTTAAACATGTGTTCTCAGGAGGAGCCATGATCCTAACCACCATGGATGGTGACGACCTTCCTCACCCCGCCAATGTAGACATAGTAAAAAGATACTACGCATGATAAAAGACCCGCTAGGTTGACATACCTAGGCAAAAATTAGGGCTTCCCGGCGAACCAAAAGGGTTCGGGAAAAATGAGGGATGAAATGAAAAAATCTGTACACCCGGCAAGTCGAAAACCTGAAAAGGCGGCTTGGGCAAAAATGGGTATCCCGGTGGACTGAAAACCCGAAAGGGCAGTCCAGGCAAAAGTTAGGGATTAAAGCGTAATACTATGTCTCATTGGATCACCTTGCATCCAGAATCCGGTATCAACTATCAGGTTCAAACGGCATCGATCAATCATCTTCGTCGTCAACTGAGCACAAAGTGATGAGACGCTCGAAGATATAAAGGCGATAGCAGAGTTGGAACCCAGTGGGATTATTCTTTTCACATAGATGTTTTATTTTCCCTTTTTTACAAAATTCTATAAAACTCTGTTGTTCGGCGGCGTTCTCTTACTAGGACGTCAGCCTCTTGTACAAAAACGCCTATTTACAGGCAATTCAAAAATCAATACAAATACACTTTTTAGACAAATTGCCAATTGTTTTTCCTTTTTCTGTTTTGTTTTGCGAAGAACGTCCAAGGTTCAATTTGTGATATATGCATTTGACGCTAATTGCTAACTCATAAATATTTGCATGCGAAACAAAGGATTAATTACAGGTAACATCAGAAACAGGGGCAATAATGAGTTGTCTAAGCGATCTAATTGCTCTGTCCACCAAGGTACCAAGGTAAGTTCAGCTGAAAAACATAACCAATATATCTTAACTCCCCAGAGAGTGAGCCAGCAAGTCAACGGTATTCTCCCCAAGCAAAGTTAAGCTACAATCAGCCTTAAGGAAGTTGGATTATCCTCAACAGATCTCAACATCCCCCAGCAAAGTATACAAACATTCTTAACAAGCATCCCCGGCAGTCTTGATCTAAGATTGTTCCCCGGCGGTATACGGACATTCAGTGGAGCCACTTCCCCAATACAACCTCAAAAAAATTTCCCCAGGAGAGTCCAGTCCAAAAGTTTCCCCAGGAAAATGGAATCCATCTCCCCAGCAGGTCTTAAAGCTTATCCCCAATAGATCCTAGAAGCTTATCCCCTACAGAGCGCGAACGCGTCCCCCAGCTTTATTCAGAAGGTTATTTCCCCACCAGGATATAACTGGGTTATCCTCAGCCAATTACCACGGAAAGATCGTTCCCGATAAAGTCTTCCTATCCCCCAACGGAGTTCATCAATTCTTCCAATAAATACATCAACAGTGTCCCCAGCGGAGTTATCATCAATATCTCAGCAAAGTATCTCTCTCCCCACAGAGCATCTCCTCGCAGAGTAATCTATTCGCCAAGTTTATTCCCCAACGGAGTCATCTTCTCCTACCGGTATTCTTGCAACCATCATCCCCAGCAGAAACAACGAAGCTCTATTCTTCAACATTAGCCCAGGATTTAACTTCCCGGCACCCGTCAAGGATTTATTTTCCTAGACAAAAAACATACATTCATAAACATCGCATCTTCATACATACATAGCATGCACATACGCATCATGAACATATAGTCTCATTCATTTTAAAAACATCACGCACGTCATACAACATGACATCGCATACAACTAATGTTTTGTCTTTTCAGGACAAAGATCAATACAAAGATAATTACTATTAACGGTCGCAACTAAAGATCTGATTCCTGTATCTTGCCAGGGTGTATCTGTTGACGACTAACATTACCAGACTCGATTCCTGTATCTCGCCAGGGCATGTCTGAAGGGTTTGAAGATCCGATTCCCGTATCTCGCCAGGGTGTATCTGTTGACGACCAACATTACCAGACTCGATTCCTGTATCTCGCCAGGGCACGTCTGAAGAGTTTGAGGATCCGATTCCTGTATCTTGCCAGGGTGTATCTGTTGATGACTAACATTACCAGACTCGATTCCTGTATCTCGCCAGGGCACGTCCGAAGGGTTTGAAGATCCGATTCCTGTATCCCGCCAGGGTGTATCTGTTGACGACCAACATTACCAGACTCGATTCCTGAATCTCGCCAGGGCACGTATGAAGAGTTTGAGGATCCGATTCCTGTATCTTGCCAGGGTGTATCTGTTGACGACTAACATTACCAGACTCGATTCCTGTATCTCGCCAGGGCACGTCTGAAGGGTTCGAAGATCCGATTCCTGTATCTCGCCAGGGTGTATCTGTTGACGACCAACATTACCAGACTCGATTCCTGTATCTTGCCAGGGCACGTCTGAAGAGTTTGAGGATCCGATTCCTGTATCTTGCCAGGGTGTATCTGTTGACGACTAACATTACCAGACTCGATTCCTGTATCTTGCTAGGGCACGTCTGAAGAGTTTGAGGTTCTGATTCCTGTATCTTGCCAGGGTGTATCTATTGACGACTATATTCTCCAGACTCGATTCCTGTATCTCGCCAAGGCATGTTTGAAGAGTTTAAAGATTCGATACCTGTATCCAGCCAGGGCACATCTACATAAAGAGTTTGAAGATCAACTCTTGTAACAGGCCAGCTAATTATCTTTCTTTTTCAGGTACGCAAGTTCTCGCTAAGGAAACTCTTACGCGATCGACACCCAGATGGCATCTATAAGCCCATCCACCTATCCATCACCTCTCAACATGGCATCTGTAAGCCCATTCCCCACATCATACTGCTGACACTCTACAATGTGAGTGCAAATTTCTGGGCACTCTAGTGTTCAATCATCTTCCACCTTCAGATTATGAAAGGCACGACAACCAATCTACATCCTCAGGTCTAAGAAGATTGAACAGGGGCAACTGTTGTACCCCAAAATTTGCCATCCCATATTCTTCAAGATTTGGCAAGATCAAGCTTCAAAATCTCTCAAGGGTTGCACAGTCCAATGGCCTCCTAACACAGTCAAAATTAGGGTTTTGGTTCTGGCAAAGAAATTGAAGTTTTCAAGGGTCCAAACAAGTCCCACATGCCCATATACATTGTCAAGCATCCATATGCCAAGTTTCAAGACTCACAGCACCAGATTGCACAGTCAAAAACCCTAAATGCTTCACAGTCAACTGCGAGGGCAAAATGGTCATTTGATAATCAAAAGTCAAAATTTTTGGTCAACATCTTATTTTGAAGCCACAAACATCATTTGATCAATTCTTGATCATGATTCTCAAAGCATGGCTCAAAAAGTCTCAAGATGCAAAAGTTTCTATTTTTGGACAGTTGAAAAAGTCAACTGCAAATTGACCAGGGCATAACTTCTTCATGGTTTATCAGAAAAATCCCATCCAAAGCTCATTTTTAAGAGAATGACATTTCCTACAATTCATCTTCACACTTCAAGTCCAAGAAATGCTCTCACAAAAAGTTATCAATTTCAACATTATAGGTCATTTTCAAAAGTCAACAAAAAGGCACTTTAAGTCAAAGACCATAACTTGCGCTTGGTAAATCAAAATGACATGGGACCAAAGACATTGGTTAGAAGACTTCAAGACCTTTCCAAAATGTCCAAGAACATGATCATATCTTCAAAATTGAGCAAGATATGCCTTGTAGAAGTTGGGAAATATTTGGGAATTTTGAAAAGTCAACTTTGCTTCAAATGCCTCAAAATTGCTAATGGGCCTCAATTTCTTCCATGAATCATTACCCAAAGGCTATGCACGACCCATTAAGTTAAAAGGGAGTTATTTTCTTATTTTTAATTAATTAATTGAATTTTTAATCTTATTAATTCATTTAATTAAATTTAATTATGAGAAAAATACTAAACAATGGTTTTAAATCTCTTTTGTACAGCAAATCCTTCCATTATGAGCTAAATATTTCGTGTACCTTCTCAAGAGACAAAATCTTCCACAATTGGCATGAAAAATATTGAAAAAGATTGGATTTTATATGATTGGAAATCAAATATCAAAATCATAAATGGATGGACTTTGGGCTGGTTTTCTTGACCTAATTCTATTCACTTACTTATGCACAACTGAAACCTAAAGCATGGGACACAAAAGCTGCGCTCAAAACCAAAGAACAAAATTGCATTTTTTCACAAAAAAGTTTAAAATTGTTTTCATACCTAGAGTATAATTCAAGGATTGAAAAGCATTCCAAAACCTTGCCAAGACATCCAGGAATCATTTGCAATCGAAACCAAGCCTCCACGCACAAAGAATTGGTAGAACAAAATTGCTTTCTTTTCAAAATTTTCCATAATCGTGTTTTAATTTTCAGACATTGTTCATGCATTTTAATGGTTGATTTATACTAACATGTATGTTCTGAAGCTAATGGTACCCTTTGATTAAACTAACAATGCCTGTATAGAGATTTGCCATGAACGCTTGCTAGGGTTTCAGAAGCTTGGAATTGGGGGTTTACACATATGGAAAAATTGAAACACCACACCTATGCCATTAAACTCGTTGCATCCAGACGAAGCTAACTCACACCTCGCGCATTTTTTATATTCATCTATGCCCTAATCGCTATTTTTTCAGGTTGAGTTTAGTGGGGGTTTAAAACCCCCGCTATCTGCTTTTATTTACAGTACAAAAAGGAAGAAGACGCTGAGTTGTTTAAACGTGATTGGATGATTTGAATGATTGGCGCGTTTTTTGATTGTTCAGCATAATATTACTTTTTCTATTATATTATTCATGTTCCACTATGTTAACAAAGAAACGCGCTAGTCTGGATGGTGGATGAGATGGCTTGCAGGTACTGGGACCTGGGTTCGATTCCCAGGTCCCCCTCTCATATTGCATATTTTTCTCCATAACATGTTTCCACACAGCGCTTCATCCAAGGTTCACCATACGCCTCCACCTGCTGGCTTGCCACATATGCATGATGATCCATCTGAAGGCTATGAATGGAGGTCCACCATGTACCTCAGTCAACGCTCATGCACACGCGCTGGAAAGTCAAACAGGCTTCTTGATTCAGTGGGCCAAAAATGCTCTAAAAAACCTCCCTTTGGGTCCAGACACCCCCATGGTTTGCTCAATTTTTAATTTTTCTTTGTTCTTTCCTTTTTTATTCTTTTCATTGTTTTTTTAAATTATTTTCTTTTAATTCCATAAAATAACTTTCATAATAAATATAAAATACAGAAAAATCAAAAAAAGTGTTTATTTTATTAATATTAATTTCACTATTATTTTTGTAAATAAACTTTAAACAATTAATTAGATTAATTTAGGTTTCAAAACTTTAATATTTTTCTTAACAAATTAAAATATGTAGAAAATAGGGTTTTTAGCATTTTTATTCTTTTTCTTAATAAATAATTTTCTTATTATCATTATTATTAATTACTAATTTATTTTTTAAATAAACATGTATATAAATTCTTTAGTAAATTAGGTTAAAACTTTAATCTTTTTCTTTAATAATTAAAAATATTTAGAATTAGGGTTTCTTTTAATTTTAATTTTCTTTATTTCATAAATACCAAAAACCATAAAAAATAACTTCTTTTCTTTATTAAATAATTAATTAATTTTTAATTTCATTTAATTTCTTTAAAGGGTCCAACGCCCTCGAACACTCGATTCTAATTTCTTTTCGCGCACTTATTCCTATTTATTTTCTTCCAAATATTATGTAATTGCTCAAGCCTTGTAATAGTAATTAGGAAATTTATTTACTTTCCGCATTTTATTAAAAACGGGTCTTTGTTAATTTGGCGATGTATAGACCCGCGCCTTGTAATAGCGTAGGATTTTACTTTCCGCACTTTAATTTCCGCACTTTTAAATTTTAAACTGTGCATGAAAGAATGAATGGCCTAAATTAAAAACAATGCGTAGCTCACCAAAGGCATGATAAAAGACAAATATTAACATGAAAACAAACACACAAATTCACACACCACTCTTAGGGTACGCCTCACTGTTGCCTTGCCCTCGAAACGTAGTCGTCGAATATAAGACGTTTTAGTAAGTCCTTATGTCCATGACCCATGGCATAAGGGTAGCTTCTAAGGTGTCCTACTGTTGCTCTGGTGACCACACTATCCCTAAAAACGAATTGACCCGAACACCTCCAACGGTGGTGCTACCTACCTCTCAATTGTGGGATGGCACTACCTTAAGGACATTTACACAGCCTAATTCCTTAGGGTAGGTAGATGACTCATGGATACTTGCTCTAATTCAAAACAAATCAAAAACTCTTTTCACACTGACACTTTTCAAAAAGCTTTCAAAACAATTTTTCAAACACTCTTGAGGACTGATACAAGAGTCGATCTGAAATCTTTAAACGAAACTTTTTCAAACCCACTCCCACTTTGAAAAGAAAACTATTTTGAAAACACAAATGAGCAAGTATCTAAGAGCCCATGGATAACCATGGATAGAAAGGGTGCTAACACCTTCCCTTTCTATAAATCTACCTCCCGAACCGAGAAACTATATCATAAGGAATTTTGTTGTGCTTTTGTCCTGTCCATGTTGGAGAAAATAAAAGACGGTGGCGACTCTTGCTTACCGCGACATTTCACGAACCAGCGTTAAACAGTCAGTTCCAGATCCACCGATCACAATGCCCCACATTGCAAAAGGCCAAGGTGCTGTCAAAACATTCAAAGGAACTGGAGGAATATGCACCTTATCAGCATAGACTTGGCACTTGTGACATGCCCGAAAATGCTGATAACAGTCAGCTTCCATTGTGGACTAGTAATATCTTGCCCGAAGGATTTTCTTTGCCATGGTATGCCCACTGGAATGAGTTCCAAAAGTAACTTCATGAAGCTCTGCCATGATCCTTTCTGCTTCAATTTTATCCATGCAACGCAGTAAAGTTGAATCATGGTTACGTTTGTAAAGAATGCTATTGCTGATGAAGAACTTTGCCACGAACCTTCGCAGAAACTTCTTGTTATTAACAGATGCACCCTCGGGGTATTCTTGAGCTTCAAGGTACCTCTTCACTTCATGATACCAAGGTTTTTCTGTTACCTCTTCAGTCTCAAGATCGCAGCAATGTGCAGGTTCATCCAATTTCCAAATAATGATCTGGGGAGCCTCGTTGTCCCACTTGACTTTGAACATAGAAGACATCGTAGCTAACGCGTCCTCCAACTGATTCTCCTCTCTTGGGAAGTGTTCAAAGGTTATCTCCTCGAAATGGGGAAGCAACGTCAACACATACTCCTTGTAAGGAATAAGATTTGGGTGTTTCGTATCCCACTCTCCTTTGATCTGACTGATCACGAGAGCGGAATCTCCGAAGACACTTAGAAACTTAATCCTTAGGTCAATTGCAGCTCGGAGACCCATAATGCATGCTTTATACTCTGCCATGTTGTTGGTGCAGTTAAAACATAGTCGGGCGGTAAACGGAGTATGAGAGCCTTTAGGAGATATGATCACAACGCCAATGCCATTACCCAAAGCGTTTGAAGCTCCATCAAAATGCATAGACCAGCGGGATCCTTCCTCAGGTCCTTCATCCGGTCCAGGTGTCTCACAATCAGTTACTACCATGATATTCTCATCTGGGAATTCAAAGTTCATGGACTGGTAATCATCCACTGCCTGATGTGCCAAATGGTCTGTCAGTACACTTCCCTTGATTGCTTTTTGAGTCGTGTACTGGATGTCATATTCAGTCAAGATCATCTGCCATCTTACTATTCTTCCGGACAAGGCAGGCTTTTCGAAGATATACTTGATTGGATCCATTTTTGAAATCAACAGATTAGTGTGAGTCAACATATACTGTCTCAGCCGGCGAGCAGCCCATGCCAAAGCGCAACAAGTTTTCTCGTGCAGTGAGTATCGGGTCTCACAGTCGGTAAACTTTTTGCTAAGGTAATAAATAGCATGCTCTTTTCGGCCAGACTCGTCATGCTGCCCCAGCACACACCCCATTGAGTTGTCAAGTACTGTCAAGTATAAGATTAGAGGTCTCCCTTCTACTGGTGGCATAAGAATAGGTGGCTCCTGGAAGTACTTTTTTATTCTTTCGAAAGCGGCCTGGAATTCATCGTTCCAATGTACCACTTGATCTTTCTTCAGCAGTTTGAAGATTGGCTCACAAGTAGCAGTTAGGTGCGAGATGAATCGGGCAATATAGTTCAGACGTCCTAGAAAGCCTCTGACCTCTTTCTTTGTCTTGGGAGATGGCATCTCTTGTATGGCTTTTACCTTGGCAGGGTCCACTTGAATACCTTTGTCGCTCATGACGAAACCTAGCAGTTTGCCAGACCTCACCCCGAAGGTGCACTTGTTCGGGTTCAATCTCAGCTTGTACAACTTTAGCCTGTCAAACAGCTTTTGTAGATGGTCAAGGTGTTCCTCCTCAGTTTGGGACCTCGCAATCATATCATCAAAATATAATTCACTCTCATGATGGATCATGTCATGAAATAAAGCAACCATGGCACGCTGATATGTTGCCCCAACATTCTTCAACCCAAAAGGCATGACCTTGTAACAAAAGGTACCTCACTGGGTAACGAAAGTGGTCTTTTCCATGTCTTCAGGAGCCATTTTGATTTGATTATAACTAGAGAAACCATCCATAAAGGAGAATACCATGTGCTGAGTAGTATTGTCAACCAGAACGTCAATGTGAGGCAGAGGGAAGTCATCCTTAGGGCTTGCCCTGTTCAAATATCTGTAATCAACACACATTCTGACCTTACCATCTTTCTTCGGCACTGGAACCACATTGGCGACCCACTGAGGGTAAGAAGTTACTGCTAGAAAACCGGCGTCAAATTGTTTCATAACCTCAGCCTTTATTTTCTCGGACATCTGTGGGCGCATACGACGAACTTTCTGTTTTATGGGAGGACATTCTTCCTTGGTAGGCAGGCGATGAACCACAATGTCAGTATCCAACCCAGGCATATCTTTGTAAGACCAGGAAAAGATTTCCACGTAGTTATGCAGCATCTGAATCAACCGCTGTTTCACACTAAGCTCCAGATTTGCACCGATCTTGACTTCCTTCTTGTCTGTCTCGGTACCCAGATTTACTGTTTCCACTGGCTCTTCATGTGGCTGAATGGCCCTCTCTTCCTGGAGTAGCGGTCTTGCAAGCTCACCAGGCACTTCGCAATCATCTTCACCTTTGTCTTTGGCTAAGTTGATCGAATTTTCGAAGTTATAACTGGAAGTAGCAGAGTCGTTACCAGTGATATCCAGAGTGGATTGAGACCTGTATATGTGAGTGTGTGTAAAATAGCTGTTTTTGCAATATGTAATAAAGAAAGACAAGGAGCACAAAATTTGAAAATGCAAAAATGTCAAATGCTTTTATTAATGGTATATGAAAATGGCATACAAAAGCCCTCACAAATGAAGCCACAGTGCCTCGGGTAAACACCGGGCCATAAAGTTTCAAAACATTGTCTATTTCAAATTCGAAGCAAAGAGCTCATTACTGAGTAATAAAATTAATAGGGATGAAATCCTTAGCTGTCCAGTTGTTTGGTCCATCGTTGGTCGTAGGATAGATCCAACTGTCGAATTCAGACTCCTCCACTTCATCTTCGATGGCATTTACTCTCGAGTTGTTGATGAACACAGGAGGTCTTCCAATCCTTTCACTTCGAACAACCCTATGAGCTTCTGCAGTGAAACCCAAACCGAACTTGTTAGTCTTCTGAGTGAAATCAAGAAGTCGGCCCCAGTTTGCATACTCACTGTGATCGGTGGATCTGGAACTGACTGTTTAACGCTGGTTTGCGAAATGTCATGGAAGCAAGAGTCGCCACCGTCTTTTATTTTCTCCAAATGGAAAGGACAAAAGCACAGAAAAATTCCTTATAGAGATTGCTCTCGGTTCGGGAGGTAGGTTATAAAAAGGGAAGGTGTTAGCACCCTTTCTATCCATGGTTATCCATGGGCTCTTAGATACTTGCTCATTGTGTTTTCAAAAATGGTTTGTTTGCTTTTCAACTGTGGATTTTAAAAAAGGTTCTTTGAAAATTCCAGTTCGACTCTTGTATCTGTCCTCAAGAGTGTTTGAAAAAATGCTTTCGAAAGCTTTTTGAAAAGGTGTCGGTGTGAAAAGTATTTTTTTGATTTGTTTTGAAATTAGAGCAAGTATCTACGAGAACCTACCTACCCTAAGGAATTCGTCTGTGTAAATGTCCTTTAAAGTAGTGCCATCCCACCATTAAGAGGTAGGTAGCACCACCGTTGGAGGTGTTCGGGTCAATTCGAGGTTCGGGACATGGTGATCACCAGAGCAATGGGAAGACACCTTAGAAGCTACCCTCATGCCAGGTTCCCGGATCATGAGGACTTACTAAGACATCCTCTACTCGACGATCACCTTTCGAGGCAAGGCAACAGTGAGGCGTACCCTAGGGGTGGTGTGTGATTTGTGTGTCGTTTTCATTTATTTTTGTCTTGTTCATGTCAAAGTGATCTATGCGTTTGTTTTTATTTTTGTCATTCATTCTTGCATGCATTTATTAACAGTTAAAAAAGTCGCGGAAATTAAAGTTCCTAAACTATTACAAAGGCACGGGTCCACATCGCCAAATTAAAATCCAGGACCCGATTTGACAAAAAATAAAGAACTAAAGTGCGAGAAATATAAAATGTCCGAGTTACATGGCTTTGGGAGAATTACATAAATATTTAAAAGAAGGAATAAAGATGCGCGAATTGAATTGAAATTGAAAGCGAGGGCGTTGGACCCTTTTTAATGAAATTAAATTATATTGAGCAAATTAATTAAATTAAAATAAAAAAAGAAATTTTTTTTTTTTTTTTGAGTTTTTGGTATTTATGTTTTTTATGTATTTTTATGAGAAAGATTAAATGAAATTAAAATATTAACCCTAATTCTAATTTTTTTTATTTATTAAGAAAAACATGTTAAAATTAAACCTAAAATTAATCTAATTATTTACATGCAATTTTGATTTATAAAAATAAATAATTAATTATTAGTGAAATTTATTTACAAAAAATATTAATTAAATAAATATATTTTGATTTTTATGACTTTTCTGTTTTTTACTATTTTTTATATTTTATGAAAATAAGTTAAATTAAAGGAATTAATTAAAAAAAAGAAATAATTGAAATAAATAAAATAAGGAAAAGAAAGAAAATACAATACCTTGGGGGGTTTCTGTCCCCTTTTTGGAGGTGAATTGGAGTGGTTTGGCCATTTGTGTTCTGGCCTCATCATGCATAAGTTGTTCTACTTTGGCCATTTGGCTTTTGGCTTTTGGCCATTTGCGTTTTGGCCTCAACGTTCCTTAATCTTCTCAGGATGTCTGTCTCGCCATGTATTGGTGTCATGCATAAGTTTTTCTACTTTGGCCATTTGGCTTTTGGCTTTTGGCCATTTGGCTTTTGGCCTCAACGTTCCTTAATGAACCTGGGATCTTGTCTAAATCTGCAGTGGAATCTCACGAACACATTAAATAAAATCATAAAATGCAAATAAAGCCAATATATGAAAAAATTTAATGTTTAGGCACAATATGGCATGTATGAATGATTATACCCTTTTGATCATGGAGATCAAATCAATCTTACCCTTACTGGAAAATCAGTGACCTGAATGCTTTTATGCCTTACTGGAAAATTAGGATCATGGAGATCAAGCCAGCCTTACCCTTACTGAAGAAGTAGTGAGGTGTTGGTTTGTAACTGTGATGGCTTGTTTGTAGTGAGAGAGGGATTTGTAATAAGGATTTCAAGGTTTTAGGGTTCTTGAAAGAGTTTGATATTCTAACAGTGTTGTGGCAAGGTTTTTTTTCTCTCTTTCTCCTCCTTTTCTCCTCTTTTTCTCCTCTCTGGTTTGTGTGAAAAGAAGGTGATTATATAATGGAAATTAGGGTAAAGAAAATGGGCTTTGAATGTGCAATTGGGCCTCCAATGTTCACTTGAGTTCGTCATTTTCCAGGCTAAATCGCAGGGACTTAAGTGCAATTTTTGAAGTTGAAATGTGAAAACAAAATGTAGCCGATATCGATAACTAACTCCTGTCCGAAAATCGACTCAATCGGATAAACGGTGAATTAGTTATGAATTTTTGAAGTTTCAGCTCAGACAAACTTATTTTGGGCTCCAGTGTCGACTCTGACACGTTCTTCAATAAAAAACTGGTATTGATCGGTGCATAATTTGGTCTCGACTTTTGAAGCAAAGTTGTAGATCTATGAGTCAGTAACCTTGTGTAAAAATATGAGTCCAATCCGATAAAAATTGACCGAGTTATGAATTTTCGAAGTTTCGGCCCAGATGAAATAATATTCAGCATTCAGGATTTTCAGCGTGTCACGCACTCTGAGCAAAAAACGAAGGCCTTTTGAATACCGTTTGAACTCAATACCTTCTGTGAAAATGTAGCCAACTCAATTTGTGAAATTTTGGCACCGGAACCAGCTCGATACGGTGAAAATCGACCAAGTTATGATTTTCTGAACATGACGCAAATAAACTTCTGTCACAAATTTTCTGTATGAAAATACTTGATAAATCCACATTTTTGAAGACCTTATGATCGAAATTGGCTTCCAGCCGTGAGAGATGAAAACGTAGATAATGTCAAGACGGAATTTTGGCCACCGGAACGGGTTCAAAACGAGCCACGATCTTCAAGTTATGAATTTTTTTAGCGCGTAAAAACTGCACTTTCAGCACACTTTTTCACCATATTTCTTCGAGAAAACTCACACATTCGGATACCTTCTTTAAAGAATTGACTCTTGAGCCGAACCTGAATTTGAGAATACGTTATCAGAGATATCTTGGCGAAAGAATACCTGAATATGACGCGCCAGGTTGGACTTGTGAATTTTCTTGAAATGTTTTGAGAAATATGGGAGGGCAAATTTTGGGGTACAACACTCACCATTCTCAATAACAGCCCGGGCATCCTTTAAGGAAGCCATCTTCATGGGAGAACCTTCAATCACAGTCTCAGCTGACACCTGTGTCTGAGGAACCTCTTCAAAGTGTTGGAATGGGGACTCAATGAACTCCCCATCCATCTCTACGTACCAGAATGAGTTGAGGTGGCTGACCATGTACTCCTCCTCCCCTTGAACTGTTACATTCTTTCCTCTGACCGGGTGCTTCAACTTCTAGTGGAGAGTTGAGGTTACGGCTCCAGCTTTGTGGATCCATGGACGACCCAGCAAACAAGAATAGGATGAACGAATGTCCATCACGTAAAATGTAGAGTTGAAGACCTGAGAACCGACCTTTATTGGAATATCGACCTCACCATGCACCATCCTCTTAGACCCGTCAAAGGCCCGGACAACAATGTTGCTTGGTTTTAGCTCCAAACCTTCGCAATCCAGCCTGTCTAGAGCTTTCTTGGGCAAGACATTCAATGAGGAACCAGTGTCAACCAACACATGTGCAAGAGTAGTGCCCCTACATTCAATGGAGACATGCAGGGCATCATTATGGTTCTTCCCTTTAGCAGTCAGATCAGCTTCGGAGAAGCCTAAACCATTATCAGCAGTTAAATTGGCCACACAATCGGTAAATTGATCAGCTGACGTCTCTTGTGGCACGTGGGCCGTCTTCAGGAAGGTAATCAGGGCCTTGGCATGGGCCTCTGAACACAACAACAATGATAACATAGAAATCTTGGATGGGGTTTGCCCCAGTTTCTCAACCACATTATAATCACTCTTCTTAATGATCTTCAGAATCTCTTCCATCTCTTGTTTGGAAGCTTCAACATTGATTGTCTTTGGCGCCTCCGCCTGGGCAGGCATATCAGTGGTGATTCCTTTGCCCCGAGCGTTAGATGACTCAGCGACAGGGGGAAGGATAGGAATTTGATCAAGAACAGTAGTAGGTACACTTGCAGGCTTAATGACAACAGGTCTTCTGACAGCTGGTGGAGCAATATCAGGTGAGAAAAGTCTACCACTGCGAGTGACTTTAGCAGGCCCAGTAATGTTGCTGACACCGGTATCAGCATCAAACTCTTGTTTAATTCCAAGAATATAAACATCTGCCCCATAGTGCCAAGGGACAGCTTTGTCAGAGGTATAGGGGATGGGCCCCAGAACAGTGATGATTATGGGTGCGGTCTTCGGAACAGATGTAATTCTAACAGGCGTCCTCGAGGGAGCCTTGGAAGAATTGTCGAAAATGGTAATGATTGAAACTTCTTCAGAATGAACGGGTGGAACAACAATCTTTTCAAAAAGAATCTCTTTACTATCCATCAGGTTTTGGATACCTGACTTCAAAGATGGGCAACCAGTAGGTAAAATAGAGCACAAATGGCAACCTCCACCACAGCCCGGAAATAAACTGGCTAGTAACAGGTTCTTCTTAATAGTCATCAGAGGGGTAACAACATCATCTACAGACACTACAAACAAGTCTTCCTCTACAGCATTTACTTCGTGTTTGGGCATGGGAGCAGTCACAACATTAGGCCTCTCGGGCGCCTCAAACTCAATCTCCTTTGCATTGATTAGGTCTTGGACCTTGTTTTTCAGACTCCAACAATCATATGTATTATGCACTGGTCTATCAGAGTGAAAGGCACAGCGGGCGTTAGGGTTATACTTCGGTGATGCAGTATTTTAATTCTTTGGAGCTTCTCTTAGAGTCACCAGGTTAGTCTTCAGCAACTACGGCAATATCTGAGACAAAGTCATGCTGAGACGAGTAAATTGCCTTCGAGGTCTCTCTTCCCTTTGTTGGTTGTGATGCTGAGGAGCACCAGCAGGTTTTGAGATAACAACCGCATTGACAGCTTGGCGGTGTTCAAGTCTGCTTTGTCTTCTTGAACTATAGACATCACTGGACTCTTTTTTAAACGGTCTCTTCTCGATTCTCGATGAGGCACCCTTCTGTATTTCCATAGCGTTCAAACAGTCTTCCAGCTGTTTGTACTTATCCTCAGCAGGAGGATACTGTTCTTCATCATAGTCTATCTCGTTGTCGGAGACTTCAGGGCTAGGAGCCCTCCTTTCTTGTGGACTGTCTTTCTATCCAGACGAGGTGGCCAGATCAATTTCATTTTGCAGCCCGTTTCCAAACCTGCGTCCAGTATTGAACGGGACGGTCCTCTTCTTCTTCTTCTTCTTCAGAATCAAGGTCTTCAGGTCCTGCTGACCCTTAGCTAGATTCATAACCAACTCTTGAAATTGGGCATTCTGGGCCTAGAGGGCCTTGATAGCTTGCTCAGTGGAAGTTTCAGCAGACATGATGATTGCTGAAATAAACAGCGAAGAAGATAAGAGACCTGTAAAAGGGTACCTGTTATGCATATGATGAATGGTATGCTATTTATGTAATGCATTCAAGGGTTCAAAAATTCAAATTTGTTGCAGACAAAAGAGAACACACGTCACATTAAGAAGCAATTTGTTAGTACATAAGTGCCCCATAGGCGATATATTACAAAATTCTTAATGTAAAAAGACATTGCGCATACTCTTTGGAGCGATGTAAGTGTTGAGGGTCTCATCCTTGTGAAGTCGGCGGGTAAGCTCCAAAACCTTCTTTTCACTGGCATAGAAGCTGGCTTCAAAAGTATTCTGCTCTTCCTTGAGTTGGATCCAACTCTTTTGCATTTCCTCCCATGATGTTGGCATGTCAGGATGTAGGATGGCATATGGAACCTCTCCTTCCATAACAGGCTCTTTGATTAAGGGGAGAATGTGAGGATATGGCATCATAAGATTCTGGGAGCGGGTTCGTACCCACCTGAGGTAAGGCTCCAGGGGGATGGAATTCTTGTGCCCCAGTGTCTTACTATCCACTTTGTTAGGCATCCTCCAAGCTCTGATGAACCTTTGTCAAAGTCCTTGCGTATCATTGTCGAAGTCAAAAACTAGGTCAGGAATCAGCATGTCATGAGGGCCATCCCTCCGAGCATATCCAAATTGTCTCAAAGCTAGACAGGGGTTGTAGGTAATTCCTCCCCTGATTCATAGTAATGGAACATTAGGAAATTCTCCACAACAATCAATGATGGTGACATTTTCTCTGGACCGAGAACACCAATGTACATCAGAATGTGTGAGGGTCATCAATCGTTGTGACCACCTTAAACCCTGCTCATTCTTCAAAACTGATTGTGGAAGGTGAGAAATAAACCACCTTGCTAGGAGAGGAGTACAGCACATGAGAACACCTCTTTTCCTCATTGTTCGTGTCTAAAATGAGTAGAGGATGTCCCAAAGCAATGTAGGTATGGGATTCCTGGATATGAAAATCTTGACAATGTTCACATCTATGAGTTGATCAGGATTTGGGAACAAAACCAAACCATAGATAATGAGTTCCACAATCTCTTCAAAGGCTTGCAAATTAATCGAATTCCAGCATTCTCGTGCCTTCTCAAACAGAAACTTTGCCAAGAATCCTTTGATACCACTTTTGGTTTCCCAATGCCCCTTGATGTCAGATGGTTGTAAGCGTAATGCTTGAGCAACATCTTCAAGTTTTGGTTCCTTTTCCGTACCGTTGTAGGGTAGTTGACTAAGAATAGGAATTCTCAGGAGTTGAGAAAATTCCTCCAAAGTAGGCACCAATTGATAATCAGGGAATGTGAAACAGTGGTGTAGGGGGTCAAAGAACTGGAAGAGAACTTTCATCATGTCTTCTTCAATGTTGTTGTTGACCAAGCTGAGGAGTCTACCATGTCTTTCACTGAAGAGAGAATTCTCGGGAATCCTGGATGTAAGCTCCTTGAGTTGAAGAGTGATCCTTACAAGGTTGAATTGAATTGTTTTCCTGCGGAGAGACTCCATGTCCTACAAAACAAGAACAAAGATGAAGATCTAAACCCTTGAAATGGTTAGCAGATGCATATGATGCTTTATGATGTATGCACAAACACATGTACAAGCAAGTCACACCAAAAAACCCTAGTTTCAGGCTTGCAGGAGGTTTCATAGGTAAGTACCCTCTTGAGTTTAGTTGGCTCAAAACTTGTCCTATAAATAGTAACCGGGTTCTAAGGAGCTCAATATCATTGGATTGTTTTCTATGTTCATCGTTTCGGTTTAGCCACTTAACTGGCGACCAAAATATTCCAAGAAAACAATCCTCAATGAGTGTAGTATCGAGTATCTACCAACTTTGGACTGCACCAAAGTCGGTCATCTCACTACCCCTAAAAAGGCCAAGATGGTCAAGTAAGGTTCTAGGTCATTAGTGCTTAGTGACATCACTCAACGGCCCCGTATTCTCTTTGATTGACTCAAAGGCTACCGGTACTCACAAATATGCCGCACTAATATAGCTATTGCTTCAACCGTGTCGGTACACCCCGCACAGTTTCCACAACGTATTGCTATCTATGAATGTTTCCCCAAATCCGGGTGGAGGATTTATAAAACTCTGATACAAGCCCACAAAATTAAAAGCATACAAAGCAATAAAATTGAAAACACAAGTGATCTAGTCCTAAGGTACACCTCACTTATCATCTATCCCCAGCAGAGTCGCCACTTCTGTGATCGGTGGGAACAAGAACTGACTTTTTTTTAATGTCGGTTCGCGTTTGCGTTTGCAAAGTGTCGCGGTAAGCAAGATTCGCCACCGTCTTTTATTTTATCCAACAAGGGAAAGGACAAAAGCACAGAAAAAATTCCTTCTTGAGAATGTTTCTCGGGTTCGGGAGGTAGATTATAGAAAGGGAAGGTGTTAGCACCCTTTCTATCCGTGGTTATCCACGGGCTCTTAGGTACTTGCTCACTATGTTTTCAAAAGGTTTTCTTTTCTTTGTGATTGTGGGTTTTGAAAAGAGTTTTGTTTTTTTTTTTGTTTTTTTGAAGAAAGTGTAAGTGCGAAAAGTTTTCGTTTTGTTTTTTAAAGGAGAAAGTACTTAAGAACCTCTACCTACTCAAAAAGGAATAAAATTGTGCAAATGTCCTTTAGACAGTGCTATCCCACTATTAAAGAGTAGGTAGCACCGTCGTTGGAGTTTTCGGGTCAATTCGATTTAAGGGACTTGTGGTCACTAAAGCAATGTTAGGGCGCTTTAGTGGTAATCCTAATGTCTTAGATCATTTTTATTGAGGCAACCATTTCGAGGCAACTTATGATATTGGGACAAAAGGACGACCTCTAAAACACCCTATACTTAATGACTACATTTGAGGCAACCAAATGAGGTGTACCCTAGGAGTGGCATGTGCAAGTGTGTCAATTTTCAGTTTATATTATCTTTGTATTTTTAGGTGTTCTACCATTTGTTTTTAGATCTTGTCATATAATCCTAGTTAGCATACATCTAAGCAGTTAATATATGTACAGGAATTTAAAGTGCAGAAACTGTAAATGCTACACTATTACAAGGCTTCGGGGAGGGGGATTATTTACATGTCCAAAAATTGGGGAAATAAAAGCAATAAAGTAAAAGTCTTAATTTAGGCTACCACAGACCAATAAGTAGTCACAATAAAATAAACGCGCGTGTATCTAGAAAATCCTAAGAATAAGAACTCTTTTTGTTGTTTTATTTTATTTTGGGAAATACTAAGTCAAATTTAATTAATTAAAAAAAAATGATTAAAATTAACTCTAAAACGTACCTAATATTTTTGCATTTTTTGTTTATGAAAAGGATTGAATTTAAATAAATCCTAAGTCTACTGATTTTAAAATTGGAGAAAATAAGTTAAAATAATTAACTAAATTAAATCCTAATTCTAAGTTATTTATTTTTTTATGATTTTTATGTTGATTAAAAAAAACAAAATAAATAAAGTACAAATGGGCCAGGCAGCAAAACAAGAAAAAAGAAATATAATTCTGGAGGCCTGGGTCGAAAGAGGTACAGGCTATCTTTCGACCCAGTGAAGAGGCTGGATCGAAGGTGCATGAGGGGCTGCACTCTGAAGGTGTTCGATCTGGATATGTCATCCCTCGATCTGGGGGTTTTGGGTCCAGTTCGAAGCTGAACTGCTGAGCTTCGAAACTCTGAATAGGGATCTGAGAATGTAGTTCCTGCAAAACGAAACACATATTAAAAGTCCAGGGGGGATTTTACCCCCCATGGTTCGAATCTCCCCCTTATTCGCACCTTCTAAATCTGGGTCTGGGTTTGTTTTATCCTGGGATTCGAAGGATAAACTCAGATTGTGCCCAAGCAATGGCACAATCTCAACTCTGCACTGTAGCTTATAATCATTCACAAACAGCAGTAATAATATGAATATGCAATCAAAATGAATTTAAAAATGAGTTGAGATTAGATTTTTCTTTTACCAAACAGAAGTGCTTCGATCTGTAGTTCTGAGGGTAGAGGTGTTCGCTGGGTGGCAGCCTTGGCTTGGAAAATTCTGGGCAGCGTCTCTCCAAGTCTTCTATTTTTCTGTATCTTTTTTGTGTCTTTGCAGCATTTGTGATCTCTTTATATAGAGGGGGGTGGAGGGGACAGGAAGACAAAGGTTTAAATGACCTTGATTATGTGTTTTGACAGCCATGAAGGAGGATTTGTAATGTTAATCATGTGTTTGAAAGCCATGAATGAGAGTTTGTAACGTTGGATAAACACATGGGATTCTGTCCCTTTTTTGAATTTTGAATGACATGCAGCTGGCCTTCGAATGCTCCTTTTCGAATGGGCTGATGGTCTCTTTCGAATGTTCTTCGAAAGCTTCTTCGAATGGACCCTTTGAATGCTTCTTCGAATGGACCTTTTTGGAATTCCAATCGAAGGACACTGTTATAATGCCAATTGAAGTACTTGTCCATAATGCCAATCGAAAGGCTTGTCCAGAATGCCAATCGAAAGGCTCCTTCAGAATTCCAATCGAAGGGTCTTTCAGAATGCTAATCGAAGTGCTCCTTCAGAATGCCAATAGAAATGCTCCTTCAGAATGCCAATCGAAGTGCTCCTCCAGAATGCCAATCGAAATGCTTAAAGCACCACTCAAAAATTTTCTTTTCCTTAGGCAAGAGTTTGTGATCAACCATGCAGGGGGAAGACTTTGGGAAACATGAGAAGGCAAATTTTGGGGTACAACACACTCTATCTCTCTTAGGTTCGTAGGTCATCCATAGACTTTACCCTCTCCTCATCTTGTTTTTAAGGTCGTAGGTCTCTCGTAGATCTTACCTTCGCATTATCATTTTAGGGTCGTAGGTCATCCGTAGACTTTAGCCTCGCGTCAACTCTTCTAGGGTCGTAGGTCATCAGTAGACGTTACGCCCGTGTTATCTTCATCTTAGAGTCGTAGGTCGCCCGTAGGTCTTACCCCCACGTTATCTTTTCTATGGTCGAAGGTCGCTCGTAGGTCTTACCATCATGTTATCTTTTCTAGGGTCGTAGGTCGCTCGTAGGTATTACCCTCGCATTATCTTTTCTAGGGTCGTAGGTCGCTCGTATATCTTACCCTCATGTTATCTTTCTCGGGTCATAGATCATACGTCGATCTTTACCCATTGTCTTTACCTTTCTTTTTGGGTCGTGAATCCCGCACAATATATTTTCTGCTGTCATCGAGTTCTACCCATCGTCTTTAGGTTGTCATTTTGTTAGTAATTCTACCTTCAGTCATCACGCCATCGTCAACCATATCCTTTCAGTCACTTTACCACCCACTTCCACGAAAAACTTGTATTGGCATCGTTACCCTAGTACCAACTACCATTATTCAAACAAGTTTATCCATCATGACCATTCCACCAGAAGACCAATTTTTATTTCCCTAGAAGACACTCACACCAATAAATAACACTCACACCATCTCTCCAGGACAAATTTTGGGTCCTGGTATTTAATCATCTTCCACCTTGAACTTTCGAAAGGCTGACTCCAATCTCACCTTCAGGATTAAGACGATTAAATAGGGGCAGTTGTCGTACCCCAAATTTGCCTTACCTTTTTTTACTTTTGCCTGGCTTTGAACTTTGCATCCCATTTGCACCATGTTCACTAAGTCCTTTGCATATCCTGCATCTCACGGAATCATGCGCCTTGGTTTGAGGTATTAGGGTTGTGCCCTCTTTATGCCTAATTTTGTTTTGAAGCTCTCCTATCAGGTAAAAGAGAAATTCATCTGGTGCTCAATTAGTGGATCGTGGAATGAATTTTTGTCATGGATCTCTTTCTTATCAAGTTACAAGGTTGTTTCTCGCTCGAATTCATCAGAGCCTGGATTAGGGTTTATTTCCCTATTTGTTGGTCACGATGCTAGGGTTTTGGATACTTGGTTTTTGTGAATATGTTTCTTTCGCCTGCCTCAAAGATAACTCAAAGTTCAGTGCATTTGGTCAAGGATTTCATCTCCTCGCATTTAAAATTTTCTTCTTAAGGTCTCTAAGTCACTGAGTCAATGGCTTGAAGTTTAAAGTGAAGAATATGGAATCCGGGCACAAGGAATAAGGTTGGAGTTTCATGATAATCAAGGCATGTTTTTTGTTGTTTCAGTTACAAATTACTTGCGATTTGGATATCAGAGTTAAGTTTCTCATTGAGAGTGCAAGTTTTATTTGTACATGATATGAAGATTAAGGTTTTTATTTAAATGACAATTGTTTTGGGTTCGAGTTAACCAAGTGGAATTAAATTCTTAAGCATTTATTTTGTTCAAGAATTTGATTGGAGTTTGGAAGACAATGCAAGATGTATCATTCAAATCATTCAAGTAGGGAATTTCCATGTTCAAACGAAATTCAAGAATTGTCTAACTTTTGTACAAATTCATCCTTCATAAAATTCAAAGAAATATCATTCATTACATTTTGTGGTCCATTTACAAAGCATGTTACAAATGTTGAAATACAAGCTACAAATGTTTTGTTTACAAAGAAAATGTTTCTTCTTCAATTTTCTTTTGCTTCATCTTCAAGAAACTTATCCACTCCTTGCTAGCCATGGTCATCTCTTCGTATTTCAACCATGCATTGGCCGTCCAATTCTCATGTGGTCATGGAACAAGAAAAAGGAAAAAGTTAGCAAATAATCAACATGTGAAAAATTCAAGCAATAATTAATTGTTAAAATAAATAAGAAAGCTCATAATAAGGGTTTGCATTTCGAATCAGAACTAAAAGGGTTTGTTTTTAATCATGGGCTATCTCCTCCTACTTTTGCAAATCACAAAAAGTGTGGGTTTTTGGTTCACAAAAGGGAAAATGTGCAAATATTTTTTAACCACTATACATCAAAACAAACTACAAAACCAACAAGCAGCAAAATAGAAAACTGCAGCACAAAAACAAGAAAACTACAACATCAAAAACAGCCAAAACAACACAAGCAACAAAATAAGGCAACCCATGTGAAAAGGGAAGCAGAAAGTTGCTATACAAAAAAAAAGGCAGCAACAGCAAGCTTCTATACAAGCAGCACAAACCAAAACAAATGCAGCAAAACTGCAACACAGTAGTCCAAAAACAGCACACAATAACATCCCAACGCAACAAAACTAGCAAGCAATCCAAAATCAGCAATATAGTCCATAAAGCAGCATATGCAAAATATAGCACAACAACAATTCAAAACATAGCAAGCTATCCAATAGATAAAACCCTAGGCGTCATCCTTTTCCTAATATTGCAAACCCTTCAGGAATTATTGAGTAAAAAGCAGATGTGCTTTACATCATTGAAATATAAAAGAGGAAAAAAGAGACAGGTTTGAAAAGATATCACCTGCATCAAACAGTCTGCACCAGTACAAAAAACCTGCATCTTAGAAAGCCAAGCCTATCCAACACAAGAAACAAAACACTATTGCCTTGTCCCTATTCTTGTTGTCCACTCCCCTCCAAAACATGTCAACATTGCACACAAATGGTAAAAATAGAACCTGCATCAAGAAAGCTAGAAACAACATGACCAAAATGTTCAAACTTGTTCAAATTCCTTTCAATTCTCACTTCACAGCTATTATAAAACAAACATCTAAAGCAGAAAACCCAAAAAAAAGACAGAGACAAGATCCAGCATAAGCAAACCGAAAGAAGATAGAATTTTGAGAGAACACAACCAACATAAAACCAAGTGAGATAACCAAGCCAAAAAAAAACCAGAGAGAGAATACCAGCTACACACACAAAAACTCAGCAAAAGCAAAACAAAAAATAGAGAGCTTATTGTTTTTTGAAGCCCCATCGGAGAGGCTCCGATAGGTATTCTTCTTCCCCTCTACTACTTCTACACAACTCTTCCACATGCACATCCATGTCTGCTAGATTTATTGGCATAGTATCTTTTATGTTTGGAATTATAGTTTTTTTATGCAACCTGTCATAATAAAAAGAACAATGTTACATACATTCATGCTACAATCTATTATAACAATAAAATGTAACATGTAAAAATCCACAAAACAATACCGATTTTTTTCTCCATGACAGTGAACCTGCTTTAATAGCCTTATTCATCATAACCCCTCTTTCAATTCCAATTATCTTCTGTTATATTCTAATAACACTGTACTCAGTATAGACTAGAAAAACAACAGCAAAACATAAAACAAACCCACCCCTATAGCCATTCAACCCACCATAACTCCCATCAGAACACCACTTACAACACACTCCCTCTGTTCGTTACCAACAGAATCGACAACATACACCCACCTGCAAAAAGAAAACAACAATAGAAAACACGTGATAAATCCACACCTCAAAGTATCCAGAAGCCACTAAACAAACATTTAGCAAAAGATGATAAATCCAAACTGAAACCCGAACTAAAACTGAAACCTCTTGTTTTGTCTTTGAACGATACTGGTAAGAAAAAAGGGTTTAACAAGTTCAAGAATCTTCCAAAGCATAGTCTGGACCAGAGAAAGATGTACGATAACTGCATAAATCCAAATATTACCGCGACCATCACATAACATCAATCTTATTTTTCTGCTCCTTTTGCCTCACAGTCCGCAGACCACCCATCAACACGACAACACTGTTCTCCACAGCCTCATTCTCGTCCACGACTTTGCTACATCGGATCTGATGATGATGAATGATGTTGCTCTGATGGTGAACATAGACTCGCGATGAAGATGACATTGAGGATTCAGAGGTTTGATTCCTTGTTGTTGCAGAACTTGATGGTGATGCTTTATTTTTTAGAACAAAGACGGTATTGGATGGTGAATGAGAGCAGGGAGAGAGAAACAGCCGTTCCAATGAGAGAGAGGGGAAACAGTCTCTTCTGTTTGCCTTTTTGTTTCAACTTTTTATTTGTTTGTTGGAATTTATAGCAATAATAATATAATTAAATCTGTTTCCCCATGACAACTCCCAGCGGCACATTCCTTATTCTAGGGTTACAACACCTTTCCCTGTTTCATTCCTCCAACCGGGGTAACCCATTGAGCTTATTGGCCCAATCCTATTATCATCATTCACTTTTATACTAATTAAAGCATAATAATAACGAATAAGTAATCTAGTACAGTTGGCCGAGCATCTCACCATTAACCTTAAGGACCCGGGTTCAACCCCTGATGGGGCCGTTTTCTAGTTTTCTAGTTCTTTAGGTCTTATCTCCCCATATTTTACTATACTTCTTAAGTAAATATTTATTTAGTTTTTTTATATATAATTATTTCATGAGAAAATACAAAAACATGTTTTTTTTATTATTATTAAATTAGTTTTTTTCCTTTTTATTATTTACTTAATCTTTTATTTAATATCTTTTAAATCAATTTTATTTATTTATTTTAACTTGGTAAAAAACAATAAAACATTTAGAATTTTAAGTTTCTTTATTTGTTTGTTCAAACCTCGATTCCATACTCCTTTAGGTAGCTCCATGAGGCGATTAAACCCCGTTTCGATCGCCTTATGTCGAAGTAGACTTTTAGCTCACTTGTACATAACAAACAATTAGGTTTTTTAGTCTCCCTCTTAACCCTTTTCTTCTTTTGTAATCAAAACTTAACATTCACAAATAAAAAATACAAAACTCCTTTAATCATTACTTGAATTTATTTTAAAACTTGCAAAAATGCTCAACCAATCAAAACTTCCCCCAAAGGGCATGTTATCTCCGTTCTACCGTGATATCGGCCGTGCCTATTGCTAGAATGCATGCATTAACATCGCCCATAAAAAACACAAACAAACCAACCATTTTCTAGAGGACCTACGGTGTTCTGATTCCTTCACTGGATACGTAGGCAAAGGGTCGTGAAACCCTCACGAAAGCAATAATAAAAAAATCATCCCTTTCCCCTTAAGCAAGTATAGTTGTAGATAAACACACCCTCAAAGACAAACAAGAAAAATGGATCTCGTTGAGTACAACGCATGTCAGGGATGCTAATACCTTCCCCTCACATAACCGACTCTCTTACCCTTTATCTTGGTCGCAAGACCATCTTATCCATTCCCTTGTGGTTTCATCAATATTTCCCCTTCCTTAGGGATAAATAAAGTTTGGTGGCGGCTCTGTGTTTTTTTTTTCTGTCGGTAGCTTCACAAATGGAAAAGGAGCAGCAAGACATTCAAAGAAACTAGAGACACATGTACTTTTTCAATATAGATTTGGCATTTGTGACAGGTTCTGTAATGATAATGGCAATCAATTTCTATGGTCGAGCAATAATAACCTACCCTCAAAATTTTCTTAGCCATCATATTCCCACTAGAGTCAGTACCAAAGATTCCTTCGTGTATATCCTCCATAATTTTCTCATCTTCCTTCTTGTCCACACACCAAAGCAGAGTCAAATCATGATTGCGCTTGTAGAAAATTTGGTTGCTCAAGAAGAACTTAGCAGAGAACCTCCGTAGAAATTTCTTGTCATTAATAGACGCCCTCTATGGGTACTCTTGAGCCTCTAGGTATCTCTTTACTTCATGAAACCAAGGCTTTTCCTCTACTCCGTCAGTATCAACATCGTAGAAATGTGCCGGTTCATCCAGTCTCTCAATAGTAATTCGAGAAGCCTCGTTGGCCCATCTGACTTTGAACATAGATGGCATGGTTACCAATGCATCTTCCAGTTGATTCTCTTCTCTTGGGATATTCTCAAAAGTGATTTCATCGAAGTACGAGATTAAGGTCAACATATGTTCCCGATAAGGAATTAAATTTGGGTGCTTCGTGTCCTATTCTCCCTTAATCTGACTTATCACCAGGGATGAGTCCCTGTATACATTCAAGAACTTAATTCTCAGATCGATAGCAGCTTTGATGCCCATAATGCACACTTCATATTCTGCCATATTGTTGGTAAATTCAAAATAAAGTCTGGCGGTGAAGGGAGTATGGTAATCCTTGGGAGAGATAATCACAACACTAATTCCGTTACCAAGCGCGTTGGAAGCTCCATCGAAAACCAAAGTCCATTGGGATCCTAACTCATGTCCTTCATATGGTCCTAGTTTTTCATAGTCTATAACTAGCATAATATTCTCATCCGAGAACTCAAAATTCATAGATTGATAGTCGTCTACGGCTTGATAAGCCAAATGATCTTCCAGTACACTTCCTTTAATTTCCTTCTGAGTGGTATATTGAATATCGTATTCTGTTAAGACCATTTTCCACCGGGCTATTCTTCCAGAGAGAGTGGGTTTCTCAAATATATACTTTATGGGATCCATTTTAGAGATCAACAAAGTGGTATGAGTCAACATATATTGTCTAAGTCGGCGAGCATCCCATGCCAAAGTGCATCAAGTTTTCTCGAGCAGTGAGTATCTTATTTCACAGTCGGTAAATTTTTTGCTAAGGTAGTAGATTGCATACTCTTTTCGACCAGACTCGTCATGTTTCCCCAATACACACCCCATTGAGTTCTCTAATACTGTTAGGTATATGATCAAAGGTCTTCCTTCAACTGTTGGCATCAGAATCAGAGGTTCTTGGAGGTACTCCTTGATTTTTTTGAAAGCTATCCGACAATCGTCATTCCACTTTACTACTTGATCTTTCTTTAGCAACTTGAAGATCGACTCACATGTAGCAGTCAAATGGGAAATAAATTTGGCAATGTAGTTTAATCGTCCCAGGAAACCTCTGACTTCCTTCTTAGTATGGGGAGCCTACATTTCTTGAATGGCTTTGACCTTGGAGGGATCAACCTCAATATCTTTATACCACTGACGAAGAAACCTAAGAGTTTACCAGATCTAACCCCAAAGGTGAATTTGTTCGGATTCATCCTCAGCTTGTACTTCTTCAATCTCTTAAATAACTTGTGTAGGTGGTCAAGATGTTCTTCTTCAGTATGAGACCTAGCTGTCATGTCATTTACGTATACCTCTATCTCGTGATGTATCATGTCATAAAACAAAGGTACCATAACACGTCGATATGTCGCGCCATAGTTCTTTAAACCGAAAGGCATAACCTTGTAACAGAAAGTACTCCACTGTGTGACAAAGGTAGTCTTCTCCATGTCTTCATGTGCTATCTTGATTTTATTATAACCGGAGAAACCGTCTATGAAGGAAAACACTTTATGCTGAGCGGTGTTGTCAACCTGAACATCAATATGTGGTAGCGAAAATTCATCTTTGGGGCTTGCCCTGTTCAAATCCCTATAGTCCACACATATACGCACTTTACCGTCTTTTTTAGGTATTGGCACTACATTTGCAACCCACTGCGGATAGGATATAACAGCTAAGAAACATGAATTGAATTGCTTCATAACCCCAGCCTTGATCTTTTCGGACATCTCGAGACGCATCCGAAAAACCTTTTGCTTTACTGGAAAACAAACTTCTTTCATCGGCAGATAGTGAACCACAATATCCATATAAAGCCCTGGCATGTCTTCGTATGACCAAGAAAATATCTCAACATAGTCGCACAACATTTGGATTAATCTGTTCTTAACACTATCTTATAGATTGGCACCTATCTTGACCTCTTTCTTATCCTTTCCAGTACCCAAGTTCACAACATCGACTAGCTCCTCATGTGGTTGTATGGCTCTTTCTTCTTGCATTAACAGCCTAGCAAGCTCTCCAGGTACTTCACAATTTTCCTCACCTTCATCCTCGGCTTGGTAGATCGGATTTTCAAAGTCATAGGTGGAAATAGCATAATTGTTATCAACGTGATCTAGAGTAGATGTGGATCTGCAATTGGTCGTGTGGGTGTGTGTAAGAACACAACTATTTTGAAAGTAAATAAAAGAAATACAAATAGCATAAAATTTGAATGCAAATCGTTCAATGATTTATTGAATGATAATATGTTAATGAAATGACAACCCTATCAAAATGGACCGTTGTACCCCGAGTAAGGCACAAGGTTTAAAGTTATTATTTTAAAATTACATAACCAAAACTTCAAAGCAATAAAACAGAAAGTAGAATTTACTCCTGACTAAAGGAGATTGCGACAAGGTCTTAAGTCTTCCAGTTATTGAGCCTGTTGCCGATGGTGAGAGAAATTCAGCTGTCTAGGTTGTAGTCACTATCAGCATCTTCTACCGCGTTGACTCCATTGTTGCTAATGCGGAATGGCGGTCTTCCAGCACGAGCACGACGAACATCCCTCTGAGCCTCTGCAGTGAAACCCAAACCAAATTTGTTATACTTGTAAGGAATGTCAGTAAGCTAAATCCAAGTAGTGCAACCACCTTCTTCTACTACAACTATAGCATCCTTCAAAGAAGCCATTATGGGCTGGATCTTAGTAACTTTGGGAATAGTAGAAACGTCTTCAATAGATGTAGTTGTCTGAGGCATAACTTCAAAAGTCTGGAAGGGAGTTTCGATGAATTCTCCGTCCATTTCAACATACTTGAATGAGTTCAAATGACTCACGATATATGATTCTTCACCACAAACCATAACAACCTTTCTTTTTACGGGATATTTCAGCTTTTGGTATAGGGTTGAAGTCACAATGCCTACCCCATAAATCCAGGGCGTCCAAGTAAACAAGAACAGGCCATATGGATTTCCATCACATAGAAGGTAGAATCGAATACCTGCGACCCTACTTTGATCGGAAGATCCACCTCTCTGTGTACCATCCTTTTCGAACAATCAAAGGCCCTGGCCACAATGTCACTGGGTTTCAGCATAACCCCTTCACAATCAAGTCTGTCGAGAGAACCCTTCAGTAGCACATTCAACGAGGAACCCATATCAACAAACACATGAGCTAAAGTAGTGCCTCTGCATTCAATAGAGACATATAAGGCCTTGTTATGGTTTCTTCCTTCGGGAGTCAGGTTGGCATCATAAAAGCCTAGCCCATTATCAGTCGCCAGACTAGCAACATAACTTTCAAATTGATCAGAAGAGATTTCTTGTAGCATATGCGCAAATTTTAATAACTTTACCAAAGCATGGGCATGGGCTTCATAGCACAATAATAGGGATAACATGGAGATCTTTGAGGGAGTCTGCCCCAGCTGTTCAACAATCTTGTAATCACTTTTTCGGATAATTTTTAATACCTCCTCCAACTCTTACCTGGAGGTATCTTCATATATAACTTTTTTATGTGCCTCCGTCTAGGAAGGCTCTGTCATTTTCTCTTTGCCCTGAGTCTCAATAATTGACTCGGTAGAGGTAACACGAACTGGTGTGGCGACATTCTTTGAAGAGATTTTTAGAGAGAAAACGCTCCCGCTTCTAGTAACCTAACTGGTCCCAACAATATTCTCAATATTGGGATTAACAACTTCGGTACCTTCATTCTCAGCCGTCAATGGCTCTTTCTTGACGCCATGGTAGTAGACATCGACTCCATAGTTCCAAGGGACAGCTTTGTCCGAGGAATACAGAATAGGTCCGAGTGCAATTATTATTAGAGGAGCAACTCTGGGTTTAATAGTAATCTTTACAGGACCTTTAGAAGTGATCCTGATAGGAGTGCTAGAAATTACAGATACCTCTTCACACTCTAAGTCTTGAAACAAATTCTCAACAGCAGGAATCTTATCAACTAGAATCATGTGGTTGTCCATCAGGCACTGAATACATTCTTTCAGCAGTTTGCAGCCATTGGGTTGGGCTGCGCAACAATAACACCTTTTAATACAACCCGGAAATAAATCGGCTTGCAACAAATTCTTCTTAACAATTAGGATGGGAGTAGTCAATTCACTTACAGCAGAAACATATGGAACATCATCAATTGCATTAATGCCTTTGTCATGCTTAGGCATATGTGTAGTAATTACATTGGGGGTCTCGGGAAGATCAAATTCAATTTCTTTATTGTCAATCATGTCTTGAATTTTATTCTTCAAAGCCTAGCAACTATTGCTGTCATGCCCGAGACTATTGGAATGATAGGTACATCTTACATTAGGATTGTACTTGGGGGAGGAGGTGTTGGGATTCTAAGGCGGATCCCTTAACGTTATCAGCTCTGACTTCAATAGATGTTGTAATGCCTGAGATAATGGCATATTGATATTGGTAAGTTGTCTTCTCGGTGCGTCTGACCTACGCTGATTGCCTTATTGATGTTGTTGTACTGGCGCAGGATTAGAAATTAGCACAGCTCCCGCAGATTGGTTACATTCATTTCTAGCACGACCCTTCTGGCCATACACAACATTTGTTGCCTTCTTACCGTTGAACATCTTCTTTACATTGCTTGAAGATACAACCACATGAATCTTTCCACTTCTAATTCTACCTTCAACATGTTCCCCAGTCAATATCAGCTCGGTGAAACCAGATGAAGAGCTTTCGATCAAATGATTAAAGAAAGGTCTTGTCAAATTTCCCATAAACATATCAACCATATCCCTATTAGACAAAGGAGGTTGAACTCTTCCAGCCAGATCTCTCCATTTCTGGGCATATTCCTTAAAGCCTTCGTTTGAACCCATAGTCATACTTTGTAATTACACACGGGTTGGTGCAAGATCAGCATTATATTAGTATTGTTTGTAAAAGGTAGCAGCCAAGTCTTCCCAAGTACGGATTTTGGTTCCTTCCAGTTGATAGAACCATTCTAATTGTGTTCCCGAAAAACTCTCTTAAAAGAAGTGTACCTATAACTTCCTATCAGCAGTATAGCGTTGGATCTTCCAGATATAAGACCTCAGATGCAGCTTAAGACAAGATATGGTCATACTTTGCAAAAGTAGGAACCTTGAACTCGTGAGGGATAACAACCCCCGAGACTAATCCCAACTCTTCAAAATTAATCCCAGGCACTATCTGGATTTCCATAGCATGGAGACAATCTTCCAGCTGTTTGTATTTGTCATCGGCAGGAGGATACTGTTCAACAGAAAAGTCTTCTTCATCAAAATACTGGCCTGAACCAAGGTTGTTATTCTCCTTAACTTTCACAATCTTGTCATATTCCTCTTGGTTATTATCTTTATTTGACGGGACCTCAAAATCTAGAGCCCTTCTGACCGGACTTTTGAATGTTCTACCCATATTAAAAAAGACAGATGGCTTCTTAGTCTTCTCCTTTCTCTCTTTGATGATGAGTTCTTTCAAGTCTTCATGCTCTTTGGCTAAGTTCAAGAACATTTGCTAAAATTGAGCGTTCTGAGCTTGAAGTTCTTTCACGGTTTGTTCGAGAGCCATCTTTTACTGAAATAAATAGCAAGAAGATGATCAAACCTATCTTGGGAATACCTGCTATGATATGATATGTATGGTATGTGAATTCATATGCAATTTTTTCAAGGATCTCATGGGATAAACAAAAAGTGAAATGTTAGAAGTTGAGTATGGCTGCAGCTTTGACTGAAGAACTTCACGTCTTTGGATGCCCTTCTATGAGAATCAAGCTCACCATGCCGAGTGGGTCCTAGCCTTTGACTCAAAAGAACGTACTTCAGTCTTTGGCAACATCAGGTTAGAGGAAAATAAATCCTCTTTCCCTTCTCTAGATGTCTGATTCATGATAAACCGGCATCACAGGCCCTTAAGATCCTTGAAGTGGTTAATGAAAATGCTATGGTATGATGTCATGATGTTATGATGTCATGTTGTCATGTTTAAACAGATAGTAAACACAAACAAAGTATACAATAGCCTTAGGTTTAAAGGCTTACATGAGGTTCCTAGGTAAGTACCCTCTTGAAATTCTGTTGGTTCGACCTGTCCTATGAATAGTAATCGGTTTCTAGGAGTCTCATATCACCGATATTTCTCGTAGGTTTTATTTTAGCAGAGCAACTGACTTGCCACTAAAATATCCTGGGAGTTGAATCTCAATGAGTGTAGCATTGAGTATCAACCAACTTTGGACTTCACCAAAGCCGACCATCTCACTGCCTTCTAATGGGCAAGTTGGGTCAATTAAAATTCTAAAAGTCAGTTAGTGCTTATGACACCACGCGGCAGCCTAATATTCTCCTCGACTGACTCAAGGGACACCAATACAAACCAAAGTGTCACACTAATGTTGCCATCACTTCAACCATATCGGTCTACACTGTACAGTTTTCATGATCTGTTGCTACTTACCTAAGGTATCCCCAGATCCAGTGTGTAGGATCTTTGAAAAAAAATAAACCCATTAAAGATAAAGCAGAAAATGCAAGCAAATAATGTGATGTAAACTCTAAGGTAACCCCTCTTTTAAGAAGATCCCCAGCAGAGTCGCCAATTCTATAATACGGTGGGAGAAATGACTTTTGCGTTTTATCGCAAATGTGCGGATAGCTAGAGTCGCCATCGACTTTTCTTTTATCCAATAAGGAAAGGGTGAAAAGAACAGGAAAGACCTTTTAAGATTTTGAGTTCGGGGGGTAGGTTATAAAAAGGAAAGGTGTTAGCATCCTTTTCATTTGTAGTTATCTATGGGATCTTAATTGCTTAGCTCACTTTTTGAAAATTGCTTTGTGTGTTTGAAAATATTTTGAAAAGTTGTCAATGTAAGGCGAAACTTTGTAATGATTCTCGTATCTATCCTCAAGAATGCATACAAAGTGTTTGTGTGAAATGTTTTTGTTTTGAAGAGCTTTGTGAGAAAGCGATTATGAGTATCTACCCAGTCAAGGTCGTTCTTGTATTCGTCCTCCTCTTTTAGATAGTGTTATATGTATCATTAGTTAGTAGTAAGCCCTGTTGTTAGATGTGAAGCGACATGCAAGGGTCATCGTACAATCATCGAAGGCAACTGGTAAGGATGCTTTAGCAATTTTCGTAAGGGACTAGATCATTTACCGAAAGACAACATCAAAGGGTCATTGAGAGAATATGATCTTTTTAATCAAGGGACTTTGCTAAAGCGTCCCCACTTTCGAGGGACATGGCTGTTTTCCGAAGGCAACAAGGGAGGTTACCTTAGAGGTGCAAGTGTGCGAGTGTATTATGTTCAGTTATTTTATCTTTGAAGTTAGGGTATCGTTCAGTTTTTAGTCTTTCCATGCAACCTAATTACTAAGAAGTAGTAGCAAATATAAAAAACAGTAAAAGTGCGGAAAGTAAAGGCAGGAAATATAAACCTAAACTATTACATCGCTTCGGGGCAGATACATAATAGTGAAAGCGGAAAAGAAACTCCTGAGATATTACATACTATAAGCAGATACATAATAATAAAAAACGGAAAATAAGGCTATGCTATTACATTCGCGAACCTATACAGTCGATCTAAAACATAAAATTAAAATTGAAGGAAAAAGAAATGTTTTTGATTATTTTTTTATGAAAAAGGTTTATGATAATTAATTAATAAACTTAAAAAACTAATTAATTTTAACTAAAAAAAAGTTAATTAATTTTAATTAAAAAAGGCTAATGATAAAAAACCTAAATCCTAATTACTTTTTAGGGTTTTAAAAAAGAAACTATTATTTTTTGGTTCGTAAAAAAGGTTTCATTATTTATGGTTAGGTGAAATTAGGGTTAAGAGGAAGAGAATTAAGGAAAATAGGGTTAAGAGGAAATTAGAAGCAAAATAAACACAAACTGCCGGGGGTGGGTGTTGAACCAACACCCTTAGCCTTTCCACCCAGCAGGTTCACCATTGCGCCCATCGTGCTTTGGTGTTAGCAAGACAGAACCAGAGCACTATATGTTACACCTGCATGAAAGTATGGAAAAAATGAAATAAAATCCCCAAAACACAAAAGGCAGGGATCAAACCCAAACCCTGGCATAATAAGGCCTTATCGCGCGCGCTTCTACCATTGGGGTGGTGATACATCCAACGATATAACTGAAACAAAACAATTAAATAACAAAACAACATGACTGGATCTGAGAAGCGTCGGAGCTCTAGCTTTGGTCGTCTTATCCAGTGAGCTCATTTCTTGTCCCTGCAAAATATCAAATATTAAAGGTTTAGTGGTACCCTACCCCCCTAAATCGAGGGCCCTGAATCAAATGGTGAGGTCGTTTTTAGCTTAAAAGTGGTTATTTTAGGAGTTTCAAAGCAAAACTCAATTCACGCCCTAATCATGGCAAGTCTTTGTCCCTGATCCAAAGCTCATATATTATGCATCAAACCTGCTCTAATGATGTATATGAACACATGTAAACGTATCAAATTAGTTAACAATGCATAAATCAAAGGTTTGAACTTATAAAAAAAACTACCAAAACCGGTGAGGATGAACATGATGTTCTGGGAACGATCTTGACTGCTTGAGGATTGGGATGGATTCCTGGGCACTCCAGGATGATAATGCAATGTTTGGTTTCAATTGAGAAGGGATGGAAACAAGGGTTTTGTGTTGCCATAGTTTATTGAATTTTTGGAATAGTTTTCTCTGCAAGGGTTTCGTGTCCTTTGATGTCTGAAACATATGGAATATATAGTGATGAATTAGGTCAAAAAGGTTTGGGCTTGGACTTTGTAAGAAATCCTTGACTTCATCATATCTAATTTTGAATTTTAAATTAATAAAAATAAAAAATAAAAAAAAAATAAAAAACCAAGGGGTGGATGAATAAGTTATGAGGTTCACTATGAAGTATATAACACGCATGGACCTTGAAACAATAGCCCACTAGCCCAAAAATTCAAGTTTGGTCACTTTTTGTTTCATGCGTTTTCCCAAAATTTCCCAACTTGCACCAATTATAACTCTCTCAATTTTCATCATATGAAGGTGATATTGGACTTTTTGGAAAGCCCAAGTGGCCTCTACAATCTCTATTTTGATCGTTTTTGCATTTGAAGACTTTATCTTGATGTAAGTTGCCGTGACAAAAAGTGTCTTTTTGTTGACTTTTGAAATGACGTGTAATGTATTGGCCCATATCTCTCAAATGAAGCATTTTTTGGACTTGAGCTTGGAGAGAAAAAGTTGAAGAGAATTGAATTTCCTTCAAAATGAGATTTTCTTGAGGTAAATATGATGAAGCATGTGAAAGTTGTGCTTGGTCAAAGTTCAGTTGACTTCTCCTTAAGAAAATCCTAATTTAGTAACTTTTGACTTTTGGTAACTTGGGAGTTTTCTTGATGAATTATGATCAACCCTTGATCAAATGATGAATATGACTTCAAAATATTGATGTTGACCAAAAATATTGAAGTTTGACTGTATGTTAACCATAATTGATTTTTTGTCTAATACCATTGATTTTCAATCATTTGAGCAATTGACTGAGCAAACCTGTGATGCAAGACTTGAAATTTGGCATGAGCATTTCTTAAGACATATGAGAAACCATGAAATCCACTTGAGGCATTATAAGCTCAAATTTACTTAAGAAAAGTGAAACCCTAGTTGTAGGTCAACTGCTTAAGAGGAGGATTTGTCTGATCAAACCTTGAGTAGCCTTGAGCATTTGAAAATCCTAGGTAGCTCATTGCATCATGCTCCATGCAGTAATGTGCGAAATCTGCAATATAACTCATTGCCTCAGTCTCCATGCAGCAATTTAGTCATGAAGCTTTTCCAATTATATATCCCCTAGGTTGTGATAGATATGCGAATAAATCAATATAATCCATTGCATCAACCTCCATGCAGCAACGTTATTATCAAGCATTTTCTGCAATATAATCCATTGCACCAGCCTCCATGCAACAATGTTATTATCAAGCATTTTCTGCAATATAATCCATTGCATCAGTCTCCAGGAAACAATGTTATTATCAATCTTTTTATGCGATATAATCCATTGTATCAGTCTCCAAGAAATAATGTTATTATCAAGCTTATTCCTCGATATAACCAATCACATCAGTCTCCATGAAGCGATGTAGTTAACAAGCTTTTTTCAATTATATATCCTCTAGGTTGCGAAAGATATGCAAATAAATCTGCATAATCCATTGCATCAGTCTCCATGCAGCAATGTATTATCAAATAGTATTTTATTTATCCCCTAGGTTGTGATAAATACACATTTTTCTCCTCTGCGATATAGCTCATTGCATTAGGCTCCACGCAGCAATGTGCGAAATCTGCAATATAACTAATCGCATCAGTCCCCATGCAGCGATATAATAATCAATCTTTTTTCAATTATCTATCCCCTAGGTTGCGATAGATATGTGAATAAATCCGTGTAACCCATTACATCAGTCTCCATGCAACAATGTATTATTAAACGATGTTTTATTTATCCCATAAGTTATGATAAATACACAGTTTCCTCCTCTGCGATATAGCTCATTACGTCAGGCTCCATGCAACAATGTGTGAATTCTGCAATATAACTCATCACCTCAGTCTTCATGCAGCGATGTAGTTATCAAGCTTTTTTCAATTACCTATCCCCTAGGTTGCGATAGATATGTGAATAAATCTGCATGATCCATTGCGTCGGTCTCCATGCAGCAATGTATTATCAAACTGTGTTTTTTTATCCCCTAGGTTGTGATAAATATACAGGTTCCTCCTCTGCGATATAACCCATTATGTTAGTCTCTGCATCAATGTACGAAATCTGCGACATAACTCATTGCATTGGTCTTCATGCAACGATGTTGTTATCAAGCTCTTTTTCAAATATCTATCGCCTAGGTTGCGATAGATATGCGAATAAATCTGCATAATCCATTGCATTAGTCTCCATGCAGTAATGTGTTATCATACTTGTTTTATTCATCCCCTAGGTTGTGATGAATATACAAAATCAAATCAAATCAAAACTTACTATATTAGTCCCCAAGCATTAGTAAGTCAACTTTTTCAAAACTTGTATTTTTGTAAATATGCAAAAAATCTACAACCTCTCTTAGATATTGACGAGTTATCCATATTGTCGTGTCTAAGTTAAAACTTTGGCTCAAATGCTGGTAAGATGATACATCATCATATATGCCTACTCTTCATACTCGTGGGAACGCTGTACAATGTATCCTTATAATCTTTCAACTTGTGTTGCTTACCTCCTAGGTCATGGTAAATACGCAAAAAAAATACAACCTCTTTTCTAGGTATTGGCGAGTTATCCACGTCGTCATATCTAGGTCAAACTTAGTCTTCAATCATATCTCTTTATTCAAACTCTGGTAGAATGATACATCATTATCCTTGCCTATTTCTTTGAGTTCTGGGGTATGCTATATCCTTGTATCCTTGTTTAATAAATCTTTGGTCAAATTTTAGGGTCTTCCATTATTTAATAACCCTCCGATTTGAACGTGCGAGACCTGCACATTCTCGCACCATTAAATCGAAGAGTGATTAAATAGGGGCAATTGTCATACCCCAAATTTTCCCACCCTTTATTTCTACAGTCAAAAATATTTTAAACATTATTTTATAATATTATTTGATTTTTATAGATATTCGTTCTCAAGCCTAGTTAAAAATATAATAATTTATTCCAAATATTTTGTAGTTTTAAAATAACAAATATTTGTAAATATTTCATATACTTTCAATTGAGTTTATTTATAAATTAGTAACATAGCACAATTGGTAAAGAATGAAGCTTGTAAATATAAGGTCGCAGGTTCGAATCTTGTGTGTTACATTTTTAACATTTTTTTATTTCTTTTTTGTTGCTAATTTTCTTTTCTTTTGTGGAGATCAAACTTTAGGCTTCTCACTGGGCTTTTGGATGACTTACTCCCTAAGCTTGTTTAACCTAATTCAAATCTATAAATAGAACCTTAGTTTGTCCTAGTGATTCATCAAGAATTCCATAATTCACACACGATACACAATTCACCAACAATTTCTCATGATCCACAAATTCTCACATATCCAGAATTTTGCACTCACTCACTCATTTTTATCACTACCTTTTTTACATTTTCATTTTTCAAAACCTTTTTAAATTTCTTTAGATTTGGCCAATGATTAACCTACGAGGCCACCCTTCTATTTTCAATTTTTATCTTTTTTATATATTTAATTTATTTACTGTTTAAGCCATATGATGATACCTAATGACTCGTTTCTTCAAATTTTCTTATTGTTACATTTTGTTCTAATTGTTCTTACTATATTGTTATAAATTGACCCTTATTATATTTTTATTTATTTATTTATTCATTGCTATAACAATTCTTCTCATATTATCGATTATTCATATTTTATTCCAAAATTATTATGATATTTTTGTAGGCATAAAATTGTATATTATAAATTACATAATTAGATTATGCCTTACAAGTTTTCTTTTCAGATCATACACATCCCACCTCACGCACATAAAAACGGCATAAACACTGAGTTTTCATTGATCTAAAGATCACACACAAAACATTCATCCACACACATAAAATTATACAATTCTTACACTTAAAAACCTTGTTTTTTTAGTCACAAAATCCACCTGAAACCATGTTTCTTTCTTCACGTGAATATCACTGTGAACAATCACCATGACAAGAAGACACGGCCAGCCTCGCGCAACACCGTTGCCCATTAGATCTCGACACAATTGCATCGCAAAAATTCCGAGTAAGCCGCCGACATCCCTTTCGACTCATTATCCAGAACCACTGTAGGTACCGCTTTTCTATTTATTTTGTTCGTGATTTCACGTTGCCTTGTGTTGTTTTGTTTGTATTTGAGATATGAGAAAGAACAATACAAAGGAAAAGAATAAGTTAGTGTTGCTCTCTCTCTCTCTATCTCTCTCTCTCTCTCTCTCTCTCTCTCTCTCTCTCTCTCTCTCTCTCTCTCTTTCTCTCTCTTTGTGTGCATTGATGTACTATTATTGTGGTGTATTTTTAGTTTTTTTTAGTCTTAAACCTTGCCACTTGTCAGCATCCTATTGGCCACGAGTAATGGTAGAAAAGTCACTAGAATATCATAGTTTCTTAATTATAAAAGAAAAGGAAATAATAATAATAATAATTATTATTATTATTATTACAAGAAATTCTTCCTATTTTAATCTCACACCCATTAAGTTAACCAATCCACTCTCTTTTATTTTAGTCATTCTATCTAATTTAGTTAGTTTATTTACTTTAATTAACTTAATTAATTTAATTTTTATTTAGTTCTCTTTCTCTTAATTGTTATTAGAAAATACTAAATATCGTAAAATTAACCATGTGTACATAATTTAAAAAATCAAGCAATTTTCACAATTAACTAATTCAAACATTCTATAAATAATAGGATGTCCATCTTTGAGTAATTAAATTGGTTGACACATCATCTACCGATTTATTATTAAAAAAAATCAAACAATTGAAATCCATGCAACTCACCAAATTCATCATCCGCGAGCGACACATGACCAATATCTGGCCACGTGATGAGGATACTATATCAGACTTCCCCCACTCTGTATCATTCTCACTACCAATCAAACATCAAAATATCTAACCAATATCAAACCATTTTTCAACTAATATAACGAAAAATAAAAGATTATTTTTGAAAAAGTATTAAGGAGAAATGATTCCAAATTAGCTGCGAACTGCGTCTACGATCACTCAACTTACAACCCAAACAAGGTTCATGGAGAATTTCAAAAGCAATTCTACGCATTCCATAAAAAACACCAACCAAACTATGAACTACGAATTGAGAATTTGATTCCTCATAAGAGGATACGTAGGCGTTGTACCCCAAAATTTTCTCTCCCATTTTCTTCAATACATTCTCCTAGGGTTCTTAAATGCTCAAGGTTGCTCAAGAATTGATCAGACAAATTCTCCTACTAAGCATTGGACTTAGAACTAGGGTTTCATTTTTCTCAAGGAAGTTTGGGTTTCTAAGGCCTCAAGTGGTTTCCATGGTCCCTTATATGTCACTAAGAATGCTCATACTAAGTTCCATGACTTGCATCACAAGTTTGCTTAGTCAATGGGCCAGATGACTGAAAATCAACTATGTTGGGTAAAGAGTCAACTGTGGTCAACTTACAGTCAAACCTCAAGATTTTTGGTCAACATTAACATTTTGAAATCACATTCATCATTTGATCAAGGGTTGATCATGACTCACCAATGAAAACTCTCAAATCATCAAAAGTTGCCAAATTAGGGTTTTCCTAAGGAGAACTCAACTGAACTTTGACCAAGCATAACTTTCACATGCTTCATCATATTTTCCTATACCAAAGCTTATTGTGAAGGAAATTCAATTCTCTACAACTTTGTCTCTCTAATCTCAAGTATAAAAAATGCTTTATTTGAGAGATATGGACTAATACATTACAGGTCATTTCAAAAGTCAACAAAAAGACACTTTTTGTCAAGGCAACTTACATCAAGATAAAGTCTCCAAATGCAAAAATGATCAGCATAGAGATTGTAGAGGACATCTTAGGCTTTCCAAAAAGTTCAAGATCACCTTCAAAACATGAAAATGAGTAAGTTATGGTCAGTTCAAGTTGGGAAATTTTGAGCAAATGCATGAATTTCAAATTGAGCAAACTTGATATTTTGGGGTATTGGGCTATTATTTCAAAGTCCAAGCGTGTACTACACTCCTTATGCACCTAATATCTTGCTCATGTCCCCCATGGTCTATTTAATTTTTATTAATTTGATTTTATTCATTATTAATTCAAAAAAAATAAAATAAAATACAAGGCTTATTAACAAAGGTCCAAGCCCGTGTTATGTTGACCTAATTCATGCTATATATTCCGCATTCTTCAGACAAACAAGGCACAAATCCTTATACTAAGAAGCTTGTCCAAAATATCAAACTTTTTAAGAAAACCTAAAAACAATTTGAAACCCTATTTACAGTATCTTTCATTACAAACTAGCTGTCCCATTCACTTCCAAGAACACCACAGGGTAAGGCTGAACCGATCCAAAGGGCATGAAAAATCATATACACATCGTCGGTTTCATGCATTTCATGTTTTTTGCATTCTTGTTTTTCAGTGTATTTTAACGTCTACTAATGTCTTTTATGTGTGTCTGAGATTCAAAAGGATAGGAAAAATCCGTCGTGGAAGTCCCATGCTGGCCAAATCATGAACCACCATAACTATACCAATACTATGTGTTTTTGCCATAACTCTCAAATCAGTCTGTTTCAGTCCAAAAGAACCATCCCATTGGATTTGTAGGGTTTGATTTAGGGGGGTAGGGCCTCCCTGGTTTGCTAATATCTCATATGAATTTATGTTTAATATTTGTTTCAATTAAATTACCGGATGTATTACCGCCCCAACGGTTGAAACATGCATGATAAAGACGTTACTATGCCAAGGCGTGGGTTCGATCCCAACATTTTGGAATTTTGTTAGTTTTCATGATTTTATTTGTTTTGCAGGCTACTTAGCCCGCTGGTTCCCTTTCCTTGACACCAAAGCGCGCCTGGCCTGGTGTTGAAGGTGCTGATTGAAAGGGCTGAGGGCGTGGGTTCAACACTGAGCCCTGGTAACTATTTTTTAAACCCTTATTTTCTTATTATAAACCATAAATTCACCAAACCAAAATCATTTTTTTAACCAATTAATTTTTCTAAAAAAAACCTTTTCACAAACCCTAATCAAAATAGGGTTTAGTTTTTGTTTAACTAATAAATTTTCTTATTTTTTTAAATTAAAATCAATTAGGTTTTTAGGTTTTAATTAATTAATCAATCTAGATTTTTAGGTTAATCATCAACCTTTTTTTAATCGAAACATCATCAAAAAAACCCTTTCGCTTTCCTTTTCCTATGTTATATTTTCGCGTGGTTCATATTTTCACAATTTTTTCTAATTATTGTAACTGCTTACAATTTTTAATAGTAATTAGGTTTTATTTTCGCATTTTTCTATTATGCACCTCTCCCCAAAGCGTTATAATAGTCTAGGGATTTATTTTACGCATTTACTTTCTGCACTTTACCACTTTCTTTATTATTTTGTTTACTGCTTAGTAAATAAGCCTTTTATGGAAAGATAAAAATGAAACGATGGCGAACCCAAATGCAAGATAAACAATACTCGAATCACAACACACTTTGCTCACCTGCACCTCTAGGGTAATCTCCATTGTTGCCTTTCAGAAAATAGTCATGTCCCTCGAACATAGGGACGCTTTAGCAAAGACCCTTGATTAAAAAGATCGTAGTCCCTCGATGACCCTTTTGATGCTGCCTTTGGTAAACGATCTAGTCCCTTAATGATAATTGCTAAAGTGCCCCTACAAGTTGCCTTCTATAACTGTACGATGACCCGCGCCTGTCCCTTCACATCCAAAGATAGGGCTTCCTACTAACTAATGGTAGGGTAGAACTATCTAAAGGAGGAGAAAAAGCACAATAGAGACATTGAGTAGGTATAATACTCGTAGTCGCTTGCTCACAAACTTTTACAAAACAAAAACATCTTTTCACAAACACTCTTCAAAACTATTTTCAAAACAAGAAACACTTTGTACGCATTCTCAAGAACAAAAAATGAGGATCATTACAAAGTTTCCTTACTATTGGCATTTTCAAAATATTTTTCAAACATGCACAACATAAAGAAATTTTTAAAACAAAGTGAGCTAAGCGTTTAAGAGCCTGTAGATAACTACGGATTAAAAGGGTGATAACACCTTCCCTTTTCATAACCTACCCGTTGAACCCAATAATCTTAAGGTCTTTTCTGTTCTTTTCACCCTTTTCTTATTGGATAAAAGAAAAGTCAGTGGCGACTCTTGCTATCCGCACATTTGCGATAAAACGCAAAAAAACTAAGTCAGTTCTCCCATCGTATTACAGAACTGGTAACTCTGGTGGGGAAGAGAATCTAAAAAGAGGGGTTACCTTAGATTTTAGATCACCTTTAAATTTCTTTAAATTTTTTGCTTTGTCTGCTTATCTTATGAGTTGCTTGGGTTTACTTTCTTGCAAAGATCCTATACCTAGATCTGGGGATATATTAGGTAAGTAGCAATAGATCATGGAAAATATACAGCGTATACCAATATGGTTGAAGTGATGGTTACGTTAGTGCGACACATTAGTTGGTACTGGTGTACCTCGAGTCAGTCGGGGAGAATACTAGGCTGCCATGTGATGTCATAAGCACTAACTGACCTTTAGAACCTTAATTGACCTAACTTTTCCATTAGAAGGTAGTGAGATGGCCGGATTTGGTGCATACCAAAGTTGGTTGATACTCAATGCTACGCTCATTGAGATTCGACTCTCGGGTTTTGTTTGGTGGCAAGTCAGTTGTCGTGCTAAATGAAACCTATGGGAAAAATCAGTGATATTGAGATCCCTAGAACCCAGTTACTACTTTAAGGCAGGTTGAGCCAACTAAACTTCAAGAGGGTACTTACCTATGAACCCCATTCAAGCCTTAAACCTAAGGCTCTTGTGTGCTTTATTTGTGTTTGTTATCTGTTCAAACATGACATCATAACATCATAGCATCATGACATGACTAACCATTTCAAGGATCTAGGGGATTTATCTTTGTTATTTGTTGTAGGATCATGGCTTCCAATCACAGAAATACTATTTGAATCAACTTTGTAAAGGTAACTTCTAAGCTTGAGGAATTAATATAAAAATTTCTTGACAATTCTCAATTCACCAAGAGACATGGTGATCTACTCAGTTTGGTTACTAATGGTTTCAAAGAAGACATTATGAGTGTTCTGTTCCAATTCTTTGTCCTAAACATCACTGTTTTACCTTCCTGAATTATCAGTTGGTGCCCATAATAGAAGAATTCTTTAAATTACTCGGAGTGACTATTCTTGATCAGATACATTTCACCGGTCTAGAGAAAGTTCCAAAACCTGAAGACATTGCAGTCGCCTTACATCTGAAACGACCGAACATTGTATCTAATTTGGAAATAAGTAATGGAGTCAAGGGTTTTCCTCCTAAATTTATGATAGAGAAGGATCAATGGTTTCTAGATACCCTGAGTTTCTTGCTTTTGAGGATATTTTTGGCTTTGCTGATCTATGGTTTGGTACTATTCCCTAACCCAGACCAATTCATAGATGGGAATGCCATTAAAATATTTCTCACTTATAATCCAGTACCTACTTTTCTTGGAGATATCCTGCATTCCCTTCACACTCGTATTATGAAGAAGTGAGGAACTCTTATATGTTGCATACCTCTACTGTCCAGGAGGTTAATTTTGCAGCTGCCCTGATTAGTGATGAAGAATGAACAAGGTTTGAGGTGGTCTCAAAGGTTGATGTCACTCGCTCATTCGGATATCCATTGGTGTTCTCAATCTCATGCAAATATCACTATTATTGACTGTTGTGGGGAGTTCCCTAATGTACCACTCTTTGGCATAAGGGGAGGTATCACTTACAACCCTTCCCTAGCTCTATGTTAGTTTGTTTATGCTCGAAGAGATGGTCCTCATGATATGATCATCCAGGGTATAGTATTTGACTATGAGAACAATCCTCAGAGTTACCGTCAAAGGTTTATACGTGCTTGGGGCATGATTAATAAGATTTATATCAAGACTTTAGGGCATAAGAATTCCATTCCTCTGGAGCCTTACCTTATATAGGCGCGATCTCATGCTCAAAATCTTATGATTCCATATCCTTCTATCCTACCAGTGATCACAAAACATGTTATTGAAGGAGGTGTTCCTCATACCACTCTTCATCCTGATATGCCTACTGACTTCGAAGAACTACGGAAGTCTTGGATTCAACTCAAAGAAGAAAGGGATACCTTTGAAACTCAGTTTTATGCTAGTGAGAAGAAAGTACTAGAGCTGACGAAACAACTCCAGGAAGAACAAAGCCTTAATGCATATGTCAACACAAAGAGGAAGCGTCCATGGGAGACTTGAGTTCATAATTTACTTCTTTTGTAACTGTTTTGTTGTCATTATAAACCTAGAAGGCAATTATAATTCGAGCTTGTTACTAAAATCTCTTTCGTTTCCTTTTGTTTAAACAAATTTAAATCCGGAAAAGGTCCTTGAAAAAATCACACTTGCATTTACATATCAGGCATATCATCACATAACAAGTACTTTCTAGACAGGTTTTCTCATCTTCTTGCTGTTTATTTCAATAAAAGATGGCACTCGAACAAACTGTGAAAGAACTTCAAGCTTAGAACACTCAGTTTCAGCTAATGTTCTTGGACTTAGCTAAGGGACAAGACGAGTTGAAGACTCTCATCACAAAGAGGAATAAGAAGAAGACTAAAAAGCCAACAGTCTTTCTTAATATGGGCAAAAGATTCAAAGGTCCGGTCAGAAAGGCTCTAGATTTTGAGGTCCCCCTAAATGAAGACGATAATCAAGAAGAAGTTAAAAAGAATGTGAAAGCTGAAGAGAATAACAACCTTGGTTCTGGCCAAGATTTTGATGAAGACTATGCTGTCGAACAATATCCTCCCACTGATGACAGATACAAGCAGCTGGAAGATCGACTTAATGATATGGAGATACAAAAAGTGTTTGGGCTGGACTATGAAGAGCTAGGTCTTATTTCAGGGATTGTTATCTCTCAGAAGTTCAAGGTTTCTACTTTTTCCAAATATGATGGTGTGTCCTGTCTAAAGCTTCATTTATGGTCTTATGTTTGGAAGATACAACTCCATACTGCTGACAGAAAGTTATGGGTTCACTTCTTTCAAGAGAGTTTATCTGGGACACAACTTGAACGGTTCTATCAGTTGGAAGGAACCAATATTCGTATTTGGGAAGACTTAGTTGCGGCATTTTACAAGCAGTATTAGTAAAATGTTGATCTTGCACCAACTCGTGTGCAACTACAAAGTATGACCATGTGCTTGAATGAAGGTTTTAAAGAGTATGCCCAAAAGTGGAGAGATTTAGATGGAAGAGTGCAACCTCCCTTGTCTAACTGGGAGCTAGTTGATATGTTTATGGGCATTTTGACACGTCCCTTCTTTAACCATCTGATCGGAAGCTCCTCATCTGGTTTTATTGAGATAATTGTAACTAGGGAACATGTCGAAGGCGGTATCAAGATGTCATACCCCAAATTTGTCCTACCTCAGCGATCCTTCTTTTAGAATTATTTAATTAAAGATGGTACAATAATATCTGATGGACTATCTTTGTTCAAGATCAAGGGGGGGGGGGGGGGGTATTTTAAATCAAGAAGATTTAGTTGTTATTTAAAGGAGGGGTGAAAATTAAATCAGGGAGTATGCAAAATAAAAGGGAGGAGTTAATGCTACGCCCAATTAAATTAAAGGAGAAGTTCTGACTGCAAAGGAAGAAGTGCTAGGCTGAATGGATTAAGCGCTGACCCAACAGAACTTCTGAAACAAATCCTAGAAGTTCTTCTTTACAGAAACAAACGCAAAAAGTTATGCGTATCAGAGCCAGAATCATGCACAAGCTAGTGCTGGTACAGAACTGGAATATCAGATCTTCTAGCAGAGTCAAATGGTAAGCAAGGGAAGAATCAGATTATCTTCCACAGCCTAAGCTCATAGTTTCAGAGGCTAAGAAACCCAAGCCTAAATTTGTTGGACGTGCGCTGTATCAATTTCAATCAAATCTTCCACAAAGTATCAATTTCAATTGAATCTTCCATAGAGTATCTATTCCAATCAAATCTTTTTAATTTTATCTTCAATATTTTCTCTAGCCATAGTCCAAGACCAAAAATTGAACACTATAAATAGAGGAGAAAATTAGCAAACAGAAAAAGAAGAAAAAAGGAGGAAATAATACGAGGAGAGAGATGAATTTGCAGAGAAAAGCAATACAATAAAGGTTGAAGAAAGAGCAAGGAAAGTAGAATTTTTGGAAAACTCAGAAGAAGAACAAGCAGAAGAGTAACTGAGGTTCCAATATCCGGAACCCTAGTTTCAATCACCGTCACTCCACCTTCCGTTGCTACTGTCGCCAGAATCTGTAGAAGAAGGAAAGAACAGCAAAACACGCACCTGAATCAGAAGTAAAAGCGCCAAAGGGGTAATAAATTTTAATCTGTTTCTTTACTATTTTCATGTTGGGTTGGGTCAGACGAACATAGGCAGGGATGAAACTATAGAAAATAGAACTGTAGATAGTTTTATATTCTGATTGCATAGATTCAAGCTAATTTCTTACGTTCATATGTAGTTCCCCTTTTCGAAGTTCTGTCGGGGCTTAATCCAGGTTTCAGATTTTTCCCTTGTCCAGAATCAGCATTAGACCTATATACTTTCTGTCCGCCCTTTTCCAGAAATTCTGTGTAGCAGGCTTAGCCCATAATTGATGTCCCTATGTTTTGATTTTTTACTAATTAGTTAGCAGCGCCCCTTTCCAGAATTTCTGCGACTGGGCCAAAACCCAGTCAACTTCCCTGCGCCCCCTACAGAACTTCTGTCTCTTTCAGAACATCCCTTTTTCCAAAAAACATTCTAGGGCTTAACAACCAGAAGATGCAACCCCTTTGTTCATAAATTGTTTTTTTCTTTTACTTTCTATTTTTGAAATTATTTTTTCTATTATTATAATTATTAATTTTTATTGTGAATATTATTTATTATATTATTTAAATTACTTTTACATCAAAGATTGCATATTATTTTCTTATATTATTTGCATTAAATATTTTTTATGTCAGTCATTAATAAGAATTTTTTCAATTAGTATCTATAAAAAACATATAACAAACATAAAACTATTTTTCACAACAAATTAATCTAAACAACTATTTTTGCAAAAGGGTTTCAAGAAGATTTTGACTTACTGTGCATTTAACCAAAATCTCCGCAATCATTACTCACGACCAAAATGCGAGGTGATTCAAAGTACGTTTGCGACCCCTAAGAAACACAAACCCATACGAACTACAAATTGGGACTTTGATTCCTCATAAGAGGATACGTAGGCATACGATCAAAAATCGTAGCGAGTTCTCCTATAAAAAAAACTCTTTTCCCCTAATTAAAATTCAAACCCCTTTTTCCCCTATAAAAAATATATAAACCCTTTCCCCTAATTAAAATTTAAAACCTTATTTTACCCGAACCTAAACCTAAAACCTAGTATCCGCGTGAACAAGGTAGATGAAAGGTGCCTAACACCTTCCTTTCGTCTAAAGAAGTCTGAAACCTAGAATCTCTGTTTGTGAATTAGGGTTTTCTATTAGATTCTCTTCCCTAGGATAAAAACTAATAGTTGCGGTTCTGATTAAAAAAATCAGTTGCAACAGCTGGTGACTCTACTGGGGACTAACTCTTGGTTTTATGTTTATTTTGGGTTTTATTTTTATTTATTGCTTTATTCATTGCTTTCATTTATTCATTACTTTTATTTAATTATTGTGTATTGTGTATCATCATATATACTGTGTGGCGGGTTTTTTTTATTTCTAAAATTTTTTTCAATATAACCCTTAGGAAGAAGGTTCGTCTATTAGCTTAGGGAGTACATCATCCGTGTGAGTTTATGTGATGACTTCACCTAGAGTCGGTGAACTTCCGAAAAAGGAATACTTATCGAGAGATATCCTCTTGACGAGTAGGACTTTGGAATGTCACCCATGACTCTTTATAACGGCCTTAACCTAAAAATTCATGACGAGACCTTTTACGACTTTGAGACGAAAGTCCCCGTCTGTAAAGAGGCTCCATCTATGGGAGGCCCTTGTGCCTTTTTCCTCTGGTGTTATTCATGACACCTTTAAGGAAACCACCTTCTGGGGTGGTAGATTAACCCTAGGTCAAAACTAAGGAACCTACCTTCTAAGGGTACTCACCCAAACCCCACCACTAAACCATAAATCTATACATTCATGCATTCATATTTATCATATATTCATCAGTTATGTCTTTTATCTGTCTTATTCACAGGGTACCAAAACAAAAGATATTAAAATCAAGTTTTTGGGGACTGTCTAAACAAAAAAATGGATACCAAAGGGAAATAACTTGTCTGCGTCAATGCCTTCCAGCCCGACCTTTCGGAAATCAAAACTATAAAGGGGAAGTTATTTGAGAGAGCTCTAAAGATGTACGCTCGCCGCTATGGGGATACCCTTGACTTGACCAGAGTAGATGTTCAAATAGATGTTGTATCTACCCTCATTAAGTTCTACGATCCTCCGCTGAGATATTTTACTTTCCAAGACTTCCAGCTAGCACCGACTCTAGAAGAATTTGACATAATTCTAAACTTTTCCAGAGAGAAGGCCTATGTGGGTATCAGACAAACTGTTGAAGTCAAAGTTTTGGAAAAAGGCTTAGGGATCCCTTACCCTGAGTTAGTGTAAAATTACCGACGGGAAGGTCCGATACAAGGAATCAAAATGATATACTTGGAAGCTAAGGAACTTGAATTTGCTAACTATAAAGAATGGGAGTCTTGTGTTAATTGTTTAAGGCTACTGGTATTTGGTGTAATTTTATTTACTCGGACCACAGACTATATTGACCCTGCATCCATTAGCATATTTTGGGGCGCAAAAGTCTTTAATATTGATCCAACTCCTGCCCTACTTGCTGATGTTTATTACACTTTGCATATGATGTATGAAAAGAGAAAAGGCACTTTGAATTGTTGCATTCCACTCATATATACTTAGTTTATGACCCATCTTTACAAAGAATACTATATGATTTCAAACCTGACCAAAAGCGAATGGCCCCAGAAATTAATGTCTCTCACTGCAAAGTCGGTATTATGGTATGCAAGGAAGCTAGATATTGGTGACATCACTATTAGCTGTGAACACTTTCCTAATGTATCATTGATTGGATCACAAGGTTGTATTAACTACAACCCTACTTTGGCCCTGCGACAGCTAGGGTATCCTTTAGAAGACAACCTACGGATGAACAACTCCAACCATTGATCATCCGCTACATGGGTACAAAACACCAAGAGTTTCTCAACAAAGTTATCCGGGCTTGGAATAAGGTCATAAGAGGAGAGCTGAAAGAAAGAATTCCATAGATAGAGAGTCTTACACCAGATGGGTCCGAGATATGGTACATATTATCAAGCTGCCCTTTGAGATAGATCCAGGGTACAAGACAGAGGTCCTAGAGGTCACGCCTATATCCTTGGAAGAAGTTGACAATTTGAAAAATGCCTTAAAACAATCTCAAAGGGAAAAGGAAGAGCTAGAGCTCAACCTTCACAATTTGGATTCCCACAACCAAATGTTAGAAGATGCTGCTGCTGAAATTGGAAAGTTAACCAGATGGTATGAAAAGGCTACACATGACAAGAAGGTGCTAGAGGAGGAGCTAAGAGCCCAGATCCAAGGTTTTAAAACAAGCTTCCTTAGACCAAGAAGAGCAAATAAAGTACCTCACCACTGGATTGCGAGACAGCCAGGAGCCAGAGAATAAGGAACACCTCGAGAGGATGGAGGCACAAGGACTCTTGGTTTAGAAAACCGAGGAATATGAGCAAGTATGCCTAGAGTTGCAGGGTCTCGAAAAAGACTTCCTTATCCAGCGGAGACTGTATATGGAAATGAGGCATGAAAAGATGTATTGGGAAGAGCAGTATGTCAAGATCGCCCAAGCAGGAAGAGACAACCATAAGATAATCCCACATCTTTATAAAGAGTACCGGTATTACAAAGAAAGACATGAAAATCTTGTCTTCTTAGCCAACAATCTTATTGAGGATATCCCTAGAAGTCTGAGAGATGCAGAAAGTGTGATGGTTCCTCTCCCAAAGGATGTTGAAGACTTTCTCCATCTTTGTCGAGCAATGGTTGATGGTTTCAGAGCACACATCCACAGGAGCACCTAGAAGATTTATTTCCCTTCATTTTTTATATAAACAAGTTTTAATTCAAAGTTGTAATATTTTTAAATATCTGGATTATGTTACTTTCAATAAAGGCATTTTGTTTTCGTATCTCATTTGCGTATCCATTTCAAAGACAGTCACCAATTAAAATAATAATAAGCAAAAGATAACTGTGTACCCAAATGAATAAGACATTTCATGTTCATACACATTCATCAACATGCATGCATTCATAAAAAACCTACATATCATATCAAAACTCATCTCTCGCAAAATCTCTCCAGTAAACCATTGGTAGAAGAAGATCTCCACCTCCTTGGCCTCCATATCAAACAAGGGCCTACCAGCAAAAAGCAATGGAACAAATTGGGGAGACTCAGGCTGCGTTCAAAGAAGATCTCAACCAAGTAAAGGGTGATGTGAGTTCAATGAAGGGAGATCTGAGCCAAGTTCTTCTAGCTCTGAAGAACATCATTGAAAGGCAAGACCAGATTCCCAGGGTAGCTTTCGAAGAAGTAGCTCAAACCATTGGTGCATCAAGCGGTCACCAACTAAGGAAAGAACTAGAGGCAGGACTCCAAAAGTCTGTCATGGCCCAACAAGAAGCTGAGACTGAAGGGTTTATCCCACCACCATCAAAAGTAGGGACTCTATAAATCCCAGTCAACAACACGGACAACTACTTAGACCTACAATACGGAGACCGTGACCTAGAGGATGCCAACCTAGCACCCTTAAAGACGACTGGTACTCATGTTGTTGACAATCCACCGGTGGAAGATAAGTACAAAGCTCTGGAGGAAAGATTAAAAGTTATGGAAGGTTTTTAGGCCTTCGAGGTAGAACCTCTCGAAATGGGCCTAGTTCCTGATGTGGTAATTCCACAAAAGTTCAAAGTACCTGACTTTGGAAAGTAAAAGCGGCCCACTTGTCCAAGAAATCATCTACGCATGTATTGTAGGAAGATGCATGCCCATGCCCATAATCAGAAGTTGATGATTCACTATTTTCAGGAAAGCCTGAGTGGGGCATCTTTAGACTGGTATATGCAATTGGAGAAAACACACATTCAAACCTAGGAAGATCTTGCTAATGCTTTCTTAAAGCATTACAAATATAACCTGGACATGACGCCTACCCGCATGCAACTCCAGAATCTGTCCTAGAAGAAAGAAGAGTCCTTCAAGGAATATGCTCAAAGATGGAGGGAGATGGCATCCTGTGTGCAAGCATCGCTATTAGAGAAGGAATTAGTAGACATGTTCATGGGAACTTTGCAAGGGCTGTATTACGAGAAAATGGTTGGGAGTATCTCTTCGGGATTCTCAGATCTAGTGATTATTTGAGAAAGAATCGGGACTAGAATAAAAAGTGGGAAGATATTAGAGGGATCATCAAATGTTCCCCATAATCCAAAAAGACATGCTTCGAACTACCTGAAAAGAAAAGAGGGAGAAATTAACGTTGTAGCCTCACAACCAAGGGCATCACAACCACTAACGATCCTGCAAGGGCAGTAGCAAGATAGATTTAAAAGGCCACAAAGAAACTTTGATCCACTCCCTATGCCACCCATCTAGTTATTACAACACTTGGTTAAGGCATCATTAGTGGAAATCAAATCTCTAGCTCCTCCAGTCGGGCCACTCCCACAAAGGTATAATGCTGACGCCAAATGCGAATACCATGATAGTTCTCTGGGGCACACCATAGAGCAATGATGGGCATTCAAACACAAAGTGCATGACTTGTTAGAATCTCAAGATATCACCTTTGAGAAACCTAACATCAAGAAAAATCCCATGCCTCCGCATGGTGGGCCGACAATAAATGAAATTGAAGAAGTCGCTGACTTTGGGGAAACCAGACAAGAAGAAACCCCAATCAACTTGTTAAAAGAATATATGTTTGAATGTGGGTTCCTGTTGGAACATAATAAAGCCTTCGAAAGAACTTTGCAAAAGCTAATGGACCAGGGGATAGTCCAATTCAGACCAAACCCTGAAGAAAAGTATGTAGTCGCGATTGAAGGAAAGAAGCCATTGGTAATCCCTTACCAAGGCCCAAATCTTAACAAGAAAACTCTAGTGATCCCGTGGGAAGAACCAACTGAGACCACAAGGTTGGCATCCAAGAAGACTTTCCTAATACCAACTATTCCAAAGGCCACAATGGTGATTAAGGGACCCTCACATATCCTTTATGAGAGTAACAAAGCAGTGCCATGGAGTTATGACTCGGCGATATACATTAATAGAGTGAAACAAGAAAGTGATCCCTCACCAAGTCAGGGACCTTCAATTTCTAATATAGCAGGGACAGAGGGTATGATCCGAAGTGGTCGAATTTTTGGAGCTGAACCATCAAAGAAGAAAGATGACACTCCAAAAAAGGACAAGGGAAAAGCAGTGGTCGACATAAGTCAAAATATAGAACCTCTAAGCAAAAACTTTACTGATCAAGAGGTAGAAGAGTTTATGAAAATAATCAAAATAAGTGATTACAGAGTGGTGGATCAGCTTCACCAAACTCCAGCAAAAATCTCCATACTCTCACTACTCATCAACTCTGAAGCGCACCGAGACTCCTTGATGAAGGTACTGAGTTCAGCTCACGTCGCGGAAGAAATTTCGGTAAATCAATTTGACAATGTCGTAGCAAACCTAACATCCAGATCATACCTGGGTTTCAGCAACAATGAATTTCCATCACAAGGTAGAGCTCATAACAAGGCACTCCATATTACTATGAAAATAGGTACTACCCATTTATCCAGGGTTCTCACTGATACCAGTTCTTCCCTCAATGTGTTGCCAAAGTCCAGTCTGATAAAATTAACAATAGATGATGTTGTGATGAGGTCAAGTTCTACAATAGTGAAAGCATTCGACAGCTCTCGAAGCTCGGTGTTAGGAGAGGTGGATCTTCCAGTTAAAATTGGGCCGCATATATTCAATAACACTTTCCAGGTCATGGATATAGAACCAGCATACACTTTCTTACTGGGGAGACCTTGGATCCATGAAGTAGGGGCAGTCACCTCGACCCTGCATCAGAAATTGAAGTTCCTAGTGGAAGGTAAATTAATCATAATCGATGGCGAGGAAGATATCTTTGTAAGTCACATTGAATAATACAGATATATCAGTGCCGATGAAGACTGCGTAGCTACCCCGTTCCAAGCCTTGGAAATTGCTTCAATGGTGACTCTACCAGTCAAGAAGGGTAATAAGCCTAAGGTGACATCATGGAGAGATCTGCAAACAACCATGGGATGTGATGCCTCAAAAGGCTGGGGAAAGCTCCCAGAAATCCTTGAGAAGAAGAATCGCTTTGGGTTGGGCTATGAATCATCGAAAGCTACTCAAAAATGGAACAAGAGACCTTTGTCAACAATGGAACAGAGCATGGAAGACACATGGCGATGATATCCAACAAAGTTCACACCAGAAAGGCAACAAACTTTATCAGAGAGTGCGCTCTAAGAGAAGAACTCAAAAGTTGGAATGCCGTAGAGATTCCCGAGATCTTTTTCTTTCCTAAGTAATTTTTATTGTTTTTTAAAGAACCTATGTCAAGCCCGAGGCATAGGGGTTGCTTGTAAGGGTTCCCCATTTTCTTTCAGACAATATTTACAATCAATAAAAGTTATATTTTATTTTAAATCAAGATCTTTGTCTTTCTCTTGCATTTATTCCTTAAAAAATAAAAATGGCAATACTTTCTCTGCATATGCATTTTCAAAAAAACTCATATACTAAAATCTGCACCAAAACATGATAAATGTGTAGATCCATGCCCAAAACCACCGATAATGTTACTGGTGTGACCTGATACAATTTTAAGGCTCCTATCAACCAAGCTGAAGAGGAAGATGATGAAGATATGGAACTCTCTAAGGAAATGACGAGGGAAATAGAACGAAAGGCTGACAACATACAACCATACCAAGAGGCCATGGAAACCATTAATATGGGCACATAGGAACACCCCAAAGAAATCAAGCTAGGGGTAAGGTTAGAGCAGAGCGTCAAAGAAGGGTTGATCAAACTACTGCACGAGTACATGGACATATTCGCTTGTTCCTACAGAGACATGCCAGGGTTAGATACCGACATCGTGGTGCACAAGCTACCTCTTAAAGAAGGGTGTTCTCCAGTTAGGCAAAAACTCAGGAGAACTCATCCAGATATGTCCAGCAAAATCAGAGAAGAGGTTCTTAAACAATTTGACGCATGGTTCTTAGCAGTGGTAGATTATCCACCCTGGATAGATAACATTGTTCCAGTACCCAAGAAAGACGGCAAGGTACGCATGTGTATGGGTTATCGAGATCTGAACAAAGCAAGCCCCAAGGACAATATCCTGCTACCCCACATAGATGTTCTGGTGGATAACACGGCTCAAGCCTCAGTATCCTCATTCATGGACGGCTTCTCGGGCTATAATCAAATTAAAATGGCGCCCTAAGACATGGAAAAGACTACCTTCATGACACCTTGGGTAACTTTCTGCTACAATGTAATGCTAGTCGGTCTCAAGAATGCACGGGAAACCTATCAGAGGGTAATGGTCACATTATTCCATGATATGATCCATAAAGAAGTTGAAGTGTACGTAGATAATATGATTGTCAAATCCCATACGGTGGAGGAACACATCATACATTTACAAAATCTATTTAAAAGGATACGCAAGTTCAGGATGAGGTTAAATCCGAACAAGTGTACATTTGGTATCAGATCAGGAAAATTGTTGGGTTTCATTGTAAGCTAGCGGGGTATCAAAGTGGACCAGACAAAGTAAAAGCTATAGAAGGGATGCCAGCACCAAGGACAGAAAAATAAGTGTGTGTTTTCTTAGGGCGATTTAATTATATCTCAAGGTTCATATCGCATCTAGCAACCACATGTGAGTCGATATTCAAGTTATTACAAAAAGATCAGGCGGTAGTACGAAATGATGATTGTAAAACAGCCTTCGAGATGATAAAACAGTATCTGCAAGAGCCGCTAATATTAATACCTCCAGTCCCTGGAAGACCACTCATCATGTATCTGACAGTGCTCGAAGGATCAATGGGTTGTGTTTTGGGAAAGTAAGACGAAACAGGCAGAAATGAGCATGTGATTTATTACCTTAGCAAGAAATTCATTGACTACGAAACCTTGTACTCACTCCTCGAGAAAACTTGTTGCGCATGGGCTTGGGCTACCAAGAGGTTGAGGAAATATATGTTAACCCACACTACATGGTTAACAGCAAGAATGGATCCTCTAAAGTACGTGTTTAAAAAGCCAGCTCTTATCGGGAGAATCGCACGATGGCAGACGATACCATCAGAATATTACATCCAATATGTCACTCAGAAGTCCATCAAGGGTAGTATACTAGCTGATCATCTGGCTCACTAACTGCTGCCAGAATATAAGCCTATGAAGTTCAACTTTCCAGACGAAGACGTCATGACTATAGCCGACTATGAAATACCAGGACTCGACGAAGGACCAGAGTCGGTGGCACGTTAGACACTCATGTTCGATGGGGCTTTAAATGCACTAGGGCACGACATAAGGGCAATTTTGACTTCTCCAAAGAATTATCACAAGACATATACCGCAAGATTGTGTTTCGACTGCACAAACAACATTGCCGAGTATGAAGCTTGTATACTAGGACTGGAAGCTGCCATTGATGTGAGAATAAAGCACCTAGAAGTATTTGAGGACTTTGCATTAGTCATATATTAGGTTAATGGCGAATGGGATACAAAACACTCAAAACTGATTCCATAATGGGATCACATTTTCAAATTGGCCGAGGAGTTCACCGAGATCACTTTCAGCCACATCACGTGAGAAGAAAACCAAATGGCAGATGCTCTGGCAACTCTATCAGCTACGTTCAAGGTAACATGGCTGAATCATCAACCACGCATCACAATTATACATTTTAAAGAACTTGTACACTGTCTTTCTATTGAAGAAGGACCCAAAAACAAGCCTTGGTTCTACGACATCAAGAAGTACTTGGAAAAGCAGAAATATCCGAAAAATGCCTCTATCATTGACAAGTGAACCCTACAAAGGTTATCTTCAAAGTTCTTTCTGAGTAATGTGGTGCTATACAAAAGAAACTACGACATGGTACTACTCAGGTGTGTGGAGAAGCAAGAAGCGAATACACTTATGAGAGAAATCCACGAGGGTACTTTCAGGACTCATACAAATGGGCATGCCATGGCTAGAAATATTCTGCGAGCATGGTATTATTGGTTAACAATGGAAGCCGACTGTTATCACTACAAGAAGGTGTGTCATAAGTGTCAGATCTACGCCGATAAGATAAATGTGCCACCAACTCCCCTGAACGTCATGAGCTTCCCTTGGCCATTCTCAATGTGGGGAATTGATATGATTGGCATGATCGAGCCAAAAGCATCCAACGGGCACCGTTTTATACTGGTAGACATCAACTACTTTACCAAATGGGTAAAAGCGGTATCCTACGCCAAAGTGACAAGCCAAGTGGTTACACGCTTCATCAAGCAGAATATCATATGCAGATACAATGTCCCAAGTTAGATAATTACAGACAACGGGTCCAATTTAAACAACAAAGTGATGAAGGAACTGTGCGATGACTTCAAAATTGAGCATCATGATTCCTCACCATACAGGCCAAAGATGACTGGGGCCATCGAAGTAGCCAACAAAAATATCAAGAAAATCATCCAGAATATGGTGAAGATGTACAAAGATTGGCACGAAATGCTTCCCTTTGCTCTACACGGCTATCACACTTCTATACGCACATCAACAGGCGCGACTCCTTTCTCATTGGTATATGGAATGGAGGCAGTACTTCTAGTTGAAATCGAGATACCATCACTTCGGGTTCTAATGGAAAAAAAGCTGGAAGAACCAGAATGGGTGCAGACACGGCTTGGTCTGCTCAACCTTATTGAAGAAAAACGATTGATAGCTCTGTGCCACAGTCAGCTACATCAGAAGTGGATGAAGAGAGCCTTCGACAAGTGAGTCCGCACTCGAATATTCAATGAAGGGGATCTAGTGGTCAAGAAGATTCTTCTACCTCGCCTCAATTCACATGGTAAATGGACACCCAACTACGAAGGTCCATACGTAGTCAAAACAACATTCTCCAAAGGTGGTATTATCCTCACAACAATGGATGGGGAAGAACTACCGCATCCGAAAAATCCAGACACAGTAAAAAAATACTATGTATAAGAAGCTCACTAAGCTCAAATCCTGAACTGACGACTTAGGAAAAAAGGAGCATCCTGGTGGATCAAAAACCCTAAAGGGTGATCCAAGAAAAAATTAAGGGCATATAAACAAAAAATATTATCCCGGTGGATTGAAAACCCGAAAGGGCGATCCAGGAAAAAATTAGGGATCATTAAAAAAGAAATAAAGAACAAAAAGACCGCGATCTAAGAACCACGACTACGAACCACGAAGGGAGAAATGGATTTGAATCATACTACTCAAAAACAAAGGAGATAAGGGCTATTAAAAGGATATGGGTAAACAACAGTAGAAATTATCATTTTTCATTTCCATTTACAGTTTTAAAAACTTTCTGTAATTACCTCTTTCTAGGAATTGCATCTTGTATTCTCGCCTATTCAAAGGCATATCAATAAAACATCTGCTTTCTTTGCATCTTTCAAATTACGTTTTTATTTTCTCTGATTTGTTTAAAAAATACTACGATTATTAGTTGTGAATATTTTCTTGAGATCATTTCGGGGATTAACAAATAAAAGAATTTGACAAAACATCGAAAAAGCATTTTGGTTAGAAAAACATCAAAAGAAAATCCACGACCACGCCCACGCATATGTCTACTTCTACGTATACGTCCATACACATGTTTGAGCCTATGCTTGCACCTACAACATAAAGTCTATGCATCTGTCCACGCCTATGTCTATGCTCACAACTCAAAATGTCTTTGTCTAACACATACGTCTACCCCGACGCTTACAATACAGAAAACCAATGTTCAAAATTTTGCTGACATTGTTCAATGCGTTCAAATTCAATAAGCTACGTCAACACAACATGCAACGCCAAGGGATTGGTAACTCTGAGCCAATGGTTTAAAGGAGAGAATGCCAGAAATAGTCTTCATAGCATTTCAAGGCATACACGCATTTTACACACATTTCATACATACATTTTTCATATCCAAAGCATACCTACACTATACATTTTTGCATACAATACACATATGCCCAGGGTTCCATCTCGAATATACGACATCATACGCATGTATCATACATCAAACAAACCATCTTACCCTCGACTCAATCATCTAAGGGTCAGTCAACAAAACACTTCTCCTGTGATTCAACCCTTCACCTAAGTCTCTATGCCTTGACGCGTTCAGCCCATCACCTAAGTCTCCATGCAGTGTTGAGTTCCTTATAAAGTAGTCCCTTACCTAAGTCTCCATGCAGTAATGAACGAAGCTCGATACATTGCCTCTAAGCCTCAATGTGTTCTTCTATCTCGGTACGTTGCCTCTAAGCCTCAACATATATGCAAAGTTCCGTACATTGCCTCTAAGCCTCAATTTATTCTCACCGCTAACTACATTGCCTCTAAGCCTCAATGTATCCGCAAAATTTCGTACATTGCCTCTAAGCCTCAATGTACTCTCACCGTTAACTATGTTTCCTCTAAGCCTCAACATATTTGCAAAACTCCATACATTTCCTCTAAGCCTCAATGCAGTCTCTCACCACTAACTACGTTGCCTCTAAGCCTCAACGTATTCGCAAAAATATGTACATTGCCTCTAAGCCTCAATGTACTCTCTCACCGCTAACTACGTTGCCTCTAAGCCTCAACATACTCTCAAAATTCCGTACATTGCCTCTAAGCCTCAATGTAATCTCACTGCTAACTATGTTGCCTCTAAGCCTCAACGTATTCGCAAAATTCGATACATTGCCTCTAAGCCTCAATGTACTCTCTCACCGCTAACTATGTTGCCTCTAAGCCTCAACGTATCCGCAAAATTCTATACATTGCCTCTAAGCCTCAATGTACTCTCACAACTCACTACATTGCCTCTAAGCCTCAACGTATTCTCAAAATTCCGTACATTTCCTCTAAGCCTAAATGTACTCTCTCACCGCTAACTATGTTGCCTCTAAGCCTCAATGTATCCGCAAAATTCTGTACATTGCCTCTAAGCCTCAATGTACTCTCACAACTCACTACCTTGCCTCCAAGCCTCAACGTATTCACAAATCTTCGTACATTGCCTCTAAGCCTCAATGTACTCTCTCAACTCACTATGTTTCCTCTAAGCCTCAACGTATTCGAAAATCTTCATACATTACCTCTAACATCAATGTACTCTCTCAGCTCACTACATTGCCTCTAAGCCTCAACGTATTCCAAAAAACTTGGTACATTGTTTCTGAACCTCAATGTACCTTCATCATCCAACCCACTACTTCAAACCCTAGTGAGCGATATATCATCGGCTTCGCTTATTTTCTCAAGGCTCATGAGGGTGTTCTATATCAGCGTAACCTTATGATTGGATCAGACAAAATTTGGATATTCCAAGTATTCAATGACCTCCCAATCAAAATGCGATGGACCTACACTTTCTCGTGCTATTCGATTGGAATTGAGTAGGGGCAACTGTCATACCCAAATTTGTCCTACCTCAACGATCCTTCTTTTAGAATTATTTAATTAAAGATGGTACAACAATATCTGATGGATTATCTTTGTTCAAGATCAAAGGGGGGTATATTTTAAATCAAGAAGATTTAGTTGTTATTTAAAGGAGGGGTGAAAATTAAATCCGGGAGTATGCAAAATAAAGGGGAATAGTTAACGCTAGGCCCAATTAAATTAAAGGAGAAGTTCTGACTGCAAAGGAAGAAGTGCTAGGCTGAATGGATCAAGCGCTGACCCAACAGAACTTCTGAAACAAATCCCAAAAGTTCTTCTTTACATAAACAAATGCAAAAAGTTGTGCATATCAGAGCTAGAATCACGCACAAGCTAGTGCTGGTATAGAACTGGAATATTAGATCTTCTAGTAGAGTCAAATTGTAAGCAAGGTCAGAATCAAATTATCTTCCACAGCCCAAGCTCAGAGTTTCAGAGGCTAAGCAACCCAAGCCCAAATCTGTTGGACGTGCGCTGTATCAATTTCAATCAAATCTTCCACAGAGTATCAATTTCAATCGAATCTTCCACAAAGTATCAATTCCAATCAAATATTTTTAATTTTATCCTCACTCTTTGCTCTAGCCATAGTCCAAGCCCAAAAATTGAACACTATAAGTATAGGAGCAAATTAGCAAACAAAAAAGAAGAAAAAGGGAGAAAGAATACGAGGAGAGAGACAAATTTGCAGAGAAAAGCAATACAGTAACGCTTGAAGAAAGAGCAAGGAAAGTAGAATTTCTGGAAAACCCAGAAGAAGAACACATAGAAGAGTAACTGAGGTTCCAATATCTGGAACCCTAGTTTCAATCACCGTCGCTCCACCTTCTATCGCTGCTGTCTCCAAAATCTGTAGAAGAAGAAGGAAAGGACAGCAAAACACGCACCAGAATCAGAAGTAAAAGCGCCAAAGTGGTAAAAAAATTTAATCTGTTTCTTTACTATTTTCATGCTGGGTAGGGTCAGAAGAACATAGGCAGGGCTGAAACTATAGAAAACAGAAATGTAGATAATTTTATATTCTGATTGCATAGATTCACGCTAATTTATCACGTTCAAATGTAGTTCCCCTTTTAGAAGTTCTGACAGGGCTTAACCCAAGTTTCAGATTTCTCTCTTGTCTAGAATCAGCATTAGACCTATATACTTTCTGTCTGCCCTTTTCCAAAAATTCTGTGTAGCGGGCTTAGCCCAGAATTTGATGTCCCTATGTTTTGATTTTTTACTAACCAGTTAGCAGCGCCCCTTTCTAGAAGTTCTGCGACTGGGCCAAAACCCAGTCAACTTCCCTGCGCCCCCTGCAGAACTTCTGTCTCTTTCAGAACATCCCTTTTTCCAAAAAAATTGTTAGGGCTTAACAACCAGAAGATGCAACCCCCTTGTTCATAAATTATTTTTTTTATTTTACTTTTCTATTTTTGTAATTATTTTTTTCTATTATTATAATTATTAATTTTTATTGTGAATATTATTTATTATATTATTTAAATTATTTTTACATCAAAAATTGCATATTATTTTCTTATATTATTTGCATTAAATATTTTTTATGTCATGCATTAATAAGAATTTTTGCAATTAATATCTATAAAAAACATATAAAAAACATACAACTATTTTTCGCAACAAATTAATCTAAACAATTATTTTTGCAAACGGGTTTCAAGCAGATTTTGACTTACTGCGCATTTAGCAAAAATCTCCACAATCATTACTCCCAACCAAAATGCGAGGTGATTCAAAGTACATTTGCAACCCCTAAAAAAGACAAACCCATACGAACTATGAATTGGGACTCTGATTCCTCATAAGAGGATACGTAGGCATACGATCAAAAATCGTAGCGAGTTCTCCTATAAAAAAACTCTTTTCCCTTAATTAAAATTCAAACCCCTTTTTCCCCTATAAAAATATTTAAACCCTTTCCCCTAATTAAAATTTAAAACCTTATTTTACCCGAACCTAAACTGAAAACCTAGTATCCCTGTGAACAAGGTAGATGAAAGGTGCCTAGAACCTTCCTTTCGTCTAAAGAAGTCCGAAACCTAGAATCTTTGTCTGTGAATTAGGGTTTTCTGTTAGATTCCCTTCCCTAGGATAAAAACTAATAGTGGCGGCTCTGATTAAAAAAACCAGTCGTAACACAAGAGTGGAAAGATTCATGTGGCTACGTCTTTGAGTGTTGTAAAGAAGACATTTAGCGGAAAGAAAGAAGTTAATGTTGTCTATGGTCAGAAGGGTTATACTAGAAATGATCGCCATCAATCTGTAGGAGCGGTGTTAATTTCTAATCAAACGCCTGTGCAACCACAACAACAGGGCAATCAGCATAGGTCAGATTCACCGAGAAGATAGTTTACTAAGATCAGCATGCCACTGTCTCAGGAATTACAACACTTATTGAAGGCGGAGTTAATAAATTTAGGGATCCTCCTCAGAATCCCAACACCTCCTCTCCTTGTTATAATCCAAATGTGAAATGTGCTTACCATTCCAATAGTCGTGGGCACGACATCAATAGATGCTGGGCTTTGAAGAATAAAATTTAAAATATGATTGACAACAAAGAGATTGAGTTTGATCCTCCTGAGACCCTGAATGTAATTATTGCACCTATGCCGATGCATGACAAAGGCATAAGCGTTATTGATGATGTTCTTTATGTTTCTACTGTAAGTGAATTGGTTACTCCCCTCCCAATTATTAAGAAGAATTTGTTGCGTGATAGTTTATTTCCAGGCTGTATTTAAATATGTTAATGTTGCATAGCCCATCCCAATGGCTGCAAGTTGCTGGAAGAAGGTATTCAGCGCCTAACGGACAATTATATAATTCTAGTTGAGAAGATTTTGTCTGCGTAGAATCTATTTCAAGACTTAACTAAAATATATGACACTCCTATCATGATTACTTCCAAGAGTCCTGTAAGGATCACTTCCAAACCCAAAGCTTCTTCTTTAGTAATCACCAGACCTAGACCAATTACATATTCTTCGGATAAAGTTATCCCTATGAACTATGGATCCTACATCTACTACCATGGCGTTAAACAATAACTACCAATCATTGTGAATGAAGGTTCTAAAGTTGCTGATCCCAAAATTTACAATATTGCTGGGACCATTAAGGTTACTAGAACTGAAAGGGTTTTCTCTCCGGAAATATCTCCAAAGACTATCACCACACATATTCGTGTCACCGCTACCAAGTCAGTTTTTGAGGCTCGAGGCAAAGAGAAAATGACAGAGCTTACCCAGACAGAGGAACCTAAAGAAGTCACCACTGATGATACTTCCAGACAAGAGTTGGAGAAGGTATTGAAGATTATCTGCAAAATTGATTACAAGATTATTGAACAGTTGGGGCAGACCCCCTCTAAAATCTTCATGTTATCCCTGCTATTGTGTTATGAAGCCCATGCACAGGCCTTAGTAAAGTTCTTAATGTCTGCTCGCGTGCCATAAGAAATCTCTGCCGATTAATTTGGAAGTTATGTTGCTAGCCTAACCACTGTCAATGGGTTAGGCTTTTCTAATACCGACTTGACTCCTGAGGGAAGAAACCATAATAAATCCCTGTATGTCTCCATTGAATGCATGGGCACTACTTTAGCTCATGTATTGGTTGATACAGGATCCTCGCTGAATGTCCTACCAAAGGGTGCTCTCGACAGGCTTGACTGTGAAGGGGTTGTGCTGAAACCTAATGATATTATAGTTCGAGCCTTTGATGGTTCAAAGAGGATGGTACATGGAGAAGTGGATCTTCCAATTAAGGTAGGTTCATAGGTATTTGAACCTACCTTCTATGTGATGAATATTTGACCGACTTATTCTTATTTATTGGGAAGCCCCTGGATCCATGGGGAAGGCGTGGTTACCTTAACCCTACACCAGAAGCTGAAATATCTTGTGAAAGGAAAGGTTGTTATTGTTTGTGGTGAAGAGGAGTATATGGTTAGTCACCTGAACTCATTAAGATATGCTTAGATGGATGGAAAATTCAACAAGAATACCTATCAGACTTTTGAAGTTACCCCTCCAACCTCTACTGAAGGCGTTTCCGCTATTCCCAAGGCTACTAGGGTTCCTTCCAGAATGGCTTCTTTGAAGGATGCTAGAGCTGTCGTAGAAGAAGGTGGTTGTACTACTTGGGGTCAGCTTTCTGACATTCCGTATAAATCTGACAAATTTGGTTTGGTTTTCACTGCAGAGGCTCAGAAGGCTGTTTTTCATGCTCGGGTTGGAAGACCACCATTTCACATCAGCAACAATGGAGTCAGCACCATAGAAGACACTGACAATGGCTATGACTTTGACAGTTGGATATTTTCGACCATCGGCAATGGACTCAGCAACTGGAAAGCTCAAGACATTATCTCAATCTCCTTTAGTCAATAGTATTATCTACTTTCTGTTTTATTGCTTTTAAAGTTTTTGTTATGTAATTTGTTTAAATAATAACTTTAAGCTTTGTGCCTTACCCGGGGCATAATGGTCCATTTGTTAAGGGTTCTCATTTCATAAACATATTTTCATTTAATAAATCATTGTACATTTTGCATTCAAATTTTTTGCACCTTGCCTTTCTTTTATTTTTATCACTTTTAAATAGCTATGTGTTCTTACACACACCATACAATAAATTGCAGATCCACATCCACTCTGGATCCCGTTGATATAGATTCTGCTTTTTTCACTTGTGACCTTGAAAATATAATCTACCAAGCTGAGGACGAAGGTGAGGAAGATTGTGAAATATATGGAGAGCTTTCCAGAATGTTAGTGCAAGAGGAAAAGGCTATTCAACCGCATGAAGAGTCGATTGAGGTTGTAAACTTGGCGTATTAAAGCAGACAGGAAAGAAGTCAAGATAGGTGCCAACCTAGAAGACAGTATCAAGAACATGTTAATCCAGATGTTGCATGAATATGTTAAGATATTTGCTTGGTCGTACAAGGAGATGCCAGGGCTCGATACTGATATTTTAGTTCACCATCTGCCGATGAAAGAGGGTTGTTCTCCAATAAAGCAGAAGGTTCATCGCATGCGTCTCGAGATGTCAGAGAAGATCAAGGTCGAGGTTATGAAACAATTAAATGTAGGTTTCTTGGATGTTACATGATATCCTCAGTGGGTAACAAATGTGGTTCCGGTACCAAAAAAAGACGACAAAGTGCATATGTGTGTAGACTATAGGGATTTGAACAGTGATCCCCAAAGATGACTTCCAGCATCCATATATTGATGTTCTGGTTGGCAACACCGTCCAACACAAGATATTCTCCTTCATGGACGGTTTCTTGGGTGTAATACAGTGGGAGAACTGACTTGGTGTTTTGTGTTTTATCGCAATTCTTGCAGATAGAAAGAGTCTCCACCTACTTTTATTTTATCCAATAAAGGAAAGGGTGAAAAGAATAGGAAAGAACTTTTGAGAATTTTCTTGAGTTCCGGGGGTAGGTTATGAAAATGGAAGGTGTTAGAATCCTTTTCATTCGTAGTTATCTACGGGCTCTTAGTTGCTAGCTCACTTTAAAAATGCTTTGTGAAATGTGTTTGTGTTTGTTTGAAAGTATTTTTGAAAAGTACCTTTGTTTAGGCTAACTTTGTAATGATTCTCATCTCTATAAGAATGTATACAAAGTGTTAACTTTTGAAAATATTTCATGGAAAGTGTTGGTGTGTTTGAAAGATGTTTTAAAATTTTTATGAGCAAGCAACTACAAACGTTCTACCTACTCAAAAAGTCTTTGTTCTTTTCCTCCTCCTTTAGATAATGTTATCTTACCATTAATTAGTAAGCAACCTTATCATTGGATGTGAAGGGACAGGCGTGGGTCGTCGTACAATCATAAAAGGCAACATTGTAGGATATCTTAGCAATTTGTTGTGAGGGTCTAAGGTCGTTTACCGAAGGCAACATCAAAGGGTCATCAAGTGACTACGATCTTTTAATCGAGGGTCTTTTGCTAAAACATCCCACATTCGAGGGACACGACTGTTTATATCAGAGGCAACAAGTGTGGTTACCCTATAGGTGAATGTGTGCAAAGTGTGTTGTTTTCATTTAAATTGTCTTGAATTAGGGTTGTTTATTTTTTGGTTCTAAGTCTTTCCATACAAACCCTAATTGCTAGCAATAATAAGGAAAGCGATAAATTGCGGAACTTAAATGTCCTACACTATTAAAACGCTTTGGGAATGGGGTGTAAAAGTTTGTGAATGGGGGGAAGAAAGAAATAAAGCCCTAATTACTATTACAAACCAATAATGATCCAAAAATAACAGCAAAAAGTCTCAAAATCAAGATTTTTGGTGTCTGGGCTGACACGGGCCGTATCCTGTGACATGGGCACCCGTGTCAGGAGCTGTAACAATCCATGCATGTTTTTTCTTCTGTCCCATCTGTGTTGACACGAGTCGTGTCCTATGACATGGGCACCCGTGTTAAGACATTGTCCTGCCATTTTGTCAAGTTTTCAATCTCGATTGGATTTACACGGGCCGCGTCGTGTGACACGGGCACCCGTGTCAGCCCCTGCCCTACCTTTTGTATTATTTTCAATCCCAGTTGGATTGACATGGGCCGCGTTCTATGACACGGGAACCCGTGTCAGCCCCCTGCCTTGCCTTTTTTCCTATTCTCTCCCTGACATGGTTGGCCGTGTCAGGCCTCCTGAAGCATTTTTTATGGAATTTTGAGTGTTTGCAACTCTTCTACTTTGATTTGTCCTGTTTTGTCCTTTTGAAAAAAAGAAAGTAAATGATGTATGGATGAGGATATCACAGTTTAAGAAAACTTACCTCTTGAAGAAAAGTATGAATCCTCTTCTAGCTTTTCCAGGTGCAATATTATGATTGATTAAGCTCCCTTGTTCCTCACTAAAGCTACTTCAGTCCTTGCTTTGTGCTGAAAGTTGTTTGAACCTTCCCAACCAAGTTTACTTGTAATGCAATGTTTTTGAGTTTGGAAGATGGTGATAGTGATATTACAGAAGTTGTTCTTGTGTTTGGATAACCTATATATGATGTATGTGAAGTATTTGGATGATTTGTTTGTAAGATACTTGTAAGATTTGAGAGATTTGAAGATTTGGACTTCAAAGCTCAGAAATGGAGGTTTTGCAGACAATTATGGTTTTTTGAGAGTATGAGGGGTTTTTTGAGAGCTTGTCAACACAAATGAAACTTCTAGGCCTTAGCTTGCGAATGGCCTCTCTATTTATAGAGAAGGTTTGAGAGGATAAGAGAGTTTGTTTCACAAGCTGTGGAATTCTGGCTTGGTTAAGATGAAACAACCAAGTTATGTGAAATTTGGTGTTCCAATGCATTGTACAAAAGGGATCTGAAGTGGATAGGAGTTTTTGGGCATATTGCTTCTTGCTTTGACATTGTATGTGTGCAGAAAAAACAGTTGAAAGGCTCAAGGAGAGCTGACTTTGTATAAAGCATGCTTTATGTGAATGATAATGGTGCCTTTGTGCCATAAATGGAATGATGTAATGGACAATACTTGAATCACTTGGATAATGGTTCCATAAATTGTGTAAACATCTAACTATGGATATATTTACAAGTCAAAAGGACTGCAAAGTAAGATCATGCGGCATGGCATAAGGATTTTGTTATGTGTTCATCACAAAATGCCTTGTGTTTCAAGAATGGATGTCCAACTCCATGACTTTGAATATCCTAGCTCAAGTATGATAAATTCATGCTATTGGATATTTTGGAAAGCTTAAAACATTTTCTACAACCTTTATTTTACCACTTTGGCTAAATTATCTTGGAACTATGTGAAAAATGCAAAGAAGTTGGGATAAAATTCTGACTAAACTTGTTGAAAGTTTCATTAAGTATTTAGTGAAAATGTCATGACTTTATTGACTTATATATCCAAATCTAAGCATTTTTTGACATCACCATAAAAATAAAAGTTGTAGAATTCATCAAGCTCTACAACTTTCATGTTGGAAGTTTTTCTTGAATCATCTTGCATCATAGTAAAAAATTATCATGAAGTAGTGAATTCATTAAGACCAAAACACTTAGAATTTTTCCAAGTGTTGGAAAATTTGACTTTTTGTTGACTTTGTTGATTCTTGATGATCAATATTGATAATTTTAATTGGTTTGATGATTCTTGATTTTGAAGTTCCATGTTGACCAAAAAGTCAATGTTTGACTTTTTGTGTGACAATTGACTTTTCATCAATTGATCCAAATTTCAACTATCAATCACTTGTAGCTTTGGAGATGTCTTGAACTATGAAATTAGGTCAACGTGTTGTATTTGAATCCTTTAGATTATGCTTCAAGCCGTTAGATCATGTATTAGGTCAAAAGTCACTGATCGATCAATTACAGTCAAAACCCTAATTTTGACCATTTTGCCCTTTTGGTAAATTGAGTGCTTTTCCTGAGGGATTGTGATCAATACTTGATCAAATGATTAATAAGACTTTAAAATGTTGATGTTGTCCAAAAATCATGAAGTTTGACTGTAGGTTGACTATAGTTGACTTTTTACCTAATACAATTGATTTTCAGTCATCCGGTCAATTGACTGAGCAAATTTGTGATTCAAGACTTGAAACTTGACATAAGTATTTTTGGAGGTCTATAATGATCCATGAAGATCATTTTAGGCATTAGATGTCCAATTATCCTTGTGAAAATCAAAACCCTAATTTGAGGCATTAGTGTTTAGGAGTTTGTTTGACCTAGTCAACACTTGTGCAAACTTGAGTTATTGGAGATCATGTGTGGAATGTCTTGAGAAAAGAGAGGTCAATTTTTGGAGTACAACAACTTCCCCTGTTCAATCTTCTTAAACCTTAATAAGTAGATTGGCGAGTCCGCCATTCGTGACTTGAAGGTGGAAGATGATTGAACAATAGAGTGCCCAGAAATTTGCACTTGTTGACGCACGAAGTAATGTGTTAGTTGATTGCGTCAAAAATGAGCTTAAAGATTCCATCTGGAAAGGTGATGGAGAGATTTCAGAAATTGGCTTATGGATGCCATCCATAGTAACTGTTGATAGATATGGGAGAATTATCAGAATAAATCTTTGGCCGACTTATACTGAAACAGTAGATGTCCTTCGTCTATTTTTAACTGGAAGAAATAAATATAACCAAATAAGGTCTTTGATTCACCTATTTTTAACTGGAAGAAATAAATCTAACTAGAAGAGGTCTTTGATTCGCCTGTCTTTAGCTGGAAGAAATAAATCTAAACCAGAAGAGGTCTTTGATTCGCTTGTCTTAAACTGGAAGAAATAAATCTAACCAGAAGAGGTCTTTAATTCTCCTGTATTTAAATAGAAGAAATAAATCTAACCAGAAAAGGCCTTTGATTCGACTATCTTTAATTGGAAGAAATAAATCTAAACCAGAAGAGGTTTTTGATTCGTCTATCTTTAACTGGAAGAAATAAATCTAACCAGAAGAGGTATTTGATTCACCTGTCTTTAACTGAAAGAAATAAATCTAAACCAGAAGAGGTCTTTGATTCACCTGTCTTGAACTGGAAGAAATAAATCTAACTAGAAGAGGTCTTTGATTCGCCTGTCTTTAACTGGAAGAAATAAATCTAACCAGAAAAGGTCTTTAATTCTCCTATCTTTAACTGGAAGAAATAAATCTAAACCAGAAGAGGTATTTGATTCGCCTGTCTTTAATTGGAAGAAATAAATCTAACCATGGGTCTTTGATTCGCTTGTCTTTAACTGGAAGAAATAAAGCTAAGCCAGAAGAGGTCTTTGATTCGCCTGTCTTTAACTAGAAGAAATAAATCTAACCAGAAGAGGTCTTTTTCGTATGTATTTAACTGGAAGAAATATATCTAAACCAGAAGAGGTCTTTGATTCGCCTGTCGTTAAATGGAAGAAATAAATCTAACCAAATGTTATTGAAATGTATCTACGTCTGGGAAAATAAGTCCCTCACCACTGCTGTGGAGTTCTTGGGAAACTAAATCTCAGACTATTATTGGAGATGAAGAGTATGTATCTCTTCAGCCTTGTTTAGAATGTCTCCACTGGGAATTCCTGTTTGTTGTTTGAGGAAACTTTACAGGGAGTAGAGTTTTAGGAACCTTGGTTATCCATTGCTCTACTGGGGAACTTAATTATCACATGCCTTGATTGGGGATAAAAGAGATGATAAGACTTTTGGTCATCTGGGGAAGATGAAGTTAAATGGTATCTGGTCTAGTTCCGGGTTTTGCAGAAACTTTTGGTGATGGTATCAACTCTATTGGGGACAGGGGATGTTGTCTGTTGAGAAGTAAACTCAAGCTAGGGAGATTGTAGTCTGTTGGGGGAAATAAACCATGTCGAGGAAGGTATTCTGAAGACCTTACTGGGGAAATGTTTTCATCTGAGGAAGAACTTTTGCAAGGTTTCTTTCTCAGCTTTGGAAAACCAATCTCGGAAGAGAATTTCTAGGAGATATACTGATTGGCACACTGTATGGAGAATGTATGAATTCACCCAGTGGGGATAACTTTATTAAAGTAACTCTGTGGGGATATCCTAAATCATTGAGTAAATGCTTATTACTATTCTTGTGCGTACATTTGTTAACAGTCAATCATGTTCATATGCATATGTTCATTCAATTTTAGTCATTGGATGTTTTTGCACTCAAAACAGAAAAAACAAAACGTTTGCACTTCAAAGTATATTTGTATTGATAGTTTTCCTAAAAACAGACGTTTTGTACAGGGAGACAGAAATCCTAGTAAGAGGAAGTCGTCGAAAAAATGAAAAGAATACAAAGTGATAACAAAAATTGTATAGCCATGTGGAAGTAATCTCATTGGGTTCCAACTCCACTATTTCCCCTACGTCTTCGAACATTATCCCTTGCCGTCGAAAACGATTGATTGAATTGGTCTCATACCGTTTGAACTTTTGACCTTGGTAATAAAGCTGACTGTTAGTGACCCGACGAGACATAGTCGTGCGCTTTTTATTCTTAACTTTTGTCTGGACCGCTGTGATCGGTGGGAACGAGAACTGACTATTTTGGAATGCTGGTTCGCGTTTGCGTTTGTTTTTGCAAATTGTCGCGGTAAGCAAGAGTCGCCACTGTCTTTTATTTTATCCAACAAGGAAAGGACAAAAGCACAGAAAAATTCCTTCTCGAGATTTTTCTCGGGTTCGGGAGGTAGATTATAGAAAGGGAATGTGTTAGCACCCTTTCTATCCGTGGTTATCCATGGGCTCTTAGGTACTTGCTCACTATGTTTTCAAAAGTTTGCTTTTCTTTGTGTTTGTGGGTTTTGAAAAGAGTTTTGTTTTTTGAAGAGAGTGTAAGTGCGAAAAGTTTTTGTTTTGTTTTTAAAAGGAGCAAGTACTTAAGAACCTCTACCTACTCAAAAGGAATTAAATTGTGCAAATGTCCTTTAGACAGTGCTATCCCACTATTGAGGAGTAGGTAGCACCGTCGTTGGAGTTTTCGGGTCAATTTGATTTAAGGGACGTGTGGTCACTAAAGCAATGTTAGGATGCTTTAGTGGTAACCCTAATGTCTTAGATCATTTTTCCGAGGCAACCATTTCGAGGCAACTTTGATCTTTGGACAGGAGGGCGACCTCTAAAATATCTTATACTCAATGACCACGTTCGAGGCAACCAAATGAGGTGTACCCTAAGAGTGGCATGTGCGAGTGTGTCAATTTTCAGTTTATATTATCTTTGTACATGTTATGGTGAGCTACTGTTGATTTTAAGTTAAGAGTTAATCTTGCCATACAATCCTAGTTAGCATACATCTAAGAAGTTAATATATGTACAGGAATTTAAAGTGCGGGAATTGTAAATCCTACGCTATTACAAGGCTTCGGGGAGGGGGGATTATTTACATGTCCAAAAATTGGGGGAATAAAAAAGCAGTAAAAGGTCTTAGTTAAACTATTACAAACCAGTAGGCAATTACAATAAAATAAACGCGCACGGAAAAAAATTGAATCGGAGTGTCCTTGGGTTTTGACCCTTTTTATTAAATAAAGCAAATTTTTTGTCATTTTTTTGATTTAAGAATTAAGACTAACTAGTGATTAATTAATTAAAAAAGAAAATATTTTTTGAGTTTTATTTTATTTTTTGGGAAAATAATGTTCAATTAAGTCAAATTTAATTTTAAAAAAAAACTGATTAAAATTAACTCTAAAACATACCTAATATTTTTTGCATTTTTTGTTTATGAAAAGGATTGAATTCAAATAAATCATAAGTCTACTGATTTTAAAATTGAAGAAAATAAATTAAAATAATTAACTAAATTAAATCCTAATTCTAAGTTATTTATTTTTATGATTTTTATGTTGATTAAAAAAAACTAAAAGAAATAAACAAAAACAAAGTAAACAAAGTACAAATGGGCCAGGCAGCAAATCAAGAAAAAATATAATTCTGGAGGCCTGGGTCGAAAGAGGTGCAGGCTGTCTTTCGACCCAGTGAAGAGTCTGGATCGAAGGTGCATGAGGGGCTGCACTCTGAGGGTGTTCGATCTGGATATGTCATCCTTCGATCTGGAAGTCCTGGGTCCAGTTCGAAGCTAAGCTGCTGAGCTTCGAAACTCTGAACAGGATCCTGAGAATATATTTCCTGCAAAACGAAACACATGTTAAAGGTCCAGAGGGGATTTTACCCCCCTGATTCGAATCTCCCCCTTATTTGCACTTGTTGAATCTGGGTCTGGGTTTGTTTTATCTTGGGATTCGAAGGAGAAACTCAGATTGTGCCCAAGCAATGGCACAATCTCATCTCTGCGCTGTAGCTTATATGTAGCATATTAAAATCATTCACAAACAGCAGTAATAACATGAATATGCAATCAGAGATCGAAATGAGTTTGGAATTAGATTTCTTTACCAAACAGAGGTGATTTGATCTGTAGTTCTGAGGGTGGAGGTGTTCGCTGGGTGGCAGCTTTGGCTTGTGCAAGGATTGGGTATGGCTTCCTGGAAGTGCTAATGACTTTTGGCAGCGTATCTCCAAGTTCTGCCTGCTTCTTTTCTCTATTTTTTCTGTATCTTTTTTTTTCGTGTCCTTTTGCAACACTTGTGATCTCTTTATATAGAGGGGGTGGAGGGGACAGGAAGACAAAGGTTTAAATGACCTTGATTATGTGTTTGACAGTCATGAATGAGGATTTGTAACGTTAATTATGTGTTTGAAAGCCATGAATGAGAGTTCGTAACGTTGGCTAAACACATGGGATCTTGTCCCTTTTTGAATTTTGAATGACATATAACTGGCCTTCGAATGCTCCCTTTCGAATGGGCTGATGTCCTCCTTCAAATGCTCCCTTTCGAATGGGCTGATGGCCTCCTTCGAATGCTTTTAGAAAGCTTCTTCGAATGGACCCTTTGAATGCTTCTTCGAATGGACCTTTTTGGAATTCCAATCGAAGGACACTGTTATAATGCCAATTGAAGTACTTGTCCATAATGCCAATCTAAATGCTTGTCCATAATCCCAATTGAAAGGCTCCTTCAGAATACCAATCGAAGGGTCTTTCAGAATGCCAATCGAAAGCCTTGACATAATGCCAATCGAAATGCTTGTCCATAATGCCAATCGAAGAGCTTGGCAGAATGCCAATCGAAAGGCTCCTTCTGAACACCAATCGAAGGGTCTTTCAGAATGCCAATCGAAATGTACTTAAAGCACCACTCAAAAATTTTCCTTTTCCTTAAGCAAGAGTTTGTGACCAACCATGCAGGGGGAAGACTTTGGGAAACATGAGAGGGCAAATTTTGGGGTACAACAACCGCCCTTTTGGGTTTTCAGTCCATAAGAATACCTTTTTTTCCAAAGCCGCCCTTACGAGTTTTTGACTTGCCAGGTGTATAATCTTTTGTATATATCCCTAATTTTTTCCTGAACCAGTTTGGTTCTCCAGAATGCCCTTATTTTTCCTAGGTATGTCAACCTAGCGGGTCATTCTTTACGCGTAGTATTTTTTTACTATGTCTGCGTTCATAGGGTGTGGGAAATCTTCACCGTCCATAGTGGTTAGCATCCTAGAACCGCCAGAGAATACTTTCTTGAAAATAAATGGTCCCTCATAAGTGGGCGTCCATTTTCCCCTAGGATGGCCTTGTGGTAGAATTATGCGCTTTTTACCAAGTCGCCAGCTTGGTATACCCGAGGTTTGATCTTTTTGTTGAATGCTTTGATCATACGCTTTTGATATATTTGACCATGACAAACATCAACCAATCTCTTTTCATCATTCAAATTCAATTGATCCCATATTGTCTGAATCTATTCATCTTCGCCTAAGTCCGCTTCTTTCATAATCCTCAGAGAAGGAATCTGCACTTCAACAGGCAAGACAACTTCCATGCCATAGACTAAAGAAAAAGGGGTTTCCCCAGTTGATGTTCAAGCCGAAGTACGGTAGTCATGAAGAGAAAATGGTAGCATCTCATGCCAGTCTTTATAGGTCACCACCATATTTTGCATAATCTTCTTTATGTTTTTGTTGGCGGCTTCCACTGTGCCATTCATCTTAGGTTTGTATGGAGAAGAGTTGTGATGCTTGATTTTGAACTGTGTATAGATTTCAGTGATCATAACATTGTTGAGGTTGGTTTCGTTGTCGGTGATGATCCTTTTAAGGTTATTGTAATGGCAGATGAGGTTATGCTTGATAAACCGGGCTATAACATTCTTAGTGACTAAGGCAAATGAAGCAGCTTTGACCCATTTAGTGATGTAGTCAATGGCGACGAGGATGAAATGATGTCCATTAGAGGCAGTGGGCTTGATCTCTCCAATCATGTCAATGCTCCACATTGTAAATGGCCACAGAGCAGTCATGACATTCTAAGGAATTGGAGGTACATGAACCTTGTCGGCATAGATTTGAAACTTATGGCAAGTCCTCGAGTGATGATAACAATAAGTCTCCATAGTCGACCAATAGTAACCATCCCTGAGAATCTTCTTGGCCATAGTGTGTCCACTAGAGTGAGTTCCAAAGATACCTTCATGCATGTCTTCCATGATCTTTTCTACTTCTTCCTTGTCTACACAATGGAGCATAGTAGAATCATGGTTGCACTTGTATAGGGTCCCATTGCTTAGGAAGAATTAGGCTGAGAAACTTTGCAGGAATTTCTTATCGTTGATTAAAGCTTCTTCAGGATACTCTTCTGCTTCAAGGTGCCTCCTCACTTCATTATACCAAGGCTTCTCCTCACAAGTGTCAATCTCATAACAGTGCGCAGGTTTGTCAAATCTTTCAATTGTAATTCTGGGAGCTTTGTTGTCCCAATTGACCTTGAACATAGACGACATAATTGCTAAGGCATATTCCAACTTATTTTCTTCCCTCAGGAAATGTTCAAATGTGACCTCTTCGAAGTATGGGATCAAGGTTAGCACATGCTCTTTGTAAGGGATCATATTTGGATGTTTGGTATCCCACTCTCCTTTAACTTGATTGATTACTAATGCCAAATCTCCGTATACTCTTAAGAATTTGATTCTTAAGTCAATGGAAGCCTTTAGACCCAAGATGCACGCTTCATACTCGATTGTGTTGTTTGTACAATCGAAGTACAATTTGGTAGTGAAAGGCGTATGGAAACCTTCGGGGGAAATGATCACAACACCAATTTCGTTACCCAAAGCATTGGAATCTCCACCAAAAACCATGGTCCATTGGGATCCTTGTTCAGGTCCTTCATATGGTCCAGGCTTTTGGCAATTGGTTATCAGCATGATATTCTCATTCGGGAATTCAAAGTTTATGGATTGGTAGTCATCAACAACTTGATGATCCATATGATCTGCCATCACACTTCCCTTGATTTCTTTTTGTCTAGTATATTGGATGTTATATTCAGTCAAGATCATTTGCCATCTAGCTATTCGTTCGGAGAGAGATGGCTTCTCGAAGATATACTTGATGGAATCCATATTAGAAATCAATAAAGTAGTATGAGTTAACATATACTGTCTTAGTTGGCGAGCAGCCCGTGCCGGAGCGCAACAAGTTTTCTCGAGCAGTGAATATCTGGTTTCACAGTCGCTAAACTTTTTTCTCAGGTAGTATATCACATGCTCTTTTCGGCCAGACTCATCATGTTGGCCCAACACACACCTCATTTAATTATCTAATACAGTGAAGTACATAATTAAAGGTCTTCCTTCAACTGGAGGCATCAGGATTGGAGATTCTTGTAGGTATTCCTTGGTTTTGTCAAAAGATGCTTGGCCATCGTCATTCCATTTGACTACTTGATCTTTCTTTAATAGTTTGAAGATTAGCTCATAAGTAGCAGTTAAGTGAGATATGAATCGGGCAATATAGTTGAGTTGACATAACAAACCCCTAACCTCCTTTTCAATGCAGCGAGTTGGCATTTCTTGTATGGCTTTGACTTTTGTAGGGTCGACCTCAATACCTTTTCCACTGAAAATGAACCCTAAGTATTTTCCTGACCTTACTCTGAAGGTGAATTTATTGGGATTCAACCTTAGCTTGTATTTCTTCAGCCTCTCAAATAGCTCGTGAAGATGATCAAGGTGTTGTTCCTTAGTTTGTGATCTTGCAATCATGTCATCAATATAGACTTCTATCTCATGATGGATCATGTCATGAAATAGAGATACCATAGCTCGTTGATAGGTTGTGTCTGCATTCTTTAAACTGAAATGCATGACCTTATAACAGAAGGTGCCCCACTGTGTAACAAAAGTGGTTTTCTCCATGTCTTCGGGTGCCATTTTGATTTGGTTGTAACCGGAGAATCCATCCATGAAGGAGAAAGCTTTGTGTTGAGTTGTGTTGTCAACCAAGACATCAATATGAGGTAGTGGGAAATCATCTTTGGGGCTTTCCCTATTCAAATCCCTATATCCTACACACATATGGACCTTACCGTCTTTCTTCAATACTAGAACAACATTTGCCACCCATTGAGGGTATGACGTCACTGCCAGGAAACCATCATCGAACTGTTTCATTACCTCAACTTTTATTTTCTCGAACATGTCTGGTCGCATGCGCCGAACTTTTTACTTTACCGGAGGATAATATTCCTTTATTGGTATACGATAAACTACGATATCAGTATTGAGCTCCGACATATCTTCATATGACCAAGCACACACTTCGACATAGTCGTGTAACATCTGGACCAATCTTCTCTTGACACAGCCTTTCAGGTTGGCACCGATCTTGACTTCTTTCTTGTCTGCCTCAGTACCTAGATTTATCACTTTAACTGATTCCTTGTATGGTTGAATGGCATTTTCCTCTTGTAACAGAAGTCTGGCGATTTCCCCTGGTATTTTGCAATCTTCATCACCTTCTTCTTCAACTTGATAGATTTGATTTTCAAAGTCGTAGATGGCAATGGCAGAGTCGTTGTCATTGAGGTCCAGAGTGGATATGGATCCGCAAATGTGTGTGTGTCACATGGCTATTTTTTGAAAATACAATAAAGTAAAGAAAGGCAAAGAGCACAAAATTTGAATGCAAAATAGTCCAATGTTTTTCATTAAAATGAGCATATGGCATATGAAAATGACAAACCCTTAACAAATGGACCACTGTGCCCCAGGCAAGGCACATGACTTAAAGTCATTATTTTAATGGAAATTACAGACAAAGTTCTCAAAGTAATAAAAACAGTAAATGGCAATTACTCCTGGTTGAAGGAGATTGGAATGAAGTCCTTGGTCTGCCACTTGTTAATCCTTTCATCAACAGTCGGGTAGATCCAGTCATCAAAGTCACAATCAGCATCAGAGTCTTCAAGGGCACTAATCTCAAGGTTACTAATGCGGAGAGGTGGTTTCCATATGCGAGCACGTCGAACCTCCTTTTGAGCTTTGGAAGTGAAGCCCAATCCAGATTTGTCTGACTTGAAAGATAAATCAGGAAGTTTTCCCCAAATGGTACAACCTCGTTCTTCAATAACAGCACTGGCATCTTTGAGAGAAGCCATCCTTGGTGTATCTTTAGCAACTTCAGGAGTGTCAGAAGTGGCCTTGGAAACAACAACCATGGGAGAGAGAACTTAAAAGGCTTGACAAGGAGTTTCAATGAAATCTCCGTCCATTTCAACATATTTGAATGAATTTAGATGACTAATCATAAACTCTTCTTCACCATAAACGGTAACAATTTTCCACTTGACCGAATATTACAACTTTTGATGTAGCGTAGAAGTCATCGCACCTGCCCCATGTATCCATGGGCGTCCAAGCAGGCAAGAATAAGCAGGATAAATATCCATCACATAGAATGTCGAGTTGAAGACTTGACATCCAACTTTGATAGGGAGATCAACCTCTCCATGGACCATCCTCTTTGATCCTTCAAAAGATCTCACTATGATGTCACTAGGATTTAGTACCAAACTTTCATAGTCTAACCTATCTATGGCACCCTTTGGTAAGACATTCAGGGAGGATCCAGTATCCACCAACACATGGGCTAAAGTGGTGCCTTTACACTCTATGGAAACATGCAGAGCTTTGTTGTGATTTTTCCTGGCTGGAGTCAGATCTGCATTCGAGAATCCCAAACCATTATCGGCAGTCAAACTCGCTACACAGTTTTCAAATTTGTTGGTCGTGGTTTCTTGAGGAAAATGTGCATTTTTCAAGAATTTTATCAACGCTTGAGCATGCGCATCGGAGCATAGCAACAAAGATAACATAGAAACCTTTGAGGGTGTTTTCCCCAACTGTTCTGCTATCTTGTAATCACTTTTCCTGATAATTTTCAAAATCTCCTCCATCTATTGGGTAGATGGTTCCTCAGTGATAGTATCTTTTGTGGGTGCCTCCGCCAAGGCAGGCTCCGTCATTTTTTCTTTTCCTCGAGTATCAGCAATAGGTTTAACAATAGTAATACGAATGGGTGTAGTAGTGTTTGTCGGAAGTGAAATTTCTGGAGAGAAGATCCTCCCCATCCTAGTAACTTTACTTAATCCAACGATGTTGCTAATCTCAGTAGTTTCATCTTCATCAATCCAGGATTCTTGTTTGATACCATGGTAGTACACTTCCGCCCCATAATTCCAGGGCACAACCTTATCAGAAGAGTAAGGGACTGGCCCCGGTGTGGTGATAATTAGTGGAGCTATTCTTGGTTCAATGGGAATCATAATAGGACCTTTGGAGGTGATCCTAATAGGTTTGTTTGAGATAGTAATGATGGATATGTCTTCAACTTCTTGAGATACAACTTCGGTCAAACTTTTCACAGATGGAGTTCTTTCAAATAGAATCTCATGGCTATCCATCAGGTGTTAGACACCTTTCTTCGGCCATTCACAACCATTAATTTATACAGCATAACAACAACAGTGTTCAAGGCAGCCAGGGAATACTCCAGCTTTCAACAAATTCTTTTTAATAGTTTTCAAAGGAGTGGTCAAATCTTTGATGGAGGAAACTAAAGAGGCATATTCAATAGCATTGACACCCTTACCATGATTTGGCATGGGTGCAGTGATCATGTTAGGAGTTGGAGGAGGGTCAAATTCAATTGTCTTGTTATTAATAAGATCTTGGATTTTGCATTTCAGCACCCAACAATGATCAGTGTTATGTCCAGGTCTATTAGAGTGGTAAGCACATTTGGCATTTTGGTTATATTTTGGTGATGAAACATTGGGATTTGAAGGGGGATCCCACAATGTTACCAAATTATATTTCAATAGGTGTTGCAGAGCTTAAGATAGTGACATGTTGATTCTGGTAAATTTTCTTCTCGAGATGTTAGGCCTTTGTTGATTAGCTTATTGTTGTAGTTGTTGAGTAGAAGTTGGATTAGAGATTAGAGCTGCACTTAATGATTGATGATGGTCCTTCCTAGCATGAATCCTTGACCCATACACAACATTAGTCTATTTTTTCCCAATAAATGGCTTTTTTTTACAACATTTGAGGTGGAGGCCATGTGTATCTTCCCGCTTTTAATCCCGCTTTCAACCCTCTCACCAGTCAAGATCAATTCAATGAATCTGAATGATGAACTTCCAATCAGTAAGTTGAAAAATGGTCCAGTCAATGGTCCCATAAACATGTCTACCAACTCTCTATCAGTTATAGGTGGTTGTACCCTATCAGCTAGGTCTCTCCACTTTTTAGCGTTTTCTTTGAAGCCCTCGTTTGAACTCATGGTCATTCCCTGTAATTGCACCCTAGTTGGAATAAGATTGGCGTTATATTGATATTAGCGATAAAAGGCAGTGGCCAAATCCTCCCAAGTATGGATGTTAGTCCCTTCAAATTGGTAAAACCACTCAAACTGCGTCCCAGCTAGACTTCTTGAAAAAAGTGCACCCACAGTTTCTTATCAGCGGTATGCGGCTGAATTTTTCGGACGTAAGATCTTAGATTAACCTTGGGGATTGAGGCACCATCACACTTGGAAAAATAGGGATCTTGAATTTGTGGGGAATGACTACCGCAAGAACTAAACCCAAGTCACCAAAGTCCAAGCCAGTCACAACTTGGATTTCCACAACTTTCAATATGTCTTTTAGCTGCTTATACTTGTTGTCGACCGATGGATATTGCTCGTCAAAATAATCCTCGTCTTCAAAGATTTGATTGTTTCCACCCCCAGCATGGGTGCTCCTAGCATCTTCATCTTGATTCTCATCCTCTTCAGAGGAGTCTTCTTCAACTTGAACTTGTCTGGCGGGCCCTTTAAACCTTTTCCCCATGTTGATTATGACTTTCTTCTTTGTCTTCTTCTTAGTGACAAAATGAGTTGAGTAGACAAGGAATGTAAATAACACACAACAAGTTTATCCCGGTTCCCTGAAGTTGGTTAGTCCAGTCCTCACACACAATGAGATTTTTCTTATTCCACACAAACTATTCTTGTCAAGGTTAATTTTGGTAACGTTTTTCAAGCCTCAAAAGGCTTTACACTTACTAACTATTCTTTCTTTGGATTTAGATTACACTTCCTTTTTGCAAGTATTTTTATATCACTTGAGGATATACAAATAATAATTTCAACAAAACTCAAAACACTATGTGGTAGTGATTTGCTTTGTATGAGAGATGTTTTATTTGAATTAATAAGGATGAGGCTTTGTCTTTAGATCACAGTTTCAATATTTTATTTCTTGCAATTCAATTGATTGATTCTTTCTTGAGATAGGATAGCCTATTTATAATCTTTATTTAAATTATTCGTTGAGATGTAATGATGATTTCTTTGTACTTTTGTGATGGGATGTCCACAGTGTATGACAAAGGTGAAGCCTCAAGGCAAGTGACAACAAATAGCCATTAAATATTTTACTCATATTTATTTTTTAAATATGAGGAGACAGATTTGGCTCAACTGAGTCCTTTTGTTTACGAGGATGAGGATATCATTAAAAAACAAAAATGAGTTAGCAGATGGGTTACATTCATCACCTCAATTCATTGATAACCTGTTTAGACACTTGATGACAAAAGTTAGATAACACTAGAATGATTTCTTAACCTCAAAATTATGGGATGTTTCAACATTCTACCCCTTTTTGAGGATGAAAAATACAAAGAGATTTTTGTTTTTATATGCATAAAAGTCCCCCCTACAAATAAGAATTTTGGTCTTGTTTGTGGATCAGTGTAGGCGTATTATGCTCCCCCTAATTATATGCATGGTTTTTATCATAGAAATGTTGGAGAATAGTACTTGGTTGACAAAATAAATATATAGACCTCTTTCATATATTAAACATATTATACAGTGGTGCATACAAGATTATAACTCTTGTAACAAAAGATGCATCAAAGCCTAATGGCTATATCGAGCAATGGAAAAGCAAAAAGTATAAAATATCCTACTAAGTGCTTAGAAGGTTCATCACTGGGTGATGTTTTTAGTAGATTAGCAGCAAGGCTAAGACTTAGAAAATAACTTAGATAAATAACTTAGATAATACTCCCCCTTTTGTCATCAGTCAAAAATAGAACTCTTCAAGAAATGACAAGAACTATGATAAATGAATATGAAATATAAAATTATTTTTGGGCAGAAGCCATCAACATATCTTGTTATATTTTAAATAGAATCACTATTATAAAATAACTTAGATAATACTCCCCCTTTTATCACCAGTCAAAGAAAGAAGGGGAAAAACACGCCAGCGACTTAATCTCCCGCATAGTTGTTGGATGGATGAAAAAAAAGAAATTCAAACTCAGGAATAGTTGGAGAAGGGATGTTAGAAAAAATCCTTGTAAGAAATACAGTTGAGTGCCAATCGAAAAAGGCTTGAGTCTATCTTCCAATGCTGACAGTTAATTTTTTTAAAGTAGTGAAATAGTCATGAGTTGAGGAGCCACCAGTAGTTTGAGGGTTTGATCGAAAAGGTTGAAAAGTGGGAGGAGTTGTTTGTTCAATGAAGGTGAGGAATAATGAGGGATTGATATAACCAAAAGGCTCTAAGGGAGTATATCCTAAAGTGTTGAATCTTTGAGGAGAGGAGTTATATGAGTCATAGATTGGAGGCATCGTAAGAAACTCATTCTGAGAGTTAGAATAATTGGTTTCACCTCTTTGATGAGAATAGTATAATGCAAAGGGACTTTTAAATTTTGATTGATGTTGAGTGGTAGGTATAGTTGATGAGAATTCCTATATTTAAGTGGGAAACAGGTTGAACAATGTTTCTATGTTAGGGTCAAATCCACTTGAGAGAGATATTGACTGAGTTGAGGGGATCATTTGACGATGGAACAACAATAAGTCCAGGTTATCATCTAGAGGTGTTGTTGTCTGCGTTGAGATTAAGTTGAGGTCAAGGTTTGATAAGGATGGTGAGTAATGAGTCTACATAGGGGAGGTGTTAAAGACGGGAGAATGAGGTTAGGTTTGTTCTAGTGGAGAGTTTTCATTTTGGAAGGTGTCAAAACTAACCACTTATGTAGAAACATGAACCACAATTTGAGGGATAGAGATATCACCTGCAGCTTGAGTGGATGGTGCAGTAGTTGAAAAGGTATCAATAGTAGTTGGTTCAGGACTTGTATTTGTAAAATAGGCATGAGAGTAGTAGCAAAGTTGGTGGTGGCAAAATGAGTGATTTCAGTTTCAGGTGTTTCAGTAGGAAATGTTGTTTCCAAAGGAGGATGTTCAATTATGGGGCTCACAAGGGATGTTTCAATTATGGGAGCAGATGTTGAGTTATCAGAGGAGGGGTCCTTGGTTTAAGAACTTGTTTTAGGTGTTTTTGATAATTTGTTTTTCTTTGTTTAAATAGTAGGAGTGGGTTTACGTTTGCGCTTTTGAGGAGAGGGAAAAATTGGGACATGCATTCTCTTAACCCCACTTCCATGAATATAACCCTTGGCTTCAAAAGGGGTTTCAGTTTCAAGAGATACACCAAAATGGGTCAAAACCAAGGTAAGTAATTTTCCATAAGGAGCACTGCATCCCTTTTTATATGCATGTTTGATAAAGTCTGGGATTAGATATCTAAGGTTTAAAGGGATTTGGTGTAGGATGTGGTAAATGACAAGGATATCAAGCCATGTAACTTTTTCATGGCTGCCAACTCGAGGGATAATGTTGTGAACAATTATTTTATGGATAATGTGAGGTAAGGGTTTAAGATTGGATGACACAGGATCTTTTTCAATATCGATGAATAGTTCAAGTAACAATTGGTCATATTCAGTGTCATAGATGGAGACACAATATTTGTCACATAAGTGAACACTAGAGTCATGGATTTCCAATATTTCGCAAATGATAGATGAGGTAAGAGTGTTTGTTTTACCTTTGAGTGAAGATGTGAGAACTTCATCAAAATTTTGTGGAATCAGTGCAGAATAGAACTTTGCACCAGCCTTGGGTAGGTGTTTACTTTTAGGGTGAGCATCTTTTTCTAACCTTGAATAAATATGAAATCTTCAAGATTGTATCCTCTTGTGGTGAAGCTATCAAAGTGCACGTGTTTTCCAGGAATCACACAAACTCCACGCCATTTTGTGTTGAAGAGATGAAGGCCCTCCTTTGTGGAGAAGATGATGTCTTGAGATGGATGAATGAGTTGATCTCTGGGGCATGGTTTGTTGTCTAATTCTTATGAATCATTACTGTGAGTTGTGGTACTTTGGATTTCACAAGTCTCTTGGATTTTCTGGTACCAGAGGCTTTTAGGGGTAGGGTTAGGTTAGGGTTAAGAGATGGTGGTGGTGGAGGAATGGAGTTGATAGGTTGTTCATCTAGGATAATTTTTGTAGGCTGTTTTGAAGATGACATTTTTTAAAGAAAAACGAAGGAAGACTTAAAGAGATGATGTAGTGGATGTGACGAAGAATGAATTGCATTGTTTTGTTCTTAGTTTTGAGGAATCATTTTTTATATGAGGAGTGAAAAAGGTTTCATAGGATTTTTTATTTTTTAAGGATTATTAACCTAGACTTGCTTTATAAAAAAATCCAGATTGAGAACTCATTATGTTTTGAAATGTTTAAGTGGATTTAACAAATTTTGTAATGTCTTGAGTTAAATCCTCAACTTGATTCTCTAATTTCTTTATTTCTAATGCATTTGGTGATGCTACCTTTCCATTTAGAATTTTTTGTTTACAAGAGAGGGTGAATGTGCATTGTGTAAGTGTTTGATAGTGCCTAGTTGTTTGTTAGTTAATTTTTCAAGTTCTTATTTTTCTTTAGTTAAGTTTAAGATTTGTTCTCTTTGAAAAAAACATTTTTGAGTTAATAATTTTGAATCCTCTAGAAGGTTGTCAAACATAGTACTCATGTCTTGACAAGTAAAACATGATTCGATAGATGTCACCTCAGAGTTAGTCATGAAGCATAGATTTGCTTCCTCTTCTTCGATTTCAGAGTTGGAGTTTTATGAGTCATCCTGTGATGCCATCATGGATTTTTTCTTGAATGGAGGTCTTTTGATATTCCTTTTTAGTTGAGTACATTCTATTTTGAAATGTCCAATTTTGTTGCATCTGTAGCACGTGATCTTGCTCTTGTCTACTTAAGCTTTTTGAGGATCTCTTCTATTTTGAAATGGCCTTCTGTTCATACTTTGTAAAAATACCATTTGTTGTATTCTTCTAGATATGAGAGCTAAGTCATCCTCATCTTCAGACAAAGATTCAGTCAACTCTTCATTTTTTCGTTCAACTAAGGCGTTACCTTCATTTTGAGTTCCTGAGTTTTGAGAGGCTTTAAGAGCAATTGTTTTTATTTTCTTTTGAGGTTTGTCTTCTAGGATGAGGCTTTCATCAACACGATGTGATCCAATGAGTTCTTCTACTTGAATGACTTTGAAGTCCTTAGCTTGAGTAATGGCTGTTACCATTGGTGACCAGACTTTTGGTAGACTTCTCAAAATTTTCCTTATCCTCTCATGGGTAGTGTAAGTTTTTCCAAGTGATCTTAATTCATTTATGATGATGGTGAATCTGGAAAACATTTCATCAATAGTTTCATCTTCCTTTATTTCAAAAGTTTCAAATTTCCATACCCCCATATCAATTTTTCTTCTTTTACGTGGCTTGTTCCTACGTGGAGAATTTTGAGCTTATCCCATATTTCTTTGGCTGTGGTGAACTCTTCTATTCTATCATACTCTTCCCTACTTAATGCACATGATAGGACAAAAATTGAGCTTTTGAATTTAGGAGTTCCTGGTTGGTTTCTTCAAAGGTCCAACTTGCTTGAGGTTTTTTTTGTGGCTGGAGAAGCTTTCGTTAGAGTGGTTTTTGGAGTGTATTTTTACTAGGTTGATATCAAAGATCCTAAAATCTCCAGGACAACCAGAAACCATATTCACAACACCTCCACCTCCATGTTTGGGTAGTAGATTAGCTTTCACATTTGGACTCACGTATTTAAAAGATAAAAGACCAAATCTTACCATCTTCTGCACTTTAGGCTTCAACGGATAGGAGTTCTCAATGTTGTTCCCGCGGGCTCCTTGATTAAAATCACAAGTCTGATTAGCTTTATAATACCATGGCAAAGATGGAGGTATAATAGGAGGATACCTAGTCTGCACCAGGTTCTTCTGAATCAATTCTGAAAACAATACAGTATAACTCATCAGAATATGATCAAAAGCTTCCCTCTTATGACCTTGCCCTTTATTACCTTGAGGAGGTGCTCTCTCATAAGCAACAGCGGCTGGAGCTACATTGACAACCAGAGTTACTGATGCAACCTATTGTTAATGCTGATGACATCTTCTCGCATGTCTGCTCCATCTCTCTTGAATAACACCATTTGTATCTCCTTCTTTATTTCTAGAGAAACCATATGATGGCTTCTTGGTTGCACCTGAAACTTCATCTTTTGACAATCATCCTTCTTACATGGCTTCCTTCAAGCGGACACCCATACTTATCATCTCAGTGAAATCACCTGGTGCACTTTCCACCATTCTTTCATAGTAAAACGCGCCAAGGGTTTTTAGGAAGACCTTAGTCATTTCTTATTCTCTCATCAGAGGCATCACTTGGGCTGAAACCTTACGCCAACATTGTGCATACTCCTTAAACGGTTCCTTATCTTTCTGAGCCATTACTCTTAGCTGGTCACAGTCAGGTTCCATAAAGATGTTGTACTTATACTTCTTCACAAAAGCTTCACCCAAGTCATTGAATGTATGGATGTTGCTACTCTCTAAATCCCATGTGCCATTTCAAGGCAGCACCAGTCAAACTATCTTGGAAAAAATGAATAAGTAGGCATTGGTCATCAGTATGAGTGGACATCCTCCTGATATACATTACCAAATGATCATGGGGGAAAGAGTTTACCTTGTACTTCTCAAATTCTAGCACCTTAAATTTTGCAGGCACTTTCGCATTAGGAACTAAGCAGAGATCGTTGACATTCTGTCAAAACAACTTTTTCCATCTGAGGGCCTTCATTTCTTTTTTCATTTCATTGAACTGACCTTGAAAGTCATCCATTCAGTCATATAAGCCAAAACTTTAACTTGGTGGAGGAGCAGCATGATAAACCTCATCAATAATAACAGGGACAACATTCATCACAGGAGGTGCAAAAACAGTAGCAAGTTGAACCAGTGGAGCAACTTGAGCAGTAGGGTTGTAACCTTCTAGCATGTAACCTTATGGATTTCCCCATGGGTAACCATGAAGCATATGGTATTGATCAGCAATAGCAACTGGAGTAACAAAGTCGGGAACTGACAGAACCTTAGAAATAATGATCGTCTATTATGATTGAGTAGCATGAGGAGAAGGAGGTGATGGCTGATATGAGCAGCCACCAACGACTCTACCAAAGAAGACAGATTAGCCATTTCACTCCTTAGAGAAATCACTACCTCGCACAACTCATAATTCTCTTATTCAAGGTTTTCCATCTTCTTCTTAGAATTGGCTCGAGTGTTATACTGATGAGACATCTTGTTGACTAGAGATCAAATGATTTGAGTGAGACTTCTGGGATACTTATGAAATGAAAAATTAAATGCAAAATGATGCATGATATGCAATACCAATGCTTTACCAGGGATTACAACACCCATATCAACAGTTACAAACTCATCAGTAGATACCACCTCATTATCAGAAACTAGCTCATCAGAAGAGAAGAACTCATCATAAGTCTCAGACTCAATATCATAGTCTTCAATCATATTAACTCCATTCTCATATTTAGCTCTTGGTCTGATGACATGGATAAGACCTTCATCCATAATCTCTTGGAGACCACTTCTCACTTTGTCACATCCACAAATATCTTCACTGCAAACGTTGCAAGCTGGATGGTCATGTGTATAATAGCAAAACTCATAGAGACCAGCATGCATATGTACGAGATTTTCTCTTATCAAGTTAGCATAAAACATTTTGAACTCTCCGGGATATCCAGAAACCATGTTCACAAAATTCCCTCCTCCATGCTTGGGTAGCATATTGGCTTGCACATTAGGACCTATATATTTAAAAGATTGGATGCCAGATCTCACCAACTTTTGCACTTCAGCTTTCAATGGATATCAATTTTCAATATTGTGCCCAGGGGCTCCTTGATCAAAAGAACAAGTCAGACTAGCTTTATAATACCATAGCAACATTGGAGGTACGACATGAGGAAGACTATTTTGTACCAGGTTCTTCTGGTTTAATGCTAGAAATAATTATGTATAACTCATTGGAATAGGGTCAAAAGCTTCTCTTTTCTGACCTTACCCTTGATTACCTTGTTGAGGTGCTCTCTGATAATCGACAATGATCAGAGCTACATTGACAACTGGGGTCACCAAGGCAACATGTTGTTGATGCTGATGACGCCTTCTCAGAGGCATACTTCTTCTCTCTTGAGTAATAGCATTTGTATCTCCTTCCTTTTTTATAGAGAAACCATATGCTGGATTTTTAGCACCACCAAAACTTTCATCTTTCTACAATCGTCCTTCTCTAAGAGCTTCTTCCAAATGGACACCCATACTTACCATCTCAGTGAAGTCACTCAGTGTACTTACCACTATCCTGTCATAGTAAAATGAACCAAGGGTTTTTAGGAAAAACATTAGTCATCTATTACTCTCCCATCAGGGGTACTACTTGGGTAACAACCTCGTGCCAGCATCGCACATACTCCTTGAATGATTCCTTTTCTTTCTGAGCCATCACTCTCAGTCGATCACGGTCAGGTTCCATAAACATGTTATACTTATAATGCTTTACAAAAGCTTCACCCAAATCATTGAAGGTATGGATGTTACTACTATCCAATCCCATGTACCATTTCAAGGCAGCACCAATTAAACTATCTTGGAAAAAGTGGATAAGCAAGCGTCGGTCGTCAGTATGAGTGGACATTCTCCTGATATACATTACCAGATATTACAGGGACAAGAGTTGCCCTTGTACTTCTCAAACTCTGGAACTTTGAACTTTACAGGCACATTTACATTAGGAACCAAGCAGAGATCACTGACATTATGTTCGAATAATTCCTTCCCTCTAAGGGCCTTTATCTCTTTCTTCATTTTGTTGAATTGATCCTGAAAGCCATCCATTCTGTCATAAAAGCCCAAGCTTTCACTTGGTGGAGGAGTAGCATGATAGATTCCGTCATTAACAACGGGAACAGTATGCACCACAAGAGGGGCAGTAGAAACCACAGCAGGTTGGAAAAGCTAAGTAACTTGAGCAGTAGGGTTGTATCCTTCTGGCATGTAACCTTCAGGCATCCCCCACGGGTAGCCACGAGGCGTATGGTATTGAGTAACAATAGTAGCAATAGAAGTAACAAAGATGGGTACTGATAGAACTTCATAAATGACGCTCGTCTGTTGTGGTTAAGTCACACGAGGGGAAGGAGGCGGTGGCTGATTCTGAGAAAACACCAACGACTCTACCAAAGCATTCAGATTAGCCATTCCATTCCTTAAAGCAGTCACTTCCTCGCGCAACTCACGATTCTCTTGTTCGAGGTTCTCTATCTTCTTCTTAGTGTTAGCTCGAGTGTTGTACTGATGAGACAACTTGCTGACTGAAGATTAAAGGACTTGAGTAAGACTCCTGAGAAACTTTATGAAATGAAAAATTAAATGTAAAATGATGCATGACATGCAATACAAAAAAATTTCCCATGTTTCCAAGAACTTATACGTTTTGATTCCTATTGTCAAACTATGGTGTCTTTCTTGATAATGTTCATTTTTTCAACGGCTAACCAATTGGAATCAAAGAGGCGATGCTTGGAAACGAAGGAACATGTATGCTAAAATGAGATTAACATGTTATGTATGCAAGAATGTGGGATCAAAGCTCCATCAAGCCTAGATATCAGCTTAACTGTTGAATAATGAATGCCACGGGACAAAAAGTCTGGAACATACACCAAAGAACCAAATAGTCACCAAAAGTACCTGTAAGATCATCCCCTCCCCACTTACGGGTGAAGTATAGGTCCGGGTAAGGTCGAAGGTAACTCAGAGTCGTGAGTTCATGTGAAAGTACTACCATTATAACACCTACGTGATAATGATAGTACCCCATTTAAACCTCGTCTGAGTGTGGCATACATGAACGCACTAGTAGGGTCTGCACCCAGTAGCCGTCATGAATCCACTTTATTCCTATGTGTTCATAAGTGAACTCTCTGGCCTGGGTACTGGGCCTATTACCTCAAAGTAACACCCACTCAACCTAAAAAACCAGAAAATCCAGCACAACACATCATATATACAGACTAGGGAAAGAAATAAAAAACAACAAGTATAGCAAATATATGAACACTCAAAGAAAAAGAACAAACAAAGCTATTATTTTCCCACTTAGGAAAGAGTCCCTAGTGAAGTTTCCAATTTTTTTCTGTAGTGGTAAAATTTTTGAGAGAAAGCCATTGATTGACTTAACTCGTAATAGTGAAAATCACCACCACACTTTATTGTTTCCAAAGAGGAAATAGGAAAAGAGCGAATAAAACCTAAGATAAATAGAGATCTAGATACGGGGCCAGTTATGCAAAGGGAAGGTATTACCACCCTAAATATCTGTTGTACTCAACGGAATTCACTATGTTTGTTCTAATCAAAGGGTGTGTTATCTAAATCATAAACTTGCTAAAAGGAATGCATGAATGCATAATATATATAAACAAAGAGAAGGTTTTTTTTTATTATTGTGCCTGCCGCGGTTGTGAACCTTTGTGCCTATGTACCCTCTTCATGCAATGAGATATCAGAGCACTCGTAGTTCACCTAAAAAGGTGTTTTCGTTTGTTGTGTGTTTTTTATGAACAATGTTGGCAAATCGTGTCCTTTTTTTTGAAAGTTTTCAAAAGAAAAAGCCCCAAAGAGAAAATCAAGTTTCATTGGTTTGTATTTTTATCTTTAAAAAGGATTTGATGATTTGAACCACATTAAAGACTATGACATGAGAGACTTTGGATGGTCGAATCAAACGCCTCGTATCCAGAGTGCTCCACACGTGCTTAAGTCTTATGGCACATGGTTCACCTATTTATTGTTAAGTATTTTGAGGTTTGATAAATAAAAGAAGTTTTAGTTTTAAAGATGAAAAAAATAAAGAAAAATACTAAAGGGAATCTAGAAACAAACCTAAAGTTGTCTTGCAATGCTAACCCTAAAGTTATGATAAAAGGGAAACATCTACCTAAGTTACCATGCACAAGATGGACCTATGATTAAGATTTTTCAAATTAAAGAAGATGGGAAAGAGATGAAGAGACTATCCTAAAGCGTAGATTAAAATCTAAGGTGAGGGAAAGTCTAACCAATAAGAAGCCAACACTTGACATAAATAAGTCAATATAAAATTCACATGGTTTAAAGCCACAAGTACCAAATAGACCAAAAGCATACAAATTATCATGTGAAAATAAATTACAAGTAAGGAAATATCAAAGACACCAAAAGATTTTAAAACCCAAAGCAAGGTCTTAAATATTGAGCCATGATCCATATAGATCACTTAAGGCCAACGAAACAACACCTGTACACAAAAGCTGTCCCAATACACAAGCAAAATAACAATAAAGAAACACGAGGTCCAAAGGTTACAAGGTCTCGAAGTATCAAGGCTTCTAATCCTAAGTCCAAGAAGATCCACTACTCAAATAAGCTAAAGATAGTAACCAATAGTCCACAAAGAGTCTTAAGTCTTTTAATGTTCAAATTGGTTATTAAGTGTCTTAAGAAGAAAAAAGAAAGCTCAAGTGAGCAAAGATAAAAAAATGACATACAAATAAATGCTCAAGTGAGAAAAAATAAAATGACATAAAGATAAATGCTCAAGTGAGCAAAAGGCAAATAGAATGAAATATAAATGCTAAAGGTAAAAGTGCATAAAAATAAAGGCATAAAGATAAAGGTATAAAGTAAAGTTAATTATTAATGGTTAGAAGTTGGAAGTTAATGGTCAAAAATTTGATCAATGATGATTGAATGATAATATTAGACCAAGGATAATGAAAACTCATTAAAGGATTGATAAAATCAAAGCTTCCTAACAACAAGTTTCATAGGTATTGGACAAAAGATGACCAATCAACCACGCTTGGGCTTACAAACATAAAGTTTGGACCATAAATAATTATTTTCCGAATTGGGACAAATTTAATGCTATGTTAAGCCATCGTAAATGAACTTATATAGAAGTCACACCTATTTGGAGACCGGTTTATAGCAATGTATGTATTATACATGTTTGAGACATGGTAGAAACCAAGCTCCTAAAATATGTAGCACAAGTAAAAATAAGAATAAATAAAAAAATGGTGAAGAAGAGATGAATTCTATAATAGATAATCAATGATGATTGAAGATTGAACTTAGGTTAAAGTTTATGAAGACTTATTAGAGGATTGATAAAATCAAAGCCTTCTAAAAATAAGCTTCAAAGATTTTGAACCATGGTTCAATAATCAATCATGCTTGGTTAATTTCAAGCCTAAAGCTTGGACCATAAATGATCACTTGAAATAGAAGAAGAAAGAGATGAAATGAAGAGGGAGGTAATGAGAAGTTAATTTGGATCACATCCTCAAAATTATTTCAACTTCAAATTCAATCACTCATAATTGATGGATTAAAGCACTAAAGATATCACTAGTTCAAAGCACTTGGAATGAATTAAACAATTCACTTTAAGATAGATTTGAATTAATGAATATTTATCCAACTTCCTCTACATCCTAAGTCCATTGAATTTGAAGAGAAATTGCATATTAAATTTTTTAATCTAAAGCAACAAACAAAAGAAAGGAGTTGGAAAAAGAAAAGGAACCAAAATAGTCCTAAAATAAAGCAAAAAATGTGCATTCTGCCTTCAGGAAATCAATTTCCATATTTGCGGTAATCAATTTCCTATGCCGATTTTTCAAAAATATGGCGCAAAAACAGTTAAGGAAATCGATTACCCTATATATGGAAATCAATTTCCATTACTGAAAAACCAAAAAACAACTTTTTAAAAGAGAAAATTTTTTATCAAACTTTTTATCAAACACCTTGTGATCATAAATTTAATTGAGCACGAAAATTCCATCAAATTATGAGAAAATAGCTCCATCGGAATAAAAAAAAAGCTCAAAGAATTAAATCACAAAGATCAACAAGAGATCACATTATGGAAGATGAAGATCAAGCTCAACAATGGTGGATCCAAAAATTTACCTATTCAAATCTAAATTATACTTCAAATAAACTCCACAAATCAATCTCCCAAACTTTGATGTAGAGAATTAATGAAGAAAAAGTATTTGGATGGAAGTTTAGCTCAAAGATTAGTAAGCTTCAATGAAAAGCTTACTAACTTTAATAGAAATTGAGCTTTGAGTGATTTTGGTAGATGAAGAGAGTTGAGAGAATTTTTTTAGCAAGGTGATTTTGGCTATCAAAAGCTTCAGAGTTGAATGAAATGAGGTCTCTATTTATAGAGTTTAGGCTTGACATTAGTGGTGGTTTGGAGTTTGGTTTAGGAATCAAAATTAGACTTGGTAATTGATTTTGGAGTCAAAATTGAATCAAGTGGTGCACATGTGATCAAATGAGGGTGTGTGTGATGGAATTTAATGATGATGAGGTGGGGAATTATTATTATTTTTGGAAATCAAGAATATTCTCTAAAAAGAAAGAAATTGGAACCAAATTATGAAAACTTGAAAATTGCTTTTTTTTCAAAATTCGTCTCAGGAAATCTATTTCCACATATGGGGTAATCGATTTCCACTGTAAAAAACAGAGATCCTGGCGCAAAAATAGTTGAGGAAATCGATTTCCACTAAAGAAAAATTCCATAAAACATTGTTTGTTGGATGTTTTGGCTTGATACCTACAAAACACAAATATACAAAAATAAAGCACACATATTTTTGGTATTTTGCTTAGAGGTCGGTAAAAATGTAAAACACATATATACAAGATAAAAAATTAGAGTGCTTGGCGATCCCTTAAGAGCAAACTTAAAGTTAGGGAAGAGAGAAAAAGAAATGGCCAACCTAAATGCGTGATCTTGATGCATTGTGATGCAATGAGATGATAGAGGATCTTGGGAGAAAAAATTGGGGTACAAAAGATGTTTGATATCTTTTTAAGGGTTATGCAAATTTTGACTACAAGTTACGAAATAGAGTATCAAAAGTGGGATTTGGAGAGAATTGGAAGTAATTGGAGGCCACATCTTCATATATTAGGTTTTTACGATGAACTTATTTTGAACATGTTGGGACATATGTTTAGTTTGTTATTGCATGTTTAATCGAATTTATGTTTCTATTTAATTGTCTCTTTTACTAAATGCATATTATTTGAGATAGTCTGTTAATATGATTATACATATATCGAATACTGGCCCTTAGCCTATACACCTAAACTAGGGCAATTATTGTACTTAGGTCGGTTAAATAGGAATAAGAGACCTCTAGTAGTGGCATTATAATTAATGTAATGTATCATCGCCTGATTTCACTTATGTCGGTTGAATAGAGATATGAGATCTCTAGTAAAAATCAGTGATCTATACACCAAATGGATTGGATATAGTTGATTTATTAATTCGTCGTGGAGACATAATGTGGCTTCATTCATGTAATACATTAGACATCAACAGGGGAGAAATAAGGGATTCACTGCAAAATCTAACCACTTTCTCATTATTTTCCGAACAACTTTTATCATTCACAATCAAACTTGAACCCCCCCCCCCCCCCCCCAATTGTTACTTTCTAAACATTACACAATATTTTTGTTGTTAAATAGCAGTCCACGTGGATACGATCTTATTTTATCACTTTGATACTATCAGTACACTTGCTGAGAAGTCATAAATTTATAACCTATGTTTGTGGTTATGCATGAAACACAAATATATGATGTTATCAATTATGATTTCGTGTCCAAAACAACCAGGGAATGACATAAATGTTTATTTAATGCTATTGATTAAATATTTAAGAATTTTGTGGGAGGAAGGCGTTGGTGTTGATGATGCGTATATAGGTGATAACTTTTAGCTGCATGCCAGGTTATTTTCACAATCAATGACATTCCTGCATACGATAATTTATCTAGGTATAACGTCATAGGACATAAAGTGTGTCCAATACGTGAAGATGATACATGCTTCCACCAATTAAACAATGGAAAAAATATTATTTACCTTGGCCATAAAAAATTTCTAAGACCTAATCATCCATACCGTAGATTGCAAAAGGCTTTTAATGGAGAGCATGAGTTTGGTATTTCTCCTAAGCCATTAACCGGGAAGGAAATTTATAAAAGACAACAATAAATTGATGTTGTCTTTGGAAAGAAACGAAAAGGGTCCGGGGATAAAAATATTTGGAAAAAGAGGTCGGTGTTCTTTAATCTCCCATATTGTTCTAGCCTTTATGTAAGAAATTGTCTTGATGTGATGCATGTGGAGAAAAATGAATGTGATGGTTTGATCGAAACACTTCTAAACATTAAGAGAAAGACGAAAGATACTAAGAAATCTCGTGAAGATATGATGGTGATGGGTATACAACAAGAGTTAGCCCCAAAAGTTATAGTAATTATAGAACATATTTTCCCCTAGCATGTCACACTTTGTCTAAAAAAGAAGAAAAAAAGTATTCCTGATAGTGATGAAAATCAAGATTTAAATTTTGATACCCTCTCTTTCGCCACACATGTACGTCCCTCATCAGAAGAAAATGATTATGATGATGATGTGCATTCTATTCCTCATGATCATCAAGAGGGGATATGAGAAAACTAGTGAGTAAATATTTTATATCACTTAGTAATATATATATTTACTCATTTATATTTTTATATTCTTTTTAGTAAATATTAAATGTTGTTATTGATGATTATAATTGGTTTCAAATATGGTTCAAATTATAGGACTTAACGACCAGTGACAAATCAAAGAAGAGAAATTTTAGACGACCTACATGATTTTGCATTTTGATTATTTATTTTGTTAATCATTTGTTTAAGTTTTAATTTTTTTGTAAAATTATAAGGTGCACATGTTCCATTTTGATTTTGTAAATGGTGTAATCAATGAAAATTTTTGGTATAATAATTTTGTTTGACAAATGGGTAAAAGTTACAAAGAATCTATTTTAGAAATGTCCAAAATATGATTATGTAATAATGTTTCTCTTTCAGAAATGGCCTAAATATGGTTCTGTAATGCATGTTCAAACCAATATATAGAAAATAAATAAATAACAATGTTTTCCCTCGGTTATTGTTATAAATTGAGGTAATAATTGTTCTCTATTACCTCGATTTCTCAAAAGATCGAGAGGAAATGTGGGGCGCGCCATCCAGTTCTGAAAATAATAAAAATGCATAAGCTTGAGATAGATTCCATGTGAAGAACACTTTACTCCTCGATTATTCTCAAACCAATGTGTAATGTGACAAGTTTTCATGACGTCTTTTGTTATGCCACCTCTGTAACTAAGGTTAAATCCCCTTCGTGTCTGAGGTTAAATGTGTTTTTTATAGTAGTGAGTCAGCAATATTATTATTTTTAATTAAGTTATCATGATTCAATAGATCATAAAAAGGGGCACATATGAACTTCTTGGATAACAAATGTTCTAGTGTATGGGTGAATATGAGACAAACATACATGTGTGGATTTGATTGATATTTTTTCACTTATGGGATTGAGGATTGAAGGTTTACGATTGAACCATAATACTCAACACTGCTGCAAATTGAGTAGTTAAACATGATAAATCTTGTTCTAACAACCAATTTGTCTTTATGGATAACATTGTTGCTTAACATTAGAACATGACCTCCAAATTGTTTGAGAGAGTCCTGCTTTGTACCCGTGATTTTTCTAGTGATCATCAGATCTCGTTAGTGGATTTAATCTTTCCTAGTATTTGGAGCAGTTGGGTCCATCTAAAGTTATCATTTTCTCTTGAAAACTCCAGCAAGATAGGATTCCTACCAGAGATGATTTACTTTAAAAAGAGATTTTTTCTTGGTTCGGAAGGTATCTCTTGTCTTTTTTGCTTTAGAATCATAGAGTCGTCTATCCATCTTTTTGTGATTTGTGTTGTAGTGGTGTTTGTTTGGTATATGATTCTTAATTGGTTGGGATGGTATGTAGCTTTAGCCGGAGATCCCCTGATTATTTTTCAGATGTTTTCCCCATTGGTGGTCCTTCTAGGCTTATGGGGTGTCTTATGATTTCCCATGTTGTGATCGGGTGGATTTGAAAATTTCGGAATGATATTGTGTTCTCAGGTAAATTAGTGATTGTGAAGGACGTGGAAGACATGAATACTCTTTTGGCATGAAAACGGTACCTTAGTAGGTCCGTGGAGAACTCATGTGATGTTTTCGCTGGTCCTAGACTGGGAAGTTCCAACTCGTTCTTTGTCCGATGCTCTCTTTTTGGCTTTTAGTTTCTTCTTCCTTATCATATTGGTATTTCATTTCTCTTTAGGTAAATTAGTGATTGTGAAGGATGTGGAAGACATGAATACTCTTTTGGCATGAAAACGGTACCTTAGTAGGTCCGTGGAGAACTCATGTGATGTTTTCGCTGGTCCTAGACTGGGAAGTTCCAACTCGTTCTTTGTCCGATGCTCTCTTTTTGGCTTTTAGTTTCTTCTTCCTTATCATATTGGTATTTCATTTCTCTTTATAAGGTTTGACGGTTGTGATGTGTAGTAATATTCATCCTTCTTATTTTTGTTGGAGAAGTCTGGGGAGCAAGGTCCGGATCACCTCTCTTACAAAGCTACTATCTCTCTTATAAAATCAATATTTCTTTCATTTTTAGTCGACGTGGAACTTTAACAATTCACACTTGAAACCCAACCATTTTGATTGTGTTGTTTTAATACTTTGGTCTTAGGATTTCTATTACCTTTATTCTATATTTTTTTTTTTTTGCTTTAAAAAAAAGTATTCTCAACTTCATATAAAAGCACAAGAAATAGCATGGCATCACTCTTAAAGTATATGGCCGCATAAGGTGAAAAGCTCATGTGACTAGCATGACACGCTCCTAGCGATGTCCTTGCCTCTGTCCTTGTCAAATTCCTCAATCTAATACATATTTTAAATGAACCACTATCACATGGACCAACCTGTAGATACAAATAAACAACCTTACAATTATTCCTTGATTCAATTATTTGGAAACGGTTCTGAGCTCATATCCTTCAATAATGCAAGAGCACATGTCCCATCTTGTCTTTCTCTATTATATTTTATTGATGCATATAAATACTTCAATTTATTCAGTTTCATTCAGGTCTCAGTGGGCCACATTCACTATTATTCTATTATTTTCCAACTTTCCACTTATGGATATAAAATGTTGGAAATTTTATCTTAAGCTTCTTCTTTTTCTCTCATATACCAGGTGTTCCTTTTTTCCTTAACATAAAGAAGTGTAGTGTTGTGAGTTTATTGAGTAGTATAGCTTTTTTCAGCTCACATAATGGGGAAACTTGATAAAATGTTGGAAATATTATGTCTTTCTTCAAGTTCAAACTCATGTTTCTGTCTAAATTCTATAGAATTTGACCATGAGTTTGAGAGTAAGCCTTTTATAGCAAGTGACAAAGATGGTCATAAACTAAAATTGAAGGATGTTGTTTCTGGAAAACAAACTTTGAGTTTTCAGTTGAAACCTAAGGTGAAGTTTTTCTTCTCTTTTACCATTGTAGTTTCCTTAGATGCAATGCAACATTAATTACTCTTACCAAGTAAGTGTCTACATTATCAATATTTCAAAATGATCCTTAGAATTATTGTTCACATATATACAGATAGTTTTATTGAGGGTGTCCATGCATTGCCATGGATGCGCAAGAAAAGTTGAGAAACATATATCAAAGCTTGAAGGTGAGAGTAATTGCAATTTCTTGGCATGCATGCATAAGGCTATTTTGTTTGCTTATAAGTACTTATGAACAGGAGTGAAGTCGTACAAGGTAGATCTAAACACTAAAATGGTAGTTGTTATTGGTGACATACTTCCTTTGGAGGTGTTGCAAAGTGTATCCAAGGTTAAAAATGCACAGTTTTGGAATTCTACTTGCAGCTAGCAGATCGACCAAGGCAAAAGTTGATAGACAGATTGACATTTTGTTATTTTATGAAGAGTATGTATAATATTATTTATTAATATTTTGTGTCATACGCCCATGAAAATTGATTCAGCTAGTAAGAAAATGGAATTTTTTTCAAATGCCAACACCCCTCAAATTTATTTTAGTAATGTAATGGTTTGAAATTTTTTTCTTCAAAATGTCACATTTATGAGGCTCTGCCATCTCAAATGGCCTCTTATTTGAGATAGGCCATTTGAGATGGCGGAAGTCTATTAACAAAAAAAAAAGTGAATCTCTTATATTATTTGACGCTATTTAACGTGATGGAAGACCTCTGAAATATGATATTTTAGAAAAAAAATTTCAAACCATTTCTCGAATAAAATTTGAGGGGTGTGATATACAAAATTGTAATTAAATTTAGCTTCTCTTATCAATGTGATGATTTTTTTGTTATAACTAAGAATCAGACTTCAGACAAAACTTTGTATATTGTTCTTCTTAAAATAAAATACACTTTTGGTCTTTATATAGACCCAATGGCTTTTACAATTCTAAAAAACATAACTGCTACTAATAAACTATCATAACTTACTAAACTTTTGTCCTTCCTACTACCATATTTAATATGAAACTTATTACTAATGAAATTTAATGTTTATTCAACAAAACTCCTCTGTAAACTTAAATGTTTCTTCCATCCAGCATTCCTATCATCTTCTTGCCTCTGTCGAAGATCTCTTTTGATAATGGTTTTGTAAAAATATCTGCTGCTTGGTTTCTGCTTGCTACATGCCTCAATTCGACACTTCCCTACTTCACATGTTCACGAATGAAGTGAAATCGAACATCAATGTGTTTGCTTCGTTCATGATTCACTGGATTCTTTGCCAATTCGATAGCTGATTTATTGTCCACTTGTATTATTGTTGGATCTTCCTGTTTTAACTTCATCTTGCTTATCAACCTTCTGAGCCATACTGCATGACAGACGCACCAGGATATTGCTGCCACATATTCAGCTTCACACGCCAAAAGTGTTACTATAGGTTGCTTCTTCGACAGCCAAGTGAATGTTGTGTTTCCCATGAAAAACACATATCCAGATGTGCTCTTTCGATCGTCTATGTCTCGGCACCAGTCACTGTCAGAATAACCAACTAACTTGTAGTCTTTTGCTTTTGAATAAAACATTCCTAGTGATATTGTTCCTTGGATGTATCTTAGAATTCGTTTCAGTGCCTTCCAATGTGTGTGTACTGGCTCCTCCATGAATCGACTTACTATGCCAACACTTAGTGAAATGTCTGGCCTTGTGCATGTGAGATATCGAAGGCTACCTACCAAGCTTCGATATTTACTTCCTTCAACCCGTTCTCCTCCATCAAACTTTGACAGTTTTGTACCTGGTTCCATTGGCGTCGAAGTTGGATTGCAATTCTTCATTTTATATTTTTCTAGGATTTATTTTGCATATTTTTCTTGCGAGATAAAAATTCCAGCTTCTTCTTGTCGAACCTCCAGACCAAGAAAGAATCTCATCAGACCTAAGTCTGTCATTTCGAATTCGCTTGTCATGGTGGTATTGAAATCTTCGATCATCTGAACATCACTGCCTAGAAAGATAAGTTCATCGACATAGAGAGCAACAAGTAATAAATTACTTCCATTTTTCTTCACATAGAGGGCGGGTTCATAAGGATATTTCTCGAACCCATTCTCTTTGAAATATGTGTCAATACGTGTGTTCCATGCCCTAGGTGCTTGCTTCAGCCCATACAGCGATTTCTTTAGTCTCAACACCTTCTTCTCTTCTCCAATTCTCATATATCCAAGTGGTTGTTCGACATAGATTTCTTCTTCGAGCACACCATTCAAAAATTCTTTCTTGACATCCATTTGAAATATTGGCCATTTGAATTGGGCAGCTTGAGAAATGAGTAATCAAATTGTCTCCATTCTTGCAACAGGCGCAAACACTTCGTCATAGTCAATTTCTGCTTTCTGTTTGTATCCCTTCGCAACCAGTCGTGCTTTGAATCTTTCGATTTCTCCTTGAGCATTCATCTTTTTCTTGAATACCCACTTTATACCAATGGGTTGATTACCTTTTGGCAATTCGACTAGCTCCCAAGTATTGTTGCGTTCGATTGCTCTAATCTCTTCGTCCATGGCACTTTTCCACTTCTTGTCTAGTAACGCTTTTTCGACTCTAATGTTTTCAGCATCTGCCAGAAGACACACAAGATGCACCTCACTTGTTGAATCATACAAATCTTGTAAACTTCTCGTTTTTGGTTGTAGAGGCTCATCTTCATCTTCAGTTTCTTCATGTTCTGTTGGAATACTTGCTGGTACAGCTACAATTGTTTCTTTGACTGCGTCAATAACCTCTGTCGAATTGTTCCAATCCCACTTGCTTGCTTCGTTCATTCGAACGTCTCTACTCACGATTACTTTCTTGCTTATGGGATTGAAGAGCTTGTACCCTTTCGTCTTCTCATCATATCCAATGAATATGTACTTCTGACTTTTGTCTTCAAGCTTTGTTCTTCGTTGATCTGGTACATGTGCATAAGCTATACTACCAAATACCTTGAGATGAGAAATTGTTGGCTTCTGTCCACTCCATGCTTCTTGTGGTGTTTTGTCTTCTAACTTTGAATGTGGACATCTATTCTGAATATAAACAGCACATTGTACTGCTTCTGCCCAAAATTCTTTTGACATGTTCTTGCTTTTGAGCATTGATCGAATCATGTCAGAAATAGTTCGATTCTTCCTTTCAGCCACACCATTTTGCTGAGGTGAATATGGTGCAGTTAGGAATCTCCTTATGCCTTGTTCTTCACAGTACTTCACAAAAGCCATTGAAGTATACTCTCCTCCTCTGTTAGATCGAATTGCTTTGATGTGTCTGTCTGTTGCCTTCTCCACCATTACTTTGAACTTTTTGAACACTTCTAATGCTTCAGATTTTTCTTTCAAGAAGTAAACCCAGGTTTTTCTTGAGAAGTCATCAATAAAAGAAATGAAGTACCTTTTTCCACTGAAGGATTCTGGAGTGATTGGCCCACATATGTCAGTATGTATCAATTCGAGAATATGTTTAGCTTGATACTCTGCCTTCCTTTGAAATGAGGTTCTTGTTTGTTTGCTGAGCACACATTCTTCACAAAATTTTCCTTCGAAATCCATGTCTGGTAATCCATGCACCATGTTCCTTTTCGCCAACCTTCTCAAACCAGCATGATGTAGATGACCAAAGCGCATATGCCATAGTGACGCTTTGTCTTGCACTTCGATTTGCAGACATTTCTCTCGAATGTTTCTCAGGTTTAGTTTGTACATTCGATTTCTTTCCATTTCGACACTGGCAATCAGATGTCCTGCTTTGTCCTTCAAATGCAGTGTTCGATCTTTCATAAGTATCGAAGCACCCTTTTCTGTAAGTTGTCCCAGACTTAATATGTTGGTCTTGAGATCTGGTACATAGTAAACGTCTTCGATTGATCCAATCAAGCCATCCTTCTGCAAGTAACTGATTGTGCCCTTTCCTTCGATATTCACTTTCGATGCATCTCTAAAGGACACATTACCATCTGTGATCGGTGGATCTGGAACTGACTGTTTTAACGCTGGTTCGCGAAATGTCGCGGAAGCAAGAGTCGCCACCGTCTTTTATTTTCTCCAAATGGAAAGGACAAAAGCACAGAAAAATTCCTTTAAAGAGATTGTTCTCGGTTCGGGAGGTAGGTTATAGAAAGGGAAGGTGTTAGCACCCTTTCTATCCATGGTTATCCATGGGCTCTTAGATACTTGCTCAATGTGTTTTCAAAATTGTTTGTTTGCTTTTCAATTGTGGGTTTAAAAAAGTTTCTTTGAAAAATTTCAGTTCGACTCGTACGTCAGAGTGTTTGAAAAATTTGCTTTGAAAGCTTTTGAAAATGTGTTGGTGAAAAGTATTATTTGTTTTGTTTTTGAAGAGAGCAAGTACCTACGAGAACCTACCTACCCTAAGGAATTTGTCTGTGTAAATGTCCTTTAAAGTAGTGCCATCCCACCATTGAGAGGTAGGTAGCACCACCGTAGGAGGTGTTCGGGTCAATTCGAGTTTTAGGGACGTGGTGGTCACCAGAGCAATGGGAAGACACCTTAGAAGCTACCCTCATGCCAGGTTCCCGGATCATGAGGACTTACTAAGACGTTTTCTACTCGACGACCACCTTTCGAAAGGCAACAGTGAGGCGTACCCTAAGGGTGGTGTGTGCGAATTGTGTGTCATTTTTAGTTCATTATTTGTCTTGTCATGCATTGGTGATCTAACGATTCAATTTTATTTTTCGGGCATTCATTCTTTCATGCATATTTATTAACAGTTATATTTGCGAGAAAATAAATCTAACTATTACAACTGGCGCGGGTCCACATCGCCAAAAAAACCGAACCCGATTTGACTGAAAGTAAATAAAGCGAATAAATAAAAGTCCGAGAGTTTTTAAATTACATGGCTTTGGGGCATATACAGAGGTATTTAAACAATGTAAAATAAATGCGCGAAATAAAGATTAAACAAAATTAGGGCGTTGGACCCTTTTACAAACAATTAAAATTAATCAAGGAAATTAAAAAATTAAATGAAAAATAATGTTTTTGTGTTTTTTAGGTTTAAAAAAAAAGGAAAAAATTAATTGAAATTAAAATCCTAGTTCTAATGTTTTTTTTTTAAGTTTATTATGAAAAAGATTTAATCTCTAACCTAATTAAATTCTAAACTAATTATGTACAATTTTTGATTTATAGAAAATAAATAATAAATAATAATATTGTGAGAAAAAGGAAAAAAATTAAAAAAGATATAAAAATTAATAATTAACCTAATTCTACATTTTTTTGGATTTTTATTATGAAAAAAAGAATTAAAATTAAAACTAAGACCTAATTAAACTAAATGAGTTATATTTTAATTTATTAAAAAAAAAGAATCAAAATTAATTATATTTTTTTTGTCCTTTCTGTATTTTCAATGTTTTTATATTTTTTGATTAAAAATTAAATAAAACAAGTAATTAAAATAATACAACAATTGAAATAAATGATTAAAAGATAAAAAAGAAAAAAAATCAAATGGGCAAACCAGGGGGGGTAGACCCCAGAATTGGAGGTGTAGGTTTGAAAGCCTGGCCCAATTATTGGTGAGGACTTGTTGACTTTTTGATCCAGTGAGATGCCTTTGACTGAAGCGCAGCATGCTTCCCAATCCTGGCCCTTGATGTGAGTGCTCTAGGACACGTGGATGGTGCATTTTGATGGAGCATGGTGAGTCCTCAATGTTATGCTGCATGGGAATTAGAAATGAAAAATAATATTGGAAATGTGTGAGACCTGGGGTTTGAACCCAGGTCATTGTAGTCAATAGCGTGTGTCCTAGCCAGCTGAGCCATTTGAATTCAATTAACATATAATAGTTAATAAATAATAAAAGGAATAATCAATGCATAGTGGCTAACACGCGCGCGAATTCAAACTGTCCAGTCTCCGTGTGACACGCCATCATCTCTTTCATTCTTTCTGAAACATGAGGACAAAGGCAACGTTTTTTTGATCGTGGTTTTAGAGGGCCTAATGGAAAATAGCGACTAGCCCCTCGTCGCTCATAAATTGAGCGCGAGGGTGCCATCTTCTTCGTCTGGATGAGCTGAGCATGATGATGGTACTGGCATGGTTCAATTTTTCCCCTAGTGAGAATCCCCAATTTGAAGCAACCTGTAACCCTAAAAAATGCACATGGTAGATTCTTGTATACAGCAAAATAATGTAATTAAACGTTGTGGTTAGCTTAGAAATAGCAATATGAACATGAATCAACAAAGAAAAATGCCAAAGGATGATGGAATCATGCTGTACGATTTCAAAAGTTTCAAGGTTCAGTTTTGATTCTAACTACCAATTCTTGAGGTTTTAGTGGATGTTAATGATTGGCACGCCTTCAGAATGATCTCAGAATGCTAATGGTATAAAAATTTTGGCTTGAAAAGATCCCTAGCTATGAAATCAGTTTTGCCTTTTATGTCCAAATTTTCAAATTGTCAAATGGCCTTTGAACGAGTTTTGTGCTATGTTCTTGGTAGGGTTTGACTCAATGATCCTTATGGAATTGAATAGGCATGCTAACTCTCCTTAATCCATGCTTGAGAAAGAATTGGCATTAGGGTTTGTCCATTAACCATTTTTTCCTAATTTCTAGCCAAAACCTAGACTTAGTATGAAAATGAACCTTGGCCTGATTTTTGAGTTGATTCATGATGTATAGAACTTGTCCAAATTCATTTGACACCATTACATTGATTTTTAAATTTTATTTGAATTTTCAATGAATTAAAATGAATTAAATCATCAAAAATTAAATAAAATAAAAAAGTCAACATTTGGTCTTGAAATCAACCATGGGCCACGTGTGTGGCATGACAAGGATGGACAAAGTGAGAAAAATGGGGCCCTTTTGTCAAAATTGGACTTTCAAGGATAGTTGACTTTTGCCATTTCACAAAAATTTCCCAACTTCTACAAGGCATAACTTGCTCAATTTTTAAGCTTTTCACATGTTCTTGGACATTTTGGAAAGGTATTTGAGTCCTTTAACCAATGTCTTTGGTCCCATGTCATTTTGATTTACCAATCTCAAGTTATGGTCTTTGACTTAAAGTCCTTTTTTGTTGACTTTTGAAAATGACCTGTAATGTTGAAATTGATAACTTTTTGTGAGAGCATTTCTTGGACTTGGAATATGAAGATGAGTTGTAGGAAATGTCTTTCTCTTCAAAATGAGCTTTGGATGGAATTTTTCTGATAATCCATGTGAAAGTTATGCCCTGGTCAATTTCAGTTGACTTTTTCAGCTGTCCAAATATAGCAACTTTTGCATCTTTGATGATTTCTGAGCCAAATTTTGAGAATCATGATCAAGCATTGATCAAATGATGTTTGTGGCTTCAAAATGATATATTGACCAAAAATTTGAACTTTTGACTGCCAAATGACCATTTTGCCCCTACAGTTGACTGTAGTGCAATTTAGGGTTTTGACTGTGCAACTTTGAGCTGAATGCCTTGAAACTTGATATGAGGATGCTTGACCATGTTTGTAAGCATATGAGACTTGATTGAGCCTTTGAAAACCTCCTTTTCTTGATCAAACTCAAAACCCTAATTTTGACTGTATGGGAGACTGTTGCACTGCACAACCCTTGGGGAACTTTTCTAGCTTGGCTTGACAATTTCTTGAAGAATATGGGAGGGCAAATTTTGGGGTATAACAGTTGCCCCTGTTCAATCTTCTTAGACCTGAGGATGTAGATTGGCTGACATGCCTTTCGTAATCCGAGGGTAAAAGATGATTGGACACTAGAGTGCCCGGAAATTTGCGCTCACATGTTGGCAATGATGGGGATGGGCTTATAGATGCCATCTGGATGTTTGATTGCGTAGGAGATTCCTTAGCGAGAACCTGCATACCTGCAAAATAGAAAATGAGTACCTGACACGTTGCAGGGATGATTACTTCCTTAGCATGAATGGTAAGGGAGCCTTGAGCGACTTTAACTTCAACAACGCTCGTTGAGAAAAATCTGGGGCGTCTTCTGCTGGGATAAGAATCAGGGAGATCTTAAGGTCGATCTGACTGAACCAGAGAGGCCTTTGACAGAATCAGGAAAATCTTGGGACGATTTAACTGAACCGGTCTAGGTCTTGAAATGTCTTCCACTGGATAAGCAATCAGGAAAATCTTGGGACGATTTAACTGAACCAGAGGAGGCCTTTGACTGAATCAGTCTAGGTCTTGAAATGTCTTCAAAGGGATAAGCAATCAGGAAAATCTTGGGACGATTTAACTGAACCAGAGAAGGCCTTTGACTGGATAAGTCTAGGTCTTGAAATGTCTTCCACTGGATAAGCAATCAGGAAAATCTTGGGACGATTTAACTGAACCAGAGGAGGCCTTTGACTGAACCAGTCTAGGTCTTGAAATGTCTTCAAAGGGATAAGCAATCAGGAAAATCTTGGGACGATTTAACTGAACCAGAGAAGGCCTTTGACTGGATAAGTCTAGGTCTTGAAATGTCTTCCACTGGATAAGCAATCAGGAAAATCTTGGGACGATTTAACTGAACCAGAGGAGGCCTTTGACTGAACCAGTCTAGGTCTTGAAATGTCTTCAAAGGGATAAGCAATCAGGAAAATCTTGGGACGATTTAACTGAACCAGAGAAGGCCTTTGACTGAACCAGTCTAGGTCTTGAAATGTAGCTTGAGAACTTAACTGAGTTTTTCCTGAAAGATAAAAGTCAGTCATGTGCAATGCATGATATGAATCAAGCAATGATGTTCTCAACATAAATGAGATTTGTATGATGCAGTGCGTTATGCATGCTATAATGCTGTATGTGATGTTTTATGTATGTTTTCGTCTAGGAAAGTAAATCCTTGACGGGTGCCGGGAAGTCGTATCCTGGGCTGATGTCGAAGGATAGATTTTGCTTCCGCTGGGGATGATAGTAGTTGCAAGAATACCGGTAGGAGAAGATGACTCCGCTGCGGAATAAACTTGGCAAATGGAGGATTCTGCGGGGAGAAAAGATACTTTAATGATCATGCTGGGAAGCAATACTCTGTGGGGAGAGTGATGCCTTGCTGAATATTGATAGTAACTCTATTGGGGATACTGTCGTTGTATTGGAAGTGTGAATAGACTTCGCTGGGGATAGGAAAGAACTACGTTGACTATGACTCTCCCTTGGTTTTTTGGCTGAGGATAACCCAGTTATATCCTGTTAAGGAAATAACTCTTTGAATAAAGCCGGGACGACGTGTTCGTGTCCTGTGAAGGATAAGCTTCCAGAATTTACTGGGGATAAGCTTACTGCTTGGGGAGATGAATTCCATCTTTCCTAGGGAACTTGGATGGGACTCTCCTGGGGAATTTAAGATATGCTTTGATATGCTGGGGAAGAATGCACTGACTTGCTGTCCCACTCTCTGGGGAACTTAAGATATCTGGTTGGATTCTTTAGCTGAACCTACCTTGGTACCTTGGAAGATAGAACAATCAGACTGCTCAGACAACTCTTTATTGCCCCTGTTTCTAGTGTCACCTGCAATCAATTCTTTGTTTCGTATGCAAATATTTATGAGCTAGCAAATTATTGTCAAATGCATATATCACAAATTGAACCTTGGACGTTCTTCGCAAAACAAAACGGAAAAAGAAAAACAGTTGGCACGTTTAACTGAAAAGTATATTTGTATTGATTTTGAATAGCCTGTGAATAGGCGTTTTGTGTACAAGAGGCTGGCGTCCTAGTAAGAGGTACGTCGCCGAACAAGAGAGTTTATTACAAGTTTTATACAAAAGAAAATAAAACAGCTGTGTGAAAGATGAATGATCCACTGGGTTTCAACTCCGCCATTGCCTTTATAACTCCGAGCGTCTCATCCCTTGATGACCTTGGTTGAAGGTGAAGCTGACTGATCGATGCCGTTTGATGTAGATACCAGATTCTGGATGCAAAGTGATCAATGAGACATGGTTTTACGCTTTATCCCTTATTTTTGCCTGGACTGCCTTTTCGGGTTTTCAGTCCACCGGGATACCCATTTTTGCCCAAGCCGCCTTTTCAGGTTTTCGACTTGCCGGGTGTACAGATTTTTTCATTTTCATCCCTTCATTTTGCCCGAACCCTTTTGGTTCGACGGGAAGCCCTAACTTTTGCCTAGACATGTCAGCCTAGCGGGTCTTTTTTCATGCGTAGTATTTTTTAACTATGTCTGCATTGGTGGGGTGAGGAAGGTCGTCACCATCCATGTTGGTTAATATCATTGCTCCTCCTGAGAACACGTGCTTAACCACAAATGGCCCTTCGTACGTAGGGGTCCATTTGCCCCTTGGATCACTCTGAGGAAGGATGATTCGCTTGATCACCAGATCCCCGACTTGATATTCCTGTGGTCTGACCTTTTTGTTAAACGCCTTGATCATTCGTTTCTGATACGTCTGACCATGACAGATAGCAGCAAGTCTCTTTTCGTCAATAAGGTTGAGCTGATCAAGTCGTGTCCGGATCCAATCATCTTCGTTCAGATTTGCATCCTTCATTATCCGGAGAGAAGGAATTTGTACTTCGATCGGCAAGACTGCCTCCATGCCATAAACCAGAGAGAAGGGAGTTGCCCCGGTTGACGTCCTAGCTGAAGTACGATACCCATGCAGAGCGAACGGTAACATCTCGTGCCAATCTTTATACGTTACTGTCATCTTCTGCACAATCTTCTTGATGTTTTTATTAGCTGCTTCTACAGCCCCATTCATCTTCGGTCTGTAAGGAGAAGAATTATGGTGCTGTATCTTGAACTGTTCGCAAAGCTCAGCGATCATCTTATTGTTTAGATTGGTACCGTTGTCTGTAATGATCCGCTCAGGGACGCCGTACCGACAGATCAGGTTGTGCCGAATGAACCGTGCCACAACAGTCTTGGTTACCGTAGCATAGGATGCTGCCTCAACCCACTTCGTGAAATAATCAATTGCCACTAGGATGAAGCGATGTCCATTGGATGCCGTAGGTTTTATCTCACCGATCATGTCTATGCCCCACATTGCAAATGGCCAAGGCGCAGTCAGAACATTCAGGGGAACCGGAGGAACATGCACTTTGTCTGCGTAGACCTGGCATTTGTGGCATGTCCTGGAATGTTGGTAGCAATCAGCTTCCATGGTGGACCAGTAATACCCTGCCCGTAGAATCTTCTTGGCCATGGTATGTCCACTGGAGTGTGTACCAAAGGTCCCATCATGTAGCTCTTCCATGATTCTTTCCGCTTCAGTCTTATCTACACAACGCAGTAGAGTTGAATCCTGGTTTCGTTTGTACAAGATGCCATTGCTGAGAAAGAACTTGGCTGCAAACCTCCTCAGGAATTTCTTATCATTGACAGATGCTCCCTCAGGGTATTCCTGAGCTTCTAGGTATCTCTTCACTTCGTGATACCAAGGCTTCTCAGTTACCAATTCAGTTTCGAGATCACAACAGTATGCCGGTTCGTCTAATTTCCAGATGATGATCCGGGGAGCTTCATTATCCCATTTAACCTTGAACATTGAAGACATTGTAGCTAACGCGTCCGCCAGCTGATTCTCTTCTCTTGGAAAGTGCTCAAATGTTATCTCTGTGAAGTGGGGGATCAGGGCCAATACACATTCTCGGTAAGGAATCAAGTTTGGATGTTTCGTATCCCACTCTCCTCTGATCTGATTGATCACAAGAGCGGAATCTCCGAAGACACTCAGAAATTTGATCCTCAGGTCGATCGCAGCTTGAAGACCCATAATACACGCTTCATACTCCGCCATGTTGTTGGTACAGTTGAAACACAGCCGGGCGGTGAGTGGAGTATGAGTACCTTGTGGAGATACGATTATGGCGCCGATACCATTTCCCAAAGCATTGGAGGCTCCGTCAAAGTGCATAGACCATCGGGATCCTGGTTCAGGTCCTTCATCCGGTCCGGGTATTTCACAGTCAGTTACTATCATAATGCTTTCGTCTGGAAACTCGAAGTTCATTGATTGGTAGTCATCCACAGCTTGATGTGCTAGGTGGTCGGCCAATACACTTCCCTTGATGGCTTTTTGGGTCGTGTACTGAATGTCATATTCCGTCAAGATCATCTGCCATCTTGCAATTCTCCCAGACAGAGCAGGCTTTTCGAATATGTACTTTATAGGATCCATTTTTGAGATTAACAAGGTAGTGTGAGTCAGCATATACTGTCTCAGCCGGCGAGCAGCCCATACCAAAGCGCAGCAAGTTTTCTCAAGCAGTGAGTATCGGGTCTCACAGTCGGTAAACTTTTTGCTAAGGTAATAAATGGCATGCTCTTTTCGGCCAGACTCGTCATGCTGCCCCAGCACACACCCCATTGCATTATCAAGCACAGTCAGGTAAAGTATCAAAGGTCTCCCTTCAACTGGTGGCATAAGGATGGGCGGTTCTTGGAGATATTCCTTGATTCTGTCAAAAGCAGCCTGGCATTCATCATTCCAACGTACTACCTGATCTTTCTTCAGCAGCTTGAAGATTGGTTCACAGGTAGCAGTTAAATGTGAGATGAACCGAGCAATGTAATTCAGACGTCCTAGAAAGCCTCTGACTTCCTTCTCTGTCTTGGGAACTGGCATCTCTTGAATGGCTTTGACCTTAGCAGGGTCCACTTGAATACCTTTGTCACTCACCACGAAGCCTAGCAACTTTCCAGATCTTACCCCGAAGGTGCACTTGTTCGGGTTCAATCTCAGCTTGTACAGTTTCAACCGGTCGAACAACTTCTGCAGATGATCTAGGTGCTCTTCCTCAGTCTGGGACCTAGCGATCATGTCGTCCACATACACTTCTATCTCATGATGGATCATATCATGAAATAAGGTAACCATGGCACGTTGGTAGGTTGCCCCAGCATTCTTTAACCCGAACGGCATGACCTTGTAACAGAAGGTGCCCCACTGAGTAACAAAGGTAGTCTTTTCCATGTCTTCAGGTGCCATCTTGATCTGATTGTAGCCTGAAAAACCATCCATGAAAGAGAACACTTTATGCTGAGCTGTATTATCAACAAGGACATCAATGTGGGGTAGAGGGAAGTCATCCTTGGGGCTGGCCCTGTTCAGATCCCTGTAATCAACACACATCCTGACCTTGCCGTCCTTCTTAGGTACCGGTACCACATTAGCAACCCACTGAGGGTAAGAAGTCACTGCAAGAAACCCGGCATCAAACTGCTTCATAACCTCGGCTTTAATCTTCTCAGACATCTCTGGACGCATACGACGGACCTTTTGCTTAACCGGAAGACAATCTTCTTTAGTTGGTAAGCGATGGACCACAATGTCAGTATCTAATCCAGGCATATCTTCGTAGGACCAGGCAAAGATTTCTTTATAATCCTGCAGCATCTGAGTCAACCGTTGCTTCACGTTGAGTTCTAGGTTGGCACCAATCTTTACCTCTTTCTTGTCTTCCTCAGTACCCAAGTTTATTATTTCCACTGGCTCTTCATGGGGTTGAATTGCCCTCTCTTCCTGTTGTAAGAGTCTTGCAAGTTCACCAGGCACTTCGCAATCATCTTCACCTTCGTCGGCGGCTAAGTTGATCGGATTTTCGAAGTCATAACTGGCAGTAGCAGAGTCGTTACCAGTGAGATCCAGAGTGGATTGAAACCTGTACGAGTGAGTGTGTGTGTAAATACAGCTGTTTTGCAATATGTAAAGAAAGGAAAGAAAAGGAGCGCAAAATTTGAATTGTGAAAAACGTCCAATGCTTTTATTCATGATATATGATAGTGACAAACAAAAAAGCCCTCATAAATAAAACCACGGTGCCCCGGGTAAGACACCGGGCCATATAGTCTCAAATTATTGTTTATTACAAATCAAAAAACAAAGAAATTCATTACTGGGGAACAAAAGTTATGGGAGTAAAATCTTTAGCAGTCCAATTGGTCAATCCACCGTCGGCCGTTGGGTAGATCCAGCTATCGAACTCTGACTCTCCCACTTCATTTTCCTCTCCAATAGCATTCACTCCATGCTGAGTGATGAGCAACGGAGGTCTTCCAATTCTTGCCTTGCGCACCGCTTTCTGAGCTTCTGTGGTGAAACCCAGCCCAAACTTGTTAGTCTTAGGAGTAAGATCAGGGAGCTTGCCCCAGTTTGCACATTCACCTTTTTCGATCACAGCCCGGGCGTCCTTTAAGGAGGCCATCTTCATAGGAGAAATCTCTTCATCTTCTGCTGTTGCCAAGGTTGGTGGTACCTCCTCAAAATGTTGAAAGGGGGTTTCAATGAACTCCCCATCCATTTCCACGTATCTGAAAGAGTTGAGGTGGCTGACCATATATTCCTCCTCCCCTTGCACTGTTACGATCCTCCCCCTGACCGGGTACTTGAGCTTCTGATGCAATGTAGAAGTCACAGCTCCAGCTTTGTGGATCCATGGGCGACCCAGCAAACAAGAATAGGACGGATGGATGTCCATCACATAAAATTTTGAATCAAATACTTGTGACCCAACCCTGATTGGGATGTCCACTTCACCATGTACCATTCTTTTGGACCCGTCAAAGGCCCGGACAACAATGCTACTTGGTTTGAGCTCTAGACCCTCACAATCCAGCCTATCCAGAGCCTTCTTGGGCAGCACATTTAATGAAGAACCTGTGTCAACCAGCACATGAGCAAGAGTAGTGCCCCTGCATTCAATGGAGACATGCAGGGCATCATTATGGTCCTTCCCCTTTGCTGTCAGATCGGCATCAAAGAAACCCAGGCCATTATCAGCAGTTAGGTTGGCCACACAATCGGTGAACTGGTCAGCAGTCGTATCTTGGGGTACGTGGGCAGTCTTTAAGAAAGCAATCAGGGCCTTTGCATGGGCCTCTGAACACAGCAGCAGTGACAACATGGAGATTTTCGAGGGGGTGTGCCCCAGCTGTTCCACAACATTGAAATCACTTTTCTTTATTATCTTGAGAATTTCTTCCATTTCCTGCTTGGAAGCCTCAACAATGGTCTTTGGTGCCTCCGTCCTGGCAGGCACATCAGCAGCAGCTCCCTTGCCCCGAGTATCAGATGACTCAGCAGCAGGGGTGGATACTTGGTCAGAAGGAGAAACAGGCACTCTGGCAGGTGTGAAGATCAAAGGCCTATGAATTGCTGGAGGAGCAATGTCTGGCGAGAACAGTCTTCCACTACGAGTGACCTTAGCAGGCCCGGTGATGTTGGAGACACCCGTATCAATGTTGCACTCTTGTTTCACACCCAGAACATAAACATCCGCCCCATAGTGCCATGGGACAGCCTTATCAGATTTGTAGGGTATAGGCCCCGGAACAGTAATGGTGATGGGAACATTCTTGTGAACTGACAAAACTTGTATAGGCTTCTTTGAAGGAGCCTCGGAATAGTTGTTGAAGATGGTAACGATTGACACTTCTTCAACAGGAGCAGCAGGAACAACAGTCCTTTCAAACAAAATCTCTCTACTATCTATCAGGTTTTGGATGCCTGACTTCAACAGAGAACAACCAACAGGGGAAGCAACACATAGAGGGCAACTTTCGCTACATCCCGGAAATAAACCGGCTAGCAACAGATTCCTCTTAACCATCAGCAACGGAGTAGCAACATCATCCACCGAAGCTACATACAAATTCTCCTCAACAGCGTTCACTCCATGGTGGGGCATGGGAGCATTTACAACATTTGGCTTTTCAGGCGCTTCAAACTGTATCTCCTTGGCATCAATGAGGTCTTGAACCTTGTTTCTTAGGGCCCAACAGTCATCTGTGTTATGCCCCGGGCTATCAGAGTGATAAGCACAGCGAGCATTTGGATTGAACTTGGGAGATGCAGTGTTGGGAAACTTTGGAGCCTCCTTGACAGCCACTAAATTGGTGGATAGCAACTGTGGCAGGATTTGTGATAAGGTCATGCTTAATCGAGTAAACTCCCTCCGGGGTCTTTCAAACTTCTGAGGATTAGTTGGCCGAGGAGCGGCAGCAGGTTTGGCAATCATTACCGCACTGACAGATTGGCGGTGTTCAGGTCGCTCTGTTCTCCGGGAGTTATATACAGCACTAGCCTCCTTTTTGAAGGGTTTCTTCTCAGTGCTGGAGGAGGCAACTTTCTGTATCTTCCCTGATTTTATACCAGCCTCGATCCTCTCACCAGTCAGGATTAGATCGGTAAACCCAGCAGAGGAATTACCAATGAGATGGTTGAAAAATGGACCAGACAGGGTCCCCAAGAACATATCTACCAGCTCCCGATCCGTCAACGGTGGCTGCACCCTGCCAGCCAGGTCTCTCCATTTCTGAGCATACTCCTTAAAACCTTCACCCGACCCTAGCGACATACCCTGGAGCTGGGTACGCGTAGGAGCGAGGTCGGCATTATACTGATACTGCTTGTAAAAAGCAGTGGCCAGATCCTCCCAGTTACGAATGCTGATTCCATCTAGCTGATAGAACCAATCGAGGTGAGTCCCTGAAAGACTCTCCTGGAAGAAGTGGATCCAAAGGTTCTTGTCTGCTGTGTAAGGCTGGATCTTCCTTACATAAGAACGGAGGTGCATCTTGGGACAGGAAGCCCCATCATACTTCACGAAGGCAGGTGTTTTGAACTTGTGTGGGATCACCACCCCAGTAGATAACCCCAAGTCTCCGAAATCCAATCCAGGTACCCGTTGAACTTCCACAGCCTTTAATCTGTCTTCCAGCTGTTTGTACCGGTCTTCAGCAGGAGGGTACTGGTCGTCATTGAAGTCTGTTTCAGTATCAGAGCCCACAGGAGTAGTGACCTCCCTTTCATGGTGACTACCTTCTGTCACAGATGGAGGAGTCCTTTCAGCTTCAATTTGCAAGGTGTTCCCGAGTCTGCGCCCAGTGCTAAATAGCACAGTCCTCCTCTTCTTCTTAGTCTTCTTCAACAGCATGGTCTTTAACTCTTGTTGACCCTGAGACAAGCCCTTGATCAGCTCCTGAAATTGAGCGTTTTGCGCCTGAAACTGGACGTTCTGCGCCTGAAGAGCCTTGATAGCCGCATCGGTTGATGATTCAGGAGGGTTCATGATGCTGAAATAAACAGCGAAGAACGGTAAACAACCTGAAAAGAAGAGTATTTATGATGCACATGATGAATGATATGTGTTTATGCAATGCATTCAAGGGTTCGAAAATTCAAATTTGTTGTAGACCAAAAGGAACACACTTTATTATTAAGAAAATCATTGTTTTAATACATCAAAGCCTCATGGGCAAAAGTACAAAAAGATCAAATCACATCCAAAATATGTTGCGCATCTTCTTTGGAGCTATGTAAGTGTTGAGACTCCTTTCCTCATGCAACAGGCGGGTGAGCTCCAAGACCTTCCTTTCACTGGCATGCAAACTAGTCTCAAGAGAATTCCGCTCTTCCTTAAGCTGGATCCAGCTCTTCTGCATCTCTTCCCAGGATGTGGGCATATCAGGGTGTTGAATAACATGAGACACCTCTCCTTCCAAGGAGGGCTCTTTGATTACTGGAAGCATGTGAGGATAAGGCATCACTAATTTCTGAGAGCGGGCTCGTACCCACTTGAGGTAAGGCTCCAAAGGGATGGAGTTCCTGTGCCCCAGTGTCTTGCTGTCTATCCTACTAGGCATCCTCCAAGCTCTGATAAACCTCTGGCGAAGTCCTTGAGTATCGTTGTCGAAGTCAAAAACTATGTCAGGTATCAACATGTCATGAGGACCATCCCTCCGAGCATAACCAAATTGTCTCCAAGCCAGGCATGGACTATAAGTAATACCCCCTCTGATTCCAAGTAAAGGAACATTAGGATACTCCCCGCAACGATCAATGATAGTGACATCTTCCCTGGATCTAGGGCACCAATGTATATCTGCATGTGTAAGAGTCATCAACCGTTGTGACCATCTCAAACCCCGCTCGTTCTTCAGGACTGATTGTGGAAGGTGCGAAATAAACCATTTTCCCAGGAGAGGAGTGCAACACATAAGGACACCTCTTTTTCTCATGGTTCGAGTGTAACATGAGTGAAGGAGGTCTCCCAGCAAAGTAGGTATAGGATTCCTGGACATAAAGATCTGGACAGCACTGATATCAATGAGCTGATCTGGGTTAGGGAACAACACCAAACCATAAACAAGGAGGGCCACAACCTCTTCAAAAGCTTGCAAGTCAAGGGAGTTCCAACAATCATAGGCCTTTTCAAACAGAAACCTGGCTAAGAACCCTTTGATACCACTTCTAACTTCCCAATGTCCCTTGAGGTCAGATGGCTGTAGGTGCAAGGCTTTAGCAATCTCTTCAAGCTTAGGTTCCTTTTCTGTACCGTTGAAGGGTAGCTGATCAAGAATAGGGATCTTCAGGAGTCGGGAGAACTCCTCCAATGTAGGTACCAACTGATAGTCCAAGAAGGTGAAACAGTGATGCAGAGGGTCAAAGAATTGGAACAGGACTTTTATCATATCTTCCTCAATGTTGGTGTTGACCAAGCTGATGAGGCTTCCATGCCTTTCACTGAATGAAGAGTTTTCGGGAATCCTGGATATAAGCTCCTTAAGCTGAGGAGGGATCCTTACAAGACTGATTGGAATTGTCTTTCTACGAACAGTTTCCATGTCCTACAAAACAAGAACAAAGATGAAAATTCGAACCCCTGAAATGGTTAGTCAATGCATATGATGCTGGATGATGTCATGATGCTATGATTAAACACAGATATTTACAAAGACAAACATGTAAGGCACACAAGGCACACAAGACAGGCCCTTAAGGTTTAAGGCCAGCATGAGGTCTGGGTAATACCCTCTTGAAGTTGGTGGGTTCATCCTGTCCTAATCAAAGTAACCGGGTTCTAAGGTTCCCAATATCACGGGATTGCTTTCATTGTTCATCGTTTCGATTTAGCCACTGAACTGGCGACCGAAATATTCCAGGAAAGCAACCCTCAATTGAGTGTAGTATCGAGTATCAACCAACCTCGGACTGCACCAAAGTCAGTTATCTCACTACCCTAAAGAGGCCAAGATTGTTCAATTAAGGTTCCTAAGGTCTGTTGATGCTTCATGACACCACATGGAGGCCCCGTACTCTCCTTGACTGACTCAAGGGTTACCGGTACACACCAAAATGCCACATCAACGTAGCAGACTGCTTCAACCATGTCGGTATACCCCGCACAGTTCCCTCACAGCCTTGTTGCTACTTTCTAAAAAGGTATCCCCCAGATCCGGGTTAGGATCTATAGAACTCCCAAGCAACCCACAATTTTAAAGCATACAAGGAAAACAATTGAAAACACAGTTGTAACTAGCCCTAAGGTACACCTCACTTTAAGTTACTCCCCAGCAGAGTCGCCAGTTCTGTGATCGGTGGATCTGGAACTGACTGTTTTAACGCTGGTTCGCGAAATGTCGCGGAAGCAAGAGTCGCCACCGTCTTTTATTTTCTCCAAATGGAAAGGACAAAAGCACAGAAAAATTCCTTTAAAGAGATTGTTCTCGGTTCGGGAGGTAGGTTATAGAAAGGGAAGGTGTTAGCACCCTTTCTATCCATGGTTATCCATGGGCTCTTAGATACTTGCTCAATGTGTTTTCAAAATTGTTTGTTTGCTTTTCAATTGTGGGTTTAAAAAAGTTTCTTTGAAAAATTTCAGTTCGACTCGTACGTCAGAGTGTTTGAAAAATTTGCTTTGAAAGCTTTTGAAAATGTGTTGGTGAAAAGTATTATTTGTTTTGTTTTTGAAGAGAGCAAGTACCTACGAGAACCTACCTACCCTAAGGAATTTGTCTGTGTAAATGTCCTTTAAAGTAGTGCCATCCCACCATTGAGAGGTAGGTAGCACCACCGTAGGAGGTGTTCGGGTCAATTCGAGTTTTAGGGACGTGGTGGTCACCAGAGCAATGGGAAGACACCTTAGAAGCTACCCTCATGCCAGGTTCCCGGATCATGAGGACTTACTAAGACGTTTTCTACTCGACGACCACCTTTCGAAAGGCAACAGTGAGGCGTACCCTAAGGGTGGTGTGTGCGAATTGTGTGTCATTTTTAGTTCATTATTTGTCTTGTCATGCATTGGTGATCTAACGATTCAATTTTATTTTTCGGGCATTCATTCTTTCATGCATATTTATTAACAGTTATATTTGCGAGAAAATAAATCTAACTATTACAACTGGCGCGGGTCCACATCGCCAAAAAAACCGAACCCGATTTGACTGAAAGTAAATAAAGCGAATAAATAAAAGTCCGAGAGTTTTTAAATTACATGGCTTTGGGGCATATACAGAGGTATTTAAACAATGTAAAATAAATGCGCGAAATAAAGATTAAACAAAATTAGGGCGTTGGACCCTTTTACAAACAATTAAAATTAATCAAGGAAATTAAAAAATTAAATGAAAAATAATGTTTTTGTGTTTTTTAGGTTTAAAAAAAAAGGAAAAAATTAATTGAAATTAAAATCCTAGTTCTAATGTTTTTTTTTTAAGTTTATTATGAAAAAGATTTAATCTCTAACCTAATTAAATTCTAAACTAATTATGTACAATTTTTGATTTATAGAAAATAAATAATAAATAATAATATTGTGAGAAAAAGGAAAAAAATTAAAAAAGATATAAAAATTAATAATTAACCTAATTCTACATTTTTTTGGATTTTTATTATGAAAAAAAGAATTAAAATTAAAACTAAGACCTAATTAAACTAAATGAGTTATATTTTAATTTATTAAAAAAAAAGAATCAAAATTAATTATATTTTTTTTGTCCTTTCTGTATTTTCAATGTTTTTATATTTTTTGATTAAAAATTAAATAAAACAAGTAATTAAAATAATACAACAATTGAAATAAATGATTAAAAGATAAAAAAGAAAAAAAATCAAATGGGCAAACCAGGGGGGGTAGACCCCAGAATTGGAGGTGTAGGTTTGAAAGCCTGGCCCAATTATTGGTGAGGACTTGTTGACTTTTTGATCCAGTGAGATGCCTTTGACTGAAGCGCAGCATGCTTCCCAATCCTGGCCCTTGATGTGAGTGCTCTAGGACACGTGGATGGTGCATTTTGATGGAGCATGGTGAGTCCTCAATGTTATGCTGCATGGGAATTAGAAATGAAAAATAATATTGGAAATGTGTGAGACCTGGGGTTTGAACCCAGGTCATTGTAGTCAATAGCGTGTGTCCTAGCCAGCTGAGCCATTTGAATTCAATTAACATATAATAGTTAATAAATAATAAAAGGAATAATCAATGCATAGTGGCTAACACGCGCGCGAATTCAAACTGTCCAGTCTCCGTGTGACACGCCATCATCTCTTTCATTCTTTCTGAAACATGAGGACAAAGGCAACGTTTTTTTGATCGTGGTTTTAGAGGGCCTAATGGAAAATAGCGACTAGCCCCTCGTCGCTCATAAATTGAGCGCGAGGGTGCCATCTTCTTCGTCTGGATGAGCTGAGCATGATGATGGTACTGGCATGGTTCAATTTTTCCCCTAGTGAGAATCCCCAATTTGAAGCAACCTGTAACCCTAAAAAATGCACATGGTAGATTCTTGTATACAGCAAAATAATGTAATTAAACGTTGTGGTTAGCTTAGAAATAGCAATATGAACATGAATCAACAAAGAAAAATGCCAAAGGATGATGGAATCATGCTGTACGATTTCAAAAGTTTCAAGGTTCAGTTTTGATTCTAACTACCAATTCTTGAGGTTTTAGTGGATGTTAATGATTGGCACGCCTTCAGAATGATCTCAGAATGCTAATGGTATAAAAATTTTGGCTTGAAAAGATCCCTAGCTATGAAATCAGTTTTGCCTTTTATGTCCAAATTTTCAAATTGTCAAATGGCCTTTGAACGAGTTTTGTGCTATGTTCTTGGTAGGGTTTGACTCAATGATCCTTATGGAATTGAATAGGCATGCTAACTCTCCTTAATCCATGCTTGAGAAAGAATTGGCATTAGGGTTTGTCCATTAACCATTTTTTCCTAATTTCTAGCCAAAACCTAGACTTAGTATGAAAATGAACTTTGGCCTGATTTTTGAGTTGATTCATGATGTATAGAACTTGTCCAAATTCATTTGACACCATTACATTGATTTTTAAATTTTATTTGAATTTTCAATGAATTAAAATGAATTAAATCATCAAAAATTAAATAAAATAAAAAAGTCAACATTTGGTCTTGAAATCAACCATGGGCCACGTGTGTGGCATGACAAGGATGGACAAAGTGAGAAAAATGGGGCCCTTTTGTCAAAATTGGACTTTCAAGGATAGTTGACTTTTGCCATTTCACAAAAATTTCCCAACTTCTACAAGGCATAACTTGCTCAATTTTTAAGCTTTTCACATGTTCTTGGACATTTTGGAAAGGTCTTTGAGTCCTTTAACCAATGTCTTTGGTCCCATGTCATTTTGATTTACCAATCTCAAGTTATGGTCTTTGACTTAAAGTCCTTTTTTGTTGACTTTTGAAAATGACCTGTAATGTTGAAATTGATAACTTTTTGTGAGAGCATTTCTTGGACTTGGAATATGAAGATGAGTTGTAGGAAATGTCTTTCTCTTCAAAATGAGCTTTGGATGGAATTTTTCTGATAATCCATGTGAAAGTTATGCCCTGGTCAATTTCAGTTGACTTTTTCAGCTGTCCAAATATAGCAACTTTTGCATCTTTGATGATTTCTGAGCCAAATTTTGAGAATCATGATCAAGCATTGATCAAATGATGTTTGTGGCTTCAAAATGATATATTGACCAAAAATTTGAACTTTTGACTGCCAAATGACCATTTTGCCCCTACAGTTGACTGTAGTGCAATTTAGGGTTTTGACTGTGCAACTTTGAGCTGAATGCCTTGAAACTTGATATGAGGATGCTTGACCATGTTTGTAAGCATATGAGACTTGATTGAGCCTTTGAAAACCTCCTTTTCTTGATCAAACTCAAAACCCTAATTTTGACTGTATGGGAGACTGTTGCACTGCACAACCCTTGGGGAACTTTTCTAGCTTGGCTTGACAATTTCTTGAAGAATATGGGAGGGCAAATTTTGGGGTATAACACCATCTTCAATTCTCTTCATATCTTTAAACAGGTGTTTGTAACCACACATGTGATTACTTGCTCCTGAGTCAAGATACCAAACACTGTCATTGGTGTTGATTTCGTTTTGAGCCATCAGGAGAAAGCCTTCATTCGATTCAGCTTCCAAGGCTAGGTTGGTTGTTTCTTCAATCTTCTTTTCGATTCGACAGTCTTTTGCAAGATGTCCCACTTTGTCACAGTTGTAACATTTGTAGGAGTTACAATCCTTCGCATAATGACCATACTTCCCACACTTGTAGCATTCGAAGTTAGAATGATTCGAACGACCACCTCTTTGACCACGTCCTCTGCCACGCCAATTTTGTTGGCTTGATTGTCCTCTTTCGAAGTGGCTACCTCTACCACTTCGACCACTGTCACGACCTCCACGTCCACGTCCTCTTCCTCGAAAGTTGTGATAAAAGAGTACCTTTTCGTCTTTGTTCGATTCCTTGGTTTGATTTGCTTCTTCGACTGCTTCTTCTTTCTTTTTCATCTTTCGTTGTTCATGTGCTTCGAGAGAACCAGCGAGCTCTTCGACTGAGAGCGTCGAAAGGTCCTTCGACTCTTATATTGCACATACAATATTTTCAAACTTGTCTGTTAAAGATCTCAAGATCTTTTCAACAACTCGTGCATCAGGTATTGTCTCTCCATTTCTGGTGAGTTGATTCACCACCTTTTGCACACGTGTGATGTATTCAGATACAATTTCTGTATCCTTCATCTGTATCCTCTCCAATTCGTCACGAAGAGTTTGGAGTCGAACTTGCTTCACTCGATCTGCTCCTTTGAACACTTTTTCTAATGTGTCCCACGCTTGTTTCGACGTAGTCGAACCAGCAATTTTTTCGAAGCCTGATTCATCTACAGCCCTGAATAACATGTATAATGCCGTTTTGTCCTTCGATCGCGTCTCTTTCAACGCCTTCGTTTGAGCTGCCGTATATCCCCCAACTTCCGTTGGTTCTTCAAACCCATCATGGGTGACATCCCACGCGTCTAGAGATCCAAGAAGAGCTTTCAGTTGGATACTCCAGTTTTCATAATTTGACTTCGTTAGTCGTGGCAACGGCATTTGATTCATCATGTTTGCCATGAGCTCTGATGCCAAATTGTTATAACTAAGAATCAGACTTCAGACAAAACTTTGTATATTGCTCTTCTTAAAATAAAATACACTCTTGGTCTTTATATAGACCTAATGGGTTTTACAATTCTAAAAAACATAACTGCTACTAATAAACTATCATAACTTACTAAACTTTTGTCCTTCCTACTACCGTATTTAATATGAAACTTATTACTAATGACATTTAATGTTTATTCAACATTTTTTAGCAGATAATCTATTTGTATCTTATCTGTTATGGGCTTTAAAGTCACTTCTAAAGATATTCAAATTAATAAGATGACTATATAAGGATCCAATCCAGGGCAGGGTTGGCTGCCTTTACTTTTACAAACCTTTGCTGCCTTTGATACATAAATAATTTAAATAATTTATTTTTAATAAAAAATAATGATGATTAAATAGAATTACACACAAAGATACCAAAATTCTCACTTCTTATTGATTGTTTTAAACAAAAATGAATTTGTGTTCATTTTCATGCAAGAATGCAAGAATTACTCTTATATATGTCATTATTTTTCGATGTGTACTTCATGACCCAATGACTTCATATATATAAGGAGGCTCTTTTTGTTTAGTAATCTTAATCTTTGTGTAACATTGATATTTTAAATTTAAAAAAAAAGCGTCTTTGTGTGTTTTTACTATATTCTCTTCACTTATAATAGGTGTTTTTATTTATTTATTTTAGATTTTCATATTTTTTTAAATAATTATTAATTATATTGATTTCAATGATAAAATAAATTTTATTTATTAAAATAACTTTATTAATAATAATAGTGGAATAATTATATAAATTAAAATATAATTAATAAGGGTAACTTAGTGAAAATAAACAATAAATATCACAATGATATTTTAAATAAATAAATAATTTGAGACAAATAAAAATAGGAAAGAGGTCAGCTATTGTAAGATGGAGGGAGTAATAATTAAGATTATTATTATATTTGAAATATCTATTTAATAGTCAAACTTAGAATAATAATGATAAATTATTGGTGATGTATAATTTGTCAAAGATAGAATAGTAATAACAATTATACACTTAGTATAATATTAATATTTCTAATAGTATAAGTATCCCATTTGGTAAATGTAAATGTACACACAAAATTTTCTTTGAGTAAAAACAAGTTATACTCTCACACATTTCCATCATATATCTCTCTTAAGTTAGATATATCACATAGTTCTAATAAGTTCAATTAGGTTAAGTTTATGAATATTATCATAGTTTAATTCAAATATCCGACTCTTCTCAACACGTTATCAACACGATCGTTTATATCGGAAGTTTTTACTACATTAGATATAATCATGTCAAATCTTAAGCATCAAATTAAAATTCTAAGCATAACTGGAGACAACTTCATAACTTGGAACAAAAATCTAATTGAGTACCTTACATGTGAGGGACTTAATAAAATACTTGAAGGAGACAATTCTGGAAAATCAACAGATGACCCAGATGAGATAGAAAAGAGAAAATCAAAAGTGAATAGAATGATCATGCACCATCTTAATGATGGATTGCAAACATAATATTCTAATGCTAAAGATCCTAAGATTTTATAGAACAAAATTAAAGCAAGATTTGAACATCAGAAAAAAGTCTTGTTACCCTCATTAATGGATCAGTGAAACAAGTTAAGGTTCAAAGATTACAAAAGTGACATTGCATATAACTCTGATATGCACCAGATTATATCACAGCTTGAATTTTGTGGCACAATTATAACTGAAAAAGAAAAGTTAGAAAAAACTTTTTCAATTTTTCATGCATCTCAGGTATTATTGCAACAAAAATATAAAATGAGGGAATTTACTTAATATTCTGATTTAGTTACACCCCTTTTAGTGGCAGAACAAAATAACGAGCTCCTTATAAAAAACTACTAGTCACGGTCCATAGGAACAATAACATATCCTAAAATTAATGCCACAACCTTTAATCGTGGACATGCTATATTTAATTGTTTTAAGAGACGTGGTGGTCATGCTCGTTTTTATGGTAATAATGGTTGTGCTCGTTTTTATGGTCACAGTCAAGGAGGATATCATGGTCAAAACTTTTTCCATGGTCGAAACTATTCTCGTGGTAGAGGACGTGGATGGGGTCATATGAGTAATTTTAGATCTCCCAGATATGACCAAAATAATTGGAATCTCCAAGGAAAGGGTAAGTATACCCAAGAATGTCCCTCGAGAAGTTATGAGGATGTATGTTTTAGATGCAGAAAGAGAGGCCACTGGTCTAAGGTGTGTAGAACACCAGATCATTTGTGTAAAAGACAAATGACATATGTAAAGGAAAAATGAAAATAAGTGAATTTTAATGAGATTGACCCAGAAATAATAATACCTATTTTGAAACCGTTGACTTCGTTGAAGAATCAATGGATTAAGTAACTATTGTATAATGTGTGATGTGTTTGTATTATTTTATATTTGGAATATGTATTTGTATGTTGTTTAATGTATCTTATGTTTTATATGAAATAGTAATGTTAAATATGTTGTTGATTTACTCTCTATTTAACCTTATTTTTATTTTAAGAAGGTTAAACATGAAACATGTCAAAGACATTTTCATTCCGGACAATGGGACTACCCATACAATTCTCAAAAGTAAGAAATACTTTACTGAAATTAATCCCACTAAAGTTGTAATAAATACAATCTCAGGTCCTGCAGATTTTATTGAAGGAACAGGTAATGTGATGTTCATATTACCAAATGGGATAAAATTTGTCATTAATAATATTTTATACTCTCCAAAATCAAAGAGAAATTCATTGGATTTCAATGACATATATCATCAAAGATATGATACTGAAACTACTACTGAAGGTAACATGAAATATATTAATATAATTGTTAATATTTGGGGAAAGAAGAAAATTTTAGAAAAACTACAACAATTACCTTCTAGATTATATTATACATATATACATGAAATTGAATGTAATTTATTAGTAAAAGAAGACCCCAAAGTTGTGAATGTATGACATGACCGTTTAGGTCACTCTGGTTCAACAATGATGCGTGAAATAGTTGAAAGTACGCATGGTCATCCATTTAAAAGTTTAAAACTTATAAAATAAGATAGACCATATGAAGCTTGCTCTCTTGGCAAACTAATAACAAATCATTCAGCAGGTAAGATTCAGATATAACTGTCAGCGTTTCTTGAAAGAATTCAAGGAGATATATGTGGACCTATCCATCCACTATTAGGATCATTCAGGTATTTTATGGTATTGATTGATGCATATAGTAAATGGCCATATGTATGCTTACTGTCAAGTCATGATATGGTGTTTGCAAATTTATTGCACAAATAATTAAACTTAGAGCTCAATTTCCTGACTACACTATAAAGAAAATTAGACTTGACAATGCAGGTGAATTTATATCTGAATCATTTAATAATTATTGCATGTCAATTGAAATTACTGTTGAACATCCTGTTCCTCATGTGCATATAGAAAATGGTTTAGCTGAGTCTTTAATCAAATGTCTCCAATATATTGCTAGACCATTAATAATGAGAACTAAACTAACAATTAAAGTTTGGGATCATGCAATTTTACATGCTGCAACACTCATCCGCCTAAGGTCAAGTGTTCATCATAAACATATCCCTTATCAACTTGTAATTGGTAAAGAACCCAATATTTCTCATTTAAAGATATTTGATTGTGCAGTATATGTCCTAATATCTCCACCACAAAGAACAAATATGGGACTTCAAAGGAGGTTAGGAATATATGTGGGGTATGAATCACCATCTATTATTAAATATCTTGAAACTTTAACATGTGATGTTTTTCAAGCAAGATTTTTTTATTGTCATTTTGACGAGACAAAATTTCTAACGCTAGGGGGAGAGAATAAAAGGGTAGAAAAGGACATAACATGGTATGTTCCCCATTTATTATATTTAGACCTATATAATAGATCATGGGAAGAAAATATAAAGAAAATAGTCCACTTACAAGATTTAGCAAATCAATTGCCAGATTCATTTACTGATTTGAAAAGAGTAACAAAGTCACATGTACCAGCTATAAATGTCCTAGCTAGGATTGATATTTCAAATCTAAATGATGTAGAAAGTACATCTAAGAAACACTTGAAGCGTGACCGACCTATGAGATCCAAAGACAAAAATCTCCAAAAAAGAAAGGGAATAGAAAAGGTTGATTTTATTGAAAGTGATCTTGAAAAAACACTAGATAATAATACTAAATCCAAAATTGAAAAGCATGCTCTCGAAGAAGCATAAGATGGTGATAATGAGATCATCGATAATGAAACTGAAAACAAGAATGATCTCAAGATTTAAATTAATTATGTTAATACAGAAAATTTTATTGAACTGAAAAGGTATGAATATTGATGAGATATTTTCATTCTCAGTTGCATGTGAAATAATGAATGAAAACGATGTTACTGAACCAAAAACTATGGGTGAATATCAAAATAGACATGATTGGAAAAATTGGAAAGACGTAGTAGACACTGAGTTAAATTCTCTTAAAAAAACGAAAAGTATTTGGCACTATTATGGCTATACCAAAAGATGTGAAATCAGTTGGATATAAGTGGATCTTTGTAAGAAAACAAAATGAGAAAAATGGAATTATCAAATACAAAGTTCGTCTTGTTGCACAAGGTTTTTACCAAAGACCAGGAATTGATTATGAGGTAACATATTCTCCTGTTATGGATGTCATTACTTTTCGTTATTTAATTGGTTTATCAATATTTAACAATCTTGATATGTATCTTATGGATGTTGTTACTTCTTTTTTATATGGTTCACTTGACATTGATATATACATGAAAATCCCAGAAGAATTTAAAATTTCTGAGACATCAAAACCTAGAGAAATATATGCAATTAAGTTGCAAAGATCATTTTATGGGTTAAAGCAATCCGGGCGCATATGGTATAATAGATTAAGTGAATATTTACTTAAAGAAGGCTATGAGAATAATCCTATTTGCCCTTATGTTTTTATAAGAAAAACAATATTTGGTTTTGTAATAATTGTTGTTTATGTTGATGGTTTAAATATCATTGGAACTAATAGAGAAATTAAGAAAGCAAGAGATTACTTAAAGAAATAATTTGAAATGAAAGATTTAGGAAAAACTAGGTTTTGTATTGGTTTACAAATTGAGTATACTAAAATGGTATATTGGTACATCATTCAAATTATACATAAAGGATATTGAAAAGGTTTAACATGGACAAAGCAAACCCTTTGAGTACTCCAATGATGGGTAGAACACTTAATGTTGACAATGATCCATTTAGACCTAAGGAAGGTAATGAAGAAGATCTTGACTCTGAAGTACCATATCTTAGTGCCACTGGGCACTCATGTACCTTGCTAACTATACAAGACCTGATATAGATTTTGCAGTGAATCTACTAGCAAGATTCAGCTCATGTCCTACAAAAAGATATTGGAAAGGAATAAAGCATATATTTCAATATATTTGAGGTACATCTAATCTTAGTTTGTTTTATTCTAACAATACAAAACCAGTTTTGCTTGGTTATGCAGATGCATGGTACTTGCCAGATCCACATAATGCTAAATCACAAACTAGATATATATTTATATATGGTAACACTGCAATATCATGGAGATCGTAAAAGCAAACACTTGTAGCAACTTCTTCAAATCATGCTGAAGTAATTGCCCTTCATGAAGCAAGCAAAAAGTGTAGATTTTTATGATCGGTAACTCGACATATTCAAGGAGTGTCTGGTTTACCAAATTATAATAATCCAACAATTCTATATGAAGACAATGATGCATGTGTTACCCAGATGAAAGAAGGCTACATAAAAAGTGACAGGGCCAAGCATATTCCTCCGAAGTTTTTCTCATTCACATGAGAACTTGAAAGAAATAAAAAGGTTGATATTCAGTATATTCGTTCATGTGATAATGTGGCAGATCTATTTACAAAGGTACTTCTTACATCAGTTTTCAAGAAGCATGTGCAAAATATTGGAATGCGTCATCTTAGAGATCTTTAAAGAAGAACTAATTGTGTTCTGTTGAGGGGGAGCATAATGTTGTACTCTTTTTCCCTTATTAAGGTTCTTATCCTAATGGATTTTTCCTTATAAGATTTTTAATGAGGCAATGTATGTTTCCATAAGATTCTACTCAACAAGACTTCAATAGAGTACCATGATAGAAATTTCAAAGGGGGAATGTTATAATAATTAAGATTATTATTATATTTGAAATATATATCTTAATAGTCAAACATAAATTAGTAATGACAAAGTATTGGTGTTGTGTAATTTGTCAAAGATAGAATAGTAATACCAATTATTCATTTAGTATAATATTAATATTTCTACTAGTATAAATATCCTATTTAGTAAATGTAAATGTACACACCAAATTTTCTTTGAGTAAAAATAAGTTATAATATCCCACATTTTCATCATATATCTCTCTTAAGTTAGATATATCACATAATGTTAATATAGTTCAATTAGATTAAGTTTATAAATATTATCATAGTTTAATTCAAATATTTAACTCTTCTCCACAGTTTTATGATATTGTATATTATAGAAATTCTCACAAAATTATTGGTTAGATATCTTGGATGCATTTTGTTTATAAATTTTAGATTCGTGCTAATTTTGATCTTGCTTCTAGTTCTTTATTACTTGCAGACGTGTGTACAGGAATGTACATAAATTGATCAAGAAGTATGGACTTGTGTGCTATAGGAATTGTTCTATGAACACAATTGATTATTATAGTTATTCAATTGCCTAGTATGGATTGTGCCATGTTTCATAGGCTTTTGATAATAATATTGAGAGTGTTGAAGAAACATTGAATATGAACTAACCCACGTTTTATCACCACTGATGTGTCAATCATCCTGTAGAAAAGAACTTCAAATTTAACATGAATTTTTCATTATTGAAACTCATGCCAGTCTCAAGATGAATGAAGCTAGTGGGAGGCATGGAAGACTTTATTATTTTTACAATGATAATAATAATTGATGTAACTGTTCACTACTGAAACACGATGCATTTAGAGAAATTCATAAAACTTAGCCATACGAAACTCCATTTAGAGAAACTCACGAAACTTAGCCATACGAAATTCTATACTATATGTAAATGATGTTATTGTACTATATGTGAATGATGTTATTGAAGATGTTATTTTGTTATGTAATTTTTTAATTAAAGATTGTATTAAAATTTTATATTAATAATATTATATTAAAATTGTTATTCTTTAAGTTTAATTATAAGTAATAATTATTTACAAAGGTTATATATATATATATATATATATATATATATATATATATATATATATATATATATATATATATATATATATATATATATATATATATATATATATATATATATATATATATATATATATATATATATATATATATATATATATATATATATATATATATATATATATATATATATATATATATATATATATATATATATATATATATATATATATATATATATATAAACTTGATTTATTGCAAGGGTCAAAATTTGCTACTGTAGTTTCTAAACATTTGATATAGTCACTACGGAGGTCATAAAGATATGTGTTTACCAGAACGGTTTTAAAGTTAGCAACAATGACAAACTGTAGGGATATCTCCAAGAAAATTGTTCTCCAAGATAACCAATCGCAACGGTTTTAAGATAAGAATGAAATAAACCGTTGGTTGGGAACTCTAAAGGTCATTTTCTAAAGAAAACTAATACAACAAATATTAAGTACAAAAATTGTTGCAAAATGCTAACGCGACGCCTCAATTTGGCACGGTCGAAAAACCATTCTGGAATCTTAAGGAAACGTTTTTTTTATAGATTTCACAGCGGTTTTTTTGCATTGCTATAGGAAGAAAATGTTGTAGTGTGTTCAAGTTAAAGCACAATGGTGATATGTCGATAGCAAGACATAAGGTGAGATTAGTATCTCAAGGATTTCTTCAGAGAGCAGGAATTGACTACTTTGAAGTATATGCACTTGTCACAAGATTGAAAACTATTAGATTGGTGGTAGCATTAGCATGCAAGCAAGGCTGGTCGACATTTTACTTAAATGTGTGTTGCACCCCAAAATTTTCTCTCTCCATTTTACAATAAATGACTTGTGTTTCATCATACACATTCATGCATTTAGATAGGATTAATGTATCTTTGGGTCTCATGGTCTTCTTCAAGACAATAAAGGTTGGTTGTATTGACAATCAGTACAAGGAGGGTCACACATCCTTATTCTTTTGGTCACTCGAGCTACAAGGGTTTATCATACCTTAAGACATCTCAATTATCTCATTGATTCATCATAAGATTGGAAATTGCAAGTGTTTTGAAGTGAATTACATTTCTCATATTCATCTCTTGAAATTAGGGTTTTGGTCAGATGAAGTGTGTGGTTCTTGTATGAACCAAATTCTTGAAGTATTATCTTCTCATTATCATATGAGACATCTTTGTTTAAGAAATGCTCCCTCATGCTTAGAGGAATTAGGGTTTTGAGATTGGATCATCACCTCCTAGCACAAGCAGCCAAAATTAGGGTTTGTGTTTAAGCCATGATATCCCTGATTTTTTTGAGCTACACTTGATTCCATGCTTCTCAACATGTTGCTAAGCATCTATGGTTGAAAGATTGATCATTAATTTTGATTGGAAGAGGATCAATTACACAGATGGGTTCAAACAATCAAATTGGGGAAAAGTCAATTGTGCAAGCTAAAAGTCAACTCTTGACTTTTTGAGGTCAAAATCATGTTCTATAAGTCAAATATGTTCGGTGTTTGATATTTTTCCAAGTGGAATCTCAAAAATCAAGAAAGTTGACTTTTGTTGACTTTTTGGAACTTCAAAATTTTTCTAAGTATACAAGATTATCATGGTCATCTTTACCATCTTTCAAGACATATAACTCTCTCCATCGTCCATGGAAATTCGCAAACTTGTGCTAAAATGAAAGAGGAGATTTCATACTACATTTTTGTCCTTGAGGGTTTGTTGCCAATTTGTCCATAGATTTTGAATTTTTGAGTTTTAAATTTAGTAGTTCACTAACATTGGAACATTAAAACACTTAGTGGAAATTTTGGAAGGTTTGATCACTTTTGTGCACATTACTTCATGGCTAATTTTCTATATGATCAAGGATTTATCTCAACTCAATCTCAACATCAAAGTTGATGTTCTCACTCCTAATTTTCCAACAATCTCAATTTCACTTCCATTGGTCCATAAAAACTCAAGTTATCATGCTTAAAAGTGATTGATTCAAAATTGTGATATTTGTCAACACTTAGAGAATTCCTCTAAGTCTTTTGATCAGCTTCATACACCTCCCTTAAGGCCAAATTTCTTTATGACTCGGGCTCTAATTCAATATTCCTTCAACATCAAAGTTGTTCTCCTTCCTAAGATGTTTCCAACCATGCCAAGAACACGTCAAATGAATAAAAAATGGATGAGTTATGGATGTTTAAAATTGGACATCTCAAAGCTTTAAAATCTTGATACTTAGTGAAATTTATATTTTCATTTGCATGCAGTCTATGCAATCATTTTCATGACCGAATTTGAAGGTCTTGCAGGTTTCAATTTGATTTTTGTTCAACACAAATGTTTCTCCTCTTGATACAAGCTTTCAAAAGTGATCAAATTCATCGCAAATGATCAAGAGTTCATTAAGTTGTGGAGGGCTAGAGCTGGCTGAACATAGAGTTTGGCTTACATCAATTCTTGGACAGTTTGTACACAAATCTTAATGTTGCTTGCAGCAGGCCTCAATATCATGTATACATCCCTTTGGCCTTGCCAAAAATAGTCAGAAAAACCTCATGTTTCACGCATGCATGGCATGCTCGTGCTATAACTAAGAAAGGAAACGATTCCTTCCACACACTCCTCCCATGTGCTATCAAGGACACCTTATCATCTCACACATTTCCTACCTCGTTTTACCCCCTTCTCACTCCAAAATGCAAAAGAAAGTATTTCACAAACAACATAAAATGCAACACATGATCTCACCACCTCACTTTCTAATTTTTCCAAACTTGCCCCTCTAACAACTTTTTTCATCCTTCCTTTCCAATCTTTCTAAGTCTTTATAAGCTCACCACACTCTCTCATTTGGACACACTAAATGACGCATTAAGAAAGAGAAAACATATCTGAAGCTTCATTCTTCTCATTCAAAGCAAGCATTCTTCGAATTTCAATTTTTATTTAAAGTAAGCTTCTATTTCTGACTCTTTGATTCACTCTTGAAGTCTGAAGAACAAGTATTCTGGGTTTTTAGCTCTAAAGCTTTGAAGAAATAGTGGATTTATATTCCACAAGGTGAGTGTTTCTCAAACTTCAAATCTCTTTCATGCTTGCATTCATATATCTAAGAACTTCATAGAGATATAATCTTGTACATGAGCATATAGCTGGCCAAACATTAGGTTTGATGTGGTTTGCTTATGTATTTTAAGCTCACTTCGTGTTTTAAATATTCTGAGTTTTTGATATTCTCACTTGTACCGTGACTTCCTCACTCAAATATCTTGTGATTTGTGCCTTGATTTTGAAAATTATGGATTCTATCATGTTCTTCATAGTTTGATTTTGAATTTTGCTTTTGGTGTCATCTGATTTCATGAAAGAATAAGAGAGATAACTTAACCTGAACATGTGAAGAAATTCTGTGTTTATCCAAATTTTACAAATATGTTTGTACCGTGACCTTGCTATTCATATTTCTCCATAATGCGTGCTTCATTTTTTAAAATTATTGATCCTATGGTGTTCCTTGTAATTTGTACTGCAACTTTGGTTTTGATTTTATGCAATTTCGTGAATTAACAAGAGAGATATGATGCTCTGAAAGTAGTATGGAAAACTGTTTGGTTAAACACATCTAGGGTTTCAGTTAAAGGGATGACCACGTGTCTGTTTTTGATTGAACATGTTCAAGGCTTTTCGCAGCACTTTTTGTAAATAATAGGTGTAATAGGTTTTGTTCCATTTTAATGTTTCTCTTTATTTCATTTAATTTATTCATCTTTGTTTTAATACTTTCAATGACACAAAAATTATACAAAAAATATCCTAAACTTCTTTTTAAGTCTATTTTTTGAAAATAATTTTTATTTGGTCATTTTCATTTTTATGGTTAATTAATTAATTCATGTAATTAAATAGGTGTTTTATTCACTAGTTTAATGTTTGAATTTTATTTTCAAATTTTCCTTAACTTAAAAAAATGTTTGAGCTTTGAAGAAATAGTGGATTTATTTTCCAAAGATGAGTGTTTCTCAAACTTCGAATCTCTTTCATTCTTGGATTCATAGATCTAATAACTTCATAGAGATATAATCTTATTCATGAGCATATAGCTGTCCAAACATTAGATTTGATGTGGTTTGTTTATGTATTTTAAGCTCACTTCAAGTTTTATAGATTATGAGTTTTTGACGTTCTCACTTGTACCGTGACTTCCCCACTCAAATATCTCTATGATTTGTGCCTAGATTGTGAAAATTATGGATTCTATCATGTTCTTCATAGTTTGATTTTGAATTTTGCTTTTGGTGTCACCTGATTTCATGAAAGAATGAGAGAGATAACTTGACCTTAACATGTGAAGAAAATCTGTGTTTATCCAAATTTTGCAAATATGCTTGCACCGTGACCTTGCTGTTTATATTTCTCCATGATGTGTGCTTCATTTTAGAAAATTATTGATCCTATGGTGTTCCTTGTAATTTGTACTAAAACTTTGGTTTTGATTTCATGCAATTTCGTGAAGTAACAAGAGAGATATGATGCTCTAAATGTAGTATAGAAAACTATTTGATTAAACGTATCTAGGGTTTCAGTTACAGGGATAATCATGCGTCTGTTTGTGATTGAACATGTTCTAGGCTTTTTCGCAAAGCTTTTTTTGTAAATAATAGGTGTAATAGGTTTTGTTCAATTTTAATTTTTCTCTTTATTTCATTTAATTTCTTCATCTTTGTTTTAATACTTTCAATGACACAAAAATTATACAAAAAATATCATAAAATTCTTTTTAATTCTATTTTTTTACAATAATTTTTATTTGGTCATTTTATTTTTATGGTTAACTAATTAATTTATGTGATTAAATATGTGTTTTTTTCACTAGTTTAATGTTTGAATTTCATTCTTAAATTTTCCTTAACTTAAAAAATACACAAAAATATGTTTGAGCGTTGAAGAAATAGTGGATTTATTTTCCACAAGGCGAGTGTTTCTCAAACTTCAAATCTCTTTCATGCTTGAATTCATAGATCTAAGAACTTCATAGAGATACAATCTTTTTCATAAGCATATAGCTCGCCAAACATTAGGTTTGATGTGGTTTGTTTATGTATTTTAAGCTCACTTCAAGTTTTACATATTCTGAGTTTTTGATGTTCTCACTTGTACCGTGATTTCCTCACTCAAATATCTCTGTGATTTGTGTCTAGATTGTGAAAATTATGGATTCTATCATGTTCTTAATAGTTTGGTTTTGAATTTTGCTTTTGGTGTCATCTGATTTCATGAAAAAAATGAGAGAGATAACTTGACCCGAACATGTGAAGAAAAGATGTGTTTATCCAAATTTTGCAAATATGCTTGTACCGTGACCTTGCTATTCATATTCTCCATGATGCGTACTTCATTTTAAAAAATTATTGAACCTGTGGTATCTATTGTAATCTGTACTACAACTTTGGTTTTGTTTTCGTGCAATTTCATGAAATAACGAGAGAGATATGATGCTCTGAAAGTAGTATAGAAAACTATTTTATTAAACACATCTAGGGTTTCAGTTACAGGAATGACCACACATATGTTTTTGATTGAACATGATCAAGGCTTTTTTCACAACGCTTTTTATAAATAATAGGTGTAATAGGTTTTGTTCCATTTTAATTTTTCTCTTTGTTTCATATAATTTATTCATCTTTGTTTTAATACTTTCAATAACAAAAAAATTATACAAGAAATATCTAAATTTCTTTTTAAGTCTATTTTCTGAAAATAATTTTTATTTGGTCATTTTAATTTTTATGGTTAATTAATTAATTCATGTGATTAAATAGGTGTTTTATTCACTAGTTTAATGTTTGAATTTTATTTTCAAATTTTCCTTAATTTAAAAAATCTACAAAAATATGTTTGAGGTTCCTTACTGTCTTAAATAATGTTGTGTAATTTAAAACCAAATTTATAAATAATTTTTCTTTTATTTCTAAATTGTTGAAGTTTAAGGTCCATTTTTATTATTTTCTTTGCTTAGGTCTAGAGATTGAATTAATTCTCTCATCTCCTTCTCTTTTAAAATTCAGAATAAAATTGTTTATGATTCTTGGATGCCTTAGGATTTTGAAAATGAATTTTAAGGATATTTATACTTTGATCTTATAATTTTAACAAAATATTTTGTTAAGCATGTCCAAATTGGTGGTTTTTCCCACTAGTCTTGGTGTTTACACTTCAATTTCACCCTTCCTCTTTGATCCAAGAACCGTAACCTTTGTTTATGACTTTTATAAGTCCTTATGATGTTAGAATTAATTTGTTTTGAATTTATAAGTTTTCTTTCTATTTTTGATTCAATTTTGAAGTGAACATGTTCCTTTGGCCTAATGTAATTGAGTCAAGTTTTACTTTGAAGCTTATGAATATTATATAAGGCCAATCTTTGGGTATGTTATGATAATTTGAGTTCTCTATTGATATATAAACTTGTTTTCATTTATTTGAAATTTTAAGTTGATCATTTGAGTTTTACTTTGAGCATAAAGTTTGTGTGGTTTGCAAAACCCTAATTTGTGATTCTTGTAAGCTTTTGAGCCAATTCTTGCTATGATCATTAATTCATTAAGGTTTATAGATATGATAAACTCAATAATAGTCTTAATAAGGCTTGAGAGGCATTTGATCTCTCTTTTTATCATTTCTCATTTCATTTTGAGCTTGATCCTTTCTTATGCTTCTTTGTTGATTATGTGAGATACAGTGAATGCACTTGTGCAACATATAAGGAATCAAACTTCCTTCTATTTAACCTATTATCACAACTTGTTTAGGATCTTAAGTTCAAATCCTTCGAACCAATTAAGCATCCTAATTTGTTTTTGTTTATGTGCCTAAATTCACCAAATGTGATCAAGGTTAGGAGTTTGTTTTGATGCATTCCTTTGTCAAATACCTTTGGTCCATAATGAATGAAGCTCTGTGTCTTTGCTACTGACCTCTAAGTTCATCATGACTTTAAAGAATATCTCCCATGATTCTATGGCTTTCATTCAATTACAAGTCCATCTTGATGACAATTGAGAGCAAAATTTCTCTTTCCAACCGTGTTTTCATTTCTTCTTTGATTGGTGATGTCTCAAAGGCACATGATCCACCTTTGTCACTTCATGTGTGACTTGATGCTTAAGTAATGATGCCTTGAAGCCCATGTTCATGAATAATGCTAAGACTACTTGATGCATTTCTTTTGTTGTTTGTTTTGTTTGTTTATCATTCATTAATGAGACTCTGACTTGGTATTTTCCTAGAGCATTTCAAATTGGTGTTTATAAATCCATTAATGATTGGTTATGCTTGTGTTAACTTCTGAATTGTAAATTCATAAGACTTCTTATTCCTTTCTCCCTTAATTCCTTGATTGACATTCCATTGTCAATTCATCATGATGACAAGTAGGAGCCACATCCTCTAGTTTTGACCTAGCTTTTACTTGATGATTAATGAATCCATTAGAGGACCATGGTCCAATATGTCATGATTGAGTTTCAATATTAAACTCTCTTATCATCTTAATTCTCCATGCTTCTATGATCTATTGGTTAAGTACTTACTTGCTAACCAACACGGTGACACTTTAGAAGCTACATTTTCTTTCTTACTTGTGTTTTGAGCATCATTGTTGTCATACCCCAAACTTGCCATATTTATTTCTAACCAATTTATTTGTCACTGTTATTAATTTCTAGTGTTATCATTTTCTTTATAATAAAAAGTTTAGATTATTGTTGTCAAATTCATATATATATATATATATATATATATATATATATATATATATATATATATATATATATATATATATATATATATATATATATATATATATATATATATATATATATATATATATATATATATATAGTATGGGGTTTAAGTTTATAGAGGAGGCGTATTGTTTCAAAAATGGACCATCAACATCTGATGGCCCATTAAGTTTTCCTTACAATTATAAAGGAGTGTATTTGTTATTGAGATTTCATCCTATTAAAAATTTGCTTTAATAAAAAGCAGAATGAGGTACCTTATTAAGTAGAAGGGGGTTTGTTTTCTGAAAATGAAGTATTGGTTCATTGACCCACTTTACTGCAGGCCCATTGCAGGTTTTATACCAGTCCATTAAAATTGCTTTTGTTTTTTATTAGATAAAAGAGGGGTGTATTGGGCTTAGCTTGCCTCGCAGCTAAGCCCATTTTGGCTTCGTCTTTAAATAAGAGAGATATGGCCAGCCCAATAGTTTTTTGAGGCCTATGTTAGTGATAGAGAGATGGTGCATGTTTTTTAAGCCCCATTTCCTTTTTGAACAGAGACCCATTAGGTTTATATTTATTTTAAAAATCAGAACATCCTACTAAGGTTTAGTTGAGATAACAAATAGGTTGTGTTTCTGAAGAAGGTTGGCCCAATAACAAAACAGTTATTGGCCCAGTTCAGAGTTTTGAATAAAAATCTTTTTTCTATTTTTTAATTTTTTTTCATTATATATATTAAACAAATAAATATTTTATAATTATATTATTGTTATTAATTATTATCCAAAAATATTATTATTTACTTAATCAATATTTATTTATTATTAATCTTATTTTATTGATGTCTTATTTTAACGTTTGACCAAATTCAAAATCAAGGGTTTTGAAACCCTAATTTCTTCAGTTGCGGCACCCTATTCTTGTTCATCAACTACGCAAGGCCAACAAACAACTATTATAGATATTCGATATGACAATGCAAATCAACGGAAATCAACAACATACTAAAACTAAATCAAATCTCATATTTTTGTATCATTACTGTTATACCCCAAAAGTTGCCCTCCCATTTCTCAAAGGATCATCCTGGACCCTCAGGTTTGCTTTCATCCAAGTCCAAGCCTTGAATTACAAATTTTCCAAGAAAGTCATTCACAAGGGCAAATTGGTCATTTACACACTGAAAAAGTCAAACTTTGACTATTAGATCAAAATCAAGTTTCAAGAATCATATTTCATCAAGACATGTTGAAATATGAAGTTTGTTTCATCAAGAAATTCAAAAGTCAAAATTACTTTGGAAAAGTAAAAATTCTAAATACTTAGAATTTTTCTAAGTGTTTAAGAAATATGACAAGCTCAGAACTTCTGATCAGATTATCACCATGATGCAAGCTGATTCTGGAAGAACTTGTAACTCAAGAGTTATAGATCCCAATGATACCTAAAACACTACAGAACATAACTTCTTCTAAGAAATGCTATAATTTCAAGTTATACATCCTCAAAGTCACGTCCCTGAAGCTTAGGCACTTAGCAAATTCTGAGCATTTTTAAGTCAGAAGTTTTCTACAACTTCTGGGCCAATTTTCATGTAGGTTCAGTAAGAAGTTGCAAGAGTAATTCAAAAAGGGTTTACAAAGCATGGCATAAGCTTTCTGGAAAGTCTTAGAGCTCCTTCAGAACATGCTGGAGCAAGGAGATACAAAGATCAGAAGTTGGATGTTTATTCTAAGTCACGCTGAAGCTGGACTTCTGATCCAGAATTAAGCAATAATGCAGAATCTCACATTGCAGGATTTCTGGTTTGATCAATCTCATCATCATTTAATGCTCACAACCACTTTTGGGTCTTTGTCCAAAGGATTTCCCCACGTGTGGCATAGAAGTACCATTACTGTCTTAGAAAAGTAAACTTTTGTGCAAGAGTGTGTTGGGCCTATGCATTACTTTTACTTTTGAGGTTACCTTTCCTTAATTCCTGCTTAGAAACCCGGCTTAGGCGCGACTAAAGCTGCTAACCACCATACGTATTTGAACTTACTTCAAGAACAAGTCAGCGCCTATCATATGATGGTTGTACCCCTTGACCTCTCCAAGCGACTAAACCTTTGCCTATAAATTAGACTTCATTGGCAACTATAAAAGGGTCGAAAATTGGAGAAAGAAAAAGCCTTTAACCCCTGCTAAAATTCCAAGAGTCCAAAACTGCAAACACAAAATACAAAACCTGTTAGCTTTTGATTCTTGCATTCAAACTCCATTTTTCCTCAAGTGTTGGTTGACCAAAACCATCCATATAGTTTCTGATGTACATTTAGAAACTATCCTAACTTTTATGTTCAGACTGTGGCATACCCTCCATCAATATCCACTTTAAAGAAGTCAAGACTTTTCTCTTTGGCTGTTCCCGAATTTTCCAGCCATTCAAAGGTTTCTAGCCTGCTGGGCACGTGAGGAAGCTGGTCAGAATATCACAAGCGGTCAGAGCCAGACTCCAGCTCCCAAAACATTTTCCAGCTGCAAGGTAAGCTTCTGTTGACTCTCGTCATATTATTTAGGCATTGTTAGACTTGCATGTTCAAAATATAATGTAGACATCCTGATTCTGATGTTGTACATATTCTGAGGTTTCATGTATTTGCCTGCCTAAGTAGGGAGAATTTCAGTTCAGAACTTTTTGAAGAAATTAGGACTCAGAATTAGGATTAGCAAATCCATGCTTGCTTCTAATTTATAGTTCTGATATCTCTTGTTTTTGAAGCATTATGAAACCTTCCATAACTGTTATATGCGCATCTTCTGTTCTGTTGAGAAATGACTAAGTTGCAGATGTTCTAACTAGCATGGAGAGGGAGACGAAGTTCTTCCAATGGCATCAGAACTTCTGAATTCTTCTTTATTCCCAGTGGACCCAGAACTTCTGACTTTACCTATTTCTACTAATATGATTTCTATTTTTGCAGCACGCCAGAGTCAGAACTTCTGATCTTTTTTAGTTCAACAATGCACTGATTCTATTTTTTTTCCTTACTATTTTTGCTATCACTTCTATTTTCACTAATCCAAAAAACCAAAAACATTTTACATTTTACATGCTTTATTTTATTTCTTTAAACAAAAAGATCAAAAATATTTTCTTAAACAAAACTTATTTCTTTTCTTAAATAAAACAAGTCCATTTCACATTTTCTTGTACATTCTTATCCATTCAATATGGTTGTAATAGTAACTTAGGATTTAATTTTATTTGCAATCCCCATTTGTAAATCTGTACACCCCACCCCCCTAATGATTGTAATAGCGTAGGATATTTACTTTCCTCACTTTTTATTGCTTTCATATATTGCTAGTAATTAGGGTGTGTATGGCAAGACATGAAATCAACAAATTGAGAACCCTAATCAAGATAAAAATGCATGCAATCAAACACACTTTTCACATATGCACACCTTAGTGTAATCTCACATGTTGCCTATTCGAAAAATAGTCATGTCCCTCGAACATGGGCGTTTTAGCAAAGACCCTCGATAAAATATCGTAGTCCCTCGATGACCCTCAATGTTTCCTTTGGTAAACGATCTAATCCCTAAACGACATTGCTAAAACATCCATAGGTTGAAACATTTTCAAAATACAACACTTTGTATGCGTTCTTATAGTGACGAGAATCATTACAAAAACACCTTTTCAAAATCACTTTCAAAAACACATCTCACAAACACTTTTTTTTTGAATCATTTTTTAAACAAACACTTTTGTATGCGTTCTTATAGAAACGAGAATCATTAAGAAGTTACATTTTCAAAATACTTTCAAAACCCACACCATACAAAGCACAATTTTCAAACAAAAAGCAAGTGATCTAGCAAGTAACTAAGAGCCCATGTAAAACCATGGATGAAAAGGGTGCTAATACCTTCCCTTTTCATAATCTACCCCCCGAACTAAAGAAATAATCTCAAAGGTCTTTCCTGTGCTTTTTCACCTTTCCTTTTGGATAAAAGAAAAGTTGGTGGTGACTCTTGCTAACCGCAACATTTGCGATCAAACGCAAAACACCCAAGTCAGTTCTCCCACCGTATCCCAGAACCGGCGACTCTGCTGGGGATAATTTTAAAAGTGGGGTTACCTTAGGGTTATATCACATTTACTTGCTTTCATTGTTTGACTTGTATGCTTTACATTATGGTTCTTTGTTTGGGTTTGAAATCCTCTACCCGGATTTGGGATACCTTATAGGTAAGTAGCAATACGTTGTGGAAACTGTGTGGGGTATACCAACATGGTCTAAATAATAGCTACGTTATTGCGGCATATTTGTGGGTACCGGTAGCCCTTGAGTTAATCAAGGAGAATACGGGGCCGCTGAGTGATGTCATGAAGCACTAATAAACTTTTAGAACCTTTACTTGACCAACTTGGCCATTAGTACGTAGTGAGATGACCGACTTTGGTGCAGTTCGAAGTTGGTAGATACTCGATACTACACTCATTGAGGTTTGGTTTCTTGATATATTTCGGTCGCCATTAAAGAGGCTTGTGCTGAGGCAATGCTCAAGAAAACAAACCAGTGATATTGAGCTCCTTAGAACCCGTTACTATTACTAGGACAGGTTGAGCCAACTAAACATCAAGAGGGTACTTACCTATGAGACTCCATGCAAGCCTAAACCTAAGGACTTGTTTTCTTTGTTTATATATATATATATATATATATATATATATATATATATATATATATATATATATATATATATATATATATATATATATATATATATATATATATATATATATATATATATATATATATATATATATATATATATATATATATATATATATATATATATATATATATATATATATATATATATATATATATATATATATATATATATATATATATATATATATATATATAACATCATAACATCATGCTCATTCACTAACCATTTCAAGGAATTTGGGATTTATCTTTATTCTTGTTTTGTAGGAAATGGATTCTATTCGTAGGAAAACTATTCAAGTCAATCTTGTAAGGATCCCTCCATAACTTAAGGAGCTAGCTTCAAGAATTCCTGAAAAATCTCCATTTACCGAGAGACATGGTTACCTACTCAACTTGGTCACCTCCAACACAGATAAGGACATGATGAAGGTGCTCTTTCAGTTCTTTGATCCTTTACACCATTGCTTCACATTTCCCGATTATCAACTTGTGCCAACTTTTGAAGAATTCTCCCAACTCTTGAGGATTCCCATTCTCAATCAACTACCTTTCAACGGTACAGAAAGAGATCCAAATCCAGAAGATATTGCTCAAGCTCTACACTTGCAACCATCTGATGTCACAACTCATTGGGAAATAAGGATTGGTGTCAAGGGTTTCTTAGCAAAGTTCTTATTTGAGAAAGCCCAAAATTGTTGGAACTCTTTGGATCTACAAGCTTTTGAGGAAATTGTGGCTCTCCTCATCTATGGGATGGTTTTGTTTACAAATCCTGAATAACTCATAGATATGAACGCCGTCAAGATCTTCATGTCTCGTAACGCGGTGCCTACTTTTCTAGGGGACATCATATATTGTCTTCACACTCGCACAATGAGGAAAAGAGGTTTCCTTATGTGTTGCACTCCTCTCTTGGCAAGATGGTTTATTTCGCATCTTCCCCAATCTGTATTAAAGAACGAGCAAGGTTCAAGGTGGTCCCAAAGGTTGATGACGCTCAAGCATTCTGACATTCATTGGTGTTCCCGATCCCTAGAGAATGTTACTATTATCGATCATTATGGAGAATTCCCTAATGTCCCCTTACTTGGAATTAGGGGAGGTATCACCTACAACCCCTGCTTAGCCTTAAGACAGTTTGGTTACGCCCGAAGGGATGGCCCTCATGAGATGTTGATTCAAAGTTTGGTATTTGGCTACGAGAACGACAATCATAGTCTTCGCCAGAGATTTATCCGAGATTGGAGGATGTTGAACAAGGTAGATAGCAAGACATTGGGGAATAAGAATTCCATACCTCTTGAGCCTTACCTCAAATGGGTACGAACTCGTGCTCAGAGTTTTATGATGCCTTATCCTTTCATTCTTCCGGTAATCATTGAGCCTGTTAGGGAAGGAGATATTCCTTACACTATCCTACATCCTAAAATTCCCACCTCTCTTGAAGACTTACAAAGATATTGGATACAACTCAAGGGGGAGCGAGGTACTTTCGAAGCACAATTCTACGCAAGCGAGAAGAAGGTTTTGGAACTCACTAAGCAACTTCATGAGGAGAGGAACTTGAATGCCTACATCGCACCAAAGAGGATGCACACAACCGTTTTATCTTAGAGTTTTTTGTATTATTTGCCCAAAAAGGCATTGATGTACTCAAGCTTTAATTTATTAATATAACGTGTGTTTCCTTTTTATCTAAAACAAATTAGAATCTTTAAAATCCTTGAAATCATTGCATATGCATTTTCCATTCATCATAACATAAGCAGGTTTCGTGCAACAAGTCTCCTCATCTTTCTACTATTTATTTCAGTAAGATGGATCTCGAGTAAACGGTGAAGGACCTCCAAGCTCAAAATGCTCAGTTTCAACAGATGTTCTTATCTCTAGCCAAAGGACAAGAAGAGTTGAAAACCTTGCTGGTTGAAGAGAAAAAGAAGAAGAAAAAGAAAATAACCGGAGTTCTTAACATGGGAAGAAGATTCCAAGGACAAGAAAGAAGGACCTTAGACTTTGCAACGACATCTGGTGAGAAAGACAATTAAGATGGGAAAGGCAAGGAAGCATTTGTCCAGCCAGATTCAGAAGGGGAAGAGGAAGAAGAAGACTATTCTGAAGAATAATATCCTTCAGCCAACGACAAGTATAAGCATCTAGAAGAATGGTTAAGTGCAATGGAAATCCAAAAAGTGCCTGGATTGGACTTTGAGGAGTTGGGATTAGTATCGGGGATTGTCATTCCTCCAAAATTCAAAGCACCAGTGTTCACCAAGTATGACGGAGTTCCGACCATGACACTAACAACTGTTAGGCTCTAAAAAACAAATTACAAGACCTTCTTGAAGCCAAAGAGATTGAATTCGATGCGCCAAAAATTCCCAATGTCATTACTGCCCCTATGCCCAAGCACGACCGTGATGTCAATGTCGTTGAAGAAGATATGTTTGTTACTTCAGTTGATGAACTTATGACCCCACTCATGACTATCAAAAAGAACTTGTTGAATGCTGGTGTATTCCCACGCTGTGATAAAAGCTGTCATTTTTGTGTGTCCTCACCAACCAACTGTCCTTTGTTAAAAGCAGGCATTTAATGCCTAATAGATAACAAGGATATTTTGTTTGAAAAGACTTCAATTCCAACTGTTTCTTATAATGATGTTTCCATCGTGACCATTTCCGACAATTCTTTCAGGGTCTCCACCAAAAGACCCGTTAGAATTACATCAGTTCCTAAAGTGGCTCCGTTGATAATTACAATGCCTGGACCAATCCTGTATTCGTCAGACAAAACTGTCCCATGGAATTATGGAGGTGATGTCTACTACCATGGTATCAAGCAAGATTGGTCAACTGCTGAAAATTTAAGTTCTGAGAAAGTTGACTCCGACGTTAGTAATATCACAGAGACTAGTAAGATCACTCGAAGTGGAAGGGTTTTCTCTCCAAAAATTGCTCCTCCAAAAGTTGTTTCTGGACCCGTAATCATTCTTGTTGGTGTTTCTCCTCCAAAGGCTATTCCCAGTCCTGCAATCATCTCTGATAATACTGCTATTGACAAAACTGTTATAATCCATGTTATCACCTGTGGTATGGTGGCCAGAACTGGGACGTGTTTCCCTATTTTTTAAGGAATTTGCTGGTTTGCATTTTGCGTTTGTGTTTGCAAAATGTCGCGGTAAGCAAGAGTCGCCACCGACTTTTATTTTATCCAACAAGGAAAGGAAAAAAGCACAGAAAAATTCCTTTTTTGAGATATTTCTGAGTACGGGAGGTAGATTATAGAAAGGGAAGGTATTAGCACCCTTTCTATCCGTAGTTATCTACGGGCTCTTAGGTACTTTCTCATCATTTTCAAAATTGTTTTCTTTGTGTTTGTGTGATTTAAAAAGCTTTTGTTTTAACTTCGATTTAACTCTTGCTTCTGTCTTCAAGAGTGTAATGAAGTGTTTTTTGAAAACTTTGTTTGTAAAGGAGTGTAAGTGTGAAATAGTTTGTTTGGAGTGAGCAAGTACTTAAGAGCTAATCTACCTACTTGAAAAAAAGAATCGTTCTATGTTCGTTTCCTTTAGACAACGCTATCCCACTATTAGTGAGTAGGTAGCATCGTCGTTGGAGTTTTGAGGGTCAATTCGAAAGGGACATACGATCACTAAAGAAATGTTAGGACGTCTTAGTAATAACCCTAATGTCTTAGTTCAATTTATTCGAGGCAACAATTCCGAGGCAACCATTCTGAGGCAACTTTTCCGAATCGGGACTTTGATCTTTGTTTAGACAAAAGGACGACCACTAAAGCATCCTATACTCAATGACTGTTTACCGAAGGAAACCAAGTGGGAGTGTACCCTAGTAGTACGCATGTGCGAGTGATTCAATTTCAGATTTATTATGTTTGCACATTTAGGGTGAAAATTCTGGCTACAGATACTCAATGTCACGTCCAATGTTATGACACCGTATCTGACTTACTATATGACAGTAAATACAAAAGCAGTAAATAACACAGTCAATTGTTTACCCAGTTCAGTGTGCAACAACACCTACTCTGGGGGCTACCAAGCCAGGGAGAGAATCCACTATAAGAGATGTTAATTCAGGAATAAACCAACCAGTTTATCTCCTTCACTTAAGACCTACCCAATGCAATTCTAATCTAAGTACAACTTAAACCTGAGTTCCTACTCACTCCCCCTCAATCACAGCAGTGATACATAAACAAATTTGACTTGAGAATTGTTGAAGACACTCTTCAAAACACACACTTGATTAAGCTTCACAGCTTTTTAATCAAGTAACACAATCACTCGTGCTTCACAGCTTTGAGTAATGTACACAACTAACTTGACTCTGCTTCACAGCTTTAGTCAAGTAACATTCAAACACTCTTGCTTCAAAGCTTTGAGTGCTACACAACCCTTACAATTGAAACCTATTCCAAGACACTTATCACAATGATAATTGCTTGGAGTACAATTAACAAATCTATACAGATTACAAACTTGATCTTCTAATCAATCAGCAGGGATGCCTTCAAAGACTGCAGCTCTGTTGAATATATAGCAGTTGCAACTTCAGTTAGGGTTTCCAAAAACCTAGGGTTGATTCCTTTTGACCTAATGACCAGGTCATAGTACTTTGTTGATCAGGTTAGGATTGAGCGAGGTTACTCCTCAGAAAACGCAGGATTCTGTTTAAGAAGGACTGAGTTATTTCCTGAAAAAACTCAGACTTATCCAATCCTGTAATCCTGCTAGTTCAGAACAGGATGTCATAACATCTGTTATGACATTTGAGAAAACCTGTCTACTGATTAGCTAAATGTGATCATTTTGCAAACATGCTCAGATACACACTCATAAACATCAGTATTTGAGTTACAATATTTTTCTGCATATGTACCTAAAGAGTTAGTACAACCTGAACTAGAATGTTATGACATCAGTCATGACATTCACACATACACTTGGAATTTACCAAAAATGCAAGCCAATACCTAAACACCTACAAACTCCCCCTTTGGCAGATTTTTGGCTAAAGTCCCTAAACAATCAGAGATAGATAGATAGCAGCAGAAATAAATGACGACAGCAGAAAAATATAGTGTTAAGTACTAATTAAGCAGTACCAAATATTCTCCCCCACTTTAGCCACAAATGGGCCAAAGATTACATGTTTATAAAGTAATACAGTTATCCAAGACAAAGTAATGAGATCAGCAGCAGACAACAGCAGAACATACTTCCAAACTCCACCAGCAACACCATCAAGCAGCAATCATCCTTCAAGTACTGTCATCAGACTCAGAGGAGCCACTTTCTTCATCTTCTTCCCTCATGCTTGCTTCAGCTTCTTCCTTTTCTAGCTTGGCAATTAGTGCTTCTAGGGTCCTTTTTCTAGCATCCAGATCTTTGCAAGTTTCTTTTAAGACAGCTATGACATCTGATGTTTTGGACTGGCTCTTTGCAGACGATGTCTCAGCTGATGTTATGACAATGTCTGGAGCATGGGATCCCTGAAACAGTTTGTAGTGCAGGCCAAGAGCAGGGGCTCTTTTGCAGACTGTATCTCTTGCTACAAGTATGTCAGGATATTGTGCAAGGATGATTCCACAAATGAGGGAGGGAAAGGCAATTGGTCCTTTGACAGCATAACTGCCAGCATGCTTCAAGGTTTGTTCAAAAATGTACCTTCCATAGTCAAAGGCAGTCTTGGTTCCTACAGCATAGATGAATCTCCCCAATCCTGTGGAGATGGTTGATTTGTGATTTGTAGGCACCCAATTTGCTGCACCTATTTTATGCAAGATGGCAAATTTCATGCTGAGTTTACTAGCATTCAACTTCCCTTTCAATGGCCAGCACTTTACTTGCTTGGCAGTGATGGTCAAGCATACTTCATTGTCAGTTGCCTCTAGGTCAGAACAGTCCTTATTTGTTCTTCCAAGAAACTTGTTGATTTCTGATGGAGAGAACTTGACCCTTCTTCCTCTAACAAACACACTCTCAAAGTCAGCTGACCTCCCATCAGCACAATCATTGGATAAGTTCACTACAAACTCTTTAACCAGATTTTCATAGCATTTGCCAAACTTTATCACAGTCTTTATTAGCCCAGCATTCCTGATCAGCTCCATGATGTCTTTGCACTCCAAAGCATCATTGTTGAGTTCTCTCTCCAAGGCTATTCTCTTCAAGCAAACATACTTCCACCTGTTTGCATTATCAGGATGATGAAAGGAGATGTTGTCAGTTGGCACTTCAGGTACTCTAGCAATCTTGCTGGAAGGGAGCTTCCTTCTGATGGGAGCATTGTCAATGTCAATCTCAAATTCTGATTCATCATCAGAGTCAGAAGTTTCAGGTTCTTTTCTTTTCTTGGAGATTGGTTGTCTAGCAGTCAGCACCTGTGCCTTCTTCCCTTTTGTCTGAATTTGTTCAGCCATCCCTTCAGCCTTGGACTTCTTAGGTTTAACAGTCTCACTACTTTTTCTTTTCATCAATCTCCTAGCAATGCTAGGGTTCACATTAGCAATCAGTTCATTATCTGAGTACTCTTCATCCACATCAATGATAGGTGGATCAGCAGCCTTTTCAGAGGGATTCTGAATGTTGTCTTTTGGTGTCACAACATCCTCAGTGACATCTATATTTTCAGAACCTTCCACATTTGGACTTTCAGATTGATTCAAGGGAATAGAAATCCCCGGTACAGATTGGTTGCCACTCAGAATGCTAGTAACCAGTCTAGCAATAGCTTGGTGTACTTGAACTGTTCCTTCTTTATTAGGTATAGTAGATGAAGGAAGAGAAGAATTACCAGAGACTGCAGCTTGAGTTCTTCCTGCATGTCTGGTCCCGAGCTTCTTGATTTTGGCTGGGTTAGTTGCCATCTCCCTGAGAGGAGTGACCTCAAGTACTTCAGATTCTATGCATGTCGTGATTGCCCTAGAATCTTGATCAGATGACGATGATGATGAGTGAGACGAAGCCGCCACAGTGGAAGATGATGTCTGAGACATTGTGTTTAACGTTGAGTAGCAGTAGCAATTTGAGAAAGCTCTTTGATTGGGAGGAGAAAACAGATTGCAAGGATGAGAGAGATAGGGAGTACAAGGGAGTCTTTTCAACTTCTGAAGGCTTTTGAAGGAATTGTGAATGAATATGATCAACCCACTAAATATAGACTTAATAGAATTAATCCCTTCAACCCTTGTTTTCAGCAAAACTAATTGCTATAATTTCTCATGTTGGTGAATACCCAATCTGCCCTTCAAATTTTCAAGTTGATTTCCAACAAGCGCCTTGATAGAAGAATCAGTTAGCTGAAGCTCAGAGAACCTATGTTTCAGTTCAAATGATTTCTTCTCTCCAAAGTCAATAGGGTTTAAGGAAATGTTGAATGTTTTCAGATTATCACACCACAATGTCACAACATCTTGTGTAACATTGTCTTCAGAACAGAATTTATGAGACTTGTTCTTTGCCACATCACATATATTATCAGCCTGTAGTTTAGGAGTTCTTCTGACATCTTCCATAGGAATAGCTCTTTTCATTCCTTCAAGTTTATGTTGCCACTGTTTCATATCTTTTTCTTCTTTGATGATTTGACTCAAAGTGTGGATATCAGTGTTCTCAGGCTGCCACACATAACAGTTATTTTTGGATTTTATTCCTCTCATTACAATATCTAGTTTTTCATTAAACACTAGACATTCAGATCTTGAGAAGTTGACCATGAATCCTAGATCACATAATTGACTGATGCTGATGAGATTAGTAGTCAACCCTTTTACCAGCAGTACCTTATTCAGACTTGGAACTCCAGGGTAGTCCAAATTACCAACTCCTTTGATTTCTCCTTTAGCACCATCTCCAAAGGTCACAAAACTGGTGGTGTGAGGCATAACATTATTGAGGAGATTTTTGAATCCAGTCATGTGTCTGGAACATCCACTGTCAAAGTACCAATCTTCCTTTGCTGAGATCTTCAGGGAAGTGTGTGCTATCAGTGCAGTAGCCTTTTTCTTCCATTGAGGAGCGTGTGGTACCTTTTTAGACTTAGGTTTGACATCTGATTTCTGATTAGGATATCCATGTAGTCGGTAGCAGAAGGGCTTTATGTGACCATATTTCCCACAATGATGACATCTCCATCTTTGGTACCTCTTCTTCATGTGTCTCTGTCCCTGATGTTGAGAGTAATGTTGAGACATCTGTTTTGACATTTGCTTCCTGGTAACAAATTTCTTTGTTTCCACAAATCCTAGGCCAGATTTATTTCCCATATTTTGTCCAGCCTGAAGAATCTCTTCCAATTTGTCAGTTCCATTTGTCAACATCTTGACTGATTTGGTCATTTGATTCAGTTGTGAGTTCAGCAGTTGAACTTCTCCTTCTAAATGACTTATAGTTTCAAGATTTGCTCTCTTTTCAGCCTCCAGCTTTATAATGAGTTTTGATTGTTTCTCATTTTGCACACAGACTTCACCACTTCTGATACACAATTTCTTGTAGGTATCAGCCAGTTCTTCAAATGTTACTTCTTCATCACTGGTGTCACTTTCAGAAGTACAAACACTAGTTAGGGCAGTAACTAGTTTGGCAGATTCTTCTTCAGAATTGCTTTCTGAATCATAGTCAGACCAAGTAACAGTCATTCCTTTCTTTTGCTTTTTAAGAAAGGTAGGACATTCAGCTCGAATATGTCCATATCCTTCACATCCATGGCATTGAATTCCTCTGCCTTGGTTTTCCTTATCTTCTGATCTTGGTCTTCTGCTGGAGCTGTCAATGTCAGAAGGAATGTTATGAACATTTGACCTTGACTTTGGGTCCATTCTTTTGATGAGCCTGTTGAACTGTCTTCCAAGCATGGCAATGGCTTCAGATATGTTTTCTTCTTCATCCTCCTTGTGTTCAACATCAGTGTTGGTTACAAGTGCTATGCTTTTGTTCTTCTTGTCACCATTATCAGTGATCCCCATCTCAAAAGTCTGAAGAGACCCAATAAGTTCATCCACTTTTAACTTGCTAATGTCCTGGGCTTCCTCTATGGCAGTTACCTTCATTGCAAATCTTTTAGGCAAGGATCTGAGAATCTTCCTCACCAGTTTTTCTTCTGACATTTTTTCTCCCAGTGCTCCTGAGGTGTTGGCAATCTCCAAGATGTTCATGTGAAATTCATGGATGGTTTCATCTTCCATCATTTTTAGATTCTCAAAATTAGTGGTCAACATCTGAAGCCTTGACATCTTTACTTTGGAAGTGCCCTCATGAGTAGTTTTGAGGGTGTCCCAAACTTCCTTGGCCAGTTCATATTGATGTACTAATCTGAAGATGTTTCTATCAATTCCATTGAACAAGGCATTTAAGGCTTTTGAATTTCCCAGAGCTAACTCATCTTCTTCTTTACTCCAATCTTCCTCAGGCTTCAGACTGATTGTCCCATCTCTTTCAGTTATGGTGGGATGAATCCATCCTTTGTCAGCAGCTCTCCAAGCCTTTTTGTCCAGAGATTTTAGGAAGGCAATCATACGAGGTTTCCAGTAGTCATAATTAGTTCCATCCAGAATGGGTGGTCTGTTTCCAAAAACTCCTTCTTTGTCCATAGTGCCAGAAAGTGATATCCCTAGATCTCACCCAGTAATACAGGCAGGGTGCCTGCTCTGATGCCAATTGAAAATTCTGGCTACAGATACTCAATGTCACGTCCAATGTTATGACACCGTATCTGACTTACTATATGACAATAAATACAAAAGCAGTAAATAACACAGTCAATTGTTTACCCAGTTCAGTGTGCAACAACACCTACTCTGGGGGCTACCAAGCCAGGGAGAGAATCCACTATAAGAGATGTTAATTCAGGAATAAACCAACCAGTTTATCTCCTTCACTTAAGACCTACCCAATGCAATTCTAATCTAAGTACAACTTAAACCTGAGTTCCTACTCACTCCCCCTCAATCACAGCAGTGATACATAAACAAATTTGACTTGAGAATTGTTGAAGACACTCTTCAAAACACACACTTGATTAAGCTTCACAGCTTTTTAATCAAGTAACACAATCACTCGTGCTTCACAGCTTTGAGTAATGTACACAACTAACTTGACGCTGCTTCACAGCTTTAGTCAAGTAACATTCAAACACTCTTGCTTCAAAGCTTTGAGTGCTACACAACCCTTACAATTGAAACCTATTCCAAGACACTTATCACAATGATAATTGCTTGGAGTACAATTAACAAATCTATACAGATTACAAACTTGATCTTCTAATCAATCAGCAGGGATGCCTTCAAAGACCGCAGCTCTGTTGAATATATAGCAGTTGCAACTTCAGTTAGGGTTTCCAAAAACCTAGGGTTGATTCCTTTTGACCTAATGACCAGGTCATAGTACTTTGTTGATCAGGTTAGGATTGAGCGAGGTTACTCCTCAGAAAACGCAGGATTCTGTTTAAGAAGGACTGAGTTATTTCCTGAAAAAACTCAGACTTATCCAATCCTGTAATCCTGCTAGTTCAGAACAGGATGTCATAACATCTGTTATGACATCTGAGAAAACCTGTCTACTGATTAGCTAAATGTGATCATTTTGCAAACATGCTCAGATACACACTCATAAACATCAGTATTTGAGTTACAATATTTTTCTGCATATGTACCTAAAGAGTTAGTACAACCTGAACTAGAATGTTATGACATCAGTCATGACATTCACACATACACTTGGAATTTACCAAAAATGCAAGCCAATACCTAAACACCTACATAGGGTTATCTAACTGTTTTAAAGTTTAACATACATTCTTGTCATGCATCCCTATATCATACATCTAACAATTAATAATTTGCAGAATTTAAAATGCGGAAATTAAACTAAGCTATTACAAGGCTTCAAGTATTTACATAGCCAAAAACAAACCCTTTGAAAATAAAACGATAAATGGAAATAAACGTCCTAATTAAACTTTTACAAATTGTAGGAAATTACATCAATATGATAAATAATAATAAAGCGCGCAAGGAAAATTAAGATCGACGAGAAATTAGGGTTTTGACCCTCCTAATCTAATTAAAAGAAAAATTGTTTTTTTGTTGTTTTTAATATTTTAAAGAAAAGAATTTAGGTTTTAAAAATAAATGTACAAATTAATTAATAAAAATAATTACAAGACCTATTTTTTATGTTTTGGTTATTTTTAAGAAGAGAAAATAATTAAATTAAAAATAAAACCTATTTGTTCTAATTAATTTTAATTATGCACAAAAAGAAATTAAAGTTATCTAAATTAATCAAACCTAATTAAATTAATTCATTTTTAATGAAAATAAATATCTTAAATTTAATTGGATAGAAAAATATTTTTGTGATTTTTTTGATAAAAAGAAAATAATTTGATTGGTTAGTAAATAAAATAAATAAATTAAATGAAATAAAATAAAAAATATAGAGAAAGAAATTTGGGCCTGAATAGTATTTTGGAGGGGTGCAAATAGCCAGATCTGGGCCCAAAGATGGAAGTCCACGTTGACCTCCTGGATTCAGTATGATTGCTTTGACCTTGCCTTTGGTGTTCCTCCCATCATAGCCCTTGGATCTGGCCTTAGGACACTTGGCACGCTGGATTATGGGGACGTATGATACTCCTTGGCTTGGTATGCACATGAGATTACCTGAAAGAAATTAAGAAAAATGCATTTGGTGGAGGCAGGGGTCGAACCCCTGACCTCAAGCTTCCAGCACCTTAAAGCTTGCCTGGCTACCACTGGGTCATTTGTGTTAGTTGTAATAATATTACAAAATAATAAACAAATATTAAAAAAGCCACATATAACAATTCAGCGCGCGAAATTTGAACAAGCCAATGGAGGGGTGCCAACTGGTCATCTTCTTCCTCTCTCCGTGGGTAAAAGTCCAAGACTTTTACCTACAGACGTTTTTCCGTTGCTATAAACAGGGTTCATTCCCAAATCTTCCATGGGCCATATAAATGACATCTAATGCCATGGTTGGACTCGTCTCGTCGTCCTGAACATGATGGTACCATCCATGAAAGCTAATTTCACCTGCAATAAAAAACCCTAAAACAGAATCCAAAACCCTAACAATGGATAAATCCAGTATAGGCCATATAAATGCAATTAAACAATACATAAAGCTTGCATATGTCTTAAGGATCAAGAATATACCATTAGTTCATGCTATCAATGCCTAAATTATGGAATTCAAATTCAAGAAAAGTTGGGTATTGTGATTGACTTACAGTGAGATATAGGGCTTGAAAATGCTTGCTTTGGATTGCTTTAGCTTGCTAAGGATCCCAGGAATCGATTGAGATAGCTAGAAGGCCTTAAGGATGCCTGGAACTAGGAATTCATGTTTGCACTTTCTTGGTATTTTTGCAAGTTTTGCTCTGGTTCATCCGCATCTTTCTAACCTAGTTTTTGGTCTTCCTCCCTTCTATATGTATTGAGGAGTGAATTAGGTTTGAAAACATGGCCTCAATCTTCCTCCATCAATGAGTTTGATCTTGATTTGATTCACCTTAAAATCTTTCCAAAAATGGCCTAAATCCAATCTTTTTGTGCACACATGCCTTTACAAAAGTTTGATTTGATGCTAGCTGTATAATAAGACCTGAAACAAGCACAAGATCTTGAGTTTTCAATGCTTTGGATTTTATATGATTTATTTTGATTAAAATTGATTTAAATCAAATAAAAATCAAAATAACATGATAATGACAAATTGCAAGGGCTAGAGCTCGTGGACTATTTTTCCAACTCAAAACAAGTGAAAAAGATTGGGCCCATTTGGCAAAAATTGAAGTTTTAGGCATAGTAGACTTTTGGCAATTTTGCAAAAAAGGTCAACTTCACCAATGCATAACCTCCTCAATTTTGACTCTTTGGAGGTGTTATTGGACCTTTTAGAAAGCTTGAGATGTCCTCTAATCAACCCTTTTGGTCTCATCTCAATTTGATATTCCATGCTCATGTATGAAGCTTTGACAAAAAAGGTGTTTTTGTTGACTTTTCAAAATGACCTATAATGTCCAAATTCATAACTTCTTGTGAGTGCATATTTTGAACTTGGGAGCTGAATATGTATTGTAGATAATTTCATCCTCTTCAAAATGAGCTTTGGATGGGTTATTTATCTTAAGGTATGAGAAAGTTATTCTTGGTCAAAGTTGAGTTGACTTTTCCTATAAAACCCTAATTTAGCAACTTTTGGTTCTTGATGAATTATGAGCATTCCTTGATGAATCATGATCAAACCTTGATCAAATGATTAAATATACTTCAAAATGAGGATGTTGACAAAAAATATTGAAGTTTGACTGTATGTGGGCCACAATTGACTTTTGCTCTAGCACAGTCGATTTTCAGGCCTTTGAGCAATTGACTGAGCAAATTTCCTCTGCAAGGCTTGAAACTTGACATGGATGATATTGAGAACATATTAGGACAATTTTTAGCATTTGGGGTCCCTTGGACTCAAGTATCTTGATGCAACATGAAACCCTAATTTGAGGTAGACTGCCTTAAGAGAGAGCTTGTCTGGTCAACCCTTGGACTACCTTGAGCAACTTGAGGATCTTTCTTGAAATGTTTTGAGAAATATGGGAGGGAAAATTTTGGGGTACAATAGCTGCCCCTGTTCAATCTTCTTAAACCTGAGGATGTAGATTGGCTTTCGTGCCTTTCGTGGTACGAAGGTGGAAGATGATTGAACACTAGAGTGCCCAGAAATTTGCACTCGCATGAAGTGGTGTCCGCCTTACGATATCGAGAATGGGCTTACAGATGCCATTTGGAAATTTCTGACGAGGGGATGGGCTTAAAGATGCCATCTGAAGGAGTCTCGATCGCATAAGAGATTCCTTAGCGAGAGCTTGTATACCTGTCATTGAGGAAGATTCCGCTAGGGAATACTGATCTCTATTGAGAGAAGTAGAATTTTAGGAGCTTCGGTCGTCCGTTATTCTGCTGGTGAGTCGTCTTTGTTTGAATTTTAGGAACTTTGGTCATCCGTATTCTATTGAGGAATCATCTCTGTTGAATTTTAGGAACTTCGATCGTCCGTATTCTACCGAGGAATCATCTCTGTTGAATTTTAGGAACTTCGGTCGCCCGTATTCGACTGAGGAATCATCTCTGTTGAATTTTAGGAACTTCGGTTGTTCGTATTCTACTGAGGAAACATATCTGTTGAATTTTAGGAGCTTCGGTCGTCCGTATTCTACTGAAGAAACATCTCTGTTGAATTTTAGGAACTTCGATCGTCTGTATTCTACTGAGGAATCATCTCTGTTGAATTTAGGAACTTCGGTCGTCCTTATTCGATTGAGGAATCATCTCTGTTGAATTTTAGGAACTTCGATCGTCCGTGTTCGATTGAGGAATCATCTCTGTTGAATTTTAAGAACTTCGATCGCCCGTATTCGATTGAGGAATCATCTCTATTGAATTTTAGGAACTTCAGTGGTATGTATTCGACTGAGGAATTATCTCTGTTGAATTTTAGGAACTTCGGTCGTCCGTATTCTACTGAGGAAACATCTCTGTTGAATTTTAGGAACTTCGATGGTCCGTATTCTACTGAGGAAACATCTATGTTGAATTTTAGGAACTTTGGTCGTCTGTATTCTACTGAGGAATCATCTCTGTTGAATTTTAGGAACTTCGGTCGTCCGTATTCGACTGAGGAATCATCTCTGTTGAATTTTAGGAACTTTGGTCGTCCGTATTCGACTGAGGAATTATCTATGTTGAATTTTAGGAACTTCGGTCGTCCGTATTCTACTGAGGAAACATCTCTGTTGAATTTTAGGAACTTTGATTGTCTGTATTCTACTGAGGAAACATCTCTGTTGAATTTTAGGAACTTCGGTCGTCCGTATTCTATTGAGGAACCATCTCTGTTGAATTTTAGGAACTTCGGTCGTCCGTATTCTACTGAGGAATCATCTCTGTTGAATTTTAGGAACTTCGGTCATCTGTATTCTACTGAGGAATCATCTCTGTTGAATTTTAGGAACTTCGGTCATCCGTATTCTACTGAGGAATCATCTCTGTTGAATTTTAGGAACTTCGATCGTCCGTATTCTACTGAGGAATCATCTCTATTGAAGAGGAAAGTTGAGAATGAACAACTGTCTGGTCGTGGTCCAGGCTTCATAGTGATAAGACTGACTGCTAAATGGTCGTAATCCAGGTTTTACAACGACTTACTCGGGATTAAACTATTATCTAGTCGTACCCGGGCTTCACAGCTTGAATTTTGTGAGAATTTGATTGTATCCTTCCTGAAAGGTAAAGGTTAGCTGTATGTAATGCATGATATGTATCAATCAATGATGTGCTCAAAATAAATGAGATTGTGTTTGTATGATGCGTATATGCATGTGTCATGATGTATGGAAATGTGATGTTTTTAGCTGGGGAAAATAAATCCCGGATTGCTGCTGGAGAAAAGAGTTGAATTCTTCGTTTCCACTGGGGATAGTGGATAAAGATGATTGTGAGAATAAACCTGCAGGATAGGATAACTCCGTTGGGGAATAAACTGACGAGGAAATGACTCTGTGGGGAAGACATATTCTGCTAGAGGACCTGTTGATTTGGAGAAATAATCTCGGCTAGAGATGAATCATCATTGCCGGCGATGATAAACTCTGTTGGGGATTGAGTTTCTACTTGTGAAAGGAATGAACTCCGCTAGGGATGATTTTCCAGTTGTGAATTCCCTGGGAATAATCTTTTAGACACTACTGGGGACAATCTTCCAGAGTCCATTAGGGATAATTTTTCAAACTCCACTGGGGATAATTTTTCAAACTCCACTGGGGATAATTTTTCAAACTCCACTGGGGATAATTTTCCAGTGCTGATGGTAGATAAACTCTGCTTGGGGAGAATATCTCCGATTCATTCGCGGTTATGAGCCTCATCTGGGGAGAGTTAACACCACTGTCTTTCTCCTTACTTCGCGGGGAGTGAATGTGACGCAATCTAAGGATATGACGATGACTCTGCATCGAGACTTTTCTGCCCCTGTATCTATTGGAGAAAGTGCCTGCGGAGGCCTTGTGGATCGAGTGTTATCCCAAGTTATGAGGTGCTTGGTAACTTTCGATTGAAATGATAAGTCTTTTTCTGGTAGGCAAGTGACGAGATGATGGGACATATTCGTACGCTTTAATCCCTAATTTTTTCCTGGACCGTCTTTTCGGATTTTCAGTCCACCGGGATACCCTTTTTTGCCCAAGCCGCCCTTTCGGGTTTTCGACTTGCCGGGTGTACATATCTTTTTTGCTTTTTATCCCTAATTTTTTCCCGAACCTTTTGGTTTGCCGGGATGCCCTTATTTTTGCCTAGGCCAGTCAACCTAGCGGGTCTTTGTTCATGCGCAGTATTTTCTAACTATGTCCACGCTTTCAGGGTGTAGGGAGTTGTCAATGTCGGTAGTGTTGCCATACTACCATAAGATGTTCGTTTGATCATGCAAGATTCATTGCTGGAATTCATGTCCAATGCCCCAAGTGATTCAGATGGAGATTTGCCCCTGGCTATTTGGCATCTTTGAGAGATTCCTTGAATCTTGACTTGACTGCCCCAGATGATGGACAATGATCATGCCGTTCCCCTTGGTTGGAAGTGTTTTTTCCACTTGAGGTGATCCTTTTTATTGAGAAGGTTTTTGTTCACTAGATATTCGTCATGCGAATTTCTCTGCTGTTGAACAAATAGTCATATGAAAACAATGTTATTTTAAGAATGCAAAGCTTATGTCTATCTTGAAATTTTTGAAAATGCATTTTTCAGTAAAACAGGAAAGTTTTGTAAAATGTGATGTCAACTCAGGATTTATAGCAAGTCCTACAGGAGTCAGGATACCTTTTGTAAAAGTATTCTTTCGAACTAACCCATGCTTTAGCTAGGACTTTTAAGGGTTATAACGTGGCCTGGTTCACGGTTTAAGAAACAAAGGATAAAGGCTCAAATTTTATTGGTACCCACCCGCTCTTCGTGATGTTCTTCAGTCCTATGCTCAGTTAATTGCGCATTTAGATAATGTTTGAGTCTTTGCTCTGATATTCCAGTGATGGTTCGGATACTGACAATTTATTTTGAATAGGCAGTCATTTCTTTTTTGTTGAGGGTTTGTAGGACCTCTTTCTTTTTGGTTTTACTATCCCTGTTTTTTGCCTGAACTATTTCTTTTGTGATTACAGTCAGCGGGATGCCCCAGTTTTTTTTTATTAAGTCTCCTTCATAGGTTTTAACTTAATGGGCTTTTATTTCGAGAGATAATGACTTCCCGTCTTGACGATTGTAAGGGAACCATCACTGTCTTTTGTTTTGGACGGACGTCTTTGATGCCACTCATTGTGCACCTGAATTAACCGAGAAAACTACCCTGCCCTAGGTTGCGATTAAGGGTTTTAATTTGTGTGAAAAGAAAAACTCCAACTTCTTTGGCTCAAAGGGTTTGACTAGGGATTATCTTCCTTATAACTCCACTATTTAAGATTTGAAACAACGCCTATACATCGTCAGCGGGGTCTGTTCAAAAGCATACTGTAGAGATTTTGATATCATTTTGTCATCCTCCCTCTAAAGGCTTATAATTTTTTAATCGAGAGTTGAACATCACAAAAATGAAAGCAATTTGAATATAGTGAATACGAATGGATTGATTTAAAACAGACATATGCAATGCATTGATAAAGTAACAAAGTTTGACATGAATAAATGCTTGAACAATCAAAAGAAAATTACAAATTGAAAATTCTAATGAACAAAAAGTCTTCTCGTCTGGTCTTGTCACTTCAGAGGACATGCCTTGGATGGATGGTAGAAGAACTCAGCCTGACCATCTTGTATAAACTCCAGCACTCCTTTATCAATCAAGTCCTGAATTTTATTTTTCAATGCCCAACAGTCATCAGTATCATGCCCCAGGCTGTTGGAATGGTATGCACACCTTGCATCAGGATTGTAGTCTGGGGAGGCTATGTTGGGATTCTGAGGAGGGTCCCTTAACGTCACCAGATTCAATCTCAACATGTATTGTAAAGCTTGAGACATCGACACGTTGAGCTCGGTGAACTGCCTTTTGGGCGTATCTGGCTTACTTTAACCGTTGCTTTTGGAGAGGTTGTTGTTGGACCCGTGAGGTAGTAGCAACTTGGAGAGGTCCATTCTTTACCAACCCAAACCCTTGTCTTCTTGGAGGCTGATTAATGACTTGGTCCATGGCCTCGACTGTTTGCTTCATACTGTTGTATCTGTCTTGACGAAGCTGGTTGATAAGGGTTCTCAACTCTTCTTGCTACCGGGCTAGGCTCTATATGAGAGCCATCTTCCCTAGCATCTGGGTTCTCATTGCATCTACCTCAGCTTGCAGTTGTTCCAGTCGTTCGTCCTTATTGTCTTCAGGACTTTTCTTAACCAAGTCCCCAACGAGGAGTGTTTTCAACTCTTCCTTCCCCTTGGATATGTTTAGGAATATGTCCCTGAACTGAGCTTCTTGAGTTTGAAGATCTTTGTTGTCTTGTTGGAGAGCCATTTATGAAATAAACAGCGAGAACATGAGAGACCTGTACTAGAAGACCTGTTATGCAATGATATGTACGATATATGTATGCTATGTTTTCAAGGATCTCACGGGGTAAACAAGAAACTGTTAGAATTTGTTTGAAGAAACTTCGTGTCATTGAGAGTCCTTCTTTAAGAGTCAAGCTCACCATATCGAGTGGGTCATAGCCACTGACTCAAGTCATCGTGTTTTGATCTCTAGATGACATTTGCTAGAGGAAAATAAATCCCCTTTCCCCCTTGCTAGACGTTTGATTTACCATAAACTACATCACAAACCTTTGAGATCCTTGAAATGGTTAGGGAAATGCTATGGTATGATGTTATGATGTGTATGCTATGCGTTTAAGCAAAAGTGCGAGGTGATGTAAACAAGTAAATTCGGCAAGAAATCCAAGTTATTGGATAAGGACTGTAAAAAAAACCTGCAAGGAACTCATGTTGTCAGATAACAAAAATGTGCAAGTAGTTCAAGTTGAAAGCACACATGTCACACAAACAACCTTAGGTTTAGGCTTGCATGGGGTCTAGGTATTACCCTCTTGAAGTTTAGTTGGTTCAACCTGTCCTAGTAATAGTATCCGGGTTTTAGAGGTTCTCAATATCACTGACCATCCTCGGTCGGTCATAGTTTCAACTTAGAAATCTTTTCTTGCGGCCGAAACCATCACGAGAGTATGGTCTCAATAAGTTTAGCATACTGCTACTTTCTATGGCCAAGTTGGTCAGTTATAGGTTCTAAGGTCAGTTGATGCTTAATGACCCATTAGCAGCCCCATACTCTCCTTGTTCCTTCACAAGGGATATCGGTACCAACTAATGTGTCACACCAACATAGCTACTGCTTCAACCGTATCGGTCTACGCCGTACAGTTCCCTCACAGTCTATTGCTACTTACCTAAAAGGTGTCCCCAGATCCGGGTTAGGATCTATAGTAACTCTGATATAAAACCCACAAAGATAAAGCAATCAAATCAAACAATAGAAAACACTATGATGAACTAATCCTAAGGTACACCCCACTTATTAATTCCCCAGCAGAGTCGCCAGTTCTGTGGTATGGTGGCCAGAACCGGGACGTGTTTCCCTATTTTTTAAGGAATTTGCTGGTTTGCATTTTGCGTTTGTGTTTGCAAAATGTCGTGGTAAGCAAGAGTCGCCACCGAATTTTATTTTATCCAACAAGGAAAGGAAAAAAGCACAGAAAAATTCCTTTTTTGAGATATTTCTGAGTACGGGGGGTAGATTATAGAAAGGGAAGGTATTAGCACCCTTTCTATCCGTAGTTATCTACGGGCTCTTAGGTACTTGCTCATCATTTTCAAAATTGTTTTCTTTGTGTTTGTGTGATTTGAAAAGCTTTTGTTTTGACTTCGGTTTAACTCTTGCTTCTGTCTTCAAGAGTGTAATGAAGTGTTTTTTGAAAACTTTGTTTGTAAAGGAGTGTAAGTGTGAAAAAGTTTGTTTGGATTGAGCAAGTACTTAAGAGCTAATCTACCTACTCGAAAAAAAGAATCGTTCTATGTTCGTTTCCTTTAGACAACGATATCCCACTATTAGTGAGTAGGTAGCATCCTCGTTGGAGTTTTGAGGGTCAATTCGAAAGGGACGTACAATCACTAAAGCAATGTTAGGACATCTTAGTAATAACCCTAATGTCTTAGATCAATTTATTCGAGGCAACAATTCTGAGGCAACCATTCTGAGGCAACTTTTACGAATCGGGACTTTGATCTTTGTTTAGACAAAAGGACGACCACTAAAGCATCCTATACTCAATGACTGTTTACCGAAGGCAACCAAGTGGGAGTGTACCCTATGAGTGCGCGTGTGTGAGTGATTCAGTTTCAAATTTATTATCTTTGCACATTTAGGGTTATCTAACTGTTTTAAAGGTTAACATACATTCTTGTCATGCATCCCTATATCATACATCTAACAGTTAATAATTTGCAGAATTTAAAATGCGGAAATTAAACTAAGCTATTTCAAGGCTTCGGGTATTTACATGGCCAAAAACAAACCCTTTGAAAATAAAACGATAAATGGAAATAAACGTCCTAATTAAACTATTACAAACTGTAGGCAGTTACATCAATATGATAAATAATAATAAAGCGCGCGAGGAAAATTAAGATCGACGAGAAATTAGGGTTTTGACCCTCCTAATCTAATTAAAAGAAAAATTGTTTTTTTGTTGTTTTTAATATTTTAAAGAAAAGAATTTAGGTTTTAAAAATAAATGTACAAATTAATTAGTGATTAATTTAATTAATAAAAATAATTACAAGACCTATTTTTTATGTTTTGGTTATTTTTAAGAAGAGAAAATAATTAAACTAAAAATAAAACCTATTTGTTCTAATTAATTTTAATTATGCACAAAAAGAAATTAAAGTTATCTAAATTAATCAAACCTAATTAAATTAATTAATTTTTAATAAAAATAAATATCTTAAATTTAATTGGATAGAAAAATATTTTTTTGATTTTTTTTATAAAAAGAAAATAATTTGATTGGTTAGTAAATAAAATAAATAAATTAACTGAAATAAAATAAAAAATATAGAGAAAGAAATTTGGGCCTGAATAGTATTTTAGAGGGGTGCAAATAGCCAGATCTGGGCCCAAAGATGGAAGTCCACGTTGACCTCCTGGATTCAGTATGATTGCTTTGACCTTGCCTTTGGTGTTCCTCCCATCATGGCCCTTGGATCTGGCCTCAGGACACTTGGCACGCTAGATTATGGGGACGTATGATACTCCTTGGCTTGGTATGCACATGGGATTACCTGAAAGAAATTAAGAAAAATGCATTTGTTGGAGGTAGGGGTCGAACCCCTGACCTCAAGCTTCCAGCGCCTTAAAGCTTTCCTGGCTACCACTGGGCCATTTGTGTTAGTTGTAATAATATTACAAAATAATAAACAAATATTAAAAAAGCCACATATATTAATTCAGCGCGCGAAATTTGAACAAGCCAATGGAGGGGTGCCAACTAGTCATCTTCTTCCTCTCTCCGTGGGTAAAAGTCCCAGACTTTTACCTATGGACGTTTGTCCGTTTCTATAAACAGGATCCATTCCCAAATCTTCCATGGGCCATATAAATAACATCCAATTCCATGGTTGGACTCGTCTCGTCCTCCTGAACATGATGGTTCCATTCATGAAAGCTAATTTCACCTGCAATCAAAAACCCCAAAACGGAATCCAAAACCCTAACAATGGTGAAATCCAGTATAGGCCATATAAATGCAATTAAATAATACAGAAAGCTTGCATATGTCTTAAGGATCAAGAATATACCATTAGTTCATGCTATCAATGCCTAAATCATGGAATTCAAATTCAAGAAAAGTTGGGTATCGTGACTGACTTACAGTGAGATATAGGGCTGGAAAATGCTTGATTTGGATTGCTTTAGCTTGATGAGGATCCCAGGAATCGATTGAGATAGCTAGAAGGCCTTGAGGATGCCTGGAACTAGGAATTTGTGTTTGCACTTTCTTGGTATTTTGGCAAGTTTTGCTCTGGTTCATCCGCCTCTTTCTAACCTAGTTTTTGGTCTGCCTCCCTTCTATATGTATTGAGGAGTGAATTCGGTTTGAAAACCTGGCCTCAATTTTCATCCATCAATGAGTTTGATCTTGATTTGATTCACCTTAAAATCTTTCCAAAAATGGCCTAAATCCAATCTTTTTGTGCACACCTGCCTTTACACAAGTTTGATTTGATGCTAGCTGTATAATAAGACCTGAAACAAGCACAAGATCTTGAGTTTTCAAGGCTTTAGATTTTATATGATTTATTTTGATTAAAATTGATTTAAATCAAATAAAAATAAAAATAAATAATAAAAACATTATAATGACAAGTGGAAAGGGCTAGAGCTCGTTGACTATGTTGCCAACCCAAAACAAGTGAAAAAGATTGGGCCCATTTGGCAAAAATTGAAGTTTTAGGCATAATTGACTTTTGGGAATTTTGCAAAAAAGGTCAACTTCACCAATGCATAACCTCCTCAATTTTGACTCTTTGGAGGTTTTCTTGGACTTTTTAGAAAGCTTGAGATGTCCTCGAATCAACTCTTTTGGTTTCATCTCAATTTGATATTCCATGCTCATGTATGAAGCTTTGACAAAAAAGGTGTTTTTGTTGACTTTTCAAAATGACCTATAATGTCCAAATTCATAACTTCTTGTGAGTGAATATTTTGAACTTGGGAGATGAAGATGGATTGTCTATAATTGCATCCTCTTAAAAATTAGCTTTGGATGGGTCATTTCTCATAAGGTGTGAGAAAGTTATGCTTGGTCAAAGTTGAGTTGACTTTTCCTACAAAACCCTAATTTAACAACTTTTGTTTCTTGATGAATTATGAGCATTCCTTGATGAATCATGATCAACCCTTGATAAAATGATGAAATATACTTCAAAATGAGGATTTTGACCAAAAATCTTGAAGTTTGACTGTATGTGGGCCACAATTGACTTTTGCCCTAGCACAGTCGATTTTTAGGCCTTTAAGCAATTGACTGAGCAAATTTCCTCTGCAAGGCTTGAAACTTGACATGGATGATCTTGATAACATATTAGGACAATGTTTAGAATTTGGAGTCCCTTGGACTCAAGTATCTTGATGCAACATGAAACCCTAATTTGAGGTAGACTGCCTTAGGAGAGAGCTTGTCTAGTCAACCCTTGGACTACCTTGAGCAACTTGAGGATCTTTCTTGAAATGTTTTGAGAAATATGGGAGGGAAATTTTTGGGGTACAACATCACCCCTACTGACTTTCCTACTGCCGAGTCAATCGAGACTCGAGGTAAAGGTATTCTGGTTGAGCCTGTCCGGACGAAGGCACAATCAGTAGCTATCCCCGAGACTTTCCGAAAAGAGATGAAGGAAATTCTAAAGATCGTAAAAAAAGCGACTACAATATAGTTGAGCAACTGGGGAAAAATCCATCTAAAATTTCCATGCTGGCTTTATTACTATGTTCTGAGGCGCATGCAAAGGCCTTGGTAAAATTCCTCAAAACTGCCCACGTACCCCAAGAAACATGTGCCGATCAGTTCCAAGACTGCGTAGCTAGCTTTACTGCAGATAATGGTTTAGGTTTCTCAGATGCTGATTTAACGCCAAGAGGGAGGAAGCATAATGAGGCATTACATGTCTCAATGGAATGCAAGGGTACAACCTTGGCTCATGTTTTGGTGGACACCGGCTCGTCTCTGAATGTTTTGCCTAAAAAGGCTCTTGATAGGCTTGACTGCGAAGGATTGACATTGAAACCAAGCAACATAGTAGTGAGGGACTTTGACGACTCAAAAAGGATGGTGCATGGGGAAGTGGATATCCCCATAAAGGTTGGAACCCAAACATTTGATTCTAATTTTTATGTAATGGATATTCACCCTTCATATTCCTGCTTGCTACGTCGACTGTGGATTCACAATGCTGGTGCAGTCACCTCTACGTTGCATCAAATGCTGAAATATCCAATTCAAGGGAAGATCATCACTGTTCATGGAGAAGAAGAGTATATGGTCAGCCATATAAATTCCTTCAAATATGTGGAGCTAGATGGTGAATTTATTGAAACTCCATTCCAACACTTTGAAGAAGTTCCGCGGACTGTGGTGGTAACCAAGGATGTGTCTCAAGTTCCCAAGATCACAAGGCTTCCACTCAAGATATCGTCTTTGAAGGATGCCAGGGTAGTGATAGAAGAAGGTGGTTGCACTATTTGGGGACAACTCCAAGATATCCCATACAAATCTGACAAATTTGGTTTGGGTTTCACTTCAGGTGCCCAGAAAGTTGCACGCCGCACTTGTGCTGCAGGACCACCCTTGAAGATCAGCAACCACGAAGTCAATGCGGTAGAGGAGATGAAGACAACTATAACCTGGAGGATTGGATTTTCCCAACTGTCAGTGGAGGGCTTAGCAACTGGGAAGCTAGATATTTTGTCCCCGTCACATTTATCCCACAGTAATTTTTCTTTACATTTTGTCGGATCTGTAATATTAAAATAATTCAGACTCTTAAAACCTTGTGTCTTACCCGAGGCACAATGGTCCATTTGTAAGGGTTATTATCTCATTTCCATATGACATCAATGAATCATGGACGTTTTTGCATACAAACCTTATGCTCATTGTTTTTCTTTTTTTACATTTTCATTTCCTTCAAAGATAGCTATACTCTTACACACATTCACACTCACAATGCAGGTCTACATCCATTCGGGATCCCATGGGTAACTGTTCTGCTATGGCCTTTTGTGACTCTGAAAATTTAATCTACCAAGCCGAAGACGAAGGTAAGGAAGATTGTGAAGTACCAGGGGAACTCGCCAGGTTACTACAACAAGAAGAGAGGACCATTCAGCCCCACGAGGAACCAGTGGACACAATCAACCTAGGTACCGAAGAAGACAAAAGAGAAGTCAAGGTGGGTGCCAATCTGGAACCCAGTGTAAAGACATGCCAGGACATGATGCAGATATTATGGTACATCGTCTACCAACAAAAGAAGATTTTCCATCGGTGAAATAAAAGGTTTGTCTCATGCGACCATACATGTCAGAGAAGATTAAAGAAGAAGTCATGAAACAATTCAACGTCTGATTCTTGGCCGTCACCTCCTATCCGTAATGGGTTTAAAATGTTGTTTCCGTGCCCAAAAAAGACGGAAAAGTACGAATGTGCATGGACTACAGAGATTTGAATAAGGCAAGCCCTAAGGATGATTTCCCACTTCCCCACATTGATGTTATAGTTGATAATACGGTGCAACATAAAGTGTTTTCCTTCATGGACGGTTTCTCAGGCTACAACCAAATCAAAATGGCATCTGAAGCCATGGAGAAAACAACCTTTGTCACACAATGGGGCACATTCTGCTACAAGTTTATGCATTCAGACTGAAGAATGTTGGGGCAACCTATCAGCATGCCATGGTAGCTCTATTTCACGACATGATACATCACGAAGTAGAGGTCTATGTGGATGACATGATAGCTAGATCTCAAACAGAAGAAGAGTATCTTGATCATTTACAGAAACTGTTTGAGAGAATAAAGAAATACAAGCTGAGGTTGAACCCAAATAAATGCACGTTTGGAGTAAGGTCTGGTAAACTCCTAGGCTTTGTCGTCAGCAATAAAGGTATTGAAGTAGATCCTGCCAAGGTGAAAGCGATACAAGAGACGCCTTCTCCTTGTACTGAGAATGAAATCAGAGGATTCTTGGGATGTTTAAACTACATTATCAGATTCATTTCTCACCTGACAGCTACTTGTGAACCAATCTTCAAGTTACTGAAGAAATGTCAAGTAGTCAAATGGAATGACGAGTGCCAAACTGCTTTCGACAAGATCAAAGAGTACCTGAAAGAGCCTCCTGTTTTGATGCCACCAGTTGAGGGAAGACCACTGATCATGTATCTGACTGTTTTGGAAAACTCAATGGGGTGTGTGCTGGGGTAGCATGACGAGTCTGGCTGAAAATAGCACGCTATTTATTACCTGAGAAAAAAGTTTACTGATTGTGAAACAAGATATTCACTGCTCGATAAAACTTGTTGCGCTCTGGCATGGGCTGCTCACCGGCTAAGACAGTATATGTTGACCCATACTACCTTATTGATATCTAAAATGGATCATATAAAATACATCTTTGAGAAACCTGCTCTCTTTGGGAGAATAGAAAGATGGCAGATGATCCTGACAGAATATGACATACAGTATACTATCCAGAAATCAATAAAGGGCAGTGTACTGGCTGATCACCTTGCTCACCAAGCTATGGAAGACTATTAGTCCATGAAGTTCGAATTTCCAGATGAAGACATCATGATGGTAAACAACTGTGAAGAATTCATACCATATGACAGACCAGAACAAGGATCCTGATGGACCCTGGTTTTTGAATGGGCATCTAATGCACTCGGAAATGGTATTGGTGTTGTACTCATATCTCCTGAAGGATGTCATACTCATTTTACGTCAAGACTCTGCTTCAATTGTACAAATAACATGGAAGAATATGAGGCGTGCATTTTTGGTCTCAAAGCTGCCATAGATTTGGGGATCAAGTCCTTAAATGTATTTGGAGATTCAGCCTTGGTTATTAGCCAGATCAAAGGGGAATGGAACACCAAATACCCTAAACTTATCCCCTACAAAGAACATGTGTTGACATTGCTCCCATGTTTTGAGGAGATTACCTTTGAGTATTTCCCGCGAGAAGAAAATCAGCTAGCAGATGCACTAGCCACAATGTCATCCATGTTTAAACTTAAATGGGATAACGAGGCTGCCCAGATCACCATTGAACGAATGGATGAACCAACTCAGTGTCACGAGATTAATATTGAAGAAGTAGTGGACCAGCCTTGGTTTCACGAAGTCAAGAAGTATCTCAAGGCCCAGAATATCCAGAAGGAGCTTCAATCAATGATAAGAAGTTCTTAAGGAGATTCTCTTCTAATTTCTTCCTTAGTAATGGTATTCTCTACAAACGCAACCATGAATCTGTGTTACTTTGGTGCGTAGACAAGATCGAAGCGGAAAAGATCATGGCTGACAAGGCTAAACAATACCATGATCACCGCCCTGTGCGAACAATTCAAGATCCATCATCACAATTCTTCCCCTTACCGGGAAAAGATGAATGGTGCTGTCGAAGCCGCAAATAAGAACATTAAAAAGATCATACAGAAAATGACAGTCACATACAAAGACTGGCATGAGATGCTACCATTTTCTCTCCACGGGTACCGTACCATGGCACACACATCAATCGGGGCAACACCCTACTCTCTGGTATACGGCATGGAGGTTGTCTTGCCTATTGAGGTTCAGATCCCCTCTCTAAGAATTATGAAGGATGTAGGGTTGAGTGAAGACGATTGGATCCAAACTCGACTTGATCAACTGAACTTGATTGATGAGAAAAGGCTTACTGCTATCTGTCATAGTCAGATGTGTCAAAAACAAATGATCAAGGTTTCAACAAAAAGGTCAGATGCCAAGTATATCAAGTAGGGGATTTGGTGATCAAACGTATCATACTGCCGCAAGGTGATCCCAGGGGAAAATAGACTCCAACATACGAAGGACCATTTGTAATCAAAATCACATTCTATGTTGGAGCAATGATCTTGACCACCATGGATGGCGACGACCTGCTGCACCATGTGAATGCAGATATAGTCAAAATATACTACGCATAAGAGACCTACTAGGTTGACACACCTAGGCAAAACAAGGGCATCCCGGCGAACCATAGAGGTTCTGGAAAAAATTAGGGATAAAGCAAAAAAAAATTTGTACACCCGGCAAGTTGAAAACCCGAAAGGGCGACTTGGGCAATAAGGGGTATCCCGGTGGACTAAAAACCCGAAAGGGAGGTACATGCAAAATTTAGGGAATTAAAGCATATGACTATGTCTTGTTGGATCACCTTACGGACAACCTGGCAAGACTTATAGTTTTTGATCAATCCAATCAGCTTCGGACAAGGCAACAAACATGCAAGATGCTCAGAGACACGAAGGCTATAGCAGAACGGGAACCCCATGGGATTATTGCACATAGCTATCTTTTCTTTGTATCAAAATTTTCATTTTTTACAACAAAATTCTCTTACTAGAATGTTTGTCTCATTGTACAAAAATACTTACTCAAAAGTCAATACAAAGATGTCCATTTAAAAGTGCAAAACTACCTGTTTTTCTTCACTCTTGTGTTTTGTTTACAAAAACGTCCAATGATTTATTTTTGAACATATGCATTTGAATATAATTACTGTTTACAAATAAACAAAGTAAAAAGACAATCACTGGTGGATTTAAGAGATAAGGCAATATCCTTGAGCTATTCCATAAAATCCCCCGCAGTATGTAGTTTAATCCCCAATGTAACAAAGCTTCCGGTTATTAATCCCCAGCGGAACAAAGCTTCCAGTTATCAATCCTAGTAGAATTCGTCCAATTTCTCAGGATTCCCCAACAGGATTTTACAAGCCGTATACGACATTTCCCTTACAACAGAGTTTATTTCTCTAAGCAAAAATTCATCAACAATTCAACTTCACAACATGAAGACTTACACTCCATATCCTCAGTAGCAGTCAGGGATTTATTTTCCCCAATCCAATAGCAGTGCAGTAGATTAGCTCACACACGCATACATCACATCCATATATCATGAACATCGATAACACGATTGCATACATCACAATCTCATTGTAAAATGAATTTCATACATCATGACATTGCATACAGCTAATGTTTTTACCCTTTTCTGGATAAGATTAATCAAATGATTATCAACAACAAATTACAAAGGTCAGAAATTGATACCTAAGACAAGCCAAAACAATTATCTACACGACCAACTAAAGCAATATAGTATGGGTTCTTCAAATTCAACTTTTGATACAGTTCAGATACGCTCCAGATACGGATGCCATCCTGATACTCATTCAGATCAAGCTTTCAGATATGCTCCAGATACGGATGCCATCCTGATACTCACTCAAATCAAGCTTTCAAGTACAGTTCAGATATGCTCCAGACACAGAAGCCATTCTGATACTCATTCAGATTCAACTTATAGATATAGTTCAGATATTCTCTAGATACGGATGCCATCCTGGTACTCATTAAGATTCATCGTCTTAGACACAGTTCAGGTACGCTCTAGACACAGACGCCATTATGATACTCATTCAGATTCAGCTTACAAATACAGTTCAGATACACTCCATATACGGATGCCATCCTGGTACTCATTCAGATTCAGCTTCTCAGATACAGTTCAGATATGCTCCAGATACGGATGCCATCCTGGTACTCATTCAGATTCATCTTCTCAGATACAGTTGAGATACGCTCTAAACACGGACGCCATTCTGATACTAATTCAGATTCAGCTTACAGATACAGTTCAGATACGCTCCAGATACAGATGCCATCCTGGTACTCATTCAGATTCATCTTCTTAGATACAGTTCAGATACGCTCCAGATACGGATGATATCCTGATACTCATTCAGTTTCAGCTTACATATATTGTTCAACAATCACTTCTGGATGATATCTACAAGCCCATCTCCAACAACTTCTCATCTTATCTCCAAATGGCATCTTTAAGCCCATTCCATATACCATCAACCATCATATCATCGAGTGCAAATTTTTGGGCACTCTAGTGTCCAATCATCTTCCACCTTCGAGTCACGAATGGCAAAACTCGCCAACCTAACTCTTCAGGTTTAAGAATATTGAACAGGGGCAGCTGTTATACCCCCAAAATTTGCCCTCCCATTTCTCAAAGGATCATCATGGACCCTCAGGTTTTCTTCCATCTAAGTCCAAGCCTTGAATTACAAATTTTCCAAGAAAGTCATTCACAAGGGCAAATTGGTCATTTGCACATTGAAAAAGTCAAACTTTGACTTTTAGATCAAAATCAAGTTTCAAGAATCATATTTCATCAAGACATGTTGAAATATGAAGTTTGTTTCATCAAGAAATTCAAAAGTCAAAATTTCTTTGGAAAAGTCAAAATTCTAAATACTTAGAATTTTTCTAAGTGTTTAAGAAATATGACAAGCTCAGAACTTCTGATCAGATTATCACCATGATGCAAGCTAATTCTGGAAGAACTTCTAACTCAAGAGTTTTAGATCCCAATGAGACCTAAAACACTTCAGAACAAAACTTCTTCTAAGAAATTCTAGGATTTCAAGTTATACATCCTCAAAGTCACGTCCCTAAAGCTTATGCACTTAGCAAATTCGGAGCATTTTCAAGTCAGAAGTTGTCTACAACTTCTGGTCCAATTTTCACGTAGGTTTAGTCAAAAGTTGCAAGAGTAATTCAAAAAGGGTTTACAAAGAATTTCATAAGATTTCTGGAAAGTCTGAGAGCTCCTTCAGAACATGCTGGAGCAAGGAGATAGAAAGATCAGAAGTTAGATGTCTATTCTAAGTTACGATGAAGCTGAACTTCTGATCCAGAATTAAGCAATGATGCAGAATCTCACATTGCAGGATTTCTGGTTTGATAAATCTCATCATCATTTAATGCTCACAACCACTTTTGGGTCTTTGTCCAAAGGATTTCCCCACGTGTGGCATAGAAGTACCATTATTGTCTTAGAAAAGTAAACTTTTGTGCAAGAGTGTGTTGGGCCCATGCATTGCTTTTGCTTTTGAGGTTACCTTTCCTTAATTCCTACTTAGAAACCCGGCTTAGGCGCGGCTAAAGCTGCTAACCACCATACCTATTTGAACTTACTTCAAGAACAAGTCAGCGCCTAGCATATGATGGTTGTACCCCTTGACCTTTCAAAGCGACTAAACCTTTGCCTATAAATTAGACTTCATTGGAAACTGTAAAAGGGTCGAAATTTGGAGAAAGAAAAAGCCTTGAACCCCTGCTAAAATTCCAAGAGTCCAAAACTGCAAACACAAAATACAAAACATGTTAGCTTTTGATTCTTGCATTCAAATTCCATTTTTCCTCAAGTGTTTGTTCACCAAAATCATCCATACAGTTTCTGATGTACATCTAGAAACCATCCTAACTTTCGTGTTCAGACAGTGACATACCCTCCATCAATATCCACTTCAAAGAAGTCAGGACTTTTCTCTTTTGCTATTCCATAATTTTCCATCCATTCAAAGGTTCCTAGCCTGCTGGGCACGTGAGGAAGCTGGTCAGAACATCACAAGCGGTCATAGCCATACTCCAGCTCACAGAACATTTTCCAACTGCAAGGTAAGCTTCTGCTGACTCTCATCATATTATTTAGGCATTGTTAGACTTGCATGTTCAAAATAGAATGTAGACATCCTGATTCTGATGTTGTACATATATTAAGGTTTCATGTATTTTCCTGCCTAAGTAGGGAGAATTTCAGTTCAGAACTTTTTGAAGAAATTAGGACTCAGAATTAGGATTATAAAATTCATGCTTTCTTATGATTTATAGTTCTGATATCTCTTGTTTTTGAAACATTATGAAACCTTCCATAACTGTTATATGTGCATCTTCTGTTCTGTTGAGAAATGACTAAGTTGCAGATGTTCTGACTAGCATGGAGAGGGAGACGAAGTTCTGCCAGTGGCATCAGAACTTCTGAAATATTCTTTGTTCCTAGCGGACCCAGAACTTCTGACTTTACCTATTTCTACTAATATGATTTCTGTTTTTGCAGCACGCCAGAGTCATAACTTCTGATCTCTTTTAGTTCAGCAATTCGCTGATTCTATTTTCTTTTTCCTTACTATTTCTGCTATCACTTCTATTTTCAGTAATCAAAAACACCAAAACCATTTTACATTTTACATGCTTTATTTTATTTCTTAAAACAAAAAGATCAAAAATATTTTCTTAAACAAAATTTATTTATTTTCTTAAACAAAACAAGTCCATTTCACATTTTCTTGTACATTCTTATCCATTAAATATGGTTGTAATAGTAACTTAGTATTTAATTTTATTTGCAATCCCCATTTGTAAATATGTACACCCCATCCCCCTAATGATTGTAATAGCGTAGGATATTTACTTTCCTCACTTTTTATTGCTTTCATATATTTCTAGTAATTAGGGTGTGTATGGCAAGACATGAAATCAACAAATAGAGAACCCTAATCAAGACAAAAATGCATGCAATCAAACACACTTTGCACATATGCACACCTTAGGGTAATCTCACTTGTTGCCTATCGGAAAAAATATTCATGTCCCTCGAACATGGGCGTTTTAGCAAAGACCCTCGATAAAAGATCGTAGTCCCTCGATGTTGCCTTCGGTAAACAATCTAGTCCCTAAAAGACATTGCTAAAACATCCATAGGTTTCCTTCTATGACTATACGATGACCCACGCCCGTCCCTTCACATCCAACGATGGGGCTTCTCACCAAATCAATGGTAAGATAGCAACACCTAAAGGAGGAGGAAAAGAACATCTAAGACCTTTTGAGTAGGTAGATTCTCTCCTAGTTTCTTGCTTGCTCACAACAAAAACATTTTATACACCAACACTCTCACTTTGAAACATTTTCAAAAGACAACACTTTGTATGCGTTCTTATAGAGACGAGAATCATTACAAAAACACCGTTTCAAAATCACTTTCAAAAACACATCTCACAAACACTTTTTTTGAATCATTTTCGAAACAAACACTTTTGTATGCATTCTTATAGAAACGAGAATCATTACGAAGTTACATTTTCAAAATACTTTCAAAACCCACACCATACAAAGCATAATTTTCAAACAAAAAGCAAGTGATGTAGCAAGTAACTAAGAGCCCATGGAAAACCATGGATGAAAAGGGTGCTAATACCTTCCCTTTTCATAATCTACCCCCCGAACTCAAGAAATAATCTCAAAGGTCTTTCCTGTGCTTTTTCACCTTTCCTTTTGGATAAAAGAAAATTCGGTGGCGACTCTTGTTAACCGCAACATTTGCGATCAAACGCAAAACACCCAAGTCAGTTCTCCCACCGTATCACAATTACATAACAGAATCGTCCAAAATCAAATACATTACATAATCAAATCTCTAATCTAATTTCTAACAGAATCAATAAAAATTAGTTTTTAAATCAAATACAACTCAATCTTCAATATTCTCTAACAAGTCTCAGATTCTAACCGAAAATCACAATAATTTTTCCTAATTTGTTCTAACCTAAAATCTATAAGTACCTAATTTCTAAACATAAACAAGGATGCAAAATTTAAAAGAAATTGAAGAAGAAGGATAAGGAGTAATCGTTGGCCGCGAGTTCACGCCCAACATCCACCCTCTTTGTTTGGGATCTAGGTTTCAAATCTGAAACCCTAGATCTGTTGACTCTTGCTCCGTCGCTCCTCCGTACCTACATTTCGAAAGAAAAAAGGGGGATTAGACAGAGGGGAAAGAAATCAAAAGGAGATAACATTAAGATTCACGGCAAAGGAGAGGTAACACTCGATTACACTTAGCTTAAAGGTTTTTTGTTTTGTTTTCTTGTCGCGATTTGGGTTTAGGGCTGTGGGTGTTTGGGATCGTCGCCGTTAGGTATCCGTAGTTTAGTTTTATTTATGGGTTTGGTTTTTTTTTTAGGGTTTGTGGATGATATTATTGTGGAAGAGAGAAGTGAGGAAGCCGGCGAGAAGAAACGATAAGAAAGAGAAAGAAGATAAGAAAATGAATGAAGGTCAAATGAAAAAAGAAAGATATAACTCCCCCTTCATCCGTTCATTTAAGGGAAACACGTGGCCATCATTAGCCGCGTGATCTGGATTTCTATATAGTGATCCAGTGTGTTACTGCTATCGTGTACCCTCAATTATTCCCCTTCGATCAAACTCAAACTATCTCAAAGATGCCTCCCCATGATAATGCCATACACCTGCCCTCATATGATCCAAACTAATCTCCAACAAAGTTTGTTCTGGGCCTTGGCCCATTTCTATAAACATATCCCCCTGTTTTCTTTTACTCTTCCTTAACCATAAACTACACCTCCTTGCACTATTGGACCAAACCCAACATCTGGACTTGAGCTCTTATTTCTTGCGCCTCCCAAGTTTGCTACCACGTTCGAATTCACACCCCCTGCATTTTGAGCCTAAATTCAATATCTGGATTTAGGGCCTTACTATTCATACCCCTAGCCTTTTACTAACAAACTGTTTTCACACTCCCTGTGTTTTTTAATTAAAATTAATTATTCTTTTAATTTCATTTATTTATTTATTTATTTATTTTCCATTATTTTGCATAATTAATATTTTTCTTTTAATATATTATTTTAACAATAAATTCTAGAGTAATTTATTTTATTAATTCAAATTCTTTTGTAAAAACTAGTTTATTTAAATATTTTAATTTCATTAAAATTATTTTTCTTATGCATTAAAAATAATTATTCCATATATTAATATATTTGAAAATATCTAACCAATCAAATTACTAAAAAAATTCCACTAACCTTAGAGATGAAAGTGTCAGTCTACAAAGAGGCTCCACTTAAGGGAGGCCCTTGTGCCTTTTCCTCTAGTGTTATCCATGATACCCTTAAGGAAACCATCTTATAGGGAGGGTAGAATATACATAGGCCAAAACTATGAGCCTAACAACTAAGGATACCTTTCATGAAATCCCGTTAATATGCCATACAATCATGCATTCATACATCTTGCATTTCACATATTCATTAGTCTCCATTCTTTTTGTTTGTCTTATTTATAGGATAAAACAATAACCCAAGATTTTTGGTGAAATGTCTTAAAAATGAATGTCAGAGGGAAACAACTTGTGCGTGTTAGTACCGTTAAGCCAAATATGACGAAGATCAAGACCATAAAAAGGAAACTGTCTGAAAAAGATTTGAAGATGTTTACTCGCTGTTATGGGGATACCCTAGAGTTGACAAAAGTGGATGTACAATTGGATGCTATTTATGCCTTGGTTCAGTTCTACGATCCTCCATTGAGGTGTTTTACCTTTCAAGACTTTCAACTAGCACCGAATTTGGAAGAATTTGATAGACTTTTGAATTTTTCTAAGGGAATAGCATATGTGGCAATTGGATAGACTATTGACATTAAAGACTTAGAAAATGGTTTAGGGGTCCCTTATCCTGAATTTTTCACTTAATTACAAAAACGAAGGTGAAGTACAAGGGATTAAGAGATACTATTTGGAAGCTAAAGCCCTTTATTTTTCCAATAACAAAGAATGGGAGTCTTGTGTTGATTGTTTAGGGCTACTTGTATTTGGTGTAATTTTGTTTCCGTGGACTTTGGACTATATTGACCCTGCAGCCATTATTATAATTTGGGGAGCAAAAGCTTTGAATGTGGACCCAACTCCTGCTTTTCTCGTTGATATTTACTATGGTCTTCACACTCGTTACGAAAAGGGGAAGGGTACACTGAACTGTCATATCCCGCTCTTATATTCTTGGTTTATGACTCATCTTAATAAGGAATACTACATGGTCACAAACTTGACAAGATACGAGTGGCCTCAAAAATTAAAGTCTCTTACTGCTAATTTTGTGTTGTGGTATGCGAGAAAGCTAGACATTGGAGATATAATTTTTAGTTGCGTGGATTTTCCGAATGTTACATTTATTGGATCACGTGGTTGCATCAATTATAACCCAACTTTGGTTTGCAACAACTAGGGTACCCTTTGAAGGATAAACCCTCTAATGAACAACTTCCACAATTAATCATTTACGACATGGGCAAAAACGACCGAGAGTTGCTCAACAAGATCATCCGAGCTTGGAATAGGGTTAACAAGAGAAAAGCTGAAAGGAAGAATCTTGTGGAAAAAGAACCTTACACTCAACGGGTTTTGGATAGGGTGCAAGTTGTTAATTTACCATTTGACATTGATCATGAGTACAAGTCAGATGTCCCAGATCCTATGCCTATGTCCTTAGAAGAAATAGACAACTTGAAGAAATCCTTGAATCAAGCTCAAAAAGAGAAAGAAGAATTGGAGCTTAGCCTTCATAACTTAGTTAACGATAAAAGACAAATGCACCGCGAGCTTGAGTCCAAAGATCAACAGATTCAGAAAGACTGTGAAACGTTTGAAAAGGAGAGTCTTAAGCGGAAACGTTCAACTGAAGAGTTATTGAGTGCTACTTTTAACTTGGATTCCCATAACCAACGTTTGGAGGATGCTGTTAGTGAAATCGAGAGGCTAAGTAGGTGGTATAAAAAGGCAATGTAAGACAAAAAGGAGATGGAAGAAGATTTGAGGGCTCAAATTCAAAGTTTGGTAGAGGCTTCTTTAGATCAAGAAGATAAAATGAAGTATCTTACTACGAGACTCCAAGATAGCCAAGAATCAGATGTATGGGAGCGCCTCAAGAGGATGAGGGAAAAAAGACTTCTCGCCCAAAAGATTGATGAATACGAGCAAGTGTATCATGAGATACAAGACCTCCGAAATAATTTGCTCATTCAAAGGAAGCTCTATACATAGATGAGAGCTGAAAAATTATATTGGGAAGAGAAAAATGCAAAGATCGCCAAAGCAGGAAAGGATAATCATAAGATAATTCCGCACCTCTACCAGGAATATCGTTTCTATAAAGACAAACATGGGAAACTCGCCTTTTTAGCCAACAATCTCATTGATGACATCCCTAGAAGTTTGAGAGATGCGGAAAGTGTAATGGTTCCACTTCCAAAAGATGTCGAAGACTTCCTCAAGCTTTGTAGGACTATGGTTGATAGTCTCAAGGAAGAAATTTGCATGTGCACTTAGAATATTTTTGTTCCCCTTTGTTATTTCTTTCAGCAAGTTAAATTTGATGTTTTTGGTTTGAATATTTTTCAATGTCAGAATTGTATTTCCATTTTAAGGACAATTACTATTTCAATAAAAGTTTTGTTTTCGTATTTCATTTGTGTATTTATTTTTAAGACGCTCTCCAATGAAAAAGCAAAAAGCAAAAATAGATATATAAAAACAAACATATATGTGGAAAATCCAAGTGAATAAGACATCCAAAAATGAAAAACTCTTAGCATATTCATACGCATCCATGCATCGCATCATTTCACATTTCATAAAAAAAACTCATTAATTTTCAAAATCATCTCCAGTTAAACCATTGGTAGAAAAGCACCACCTTTCTGACCACCATGTCAAACAAGGGCACATCAAAAGAAAGTGATAGAACAGATTGAAGAGAAACAAGTTGGATTCAAGGAAGATTTGGAGCAGGTGAAAGGCAATGTCGAATCGATGAAGGGACATATGAGCCAAGTTCTTCTAGCCTCGAAAAACATTATCGAAAGGTAATAACAAATTCCTAAGGCAGCCTTTGAAGAAGTATCCCAAACTATTGGTGCACCAAGAGGACACCAACCAAGAAGAGAACAAGAATTAGGACCTCTAAAGTCAACTATAGATCAACAAGAGGTCAGACAAGCTGATATTGAAAGGTTTGTCACTCCTCCACCGAAGGTAGGGGCATCTCGCACCTTGAAAATTCCGGTAAACAACGCGGACAACTATATAGACTTGCAGTATAGAGACCATGAATTAGAAGATGTCAATCAAGCACCTTAAAGGGAAACCCATACCCATGTCACTAAAAATCCCTTGGAGCTCAATCAGTACAAAGCTCTTAAAGAAAGGTTGAAGGTTGTGGAGGGTTACTATACTTTCGATGTTGACGCTCTTGAAATGGGTCTAGTACCAGATGTGGTGATCCCTCCAAAATTCAAAGTACCTGACTTTGGAAAATATAAGGGACTTACATGCCCGAGGAACCATCTACGCATGTATTGTAGAAAGATGCATACCTACTCAAGATCAGAAGCTGATGATCCATTGTTTCTAAGACAGTTTAAATGGGCATCCCGAGATTGGTACATGTAATTGGAATAAATTCATATCCAGACATGGGCAGATCTTGCCAATGCTTTCTTGAGGCAGTACAAGTACAACTTGGACATGGTACCTAACCGTATGAAACTCCAAAACTTGTCTCAGAAGAAGGAGTAGTCTTTCTAGGAGTATGCTCAAAGATGGAGAGAAATGGAAGCCCGTGTACAACCACAACTCTTGAAGAAAGAATTAGTCGATATGTTCATGGGAACTTTATAAGGGTTGTACTGTGATAACATGGTAGGGAGTGTCTCTTCTGAATTTTCTGATTTGGTGACTATTGGTGAAAGAATTGAAGCAGGTATAAATAGTTGGAAGATACAAGGGGCGTCATCTAGTACCCCTTATAATTCAAAGAGACATGCTCTTAACTTCTCGAAAAAGAAGAAAGGAGAAATCAATGTTGTTATGTCACATCCAAGGGCACAACAACCGTTATTGATTCCAAGAGAACAACAACTAAACATGTTCGAAAGGCCTCCAAGAAGGTTTGATCCCCCCATGCCGCATAGTAAATTATTGCAACACTTAATCAAAGCATCTTTGGTAGAACTAAAGCCTCTGGCTCCTCCAATTAGGCCACTCCCACCAAAGTACGATGCAAATTCCAAGTGCGAATATCATGCTAATTCTATGATGGATACCATAGAAAAATGTTGGGCCTTCATACATAAGGTTCAAGATTTGCTGGATTCCCAAGATATCACTTTTGATAAGCCAAATATCAAGACAAATCACATGCCTTCGTATGGTGGACCAGTGGTGAATGCAATTGAGGTGGTCACTGACTTTGGGGCAGCCGAAAAAGTGAAGGCCTCGATAAACCTTTTGAAAGAATATCTATTGGAGTGTGGGTTCCTCTTGGAACACAATGAAGATTTTGAGAGAATGTTACAAAATTGGTGGATCATGTGATAGTCCAATTCAATAAATACCCTAAAGAAGAATACATAGTTGTGATCGATGGAAATACAAAGAAGCCATTGGTAATTCCTTGCCAAAGGCCAAATCCTAATGAGAAGACTTTTGTGACTCCATGGGGAGAGTCAACGAAAGCATTTGTGATCATACCACGCCAGCCTCTGAGGATACCAGTGGTTCTGAATACTATGATGGTGATTAGGGGGACATCACCTACCCCTTACGAAAGTAACAAAGCAATATCTTGGAGTTATGATTCTACTGTATACGGCAATGGTTTAAAGAAAGAATGTGAACCACCAACAAGTCAAGGACCCACGATCACAAATATAGCAGGAACAAAGGGAATGACTCATGGTGGTTGGATCTATAGTCCCGAACCACTAAATAAAAATGATGCCTTAGTTAAGGATAAGAGGAAAGATGTGATATAGGCAAGCCAAGAATAAGAGCCTCAGAGCAAGAATTTTTCTTACCAAGAGGCGGAAGAATTCCTGAAAATAATCAAGAGGAGTGATTATAGGGTGGTAGATCAGCTACACCAAAACCCGACCAAGATTTCAATACTCTCGTTGCTCCTCAACTCAGAAGCATAACGAGACTCTCTATTGAAGGTTCTAAGTTCTGCTCATGTTGTAGAAGAGATTACAATAAACCAGTTTGACAACGTTGTAGCAAATATGACATCTGGATCATATCTAGGTTTTAATGACAATGAGTTGCCTCCATAAGGCATATCATACAACAAGGTGTTGCACATTTCTATTCAGATAGGTACTATAAGCCTGTCCAGGGTACTCACCGATAGTGGTTTTTCTCTCAATGTGTTACTAAAATCTAGCTTGATGAAGTTAACATTGAATAGTGTAATAATAAGACCAAGCTCTACGATAGTCAAAGCTTTAGATGGTTCTCAAAGTACAATGTTTGGATAAGTGGATCTTCTTATCAAGATCGGCCCGCATATGTTTTATATCACTTTTCAAGTCATGGATATAGAACTAGTGTATACATGTTTACTTGGACGACCTTGGATTCATGCAGTGGGGGCTGTTACTTCAACCCTAACATTAGAAATTGAAGTTCTTCATTGAAGGAAGATTGGTTATAATTGACGACGAAGAGGACATCTTTGTAAGTAACATAGAGTCCTACAGATACATCAATGTTGATGAAGACTGTATAGCAACAACATTTCATGTCTTATAGGCTGCTTCAATGGTAACCCTACCGATGGAGAAAATCAAGAAACCTACTGTAACTTCGTGGAGAGACTTACAAATTGCTGTGGAAAATGCTACCTCAAAAGGTTGGGGTAAATAAATGGAGATACCTGAAAAGAATAATCATTTTGGTTTGGGCTATGAATCATCAAAGGCTGCAAAAAAAGGCAAGGCACAATTTCCTCCCATCCAGGAAACCTTCATCAGTAAAGGAAAAGATCATGGCGAACAAGTGGCGATGATATCTAACAAGAGCAACACCAAGAGAGCATCAGACTTTATCCATGAACATGCTCTAGACGAAGAGCTCAAGAATTGGACAACCATAGAGATTCCAGAGATATTGTTCTTTCCAAAGTAATTTTTATTATTTTTGAAAGAACCTATGTCAAGCCCGAGGCATAGGGGTAGCTTGTAAGGGTCCCTCGATTTGCTTCAAATAGTATTCGCAATTAATAAAAGTTATATTACGCATTCAACTAAGATCCCTGCCTCTCTCTTGCATTTATCTCTTGTATTTAAAAATGGAAATACTTTTCTTCATATGCATTTTATAAATTCACATACTAAAACTGTACCAAAACACGATAAATATGCAGATCCGTGCCTAAAATGACCGATAATGTTATTGTTGTTATCCGATATAAATTTGATGCACCCATCAACCAAGTGGAAGAGGAGGATGATGAAGATCTTTAACTCTACAAAGAATTAGCGAGGGAATTAGAGTAAAAAGCTAACAATATACAACCATACATGTTGCACCCCAAACTTTTCCCTCCCATTTTCACACCAGATAAACTCCTAGAGGTCCTCAATTGCTCAAGTTGACAAAGGATTGGCCAGACAAATCCTCCTCCTAAGACAATGAGCCTCAAACTAGGGTTTCACTCCTCATCAAGATGTTTGAGTTTCCAAGGGTCCAAAGTGGTTTCCATTGCCTTAATATTTCCTCAAGATCATCCATGCCAAGTTTCATGCCTTGCACAAGAAGTTTGCTCAGTCAACTGCTTAAATGCCTGAAAATCAACTATACTAGGTCAAAAGTCAACTATGACCCACATACAGTCAAACTTCAAGATTTTTGGTCAACATCAAAATTTTGAAGTGATATCCATCATTTGATCAAGGTTTGATCATGATTCCTCAAGGAATGCTCCTAATTCATCAAAACTCAAAAGTTGCTAAATAGGGTTCCTATAGGAAAAGTCAACCAAACTTTGACCAGGCGTAACTTTCTCATACTTTATCAAAAATTTCCCGTCCAAGGTTCATTTTTAAGAGAACACAATTCCCTACAACTCATCTTCAGCCCTCAAGTTCAATAAATGCACTCATGAAAAGATATAAATTCAGATATTATAGGTCCTTTTCAAAAGTAAACAAAAACACCTTTTGGGTCAAAGCTTCTTACATGAACATGGAAGATCCAATTGAGATGAAACCAAAGAGGTTGCTTAGGGGACATCCTAAGTTTTCTAAAAAGTCCAAGTGGGCCTATCTTTTCAAGTTTGAAACTCATTCCTAACATGGTCCACGTCCTCTAAGCCCACCCATATATTTTTCTACTATTTATGCTATTTATTTTGATATTTTATTCATTAAAATTCAGAATTAAATAAATAAATAATAGAAATAATGTAAATTTTGATGTGAATCTATTTTGGGCAAGTTTTATACTGGTTTATGTTAATTTATTTCATGCAATAACCCTTCAAATATGTCCAGGTTCATCCACATGTGAAAATGGCATAAAATTATCAAATATGACATTTTTTCGAATTTTAATCATGGTCTTAAAACACAACATTATGAGGGAGATTATTTCCATGATTTCTTGTCTCCTCATTATCTTCTACAAATATAGATCCATACAAGCTTGAAACACACAAAATTCGTCTCTAAAATATCTTAAAAAGCTCTTCAAAAAGCTATCCAAAAGCTCTTCAAAAAGCTCTCCAGAAATCAAAGAATTGGTGTAAGTCATATCTCGAGGTTCCGGTCTCTCTCGATTGACATCAAGCCTCAAACCATCCTCTTGAGATCCTCAGGAGTCTTACAAGGCCCAAGAGCAACCTATCACACACCTAGCACGCCCCCATTTGACAACTTCAGTTTGGTAAAATTTTAAACTTCGAATCTCTAATTTTAATCACATTTCATGGCATGCTAACGTTTGTTTGAGTTTATATAGAATATTTATGGATGGTTGAATCAGAGGTTATACGCAAGAATCTGAAAACACCATGTTTAGGGAATGAAGCTTTCAAATATTCAGGCCTAGGGATTTCTGATGATTGCACCACCTGTTTACTTTTGCTACTTCATTTCATTTATTTCTTTTAATCCTTTTTTTATTTTAATCAATAAACAAATATAAAAATCACAAAAATAGATTTAGGATTTTTCTTAATTAAATTTTAATTTTGGTAAATTAATTAACTAATCACTTTAACTTTTTTTATTTAAAATTAATAGAACACAAGTTTAATTTCATTTTAATTCATTTTCCTTTTCGTAACAAAAATACCACAACAACATAGAATTGATTTCTTTTATTTAAATTTCATGTTTCTTTAATAATAAACTTTTTTTTTTAAATATAGATCTAGATCAATTTTTTTAACTTAAACCATTTTCATAAATTAAAACAAAAAACAACAAAAAGATTTTTTATATCTTAGTATTTTTAGACGTCTTTTCAAATTTGCGCATTATTATTCTTTCACACTTCCTTTTATTATTGTAACTGTATATTGGGATGTAATAGATGATTAGTATGACCTTTACCCCTTTTATTTATTTTTTTCCCATGTTTTGGATATGTACATAATCCCCCTCCCCGAAGCCTTGTAATAGCTAGGTTTTATATTTCTGCACTTTTAAATTACTGCAATTATTAACTGCTAGATGTATGACTAATAGGATTGTATGGCAAGAATAATCAAACATTAGAAAACTTAACACAAGACTAAAATAACTGAACATAACAAACCTTGCACATATGCACTCTTAGGGTATACCTAACTTGGTTGCGTAAGAAAATAATGGTCGTGTCCCTCGAGCGTAGGGATACCTTAGCAATGACCCATAATTCTAAATCGTCATAAAGATCATAGTCCCTACTTGTCCCTCAAGTTGCCTACGAGAAATGATCTTATGAAGACATTCCCTTCGAAATGCTAGGGTATCCTTACTTGTTGCCTTCAGTGACCATTTCGTCCCTTTTAAGTGTCCCTTAAAAATCCAACGATAGGGCTACCTACTCCTTAATAGTAGGATATCACTGTCTAAAGGAAACAAAAATGAACATACTTTTTTCGGGTAGGTAGAAAACTCTTATGCACTTGCTCAAAACAAAAACTCTTTCACACCAAACACTTTTCAAAATAGTTTTCCAAAACAACTTCGTCACACTCTTGAGGACAGATACAAGGGTTATCATGAAGTAAATAAAACTTTTTTCAAAACAAGCACACACAAGCAATTTAAAAAAAAAGAGCAAGTATCTAAGAGCCCGAAAAACCACTGATAGAAAGGGTGTTAACACCTTTCCTTTCTATAATCTACAAAAAGGTTTTTTCTGTTCTTTTTCCTTTTCCTTATTTGGATGAAATAAAAGTCGGTGGCGACTCTTGCTTACCGCGACATTTACAAATACAAATGCAAAATCAGTATAACAGTCGGTTCTGCCACCATATCACAGAACTGGCGACTCTACTGGGGATTTAATAAGTGGGGTATACCTTAGGATCTAGGTCATTTCTAAAAATGCTTTCTTGTTTTGCTTTTCCTGCTTTATATTCAAGGGTTTTGTTGGGGTTATATAGATCCTACACCCGGATATAGGGACACCTTTTAGGTAAGTAGCAATAAACTATGAGGGAACGATGCGGGGTATACCAACACGGTTGAAGCAGTAGCTATGTTGATGTGACACTTTGGTTGGTATCGGTAACCCTTGAGTCAATCAAGGAGAGTACAGGGCCCCTGCGTGGTGTCATAAAGCATCAACTGACCTTAGAACTTTTAATTGCACAACTTGGCCAGTAGGACGTAGCGAGATGGCCGACTTTGGTGTATTCCCAAGGTCGAAAGATACTCGATGCTACACTCATTAAGGTTTGATCCTGAGTTTTGTTTGGTTGCGAGTTAATCGCCTATTAAACGAAGCTTGGGGGAAAGACCAGTGATATTGAGATCCCTTAGAACCCGGTTACTCATTATAGGACAGGTTGAACCAATCCAGCTTCAAGAGGGTATGACCTTAAAACTAATGCAGGCCTTAAACCTAAGGCTACTTGTGTGACTTGTTTTCTTTCTTTGCCTAATAATTTGAACTCATTGCAGGGCTTTGTTTGTATTCCTTGCAGGACCTTATTTGTATAAATCCAATAAATTGGTTCCTTACCCTGTATTTTTGCTTGATGCATAGCATACACATCATAGCATCATACCATAGCATTTCCTTAACCATTTCAAGGATCTCAAGGGCCTATGACGCAGGTTATGATAAAGCAGACGTCCTGAAAGGGGCAAGGGGATTTATTTTCCTCTAGCCAATGTTGTCAAAAGATCAAAACACGACAACTTGAGTCACGGGCTATGACCCACTTGATATGGTGAGCTTGACTCTTGTAGAAGGACTCTCAACGATACAAAGTTCTTCAATCAAAGCTGTAAAATTTCAACTTCTGACATTTCTTATTTACCCCATGAGATCCTTGAAAACATTGCATACATATGTCATAAACATCATTGCATAACAGGTACCATAACAGATTTCTCATCTTCTCTGCTGTTTATTTCAGCAGTAATGTCTTCTGAACAAAGCATCAAGGATCTACAGGCACAAAATGCCCAATTTCAGAAAATGTTCATAGCCTTAGCTAAGGGGTAGGAAGATCTGAAGACCCTTATTCTGAAGGAGAAAAAGAAGAAGAAGAAGATCATCGGTGTCCTAAATCTGGGCAGAAGATTTAGGGGACCGTTGAAGAAAACGGTTGATCTGACCTCTTCATCCAAAGAATGGGAGAACCAAGTGGCCGACACAAGGGGGGAAGACCCTACTACGAGAGTTTCCGATGATGAATTCAACTACAATGATGAACAGTATCCTCCGACTGAGGATAGGTACAAACAGTTAGAGGATCGTCTGAGCATGATGGAGATCCAAAGAATACCAGGGCTGGATTTCGAAGAGCTGGGTTTGATATCTTGGGTAGTCATCCCACAGAAGTTCAAGGCTCCGATATTTGTGAAGTATGATGGGGTGTCTTGTCCTAAGCTTCATCTCCGTTCCTATGTGAGGAAGATTCAGCCTCACACTGCTGATAGGAACTTGTGGGTCCATTTCTTTCAGGTCAGTCTGTCTGGGACTCAACTTGAGTGGTTCTATCAACTGGAGGGAACCAATGTACGCAACTGGGAAGATCTGGATGCTGCTTTTTACAAGCAGTATCAATATAACACTGACCTTGCCACTACCCGTACTCAACTCTAGAGTATGTCCATGGGTGCAAGCGAAGGTTTCAAGGACTATGGGCAGAAGTGGAGAGATCTGGAAGGGAGAGTCCAACCCCCTTTGTCTGATAGGGAGTTGGTGGATATGTTTCTTGGTACGCTGTCTGGTTCGTTCTTTAATCACTTCATTGGTAGCTCCTCAGTTGGTTTCACCAAGTTGATATTGATTGGAGAAAGAGTAGAAGCTGGGATCCTGAGTGGCAAGATCCATAAAAATACATCTTCGAGTATAGATAAGAAGTCATTTTGTGGAAAGAGGGAAGCCAATGTTGTGCACGGACTGAAGGGGCGTAGCAAGGCAGACTACCACCAATCTTTGGGGGCAGTGCTGATCTCTAATTCGGCACACGCACAACGACCACAACAATGAAACAATCAGCCAAGGGTGGAAAGACCTCAAAGGTAGTTCACCAAAATCAACATGCCATTGTCACAAGCATTGCAACACATGTTGAAGATGAATCTAATTATGGTGATAAACCCTCATCTGAACCCTAAGACTTCCTCTCCTAACTACAATCCGAATGCAAGGTGTGCTAATCATTCTGACATACAAGATTCAGAACATGATTGACGCCAAGGAGATCGAATTCGACCCGCCCGAGACTCCCAACGTGATCACTGCTCCCCTGCCAAAACATGGCTAGGATTGAAAGCATTTTTGTTCATTTAATTCTCAAGTTGTATTTTCTTTGCTTACTCGAATAATTATTGTCATGTCAAAACTTTGTTATTTCATTAATGCATTACACATGTTTGTCTTGAATTAATCTGTTTTCACTATGCTTAAACTGCTTTATACTTCAGTTTCGTGATATTTAACTCTTGATTAAAAGCTCTAAGCCTTAGAGGGAGGATGACGAAAATGATACCACAATCTCTACAGTATCCTTTTGAACAGACCCCGCTGACGATGTACATGAATTGTTTCAAATCCCAAACAGTGGAGTTATAAGGAAGATAATCCCTAGTCAACCACTTTGAGCCAAATAAGTAGAAGTTTTTTCTTTCACACAAATTAAAACCCTTAATCATAACCTGGGGAAGAGTAGTTTCTCAATTAATTCAGGAGCGCATTCAGTCGCGATCTTTCGCTTCGTACACAATGAATGGCATCAAAGACGTCCTTCTAAAACAGAAGATGGTGATAGTTCCACATAATCATCAAGAAAAATAGTCATTATCTCTCAAAATAAAAGCTCATTAAGTCAAAACCTATGAAGGAGACTTAAAAAAAACTAGGGCATCCTGCTGACTGTAATCACAAAAGAAACAGTTCAAGCAAAAGACAGGGATAATAAAATAAAAAAGAAAGAGGTCCTACAAATCCTCGACAAAAAAGATTACAAAAATTCCTGCCTATTCAAAACAAACTTTCAGTATCTGAACCATTACCGGAACATCAAGGACAGTACCTCAGGACCCAACTGGGATTCTAAATGCGCAATTAACTGAGCATAGGACTGAAGGACATCACGACGAACGGGTGGGTATAAATAAATTTTGAGCCTTTATCCTTTGTTTCTTAAACCGTGAACCAGGCGATGTTATAACCCTTAAAAGTCCTAACTGAAGCACGGGTTAGTTTGAGAGCATATTGTTACAAAGGTATCCTGACTCCTGTAGGACTTGTTACGAATCCCGAGTTAATATCACCTACTTGCAAATTTTGTTTTACTACTCAAAACACATTTTCAAAAAAAATTTCCAAGACGGATATGAGTTTTGCATTCTTTAGATGACATTGTTTGCATATGACTAATTGTTTGACAGCAGAGAAATCCGCACAATGGATATTCAATGAACAGACATCCTCTTAATGGACAGAATCACCTCAGTGGGAAAGACACTTCCAATAACAGGTCTTCCATAAGCAAGGGGCATGATATGATGTCTAACACACCTGGGGATGTCTCTTTGAAGGTGCCAAATAACCAGGGGCAGATCTCCATCGGAATCACTTGGGGCATTACGCACGCATTCCAATAACGAATCATGTGCTGTCAAGAAAACATTTTTTATAGTACTACCAAACAACACTATGGACAGTGACAACTCCTTACATCTTGAGAGCGTGGACATAGTCGGAAAGTACTACGCATGAACAAAGACCCGCTAGGTTGACTAGACTAGGCAAGAATAAGGGTATCCCGACGAACCAAAAGGGTTCAGGCAAAAGTTAGGGATATACATATGAAAAATGTACACCCGACAAGTCGAAAACCTGAAAAGGCGGCTTGGGCAAAAAAGGGTATCCCGATGGACTGAAAATCTGAAAAGACAGTCTAGGAAAAAGTTAGGGATTAAAGCGTACGACTATGTCCCGTCATCTTATCACTTTCCTATCAGTAGAAGACTTATCATTTTGATCGGCAGTTACGAAGCACCTCATGAGTTGGGATAACACTCAAGCTATCCATAAAGCCTCTGCGGGTACTTTCTCCAGCAGGTATATAGATAGGGGAAGTTTTGAAACAAGGTCACCATTACATACGACCCCGTGACATCTACACTCCTCACAGAGTAGAGGCCACTAAAGCTTTGACATCGGCTTCCCCAAACAGAAGCTCAATCCCCAACAGAGCTTATTCCTCTAACTATGGAAGTTCATCCTCCAACAGAGTTAATCCCCCCGCAGAGTTATTCTCAAGCAGAGTCTCTCCCCGGCAGAATATTCACAAACAGAAAGGAGTAAATCCACGACATAGTCGTCTCCGTTCACTATCTCCAGCGGAAATAGAAGAACCACTTTTTCTACGATGGTCAGGAACTTAATTTCCAGTACTCTCCAACAACAGTCATTGATTTATTTTCCCAGACTTTTACGTGTCACAATAGCATTTCATGTTCATACATCATGGTGCGCGCACATATATTGCATACAACATAATCTCATTTATTTTGAGAACATCATCATACAATGCATTTCATGCATCACATATAATTAACCATGTACCTTTTTAGGAAAGATGGTTACCATCAACAATTTCCAATAGGTCCAAGATTAGCTCATGAAACTAAACAGAGTAATTATCTGCGCGACCAAGTGCATCTTTACATGGGTTTGTTACGAAGCAATCTTACACGGATTTCTCCTAAAGGCAGCTTCATACAGGCTTATCTTGAAAAAATCTCACACGGGTCTCTTCCCATACATTTCCAAATAAAGTTTCACACGAACTCATCACGAAGTAACCCTACAATCCAGGTTCCTTCCCATAGCCCTATGCGAACTTATCCCGAAGTAACCTTACCCAGGTTCCCCCTGAAGTTTTACACAGACTTATCCCGAAGTAACCTTACCCAGGTTCCTTCTGAAGTTTTACACAGACTTATACTGAAGTAACTTTACCCAGGTTCCTTCTAAAGTTTTACTCAAACTTATCCCGAAGCAACCTTACCCAGGTTCCTTCTCGGTCCTGATGTAGTTTCACCCGGACTCATCCTGAAACAACCCTACCAAGGTCCCTTCTCGGTCCCTGTTGTACCCCAAAATTTACCCTCTTTTCATACACGCATATTATTGGTTTTATGGTTATGGAATAAAGGTATATTTATCAAGCTTATTCAGGTTACAAGTGACGTTTATTTCGTCAATGGATATTCTTAGAGTATTTTCCGTGTTGAAGATCGGTTCGCCGTTTTGCAATGATTCGAGGTTCAAAGATTCACAAGTCCAACCCGGCGCGTCATATTCAGGTGTTCTTTCGCCAAGATATCTCTGATAACGTATTCTCAAATTCAGGTTCAGCTCAAGAGTCAATTCCTTAAAGAAGGTCTCGGAATGTGTGAGTTTTCTCGAAGAAACATGGTGAAAAAGTATGCTGAAAGTGCAGTTTTTACGCACTAAAAAATTCATAACTTGAATATCGTGGCTTGTTTTGAACCCGTTCTGGTGGCCAAAATTCCCTCTTGATGTCATCTACGTTTTCATCTCTCACGGCTGGAAGCCAATTTCAAGCAGAAGGTTTACAAAAATGTGGATTTATCAAGTATTTTCGTACAGAAAATTTGTGACAGAAGTTTATTTGCGTCATGTTCAGAAAATCATAATTTGGTCGATTTTCATCGTATTGAGCTGGTTCAGGCGCACAAATTTCAAAAATTTAGTTGACTACATTTTCACAAGAGGTGTCGAGTTCGAACGATATCCAAAAGGCCTTTGTTTTTTATCCAGAGTGTGCGTGAGTGCTAAAAATCCTGAATGCTGAATATTATATCATCTGGGTCGAAACATAGAAAATTCATAACTCGGTCAATTTTTATTGGATCGGGCCCATCTTTTTACACAAGGTCATTGACTCAGAGATTTACAACTTTGCTTCTAAAGTCGAGACCAGGTTATGCTCCTATCAATACCAGTTTTTTATTGAAGAACGTGTCAGAGTTGACACTAGAGCCCAAAATAAGTTTGTCTGAGCCAAAACTTCAAATTTTCATAACTAATTCACCGTTTATCTGATTGAGCCTATTTTCGGATAGAAGTTAGTTCTCGATGTCGGATACATTTTGTTATCACATTTCAACTTCAAAAATTGCACTTAAGCCCCTACGATTTAGCTTGGAACGTGACGGACTCAAGTGAACATTGGAGGCCCAATTGCACATTCAAAGCCCATATCTTTGCTCTAATTTCCATTATATAATCTCATTCTTTTCACACAAAGAAAAAAATAGAAGAAAAAAACCTTTGCCACAATCCTGTCAAAATATCAAATTCTTTCAAGAACCCTAAAACCTTGAAATCCTTATTACAAACCCTCATCTCACTACAAACACGCCATCCTTGTTACAAACCCCCATCTAACTACAAACAAGTCATCCTTGTTACAAATCCACATCTCACTACTTCTCCAGTAAGGGTAAGACTGGTTTGATCTCCATGATCAAAAGGGTATAATCATTCATACATGCCCTATCAGTTTTAACATTAAATTTTTTTTATATATTTGCTTTATTTGTATTTCATGATATAGTAATTTATTTTATGTGTTCATGAGATTCAACACTGCAGATTTAGACAGAGTCTCATACAGGGTTATTACAAAACACTAATGGCCAAAATAGAAGAACCACCAATACATGGTGATGCAGACATCCTGAGAAGGTTAAGGGCGTGAGTTCAACAATCACCCCTATTGGTTTTTGTTTTCTTCCTTTCTATTTATCCTTTTACCTATTTTTATTCTTTCTGTTTAAAATCTTTTTCATAAAACTTAACATTTTTCAGAAACCTTTGATTTTTCATAATAAACCCGAATAATTAATTTTAGGTTTTTTTAATTTTAGGTTTTAAATTAATTTTTGAGTCAACACTCATTCCTGACAATATGTATAATTTTTCTTATTTTTAACCTTTTGGGCATCATTTCTTTCTCTTTAATATCTTCCTTAAAAACCCTAAATTCATATAAACTCTAATTTTATTTAAATCAAAAACTCTATTACTTGGCAAACTTAACCTTTTTTACAAATCCTAATTAATTTAGGTTTTAAATTTTTTTTATTATTATTAACTCTTTAATTAAATTAATTAACTTTTTTTTCTACAAATTAGGAAAACAATTAGGTTTTAGGTTTTCTTTGTAATTAACCCTTTAATTAACCTTTTTTTTAACAAATTAGGATTAAGTTTTTTGTTTTAGTTAGTAACTGAATTTTTGACTTTTTTTCATTTATTAATAAATTAAGTTAATTAACTTTTTTTTTATTAAAATTAGTTAGAATTAGGTTTTTTTAATTAACTTAAAATTATTTTCTACAAAAAACACCAAAAACATTAACTTAGAATTTTAGGTTTTAATTTTTCCTTAATTTCTTTTTATTTATTATTTTACATTTTAATTTCTAGGAAAATTGTATAGGTCGCATTATCAATGTAATAGCAAAGATTTATCTTTTCTCGCATTTTTTTCTAATTATGTAATTGCTTCCGGAATGTAATAGTAATTAGGGTTTTAAATTCTGCATCTTTATTTTCAGTCCAAGATAATTATGTATATGCAAAAGCCTTGTAATAGCTAGGACTTTAAACTTTCTGCATTTTATTTTCGCAAACTATAAACTACTTAGATGTATGTTAATAGGATTGTATGGAAAGACTAGCTGAAAATTAACCCGGTAGAAAATCCTAATTGTGCAAAGATAATTAACTGAAAAAGCACACATGCACATGCTCACTCCTAGGGTTTTCCCCACTTGGTTGCCTCGGAAAACAATGGTCATGTCCCTCGAACGTAGGTATATCTTAGCAAAATACCCTCAATCTAAAAGTCATCCTAAAGATCATAGTCCCTTAACGTCCCTCGAGTGGCCTACGAGAAATGATCTTGTCCCTCGATGTTGCCTATAAATATATGATGACAGTCCCTTCGAAATGCTAAGGTAACCTTACATGTTGCCTTCAATGACCATTACGTCCCTTTAGATAGTCCCTCAAACATCCAACGATTAAGGTTACCTACTCACTAATAGTAGGATAACACGGTCTAAAGGATAGGAGGAAAATAACACCTTTTTTCGAGTAGGTAGATGCTAGTAGGTACTTGTTCAAATCAAAACTTTTCACACTTACACTTTTCAAACAAAATGTTCAAAACAACTTCATCACACCCTTGAGGACTGATACAAGGGTTATCACGAAGTAAAACATTTTTCAAAAACAAGCACACAAACACAAGCAATTTGAAAATGAGCAAGTACCTAAGAGCCCATGGAAAACCATGGATAGAAAGGATGCTAACACCTTCCCTTTCTATAATCTACCCCCCGTACTCAGAAACATCTCGAAAAAGGTTTTTTCTGTTCTTTTTCCATTTCCTTTGTTGGATAAAATAAAATTCGGTGGCGACTCTTGCTTACCGCGACATTTTGCAAACAAAAAACACAAACCAGTATTAACAGTCGGTTCTTCCACCGTATCACAGTCCCGATGTAGTTTCACCCAAACTCATCACGAAGCAACCTTATCCAGGTTCCTTCTCGGTTCAGATGCAGTTTTACCCAAACTCCTCACGAAGCCACCTTACCTAGGTTGCTTCTCAGTTCAGATGCAATTTTACCCAAACTCCTCACGAAGCAACCTTACCCAGGTTCCTTTTCGGTTCAGATGCAGTTTTATCCAAACTCGTCATGAAGCAACCTTACCCAGGATCCTTCTCGGTTCAGATGCAGTTTTACCCAAACTCATCACAAAGCAACCCTACCCATGTTCCTTTTCAGTTCAGAAACAATTTTACCCGAACTCATCGTGAAGCAACCCTACCTAGGTTCCTTCTCGGTTCAGATGCAGTTTTACCCTAACTCGTCACGAAGCAACCTTACCCAGTTTCCTTTTCGGTTCAGATGCAGTTTTACCCAAACTCGTCACGAAGCAACCTTACTCAGGTTCCTTTTCGGTTCAGATGCAGTTTTACCCAAACTCATCAAGAAGCAACCTTACCCAGGTTCTTTCTCGGTTCAGATGCAGTTTTACCCAAACTCATCACGAAGCAACCTTACACAGATCCTTCTTGGTTCAGATACAGTTTTACCCAAACTCTTTACGAAGCAACCTTACCCAGGTTCCTTTTCGGTTCAGATGTAGTTTTATCCAAACTCGTCACGAAGCAACCTTACCCAGGTTCCTTTTCAGTTCAGATGCAATTTTACCCAAACTCATCACGAAGCAACCTTACCCAGGTTCCTTCTCGGTTCAGATGCAGTTTTACCCAAACTCAGCACGTAGCAACCTTACAGGTTCCTTCTCGGTTCAGATGTGATTTTACACAAACTCATCATGAAGCAACTCTACTACCCAGTTTCCTTCTCATAAGCCCTACCATTCAGGCTTTTATCTTGAAGTAACCCTATTATCCAGGTTCCTTACCATAAGCCCTACTATCCAGGCTTTCATCTCGAAGTAACCCTACTATCCAGGTTCCTTCTCATAAGCCCTACCATCCAGGCTTTCATCTCGAAGTAACCCTACTATCCAGGTTCCTTCCCATAAGTCCTACTATCTAGGCTTTCATCTCGAAGTAACCCTACTATCCAGGTTCCTTCTCCTAAGCCCTACTATTCAGGGTTTCATCTCGAAGTAACCCTACTATCCAGGTTCCTTCCCATAAGCCCTATTATCCAGGCTTTCATCTCGAAGTAACCCAAATATCCAGGTTCCTTCCCATAAGCCCTACTATCCAGGCTTTCATCTCGAAGTAACCCTACTATCAAGGTTCCTTCTTATAACCCTACTATCCAGGCTTTCATTTTGAAGTAACCCTATTATCTAGGTTCCTTCTCATGTCCTTACTATCCAGGTTTTCATTTCGAAGTAACCCTACCACCAGGTTTCTTTCTCATAGCCCTTCTATCCAGGCTTTTATTTCGAAGTAACCCTACTACCCAGGTTCCTTCTTATAGCCCTACTATCCAGGCTTTATTTTTGAAGTAACCCTATTATCCAGGTTCCTTCTCATAGCCCTACTATCCATGCTTTTATTTCGAAGTAACCCTATAATCGAGACTTTATGAGTCTGTCGGGATACTAACTGCAAGTATACAGTTTAGTCGTTCTAGTTTTAAATGATTATCGAACCCATAGAGACTGAGGATCAATCGCATACGATCTAATGCTACAGTTGTTTAACTAAGCGATGAATATTCGATTTTAGGGGGGAAACAGTTTAATTAAAAATAATAGTAATAGTTATACCGGTATGTGATAGTCGGACTTCGGGAATTCGGTGAATCGCTTGGCCTATAAAGTATTTCGGTAAAAACTAATTGTTTAAAAACCTGAGACATACACTCTCGTGTTCATGAAATAAGTTATGCTACTAAACCTAGTGGATGCACTTTAAATTTAATAACACTTTTTGAAAATAATTTGAGTTTAATTAATTTATTAAAACACTCTCGTGTATTTAAAAATTAATGTTTCGTTACCACTATCTGGGTTGAACCCCAGCACTCGCATGCAGGTTCTTGCCTTAATTAATTTCCCACTCTCGTGGAAAAATCGTGTTAATTAACCTCTCACTCTCGTGACAAGGGTAGTTAAATTACTCTTGGAAATTGGAAACCAGAAATTGTTTTATAAATAAATATTTTTGGCCAAGGTATCACTGAATTCTTTCGGTTCTTAAGAGTCACATACCGGTACAAATAATTTAGTTGGATATAATAGATTTAACAATAATGCAATTCAAAATATAATTCATAAAAATAATTGGCATAATACAAAAATAAATAAATATTAATTGCAATAAAAACCTGGAATTAACGTTGCTATGGTAATCTTGAAATGTTACAATATTCCTTGCAGCTTGATTGAAGTAAATAAATTGTGTTAATTCTTGAATGAAGAATTAACACCTAAAACTAAAGCTTGAAATACTACTGGAAGTAGAAATTACAGTATGTGGAAAAATGCTCTAAAATAAGGAAATAAAATAATTGCAAAAGTAATAAATTTGTTCTGGGAAAATTCCTTCGACCCTTGCAGCTTTGCACTACCACACATATATATAGGAGAGGAAATAGCAGTTAAAAGTGTCTTGAGAAAAGGTTGAGTGGAGGAAATATAAGGAGCATGGTTACTGAGTGGAGGGAAAATAGGAGAACAAGTCTGCCCTCACGTTTCCCACGTCTCCACCAATTTACAACGTTCATCTTCACGCGCGTGACGGTCGTCACAGGTGAGTGATGGTCGTAACGCGCTTAAATAGCGCATTACGCTCGTCAGTGATGTGTGACGAGCGTTGTTTCAAGTTAGGGGTCGTTACGCCCGTCACGAGGGTGTGACGACCGTCACTGCTCCAAAATCTCCAAACTTTGCAGATTTAGTTCTTTTTCTCTTTGTTTATTGTCTAACCTCCTTCATGTAGTCCTTTTCCATTGGTTTGAGTTGACAAATGTTATACCTGTAAAAAGACAAATAAACTCGGAATAATCAGGAGTTAGACGACTTAATGTATTATAAAATCGGTAAAAAGCGTAGTAATTATATGATACGATTTCTCGTTATCAAATTCCCTCATACTTAAACCTTTGCTTGTCCTCAAGCAAATAGTCATTCGAAAGGTCGAACAAGTTTTTTCAAGCGCATAAGCATGACATACCTTGGGTTTTTTTAAGTAATTTCAGGAAATCCTCGTCGGTTCGGCCAATACTTGAGTGAAACACTAAAGATACGTTAATGACACAAGCAATAAGCTTAGTCGTAGGCTTCCATTTCAAACGAGCTATCGAACAGTTCCGTTATAATTATGCCCAGAGTTCCTCGTATCTATTTCACCCGGTTTTGTTCTGGCGCAATCACATTAAGCCCTTTGTCTTAGCACGCACGTAGTGGAGTAACCGGTTAGTGACTTTGATCCTTTTAGCACGGGGTCTGGTACATGAATGTGGCAACCCTACATATGTTATCCAAGTTGGAGTTTGTGGGGGATCGAGCCATAGCACTCACTACCGAGTTCAGAACCAGATACCTCTGAACCAACCTACACTGGATTCCTTCGTTATTTTCTCAACTCTTATATGTGACCGTATATTTTGGTGCACAAAATTTCTTTTCTTTTAGCAGCGAGATAGGAAGGATATTTTAATGATCAGGCATCAAACACTTATATTCATCAATTCTCCACGTGGTTTGTGTCAAGACGGTGTTGACTGCTAGTATAAACTCTAGATGTCGGTATAATGGTTATTGAACCGGATCGTGTAAGTAGGAAGTCTACGGTGTCATAACCGTATCAATCTTGTTATGTCGTTTTCGGCTTCCCTAACTGGGGATTTCGTTAAAATAGGTATGTCGGGCTAATGCGAAATTTTTTTTTTGTATGGCTGAATAAATGAAGAATTTAAATCGAGATATATCATAAAAATTACTAGTTTATAAAGGAAGGAAAGGTACCGCTCCCACACTAAATCCGACATTGTCCTCAATGTTGCGGTATATAGGCGGGGAAGTACAATTACAAAAAAAAACGGAAAGGAAATGAAACAGAAAAAACAATAAACTACATAAAAAAATAAAGAAAAACTACTGGTGACCACGTCCTCTACTCCTGGTGCGAGAGCGTCTGGTAGGAGTGGCTTATGTGTCAGTGTCTTGGAAACCAAGGGTGCTGACGTCCAGCCTTAGGGCATTAAGCTGTGACAGGGCCTCATCTAGCCTCTCATTCATGTTGCACTGCCCAGTCAAGATTTGAGCGTTTTGAGCGCACAGACTCAAATTGCTCGTGTTGCCTTCTTTCAAGAGCTGCGTTCATTTGGTTTTGCATATGGATGGCGTGGAGGATGTCTTCAAGATTAATAGGAGGTGGTGCAGATGAGGATCCTGGAATGTCGTGGACGGGAGGAGCACTATCCAGCTCTTTTTGAATTTCGTCTGCGGGGGCTGCAGGTTGGTCTTTATGATCAGGTGCACGCTCTACAGGAGTTGCAGGATTGAACAACCAATTTGCTCGGTTTCGTGGATCGATTCGGTCCCTGCATGGAAAAATGATGTTCTGATAAACGGTGTTCCTGATTACAGGGTGGAATCTGCTATCCTCCCGCTCGTAAATGAGATGTGCGCCTTTGCAGTGATCCAAAGTTAGCAAAGCCGGTGCCATAGAAGGCATAGTAGCGAGAGCAGCACCGTAGTTCAGACCTATAGCAAGTGAAGTGACCAGCCCTCCTAAATAAAATGGTTTTCTGCCTCTAGCACAAATAGAGTGGATGTGAGCGAGTAAGAACGGGGCGGCGTTGATCTTTTGCCCTGTGAACGCGCAATGCATAAAGAAGAGCTCCTTGGAGTTGAGCTTGTGGTTGCTGTCACGGGAGAAGATTGTGTTGCTGAGGATGCGGTGGAAATAACGGATGGCCGGATTATGAATATGGGTGGCATTTAGGTGGTCGTAGGATCCGACACAGATATTCGTCAAACTGTGCCATAAGTTGAAGGCTTCCTCACCAAAATTATCCGGCACCCGGAGATAGACACCTTCGTTCGAACAAAAGCCTAAAATTCGCGCGATGTCGGATTGGGGCAACTCGTGCTCAACGCCAAACATGCGGAATTTGGCCAGGCCTGACAGTTGGTTCGTGGCACCTGGAGGAGTGATGTAAACAAAGGAACTCAAGAACTCGAGAGTAAGAGTTTCATAAATTTGTCTTGGTTCGCGGCACAAGTTCCACAAATCCACACTTTGCAACAACTGGTGGACACTGTAAAGTAGTCCCAAACTCCTCAGGAAGTCGATATCAATGTACCGTGTAGGTTGGAGACCTCAGCGTTGAAATTTCTGAAATTTTGCCCGTTGGTTTTCTCCTTGTTCGCTGGCTTTGAAAGTCAGAGCGGGAGCTTGTTGGTTGTTGGCCATGGTGTAGGTAGAATTTGATTGCAAAAGGTTTGGAATATGAAATTGGGGTAGTGGGTGGATAGTATTTTAGTGTTGGAAGTTTGAAGAAAAATGGAGTGGAGTGGGTAGTTTTCGTGTGATTTTGTAACAATGGAAGAAGTGGGTTTATGAAGGGAATGGTTGGAACGGTTCTGTAATAGCTGTTCTGATACATTGTATGCGTGACGGTCGTCACGAGGGTGTGACGGTCGTCACAAGGCAAAAATGCGTGTTACACTCGTCACAAGGGTGTGACGGTCGTAACACGTTCAATGTCATTAATGAGAAGACCGTTACAAGACCGTTGGAGATGTTTATATATTTTTTATTTTTTTTATTATTTTCTTAATAATAAAGTTTGAAATATTTTAAGTTTTGAAATATTCTAATTAATTAAAGTTTTGAATATTAAAGTTTTGTAATATTATTTACCAGCACATAATAAAATAATAATATTTGCGGGAAATATAAACAGTAAATTAAAAGAAATAAACAGTATGCTGAAAATAAAAAGGAATGAAAAATAAAATAAACTTGGTACTTGATAAATACTTGAATTAATCCATAAAAATTGTTTCGAAATAACTAAAAATAAAAATGCTAAAATGCTAAAATGACTAGAATAAAATTCTAAAATAACTAGAATCCCTCCTGTAGGTGTTTAGTTATTGGCATGTATTTTTGGTAAAACCAGGTGTGTGAATGTCATGACTGATGTCATAACATTCTGGTTTATTAGGTACTGGTTTATTAGGTACCTTTGCAGAAAAATAATGGCATACAGGTGCTGCTGTTTATGAGTGTGTATCTGAGCATTTTGCAAAAAGATCACATTTATTGCCTTCTACCAAAATCAGTAAACAGGAATTCTGATGTCATAACAAATGTTAAGACATCCTGTTCTGATCTAACAGTTATGCAGTTTGGTTAATTCTGAGATTTTTCAGGAAGATGGCTCATTCTTTCCAGAACAAAATCTCACGTGGACTTTGGGTTAACCTAGCTCAACCCTAACCTGGTTGATAAAGTCTTGTGACCAAGTCTTAAGGTCAAACGGAATTAACCCTAGCTTTTTGTGGAAACCCTAACTGAAGAAACAACTGCTATATATTCAACAGGACTGCTGTTTGGAATTCATCCCTTTTGACAGAAGATCAATTAGGAGTTGTATAGTTTTAATTGCTGTAATCCAAGCAAGTATCACTGTGATAAGTGACTTGGAATAGGTTTTAATTGTAAGGGTTTTGTATCACTCAAAGCTTTGAAGCAAGAGTGTTTTGTGTCTCTTGACTAAAGCTTTGAAGCAAAGTCAAGTTAGGTTTATGTATCACTCAAAGCTGTGAAGCAAGAGTGTTTGTGTTACTTGATTAAAAAGCTGTGAAGCATAATCAAGTGTATGTTCTGAAGAGTGTCTTCATTAATTCATTAGTCAATTGTTTTAAGTATCACTGCTGTGATTGAGGGGGAGTGAGTAGGAACTCAGGTTTAAGTAGAACTTATATTGAAGTTGCATTGGGTAGGTCTTAAGTGAAGGAGATAAACTGGTTGGTTTATTCCTGAATTAATATCTCTTATAGTGGATTTCCTCCCTGGCTTGGTAGCCCCCAGAGTAGGTGTTGTTTCACACTGAACTGGGTAAACAATTGACTGTGTTCTTTACTGTTTTTGTATTTACTGTCTTATAAAAAGTCAGATACGGTGTCATAACATTGACTGTGACATTGAGTATCTGCAGCCAGAATTTCAATTGGCATCAGAGCAAGCACCCTGCCTGTATTACTGGGTGAGATCTAGGGATATCACTTTCTGGCACTATGGACAAAGAAGGAGTTTTTGGAAACAGACCACCCATTCTGGATGGATCAAATTATGACTATTGGAAACCTCGTATGATTGTCTTCTTAAAATCACTGGACAAAAAGGCCTGGAGAGCTACTGATAAAGGATGGAACCATCCCACCATAACTGAGAAATATGGGACAATCAGTCTGAAGCCTGAGGAAGAATGGAGTAAAGAAGAAGATGAGTTAGCCCTGGGTAATTCCAAAGCTTTAAATGCCTTGTTCAATGGAATTGATAGAAACATATTCAGACTAGTACATCAACATGAACTGGCCAAGGAAGTTTGGGACACTCTCAAAACTACCCATGAGGGCACTTCCAAAGTAAAAATGTCAAGGCTTCAGATGCTGACTACCAAGTTTGAGAATCTAAAAATGATGGAAGATGAAACCATTCATGAGTTTCACATGAACATCTTGGAAATTGCCAACACCTCAGGAGCATTGGGAGAAAAGATGTCAGAAGAAAAACTGGTGAGAAAGATTCTCAGATCCTTTCCTAAAAGATTTGCAATGAAGGTAACTGCTATAGAGGAAGCCCAGGATATCAGCAAGTTGAAAGTGGATGAACTCATTGGGTCTCTTCAGACTTTTGAGATGGGGATCCCTGAAAATGTTGACAAGAAGAACAAGAGCATAGCACTTGTATCCAACACTGAAGATGAAAACAAGGAGGATGAAGAAGAAAATATTTAAGAAGCTATAGCCATGCTTGGAAGACAATTCAACAAGCTCATCAAAAGAATAGATCCAAAGTCAAGGTCTAATGTTCATAACATCCCCTCTGACATTGACAGTTCCAGCAGAAGACCAAGGTCAGAAGAGAAGGGAAATCAAGGCAGAGGAATTCAATGCCATGGTTGTGAAGGATATGGGCATATTCGAGCTGAATGTCCTACCTTTCTTAAGAAACAAAAGAAAGGAATGACTGTTACCTGGTCTGACTGTGATTCAGAAAGTAATTCTGAAGAAGAATCTGCCAAACTAGTTACTGCACTAACTGGTGTTTGTACCTCTGAAAGTGACACTAGTGATGAGGAAGTGACATTTGAAGAACTGGCTGATACTTACAAGAAATTGTGTATCAGAAGTGATGAAGTCTGTGTGCAGAATGAGAAACAAACAAAACTCATCATAAAGTTGGAGGTTGAAAAAAGGGAAGACCTTGAAACTATAAGTCATCTAGAAGGGGAAGTTCAAATGCTGAACTCAAAACTGAACCAGATGACCAAATCTGTCAAGATGCTGACAAATGGAACTGACAAATTGGAAGAAATCCTTCAGGTTGGACAAAATGTGGGAAACAAGTCTGGTCTAGGCTTTGTGGCAGCAAAGAAATCTGGTGCAGACAAGAAGATCAGGCCTGATAAACAAATGTCAAAGCAGATGTCTCAACACAACTCTCAACATCAGGAACAGAGATATATGAAGAAAAGGTACCAAAGATGGAGATGTCATCATTGTGGGAGGTACGGTCACATTAAGCCTTTCTGCTTCAGATTGTATGGATACCCTAATCAGAACCCATGTGTTAAACCTAAGTCTAAAAGGGTACCACATACTCCTCAATGGAAGAAAAAGGCTACTGCCCTGATAACCCACACTTCCCTGAGAGTCTCTGCAAAGGAAGACTGGTACTTTGACAGTGGGTGTTTTAAGCACATGACTGGAATCAAGAACCTTCTCAATAATGTTAAACCTCACACCACTAGTTATGTGACCTTTGAAGATGGTGCTAGAGGTGAAATCAAAGGAGTTGGTAATTTGGACTTCCCTGGAGTTCCAAATCTGAATGAAGTACTATTGGTAAAAGGCCTGACTGCTAATCTCATTAGTATCAGTCAATTGTGTGATCATGGATTCAAGGTCAATTTCTCAAAATCTGAATGTCTTATAATTAATGAAAAACAAGAAGTTGTAATGAAAGGAGTTAGATCTAAAGACAACTGTTACTTGTGGGAGCCTGAGAACACTAATTTCTCCACTGTGTGTTCTATTGCTAAAGAAGAAAAAGAGGTGAAACTGTGGCACCAAAAACTTGGCCACCTTCATCTAAGAGGAATGAAAAGGATTATCTCCATGGAGGCAGTCAGAGGGATTCCAAGACTGCAAATTGATGAAGGGAGAGTTTGTGGTGAATGTCAGGTTGGTAAGCAGACTAGGATGTCACATCCAAAGTCAAGACATCTGACCACCTCTAAAGTTCTAGAACTTCTTCATATGGATCTGATGGGACCAATGCAGGTGGAAAGTCTTGGTGGAAAAAGATATGCCTATGTTGTGGTGAATAACTTTGAAGTTTTTAAAGAACTGTGCAAAAGAACTCAAAAAGAAGGGTGTATTGTCAGAATCAGAAGTGATCATGACAAGGAATTTGGAAACAGCAAGTTTAATAAGTTATGTTTCTCAGAAGGAATTAGTCAACAAAATGGAGTTGACAAAAGGAAAAATAGGATCATACAGGAATCTGCCAGAGCTATGATTCATGTCAAAAGAATTCCTTTTCAACTTTATGCTGAAATAGTTGCAGCTGATAGTAGCTGTTCTCAAATTATATGGACAAAATAAATGCTCACTGAGTATAATGTCTCACAAGATGTTGTAACATTGTACTATGACAATCTGAGTACAATAAATACTTCCAAGAACCCTATTCAACATAGCAGGACCAAGCACATTGACCTTAAAAATTACTTTATCAAAGAACTTGTGGAGGAGAAGACAATTAAATTGGAACATGTTGCCATTAAGCTACAGCTGGATGACATTTTTACCCAGGATCTTGATGCAAATCAATTTGAAAACTTGAGGGGCAAGATGGGTATTTGCCAACATGAGAAATTATAGCAATTAATTTTGCTCAAAACAAGGGTTGAAGGAGTTATTTTTGTTAAGTCTATTTTAAGTGGGTTAATCATATATTACCCAAATTCTTTCAAAATTACTAAGAAGTTGAATAGACACACATTTTCCTCCTTCCACTCTCGACTTTGCAACATCTCTTTTTCTCTCAATCAAAGTTTTCTCCCTAGTTGCTACTGGTTTTCCAAGTCAATCAAAATGTCTCAAACTTCATCCTCATCCAAGATAACCGTTTCATCTTCATCATCTGATCAAGATTCTCGAGCAATCACCTCATGCATGGATTCTGAAGTCCTGGAGATTACTCCTCTCAGAGAAATAGCAACTAACCCTTCCAAGGTCAAAAAGCTGAGAACAAGGCATGCAGGAAGGTCTCAGGCGACGTCTTCCAGTAATCCCTCTCAACCTTCATCTTCTGTACCTAATAGGGAAGGATCAGCTTATGTACATCAAGCAATAGCTAGGCTTGTTACAAGAATCCTGAGTGAGAACCACTCTGTACCGGGGATTTCTGTTCCATTAAATCAAGAATCAGCAAGCCCAAATGTTGAAGCAAATCCAGATGTCTCTGAGAATGTTGAGACACCAAATGACAACATTCAAAAACCATCTGAAAACCTGGATGACATTCAGAACCCTTCAGAGAAGAATGTTGAACCACCTGTTATTGATGTGGATGAGGAATACTCAGACAATGACCTGATTGCAAATATCAACCCTAGCATAGCTAGGAGAATGATGAACAGGAAGGGTAATCAAGATGCTGCAAAAGGTCTGAACAAAGAGAAACATGCTGATAAGAAAACCAGGTCTGAAGGGAAGACTGGTACTGTGAAGACTGGACTGTCCAAAGGGAAGGTGAAAGCCCAAGTGCATGCTGGGAGTCTCTCAAAACCTACAAGGCAACCAATAACTAAGAAGAGAAAAGAACCTGAGCCTACTGATTCTGATGAGGAGTCAGATTTTGAAATTGATACTGAAGACATTCCCCTCAGAAGGAAACTCCCTTCCAGCAAAATGGCTAGAGTTCCTGAAGTCCCCACTGACAACATTTCATTTCACCACCCTGAAAATGCCAACAGATGGAAGTATGTTTGCTTGAAGAGAATAGCCTTGGAAAGAGAACTAAAAAATGGTGCCATGGATTGCAAGGAAATCATGGACCTGATAAAAGATGTTGGACTAATGAAGACTATGGTAAAATTTACCAAATGCTATGAAAATCTGGTCAAGGAATTCATAGTGAATTTGTCTGATGAATGTGCTGATGGAAGGTCAGCTGACTTTGAATATTTATATGTCAGAGGAAGAAGGGTTAATTTCTCTCCGTCTGAAATTAACAAATTTCTTGGAAAATCAAATGAGGCCTGCCCTGAACTGGAAGTTACTGACAATGAAGTTTGCCAAACCATCACAACAAGATAAGTCAAGTACTGGCCCTCAAAAGGGAAGCTAAATGCTAGCAAGCTAAGCATAAAATTTTCCATCCTGCACAAGATTGGTACAGCCAACTGGGTCCCTACAAACCATAAATCAACCATCTCTACAGGATTGGGGAGATTCATTTATGCTGTTGGTACCAAGACTGAATTTGATTATGGCAGGTACATTTTTGATCAAACCTTAAAACATGCTGGTAGCTATGCTGTTAAAGGCCCAATTGCCTTTCCCTCCCTCCTATGTGGAATCATTCTTGCTCAGTACCCTGATATCCTGTTGGAAAGAGACACTGCTTGCAAAAGAGCTCCTGCTCTTGGGTTACACTACAAGTTGTTTCAGGGATCTCATGTTCCTGACATTGTCATAACATCAGCTGAGACATCATCTGCAAAAACTCAGTCGAAGACATCTGATGTTATAGCTGTATTGAAAGAGACCTGCAAAGAGTTGGAGACCAGGAAAAAGACTCTAGAAAACCTAATTGCCAAATTAGAACAGGTGAGACTGAAGGAAACACAAGGGAAGAGGGTGCTGCTGAAGATCAGCTCAATGCTGAAGAAAGTAGCTCCTCTGAAGGTGACAATGCTTAAAGTCTGGTGGAATTGTCAAGCCTGATGCTGATGCTGTTGATGCAAGTGTCTTCAGATTTTATTTGTTGTTTTTATTACCTATTTTGGATAACTGTATAACATTTAAGTACATGGTTCTTTGGCCCATTTGTGGCTAAAGAGGGGGAGATATTTTGTGTTAATTACTTGGTAGACATCATATTTTTCTGCAGTCATATTCTTTCTGCTGCTATCTATTCTCTGATTGCTTAGGGGCTTTAGCCAAAAATCTGCCAAAGGGGGAGTTTGTAGGTATTTAGTTATTGGCATGTATTTTTGGTAAAACCAGGTGTGTGAATTTCATGACTGATTTCATAACATTCTGGTTTATTAGGTACTGGTTTATTAGGTACCTTTGCAGAAAAATAATGGCATACAGGTGTTGCTGTTTATGAGTGTGTATCTGAGCATTTTGCAAAAAGATCGCATTTATTGCCTTCTACCAAAATCAGTAAACAGGAATTCTGATGTCATAACAAATGTTAAGACATCCTGTTCTGATCTAACAGTTATGCAGTTTGGTTAATTCTGAGATTTTTCAGGAAGATTACTCATTCTTTCCAGAACAGAATCTCACGTGGACTTTGGGTTAACCTAGCTTAACCCTAACCTGGTTGATAAAGTCTTGTGACCAAGTCTTAAGGTCAAACAGAATTAACCCTAGCTTTTTATGGAAACCCTAACTGAAGAAACAGCTGCTATATATTCAACAGGACTGCTGTTTGGAATTAATCCCTTTTGACAGAAGATCGATTAGGAGCTGTATAGTTTTAATTGTTGTAATCCAAGCAAGTATCAATGTGATAAGTGACTTGGAATAGGTTTTAATTGTAAGGGTTTTGTATCACTCAAAGCTTTGAAGCAAGAGTGTTTTGTGTCTCTTGACTAAAGCTTTGAAGCAAAGTCAAGTTAGGTTTATGTATCACTCAAAGTTGTGAAGCAAGAGTGTTTGTGTTACTTGATTAAAAAGCTGTGAAGCATAATCAAGTGTATGTTCTGAAGAGTGTATTCATTAATTCATTAGTCAATTGTTTTAAGTATCACTGCTGTGATTGAGGGGGAGTGAGTAGGAACTCAGGTTTAAGTAGAACTTAGATTGAAGTTGCATTGGGTAGGTCTTAAGTGAAGGAGATAAACTGGTTGGTTTATTCCTGAATTAATATCTCTTATAGTGGATTTCCTCCCTGGCTTGGTAGCCCCCAGAGTAGGTGTTGTTTCACACTGAATTGGGTAAACAATTGACTGTGTTCTTTACTGTTTTTGTATTTACTGTCTTATAGAAAGTCAGATACGGTGTCATAACATTGACTGTGACATTGAGTATCTGCAGCCAGAATTTCACCTCCCACACTAAAACTAAACAGTGTCCCCACTGTATGTACAAATGTGAGAGAAAAGAAGAAGATAACAACGACAACTCTAGCCACGGGGAGTCGGGAACATATGCTGGTGCATGAAATCCAGCTGATCGGTCACCAAATCCATGAAAGCGATGAAATCCACCCGGAGAGATGTAAGCTTGCCCCATATTTCAGTAATTTCTTCATGCAAAGAGTGTAGGGTAACAGTAGGTGGAGGTGGTGGTGTAAGCTCTGGAGCCTGGGTGGCGGTCTCAGTAGAAGCTGCCTGCTGTTCCCATGGATCGGGGAACTCATGGTATCCTGGTGGTGTGGCAGGGTCTTCATCAGCATTAGAAGTGTTGGGTACTTCGTAAATGTCAACAGTAGAAGGAGACGAAGGCGGTGTGGCAGGATGGTGGAGGTCAAAAATACAGTTTGCTCTATTATGCACACTAGTGATAGGGTTCGGGAGCTTAAAATGGTGGACAATCTCATGTTTAATTAACAGCTCAAATTGATCTGGCCCAAGGTTCCTGATAAAGCTAGTGTTGAAGCAGAATTCAATGTTCATCAGCTTTATTCCATAATGCAGGGCTGATCCAAGCATAGGCTTGCGGAGTCCAATTGCATTTGATAGCATAGTGACTAAACCACCCAATAGGATTGGTGCATTTGGAGTCTGGATGATACGCTCCATGTTAGCTAGCATATAAGCGGCACCGTTTACCGGACGGCTCTGGGATGCACAGTACATAATGAAGAGCTCATCGCGGGACACGGATGTAACATTCTGTTGTTTACCAAAGAGGGTGTGGGTGATGATCTTGTGAAAGTACCTGATAGCCGGGTTATGGATGCACTCAGAATAAAGGTCAGACGGCTCCAGATGGTTATTGCCAGCAATGCTTCCCCAGAAAAAATCAAGGTCAGTATCAAGCAAGAGGTCCTCCTGGGTCATAGTGATAACATCAGGTCCAAAAGGGAATCCTAGCAGGTGGCTAAACTCCCTGAGGTTATAGGTGTAGTCCATGTCAAACATCCTGAAAGTGATCAACCCACGGTTGAATCCTATCCCGTGATTTGGAATGAAGCTCAGGGTGCTCAGGAACTCAAGGGTCAGCTTCTTGTAAGTACAGTACCGTCTTCGGATAGGAGCAGTGTCCTAGCCAATCTGATGTAGCAAATACATGACACTCTCACGAATTCCAAGGGCGGTCATAGCATGGTCATCAGCGTAGATTGTAGGGCACATTTCCCGCTCAGCCAAATCCTCAAAGCGTCTTCTTTGGTGTCTGCTTCTCAAAGTGACATTCATGAAGTTTACACGTCCCATAGAGCTAAATATGAAAGCAAAAGAATTACCCCCTGAAAATATTTAATAAATGTTTGAAAAAACTAAGTTAGTATTTTCAGGTCAAAAATTTTGCCGAAGTTAAATCAAAAAGAAAAAGAAAGTTTAAAGGGAAAATAAAAATAGAAGAAAACAAAAAGGAGTAAGAGATGCAATCATGAAAATTTTACAGATTAAGAAAAAGAAAAGAAAATTAAAAATATGTTAAAACAATAAAAATAATTAAAATAAAACATGGGTTGCCTCCCACGAGGCGCCTTTATTTTATGTCGACGGCTCGACAGATAATACCTATTCAATTAGGTATCGGGGTAGGTGGCTCACTCAACTGAAGATAAGCCGAATAGTTGATATTTCCAACGTTAAAGTAGTGCTTTAGGCGTTGGCCATTGACTATGAATGGTTTGATAGAATTTCCTTTAATTTCTATCGCACCACTTGGGAAAACTTTGTTAATTTCGAATGGTCCGGACCATCTGGAACGTAATTTTCCCGGGAAAAGTTTCAGTCTAGAGTTAAATAGGAGTACAATGTCTCCTTCCTTAAATTCTTTCCGGGAGATACGCTTATCGTGCCATTTTTTTGTTCTTTCTTTATAGATTCTAGCATTTTCATAAGCGTCCAAACGCAATTCTTCTAATTCATGGATATCCAATACTCGTTTCTCGCCAGCAATCTTGTAATTTAAGTTAAGGGTTTTAATGGCCCAATAAGCTTTATGTTCTAATTCCACTGGCAAATGACTAGATTTTCCATAAACTAATTTAAACGGCGTTGTTCCGATAGGGGTTTTAAAAGCTGACCGATATGCCCAAAGAGCATCATTTAGCTTGGAGGACCAATCTTTCCTAGATGTGGCTACGGTTTTCTCAAGGATTTGTTTTATCTCCCTGTTTGACACTTCCACTTGTCCGCTCGTTTGAGGATGGTATGGTGTGGCTATGCGATGTTTAACGCCATATTTTGAAAGTAACTTTTTGAAAATTCTAGAGATAAAATGGGAACCACCATCACTGATTACTAGTCTTGGTACACCGAATCGTGGGAAGATAATATGCTTGAATAGTTTTAGTACCACGCGTGTATCGTTTGTGGGTGCGGCGATGGCTTCAATCCATTTTGATACGTAGTCAACGGGTACCAAAATATACTTATTTCCAAAAGATGCGGGGAATGGTCCCATGAAATCAATTCCCCATACATCGAAAATTTCTACTTCGAGGATTCCTTTTTGCGGCATTTCGTCGCGTCTAGATATATTTCCTATGCGTTGACATCTATCGCAGTTCATAATTGCTACGTGGACGTCTTTCCATAAGGTAGGCCAAAAGAAACCGGCTTGAAGTATTTTTGCACAAGTTTTCGACGTACTAGCATGTCCACCATAAGGGGCGGAATGGCAATGGGAAATGACGTCGTCTATTTCATCGTTAGGAACGCAGCGACAGTAGATACCACCGGTGCCTCTTTTAAAGAGTAATGGTTCATCCCAAAAGTAGTGTTTAAGATCATGGAAAAATTTCTTCCGCTGTTGGTACGTTAAATCAGGCGGTAAAACACCGGCAGCTAAATAGTTGATGAAATCAGCGTACCATGGTAATGTGGTGTTGGTACAAATGACTTTTACTACCGCAGTTGTTAAAGGTTCATTGTGTTGATCTAAACTGTCGGTAGGGTCTATCTCTAGCTTAGCAATAAGGCGTTCATAAGGGAAATCTTCGTTTACGGGAACACTCTTGGTTTGGATTCCATATAATCTTGATAAATGGTCAGCTACCACGTTTTCAGTTCTTCTTTTGTCTTTTATTTCCAAGTCAAATTCTTGTAGGAGTAGGATCCATCGGAGTAGTCGCGGTTTAGCGTCTTTATTACTTAGTAAGTATCGGATCGCGGCATGATCTGTGTAAATGATGATTTTGGCGCCTACTAAGTAGGAACGAAACTTATCCAATGCGAATACCACAGCTAAGAGTTCCTTCTCCATAGTGGCGTAATTCATTTGTGCAGGATCGAGTGTTCTGCTTGCGTAGTAGATAGCGTGAAGCTTTTTATCTTTGCGTTGTCCTAGGACTGCGCCTAGAGCATAATCGCTCGCATCGCACATTATTTCAAATGGTAGGTTCCAATCAGGAGGTTGCATAATAGGTGTTGAGATTAAGGCTTCCTTGAGCGTCTCAAATGCGTTCAAGCATTTATCGTCGAAAATAAACTCAGCTTCTTTCATTAATAATTCAGTTAGTGGCTTGGTGATTTTAGAGAAATCTTTTATAAAACGTCGGTAAAAACCAGTGTGTCCTAGAAAACTTCTTATTTCTTTAATTGTTTTGGGTGGTTGAAGGTTTTTGATAATTTCGATTTTTGCTTTGTCAACTTCAATCCCTCTGTTTGATACAATGTGACCCAACACAATTCCTTGTCTTACCATGAAGTGACATTTTTCCCAGTTGAGCACTAGGTTGACATTGACACAACGTTTCAGTACTAATTCAAGATTTAATAAACATCCGTCAAAACTTTCTCCACAGACAGAGAAATCGTCCATGAATACTTCCATAATTCCGTCTAAAAAGTCTGCGAAAATCGCCATCATGCATCGTTGGAAAGTTGCAGGTGCGTTACAGAGTCCAAATGGCATTCTTAGATATGCAAAGGTACCATAGGGACATGTGAACATGGTTTTCTCTTGATCGTCATGATGAATGGGAATTTGGAAGAATCCTGAGTATCCGTCAAGATAGCAGAAATGGGAATGTTTGGCTAAGCGCTCGAGCATTTGATCAATGAATGGTAATGGGAAATGGTCTTTGCGCGTAGCTTTATTCAGTTTTCTATAATCGATACACATTCTCCATCCTGTTTGGGTATGTTGTGCTACCGATTCGCCTTTTGAGTTCGTTATAACCGTAACACCTCCTTTCTTAGGCACCACGTGAACTGGACTGACCCAGTTACTATCTGATATTGGGTATATGATGCCTGCCTCTAGTAGTTTCTGCACTTCTTTCTTAACGACTTCACTTAAGATATGATTTATTCGTCTTTGATGTTCTCTAGAAGTCTTGCAGTCCTCCTCCAGCATAATGTGGTGCATACAGAGAGAAGGGCTTATTCCCTTTAGATCTGATATGTTGTACCCTAACGCGGTTGGATATTTCCTTAACACACTAAGAAGCTTTTCGGTTTCGATCTTCCCTAAATTGGCATTAACTATAACTGGTCGTTCGAGTTCTTTATCTAAAAATTCATATCCTAAGATCTTCAGGTAATGTTTTAAGTTCTATACATGTTTTCTTATCAGTCGGGGCAGGATCGGGTGTTAAGGCTAAACATTCGCTTAGGTCGGCATCTAAATGTTGTTGTTTCCAGTCATCGTCCTTGAAGATAGTTGGTGTCTAGATTTTTAGCATCTCAGAATAGGTGTCTTCTTGGCTTTCTAGTTCTTTGACACATTCATCAATAATATCTAGGAGACAGCATGAGTCATCTATAGCAGGGGCTTTAAAGAATTGGGAAAGAATGAATTCTACTTTTTCTTCTCCTACCTCGAAGGTAAGCTTTCCTTTCTTGACGTCAATGATGGCTCCTGCAGTAGCTAAAAATGGTCTTCCTAGTATGATGGGAATGTTTGAATCTTCCTTGATGTCCATTATTATAAAGTCAGTCGGTATGTAAAATTATCCTATTCGGACAAGAATGTTTTCTAGCATACCAACAGGGAATTTGACTGATCTGTCAGCTAGTTGTAGGGACATCTTGGTAGGTCTCATGTCGCCTAATTTGAGCTTCTCGCAAATAGAAAAGGGCATTAGACTAACACTGGCTCCTAAATCGCATAGAGCTTTGTCTATGACAGAGTTTCCAATTACACATGGCATGGAGAAACTACCAGGATCTTTTAACTTTGGAGGCATGTTATTTTGAATTATGGCGCTACATTCAGCAGTTAGCATAACGGTTTCGTTTTCAATGATTTTTTTTCTTATTAGACAATATTTCTTTTAGGAATTTAGCATATGACGACATTTGGGTTATAGCTTCTGTAAACGGAATAGTAACGTTTAATTATTTCAGAAGTTCTACAAATTTCTTGAATTGTCCCTCGTTCTTGGATTTTGCAAGTCTTTGGGGGTATGGAATTGGTGGCTTATATGGTGGTGGAGGCACGTAAGGTTTTTCTGAAGCCTCTATGTTCTCATTCGCGTCTTCCTCTACATTCTCAGATTGATCTTTCGACTTCTCTACTTCTTTTTCAGGTTTTTGATACATGGTCGGGTTTTGGAGTCTAGGATCTACCGGTCCATCAAGGGTTGTCCCACTTCGTAATGTGATAGCATTTGCATGTCCTTTAGGATTGGGTTGTGGCTGTCCAGGAAATGTACCAGCAGGTGCGGCAGAACTAGCTTGGTGTTGTGCTACTTGGGAGATTTGGGTTTCTAACATTTTATTGTGAGTTTCTAGGGAATCTACCTTATTTGCTAATAGCTTCAACTGTTCACCGGTGTGAACGTTTTGATTGAGGAATTCTTTGTTTTGTTGAGCTTGATTAGCGATAAAATTTTCCATTAGGATTTCAAGGTTAGATTTCTTAGGAATGTTAGGAACATTAACAGCAGGTTTTTGATAACTTGGAGGTACAGCAGGTGCTTGGCCAGGTGCATATAAAGCGTTATTGTTCTTGTACGAGAAGTTAGGATGGTTCTTCCAACCAGGATTATAGGTATTAGCATAAGGATTACCTTGAGCGTAATTTACCTGATCAACTGATATTCCTGCTAAGATTTGACATTCGGTTCCAACATGACCAGGAACTCCACAAACTTCGCAGCTTGGGGTAACTGCAGCCACGGTAGCAGCAGGAGGTAAGGTCAAGCTTTCTATCTTTTGGGTAAGAGCATCTACCTTAGCATTAACTTTATCTAGGCTACTAATCTCGTGCATCCCACCTTTGGTTTGAGTTTTCTCCACAGATGTTCTTTCTCCTCCCCACTGATAGTGGTTTTGAGCCATGTTTTCAATGAGTTGGTTAGCTTCATCATAAGGCTTGTCCATCAGTGTACCACCTGCGGAGGCATCTATAGAGAGTCTTGTGTTGTACAAGAGTCCATTATAAAACGTGTGGATGATCAGCCATTTTTCTAATCCGTGATGTGGGCACATTCGCATCATATCTTTGTAGCGTTCCCATGCATCGAATAGAGATTCAGCATCCTTCTGCCTAAATCCGTTGATTTGGGCTCTTAGTGCAACAGTCTTGCTCGGGGGAAAGTATCGTGCTAAAAATACAATCTTCAGTCCTTCCCACGTAGTGACGGAATTTGATGGCAAGGATTGCAACCAAGCCCAAGCTCTATCTCTTAGCGAGAAAGGGAAAAGACGTAATCTTATTGCATCTTTACTAACACCATTTGCTATAACTGTGTCGGCAAATTGAACGAATTTTATAAGATGTTCATTTGGATCCTCGGAAGGATCTCCAGAGAATTGGCGTTGTTGGATAGCTGATATCAATGACGGTTTCAACTCAAAATCGTTTTGGTTTATTGCTGGAGCAACAATGCTGTTGTGGGGGTTCTTGTTGTGATGGGGCTGCGTACTCTTTCAGTGGATGGGTCCTTTGTTCTTCGGCCATGTCTAATTCTGGATTAGTTTCGGTCTCAGAGGAAGAATTAGAATCTGTTTCAGAATTAATCTTGATTTCGGGTTTGGGTAAAGGAATAGCGTGACTTAAACAGTAATCCCTGACTGCACATCTTACGGAAAGAATGCGTTCAGGTTCGTCCATCGATTTGTCAAGTGGTTTGCCTTGTGAGTGAGTCCTTGGCATACAAATCGAAAAAGGGTTTTCTGTTGCCTAGTCTAAACGCGCAACAGAAGAATCGTAATTAATTGACTACCAGTCCCTGGCAACGGCGCCAAAAACTTGATCGAGACTTTATGAGTCTGTCGGGATACTAACTGCAAGTATAAAGTTTAGTCTTTCTAGTTTTAAATGATTATCGAATCCACAGAGACTGAGGATCAATCACATACGATCTAATGCTACAGTTGTTTAACTAAGCGATGAATATTCGATTTTAGGGGGGAAACAGTTTAATTAAAAATAATAGTAATAGTTATACCGGTATGTGTTAGTCGGACTATGGGAATTCGGTGAATCGCTTAGCCTATAAAGTATTTCGGTAAAAACTAATTGTTTAAAAACCTGAGACATACACTCTCGTGTTCATGAAATAAGTTATGCTACTAAACCTAGTGGATGCACTTTAAATTTAATAACACTTTTTTAAAACAATTTGAGTTTAATTAATTTATTAAAACACCCGTGTATTTAAAAATTAATGTTTCGTTACCACTATCTGGGTTGTACCCCAACTCTCGTATGCAGGTTCTTGCCTTAATTAATTTCCCACTCTCATGGCAAAATCATGTTAATTAACCTCTCACTCTCGTGACAAGGGTAGTTAAATTAATCTTGGAAATTGGAAACCAGAAATTGTTTTATAAATAAATATTTTTGGCCAAGGTATCACTGAATTCTTTCGGTTCTTAAGAGTCACATACCGGTACGAATAATTTAGCCGGACATAATAGATTTAACAATAATGCAATTCAAAATATAATTCATAAAAATAATTGGCATAATACAAAAATGAATAAATATTAATTGCAATAAAAACCTGGAATTAACGTTGCTATGGTAATGTTGAAATGTTACAATATTCCTTGCAGCTTGATTGAAGTAAATAAATTGTGTTAATTCTTGAATGAAGAATTAACACCTAAAACTAAAGCTTGAAATAATACTGGAAGTAGGAATTGCAGTATGTGGAAAAATGCTCTAAAACAAGGAAATAAAATAATTGCAAAAGTAATAAATTTGTTCTGGGAAAATTCCTTCGACCCTTGCAGCTTTGCACTACCACACATATATATAGGAGAGGAAATAGCAGTTAAAAGTGTCTTGAGAAAAGGTTGAGTGGAGGAAATATAGGGAGCATGGTTACTGAATGGAGGGAAAATAGGAGAACAAGTATGCCCTCACGTTGCCCACGTCTCCACTAATTTACAACGTTCATCTTCATGCGCGTGACGGTCGTCACAGGTGGGTGACGGTCGTAATTCGCTTAAATAGCGCATTACACTCGTCAGTGATGTGTGACGAGCGTTGTTTCAAGTTGGGGGTCGTTACGCCCGTCACGAGGGTGTGACGACCGTCACTGCTCCAAAATCTCCAAACTTTGCAGATTTAGTTCTTTTTCTCTTTGTTTATTGTCTAGCCTCCTTCATGTAGTCCTTTTCCATTGGTTTGAGTTGACAAATGTTATACCTGTAAAAAGACAAATAAACTCGGAATAATCGGGAGTTAGACGACTTAATGTATTATAAAATCGGTAAAAAGCATAGTAATTATATGATACGATTTCTCGTTATCACCCTACTACCCAGTTTCCTTCTCATAGCCCTACTATCCAGGCTTTCATTTCGAAGTAACCCTACTACCCAGGTTCCTTCTCATAGTTCTACTATCCAGGCTTTATTTTCAAAGTAACCCTACTATCCAAGTTCCTTCTCATAGCCCTACTATCCAGGCTTTCATTTCGAAGTAACCCTACTACCTAGGTTCCTTCTTATAGCCCTATTATCCAGGATTTCATTTCGAAGTAACCCTACCACCCAGGTTCCTTCTCATAGCCCTACTATCCAGGCTTTTATTTCGAAGTAACCCTACCACCCAGGTTCCTTCTCATAGCCCTACTATCCAGGCTCCTTTTCATGAACTAATTGACGCAGTTTTACATGGACTTATCCGTAGAAAGCCCTATACAGGTTCCTTCTCTTTTATCTCAGGACAATAGTTTACAACACTGTAAAACCTGGACCCGACCAGATACGGTCGATTTCATATTCCCCAGTAAGTCGCTATGAAGCCTGGAATACAACCAGATAGCAGTCATCCTTATCATCCTCAACCAGTCACTGTGAAGCCTGGACCCGAACATATAACATCTCACTTTTGTCTCATCAATCAAGAGTTAATTTCCCAGTAGAGTAATGGATAAACGAAGCTCTTACGCTCTATTTCCCAGAATACAAATCAAAATTCCCCGGTGAAGTCTTCCTCAACGGCAGGTACAGGAATTCTCGCAAAGGAATCTCTTGTGCAACCAATATCTTTTCTGGATGGCATCTTTAAGCCCATCTCTGAAGATTCTCCATCTCCCTTCAAATGGCATCTGTAAGCCCATTCCCGATATTGTCGATCAATATTACTTCATGCGAGTGAACATTTATGGGCACTCTAGTGTTCAATCATCTTTCAGCTTCAGATCACAAAAGGCAGACCAGCCAATCTACATCCTCAGGTTTAAGAAGATTGAATAGGGGCAGCTATTGCACCCCAAAATTTCCCCTCACATTTTCACACAAGATAAACTCCTAGAGGTCCTCAATTGCTCAAGTTGACTAAGGATTGGCCAGACAAATCCTCCTCCTAAGACAATGAGCCTCAAACTAAGTTTCACTCCTCATCAAGATGTTTGAGTTTCCAAGGGTCCTAAGTGGTTTCCATTTCCCTAATATGTCCTCAAGATCATCCATGCCAAGTTTCATGCCATGCACAAGAAGTTTGCTCAGTCAACTACTCAAATGCCTAAAAATTAACTATACTAGGTCAAAAGTCAATTGTGACCCACATACAGTCAAACTTCAATATTTTTGGTCAACATCAACACTTTAAAGTGATATCCATCATTTTTCAAGAGTTTATCATTATTCCTCAAGGAATGCTCCTAATTCATCAAAACTCAAAAGTTGCTAAATTAGGGTTCCTATAGAAAAAGTCAACAAAACTTTGACAAGGCATAACTTTCTCATACTTTATCATAAATTTCTCATCCAAGACTCAATTTTAAGAGAATCCAATTCCCTACAACTCATATTCAGCCCTCCAGTTCAATAAATACACTCATGAAAAGATATCAATTCAGACATTATAGGTCCTTTTCAAAAGTCAACAAAAACACCTTTTGGGTCAAAGCTTATTACATGAACATGGAAGATCCAATTGAGATGAAACCAAAGAGGTTGCTTAGGGGACATCCTAAGCTTTCTATGAAGTCTAAGAACACCCTCATAGGGTTAAAATTGGGAGAGATATGCATTGCCAAAGTTGGCCAATTTTTGAAAAAAATACATGAAGCAAATATTGACCAAACTTGGATTTTTTTCCAAATAGACCTATCTTTTCAAGTTTGAAACTCATTCCTAACATGGTCCACGACCTCTAAGCCCACCCATATATTTTTCTACTATTTATGCTATTTACTTTGATATTTTATTCATTAAAATTCAGAATTAAATGAATAAATAATAGAAATAATGTAAAATTTGATGTGAATCCATTTTTTGCAAGTTTTATGCTGGTTTATGTCAATTGATTTCGTTCAATAACCCTTCAAATATGTTCAGGTTCATCCACATGTGAAAATGGCATAAAATCATCAAATATGGCATTTTTTCAAATTTTGATCATGGTCTTAAAACACAACATTATGAGGGAGATTCTTTCCATGATTTCTTGTCTCCTCATTCTCCTCTACAAATATAGAGCCATACAAGCTTGAAACACACGAAATTCCTCTCTAAAAAGCTCTCAAAAAGCTCTTCAAAAAGCTCTGCAAAAGCTCTTCAAAAAGCTCTCCAAAAATCAAAGAATTGGTGCAAGTCATATCTCGAGGTTCCGGTCTCTCTCGATTGACATCAAGCCTCAAACCATGCTCTTGAAGTCCCCAGGAGTCTTACATGGCCCAAGAGCAATCTATCACACGCTTAGCACGCCCCCATTTAACAACACCGATTTGGTAAAATTTTAAACTTCAAATCTCTAATTTTAATCACATTTCATGGCATGCTAACGTTTGTTTGAGTTTATATAGAATAGTTATGGATGGTTGAATCAGAGGTTCCACGTAAGAATCTAAAAACACCATGGTTAGGGCATGAAGCTTTCGAAGATTCAGGCTTAGGGATTTCTGATGATTGTACCCCCTGTTTACTTTTGCTACTAGGCCCATCTTTATTTTCTTGTTTTATTCATTTCATTTATTTCTTTTAATCCTTTTTTTTTTTAATTTTAATCAATAAACAAATATAAAAATCACATAAAATAGATTTAGGATTTTTCTTAATTAAATTTTAATTTTGGTAAATTAATTAACTAATAACTTTAACTTTTTTTTTAAATTAATAGAACTTAGGTTTAATTTCATTTTAATTCATTTTCCTTTTCGTAACAAAAATACCAAAAAAACATAGAATTAATTTCTTTTATTTAAATTTCATGTTTCTTTAATAATTAACTTTTTTTTAAATATAGATCTAGATTAATTTTTTTTAACTTAAACCATTTTCATAAATTAAAAAAAAAACAACAAAAATATTTTTTATATCTTAGGATTTTTAGACGTCTTTTCAAATTTGCGCATTATTATTCTTTCGCACTTCCTTTTATTATTGTAATTGTTTATTGGGATGTAATAGATGATTAGTAGGACCTTTACCGCTTTTATTTATTTTCCCCCCCAGTTTTGGATATGTACATAATCCCCCTCCCTGAAGCCTCGTAATAGCTAGGTTTTATATTTTTGCACTTTTAAATTACTGCAATTATTAACTGCTAGATGTATGACTAATAGGATTGTATGGAAAGAATAATCAAACATTAGCAAACTTAACACAAGACTAAAATAACTGAACATAACACACCTTGCACATATGCATCCTTAGGGTATATCTCACTTGGTTGCCTCGAAAAATAATGGTTGTGTCCCTCGAGCGTAGGGATACCTTAGCAATGACCCATAATTCTAAATCATCATAAAGATCATAGTCCATACTTGTCCCTCGAGTTATCTACGAGAAATGATCTCATGACGATAGTCCCTTCGAAATGCTAGGGTATTCTTACTTGTTGCCTTCAGTGATCATTTTGTCCCTTTCGAATGTCCCTTAAAAATCCAACGATAGGGCTACCTACTCCTTAATAGTAGGATAACACTATCTAAAGGAAACGAAAATGAACAGACTTTTTTCGAGTAGGTAGAAAACTCTTAAGCACTTGCTCAAAACAAAAACTCTTTCACATCAAACACTTTTCAAAACATTTTTCCAAAACAACTTCGTCACACTCTTGAGGACAGATACAAGGGTTATCACGAAGTAAACAAAACTTTTTTCAAAACAAGCACACAAAAGCAATTTAAAAAAAAACAAGTACCTAAGAGCCCGTGGAAAACCACGGATAGAAAGATTGCTAACACCTCCCCTTTCTATAATCCACCCCCCGTACTCAGAAACATCTCGAAAAAGGTTTTTTCTGTTCTTTTTCCTTTTCCTTAGTTGGATGAAATAAAATTCGGTGGCGACTCTTTCTTACCGCAACATTTGAGAATACAAACGCAAAACCAGTATAACAGTCGGTTCTGCCACCGTATCACAATACCAAGAATCTATTGAGACCATTAACCTTGGCACAGAGGAAGATCCAAGTTGGAGGAAAGCGTCAAAGAAAGACAGATCAAGTTGTTACGTGAATATATGGATATATTTTCCTGGTCTTACAAAGATATGCTAGGATTATATACATATATTGTATTGCATAGACTACCTCTCAAGGAAGGTTGTTCTACACTTAGATAAAAGCTTAGAAGAACTCGTCCAGACATGTCTAGCATGACTCAAGAAGAAGTCCTTAAACAATTTGATGGAGGGTTCTTAGCGGTAATAGATTATCCACCTTGGATAGCTAACCTCGTGCCAGTACCCAAGAAGGATAGTAAAGTACACATGTGTGTATGTTTTTCGGATCTGAACAAAGAAAGTCCCAAAGATGATTTACCATTACCTCACATAGATGTTTTGGTGGATAATACAACTCAGGCTTCGGTATTCTCATTCATGGATGGTTTCTCAGGTTATAATCAAATCAAAATGGCACTCGAGGATATGGAAAAGACTACATTCATGACTCCTTAGGGCACTTTCTATTACAAGGTAATGCCTTTCGGTCTAAAGAACATAGGGGAAAGTTATCAACGAGCTATGGTCATATTATTTCACAATAGGATCCATAAATTAGTTGAGGTATACATAAATGATATGATTTCCAAGTCCCATACAGAGGAGGATCACATCGTACAAAAATTATTCGATCGTTTGCCAAAGTTCAAACAGAGGTTGAATCCGAACAATGTACATTTGGCGTCAGGTCAAGAAAGTTACTGGGTTTTATTGTAAGTCAGCATGGTATTGAGGCACATCCCGACAAGGTGAAATCCATACAAGAAATTCCAGCTCCAAGGACAGAAAATGAGTTTCGCGGTCTCTTAGGACGATTGAATTACATTTCTAGGTTCATATCGCACCTAACTGCTACGTGGGAGCCTATATTCAAATTAAGTTGAAAAGATCAAACAGTGGTGTGGAATGATGATTGTTATATGGCCTTCGAGACAATAAAGCGATTACTACAAGAGTCGCCAATCTTGATGCCACTAGTTCCCGGAAGACCACTCATCCTGTATTTAAGAGTGCTTGAAGGGTCAATGGATGTATATTAGGGAAACATGATGAAACAGATAGAAAAGAGCATGAAATATACTACCTCAACAAGAAATTCACTGACTACGAAACCAGTTACTCACTTCTCGAGAAAACTTGTTGTGAACTGGCTTGGGCTACTAAACGATTGAGGCAGTATATGTTAACTCACACCACGTGGTTAATAGAAAGAATGGATCATCTTAAGTATGTGTTCGAATAACTAGCTCTTACAGGAAGAATCTCCCTATGGAAGATGTTATTATTCGAGTACGACATCCAATACATTACTCAAAAGGCCATCAAAGGTAGTGTACTAGCTGATCATCTATCTCATCAGCCATTGCTAGAATATCAACCAATGAAGTTCGACTTTCCAAATGAAGATGTCATGGTTATAAGAGACTACGAAATACCAGGACCCGACTAAAGACCTGAACCAGGGGCACATCGAAAACTCGTGTTTGACGATGCTTCAAACGCACTAGGGCATGGTATTGGGGCAGTATTGACTTCTTTGAAGAATTTTCACAAACCTTATACCATAAGGTTATGTTTTGACTGCACCAACAATATTGCTAAATATGAAACATCTATCTTGGGTCTAGAAGCTGCTATCGACCTAAGAATTAAACATCTTAAGGTGTATGGAGACTCAACATTAGTCATATACCAAGTCAACGGTGAATGGGACACTAAACATCCAAAATTAATTCCATATCTGGATCATGTTTTACAGTTAGCCATGGAATTTACTGAGATTACATTCAATCATATTTCGTGAGAAGAAAATCAGATGGTAGACGTCTTGGCAACTTTATCAGCCATGTTCAAAGTAACTTGGAGAAATCATGAACCATGCATTACAATTAGACATTTAGAAGAACCAGCACATTGCCTTGCTATTGAAGAAGGACCTAATAACAAACCTTGGTTTTGTGACATAAAAAGGTATCTCGAGAAACAAGAATATCAATAAAATTTCTCTATAATTGACAAATGAACTCTGCGGAAACTAGCTTTAAAGTTCTTTCTGAATGGTGATATTTTATACAAGAGAAACTATGATATGGTACTGCTCAGGTGCGTGGATAAACATGAAGCAGATACACTTATGAGAGAAATCTATGAAGGTACTTTTGGAACTCATACAAATGGATATGCCATGGCTAGAAAGATCTTGCGAGCAAGTTATTATTGGTTGAAGATGGAAGATGATTGCTACCGTTATACAAAGACATGTCATAAATGCCAAATCTACGCTGATAAAATGCATGTGCCACTGACTCCTTTGAATGTTTTAAGTTCTCCTTGGCCATTTTCAATGTGGGAAATTGATATGATAGGAATGATCAAGCCGAAAGTCTATAACGAAAACCGGTTCATACTTGTTTCTATCGATTATTTCACCAAGTGGGTGAAAGTCGCGTCCTATGCAAATATGACAAGACAAGTGGTTACTCGGTTCATCAAATAAAATCTTATATGCAGATATGGGGTTCCTAGCAGAATCATTACAGACAACAGGTCCAATTTGAACAACAAAATGATGAATGGATTATGCGATAACTTCAAGATCGAGCATTATAATTCCTCATTATATCGACCCAAGATGAACGGGGCCATTGAAGATTCCAATAAGAACATCAAGAAAATCATTCAGAAAATGGTGAAGACATACAAAGATTGGAATGAAATTCTTCCCTTCGCTCTACAAGGCTATCGTACTTCCATACATACATCAATAGGTGAAACTCCTTTCTCTCTCGTATATAGCATGGAGGCAGTACTCCCTGTTGAAGTAGATATTCCATCGCTACGAGTTATAATGGAGACAAAGCTTGAAGAATCAGAGTGGTTCCATACGTGACTTGATCAGCTTAACCTTGTAGAAGACAAGCGCTTGACAGCTTTGTGCCACGGTCAATTGTACTAAAAGCGGATGAAGAAAGCATTTGACAAAAAGGTTTGTCCTCGAGTGTACAAATAAGGAGATTTGGTGCTCAAGAAAATTCTACTACCTCGCTTTAATTCACGTGGTAAATGGACATCCAACTAAGAAGGTCTGTACGTGGTAAAAACAACATTCTCGGGTGGTGGTCTTATCCTCACAACAATGGATGGGGATGAACTTCCATATCCAACGAACTCTGACGCGGTCAAAAAATACTATGTATAAAAAACTCGCTAAATTCGAACCCTAAACGTGCGACTTAGGCAAAAAGGAGTGTCCCGGTGGATCGAAAACCCTAAAGGGCAATCTAGGAAAAAATTAGGGACATACAAAAAAAAATTCCTGGTGGATTGAAAACCCGAAAGGGCAGTCCAGGAAAAAGTTAGGGATCTTATTAAAAAAAGTAATAAAGAACAAAAAGACTGCAATCTAAGAACCACGAAGGAGAGAGATTGATCCAAATCATTTGACTCATAAGAAAAGGAGATGGGATCTATCAAAAAGACATTGGAGAAATAGCAGTAGCAATTATCATTTTCATTGCCATTTTCAGTTTTAAAACTTTCTGTAATTAACTCTTTCTAGGAATTGCATCTTGTACTCTCGCCTATTTAGAGGCATATTTATAAAACATTTACTTTTTTCAATATTTCAATCGTGTTTTTCCTTTTCAGACTTGTTTGCAAATACTACGATTATTTCTTGTGAATACTACATTGAAATTATTTTGGGGATTTGACAAATAAAAGCATTTGATATAACATCAAAAGGAAATTTGGTTAGAAAAACATCGAAAGAAAATCCACGCCTACGTCTACAATTACGTCCATGTCTATGATCATAGCCATATCCACGCCTACTCCGCAACTACGCCTACGCCTGCACCTATGATATAGATATCAAAATCTTTCTAACACTTATTCATTCGGTTCAAATCAGCTCAAAGACACCACTACATCACAACACACAACATTGGGGAGTCGATGACACAAAACCAATGGTTTAAAAGGAGAGAACATTAAAAACGTTTGGGGGCATATACAAACACTTGGTACATATACATTTGGGGCATATACAAATACTTGGTGCATATACATTTGGGGGAATAAACACACACAAAAATTTCAGCGCATATACACTTAGGGATTCCATATCAATCTAAGACATTATGCATATACATCGTACATGGCATTTTCCAAATACATTTTTGGTTAAACCACGATCTTTCTTGGTGCTCATAATTGGATCATTTGGTCCACAAAACAAAAAAAATACCTTGGTTGAGAACAGACAAAACCGAAAAACTCCGATCTTATCTTTGGTCTAGTTATCTAAAATTTGATTACCAAAACACCTTTTCAAGTATCTATCCTCTAGGTTGTGGTAGGTATGCGATTTTTAGGATTCGTTATATATCCTCTAGTTCGTGGTTAATACGTAAGACTACCTTCATTTTGTTTATCCTCTAGGTCATGATAAACGCATAAATTTTTCAATCATCTATCCTCCAGGTTGTGGTAGGTGTGCATATTATCGGGTTTATATTATTCATTCTCTAGGTCGTAATGAATACATAAATCTATATTCGTGTTGTTTATTATTTAGGTCGTGGCAAACACACAAACTCTTCAAGTATCTATCCTTTAGGTTGTGATAGGTATGCAAATTTGCAGGGTTATGTTATTCATCCTCTAGGTCGTGATGAACACATAAGCCTACCGTTATGTCATCTACCCTCTAGATCGTGATAAATGAACAGGTTCATCCTCGTGTTGCTTACTCTCTAGGTTGTAGTAAGCATAAAGAAATCTCCGATATAATTCATTGTGTTAGTCTCCAGGCGGAAATGTATTATCAAGCTTTGTTTTATTCATCCCCTAGGTTGTGATTAATAGGCAAAATCTATGTTTTAAAACTTACTATGTTAGACTCAAAACATTAGTAAGTCAATTTTCAAACTTGTGTTGTTTACCTCCAAGGTTATGGTAAATATGCGAAAAATCTATGTTCACTTTTAAGTATTGACGAGTTATTCACGTTGTCGCAACTAATTCAGATCAAAACTCTTGTTCAAACTCTGGTAAGATGATACATCATCATCTATGCCTATTTTTCAAACTCTTGGTGGACGCTATACAGTGTATCCTTATAATCTTTGTTAAATTTCAGGGTCTTCCATTATTTAATAAACCTTCTATTCGAATATGCGAGTCCTACGTATTATCACACTATTCAATCGAAGAGTAATTAAATAGGGGCATCTGTCATATCCCAAATTTACCCTATTGACTTCTAACCAATTTATTCCTTATTGTTATTAATTTCTAGTGTTATCATTTTCTTTAGAATATAAAGTTTAAATTATTATTGTCAACTTCATATATATATATATATATATATATATATATATATATATATATATATATATATATATATATATATATATATATATATATATATATATATATATATATATATATATATATATATATATATATATATATATATATATATATATATATATATATATATATATATATATATATATATATATATATATATATATATATATATATATATTGTGATACGGTGGCAAAACTGACTGTTTGAAATACTGGTTTGTGTTTTGCGTTTTTTGTTCGCAAAATGTCGCGGTAAGCAAGAGTCGCCGCCGACTTTTATTTCATCCAACCGGAAAGGAAAAAAGTACAGAAAAAAAATCCTTTTTCGAGATATTCTGAGTACGGGGGGTAGATTATAGAAAGGGAAGGTGTTAGCACCCTTTCTATCCGTAGTTATCTAAGGGCTCTTAGGTACTTGCTCATCTTTTTAAAATTTGCTTGTGTATGTGCTTTGTTTTTGAATATGTTTGACTTCGTGATAACCCTTGTATCAGTCCTCAAAGGTGTGACGAAGTTGTTTTGAAAATTTGTTTTGAAAATGTGTAAGTGTGAAGAGTTTTGATTTGAGCAAGTACCTACTAGCGTCTATGTACTCGAAAAAAGATTGTTTCTATTCTCGTTTCCTTTAGACAGCAGTATCCCACTATTGAGAAATAGGTAGCACCGTCGTTGGAACTTGCAAGGGTCAATTCGAAAGGGACGTACCATCACTAAAGCAATATTAGGACACATTTGTAATAACCCTAGAGTCTTAAGATCATATTCGAGGCAACATTTCTGAGGCAACCTTTGAACGGGACACTTGATCTTTTTAAACAGGAGGGAAACCACTAAAGCATCCTATACTTAATGATTATTTATAGAAGGCAACCGAAGTGTGAGTATACCCTAAGAGTGATATGTGCGAGTGATCTATTTTCAATTATTTAGTCTTTGCACATTAGGGTTTTCTAACTGGATTAATTTGTCATGCATTCTTGCCATACAATCCTATTAGCATTCTTCTAAACAGTTAAATATTTGCAGGAATTAAAATGCGAGAAAGTAAATCTACACTATTACAAGGCTTCGGGGAGAGGGATTAATTACATAGCCAAAAAAAACCCGGGAAAAAGCGATAAATAAAATCCCTAGATTAAACTATTACAAACCATGAACAGTTACAACAATATTGACAAAAATTAAATAATATGCGCGCGATGAATCGAATATGAGACAACTAGGGTTTTGACCCTTGCCTAAACCTAATTGCGATTGGTTGAAAAAAATGTTTTTTGTTTTGTTTTGTTATTTTAAGAAAAATAAAGAAATTATTACATTAAAAAGAAAATCCTAATCCTAATTAATTTTAAATTAAGAAAAATAAATTAATTCATCTAAAAGCCTATTTTTTGTATTTTTATTTATTTGAGAAAAAGATCAAAATAAAATGAAATCAAAAGTTTTACCTAATTTCCATTTGATTTTATTTTTTAAAACAAATTACAATTTTCCTAATTTAAATTTAAATTAAATTAATTTTGATAAAATAAAAACTAATCCTAATTTTTGATGAATTATTGATTTTATGGTTTTTATGAAAAAATGATTAATTTATGAAGTAAATAAAATAAAAATAAAAATTGAAAGATTTAAATAAATTAAAAAGAAAAAGAAAGGAATAATGGGCCTGTATTAGCAATTATGGGGGGTGTGCTGTTTGAGATTCTGAGCCCAAAAGATCCAGGCCCGTTTGACTTTGCTGATCCAATATGGCTGTTGACTGGAGGCGTATGGTGGTCCTCCAAGAGTGGCACGTTGATCTGGGTCAGAGATGCGTTTGATGGCCAGATGTTGAGGGTACATGGTGGACACTAGAGGCTATATTGTACTTGAATTCCTGAAACAAAATAGCATGAAAAAAGTTTGGGACCTGGGGATCGAACCCAGGTCCTTATGCATACTTCCACCCCTACGCTACCATTTGTGCTACGCGTTTCTGTTGTACATATAATAATAATAATACACAATATATCAAACACGATGGTTAGATAAAAAAACGCGCGGAATTTCAAAGCAGCCAATGGTGTCAAGGCATGTTGCCTTCTTCTTTCTTGTCCGTCGTGTTAGACTGTAAACTTATACCTACGGGCGTGGCTCCATGGCTAAAGACCTGTAAACTTTAACAATCAATAAAACGCATGCTAAATAAATTCTAATTACATGGTTCCATTTGCCTTGAACCCACGAACACCATGGTATTACTTTCTTGGACCAATTTTACTGATACAGAGAAACCCCAAAACATAAGAGCAAACCCTAACAATGGCATCTCTTGATTCCTGTACTAAAAACACAACTAAACACTACCAAAAGCTTGCAAATTCAATGATAAAGAAGGATATATGCATAAAACATGCTAATGATGCGTGAACCAATGAAAACGAAATCAAAGTTTTGGGATAAAATCGTGACTTCTGTACTTGTGATTCCAGGCGTGACAAAGCTTGCAATTAGTTGAAATCCCTTCTGGAGATGTCCAGGAACCTGTTGGTATTGTGAGAATGGTTCGAACTGGCCTCTAGAATGGAAATTGGATCACCACTTTTCTTGAAAATTTTTTAGTTTTGTTTGCCTCTTTCACGACTGATCCAACCTCCTTCATGCCTTGGATTGCTTCTGTATATGTACTACAACATGTTAGATCAACAAAAACATACTCAATCTTGCTCAATATGAAAATTTGATTTGGTATTTCATGGCATATGATATATTTCCCAATTTGCTCAAATTCAATCTTTTTCCACCCAAATCAGCCTTGCACAAATTGATTCTCAATTGACAGCATATAAGATCTTCTTTCAATGCAAAAATCATCCCTAAAACACAATATATGATTTATTAGGATTTATTTTATTTTATTTGAATTTTAAATGAATAAAAATAAAAATAAATTAAATAAATGAATAAATAAAGCATGGAGGGTCCCATAGGTCGTGGACTATGTTATCATTGAAGTGCAAGCATAAAAAGTTGGGCCCATTTAGCAAAAAATGCAAATTTACGCATATTTGACTTTTGGCAATTTTGCAAAAAAGATCAACTTGGCCAATGCATAACATTCTCAATTTTGACCCTAGAGAGGTGTTCTTGGACTTTTTAGAAAGCTTAGGATGTCCTCTAAACAACCCTTTTTGTCTCATCTCAATTTAGTCTTCCATGTTCATGTATGAAGCTTTGACCCAAAAGGTGTTTTTGTTGACTTTTCAAAATGACCTATAATGTCAAAATTCATATCTTTTTGTGAGTGAATATTTTGAACTTGGGAGCTGAAGATGAATTGTAGGGAATTACATCCTCTTCGAAATGAGATTTGGATGGTTCATTTCTGATAAAGTATGAGAAAGTTAGTCTTGGTCAAATTTGAGTTGACTTTTCCTACAAAACCCTAATTTAGCAACTTTTGGGTTTTGATGAATTGTGAGCAATCCTTGATGAATCATGATCAACCCTTGATCAAATGATGAATAATACTTCAAAATTAGTATGTTGACCAAAAGTCTTGAAGTTTGACTGTATGTGGGCCACAGTTGACCTTTGACCTAGCACAGTCGATTTTTAGGCCTTTGAGCAATTGACTGAGAAAACTTCCTCTGCAGGGCTTGAAACTTGACATGGATGATCTTAAGAACATATTAGGAAAATGGTGAGAATTTGGGATCCTTTGGACTCAAGCATCTTGATGCAAAATGAAACCCTAATTTGAGGTAGACTGCCTTAGGAGAGAGTTTGTCTGGTCAACTCTTGGACTTCCTTGAGCAATTTGAGTACCTCACTTGACATGTTTTGAGAAATATGGGAGGGAAAATTTTGGGGTACAACAGCTGCCCCTGTTCAATCTTCTTAAACTTGAGGATGTAGATTGGCTCGTCTGCCTTTCGTGATCTGAAGGTGGAAGATGATTGAACACTAGAGTGCCAAGAAATTTGCACTCCCATGAAGTGATACTTGACTTATGGCATCGGGGATGGGCTTATAGATGCCATTTGGAAATTTCTAGAGAACTGTCGGAGATGGGCTTAAAGATGCTATCCGAAGGAGTGTCGATCACATAAGAGATTCCTTTGCGAGATCCTATATACCTGTTGTTGAGGAGGACTTCACTGGGGAATGATGGTCTCTATCTTGAGAGAAATAGAGTTTTAGGAGCTTCAGTCGTCCGTTACTCTACTGGGGAATAATTCTGGTTTGGGAAGCGGAAGTGAACTGTGTGTTTGGCTGGGGTATATGCTGCACCGCGACTTACTGGAGAAATGCGAAACTAATCTTGTTTGATCGGGTCCCAGTCTTACAGTGTTGTAGACTGTTGCCTGGGGATACGAAAGGAAGAACCCGGATAGTAACATTATGAGAAGGAACCTGGATAGTAGGGTTACTTCGATATGAAAGTCGGGATAGTAGGGTTGTGAGAAGGAACCTGGATAGTAGGGTCTCTTCGATATGAAAGTCGGGATAGTAGGGCTATGAGAAGGAACCTAGATAGTAGGGTTTCTTCGATATGAAAGCCGAGATAGTAGGGCTGTAAGAAGGAACCTGGATAGTAGGGTTACTTCGATATGAAAGTCGGGATAGTAGGGCTGTGAGAAGGAACCTGGATAGCAGGGTTTCTTCGATATGAAAGCCGGCATAGTAGGGTTGCAAGAAGGAACCTGGTAGTAGGGTTTCTTCGATATGAAAGTCGGGATAGTAGGGCTGCAAGAAGGAACCTGGATAGTAGGGTTTCTTCGATATGAAAGTCGGGATAGTAAGGCTTTGAGAAGGAACCTGGATAGTAGGGTTTCTTCAGAATGAGTTAGGGTGAAACTGCAGAGGGAACCTGGATAAGGTTGTTCTTGTCGCGCCGATGATTACTCTGTTTAGCTTCGAGTGTTGATCATGGACTTGCTGGAATTTGTTGATAATAATGTCTTTCCTGAAAGACATATAGGGTTAGTTATATGAGATGCGTGAGATGCATTGTGATGAGGTTCCAAAAATGATTGAGATTGTGTTATATGTAATGTATGCACATGTCATGATGTATGAACATGAAATGTTGACGTAATAATCTGAGTCTGGGAAAATAAATCCCCGACTGTTGTTTGGAGAGTATGAGAAATGATATTCTTGACTGCTGTAACAAACCATAGTTCCTCTATTTCTGTTGGGGATGGTGAACAAAGATGACTATGTTGGGGATTTGCCCATTGGCTAGTAAATATTCTGCCGGACGAGACTCTGTATGAGGACAAATCTGCGGGGAACAACTCTATTGGAGAGTAGATACTATGTTGATAGATCTGACGACTTGGAGAAATAACTCAGCTGGGGATGAATTTCCATTGCTGGTGATAATGAATTCTGTTGGTGAGAAATAAACTCTGCTTGGGGAAAAATTTACTGACTCACTCGCGATTGTGAACTTCAGTAAGGGAGAGTTATGTCCTGCTCGGGAAAGCTAACATCACTGTCTTTGGATACCTTTTACTCTGTGGGGAGTGTATGTACCACTACTCATGTTCTCAAGCGGGCTTTATCCCTGTACCTGATGGGCAGAGTGACCGTAGGGTTTAGGGCACTTCTTCCCTGTTCCTGGAATTACGAGTAATTGTCTTTTGTTTCTTATGTAAATGTTTATGAGCGACAATTATTTCCAAATGCATATATCAAAAATGAATCATTGGACGTTCTTGCAAAACAAAACAGAAAAAGAAAAACAATTTGGAATGAATTATATTGATTTTTGAAGTCGGCCTATAATAGGCATTTGTACAAAGAGGTTGACATTCCAGTAAGAGAACGCCGCCGAAAGATAGAAATTGCAATTTGTGTAAAAGATAGAAAATCAGCTATGTGAAACAATCACATTGGGTTCCAACTCTGCTATTGCCTTTATATCTTCAAATGTCTCATTACTTTGCTGCTTGTTCGAAGGTGGATCAGATTGATTTGGCGCCGTCCGAGCTTGATAGTCGATACCGAAGTCTAGTTGCAAGATGATCCAATGAACATAGTGTTACTCTTCAATCCCTAATTTTTTTCCTGGACCTCCCTTTTGGGTTTTTAGTCCACCGGGATACCTTTTCTTGCCCAAGCCGCCTTTTCAGGTTTTCGACTTGCCGGGTGTACAGTTTTTTTTTTCATTTTCATCCCTTACTTTTGCCCGAACCCTTTTGGTTCACCGGGAAGCCCTTATTTTTGCCTAGGCCAGTCGACCTAGGGGGTCTTTGATTATGCGTAGTATCTTTTCACTATGTCTGCATTGACGGGGTGTGGAAGGTCGTCACCATCCATGGTGGTTAGAATCATAGCTTTCCCGAGAAAATTTTCTTAACCACAAATGGCCCTTCGTATGTGGGGGTCCATTTTCCCCTGGGATCACCTTGCGGTAGTATGATACGCTTGATCACTAGATCGCTGACTTAATATTCTTGACGTCTGACTTTCTTGTTAAAATCCTTGATCATTCGCTTTTGATACGTTTGACCACGGCATATAGCAGTAAGTCTCTTTTCATCGATTAGATTCAGCTGATCAAGTTGGGTTTGGATCCAGTCGTCTTCGTTCAAACCCACATCCTTCATAATCCTGAGAGAGGATATTTGGACTTCGATGGGTAGGACTACCTCCATGCCATACACCAGAGAGTAGGGTGTTGCCACTGTCGATGTTCGTGTCGAGGTACGGTACCCATGAAGAGAAAATGGTAACACCTCGTGTCAGTCTTTGTATGTCACCGTCATCTTTTGCACAATCTTCTTGATGTTCTTGTTAGCTGCTTCAACAACTCCATTCATCTTCGGTCGGTAGGGAGAAGAGTTATGATGCTGAATCTTGAACTGTTTGCAGAGTTCGGTAATCATGGTGTTATTGAGATTTGTACCATTGTCAGTAATAATACTCTCTGGTACGCCATATCGACAAATCAGATTGTGTCGGATGAACCGCGCTACGACGTTCTTGGTTACTGTAGCAAAGGAAGTTGCCTCAACCCACTTCGTAAAGTAATCAATTGCTACCAGAATGAAACGATTCCCGTTAGACGCATTAGGTCTGATCTCGCTGATCATGTCGATGCCCCACATTCCAAAAGGCCAAGGAGCCGTCAAAACATTCAGGGGAACTGGAGGTACATGCACCTTATCAGCATAGACTTGGCACTTATGACAGGTTCGAGAGTGTTGATAACAATAGGCTTCCATAGTGGACCATTAATATCCTTCCCGTAGGATTTTCTTCACCATAGTATGTCCACTGGAATGAGTTCCGAAGGTACCTTCATGTAACTCTGCCATGATTCTTTCCACCTCGCTTTTGTCTACACACCGTAGTAAGGTTGAATCATGGTTACGCTTATAAAGGATTCCATTACTGATAAAGAACTTTGTAGCGAACCTTCTCAGAAACTTCTTATCATTAACAGATGCCCCCTCGGGGTATTCTTGAGCCTCAAGGTACCTCTTTACCTCATGAAACCAGGGTTTATCTGGCATTTCTTCGGTCTCAATGTCACAACAATGTGCAGGTTCGTCCAACCTCTCAATGGTAATCTAGGGAGCTTCATTGTCCCATCTGACTTTGAACATAGAAGACATGGTAGCTAGCGCGTCCGCCAACTGATTCTCCTCTCTTGGGAAGTGTTCAAAGGTTATCTCCTCAAAGTGTGGGAGTAATGTCAGTACATACTCTTTGTAAGGAATAAGGTTCGGGTGCTTCGTATCCCACTCGCCTTTGATCTGACTTATCACTTGAGTGGAATCCCCGAATACACTCAAGAACTTAATCCTCAGGTCAATGGCTGCTCGAAGACCCATGATGTACGCTTCATACTCCGCCATGTTGTTTGTGTAGTTAAAACATAATCGCGGTGAACGGAGTATGACAACCTTCAGGAGATATGATTGCAGCGCCAATGTCGTGACCCAATGCTTTCGAGGCTCCATCAAAATACATAGACCATCGGGATCCCTCCTCGGGTCCTTCATCCGGTCCAGGTTCTTCGCAGTCGGTTACCAACATGATATTCTCATCCGAGAACTCGAAATTTCATGGACTGATAGTCATCCACGGCCTGATGTGCCAAATAATCCTGCAATACACTCCCCTTGATTTCTTTTTAGGTTGTGTATTGGATGTCATACTCGGTTAAGATCACCTGCCATCTTGCTATCCTTCCAGAGAGAGCGGGCTTCTCGAAAATATACTTGATCGGATCCATACTGGAGCGGACTTTTCACTTAACCTAATAATAAAACTAACATATTTTTGTATTTTTTATTAAAAAGTGACAAAAAAAACAAGAGAAACAAAACTATTAGAAAATTGTAATGCAATAATTAACCTAATAATAATAATTAAAAGAAAGAACATGTATGAAAGTTGTTGTTTTATTTGCAAAGTGAACATGTTTCTACGTGACCCAAATTATATATACATGTTACAAATTATAATAGATATTGAAATTTTTGTTTTATTAATTAAATTGAAAAAGAAAAAACATCAAGAAAGCAAATATGGAGATTTTACACAAGCAATAAATCCCAACAATAAAACACTCAATAGAAATAAAATATAAACCATTCAACAAATTTTACGATGGATATTTTTAAGAGAGACCAACCTACGGGAGCGAGGATTCCCCAGGTGAGAAAATGATAGAAATTCTTTCTTTCCTTCGTCGTTCTCCTCTTTTTTCCTTTGAGGCGAGATCCTCCTTAGATAGATGTTGGAGACAACAACAAGGTTTTAAAAAATTGTTGATAGAAATTTTTTAGGTGTTTTGCTCAAAACCCTAAAATAAGTGAATATTAATGGAGGCTCAGGGTTTCTTTGTTGTTGTTCTTCGATGTGAAGAGTAATAACTTTAGGAGAACTCTAGTGAATTATGGATGATTATGAAATTATGGATGAAAAATCAGTGTTTTAAAACCCAGCCTGACCCGGCCGGTCGGACCAGTCTGACCGAGCACCGGTGTGCCAGGCGGTCCGATTAAGGGATAAGACTGGAATTACATTTAGACCGTATGAAACTGGTGTGAACCGGCTGGATCACCGGTTAAACCAGTGAACCGGCGGTTTTTACTGAACCGGCGGGTTTGACTATTTATTTTATTTTTTAGGGCTTTTGAAAAAAAAATTAACATAAATGTTTTGCCTCCTCGTTTCCCAAACCTATGCATTTGAAAGGTTTACTTTTTTATTCTGTCTTTTATTTTTCTAATTGAAGCCATATTCTCAATTTTCTCTACCAACAAAAACTCCCACTTGCTGCTGTTATTTGATATTCCTTGTTTGCCGTCAAAAATTTCATCAAAACATCAAAAACAAGTTATTTCTATTTTACTTGGTCTAATTTGCATTGATGTTTTTCAATATGAATACTATTGTTTCATTTTGTTGATTAATTGATATAGAAAATAAATGATTAAATTTGATCATTTTCTATAAAATTGGGTCTTTTAGTTTAACAAATTGAGATAGAATTTGTATGAATGAAGCAGTTTTATACTTTTATGAATTACCTTATTATAGACTGGTAATTAAGTTATTGTATATTGGAGATACAAATTGGGATAGATATATATTACTGTAATAGTCGTTGTATATATTATGGAGATAGAAATCGGGTTTAAAACTATGTAATCTAAATTATATAGTGTTGTACCCCAAAATTTGCCCTCCCATATTCCTCAAGATTTGTTAAGAATGATCCTCAAATTGCTCAGAATGGCTCAAGAGGTAGACAGTCAAATCACCTCCTAAGGCAGTCAGCTGAAATTAGGGTTTTGGTTCTTTCAAGTAATTTGGGGTTTTCAACGGTTCAATCAAGTCTAATAGGCCTATATACATTCTCAAGCACCTACATGCCAAGTTTCAAGACTCACAGTGCCAATTTGCACAGTCAAAAGCTCCATTTGATCTACAGTCAACTGCAAGGGCAAAATGGTCATTTTGCAGTCAAAAGTCAGAATTTTTGGTCAACATCTTATTTTGAGTTCACAATCATCATTTGATCAAGTCTTGATCATGATTCCACAAGAATATCTCAAAAATCATCAAGATGCAAAAGTTACTATTTTTGGATAGTAGAAAAGTCAACTGTACTTTGACCAGGGCATAACTCTTTCATGGTTTATCAGAAAAATTCCATCCAAGGCTCATTTTGAAGAGGATGCAATTTCCTATAATCCATCTTCACACTCCAAGTTCAAGAAATGCTCTCACACAAAGTTACCAATTTTTACATTATAGGTCAATTTCAAAAGTCAACAAAAGTGCGCTTTGAGTCAAAGGCCATAACTTGAGATTGGTAAATTCAAATGACATGGGACAAAAGGCATTGGTTAGAGGACTTCAAGAGCTTTCCAAAATGTCCGAGAACATGGTGATATGATCAAAATTGAGCAAGTTGTGCATTGGAGAAGTTGGGAAATTTTCATGAATTTGCAAAAGTCAACTTTGCTCAAAACACCTTCTTTTTGCTAATGGGCCTCAAATCTCTTTTTGAAACATCACCCATGACTTATGCACGACCCACCAAGCTAAATGGGATTTATTTTCTTAAATTTATTGATTAAATTGATTTTTAATATATATTAATTCATTTAATTAATTTAAATTGTAAGAAAATAGAAGATTTGTTTTTTAAATCAATTTGTGAAGCAAATATGATCAAGATATGCTGACCAATTCGTGCACAATCAAAAGATACAAAAAAATCCAAATTTGGCAACATTGTTCAATCATGGAAAATCAAGAATATTTGATTTTCAATCAAGGATTTAATCTTCAATGCACATGGATTGGATCCAAAACTTTGACCTAATTTGTTTCTCCTATATGTATGCAAGTAAACCATGACCTAGGACACGTGAAAAAGCTGCAGAAACGACCCTGGCAATTTCAAGAATTTTCAAGAAAAACTAAAAACCTTTTCTTGCATTCCAGGCCAATTCAAGCCGCTTTGACCATCCAAATACATTGTAGGAGGTACCAGGAACGATTTGCAATACAATTCAAGCACCAAAGCTCAAAGAATCGTCACATACAGTCCCACGGTTTGCACTTCTTATTCAGAAGTATATCTCCTAATTCATGTGCATTTAACATGTGTTTATGATTGTTTTGCATTACTAGAGACCATACAAAGCTAATGGCATGATTGAATTGAACTGTAACGCCCTGAATCGAAAGATACCATGACTGAATTTCTAGGGTTCTTGAGCTTTTAAATGGGGCTTTTCAATCCAGGAAAAATTGGGACTAATAGGATACATGGTTGAAATCGTGAGGCCAAGACGATTCCAACCCACACCTCACGAAACATTTATGATTGCTGTGTGCCTAATTGCTATTTTTCCTTGCAGGAAGTAGTGGGGGTTAAAAAACCCCCTATCTGATTCTAATTATACAGGAAAAAGGTTGAAGATGATGATGTGTTATCATCTGGTTGGTCCATTTAAAAAGCGCGTGTTTTACTTTTTATTTACAGCATATTGTTTTGTTTTCATATATAATAATCACTTATTATTCCAATAACAAATAAAGCATGATGGTGTAGTGGCAGGGACGCTGGCCAATGAGCCTTGGGACCTGGGTTCGAATCCCAGGTCCCCCAAAACATTTATTCTATTTTTCTTCCTATGTTCACATGCAGATTTTACAAGGTGTTCCCCCATACACCTCCAATTCCCAAGCGCCAGATGTCTTCAAACTCAAATCCAATGGCCAAAGATGAAGGACCATCATACTCCCCAGTCAATCAGCGTGCGGGTAATCAGAAAAGTCAACAGGGCTGGAATGTTAATAGGCTTCAGAATTGCAAATACACCTCCTCTTTGGGCCTAAACCCCCTGAGTTTGCCTCTTTTATTTTTTCTTTCTTTCATAATATTATATTATTTTACTTATTTAATTTTATCATTTAATTAATTACTGACAAAAATAATTAATATTTTCATAATAAATTCAGAAAACATAAAAAATATAATATTTTTATTTATCAAATTTAATTAGTTATTTTTGTAAATAAATATTAATATAATTTGTTTAGTTTTAATTAGGATAATTTTAACTTTTTTTGCAATAATTTAAAATTAATGTAGAATTAGGTTTTTTAATAAATTTTAATCATTTTATTTTTATTTCCTTAAACCTTCAAAAAAAACCAAAATATTTCTTTTCATTAATTAATTAGTTTAGGTTTAACTAAATGCCAAAAAAATAATAACATCTCTTTCTTTCTTAAAAAAGGGTCAAAACCCTAAAAAACTCTCTGATTCAATTTTCTCTCGCGCGCGTGATTATTTTTTATTCATATTTTGATCTATATAATTGTATTTGCTCCGAGGATGTAATAGCTTTAATTAGGACCCTTTTTACCGCTTTTATCTAATTTTCCGCAATTTACTTTTTCAAGGGTTTGTTTTTGGCGATGTAAATACCCGACGCCATGTAATAGTTTAGTTTTATTTTCTGCAACTATTAACTGCTAGATGTATGTTAAATAGGCTATGCATGACAAGATCTCTCTTAAAATAAAATCAATCGTAGCTCACCATAACATGTACAAAGATAACATAACTGAAACCTGACACACTCGCACATGCCACTTTCAGGGTACGCCTCACTTGGTTGCCTCGACGTGGTCATTGAGTATAGGGTGTTTTAGAGGTCGCCCTCCTGTCTAAAGATCAAAGTTGCCTCGAAATGGTTGCCTCAGATAAAAATGATCTAGGACATTAGGGTTACCGCTAAGGCGTCCTACCATTGCTTTAGTGACCACATGTCCCTTAATCGAATTGACCCGAAACTCCAACGACGGTGCAACCTACTTCTCAATAGTGGGATGGTACTGTCTAAAGGACATTTACACAGCTTAATTTCTTTTGAGTAGGTAGAGGTTCTCGGGTACTTGCTCTTTCAAAACAAAATAAACTTTTCGCACTTACACTTTTCAAACAAAAGTTTTCAAACAACACTTCATACACTCTTGAGGACATATACAAGAGTTAAATCGAAGTTTTCAAACAAAACTTTTTCAAAACCCACAATCACAAAGAAAAGCAAACTTTTGAAAACATAGTGAGCAAGTACCTAAGAGCCCGTGGATAACCACGGATAGAAAGGGTGCTAACACCTTCCCTTTCTATAATCTACCTCCCGAACCCGAGAAACATCTTGAAAAGGAATTTTGCTGTGCTTTTGTCCTTTCCTTGTTGGAGAAAATAAAAGACGATGGCGACTCTTGCTTACCGCGACATTTTGCGAAACGCAAACGCGAACCAACATTCCAAAACAGTCAGTTCTATTTCCACCAATCACATATAGTAAGACAAAGTTTTCTGTTTTTTATTATTTTAAATTATATAACAAAGAAAAGTTTTAGAATTTTATTAATCTAAAATATATAGGAAAGGCTGGAAAGCAAAGTTTCTATTTTTTATTATATATGATGGTGATGCACAGTAACGATACTTGGTAGCCTATATGTAATATACAACAACATATTCATATATTTTAGATTTAGATATGGTACATATTTAATGTTTGTTATAATGTTTTTATAAATTCAATAATTTTTGTTTAGAATTGTGTTTTGTTAATATTTTTGTAATATAGTTTTGTATTTTTAAATTTTGATTGATATTAGATATGGCATCACCCGCTGAAGTAATAACTTCAGAAGAAGTTACATCTCAAAATCCAACCCAACTCCAGAGAAGTAGGGGAAAAATTGATATAGCTTGGGGTCATTGTAAACAAATTGAAGAGAAAGGAAAACTTGTTAATTTGTGTATTTACTGTGATAAAATTATTATAGGAGGGGGGATTAATAGGTTCAAATTCCATTTGGCTGGAATAAAAGGTCAAGTTGAAACATGTAAAAAGGTGCCTCAGGATGTTCAATATCAAATGAAACAAAATCTTGATGAAGGTGCAAATAAGAGAAGAAAGACTCAAGCACAAAATTTTGATGTTGATCTTACTACTCAAGAGGGTGGTGTAGTAGAAATGGATGTAGAACAATCAAGATCAAATTCGGTGATTGTGTCTCAAAAGAGAAAGAATACTAGTCGTATTGGTAATTATTTTATGCCTAGAACAACTCCTGAAGCTCAACCTTCTTTAAAAAGTGTGTTACAAAGTAAGGAATTGGTGGAGAAGTGTGATCTAGCTATTGCAAGATGGTTCATTGATTCTTCTGTGCCATTCAATGCAGCTAATTCTGCGTATTTTCAATCTATGGCTGATGCACTTTACAACATGAGTCTGGGGTATAAAGTTCCAACTGTGCATAGTCTTCGTGGCTATTTGTTAAATAAATGGGTTGAAGATGTGAACAAATTGATAGAGGAGTATCGTGAGATTTGGAAGAAAACTGGTTATACTCTAATGGCCGATGGATGGACTGGTCGAAAAAGAAGAACTCTTATAAACTTTCTAGTTTATTGTCCCAAAGGTACTATTTTTCTAAAATCCGTTGATGCTTCTCATGCTTCAAAAACTGCAGATATGTTGTATAAGCTTTTTAGAGAGGTGGTTTTATTTGTTGGGCCTGAAAATGTAGTTCACATAGTGACAGATAATGCTGCAAATTATGTTGTTGCTGGAAGGTTATTAGAAAATGAGTTTCCTACTTTATTTTGGTCTGCTTGTGCGCCACATTGCATTAACTTGATGTTGCAAGACATTGGAAAATTAGAGGAATTAAGTGAGACAATGTCACATGCTTCTAATGTTACCAAATATATTTATAACCATTGTTATGCATTGTATTTAATGAGAAAGCAAACAGGTGGAAGAGAAATCCTTCGTCCTACTCCAACTTGGTTTAACACTAATTTCATTGCTTTGCAAAGTATTTTGTCTCACAAAAACTCACTAAGATCCATGGTAACATATAAAGAATGGATAAGCTCAGCATATGCCAAAGAAGCAAAGGCAAAACAGTTTGTGGATCAAGTTTTAGATTTTGGATTTTGGAGTAAATGTGCTGATGTAGTTAAACTCACTGAACCATTTGTGCGTGTGTTGTGTATTGTTGATAGTGAAGATAAACCTACTATGGGAATTCTATACAAATATATAGTCAAAGCTAGAGAGGATATGGTGAGGAGGTTTCAAAGAAATAAGAAGAAAGTGGATCCTTACTTGAAAATCTTAGATAAACGTTGGGATTCACAGCTCCGCAAAAATCTTTATGCTGCCGGTTATTGGTTGAATCTAGCTTGTAGATATAATGATGTAGAATTTGAAAAACATGCATCCACAACATCAGGACTTTTAGATGTCATTGAAAAGCATGCTAATGGAAATTCTGAACTTCGATTGAAGTTAACAGATGAGATGAGAATATTCAAAGACGGTGAATTAGATTTAGGAAGGAAATTAGTCGTGGATGAACGATGTATTGTGAGGGAAGGTAATTTCATAACTTCTAACTCTTGATATATATTTTATTTTATATTTCAATATGTTTATAAATTTATTTAATCACATGGTATAAACAGATCAATGGTGGGAAACTTATGGCACTTGTACACCAACTTTGCAAAGGTTAGCTATTCGTATTTTAAGCCAAACTTGTAGTGCTTCGGGTTGTGAACGCAATTGGAGTATATTTGAGCATATTCATTCCAAAAAAAGAAATAGATTGGAGCACCAAAAGCTTAATGATTTAGTGTTTGTTCGTTACAACTTGAGACTTCAAAATATGTATGATTGAAATTTGGAGGACAAGATTATGAACCTAGACACTTTTGTGATTTTCTCAATATTGTGATTGATTTTATGATTAATAAAAATTAGTTTTGAAAGATTTCAATTATTTTTAACATCTTGACTATTAAGTGTATAAAATCAAAGATTTAAAAAAATATAAAGTAATTTTAAAATAATTTTAAAATATCCTTAAAATAGAAAATGAAAATAATAATAAAATAATTAAAAAATGAATTTTTTATCCTTTTTATTGAAAAAACACACAAAAGAATATAAATACCAAAAAGTAGTGTAACGAGACTTGAACTCAGGACCTTCCACTTGTAAGCCTTACTCTCTTACCAACTGTGCTACATTCATTTGGAATAAAAGTCAATTAAAAACATATGAAGACGATCAATTATTTTCTATTTAAAAATATAAATAATTTGAAATAAATTATTATATTTTTAAGTTAACTAAAAAATGAATATTTTAAAAACCCCAAAATACTAATGTAAATCAAAAGAATTTTATAAAAATCAAAGTTTGAAAATAAACTTGATGGTAGCACTGAGGGCGGGTAAATTTGGGGTATGACAACTTCCCCTATTCAATTATCTTCCAATTTAATAGCGTGAGAAAACGCGAGTCTTACGCGTTCTGATCGGAAGTTTATTGAATACTTGGAATACCCCACAATTTGTCCGACAAACATAAGGTTATACTGATGTAGCATACCCTTACGAGTCTCAAGGAAGTAGGCAAAGTTGATGATGTATCGCTTGGGGGTTTGATTACGAGACAAATGGTTTTGAGCGTAAGAGTGAAATTTTGTATGTCTTAGTTTGGTTTTGATTATTCACCCATTTGAATGATAAATACAACAATAAGTGATGATGCATGGCTGCTTTAAGATCGAGGCCGTGGATTATGTTTGCGAATCGCTGCATGACGTCTGAGGTGATGGGCTAGAGTTTTGTTTTCTTTTGAGCATCGCAACATGAAGTCTGAGGCGATGATCAGTGTTTATGGAATAACGAAACGTATTATTGCATGAAGTTTGATGCAATGGATTAGAGTTTTTCAATTCGCTGCGTGAAGCTAGATTTGGTCTTCGGACATCACCGCATGAAGTCTGAGGCGATGGTTTGTGTTACAGAGTAAAGAGATGTACATTGCTGCATGAAGTCTGAGGTAATGAGTTTGGTTCGCAAATCGTTGCGTGAAGTCTTAGGGGATAGGCTGGATTTTATGGAATAAAGAAACACATTGCTACATGAAGACTAAGGTAATGGGTCAGGTTTGCAAATCACTGCGTGAAGTCTGATGTGATAAGATAAATTTGGTTTCAAACATCGATGCATGAAGTCTCTGAGGCAACGGGTTAGGTTTGCAAATCACCACATGAAGTCCGATGTGATAAGATAAATTTGTTGTTTTGAACATTGCTGCATGAAGTATGAGGCAATGATTTGTGTCACAGAATAAGAAACACATTGCTGCATGAAATCTGAGGCAACAAGTTAGGTTCGCAAATCACCGCGTGAAGTCTGATGTGATAAGCTAAATGTGTTGTTTCGAACATTACTGCATGAAGTCTGAGGCAATGATCTGTGTCCCATAATAAGAAACACATTGTTGCATGAAGTCTGAGGAAACGGGTTAGGTTCACAAATCACTGCGTGAAGTCTGAGGCAATAAGCTAAATTCGGTTTTCGGACATCGCTGCCTGAAGTCTGAGGCGATGGTCTAGGCTTTGCGAATACATTGTGGCTTAGAGGAAATGTAATGAGTTCGGATAATACATTGCGGCTTAGAGGAAATGTAATGGGTTTTGAGAATACATTGCGGCTTAAAGGCAACATACTGAGTTTTGAGAATACATTACGGCTTAGAGGCAACATAGTGAGTTTTGAGAATACATTGCGGCTTAGAGGCAATATGTTGGGCTAGTAAGGAACTCATCACCGCAGGGGGACTTAGGTGATGGGTTGAACGTGTCACGGCATGAAGACTGAGGTGATGGGTTAAATCGTAGGAGAAGTATTACATTGGTCGACCCTTAGATAGTTGAATCGAGGGTGAGATTATTTGTCAGTTTGCTATGTGATACATGTGTATGCATGCGTATTGAATGTTGTATGTATGAGAAATGTATAATGTTTGACAATGATATGGAACCCTGAGTGTATTGAATATTGAAATGTATAGGGTATGTATGCTTTAGATATGAAAAATGAAATGTGCGTAAGATGCGTATATGCCTTGGAATGTTATGAAGACCATTTCTAGCATTCTCTCCTTTAAACCGTTGGCTTAGAGTTACCAATTCATGGCGTTGTATGTTGTGTCGTTGTAGCATTATTAAACTTGAACGCAGTGGACAATGTTAGAAAAATTTGAACCTTTATTTTTGTATTGCAAGCGTAGACGTAGACGTAGAAGGAGGTAATGGCATATGCATAGATTTGTATGTTGTAAGCGCAGGCGTAGACATATGTATCGACATATGTGTAGCCTTTTATGTTGTAATCTAGGCGTAAGCATAGACGTATGTATAGAATTGGTAGGAGTACGCATTTGCATGGACGCGTGCGAACGTAGACTTCATGTTACAAGTGTAGGCATAGGCACTGACATGGACGTAGACTTTTGCCAATTGAAATGCGTGATGTTGCTCACGTATTTTTGCTGATGACAGTCTGTTGTCGAGTTTTTAGAGAATTAACTTACTAAAGCTTGGAGACTAAGAGAACAAGTTATACTGTGAATTTCGATTTATCTATCACTACCTTGAGAATGGATAATGCAAGGTCGACCTTATCATTGTAAAGGGATTAATCAGATAAGACTAAAGATTATAACATATCACTGCTCGGGGACTAATGTGAACGATTATGGTTTTGCGTGTCTACTACAACTTAGGAAGTAGATGGTGTGGGTATCAACTTTTCTTATTTTAAGGGACTAAGTAAACACTACCGAATAAATATGGAAAATAGATGCTAAAGCTTGGAGACTAACATAGCATGCTATATCGTAGAATTTGCACATTTATCACTACTTATGAATATGCTCGTATATGCTTGCTGACAATGCTTATGCCAATTGATAAATGAGAGTGCTTATGATATTATTCTGAGATGTCGCCTTCTTTTAGACCATTGGGTCTCTGAACTTCCTGACCCTCCAATAATTTTTGTTTGTCGATATTAAATTTTCTTTGTACTTGATATGGCATTTATGCATATAGATACAAGTGTTAATGCGTAGTATGTAATGATTTGACCAAGGCATGTAATGAGTGATTTAGACACGTATCAATGGACGTCGGAATTTTGAAATGCCAATGAATGACTGTGCTTGTAGGGTAAACACCAAGTGATATTGGGATTAAGGGTAAGCGCCAAGTGGGATTGAGCTTTTTATCTATCAGATCCATGCTGTCAGAATTTGTTAGATGGATGAAATGATAGTCATAATTCAATTCTATATTAAAGCGACCTAATGAATGTATTATGCAGACTCATATGCTTTTGATGGATGCCATTATGATGGGTCGTATGTGGTAGAGCATTATGCTAACATGATTTCCCAATACTTGTTTTGAATTTGAAGATTGCTGGTGTAGGAGAAATATCCACTGGGGGTCACGAAAGTACGCAGAGAGCTTGCCCCTTTGTGGAGGGTCTTGCCCAAATATGTCAGGTATGGGAATAGATTCTCCTTGATATGAGCTTGAAAATAGTTTGATCATAATATGAATTACCCCACTATTTTGCATTCTGAAACATTATGCCTTTGACTAATGGGCTCTTGGATGGTTTTCCCTTGATGGGATATTTTTTGAACCAATTTCTTCTGAATCAGCCTTGTAGCGGTATGCCCCAACATTTGCACTTCTTAAAAGGTATGCCCCCAATCTCCAGAATTTAGAGGAGGTAATCTTGGATGATTTTTCCTTGATGAACTGTTTTTTGAATCAACTCATTTTGATCGAGGCTCACAATGGTTTTCCCCAACATTCCAATTTTGAAAAGTTTGTACTTGAAGTTGCTTGAAGGGGAACTTGGACCCTACATTTTGTAAGATGAACTTGATATGCACTTCCCCAACATTTTAGTCTTGGAGGGCCTTGAGAGGTTTGTAGAAAAGGTGAAACTGAGTCATATCATATTGTGATATGACTTGATTAAGGAGTGCTCATTTAAAAGGTATGCCCCTTATTTAACGGTGTTTTAAAATGTAACCCAAGTTGATTGAATCTTAGAGTGATCACCCCTAGTCAATTGGATCTTTATGTGATATACCCCTATGATCATTAATATTGCCTATGACCATAAGGTTCTCCGTTAGATGCTCTGCCCCTAGTCAGGAGCTTCCTAGGAAGGATCGCTTCTGATTAAACCAATTTTGAGATCTCCTAGATGCTAAGTATTGATTTGTAGATAAATTGTACATTTTGAAAAGTAATTCTGCTTGATGCACAAGCATGTTCTGAAATCTAAATTTTCATGGAGAAGAAATGAATGATTAGATATGGAGATTCAAATAAGCGAAGTGTTTAGAAATAATTTTAACAAACATATGAGTCAGTTTTAACACAAATTTGTCGAGTATGCTTTCATAGTTAACCTTGCTTCAATTAGGACTTTTGAAGGTTGTAACGTGGCCTTGGTTCATGGTTTAAGAAACAAAGGATATAAGGCTCAAAATTTATTTTAACCCACCCCATTCTCCTTGATGTTCTCCAATCCTAAGTTTGATTAATCCAAGGGACATATCCAATCTGCAAGAAAGTTTTTTGTAGTCATGTTGATGAACATAAGCATTGATAAATATCCAAGCATCAAAACATTGATAAGATCCAAGCATTGATGAGAAGATTTGACGATTCTTGAGGTGGAAGTCACAAGATTATTTTCCAATTTATTTGTTTTTAATCCCTTGTTTTTGCATGGACCAATCCTTTTGAATTTGTGGTCCACCGTAATGTCCTAACTTTTGCCTAAGTCAAGGTTTGATTTCCTTTGACTTAGCGGGCTTTCTCCTTTTGAAATTTTTTCTTTTTTTGACTTCGAACATTTGTGACTACCATGCTAACTGTTGTAAGCTTCATTTTTTATCGTTTCCTCGATCTTGAATGATGTACTGAGGAAGAAAATGTTGTGAACTTTGTTAATGTGCATGAGGAAGATAATGTGCTTGAACCTTTGCTTATATTGTTTCATTAATGATGTATCGAAGAAGGGGATATGCTTGAACCTTTGCTTATATGGACTGATTCTCATGGGATTGGAATTCATCATTGGATTAATTGAAATCTACCCCCAGGTTGAAATCAAGGTTTTTTATCTTAGGAAATTGAACAAAAATCCAACTCCTGGCTCAAGAGGGTTAACTACGGATTATCTCCTTATTTCTCCACTATTTAGGAAGTGAAATAATGCCTTACATCACCAGCTAAGTATTACTATTAAAAAGCATACGTCAGCAAAATTCGATTATTTAGTTTTCGTCATTCTCCCTTGAAGTTTGTTAAAATTGTGCAATGGAAGATAGAAAATAAGAGTGAAACGTAAAGTCGTTGATTATTTGTGGTTAGTGATAGAAGAGTGGATACAAATGGATCGATTTCAAAAACATGCATGATTATTTATTCGAATTACTTAATCAAAAGAGACAAAGTTACACCAAATATAACTTAGCAACTTGGAAATTACAAATAGAAATTGATAAGTTTGATGACCCTATGAAGAGATTTTTTTATCCACTTGACTTTAAGAGATATACTTCTTAGTTCTTGGACTTGTCGGAGCATGAGGTGATCTTTGATTCTTCCTCTAGGCATACCAATTATGTCGATATGGAAGTTTCTCTTGATATGGAGGGATCGCCCATAGTGGTGGCATTTAAGGCGTTGTGTAGGCCTTTGGCTTGTATGAAGTAGGGCCGACTTCTCTCCTTTGCAAGACTTGTAGGACTAAGCTCAATTGAGTCTCCAAGGTTAGACTTCTCCTTCACAAATCTAGGATTCCTTCGTAGCTTTCTTTAAGCATGCTTCAAAAATTTTCTTTGAGCATCGGGAATTTTTCGTGCTGGATTAACAGCGACCAAGGGAGAAGATGGAAATGCATGAAATGCAAATGTATGGATGTACGTAAATGCATGGGTATGCAAAAAATATTTTTTTACTTTTGAGGGTATGCAAAAATATTTTTATGGAGATGCAGTACAATGCAAGGTTAGAACGAAGATAGACCTAAGGACACCCTACACAGGTTTTAGGGATATACATACACAATGTGAAACCCCTACAATCTAGGGATTGTAACTTACAAAAGATAACCCCTACAGGCTAGGTATTATGATAAGCCAATGTACAATTGAGGATGATTTGACTTGAGGGAATAGCGTGGAAGAGAGCACATGGTGACCGGTCAATAGTCACCAAATCCTATGGCCTGATATAGGCCACATGGCCTGCATCAGCGAAAACGTCCTAAAGATAATGACGGATAAAGAAAGGAATCCATACAGGCTAGGGATGGTGACACACAAAAAGGAATCCCTACAGGCTAGAGGTTATGACATAGAAAGGGAAATTCTTATAGGCTAAATATAGTAATGGAAGAAAAGATAACCCTTGCGAGTTTAGGGATTGTAGTGGGATTTTATAAAAGATATCCTTAGTTGGTAGGTTCCTAATTTCGGCCCACATATATTTTACCCTCTCTATAAGGTGGTTTCCTTAAGGGTATCATGGATAACACTAGAGGGAAAGGCACAAGGACCTCCCTTAAGTGGAGCCTCGTTGTAGACCAAAACTTGAAGAATGGAAAAACACAAGAAAGGGGGAGGGGGTTGAATTAGGGTTTTAAAAACTTAAAAACAAAAGACAGGTTGGTTATCCTGGTTCGTTTGAACTCAAACTACTCAAGTCCATCCACCAAGGTGATTTCGACTCTCTCAACGAGGTCTTAATCTACTAATCAAACTTGATTTCACAGATACGATGACAACCGTCAAAGTCTTCTTAATTTTAAACAACAACCCGATTTTCTCAAGGTATTACAAAATACAATATTTGAAGGCGTGTACAAGATGTGTTTTCTAACAAAACAATATCACACAACTAAGGTATTACACAAATGAAATTCAATAGATTGAAGGTGATGAAATTTCTCATTTGTAGTGCATAGCAAAATCGTCAACGATTTCTTCTTCAAGTCTTGTATATATAGGCAACGCATGAGATGTGCTTTTGGAATGTTGATAAATAGTAATTAAACAACTTTCCAAACAGAGAGATTCTTGTCCTCTTTCAGCTGTTACTTTTGAATAGTCATGAATGAAATATAATGCTTCATAACATGCTTGCTAAAGAATACATCATAATATGAATGTTACTGTTGGGACTCCTTTACTTCTTTCTAGAACTATACAAAACAGAATAACGGTGTTCTTGTTCACATCGTTTAGTGCACTCAGAAGTTGTAGCTTTAGAACTTCTTTATATAAACGTGTTATGCAGATTTTGCTTTCTATATAAGATATGTTGAATCAGAGTTTAAACACGATCTAACTCATCTTTTATGTTTCTTACATCAGAACTTCCCTGCAAAACAAAGTACTTATTTACGGAGCATAATTGTTCTTTGAGTGTTTGTTATCATCGAAACTCTTACTAGGGTTGTAGAATCAAACTATGTTCTAACAACCTCCCATTTTTTATGATGACAAAAAATTGGATATTTTAATCAAATACGTAAAGAACATAAAGCATTAAAGTCTCCCCATGAGTTGGATACTCAGATAGAGAAGAAATACTTCCCTGAAGATTGTTCTCATCAGAGTTTTAGATGCGTCCACATTTGTCCTCAACATATTTTGTTCCTGTTTTGGTTTTTTTTTAAAACAATAGAAGTTATGATATTCAAAATGTTTGAGAATGAGTCTTGATACTGTTATATTCGAAAAATCTTACGTTCTCCCCCTTTTTTTATCAAGAATCAAAAATCAATAAAAAAATTTATACAATAAAAGGAATTTTGTATTTAAAAAGATTCAAGGAAACAAAAAAACATAATGAAGAAAACAAAATTCATAACTAAGTTTAAGGTGGTGGAAGTCTTGTAAACAGGGCTTCCAATAAATTATTGATCTCATTGTTTGATTCCTCTTGTTTTCAAAGCATCCCCTTAATTTCATTTCAAGTTTCATACTGCTTGTTTAGCCTTTCCTTAAACACAACATTTTCTTTCTTCAGCTCCTCCAGAGTTTGCAGCATAATAGAAGAAGAGGGTATTTCAGCAGAAGGGACCACTTTTCAGAGCAAACTGCGGCCGATTCTGACTCAGGAGATTCTACAACTTCCTTTCCTTTATCTTGAAACATGACCAGAGAAAGAGGATCACAGGATGGTTCATTACATTCTGATGGTTGATGATCTTCCCAAGGGGTATTGTCCAGCAGAAGGAGTGGATTCTTTTCCTAGTGTCATAGAACTTGATCCTTGAAGATATTCAGGAGATCGCAAAATTTCTATTGAGACATTTCATAACTAAGCTCCTTTAATTTCAGAGATTCAGAGTTACTCCATTTTCTAAACTAGTTCCAATGAGAATCAAAAGCAGCTGGATTGAGATTTTCTAAGCAAGCTAGCTTCAGAGAGTTAACCCATTCCTATATTTATATTTCAAAAATCAACAAAGATTTACCAACATCTACTTTGGAGATTTTTGGTTTTGGTTTTGGAATGACAATTTTCTGAGAGCTTGTGACGAGATTGTCTAAAGCTTCTAAGTCTATAACAGTTCTAAGAGGATCTTCTGGGTGGTTATCTGGAAAGGGAGATGTTTTGTGAAGACGTTGACAGACTTATTTGTGGTTGAGAGATCATGAGAGGGCAGTTGATTCCAGGGATAGATGTTGTGGTATCAGAGTCAAGATTTGGATTTTCTGTGTGGGGAGATTCAAACAGCTGATCAAATTGATCAATATTAGAGAGAACTTGAGAAAGTTCAGGCTGATTTTGGTCAAGATGGGTAGTAGGTGGATTATTCAAAAGGTTATCCAGGTGAATTGAGGTTTCAAAGTCTAAGCCATAGTCATTAAAGGTTTGAGGAGAAGAATCTTTTGTGGGATTTGGAGATGAAGGGTTTTAAGATGTTGGTAGCAGTACTAATTCAATACCAGAAATAAAAGAAGGGTTACCTTTCATTTTGGCAGGTCTGGGAGTCTTCTGAGAAGTTCCTTCTGCAGCTGCTTTCCATTTCCTTAATTTTATGGGAGTGACTTCTAGAGGTTGTTGTCTCAGATCAAAAATGTTCACATATGGATTTGTCTCATCCCTCTTGCAAGCATCCAGATACATGAGAACAATATCTGGAGAAGCATTTGTTTGAGTGAAGAGAGCAAATTCCTTCAAAGGTACTCTTCTAGTGGTAATGACTTCCTTGGTGGTGATTCTCGGATCCTTCTTGATAGTTTTAATAATCTTCATCTTCTTTAGATTTTTGGCGTTGAGAGGTTTACCGGCAGAAGCTTCCAGAGTTCTAGCTTGTTGAGCCTCAGTCAGATGTTCTATCAGTTTGTTTTCTGTCAGAATATCTAAAATGAGTCTGCCCAGGGGGATCCAATCTCTCTTTATTCTTTCTTCTTCTCTTGTCTCTTTGACGCTGGTCTTCAGATGATTGAACAGAAGATGCGGAAGATTAACCTTTTCTTTGGTGGCTATGAAGTACAGAAGATATTGCTGATCAATATTGATGTAATCTGGAAACTTGTAGGCTTCCTGTGATTGATGCAACCCAAAATGATTCTAGACCAATATCTGAGGTAATCCTTCAGATCTTTGATTTTATTGGATAGTTGGCCAGAAGTAAAGATTTCCTTTGAGATCTTGGTTAGGTTAGAACCTTTGTCAGCCATATCACTGCAATGAATACCGCTTTCGTCGTGACCTATTAGTTTCCCATTGAGATCTTCAGAGATGACAATTTTCTTTCCAATAACAAAAGAAGTAACCTGATGATTTGAAGTTGAAGCTTGAATCCATAATTCTTTAATAAGTCTTGTAAAAACTGGACCTAGGAGGCGATCAAAGTACTTAGTCCATCCTTGGAACTCAAGATCAGGGGTTAAATTTTATCCATTTTCCTTCATGCTGACCAAATCTACAATGAGCTGACACAAAACTTTTGTGAATCAATGGGTGTGAGGAGAGTTCTTGAGGGTTCTTCGTACCTTTCTATTATTAACGAAGAAGAGCCAATAATGCTTTGAGAACCTTGAGAAAGTTTTTGAGAGGAAGCCATTTGTTCACACAGACTCTTTTAGGATTTTTGAAAGATTGAACAAATTTAAGAGAGAAAAAGGAATTGAGAGTGGAAATGTGATAGTGAAGGTGACCGAAGTAAATATATATTAGAAAATAGATGACTTAATTAACAAGAAAAAGGTTAAAAACTTATTATGTGCATTGATGATTCCTTAAAAGAGGGATAACGTAAAGATATGAAACAGTTACCGATATGACACAAGCCTCAATGCATCAACTCAATGTTTCAGTCTCTTCAGAATTTTAATACGTGTTCAGCCTTAGAGGAAAACCTTGCGTAGAGTTGACACATGTTGATATTGTGAACTATATGCTTCTATCTTTGAAATGAACCATTTTGAGAACGTTCAGATCTTCTTAGATAGATCCTGATACAACTTTCCTTCTTACTTCTGAATAACTATTGATCAAATGTTCACAAAAAAAATAAAGGCATAAAATTCTGAGGGTTAAAGAATACATAAACAAAACTATCATTCTGGGCATAATTTCATGCTGAGATGCTTCAGAATGAAGTTAAACCTATATTCAGAAAGGGGTTTAGTGAAAACATCAGCCCGTTGATGGTCTGTGTCTATAAATTTTAATGAAAGAATTCCTTTATGAATATAACCCCTAATAAAATGATGTTTAATTTATATATGCTTAGCCCTAGAATGTAAAATGGGATTCTTTGAAAGACATATAGAAAAAGTATTGTCACAGAGAATAGGAATGTCAATCTCATATATGTTGAAGTCTTCAAGTTGGCTTTTCATCCAGAGCATCTATGTGCTGCATCCAGCTGCTGTTATATATTCAGCTTCTGCTATATATTCAGCTTCAGTAGTTGACAATGCAATGGTGGATTGCCTCTTGCTGGACCATGAGATTAGATTGTCTCCCAAAAATTGGCAGCTTCCAGAAGTACTTTTTCTTTCTATTCTGTCTCCATCGAAGTCAGCATCACAGTACCCTACTAATTTGTATTATTTGGTTTTTCTATAGCAAAAACCAAGATTAGTAGTACCTTTCAGATACTTGAAAATTCTCTTAACAGTTGTTAAGTGAGATTCTCTAGGATCTTTTTGGAATCTAGCACACAGACAGACACTATACAAAATATCAGGTCTTAAAGCTGTTAATATAAGAGAGAACCAATCATACCTCTGTAGAGCTTCTATTCTACCTTCTTACTTACCTCTTCCTTTTCCAAAATGCATGTGGGGTGCATAGGAGTTTTGGTTGGCTTACATTCTGACAAGTCAAATTTCTTCATAAGTTATTTGACATATTTGCTTTGATGTATGTAGGTTCCTTGTGGAGTTTGATTGATTTGGATACCCAGAAAGAACTTGAGTTCTCCCACCAAGCTCATTTCAAACTCTCCCTGCATAGACTTAGCAAATTCTCTTCCCAAAGAGGCTTTAGTAGATCCAAAAATAATATCATCTACGTAAATTTGAAAAACCAGAATGTCATATTTAAATAGTTTACAGAATAAGGTTATGTCTACCTTCCCTCTGGTAAAATCATTTTCTAACATAAAATTACTTAGTCTTTCATACCAAGCTCTGGGAGCTTATTTCACACCATATAGTGATTTCTTAAGTTTATAAACATAATCTGGATGTTTTGAATTTTCAAAACCAGGGGGTTGGTGCAAATAAACTTTTTCATCAATGTAACCATTTAAAAACACACTTTTAACATCCATCTAATAAAGAGTCATGCCATTATTTACTGCAAAAGAAATTAAAAATCTGATAGATTCTAACTTGGCGACTGGAGCAAAGGTTTCTGTATAGTTTATCCCTTCTTGCTGACCATAACCTTGTGCCACTAGTCGTACTTTTTTTCTGACGACTTCTCCTTGTTCATTTAACTTGTTACTGAAGACCCATTTGGTTCCAATGATGTTAAATCCTTTTAGTTTTTGAACTAGATCCCACACATCGTTTCTGGTGAACTGATTTAATTCTTCCTGCATTGCAACTATGTAGTCATTATCCATAAGGGCTTCGTCAATGGAGGTTGTCTCAATCAGAGACATTAATCCCATGAGAGATTCTTCGGAATTTTTGAATGTAGATCTTGTTTTGATTGGGTCTTCTTTCTTTCCCAAAATTTTGTTTTCCGGATGAGCTAAACTACTTTTGGATTGTCTTTTCTGGACGGGCTCTTCAGATGTTGTTGTAATGTTTGTGACATCTTCTTCTTGATTTGACTGTGATTCTTTGTGAGGAACTTCTAATGCAGTGTCTTCAGTACCTCTAAATTTAACTCCTATATCTGCAAAAAATTACACTGCTTTAACTTTTGAGAGCCAAGCTTATCATCAAATATGACACTGATGGACTCTTCCATAATCTGTGTTTCTATGTTATATACTCTATAAACTTTTGAGCGTTCAGAGTATCTTGACATGAGACACTTTTGTGCTTTAGAGTTGAACTTGTTCAGATGTTCTTTAGTGTTTAGAATAAAACAAGTACATTTGAATGGATGAAAATAAGAAATGTTGGGCTTTCTATTCTTCCACAGTTCATATGGAGTCTTATCTAGAATAGGTCTTATGGAGATTCTATTCTGAATATAACATGTTGTGTTAATTCCTTCTGCCCAGAAGTTCTTAGCAATGTTAGTCTCGTTAATCATGGTTCTGGCCATTTCTTGTAAAGTTCTATTATTTCATTCTACAACTCTGTTTTGTTGAGGAGTTCTAGGAAAAGCGAAATCATGAGAGATGCCATTCTCATTAAAAAATGATTCAATTTTTTTTTCAAATTCCCCACCATGATCACTTCTGACTTTAACAATTCTAAGATCTTTTTCATTTTGGACTTGGTTACAGAAAGCAAAGAACACAGAATGTGACTCGTCCTTGTGTCTTAAGAACTTTACCCATGTCCATATGCTATAGTCATCTATGATCACTAATCCATACTTCTTGCCACTAGTGGATGCAATTTTTATTGGTCCAAATAGATCTATATGTAGAAGTTCTAATGGTCTAGAGGTAAAAACAACAATTTTCATTTTGAAAGAAGGTTTTCCAAACTTGCCTTTTTGACATGCTTCAGACAGAGCATCTGAGCTGAACTTCAGGTTAGGAAGTCCTCTGACCAGATTGAGTTTGTTAATATGAGATATTCTTCTCATACTAACATGCCCCAATCTTATGTGCCATACCCATTGTTCATCGTTAGCAGACAATAGGAATTTTACATTCTGACTTTTTAGTTCATAAAGTTTTATTTTGTAGATGTTGTTCTTTCTCTTTCCATTAAATAGGATAGATCCATCTTTTTGACTAACTGCTTTACAGGACTTTTGATTGAAGATTATATCATAACCGTTATCACTTAATTGACTTATGGATAACAGGTTATGCATTAATCTATCTACTAACAGAACATTAGTTATAGAAGGAAGTGTACCGTTACCAATAGTTACAGAGCCAATAATCTTTCCTTTTTGATTGCCTCTGAAACCTACGTAGCCTCCAGATTTAAGCTCCAAGCTTTGGAACATATGCTTTCTTCCCGTCATGTATTCAGAGCATCCAGAGTCCAAGTAGCAAGATTGGTGTTTCAATTTTGTTGTTAAAGACATCTACAACATAGATAATTTTGTCCTTAGGTACCCATATCTTTTTGGGTCTTTGTTTGTTAGAGTTACCAAAGTTCTGTTTGAATTTTGGTTTAGCAGAAAAACCAATAATAGTATACTTTATGTAATGTGTGTGCCCATAAGTGAAGTGAGAATAAAGGGGTGTGTGTTTTATGACCATATCCTTAACCTTCTTAAGTTGAGATACTTTACCCTTGTATCCTATTCCTTTTCTTCCATTTCTACTAACTTCATAGATCAGTGAAGCCATCTTGCTCCTATCTATGTTTTTCACAAGAATTTTTTGAAAGCTATGATCATATTCTTTTATGATCTTATCAGAGTTATTGGAACTTTTAAGACAGTTTCTTTCTGAGCCTTTTGTAATTTATTTTCGAGTTTAGAAATTTTTTCTTTAAGCTCAGAGTTTTCTGTTCTCAGTTTCTTAGTTTCTTCAGAGTCGGAAACTAGATCCTTTTTCAGGTTCTTGTTTATGACTCGAAGTTGCTGATATCTTTCAAGAATTTATGACAGGATTTCTTATAATTGAAATATAGAAAAGTTAGAGAATACCTCTTCTGCCTCTGAGTCTGATTCAGATTCAGATGATCCAGTGTCATCTGATATGTTGGTCATTAGGGCTATGTTGGCTCTTTCATCTTCTGATTCTGTTTCAGCTTCAAAAGATTTTGAGTAATCCCATTTTTCCATGAGGCTTTTCTTCTTTTCTTTAAAGAACTTATTTTTAGGTTTCTCTTTTTGAAGACATGGACAATCGCTCTAGTAATGACCTTGTTCATTGCATTCATAGTAAACAATATCTTTGTTACTTGATTTTCTGTATCCAAAAGATGGTTCAGAATGATTTCATGTTCTTCTGGAAGTTCTAAACTTCCTCTGCATGTGCTTCCACAGATTATTGACTCTTTTGGAGAGAAGATATAGTTTGTCTTCTTTTGATGAGGATCCACCATATTTTTATTCTTTTGTCGACAAAACTTTAAGTTCATATTTTTTGTTAGATTTAAGAGCTAAAGACTTACCTTGCTTGTGGGGCTCATCTTCTTATAATTCTATCTCATGACTTCTCAGGGAGATGACAAGTTCTTCAAGAGAGATTTTGTTCAGATCATTGGCCATTTTTAGAGCTGTGACCATGGGTCTCCATTTATTGGGTAAACTTCTGATGATTTTCTTTACATGATCTGCAGTTGAGTACCCTTTATCCATAACTTTTAGCCCAGCAACCAGAACTTGAAATATTAAGAACATTGTTTCAATGGTTTCATCTTCTTTAATTTTGAAAGCTTCATATTCTGAATGAGAGCAAGAGCTTTGGTTTCTTTGACTTGCGTGTTACCTTCATGCATCATTCTCAAGGAGTCAAACATGTGTTTTACTGATTCTTTGTTTGTGATCTTCTCATACTCTATACGAGATAACACTCAAGAGAATTATTCTGGCCTTGTGATGATTTATGAATTCCCTCTTTTGATGATCTTTTATTCTTTTTCTTTTAATCTTCTTACCACTTTCATCGACTAGATGTATGTACCCATCAATCACCATATCCCAAAGATCAGCGTCATGAGCTAGAAAGAAAATTTCAATTTTGTCCTTCCAGTAATCAAAGTTTTCACCATCAAAGATTGGAGGTTTGCCGATGATTCTGTCTTTCTCATCATGATAATCATTGCTGATGTTCTAACTTGGTCCCACCATAGTGTTTTTCTTGCTTGGATCTTTTTCTGACACATTTAAGTGTTTGCACTAAGAACCAGGCGCACTGATGCCAATTGAAGAATGGAAAAATACAATAAAATGGGGGGTTTGAATTGGGGTTTTTAAAACTTAAAAACAAAAGACATGTTGGTTATCCTGGTTCATTTGACCTCAAACTACTCCAGTCCACCCGCCAAGGTGATTTCGCCTCTCTCAACGAGGTCTTAATCCAGTAATCAAACTTGATTACACAGATACGAAGACAACCATCAAAGTCTTCTTGAGTTTAAACCACAACCCAGTTTTCTCAAGGTATTACACAATACAATATTTCAAATTGTGTACAAGATGTGTTTTCTAACAAAAATGTATCATACAAGTGATGTATTACACAAATGAAATTCAATAGATTAAAGGTGATGTAATTTCTCATTTGTAGTGCACATCAAAATCGTCAACAGTTTCTTTTTCAAGTCTTGTATATATATGAAACGCATGAGATATGATTTTGGAATGTTGATAATTAGTAATTAAAGAACTTTCCAAACAGAGAGATTCTTGTCCTCTTTCAGCCGTTACTTTTGAATAATCATGAATGAAATGTAACGCTTTAGAACATGCTTTCTAAAGATTACATCATAAGATGAATGTTACCGTTGGGACTCCTTTACTTCTTTCCAGAATTGTACGAAACAAAATAACAGAGTTCTTGTTCGCAGCATTTAGTGCACTCAAAAGTTGTAGCTTTATAACTTCTCTATATAGGATGTGTTGAATCACATTTTAAACACGATCTAACTCATCTTATGTGCTTCTTACATCATAACTTCCCTGCAAAACAAAATACTTATTTAGGGAGCATAATTGTTCTTTGAGTGTTTGTTATCATCGAAATTGTTACTAGGGTTGTAGATTCAAACTATGTTCTAACAAAACTTTCATCTCTAGGCCATGAAAGGTCCCACCATGAGATTTTGGTTTAAGGGTTATACAAAGAGTCATAGGTTTCATTCCAAAGTCCTACCCCCAAGAGGATGTTTCTTGAGACATATTTCTTTTTTGGAATTCCACTGACTCTATGTGAAGTCATCACATAAACTCATAGGGATGATGTATCCCCTGGCTAACAGACGAACCTTCTTTGAATATAATTATAGTATCCCCATCTCGGGTTGTTTCCTCAGCAGCACTTAAGTTTCTACTTCTTCCCAGTGGGTCTTTCCAAGTAGAGAATTTGATTGATTGGAATTCTTGGATGATTTCCCAACAGAACTTGAAGTTTTCCACTCCCACTATCTCCTAGTGGAAAATCTTGTGTCTCAAAGTTGTGGTTAATGAGATTTTTTGGAATAGAATATTCCTTCCCCAACAATTGTTTGTATTAAGTTGCGCCCATTTGGAGAATGTCTATTCCCAAAAGCAAAGTTTCTTTATCCAGCCGAATGTTCTGGTTGAGAATTTTCTTATTCCTTAGAAAGTCACTTCACCAAGATTTCTTATTCAAGAATTCTCTCATCTCCCCAATAGAAGATTATTTTGAGACTCCTTATGTTGAGAGTATTTTCTCATCAGCCAGCCAAGCCTGTTTGAGAAATTGTTCCTTTTTCCCAGCTTAGTCATGTTGAAGATTATCTCATTCCCTAGAAGAGGCTACTCTCTGATATCTCTTACTTAAGTTTTCTCATTTCCCTAGTGGAGTTTCCTTATTGAGATCTCTTACTCAATAATTCCCATTTCCCCAGTTGAGTTGTTTCATTGAAAGTTCTTATGCAAGGATTCTCCCTTTTCCCTAGTAGAGTTTGATCATAGCTATTGATAAGTGTTGTACCCCAAAATTTGCCCTCCCATAATTCTTCAAGAAATTGCCAAGTCAAGCTTCAAAATTCCCCAAGGGTTGCACAGTGCAAAGGTCTCCTAAACAGTCAAGATTAGGGTTTGTGTTCTGATCAAGAAAATGAAGTGTTCAAAGGTCCAATCAAGTCTCACATGCCTATAAACATGGTCAAGCATCCTCATATCAAGTTTCAAGACATTCAGCTCAAAATTATACAGTCAAAACCCTAAATTGCACTACAGTCAACTGTAGGGGCAAAATGGTCATTTGACAGTCAAAAGTTCAAATTTTTGGTCAACATATCATTTTGAAGCCACAAACATCATTTGATCAATGCTTGATCATGATTCTCAAAGTTTGGCTCAAAAATCATCAAGATGCAAAAGTTTCCTTATTTGGACAGTTGAAAAAGTCAACTGTAAATTGACCAGGGCATAACTTTCACATGGATTATCAGAAAAATTCCATCCAAAGCTCATTTTGAAGAGAAAGACATTTCCTACAACTCATCTTCATACTTCAAGTCCAAGAAATGCTCTCACAAAAAGTTATCAATTTCAACATTATAGGTCATTTTTAAAAGTCAACAAAAAGGGACTTTAAGTCAAAGGCCATAACTTGCGATTGGTAAATCAAAATGACATGGGACCAAAGACATTGGTTAGAGGACTCAAAGACCTTTCCAAAATGTCCAAGAACATGAGAAAAGCTTAAAAATTGAGCAAGTTATGCCTTGTGGAAGTTGGGAAATTTTTGGATATTTTGAAAAGTCAACATTACTTCAAATGACCTAAAATTGGTAATGGGCCCATTTTTCTTCCATAATTCATCATCCATGACATATGCACGACTACTTGGCCCAAAGGGAAGTCTTTATTCATTTTTTATTTATTTATTTGAATTTTTATTTATAATAATTCATTTAAATCAAAATAAATGTATGAAAAATGCTAACCTAAAGTTTTAAATCTTTTTGTGCATGTTTTACTCTCAAGATTTCGTGCTTGTACCAATATGGAAAGATTTGGATTGATTGGTTTGATTGAGAACAAAAAGCACATGGAAAAAGATTGGAAAAAATCTTAGAAAATCAAATTTCCAAAATCATGAATGCAAGATATTTGGATCCATATTTTTAACCTAATTCACTCACTACATAAGCTAGAACACAACCCTAATGATCATACACACTAAGCTGCACAGAAGAGCATAAATCAAACTTGGAATTTTTGTCTAAAAACTCAAATCTGAAAACCACTTTTTAGGGCGATTCAAGGCATAATTCTTATTCCATTAGCTTGCTGAAGGTTCACTGGACATATTCCAATCAAAGACAACCATCAAAACTCAAGGAATCGGTATACAGAATTCAAGATATTTCATGAAAAATTCATTATCGTACTTTGAAATCTATGCATTTTTATGGCATTTCAATTATTGATTCTTATTCCTTGAATGATTCTGAACCTAACCAACATATTTAATTGTATTTTTATACACCACACGCGATTCCACCATTGTTGTTTTCTAGGGTTACCAAGCTTTCGATTTAGGCGTTTTTACATGCTGTAAAATTAGGAGTCCTCAGTACCATGAACGAAACCAGCTCGCTTGGACGAAAATAATGGCATGCTCGCGCTGAATTTATATGCCAAGGGGACCTATTCGCTATTTTCCCAAAACATGCCTAAGAGAACATATAAGAAACCGTTGCCTAATGTTTTTGTATTTCAGGGATGATGAAGAAGATGAGTCCGTGGCAAGACGTGATAGGTTGATTTGAAATTCGCGCGCTTTAACCCACTAACGCCTTGGCTTTCTTTTATATTATTTGTTCGTTATTAATATATCAAATGCGCAAAATGGTTCAGCTGGCAAGCGTTGTGTGTGTTAACGTCCAAGACCTGGGTTCGAGTCCCAGGTCTGCATTATCTCCATATTATTTTTCCATGTATGTTCACATGCAGCTTCAGCGTTGTGGTCCACCATATGCCTTTCAGAATCCAGCGTACACGCGTCCTGGGAGATCAAATCAAAGGTTCAGATCTAAAGAACACCTTGCACCCTGGTCAACACTGCTATACGCTGCTTGGAAAAGTCAAATGGACCCAGATTAATGGGCTTGAACCATCAAGAAAATACCTCCCATTTGGGGTCTGAACCCCCTTGGTTTGCAATTCTCCATACTTTCTTTATTTTTTTATTTTCTATTTTTCTTTTTAATTATTTGTTTAGTTAATTAATTATTTTCACAAAATACAATAAAAACCAGAAAAAGGAAAACACAATAAATATTTTTGTTTTAATATTTTCCATAATTAAATTTGCATGTAATTAAATTTAGTTTTAAATTAGGTTAATTTTAATTCTTTTAATAAAAATCTAAAAAATGTAGAACTAGGGTTTAATTTAATAATTTTGCATCCTTTTCATTTTTTTTCTTTCAGATAATTAAATATTTATTTTATTTATTTTTGTAATCAAATTTGCATGTAAAAATTAGGTTTAGTTTAGGTTAAAAATTTCAATATTTCTTAATAAATTAAAAAGTAACTAGAATTAGGGTTTGCATCTTATTTTTCCATTTTCATATTAAATCTTAAAAAACATAAAAACACCAAAAAATAATTCCTTTCCCTTTAATTAATTAATTCATCATTAATTCTATTTTTTGCAAAAGGGTCCAACGCCCTCGTTTCGTTTTAATCCTTATTAATTCGCATTTATTTTTATTTCATTATAATACCTATGTATCTTTCCCGAAGCCTTGTAATTAACTTTATCGCACTTTCTTTTCTTTTAATTTCTTTATTTCTCGTCAAATCGGGTCCTGGTTAACTTTGGCGATGTGGACCCGCGCCATTTGTAATAGCTTTAGATTTACTTTTCCCGCGAATATCCTAACTGTTAAACAAAGCATGAAAGACTGTATGGACAAAATAAAAACAAGCGTAGAACACCTATAAACCTGACAAGATAAATGCAAATGAAAACGACACACAAATCGCACACACCACCCCTAGGGTACGCCTCACTGTTTCCTTGCCTTCGAAAGGTGATCGTCGAGTAGAGGATGTCTTAGTAAGTCCTCATGATCCAGGAACCTGGCATGAGGGTAGCTTCTAAGGTGTCTTCCCATTGCTCTGGTGATCACCATGTCCCGAACCTCGAATTGACCCGAACACCTCCAACGGTGGTGCTACCTACCTCTCAATGGTGGGATGGCACTACTTTAAAGGACATTTACACAGACGAATTCCTTAGGGTAGGTAGACGATTCTAGATACTTGCTCTAAATTTCAAAACAAATCAAAAATACTTTTCACACCGACACTTTTTCAAAAAGCTTTCGAAAGCAATTTTTCAAACACTCTTGAGGACCGATACAAGAGTCGAACTGAAATTTTCAAAGAAACTTTTTTTAAAACCCACAGTTGAAAAGCAAACAAACAATTTTGAAAACACAAATGAGCAAGTATCTAACAGCCCATGGATAACCATGGATAGAAAGGGTGCTAATACCTTCCCTTTCTATAATCTACCTCCCGAACCGAGAGCAATCTCTTTAAGGAATTTTTCTGTGCTTTTGTCCTTTCCATTTGGAGAAAATAAAAGACGGTGGCGACTCTTGCTTCCGCGACATTTTGCGAACCAGCGTTAAACAGTCAGTTCCAGATCCACCGATCACAGAACTGGCGACTCTGCTGGGGACTTAACTTAAAGTGAGGTGTACCTTAGGATTAAGATCACTGTGTTTTCAATTGTCTTCTTTGCTTGCTTTATTATTGTGGGTTTCTTGGGAGTTCTATAGATCCTATACCCGGATCTGGGGGATACCTTCTTAGAAAGTAGCAACAAGGCTGCGAGGGAACTGTGCGGGGTATACCGACATGGTTGAAACAGTCTGCTATGTTGATGTGGCACTTTGGTGTGTACCGGTAACCCTTGAGTTCAGTCAAGGAGAGTACGGGGCCTCCGTGTGGTGTCATGAAGCATCAACAGACCTTCGGAACCTTAATTGAACTATCTTGGCCTCTTTAGGGTAGTGAGATAACTGACTTTGGTGCAGTCCGAGGTTGGTTGATACTCGATACTACACTCAATTGAGGGTTGCTTTCCTAGAATATTTCGGTCGCCAGTTCAGTGGCTAAATCGAAACAATGAACAATTAAAGCAATCCCGTGATATTGGGAACCTTAGAACCCGGTTACTTTGATTAGGACAGGTTGAACCCACCAACTTCAAGAGGGTACTACCCAGACCCCATGCTGGCCTTAAACCTTAAGGGGTTGTCTTGTGTGCCTTGCGTGCCTTACATGTTTGTCTTTGTAAATATCTGTGGTGTGTTTAATCATAGCATCATGACATCATCCAGCATCATATGCATTGACTAACCATTTCAGGGGTTCGAATCTTCATCTTTGTTCTTTGTTTTGTAGGACATGGAAACTGTTCGTAGAAAAACAATTCAAATCAGTCTTGTAAGGATCCCTCCTCAGCTTAAGGAGCTTATATCCAGGATTCCTGAGAACTCTTCATTCAGTGAAAGACATGGAAGCCTCATCAGCTTGGTCAATACCAATATTGAGGAAGATATGATAAAGGTCCTGTTCCAGTTCTTTGATCCTCTGCATCACTGTTTCACCTTCTTGGACTATCAGTTGGTACCTACATTGGAGGAGTTCTCCCGGCTTCTGAAGATCCCTATCCTTGATCAGCTACCCTTCAACGGTACAGAAAAGGAACCTAAGCTTGAAGAGATTGCTAAAGCCTTGCATCTACAGTCATCTGACCTCAAGGGACATTGGGAAGTTAGAAGTGGTATCAAAGGGTTCTTAGCCAGGTTTCTGTTTGAAAAGGCCCATGAATGTTGGAACTCCCTTGACTTGCAAGCTTTTGAAGAGGTTGTGGCCCTCCTTGTCTATGGTTTGGTGTTGTTCCCTAATCCAGATCAGCTTATTGATATCAGTGATGTTCAGATCTTTATGTCCAGGAATCCTATACCTACGTTGCTGGGGGACATCCTTCACTCATGTTACACTCGAACCATGAGAAAAAGAGGTGTCCTTATGTGTTGCACTCCTCTCCTGGGAAGGTGGTTTATTTCGCACCTTCCACAATCAGTCCTGAAGAATGAGCGGGGTTTGAGGTGGTCACAACGGTTGATGACTCTCACACATGCAGATATACATTGGTGCCCTAGGTCCAGAGAAGATGTCACTATCATTGATCGTTGCGGGGAGTACCCTAATGTTCCTTTACTTGGAATCAGAGGAGGTATTACTTACAGCCCATGCCTGGCTTGGAGACAGTTTGGTTATGCTCGGAGGGATGGTCCTCATGACATGTTAATTCCTGACATAGTTTTTGACTTCGACAACGATACTCAAGGACTTCGCCAGAGATTTATCAGAGCTTGGAGGATGCCAAGTAGGATAGACAGCAAGACACTGGGGCACAGGAACTCCATCCCTTTGGAGCCTTATCTCAAGTGGGTACGCGCCCGCTCCCAGAAGTTAGTGATGCCTTATCCCAATATGCTCCCTGTGATCAAAGAACCAGTCTTGGAAGGAGAAGTGTCCTGCACTATTCAGCACCCTGATATGCCCACATCCTCGGAAGAGATGCAGAAGAGTTGGATCCAGCTTAAGGAGGAAAGGAATTCTCTTGAGACTAGTCTACATGCCAGTGAAAAGAAGGTCTTGGAGCTCACCCGCCTGTTGCATGAGGAGAGGAATCTCAACACTTACATAGCTCCAAAGAGGATGCGCAGTGTATTTTGGGATTGATTTGATTTTTGTACTTTTGCCCATGAGGCCTTAATGTATTAAACAATGATTTCCTTAATGATAACGTGTGTTCCTTTTTGTCTACAACAAAGTTGAATTTTCGAACCCTTGAATGCATTGCATAAACACATCTCATTCATCATGTGCATAGCAGGTTTTTCATCTTTTCAGGTTGCTTACAGTTCTTCGCTGTTTATTTCAGCATTATGAATCCTGATTCGTCATCAACTGAGACTTCCATCAAGGCTCTTCAGGCGCAGAATGCGCAGTTGCAGGAATTAATCAAGGGTTTGGCTCAAGGCCAAGAAGAGTTAAAGGCTATGCTCCTGAAGAAGGAGAAGAAGAAGAAGAGGAGAACTGTTCTGTTCAACTCGGGCCGAAGGTTTGGCAATGCTCTGCAGCAGGAAGAGACTGGTTCTTCTGTTGGCAAGAGTAGTCCTCAGGCAGAAGCAAGGGTTCCTAGTCCGGTAGTCTCCGACAACGAGACTGATTTTGATGAAGAGCAGTACCCTCCTGCAGAAGACAGATACAAGCAACTGGAGGATAGGTTGAAAGCTATGGAGGTTCAACAGGTACCTGGGCTGGATTTCGGAGATCTGGGTTTGTCAACTGGTGTGATCATCCCTCACAAGTTCAAAGCACCATCCTTCTCTAAGTACGACGGGGCGTCTTGTCCCAAGCTGCATCTAAGGTCCTATGTTCGGAAAATTCAGCCGTACTCTGCGGACAAGAATTTGTGGATCCACTTCTTCCAGGAGAGTCTTTCAGGGACTCATCTCGAATGGTTCTATCAGCTGGATGGGACCAAGGTTCGTAACTGGGAGGAGTTGGCTATTGCTTTCTACAAGCAGTATCAATATAATGCCGACCTTGCCCCTACACGTACCCAGCTCCAGGGTATGTCGTTAGGTGCAAGCGAAGGTTTTAAGGAGTACGCTCAGAAGTGGAGAGACCTGGCTGGTAGGGTGCAGCCACCATTGACTGATCGGGAGTTGGTAGACATGTTCTTGGGGACCCTATCTGGGCCATTTTTCAACCATCTCATTGGGAATTCTTCTGCTGGGTTCACTGATTTGATTCTGACTAGAGAGAGAATTGAGGCTGGGTTAAAGTCTGGTAAGATTCCGAAGGGGGCATCATCTAGTTCTGAGAAGAAACCCTTCAAGAAGGAGGCTAGTGCCGTATATGGTTCCAGGAAATCATAGAGATCTGAGCACCGCCAATCTGTCAGTGCGGTAATGATTGCTAAGCCTGCTGCCGCTCCTCGGCCGACCAATCCTCAAAGGGCTGAAAGACCCCGGAGAGAGTTTACCCGGTTAAGCATGACCCTATCGCAGATCCTGCCACAGTTGCTATCCACCAATTTGGTAACTGTCAGGGAGGCTCCAAAGTTTCCAAATACTGCATCTCCCAAATACAACCCGAATGCTCGTTGTACTTATCATTCTGATAGCCCGGGGCACGCCACTGATGACTGTTGGGCGTTAAGGAACAAGCTGCAGGACCTTATTGACGCCAAGGAGGTACAGTTTGAGGCATCTGAGAAGCCTAATGTAGTGACAGCTCCCCTGCCTGCTCATGGAGTGAATGCTATTGGGGACGAAGAGGAAGTGGATGAAGCTGAGTTTGATAGCTGGATTTACCCTGCAACCGACGGTGGACTTAATAATTGGAGCGCAAAGAACAACCTGTCTGTTTCTCTTGTTACTAAGTAATGAATTCCTATGTTTTTGGTATTTGTAATAAACAATAATAAACTCTACAGCCCGGTGTCTTACCCGAGGCACCGTGGTTTCATTTGTGAGGGCATATAAATTGTCATTTCATATATCATGAATGAAAATCTTGGACGTATTTTCGCATTGCAAATTTTATGCTCCTTTTCTGTCTTTATTTCCTTTACATATATTTCAAAATAGCTGTATTTACACACACACTCACTCATACAGGTTTCAATCCACTCTGGATCTCACTGATAACAACTCTGCTACTGCCAATTATGACTTCGAAAATCCGATCAACTTAGCCGAAGAAGAAGGTGAAGATGATTGCGAAGTGCCTGGCGAGCTTGCAAGACTGTTACTTCAGGAAGAGAGGGCAATTCAACCCCATGAAGAGCCAGTGGAAACCATAAACCTGGGTACAGAGACAGACAGGAAAGAGGTAAAGATTGGCGCCAACCTAGAGCTCAGCGTGAAGCAACGGTTGACTAAGATGTTACATGACTATTTGGAGATCTTTGCCTGGTCCTACGAAGACATGCCTGGGTTGGATACCGATATTGTGGTCCATCACTTGCCAACTAAGGAAGACTGCCCTCCAGTTAAGCAAAAGGTCCGTCGGATGCGTCCAGAGATGTCCGAGAAGATTAAAGCCGAGGTTATGAAACAGTTTGATGCTGGTTTCCTTGCAGTGACTTCTTACCCTCAGTGGGTTGCTAATGTGGTGCCGGTACCTAAGAAGGACGGTAAGGTCAGAATGTGTGTCGACTACAGGGATCTGAACAGGGCCAGCCCCAAAGATGACTTCCCTTTACCTCACATCGATGTCCTTGTTGATAATACAGCTCAGCACAAGGTATTCTCTTTCATGGATGGCTTTTCAGGTTACAATCAGATTAAGATGGCACCTGAAGACATGGAAAAGACTACATTTGTTACTCAGTGGGGCACCTTCTGCTACAAGGTCATGCCGTTCGGGTTGAAAAACGCTGGGGCAACCTACCAACGTGCCATGGTTGCTTTATTTCATGACATGATCCATCATGAGATAGAAGTGTATGTGGACGACATGATCGCTAGGTCCCAGACTGAGGAAGAGCACCTAGATCATCTGCAAAAGTTGTTTGACCGTTTGAAACTGTACAAGCTGAGATTGAACCCGAACAAGTGCACCTTCGGGGTAAGATCGGGAAAATTGCTAGGCTTCATGGTCAGTGACAAGGGTATTCAAGTGGACCCTGCTAAGGTTAAAGCTATTCAAGAGATTCCAGTTCCTAGGACAGAGAAGGAAGTCCGAGGCTTTTTAGGACGCCTGAATTACATCGCTCGGTTCATCTCACACCTGACTGCTACCTGTGAGCCAATCTTCAAGCTGCTGAAGAAAGATCAGGTAGTACGTTGGAACGATGAATGTCAGGCTGCTTTTGACAGAATCAAAGAGTATCTCCAAGAACCACCTATCCTTATGCCACCAGTTGAAGGGAGACCTCTGATACTATATCTAACAGTGCTTGACAACTCAATGGGGTGTGTGCTGGGGCAGCATGACGAGTCTGGCCGAAAAGAGCATGCCATTTATTACCTTAGCAAAAAGTTTACCGACTGTGAGACCCGATACTCACTGCTTGAGAAAACTTGCTGCGCTTTGGTATGGGCTGCTCGCCGGCTGAGACAGTATATGCTGACTCACACTACCTTGTTGATCTCAAAGATGGATCCTATAAAATACATATTCGAAAAGCCTGCTCTGTCTGGGAGAATTGCAAGATGGCAAATGATCTTGACGGAATACGACATTCAGTACACAACCCAGAAAGCCATCAAAGGAAGTGTATTGGCAGACCACTTGGCACATCAGGCCGTCGACGACTATCAGTCAATGAACTTTGAGTTTCTGGATGAAAGCATCATGATAGTGACAGATTGTGAGGTACCTGGACCGGATGAAGGACCTGAACCAGGATCCCGATGGTCTATGCACTTTGACGGAGCCTCCAATGCTTTGGGTAACGGTATCGGCGCCATCATCATATCCCCTCAAGGTACTCATACTCCACTCACTGCCCGGCTATGTTTCAACTGTACCAACAACATGGCGGAGTATGAGGCGTGCATCATGGGTCTTCAAGCTGCGATTGACCTAAGGATTAAGTTTCTGAGTGTCTTCGGAGATTCCGCTCTTGTGATCAATCAGATCAAAGGAGAGTGGGATACGAAACATCCAAACCTGATTCCTTATAGAGAATGTGTGTTGACCCTGATCCCCCACTTCACAGAGATAACCTTTGAGCACTTTCCAAGAGAAGAGAATCAGTTAGCGGACGCGTTATCTACAATGTCTTCTATGTTCAAAGTTAAATGGGATAATGAGGCTCCCCGGATCATCATCTGGAAACTGGACGAACCAGCATACTGTTGTGATCTCGAGACTGAGAAGCCTTGGTACCATGAGGTGAAGAGATATTTGGAAGCTCAGGAATACCCTGAAGGTGCATCTGTCAATGATAAGAAGTTCCTGAGAAGGTTCGCAGCAAAGTTCTTCCTTAGCAACGGCATCTTGTACAAGCGAAACCATGATTCAACCTTACTGCGTTGTGTGGATAAGACTGAAGCAGAAAGGATCATGGAAGAGCTACATGAAGGGACTTTTGGTACGCATTCCAGCGGACACACTATGGCTAAGAAAATCCTACGGGCAGGATATTACTGGTCCATAATGGAAGCTGACTGCTACCAACATTCCAGGACATGCCATAAGTGCCAGATTTACGCAGATAAGGTGCATGTTCCTCCAGTTCCCCTGAATGTTCTGACTGCGCCGTGGCCGTTTGCAATGTGGGGCATAGACATGATCGGCGAGATTAAACCTACGGCGTCTAATGGGCATCGCTTCATCCTAGTGGCGATTGATTACTTCACGAAGTGGGTCGAAGCAGCATCCTATGCTACGGTAACCAAGACTGTTGTGGCACAGTTCATTCGGCACAACCTGATCTGTCGGTACGGCGTCCCTGAGCGGATTATTACAGACAATGGTACCAATCTGAATAATAAGATGATCGCTGAGCTCTGCGAACAGTTCAAGATACAGCACCACAATTCTTCTCCTTACAGACTGAAGATGAATGGGGCTGTAGAAGCAGCAAATAAGAACATCAAGAAAATCGTGCAGAAGATGACAGTGACTTATAAAGATTGGCACGAGATGTTACCGTTCGCTCTACATGGGTACCGTACCTCGGCTAGGACGTCAACCGGGGCAACTCCTTTCTCTCTGGTTTATGGCATGGAGGCAGTCTTGCCGATCGAAGTGCAAATACCCTCTCTCCGGATAATGAAGGATGCAAATCTGAACGAAGATGATTGGATCCAGACACGACTTGATCAGCTCAACCTCATTGACGAAAAGAGACTTGCTGCTATCTGTCATGGTCAGACGTATCAGAAACGGATGATCAGGGCATTTAACAAAAAGGTCAGACCACAGGAATATCAAGTCGGGGATCTGGTGATCAAGCGAATCATCCTTCCTCAGAGTGATCCAAGGGGCAAATGGACCCCTACGTACGAAGGGCCATTTGTGGTTAAACATGTGTTCTCAGGAGGAGCCATGATATTAACCAACATGGATGGTGATGACCTTCCTCACCCCGCCAATGCAGACATAGTAAAAAGATACTACGCATAAAAAAGACCCGCTAGGCTGACATGCCTAGGAAAAAATTAGGGCTTCCCGTCGAACCAAAAGGGTTCGAGCAAAATGAAGGGATGAAAATGAAAAATCTGTACACCCGGCAAGTCGAAAACCTGAAAAGGCGGCTTGGGCAAAAATGGGTATCCCGGTGGACTGAAAACCCGAAAGGGAGGTCCAGGCAAAAATTAGGGATAAAGCGTAATACTATGTCTCATTGATCACTTTGCATCCAGAATCCGGTATCTACATCAAGTTCAGACGGCATCGATCAGTCAGCTTCACCTTCAACCAAGGTCATCAAGTGATGAGACGCTCGGAGTTATAAAGGCAATATCAGAGTTGAAACCCAGTGGGATCATATTTCACACAGCTGTTTTATTTTCTTTTGTACAAAACTTGTATAAACTCTTTTGTTCGGCGGCGTTCCTCTTACTAGGACGTCATCCTCTTGTACACAAAACGCCTATTCACAGGCCATTCAAAATCAATACAAATATATTTTCAGTTAAACGTGCCAAGTGTTTTTCTTTTTCTGTTTTGTTTTGCGAAGAACGTCCAAGGTTCAGTTTGTGATATATGCATTGACAATAATTTGCTAACTCATAAATATTTGCATACGAAACAAAGGATTTTATTATAGGTGACACTAGAAACAGGGGCAATAAAGAGTTGTCTAAGCAATTTAATTGTTCTGTCCTCCAAGGTACCAAGGTAGGTTCAGCTAAAGAACATGACCAGTACATCTTAATTCCCCAGAGAGTAAGTCAGCAGTCAGTACATTCTTCTCCAAACAGAGTTATCAAATCTCAAGGAAGTTGGGTATCCTCCAGCAGATCCCAACATTCCCCAGCAGTATACATATATTCTTAACAAGCATCCCCGGCAGTCTTGGTCTAAAGATTGTTCCCCGGCGGTAGACCAACGTTCCAAGGAATCGCTTCCCCGACATAGTTCAAAACTTCCCCAGGAGAGTCCAACCTAGATCCCCAGGAAAGTGGGAATTCATCTCCCCAAGCAGTAAGCTTATCCCCAGTAAATTCTGGAAGCTTATCCTTCGCAGAGCACGAACGCGTCGCCCGGCTTTATTCAAAGAGTTATTTCCTTAACAGGATATAACTGGGTTATCCTCAGCCAAAAGCCACGGAAAGAGCGTCCTCGACGAAGTCTTCTTACCCCAGCGAAGTCCATCAACACTTCCAACAACAAGGGTATCCCCAGCAAATTATTATCAACACTCAGCAAGGCATCCCTCTTCCCACAGAGCATTGCTTCCTAGTATGGTCTCTAGAGTATCTTTTCTCCCCGCAGAATCTTCCATTTGCCAAGTTTATTCCGCAACGGAGTCATCTTCTCCTACCGGTATTCTTGCAGTTATCGTCCCCAGCGGAAGCAAAATTTATTCTTCAACATCAGCCCAGGATATGACTTCCCGGCGCCCGTCAAGGATTTACTTTCCTAGACGAAGACATACATTCATAAAACATCACGTACATCATTATCGCATGCTTAGACGCATTATGTCATACAAATCTCATTTATGTTGAGAACATCATTGCTTGATCCATATCATGCATTGCATATGACTGACCTTTACCTTTCAGGAAAGATGCAGTTGAAATTCTCAATCATATTTCAAGACTTAGACCGGTTCAGTTAATCGACTTTGAAGATTTCTTATCCAGTCCCAGGCCTTCTCTAGTCCAGCCAAATCGACTCCCAACAGATTTTTCTGATAAAGACTCAGTAGAAGTTATCCCAGATTATAATTTCCTATTGGTTCTCTCTCCGACGGTGCATGAGATTTCCATTTTAGGGTTTTCTTTAAGATTATAATGGTTCCCTCTCCGACGGTGAGTGAGGTGATAATTCCTTTTTCTATGGTTCCCTCTCCGACGGTGAGTGAGGCGATAATTCCTTTTCAGATGGTTCCCTCTCCGACGGTGAGTGAGGTGATAATTCCTTTTCAGATGGTCCCCTCTCCGACGGTGAGTGAGGTGATAATTCCTTTTCAGATGGTTCCCTCTCTGACGGTGAGTGAGGTGATAATTCCTTTTCAGATGGTTCCCTCTCCGACGGCGAGTGAGGTGATAATTCCTTTTCAGATGGTCCCCTCTCCGACGGTGAGTGAGGTGATAATTCCTTTTCAGATGGTTCCCTCTCCGATGGTGAGTGAGGTGATAATTCCTTTTCAGATGGTTCCCTCTCCGACGGTGAGTGAGGTGATAATTCCTTTTCAGATGGTCCCCTCTCCGACGGTGAGTGAGGTGATAATTCCTTTTCAGATGGTTCCCTCTCCGACGGTGAGTGAGGTGATAATTCCTTTTCAGATGGTTCCCTCTCCGACGGTGAGTGAGGTGATAATTCCTTTTCAGATGGTTCCCTCTCTGACGGTGAGTGAGGTGATAATTCCTTTTCAGATGGTTCCCTCTCCGACGGTGAGTGAGGTGATAATTCCTTTTCAGATGGTTCCCTCTCCGACGGTGAGTGAGGTGATAATTCCTTTTCAGATGGTTCCCTCTCCGACGGTGAGTGAGGTGATAATTCCTTTTCAGATGGTTCCCTCTCCGACGGTGAGTGAGGTGATAATTCCTTTTCAGATGGTTCCCTCTCCGACGGTGAGTGAGGTGATAATTCCTTTTCAGATGGTTCCCTCTCCGACGGTGAGTGAGGCGATAATTCCTTTTCAGATGGTTCCCTCTCCGACGGTGAGTGAGGTGATAATTCCTTTTCAGATTAGAATTTCCAATGGTTCCCTCTCCGATGGTGCGTGAGGTGATAATTCCCTTTCAGATTATAATTTCCTTTGGTTCTCTTCCCGATACTGCGAAGATGGTAATTCCCACCAAGATTTTCTCAACGAGCGTTGTTGAAGTTAAAATCACCCAAGGTTCTCTTACCATTCATGCTAAGGCAGTAACCATCCCTGGTTCATTCATCATCTTTTGAAGCTCCAGACTCAGCTCCTGTAACCAGTCAGGACATATCTATGCCAAGCATCCGAAAACCAGTTCTTGCAACGTGTCAGGTACTCATTTTTCTTTTTGCAGGTATGCAGGTTCTCGCTAAGGAATCTCTTACGCGATCAATATCCAGATGGCATCTATAAGCCCATCATCCTATTCATCAGTCTCTAAATAGCATCTGTAAGCCCATACCATCATCACACTACTATGTGAGCGCAAATTTCTGGGCACTCTAGTGTTCAATCATCTTCTACCCTCGGATTACGAAAGGCACGTCAGCCAATCTGCATCCTCAGGTCTAAGAAGATTGAACAGGGGTAACTGTTGTACCCCAAAATTTGCCCTCCCATAATTCTTCAAGAAATTGCCAAGTCAAGCTTCAAAATTCCCCAAGGGTTGCACAGTGCAAAGGTCTCCTAAACAGTCAAGATTAGGGTTTGTGTTCTGATCAAGAAAATGAAGTGTTCAAAGGTCCAATCAAGTCTCACATGCCTATAAACATGGTCAAGCATCCTCATATCAAGTTTCAAGACATTCAGCTCAAAATTGCACAGTCAAAACCCTAAATTGCACTACAGTCAACTGTAGGGGCAAAATGGTCATTTGACAGTCAAAAGTTCAAATTTTTGGTCAACATATCATTTTGAAGCCACAAACATCATTTGATCAATGCTTGATCATGATTCTCAAAGTTTGGCTCAAAAATCATCAAGATGCAAAAGTTTCCTTATTTGGACAGTTGAAAAAGTCAACTATAAATTGACCAGGGCATAACTTTCACATGGATTATCAGAAAAATTCCATCCAAAGCTCATATTGAAGAGAAAGACATTTCCTACAACTCATCTTCATACTTCAAGTCCAAGAAATGCTCTCACAAAAAGTTATCAATTTCAACATTATAGGTCATTTTTAAAAGTCAACAAAAAGGGACTTTAAGTCAAAGGCCATAACTTGCGATTGGTAAATCAAAATGACATGGGACCAAAGACATTGGTTAGCGGACTCAAAGACCTTTCCAAAATGTCCAAGAACATGAGAAAAGCTTAAAAATTGAGAAAGTTATGCCTTGTGGAAGTTGGGAAATTTTTGGATATTTTGAAAAGTCAACATTACTTCAAATGACCTAAAATTGCTAATGGGCCCATTTTTCTTCCATAATTCATCATCCATGACATATGCACGACTACTTGGCCCAAAGGGAAGTCTTTATTCATTTTTTATTTATTTATTTGAATTTTTATTTATAATAATTCATTTAAATCAAAATAAATGTATGAAAAATGCTAACCTAAAGTTTTAAATCTTTTTGTGCATGTTTTACTCTCAAGATTTCGTGCTTGTACCAATATGGAAAGATTTGGATTGATTGGCTTGATTGAGAACAAAAAGCACATGGAAAAAGATTGGAAAAAATCTTAGAAAATCAAATTTCCAAAATCATGAATGCAAGATATTTGGATCCATATTTTTAACCTAATTCACTCACTACATAAGCTAGAACACAACCCTAGTGATCATACACACTAAGCTGCGCAGAAGAGCATAAATCAAACTTGGAATTTTTGTCTAAAAACTCAAATCTGAAAACCACTTTTTAGGGCGATTCAAGGCATAATTCTTATTCCATTAGCTTGCTGAAGGTTCACTGGACATATTCCAATCAAAGACAACCATCAAAACTCAAGGAATCGGTATACAGAATTCAAGATATTTCATGAAAAATTCATTATCGTACTTTGAAATCTATGCATTTTTATGGCATTTCAATTATTGATTCTTATTCCTTGAATGATTCTGAACCTAACCAACATATTTAATTGTATTTTTATACACCACACGCGATTCCACCATTGTTGTTTTCTAGGGTTACCAAGCTTTCGATTTAGGCGTTTTTACATGCTGTAAAATTAGGAGTCCTCAGTACCATGAACGAAACCAGCTCGCTTGGACGAAAATAATGGCATGCTCGCGCTGAATTTATATGCCAAGGGGACCTATTCGCTATTTTCCCAAAACATGCCTAAGAGAACATATAAGAAACCGTTGCCTAATGTTTTTGTATTTCAGGGATGATGAAGAAGATGAGTCAGTGGCAAGACGTGATAGGTTGATTTGAAATTCGCGCGCTTTAACCCACTAACGCCTTGGCTTTCTTTTATATTATTTGTTCGTTATTAATATATCAAATGCGCAAAATGGTTCAGCTGGAAAGCGTTGTGTGTGTTAACGTCCAAGACCTGGGTTCGAGTCCCAGGTCTGCATTATCTCCATATTATTTTTCCATGTATGTTCACATGCAGCTTCAGCGTTGTGGTCCACCATATGCCTTTCAGAATCCAGCGTACACGCGTCCTGGGAGATCAAATCAAAGGTTCAGATCTAAAGAACACCTTGCACCCTGGTCAACACTGCTATACGCTGCTTGGAAAAGTCAAATGGACCCAGATTAATGGGCTTGAACCATCAAGAAAATACCTCCCATTTGGGGTCTGAACCCCCTTGGTTTGTAATTCTCCATACTTTCTTTATTTTTTTATTTTCTATTTTTCTTTTTAATTATTTGTTTAGTTAATTAATTATTTTCACAAAATACAATAAAAATCAGAAAAAGGAAAACACAATAAATATTTTTGTTTTAATATTTTCCATAATTAAATTTGCATGTAATTAAATTTAGTTTTAAATTAGGTTAATTTTAATTCTTTTAATAAAAATCTAAAAAATGTAGAACTAGGGTTTAATTTAATAATTTTGCATCCTTTTCATTTTTTTTCTTTCAGATGATTAAATATTTATTTTATTTATTTTTGTAATCAAATTTGCATGTAAAAATTAGGTTTAATTTAGGTTAAAAATTTCAATATTTCTTAATAAATTAAAAAGTAACTAGAATTAGGGTTTGCATCTTATTTTTCCCTTTTCATATTAAATCTTAAAAAACATAAAAACACCAAAAAATAATTCCTTTCCCTTTAATTAATTAATTCATCATTAATTCTATTTTTTGCAAAAGGGTCCAACGCCCTCGTTTCGTTTTAATCCTTATTAATTCGCATTTATTTTTATTTCATTATAATACCTATGTATCTCTCCCGAAGCCTTGTAATTAACTTTCTCGCACTTTCTTTTCTTTTAATTTCTTTATTTCTCGTCAAATCGGGTCCTGGTTAACTTTGGCGATGTGGACCCGCGCCATTTGTAATAGCTTTAGATTTACTTTTCCCGCGAATATCCTAACTGTTAAACAAAGCATGAAAGACTGTATGGACAAAATAAAAACAAGCGTAGAACACCTATAAACCTGACAAGATAAATGCAAATGAAAACGACACACAAATCGCACACACCATCCCTAGGGTACGCCTCACTGTTTCCTTGCCTTCGAAAGGTGATCGTCGAGTAGAGGATGTCTTAGTAAGTCCTCATGATCCGGGAACCTGGCATGAGGGTAGCTTCTAAGGTGTCTTCCCATTGCTCTGGTGATCACCATGTCCCGAACCTCGAATTGACCCGAACACCTCCAACGGTGGTGCTACCTACCTCTCAATGGTGGGATGGCACTACTTTAAAGGACATTTACACAGACGAATTCCTTAGGGTAGGTAGACGACTCTAGATACTTGCTCTAAATTTCAAAACAAATCAAAAATACTTTTCACACCGACACTTTTTCAAAAAGCTTTCGAAAGCAATTTTTCAAACACTCTTGAGGACCGATACAAGAGTCAAACTGAAATTTTCAAAAAAACTTTTTTTAAAACCCACAGTTGAAAAGCAAACAAACAATTTTGAAAACACAAATGAGCAAGTATCTAAGAGCCCATGGATAACCATGGATAGAAAGGGTGCTAATACCTTCCCTTTCTATAATCTACCTCCCGAACCGAGAGCAATCTCTTTAAGGAATTTTTCTGTGCTTTTGTCCTTTCCATTTGGAGAAAATAAAAGACGGTGGCGACTCTTGCTTCCGCGACATTTCGCGAACCAGCGTTAAACAGTCAGTTCCAGATCCACCGATCACAATAAGTTTCATATCCCCAGATGAATACGTTGTTATAGCTTCTTGCCCGAGGTCTCTCACATTCTCGGCAGGGCTCATTCTTATTAAAGATTATTTCTAAATCCCCATCAGAATTGTTTTGGCAAGACTTGTTGTTTGAATGTTCTCGTATCTCTAGTAGTAGCATATTTTGTTGAGATTTCTTACGCAAAATTACCTCATCTCCAGTAAGAGTTATGTTTGTAAGTTCTCTTATCCCCGATATGGATCCTCATATCCCCAGTAGTACAAGTTTCTGTCGTCCTTAGGTGAGAGGTTGACAAACTATTCCCCAAATAGTCAGAGGTGAATTTTGATTCCCTGCAAGCCCCATATTATTGGTGTCCTCTCCAGCAACGTCCAATCTTCATTTGGCGTCCCTTCTCAGAGTTTACAGTTTCAACCTGATCTTATTCAACAAAGTTTGGAATTTATTTTTTGTAACTCCCCTTAGAGTTTGTGGCCCGTGAATTACCGGTTGCTCAGTTTGTTATTCCCCACATAGTTTCAGCTTTTCAAGGGCTTCTCTCCAGCGGTTCCTTTTATCTTCTTCATTTCTCTAACAGAATCATGCATCATTTCATTACATCCTCATAGTGTATTGTTTCCATTCTCGTTTGGAAAATTACTCCATAGAAAAATAGTTCAAACATGTATCGAAACATAAGCCATTGTTGTTTCCCTTTTCCCCTAGTGGAGTTACTAAAAAATTTGGCTTATTCCCCCAACAAGGTTACTTTATCCTCAGTATCCAAGTTTTCACCCCTACAAATATCCTTTTGATGTTACCATTAAGCGGTTGAGTGTCTACTCATTATCTTTGATAATGGTCCAGTTCTTCCTTGGCACTTTTTTCTCAAGTTTAGTCTCTACTACCCTTTTTGGTCCATTCCAATGTCTTTTGGTGTACCTTTCGAATCCAGTTTTACCCTATTATCCCTTTTAAGCTTAGTATACATTAGCTCCTCATAGGTCGAGTATCTACTCGTTACCTGTGCATGCTACCCAGTTGTATCCAGGTCCTCATCTTTAGACTAGCCGCTACTGCTAGTCTTCTTGAGTGAAGTTTCTACTCATTTTTATGTCTTATCTTTAGTCTAGTCTCTACTTCTTGTCTTCTTTAGTCGAGTCTCTACTCGTTATATGTCTCTAATACCCCTTGGATTATTTTAGTATCTACTTTCCGTCCTTGGTCGAGACCAACAGGTGTCTTTTTGAAATACACACACTTTCTAGTCACCTTGCTATAGGACCCTGTTGTAACCAGTTTTAAATTGATAGTCTCCATCCTTAATTTTTATCCTTAGGAAGGGAATATAAAGAATAACCCTAATTTCGTCAGAGATTCTAAGTTGTTTGACTCGTTCTTAGATGAAGGGAAGGTGTTAAGCACCCCTAGACTACCTTGTTCACAAGGATACTAGGATTTAGGATTAAGGTTTAGGAAATAGGGTTTTTATTTTTTATTAGGGGAACTCACCATAATTTTAAGTCATATGTCTATATATCCTCTTATAAGGAATCATAGTCCCAATTCGTAGTTCGAAGTTGGATTGTGTTTTTTATGGATTATGAAGATATTTTGAATTCCCCTTGAACCAAGTCTGAGTGTTTGAATAGCCATGTTTTTAGACGTAGTTCGCAGTTGATTAAAAATATTTTCATAATCCTTTTTGAAAATAATCTTGAATTTTAAATTATGTTAGTGCAAATTTGATTTGTTGTTGGTTAGCTGTTTTGAGTTTTGATCGATAACGAGTATGGTAAGATATAGAGCAGGGTCTGATAAAGTCTCCTCATCACGTGGCCAGATATTGGTAACGTGTCACTCACAGATGAAGTATTTGGGAAAGTTGCGTTAGTTTTAGTATCTTTGTAAAATACTGAATTAATTTGATTAAGATAAGATGTTCAGAATTATGTACATGTGATTATAAGTTATTTGTTTTTAGTATTTATAATTAGTAAAAACTAAACTAATTAATCTAAAATAAATAAATAAATAAAACCCAATTTAATCAAAATTAATCTAAACAATAAACTAAAATGGTTGGGCTAGAGATATATATTACATTGAGAGGTGTTAATTAGTAAAATGGAAAGAAACGTGATTAAGGCCCAAGTAATACATAGATAACTCTAATTCTAGATATTGACCAAATAAAACTATAAAAGTAATACAAGTTTTTATAGACCAAACAAAAACAAAACAAAAACAAACAAAAGTATCTTATAGTCGTTTCTTCACGTTAGCAGAATATTGCTTCTCCTTTGTTTTTTCAAATTATTAATAGAAAAATAATTAATAACAATAAAAACCTAAAATTAAATAACCACAAAAAAACCAAACAATATAGATAACAAAACATACGTAATTATGTATATACACATACTAGTTGGGGCAAATAATGCCACATCGTTGAGGGGAGCCCAAATATGTTTAACACCAAGGAATCGAGGTTGTACAAACCTTTTCAAGGAGGATCAAAGGAACTTCATGGGGATATTAACTTTAAAAGGAAAAAAACATCCTTGATTCATCTATTGAAGTTAAGAAGTTAACATTAAAGCAAAAATTCAAAATTATGGGGATTTTAAAACAAACTCAACACTTGGCGAGAGAAAATCCAAAAATTGGCCATTGTCTCAACACTTCTTAAAAAAGATACCACCTTGGTTTAGTTGCTCGAGGAGCACACAACAACATCATTGTTATAACTAGAGGGAGCAACGCTCTGCAAGAGATTCTACATCACTTCTCAATACACAAAGGGAAAAAAATCCAACAATTAATTAAATGATACACAACTTTACAATATCTGCTTGATCAGAACCCCACTGGAAAGGGGAATCACACTCTTCTAGAGAGATCCACATCAAGACTTAACAAGGGAACATGGGAGAGATATATCAAACTACACAAACCCAACATCATATAACCACTTGGGGAAATCCAACTATCCAAAGAACAAATGTAGGGAGACTATGTGTAGATCATCAAGAGTAACCCGAGAATACTTCTTAGAGGAAACTTTTCAAGATTTCGGAGTTCGTTCATCCTCGAAACCACTATTTATTTCCCCTTGATTCACAGAATCAATGTAAAAAGTAATTGGCAAATTCTTTACAAAAGACATGTTTTTATTTCTTTGTCTTTTTTTTTGAAAATTACTATCAATAATATATGCAATTTTTGTAGATAGAATAAAAATAAGAACTGCAAATAATTGGATAAAGGCTCAAATTTTATTAATAGAATGGTAGTCTACAAATGGCGTGACTCCATAGATGATTACAAAGTCTTGGAAAATGGTATATATATGGAAGGGGTAAATTGAAACACAATGACCACTGTTCTCCCTAACAACTTTGAACTCCTGTGCATAGGCTTCAGTTGAAGTGTAATGAGAATCCAAGAAGATTGATGCTTCCATCATCAAGTCTTGTCCGACGCAGTTACTTGCCAAGAAATCCCTAAATTTTTCCTAGGTTTTCCTTGTGGGTTTTCAACCTACTGGGAAAATTTTGTTCTGTTTATGTCTCTAACTTTTGCATAGACCGCCCTTTCGGGTTTTTAGCCTACCGAGACACTCATGTTTTCCTAAGCCGCCCTTTCGAGTTTTCAACTTAGCGAGTTGTTCTTTTATTTCTTTAGGAGAAGTATTTTTTGACTGCATTAGCATTCACGGAACGTGGGAACTCCTCACCATCCATAGTTTCAAGAATCAATTCACTGCCAGAAAAGACTTTCTTGACAACATACAGGCCTTCAAAATTGAGAGTCCACTTTCCCCTAGAATCCGCATTAAAAGACATGATATTCCTAAGCACGAGGTGTCCTTCTCTGGATTCACAAGGCTTGACCTTCTTATCAAAAGCTTTCTTCATTTTTTATGGTATAACTGACCATGAGACAAGTCTGTCATTCTCTTTTATTCAATTAAATTCAACTGGTCAAACCTGTTATGGAACCATTCAGCCTCTAACAAGTTGGTTTCCATTATCACACGCAAAGAGGTAATTTTCACCTTGAAAGGGAGCACTTCTTCCATGCCATAAACAAGAGAGAAATGGGTTGCCCCTGTTGAAGTGCAGACGGATGTACGATACCCATGCAAGGAAAAAGGAAGCATCACATGCTAATCCTTATAGGTAACAACCATTTTTTGGTTAATCTTCTTAATGATTTTATTAGCAGCTTCAACATCCCCATTCATCTTAGGCCTGTAAGGAGACGAGTTGTGATGGAAAATCTTGAATTATTCACAAAGCTCTATCAACATTTTATTATTCAAATTTGAGCCGTTATTAGTGATAATCCTGCTTGGCACACCATACCGACATATAAGGTTATTCTTGATGAACCACACCACCATATGCTTGGTGACATTAGCACAAGAGGCTGCTTCCACACATTTGGTGAAGCAGACGATTGCTACCAAGATGAAGCGATGTCCATTTGAGGCCTTGGGTTCAATCATCCCGATCATATTAATACCCCACATATAGAAAGGCCATGGGGAAGAAATAACATTGAGGAGTGTTAGAGGCACATGAATCTTGTCAACATAAATCTAACACTTATGGCACTTCTTTGAAAAATTGTAACACTAAGATTCCATTGTCAGCCAATAGTAACCATCCGTAAGAAACTTATTTGCCATAGAATGTCCACTGGAATGGGTACCAAAGGATCCTTCATGAATCTCATGCATTAACATGTCTGCTTCGTGTCTATCCATGCATCTAAGAAAGACCATGTCGTAATTTCTCTTCTATAACATATCTTCATTGAGGAAAAAACTACTTGTCAACCTTCTCAATGTCTTCCTATCTTTGTTGGACACACCAAGCGGGTATTCTTTAGTCTGGAGGAAGTAATTGATATCATATTACCAAGGTTTATCATTTGATGTCACCTCTGTAGCAAACACATGAGTTGGTCTATCAATACGTTGAATCGTAATATAAGGTATATCGTTCCAAGCATTCACTTGGTACATGGAAGCCAAGGTGGCTAAAGCATCTTCCATCTGATTCTCATCTCGGGGAATATGATGGAATTCAACTTTATTGAATAAAGGTAATAATCTTCTTGCATAATCTTTGTAGGGAATCAAGCCAGAGTGACGAGTCTCTCATTCTCCTTTAATATGATTTATTACCAAAGTTGAGTCACCATACACATAAAGAACTTAGATTCTAAGATCCATAGCTTCTTCAAGACCCATAATACAAGCTTTATATTCTGCCATGTTATTGGTACAATAAAATGTTAACCTTGCAGTAAAAGGGATATGAGACCCATGAGGAGTAATAATCACATCACCAATTCCTTTTACATAAGCATTTATAGCTCCATCAAACACCATACCCTATCGGGATTCGGGATCAGGACCTTCTCCAGGAAAAGGTTCATCACAATCTTTTACTTTCAAATACATCACATCCTCATCAAGGAAGTCATATTTAAAAGACTTATAATCATCAACCATTTGGTGAGCAAGGTATTCGGCCAATACACTACCTTTAATAGCTTTTTGAGTGAGGTATTCAATATCATATTCAGAAAAGAGCATCTGCCAATGGGAAACTCTTCTAGTAAGAGCAGGATTTTCAAAAATATACTTAATTGGATCTATTTTGGATATCAACCAAGTAGTATGATTCACCATATATTGTCATAGAAGCTTCACAGCACAGGCCAAAGCACAACATGTCTTTTAAAGCATATAATATTGTGACTCACAGTCAATAAACTTCTTACTCAGATAATAAATGGCATATCCATTTCTTCTTGTTTTATCTTGTTGTCCCAAAATATAACCCTTAGAATTATCTAGCACAGTCAAATACATAATCAATAATCTTCCTTCAACAAGAGGGAGAAATATAGGAGGTTCAAGCAAATATTCTTTAATGCTTTCAAATTCCCTTTGGCAATCATCCTTCCATACGCAACCCTGATCTTTCTTCAGAAGCTTAAAGATTGGATCACATGTTGCACTCATATGGGAAATAAACCAGGAGATTTTCATATCCCAAATTTCCCCCATCATTTTTAATGATCACTTTTACTTATATTTTATTGTTTCCCAAATTATAAATTTCTTTTGTTTCAATTGGTGTACTTTTGGGTTTTATTCTAATGGTATTTTTTAGTGCATAAGAGGGGGTGTATCGTTTCGAAATGGACCATCAAAATCTAATGGCCCATTAGGTTTGTTCTTATAATTAGAGAGAGGGGTGTATTTTTTTCCTTTGGTCAAATTTGTTGGCCACATAAGTTTTAACCCATTTATAATAAGAAGAGGGAGGTGCATTACTGTACATAAGGGGGTGTCTCTTTTAAAACCTAACAACCCATTTAAATATTTATACAAGTCCATTAAATTTGATTTTGATTAAACAAAGAGGGGTGTATTGGCCTTAGCTTGCTTCGCAACTAAGCCCATTTGGGCTACATCTTTGTGTAATTGCAAAAGGGAGGGTGCTTAAAATATGTCCGGCCCACTGGCTTTTGAGGCCCAATTTAGTGATAAGAGGGGGGGTGTTTGGGAAACCCAATAAGATGGATTGATAATAAGCCCGTTTAGTTTCCACTATCAATTTTACTGATTTTGTTATTTAATTTTGTCACTTAAATATTATCATAATCATTATTATCATATATTTTCCTGGTATATTACTATTAACTATTACTAATCAATATTGTTTCTATCATTATTTTATTATTATTCCGTTAACTAAGTCAAAATAGGGATGAAAACTCTAATCCCAATCTCAGCCAGCGGCGCCCTAATCATCATCAACTACACAAGCACACAACCCAGTAAGAACAGATATTGTGCAAATCAAATAAAAATTATACAAATCAAATATACAGTTTACAACCTAATCATATCTAATCATATCAATTTGTGTCCAATTACAAAAAAATCATCTGAATACAGAAATCAATCAATCTTTCTAAATCAATTTAAGATCTGGATCAAATTCTAAAAAAAAATAAATCTTATAATTCATCAATCAAGTCTAATTTCTAGATCAATCACAACTTATAACGACTAAATCAACAAAATTTCCTAATTCAATCTAACTTCTAACCTGTATAAAGACCTAGAGTTTTAAGAGAGAAAAGGAGAAAATTGATAACATAAATAGGACAAGAAGAGGAGACAAAAAGATATTTTCCCTTGGAGCTTTCCCTTTGTGTAGATGTGATACGATGGGAGAACTAACTTGGGATGTTTTGCGTTTGATCGCAATTGTTGCGGTTAGCAAGAGTCGCCACCGACTTTTCTTTTATCCAAAAGGAAAGGATGAAAAGAACAGGAAAGACCTTTGAGATTATTTCTTGAGTTCGAGGGATAAATTATGAAAAGGGAAGGTGTTAGAACCCTTTTCATCCATAGTTATCTATGGGCTCTTATTTGCTTGATAGATCACTTGCTTTTGTTTGAAAAATATGCTTTGTGTGGTTTTTGAAAGTATTTTGAAAAGGCGCCTTCGTTTTGGTAAACTTTGTAATGGTTCTCGTTCGTAAGAACGTATACAAAGTGTTGGGCTTTTTGAAAATATTTCATGTTTGAAAAGTGTTTTGAAAATGTTTTTGAAAGTGTTTGGTGTTTGTTTTGAAAATAAGCAAGGATGTTTGTTTTTGAAAATGAGCAAGCAACTAGGAACAATCTACCTTCTCAAAAGTCTTTGTTCATTTCTTTCTTTCTTTTGATATTGCTATATTACCATTGATTTGGTAAGAAGCCTTATCTTTGGATGTAAAGAGACGGGCGTGGGTCATCGTATAGTCATGATAGCAGTTTTGTGAGATATATTAACATTTCTCTTTGAGGGACTAAGATCATTTTGAAAGGCAACATTGATAGCGTCATCGAGGAACTATGATCTTGTATATTTTATTGCTTTTTGCTAAGATATCCCACATGCATAACATGGCCATTTTTGTAAGGCAACAAAGTGGAATTACCCTAAGGGTGCAAGTGTGCAAGTGTCTTTGATTTGCATGCATTGTTTATCTTGAATTAGGGTTTGCTATTTGTTGATTTTAGTCTTTCCAAACAAACCCTAATTACTAGCATTTTTATAAAGCGATAAATTGCGGAAAGTAAAATTACTATGCTATTACATCATTAGGGGATGGGGTATATAAATTTACAAATGGGGATTTGCAAGAAAATTAAACCTAAATATCTATTACAACCATATTGAATAATATACAAGAATTGAAAAGAAAATAATGAAAGAATGTAAATGGAAAAAGAAATAATTTTTGTTTGGATTTTATGAAAGGGTTTAGTTTTGACCTAATTAAGAAAATGATTAATAAAAATTAAATAAAATGAAACCTAAATTAATTAAGGAAAGAAAATAAATTAAAACATTTTTTAGGGTTTTTTATATGGAACTTTTTAAGTTAATAAAAATAATATGAAATTAATTAATTAAAAGAAACCTCAATTCTAAGTTAATTTTAGATAAATGATAAAAGTAATAATTAAACCTAAATATAAATATTAATTATTTAAGAAAAAGAAATTAGTTTGTTAAGAAAAATGTTTTTATTCTTTTTTGTTTTATAAAGAAAGTAAATAAATAAATGTGACAATAATAATAAAATATTTTTGGATTTTTTAATAATAAAAATAATAATGATAATAATAATAATAATAATAATAAATAATAAAAGAAAACTGAAATAAAATAAAATAAATAAAAGGAAATAAATAAAATAAATAAAAAAAGAAAGTTTGGGTCAGGTGTATGAAAATAGGCAGGAGGGGTTAAAAGTCAGCAAAAATGACAAAGCCCATTGTTGGAGGCCCAGCGCTGGTTGTTGCAAAAAAAAGAAAGAAAACGCTGAAAAACAAAACAAAAGGTAGCGCTGGGTGTTGAACCCAAGACCCTCAGCATACACACTGTTGCACCCCAAAATTTACCCTCTTGATTTAGGCTTATGTTTCATCATGAATATCATATTGCATTGCATTCATACATTGTGATGGGATCAAAATACCTTGGTTATCAAGTCTTCCTCAAGCTTTGAAGGTTGATTGCATTGACAAGTTGCTCAAGTAGAACCTTGTCATCTAAACCTATGGATCTTTCAAACTCAAAAGTTATTGCATATCTCAAGATATTTTATCCATCTCTTTGGATCATCAGAGGATTGAAGTTTGAGATTGATTATAAGAGGAATCACTCTTTTGATTCACCAGTCAAATTAGGGTTTTGTTTGATCAAGGCTATTGATCAATGTACAAGTCTTGATTTGGAAGCTACAACATCTCATTGGTATTTGAAAAGTCTTTGTACAAGAAATTGGTCAAGATGCCCAGGGGATTTGAAATTTTGGAGATGATTCATCAGTCTCCTAAGGTGTTAACCAAAACTAGGGTTTGGGATTTCATCAAGATTTATTGAGAATTTTGAAGTGAAACTTTGTACATGGCCTCTATATATTTGGAAGATCATATGTTTGAAGTTTTGATCATCAATTTAGAAGGGAAGTGGATCAATTGATTCAAAGGGGCGAAATGGTCATTTTGATCAAAATCAGTCAAAGTCAAGGTTGACCAAGGGAAATTTTGGTCAACCATCAATTCAAGGGTGTACTTTTCATATTTCAAGTCCATTTTTATCATTGGATCAAAAAGATTGAAGTTTGGGTTGAAACTTGTTCATGAAGAAACCCTAAAAGTTTCTAATTTTGGAAAATAAGGACTTAACTTGAAAAATTCATATTTTATTCACCTTTGATCAAAAAAATGCAAATGAAGTATTCTTGGAAATATAAGAGGATGATATTTCATCTCCTTTTGGTCTCATGTCAAAATTGGCAAAGACTCAAGAATTATGGTCTTTGGAAGTTCATGCCTAAAGTAAAAATTATAGGTCATTTTCCAAAATTAGTGAATTTCATGTCAAATTTTGAGGACCTTAACGGATTCAATTAAAAACACTCAAAACTAACGGATTGTAGATCTTATCAAAAACTTTCCAAATTGTACTCATTTATATCCAAATTCAAATATATAAGCAAGTTATGAGCTTTGGAATTTTGCGGCATTTCATTGGATTTTGACCAAGCAAGCAATTTGCAAATTCTTGATAACTTGATTTGTGGCCCTTTGTTTCACTTCAAACTTGGCCCATGGCTCATTTGCAATGTACTAAGGCCCATCATGCCAAAGTTTGAGCTGCACATGGACAAATTCAAGGGCAATCCGTGGTTTTGCAAAAAGTGGCATGAAAATGCCTAATCACCAACACTTGGTTAATACAAAGAATTAAGCCTTGATTTTTTTTGTTAACCTCTTCCTGAGATAAAAAGAACTGAAATGCACGTAAAAGAAGGGAGAATGCACGAGGGATTTTAGTGCTTCATGTGCACACTTCACTTTTGCAAAAATTGGAATTCATTCTTTCTAACGGTTTTCAGTGTGAAAAGCCTATCCTACCCTCTTCTTCATGCTCTATATATTGAGAGGCAAGCTTCGTTAAGCCTCATTGGTGCTTCATTTCATCCCTGAGCTCAAAAAACTCCATAGCCACTTGTTCTGAATTTTTCTTTGATTCTCTCAATTTACTTGCGCGTTTTGAGTATTTCTTCTTGCATTCTCTTTTCCAAGTGATAAGGATTATAGATCGAGGCTTGGTTTCCAACTGGAGTGAAGGAGACAGTAGATTCTTTTTTTCCTCAAAGGTTAGAATTCTTAACTTTGGATCTTGATTTCTAGCCGTGCATTGTGTGATTTGAGCTCGTAATCATGTTGTTTGAGGTTCATTAAGTGTTTCTATAGCTTCAGAGCTTTTGATTTGATGAGATGTGCATGTATGATGCATCTGAAATTTTCTGCTCAGTGAGTTTTTGTCATTTTCTTGCGATTCTCTCTTGATCTATGGTTAATTATTTGATGTGATTCGAATAGCATAATGTAGATGTTGTTTCTAACTTTGCTTTGCACAAAATTTCATGAAAAATGGTGTAGAATTGAGCATGTTATGTTGATTAGAACATGAGGTGGTGGATTTGGTCTTGCGCGTGTTTTGCCCTAGCCAGAGGTTGAAGATGATGGCGTGGCCTCCTCTGGTTGGCTGATTTGGTTTTTTCAATTTATTTGAATTTTGTTTCATAACCTGATTTTCATGACTTTATTTCTTTCTCAAAAATGGTTGAAAAATTATGAAAAAATTCAGGAAACCTAAAAATAATATTTCTGACCTTGTGTATTTTTTAAATAATTTTTTTAATGTTTTGATTGGTTTAAAAAATTTTGTTATTATTTAATTATTTTTTTAATGTTTATTTTTGTTTTAGTATTTCTTTGATAAACAAATTCCACAAAAAATGTTTTGAACTCTTAAAATTATTTAGAGTTTGATTCTGAAATTTGTTTGGTGTTTTTTCCTATTTTTGATTAGAATAATAATTTGGGAGTTTTATTTTATTTCTTTTGTTTCACAATTTTATTTTAATATTTTTTTTAATCCAAAATCCACAAAACATTTATATAAGTTTGTTTTAAATTCTAATATTTGAATATTAATTTTGGGATGATTTTCTTCTGACTTTTGATTGTAATTTTATTTTGGGATGTAATTGATTGTTTAATTGATTAATTGTTTGACTTTGATTTTATTTTTGACTTTTCTTTAATTCAAAAAAATATGGAAAAATAGGTATTCTAACCTCTTGAGTTTTGTCATGTTTGATGTATATTTGTTCTGAATTTTTGAATTTTGATCTTAACTAATTAATATTTAAGATTAAAAGTCAAATAATTAGGGTTTTGTTGCTTATTGTGTAAGTTTCAATTCAAAAACCATTATGCCTTGGGTTTCCATTGGAATTTGCATCTTGTTTAAGGTTCATGGATGTGTTGAGGATTTGAAAACCATTTTTCTTGAATTATTTGACTTGATTGGATATTTTTCCACAAATTATTTTGAAAGCTTATCTAGTTTGGTAGTTTTGCCAACTAGTTTTGATCTTTGGGCCTCATTAGACCCTCTCCTCTACTATCCATGAATTTCAAACTTGTTTTATGACCTATATACATCTCAAAGATGCTATGGAAATTTTGATTTGAATTATTGAAATCCTTTTCTATCTTTGATGTATTTTTGAAGTGATGGTACCCAATTAATGTTGCATATCTTGTTGCAATTTGCTTGATGGCCAATGAACTTGAGTGAGGCCTATAATTGGACACCAAGTGATCATGTTGGTTCTGTTTATCCACATAAACTCAAGTCATTTCACTTAATGCCCCATGCTTGAATGATTGAACCTTTTGATGCACGTTTTATGACTTTTTGCTTTCTTGTTGATCTTCACTTTGAAACTTGAGCTTTCAATTTGAGTTTGAGGTCATTAGATGGCCAATGATAACATGATGGTAAATGATATTTCAATGATAGTCTCATGAAGACTTGAGAGTAATTGATCCCTATTACTTAAGTTAGCTCTAATCATTAATAGATTTTGGCTTCTTTCTTTTATCCTTGTTGAACTTTTGAGGCATTTTGAATGCACTTGTGCAACATATTTTAGAATAAATACTTTAATCTTGTGATCATGTCCTAATCATGTTTTGGAAGCTTTCATTCAAATCTTTTATTGTTACAAGCTCTCTAATTTTGTCCTTGTTTGACTTTCTTCCATGGTTAGCTTGAGATCTAAGTCTTTGATGCATTGTGTGGGATTCCTCTTCTATTATGCTTGTGAGCTGTGTTAAAGTAATTTAGTATGATTAAATTGTGGTCGCTACTGACCTTCATGGTCTTTGATTGTATTCTTCTCAAGCTCCCATGATCCTTGATTGATATTCAATTGTCAACTCAACATGGTGATAAAAAGGAGCAACATTCCTTTAATTTTTGACCAAATTATGCATATGCCTATTTTTTTTGTCTATCATATCTAATGTTTTAATAGTTGTTATCATGTTTTCTTACTTCATTATGGTGTCATCATCCATCCCTTATGTGAGTCATCATTCAATTTATGGGAATACTAACTTGGTTGTTGAATGTGCGAGGTACTTTGAGAAAAGTTTTCCATTTTTGACTTGAGGCTACTGTGTTTCACTTTATTTGTGAAACACAATTAATTATATTGGTACTACTATTATGCTTGGCATATTTGATAGTCTATGCAGGATATATTTATGTTATTATGAATGCTATACATTGCCCATGGGATCTGTTCATATCTGAAAATCTCAATACTTACATCCTGATGGCGTAATTTCTAACTTGATTTGTCTGCTGATGCCAGCTTGCTTGAAGTTCTCTGGGTTTCTTTTATTCTTGCTCAATTTCTACGGATAGTTATCCATTTGGTATTGCACTATTTCCTTTCCTCTATTTTCATAGTTCTATGTTGCATGATGGGACCTCTGTTGCTGATATATGGCAGGAGGCCCTCTGTTTTGATTGACACATGTGTTGTGTTTGTGTTTGTTTCTTTAACTTGTGATCGATGAGTCACTCAATTTAGAAATTGAGATCACGACTTCGCTCTCAGTGTATGTTCCCTATAGGATGTTTATTGTTTTTCTTCTTTAATTGTTGATCGATGAGTCACTCAATTTAGAAATTGAGATCACGACTTCGCTCTCAATGCATGTTCCCTATAGGATGTTTATTGTTTTTCTTCTTTAATTGTTGATCGATGAGTCACTCAATTTAGAAATTGAGATCACGACTTCGCTCTCATTGCCTGTTCCCTATAGGATAGTTTTGTTAAGCTTCCTTTGACATGTTGATTAAGGTAGGAATCCATGTATGTTAGCATAGGTTAGGATTTTCCTTTATCCTCAACCTTAGGGTCAATCATTGTATGATAACACTAGGGATAATGCTAGGCTAGTTTCCCTTAGTTGTTTTTTCCTTCCTCTGCATTTTGCATCTTAAAACAAAAATTGTTTTCTTGGCAAATCATAAAACAATTCTAATAAACTCAAACCCTTCTTCAAGGTAAAAGATGCAAATCAATTTTATTTGTTTGTGTGCCTCTTGACTTTGTTTTTAAATCCGGTTTATTGATGTTTCGCCATCTTTGCCATGATGTCCTGTTATCTTTTAGCCGATGTTTCGGCATCGCACATTTGTTTGAAGCCAATGTTTCGCCATCGCACATGTTTATTATCCTACTTTGATTCTCAATATCATTGTTAGGTGTGATGTTTTGTCATCCGTTTTATTGATGTTTCGCCATCTTTACCATGATATCCTATTAACTTTTAGCCGATGTTTCGCCATCGCACATTTGTTTAAAGCCGATGTTTCGCCATCACACATATTTATTATCCAACTTTGATTCTCAATATCATTGTTAGGTGTGATGTTTTGTCATCCGTTTCATTGATGTTTCGCCATCTTTGCCATGATATCCTTTTATCTTTTAGCCGATGTTTTTCCATCGCACATTTGTTTGAAGCCGATGTTTCGTCATCACACATGTTTGTTATCCTACTTTGATTCTCAATATCATTGTTAGGTGTGATGTTTTATCATTTGGTTTTTCGCCATCTCTGACATGTTACTTTGTTATTATTTAGCTGATGTTTTACTATCTCATTTGTTTGTTGTTTTATTTGATGTTTTTCCACCTTGACTGTTTTTGTCATCTTAACTAAAAAACACAAACCAACCAGAATATATGAGTCGAACTACGGCTGCTCTGATTCTTTAAAAGGGATACGTAGGCAAAGGGGTAGGGCCCAACCGAGCATAACTTTTATTTTCCCCATATTGTTTTCTTTTTCGCATGCATTCCCTTTTCAGCTTTAAGCCATAGACATAGGTTTTGACCACACCCATTAGATTAGATAACAAGAGTGGATACCGTAGAGTACTACGGGCGTGTGGGGTGCTAATACCTTCCCCCCGTGTAACAGACTCCCTTACACGATCTCTCGGTCGAAAGACCGTGATTTCTCCCTCTTCAGGTTTTCTCGATGTTTACCTTTCCCTCTCGGCGGGATAAAAGACGTTCGGTGGTGACTTCATTGATTGTTTTCATTAACAGATGACAGTTCGACCAGGTGGTTTCAGCTGGCGACTTCACTGGGGATAGATTGACCTCTTGTTGGTCCATCCCGGAGTCGATCCTAGCTCTTGTTTGTTTTCTTTTTGGGTGTTTATTTTACCGCTTTGCATATTTATCTATTTGCATTGCATCCTATGTGCGCTTTACTTTCTGCATACTGGATTTAGATGGACTGTTTGGATTCTGGATTTCTTGGAGGGTGGATTGTTCCATGAGGTAAAAGGCCTCATACCCAGGCTGTGAGTGAATCCCATAGGAACTAGGAATAGAGTGGCCATGGCAGCTATGAGGCGGATGCTTTGTAGACCTGACCATGAGACCCATGACTTCAGAGGTAGTTCGGATAGGTGTTATCGTATGATGATACCGACAGTCGAGCTCTTGTACTCTGATTTTCCTTTTAACCTTACCTTGACCTAGACTACACCCGTGAGAGGGGCAGGAAAACTTTTCTTACAGTTACAAGTACTCTTAGTGACTTTGTGTAGCGAAGGTGACTCAGGTTCCCATGATAGTTTTGAAGCTTTGGGATTTTCTTTTGATCTTGAGTGGTGCTGTTCTGTAATGGTCCAGCCATTATCCAGTGTGAAACTTTGATCCTGTCATGTTGCATCATAGCATATTTATTTCTAAAAAAAAATGATGTATAAAAAATAACTAGCATGCGCATGTCATCTTCCAGGGACATTCGAGAGTCTTCTTTCCATCAGAAATGGCTGGCCTCCCGTCAGATGAGTTCGATTCAGTTCGTGTTAAAGAGCCCAACATGCATACATTTGCTTATCAGATTCCTACTATTAATGTGTCCGACTTGAAGAGGTTGAGTTCTTATCTAAAGAGTGATGTTTTGAATAATTTCAACAAAAATTATGGCAATTTGTTACTAATCCTTAACACTCCAATTGACCCAATGGCTTTGATCACCCTCTTCCAGTTCTATGACAAGGAATTACGGTGTTTTACTTTTCAAGATTATCAACTGGTTCCCACACTAGAAGAGTACGTGTACCTACTTAATATCAAGTTGTCCGATGAAGTTCCTGTTGTCCAAGTGTCGGAGAAGCTGAAGTTCGAAGTTATTGCTGAAATTCTTCATTTAAGTTGGAAAGAGGTGAAAGACAATTGGAAGTCAAGTGGGGATATTACAAGGTTTTATTTGGATTTCTTAGTGAAGAAAGCTGAAGACTGGGCAAAGAAAGGGAATTGGGGTGACTTCAGCTCTCTGTTTGCTCTCATGATATACGGGATCATCCTATTCCCTCGCAAGAGAAATTTCATGGATTTGACAGCTATTTGTATTTTTAGAAATAAGAACCCGATACCGACACTCTTAGCAGATACTCTTTACACCATTCATTTCAGGCATGGGAAAGGAGGTAATGTAAGTTTATGTCATTCGATTTTGTATCAATGGTTTAAGTTGCACCTACCGGTAAGTGGCCCTTTCGTGGATACCAGACATTCTCTTCGATGGTCATCAAGACTTGTCAACCTTACTTCATTTGATATCTGGTGGAATTATGACATGGGGGAAGTACGAAGTATTATCACTAGCTGCGGAGATTTCCCTAATGTTCCCCTCATAGGAGCTAAGGGGTGTATCAACTATAACCATGTGCTTGCTTATCGTCAATTGGGATATGCAATAGATGGACCGCCAAAGGTTGAGGAGGTGTTTGAATCAGTGTATTTTGTTAGAGGAAGTGATCCTGTGATGTTGAAAAGAGTGACAAGTGCTTGGAAGGGAATTCACAAGAAGGATAGAACTACTTTGGGCAAGAAGGTTCCTATTGCTAGAGTTCCTTACTTGGAATGGATTAGAGCCAGGGTTAAGATTTTACGGTTACCATTTGCAAAGTTGGCTCCTATATGTGAACAACCTCCTACTGTTCTGAGTAACACGGTGCCTACCGAGGTGTTCACCCAGGTTCATGTTGAGAACATTCAACTTCGTGCAAAAGGTCGTGAGGCAGGGATGAAACTTTATTGGGTAGATCAAGAAAGGGCCGACTTAGCTTGCAAACTCAAAGAAGCTCAAGGGGAAACTTCTGATGCAACTAGTTTTAGGAAGAGGTCTCATGCTGAAATGGAAGAAGAGTTGAGTAAGACCAAGCAAGAGTGCCAGAAGCTTCAGGCATCTGAGAATATCTACAGAAAGAAGATTCAAAACTTGGAGAAACAGCTCAAAGACAAAGATGCTCAGCTTAAGAAGGAAGTAGTCCAGAGGCGTGTCGCAGAGGATCGATTTCAAGAAAGTAAAGTAGTCGCATCACAACTTTTAAAGGAGAAAGCCAGGCTTGAAGAGTATTGTCAACACCTTGAAGGGTGTCTTGTTCCGAAGATTTAGTTTTGTTACTTACCTTTGGTGTATTTGGTCACCCCCAGGATTGTTGGAAGGGACCATTGTTTGTTTTTATTATTCAGTTTTTATTAAGTTTACTTTGAAACACGTATTTTGTTGTTTATCGTTACACTCTTAAAAGTCTGAAGTCACTTAAACATAGTTGCTTTTGTTTGTAAATAATTGAAGTGTTTGTCTTTTTTGTTTTTTTCCCTTGATTGTATGCTTGATTATTGGTTGCACGCCGTGACTGATGAATAAAAGGACTCTTGAATACCAGGAAATGAAAAACATATCATGCACATCATGCATTTCATGCATTTCATAACATTACAGGTTATCTTAAGACGGTATTCTTATTCTTCTGCTTTTCTTATTCGGAACTCAAGACGACTACTCATCAGTATTCCACCAGAAACAATTTGCCAAGATAGATGGAACAGGTTCAAGCTGAACTCGCTGAAATGAAGGCCCATATGGCTACTCAAATGACCCAGTTCATGGAGGTCATCACCAATGTGAATCACCGGCAGGAAGAATTGGCTGCCATTGTCAACAACCAGCGCCGTTATCCAGTGGATGGTGTAAATCAAGGGCTTTATTAGGACATTTTTGTAGGATTGGGGGATGTCCAAGATCATCCTATTGGAAAATTTCACGGAATGTCCGGAAACCCTTTTGTGCGCAACGTAGGGCAGTTTCCTCCGTCTCAGGGACCTCGTCTTGTGGGGAATAGAAGAGATAATCAGGGCGGTGTAAGGAACTATCAGGAGCAGGAGTATGACTTTGACCAGGATGAAGATCAGTTTTCTATTCGGCGTTCATAACCGGAAGTTCAGGTTGAGGATAGGAAGTATCGGTTGTTGGAAGAACGTTTGAAGGCTGTGGAAGGGCAAGGAGCCCTTGGTATGGATGCTAATGATCTCGGGTTGGTGTATGGGGTGAAAGTTCCTCCAATGTTCAAGCCTCCTGTATTTGAAAAGTACAACGGAATGTCATGTCCTGTTACTCACGCAACTGCTTATTTTCGAAAGATGTCGGTACATACTGAGGATCAGGGGCTTTTGATTCACTTTTTCCAGGATAGCCTATCTGGGGAATCCCTGGAGTGGTACATAAAGTTGGATAAAACCCATATTCATTGCTAGAATGATCTTGCTTAGGCTTTTGTCAAACATTATCCATATAATGTGGATATGGCGCTTAATCGCACTCAGTTACAGAAATTGTCACAGGGACCAAGAGAATCTTTCAAGGAATATGCTCAGAGGTGGCGTGAGTTGGCTGCAAGGGTTCAACCTCCACTCATGGAGAGAGAACTCATTGATATGTTTATGAGTACCCTGCAAGGGCCATTCTATGAGTACATGATAGGGAGTACTTCGACAGGATTTGTAGATTTGGTTATGGCTGGTGAAAGAATTGAGGTAGGATTGAAATTGGGGAAAATTCAAATTGGAGGTTCTAGTGGCTCATCAAGGGGCAGTAAGAAACCATTCAACACTTACCCTAAGAAAAAGGAGGGCGACGTAAGTGTTGTTTACTCTCATAGAGGAAGAGGAGAGGATCGTCAGCACCAACAAATCAATGCCATTTCTATTCCTGTTAATGCTCCTCTGCAGCAGTGACTGAATACAGTGCCTCAACAACAAAGACAGCAAGACGCTCCCCGTTAGTATAATAATCAACAACAGAGACAGTTGAGAAAATTCGATCCCTTGCTGGTATCTCTTATTGAATCACTCCACCATTTGCTCGATTTGAAGTTGATCGGTTTGAGAAATATGCCACCACCCCCCGCAAGACTTCCTCCTAACTATGATGCTAACACGAGATGTGAATTCCATTCAGGCGGAGTTGGTTATTCTACTGACAATTGCTTTGTGTTGAAGTGAAAAATACAAGACTTGTTGGATGCTAAGGAAATTGAGTTTACTCCAGTGACTGGTCCGAATGTTACTCAGAACCCAATGCCTAGGCATGGAGGGGGTGTTGTTAATATGATTGATGATAATGGTGAAGTGTTGAATTTAATCATGAATGTGGAACAAGTGACTACTCCGTTGTGGTATGTTAAGAGGTATTTACTAGACAATTCTATTTTTCCGGGTTGTACTTCAGAGTGTGCCAAGTGTAGAGAGCAACCGAAGGGCTGTGATGATTTAAAAGCTGGTATCCAGTTGATGATAAAGGAGGGTTCCCTGCAGTTCGATAGAAAACCGAGCTACCGTAAAGTTATCGAAGAAGAAGTTATTGTGGTATCTATTCCTTACACCCCTGTGCGCATTCCTACCCCATCTAGGGCACCTCCTTTGATGATTACGGTACCTGGTCCCATGCCGTATACCAGTGAGAAGGCCATCCCATGGCATTATGGTACTGATGTTTATTACCATGGGGTGAAGCAGGAGGTAAGTACTCGTTTGTCTGAGGAGGAACATGCTGAAGATAATGAAGGGGAAGTTTATAATTTTTCTGGTGTGGGTCGAATGACTAGAAGTGGGAGAGTATTTTGTCCTTCTAATGTGAAAGATGCGGCAGATGCTTCTGCAAGAGAAAAAGGAAAACAACAGGCGATGATTGGTAATCCAAGGGTTACGCCAGCCAATGTGACTCAACCAATTCTGATACCAGAAGCTTCTTCAGTTCCCGATGAGGTTGAAGAGTTAATGTGAATTATCAGAAAGAGGGATTATAGCATAATTGATCATCTGAGCCATACTCCTTTTAAGATGTTTATCTTGTCTCTGTTGATTTATTCAGAACCTCACAGAAATGCTTTGATGAAGTTGTTAAAGAATGCGTTCATGCCACATGAGATAATAGTTAATCAGTTTGAGAATGTTTGTGCTAACATATCTGCCGGTAACGGTCTGGGCTTCACAGATTTTGATCTTCCTCCGGAGGGGCCAGACCATAACAAAGCGTTGCATATTTCAATGGAGTGCTAGGGCACTACTTTATCCCGAGTTTTGGTGGACACAGGGCCGTCTTTGAATGTATTGCCCAAGTCAGCATTGATGAAAATTGATTATTCTGGACTGGAGTTACGCCCTAGTGATTTGATGGTGAAGGCGTTTGATGGGTCTCGAAGGTCAGTGTTTGGGGAGGTGGAGTTACCAATCAAGGTCGGTCCTCTCACCTTTGCGGATACATTTTTTATGATGGATATACAGCCAGCGTATTGTTGTTTGTTGGGGCGGCCGTGGATTCATAAAGCAGGGGCAGTCACTTCTACTCTTCATCAGAAACTCAAGTATCCTGCAGAGGGAAAGTGATAACTGTGTACAGTGAGGAAAAGTACATCGTGAGTCATTTGACATCATTCCGCTATGTTGAAGTTGAAGGTGAGATACATGAGACTCCGTTTCAGGCGCTTGAGACAGTTCATGTTGTCAATTATCCTCCTCGAGAGCAGAAAAGGAAGCCTAAAACTGTTATATCTTCTCTCAAGGATGCGAGAGCTATGGTGGAAAATGGTAACCCTGAAGGTTGGGGTCAGGTGCTGGACGTTACCCTAAAATTTAATAAATTTGGTCTTGGTTTTAGCCCAGGTCAGCAGAGTACAACTCCCAGAGCATCTAGTTTATCTACTCCTGTGAAGTTTTCCCGTCCTTGTGCTACTCAAGAAGGACATGTCAATGTAGTTGGTGACGATAGGGTTGATGGCTACAATATCGAAGATTGGATTCGTCCGAGTATTCCAGGCCAAATGCTCAACAATTGGACTTCTGTGGATGTTATCCAAGTTTCAAGCGCTGAGGAGTAATTTTCTTGTTTTCTTTTATTATCATATCATAATTCCTACGCTCTACCCAAGGTGTGGTGAATCATTTGTGTAGGGCCACCATGTTTATTTTCAAAAGTTTATCATGAAATGAAGGACGTTTTTGCATTCAAAAGTTTGCTCCATTTCTTTTTTTTAAATGGCAATGATTCTCTTTTCACACACTGTCACTAAAAAACGCCAAAATGTCGTTCATGCAGATGCACTTCCACCACTGATTTTATTGATAACGACTCTGCTATGGCTCATTATGACTTTGATACTCCTATCTATCAAGCTGAAGAAGAAGCATATGAGGATTGTGATCTTCATGAGGAATTAGCAATATTATTAAAACAAGAGGAGAAGGTTATCCAACCGAATCAGGATTCGATTGAGGTGGTGAATATTGGCACAAAAGAGGTAAGAAGAGAAGTCAATATAGGGGCAGATCTCGAAGAAAGTATAAAGGTCGGATTGATTGAGCTACTCCGTGAGTATTCTGATATCTTCGCTTGGTCTTATGAGGATATGCCTGGGTTGGACACAGACATAGTGGTGCATCGATTACCGCTCATATAAGGTTGTTCACCTATCAAGCAAAAGCTCCGAAGAACTCATCTTGAGATGTCCAAGAAGATCAAAGAGGAGGTCCAGAAGCAGTTGGACGCGAATTTCTTAAAGGTCATCAATTATCTGCCATGGATTGCAAATATTGTGCCTGTGCCCAAGAAGGATGGTAAGGTCAGGATGTGCGTGGATTATAGGGATTTGAACAGGGCTAGCCCTAAAGATGATTTCCCTCTTCGCATATTGATGTGTTGGTCGATAATACTGCTCATTCCAAAGTGTTTTCGTTCATGGATGGTTTTTCAGGTTACAATCAAATTAAGATGGCTCCGGAGGATATGGAGAAGACAACATTTATCACGCCTTGGGGAACTTTCTATTATAAAGTGATGCCGTTTGGTTTGAAAAATGCCGGGGCAACATATCAGCGTGCCATGGTCACTCTCTTTCATGATTTGATTCACAAAGAGATTGAGGTATATGTGGACGATATGATTGCTAAGTCTGACACGGAATAGGAACATCTTGTTCATCTGGAAAAATTGTTCGAGAGACTGAGGCAGTTCTTGATGGGGTTGAATCCGAATAAGTGCACCTTCGGGGTGAGGTCTGGCAAGTTGTTGGGTTTTATTGTAAGTGGAAAAGGCATCGAGGTGGACCCGACCAAGGTAAAAGTGATACAAGAAATGCCTGAGCCAAGGACAGAGAAGGAAGTACGTGGTTTCTTGGGGAGGTTAAACTACATTTCTAGATTTATTTATCATCTCACAGCCACCTGTGAACCTTTGTTCAAGTTGTTGAACAAAAGTCAGATAGTGAAATGGAATGAGGATTGTCAGAAGGCCTTTGAAAAAATAAAGGAGTATTTGCAGGAACCTCCGATACTCATGCCGCCAGTGGAAGGGAGGCCACTAATCATGTATCTAACTGTGTTGGAGAGCTCAATGGGTTGTGTCCTCGGTCAGCACGACGAGACGGGGAAGAAAGAGCAGGCTATTTACTACTTGAGTAAGAAGTTTACGGAATGAGAGTCGAGGTACTCATTGCTGGAAAAGACTTGTTGTGCGCTTGTCTGGGCCGCCAAATGTTTAAGGTAGTACATGTTAACTCACACCACCTACTTGATATCCAAAATGGATCCAATCAAGTAAATTTTCGAGAAGCCGGCTCTTACAGCCAGGGTAGCCCGTTGGCAGATGATACTCACCGAATATGATATCCAATACACTACTCAAAAAGCAATTAAGGGTAGTGTACTGGCCGACTGTCTTGCTCATCAGCCCATGAACAATTATGAACCAATGAAGTTTGATTTTCTAGATGAGGAAATTGTGTATATTTGGGATTGTAATATGCCAGACCCAGACGAAGGACCCGATTCGGGATCACGTTGGACGCTGGTGTTTTATGGTGCCTCCAATGCCATGGGCAACGGTGTAAGAGCTATTATCACTTCCACAGAAGGGTACCATATTCCTTTCACGGCTCATATTTGCTTCGATTGCACTAACAACATGGCCGAGTATAAGGCTTGCATTTATGGCATTGAAGCAACGATCGACCTGCACATCAAATTTTTGAAAGTTTACAGGGATTCCAATCTTGTTATCATCCAGATTAATGGAGATTGGGAGACTCGCTATCAGAACCTAATTCCCTATCGTGAGCATGTTATGAATCTGATTTCGTACTTCGAAGAGATCACATTTGAGCATATTCCAAGGGAAGAAAACAATCTAGCTGATGCGTTGGCAACTTTGTCCTCCATGTTCAAGGTTAGGTGGGCTAATGAGGCACCTTCCATTACCATCAGAAGTTTGAGTGAGCCAGCTTTCTGTTTTGAGGCTAGTTTGGAATCAGATGGTAATCCTTGGTTTTATGATATTAAACGATATCTTGAAACACAAAAGTACCCTGAAGAGGCATTCGTCACAGATAAAAAGTTCTTGAGAATATTTTCAGCCAAGTTCTTTCTCAGTGGTGGTGTGTTGTATAGAAGGCATCATGACAGTTTATTGCTCAGATGTGTTGATAAGAAAGAAGCAGCTAGAATCATTGAGGAGATACATGAAGGTGATTTCGAGACTCACTCCAGTGGGCATACCATGGCCAAAAATATTTTGCGAGCAGGTTATTATTGGTCTACCATGGAGACTGACTGTTACAATCATACGCAGGTTTGCCACAAATGTCAAGTCTATGCTGATAAGGTGCATGTGCTTCCAGTACCTTTGAATTTCTTGACTTCCCCTTGGCCCTTTGCGATGTGGGGAATTGATATGATCGGCAAAATTGAATCGACTGCATCCAACGGGCACCGTTTCATTCTGGTTTCCATCGATTATTTTACAAAATGGGTCGAAGCTGCATCCTATGCCAATGTCACCAAGCAGGTGGTAACTCAGTTCATTAAGCACAATATTATTTGTCGCTACGGAGTGCCTGAAAAGATCATTACTGATAATGGGTCTAATTTGAACAACAAAATGATGAAGGAGCTTTGTGAGTCCTTCAAAATCAAGCATCATAACTCTTCCCCATACCGACCAAAGATGAACGGTGCTGTCGAAGCGGCCAATAAGAATATTTAGAAGATAGTACAGAAGATGGTGGTAACCTATAAAGATTGGCACGAGATGCTGCCTTTCGCTTTGCATGGTTATCGCACCACTGTGTGTACTTCGACTGGGGCAACCCCATTTTCATTGGTTTATGGAATGGAAGCAGTATTTCCAGTAGAAGTCGAGGTTCCTTCTCTTAGGATCATGAAGGATGTTGAGCTGGATGAAAGTGAATGGGTACAGAATCGGCTGGATCAGTTGGAACTTATTGACGAGAAGAGGTTGACGGCTGTATATCATGGTCAGGCATATCAGCAAAGGATGAGGAAAGCTTTTGATAAGAGGGTACGACCTCAGTGTTACAAGCCAGGTGACCTTGTGCTAAAAAGGATAATTATCCCCCAGGGAGATCCCAGGGACAAGTGGGCTCCGACTTATGAAGGTCCTTTCATGGTCAGAAAATTTTTCTCTGGAGGAGCGATGATGCTCACGACTATGGATGGAGAGTACTTCCCTCTCCCTGTGAATGCTGACGTAGTCAAAAAATACTTTGCATAAAAAATAGTAATAATAAAAATATAAAAAAAAACCCGCTAACCTGATAACCTGAAAGGGAGATTTAGGAAAAAAGAGGGTGTCCTGGTGAATCGAAAACCCGAAAGGGCAATTCAGGCAAAAGTTAGGGACTTAAAGCAAATGACTACGCTCAACACGAGATCCTTTGTTTCTTTCCTTCGTTCTGTCACCTGACATAAGCTTGAAGCTAATCCAAGAATGATCTGTCTGAAAGCAGAAAGATGAAAGCGTGAGAGTCATAAGAGTCATAGCAGAGTCGGGACTTGATGGATATTCACATTCACATTGCCATTTGTAAACACTTGTTTGCTTTGATTTTGTAATTACTTGCTTCCAAATGTAAATGCCTTTTTCACAGGCTGATTTCTCAAAATCAATAGAATATCTTCTTTCAAGTATACGTATACGTTTCTTTTCTCCATTTTTACTGTTTTGTTTGCAAAAACGTCCAATATTTTGATAAGCATGTGCATATAAACTTCGTGGGCCTTACACGGAAATGGTAATCTAAGTCATGGTTAGTTGATCGCTTGAAATACGGATAACAAACACAACTACTACTGTGCAAGGGGTGTTCTTAGTGCTATGATTGATAGGATTCTCATTCGCTTTACTGGTGGATGCCTTTCCAATTTGTTTCACAGCTCCGTGCTGTTGGTAAAGGTCATGGGTCAGGGTAATATCAAGATTACGGTAGGTCAGCGAGATCGGCGAACCTAGTTGGAGATTTTTCATCCCCATAATGGCTTTTATTACGTTTCTTCGCCGCACTTTCATGTGTTATCTTGATTGATTATTTTAGCATTGTCTGCATATAGGATTTTATTTATGGCCGAATGTTAGTCTTGATGCGTTGATTTTTTTTGCCTTGAAGAAATTGTTTCATTTTACTTAATCCATCCAGTATCACTCTTTAATCATTTTTTCGGGCATTTTGATACCAATTGCGCCAATTATTTTGCTTAGCCAAGAGTTTGGAGGAAGAAGTTTAGCTGAAAATGATGACTGTAATGGTATGCTTTTGAGTAGAACCCCGTTGACGATGTACAGGCATTGTTTCAATCCCCAAACACTGGAGATATAAGGGAGTTAGACCCTCGTTAACCCCTCTGAGCCTTCGAAGTATGAGTTTATTCCCGTTCAAAAAAAACCTTGTTTTTTTAACCAGGGGCAGGGTAGATGTTCAGTTAATTTGACCAAGCATTCAAATTTCAAAAGGAATGTCCCATCTGAGGGTCACCACATTTTATCTTTCGCATCATGAGATCAAGAAAAATGTCTAAAACACGATGTTCATTTCCTCACAGAGTCCTGTGGTCGAGATCGAATCGATACAATAATGGCTATCCCTCGCCGACCAAGGAATGAGGCATTTGTTTTCTTCAAAAAAAAAGAAAGAAAGAAAATAGAAAAAAAAGCTCAAAGACCTAAAGTCACATTGACTTGTTTGAAGTGGAATGTATGAATAAGAAAGAAACAAAAAGCCCCGCTAAGTTGAAACTTGAAAACAAGTCGCTTAGGCAAAAGTTAGGGCATCCCGCTGGACTCCCAAAATTTAAAATTCAAAAGATTTTGTCCAGGAAAAAGCTAGGGAAAAGAAGAGCCTAAAAGGCCAAAAAAGATTATCCACTAAAATTTTCATCAAAAGAAGAGGAACAATAATATCAAAAAACCAAAGCAGCAAAGTTAAGTGGCAATCATGTTGGAGAATTTGTCGCGATCACTCAACCATTACAAAACCTTTTGAAAGATAAATGCTTGTGATAAGTCAACTGAACTTAGGACAAGAGAATATCACGAAGGGGGTGGGCACCAAATAACTTGAGCCTTGAAAAAACTTTTTTCTAAAAACCTCGAACCATGCCACGTTACAACCTCTAAAAGTCCTAACTGAAACAAGGGTTTAACTCGAAAGCATACTACAACAGGATAACGTTTCCTAAACTCCCCAAATATGTGTTGCATATTCATGTTGGTATCTTATCACCTGCATCTTGACTCGTTTTTTGAAAAAAGAGGGGAAGAAAAGTTTTGAAATTTTTGCACTCTAGCTAGTGATTCATTCACAATAGAGATGCGACACTTTATTAAGGTTTTCAACTTCAAGGCTTAAATAATTGTCGCATCAGATCTGTCATTCCCAAAATAAACATCTTTCTGCATGCAAAACATTTGTTTAACATAAAAAAAAAGAGTTTACACATTGAACACCTGTAAAGAGCTTAATGATTGCCAGGAAGGGAATATTTGGTTTTTCTTCTAGACAGAGCCCATGTATGAATAGGACTTTACCTATCCGGTGAAGTTTCGTTTTTGCAGTGAAGTTTTGTTGCCCCAGTAATATTCTTTTAAAAGATTCATTCTGAGACACCCGAATTTGAGGATATCGCATATCCCCAACAGAGGTGCCAACAGAGATCCCTCGCCATGACCTCTCATTTCCCAGCCGATCTGTTGATTGGGGCATCCTTATGTTAAGATCATTCCTTATACCCAGTAAGGTCAATACTGTGTGACTATTTGCATGATCCATCCAATGGTTGCATTCCAAGAAAAAAATCTCTCTCCAACAAAAATCTTCAATAGAGTTTTGTCTCCCCGGTGAAGTCTCGTTTCCTCAGCAGAGTTTTGTTCCCCCAACAAAGGTTTTCACTCCTCACGTCGGGTCTGTTGTCTTGGTGTCATCCTCAACACGAATGCACACTGTCTTTTCCAGAGATTACAGTCTTGCCCTGGTCTTCTCCCTCAAATTCCTAATCTTCGGATGGCGTCCCTCTCCAGAAGCTACAGTGTCGATCTGATCTTCTCTAGGAATTCACAATTTATTTTTGCAACTCCTCTCAATGTTTGTGGCCTGTTTCTATTGGTTGCTCGATTGTTATTCCCCGTGAAGCTTCATCTCTTCGCGGTTCCATCTCTAGTGGTTCCCAATACTTTCTCCTCTCTTTTGGATTTTGCAATTTATTTTTGCAAGTCAGTGTCAGATTCTGACTTCTTGGTTATTGGCTTCTCGATTGGCCATTTCCCAGTGAAACTTTTAAACATGCATCATTACATTGCATCTACCAAAACGCGTAACATTTCCATTATATGGAGCATTGCGCTATATAGAAAGAATTCAAACATGCATCGGAACATAAGCCATTTTTTGTTTCTGTTGTCCCCTGTGAATTTTCTAATACTTCAGATTAAATCCCCAGCGAGGTCTTCGTCCTCATTATCTCAGTTTCCCTCCCCATACCAATATCCTTTTGACGTCAATCATTTGTTTGTTTGAGTATCTACTCTTTACTGTAGCTCAGTTTCACCCTGGCGCGGTCTTCTCGGGTTTAGTCTTCACTATCATCTCCGGTTCATTCCAATGTCTATTGATGCACCTTTCGAATACCAGTTTCGTCCTGATATTCGCTTTCAACAAGTTTTTAGGTGTATGCCCTAATCTCCTTGCTTTGGGTTGAGCTCAGAGTTTCGTCTCCTCACCTTGTGCATGAAATCCAGTTTCGCCCTGGTGCTCATCTAGTTTAGTTTCGCCTAATTAGTTATTGAGCCGAGTTTCGTCTCGTTTTTGCTTTCATACCTTGGACCCTCTGACGGTGTTCGTTTACCGTGTGCAGTGTTTGTACTGCGTCCTTGGTTTGAAATCAGTCTCTTTTTTTCCTTAGATTCTTTTATCAGTTTTCGTCACTTTTTATCCATTGATCTAAGACCAACAGGTGCTCTGAGAAACATGCGCTCTCATCACTTTCGCTTTAGGTCGAGTTTCACCTCGTCGCCTGTGCATGAAATCCAGTTTTGTCCTGGTACTCATCTAGTTTAGTTTCACCTAACTAGTTTTTGAGTCGATTTTGTAAGTGTTTAGTTGTTGGCATGTTTTTTGGTAAAACCAGTTGTTTGAATGTCATGACTGATGTCATAACATTCTGGGATACTAGGTACATTCTGCAGAAAAAGAATGTCATACAGGAGTTGCTCAATATGAGTGTTTATCTGATCATTATGCAATGATCATATTTATTGCATTCTACCAAAATCAGTAAACAGGATTCTTGTTGTCATAACCAATGTTAAGACATCCTGTACTGATCTAACAGTTGTGCAGATTTGTTATTTCTGAGAATTTTCAGGAATCTGGCTTATACAGTCCAGATCAGAATCTCACGTGCACATTAGGTTAACTTTGCTTAACCCTAATCTGGTTGTTAAAGTCCTATGACCAAGTCTTGAGGTTAACCCTAATTAACCCTAGCTATTTTCGTGGAAGCCCTAACAGAAGAATAGATGGCTATATATTCCTCATGAAGACTGTGGTGAAAGATACTTTTTGACAGAAGATCAATAAGGGATTGTATAGATGTAACTACTGTGAGCCAATCAATTATCATTGTGAGAAGTGATTTGGAGTAGGATTTTATTGTAAGGGTTTTGTATCACTCAAAGCTTTGAAGCACGAGTGGTTGTGTTACTGATTAAAGCTTTGAAGCAAAGTCAAGTTAGGGTTGTGTATCACTCAAAGCTTTGAAGCACGAGTGTTTGTGTTACTTAATTAAAAGCTGTGAAGCAAAATCATGTGTATGTACTGAAGTGTGTCTTCATAATTTCATTAGTCAATTGTTTAGTATCACTGCTGTGATTGAGGGGGAGTGAGTAGGAACTCAGGTTTAAGTTGTACTTAGATTGAAGTTGCATTGGGTAGGTCTTAAGTGAAGGAGATAAACTGGTTGGTTTATTCCTAAATTAATATCTCTTATAGTGCATTTCCTCCCTGGCTTGGTAGCCCCCAGAGTAGGTGTTATTACACACTGAACTGGGTAAACAATTGACTGTGTTATTTACTGCTTTTAAATTACTGTCTTGAAGTGTGTCAGATACGGTGTCATAACATTCACTGTGACATTGAGTATCTGCTGCCAGAATTTCAATTGGCATTAGAGCAGGCACCCTGCCTGTCTTACTGGGTGAGATCTAGGGATATTATTTTCTGGCGCTATGGACAAAGAAGGAGGATTTGGAAACAGACCACCCATTCTGGATGGATCAAATTATGACTACTGGAAACCTCGTATGATTTCCTTCTTAAAATCACTGGACAAAAAGGCTTGGAGAGCTGCTGACAAAGGATGGAACCATCCCACCATAACTAGGAAAGATGGGACAACCAGTCTGAAACCTGAGGAAGAATGGAGCAAAGAAGAAGAAGAGTTAGCCTTGGGTAACTCCAAAGCATTAAATTCCTTGTTCAATGGAATTTATAGAAACATATTCAGACTAGTACATCAATGTGAACTGGCCAAGGAGGTTTGGGACACTCTCAAAACTACACATGAGGGCACATCCAAAGTAAAAATGTCAAGGCTTCAGATGCTGGCTACCAAATTTGAGAACCTAAGGATGATGGAAGATGAGACCATTCATGAGTTTCACATGAACATCTTGGAAATTTCCAACACCTCAGGAGCATTGGGAGAAAAGATGTCAGAAGAAAAGCTGGTGAGAAAGATTCTCAGATCCTTGCCTAAAAGATTTGCAATGAAGGTGACTGCTATAGAGGAAGCTCAGGATATCTACAACTTGAAGGTAGATGAACTCATTGGGTCACTTCAGACCTTTGAGATGGGGATCAGTTACAATGTCGACAAGAAAAACAAGAGCATAGCACTTGTATCTAATACTGAAGATGAAAACAAGGAGGATGAAGAAGAAAACATTTCAGAAGCTATAGCCATGCTTGGAAGGAAATTCAACAAACTCATCAAGAGAATGGACCCAAAGTCAAGGTCAAATGTTAAGAACACTCCCTCTGACATTAACAGATCTTATGACTCCAGCAGAAGACCAAAGTCTGAAGAGAAGGGAAATCAAAGCAAAGGAATTCAATTCCATGGATGTGAAGGATATGGGCACATTCGAGCTGAATTTCCTACCTTTCTTAAGAAACAAAAGAAAGGAATGTCTGTTACTTGGTCTGACTATGACTCAGAAAGTAATTCTGAAGAAGAATCTGCCAAACTAGTTACTGCACTAACTGGTATTTGTAACTCTGATAGTGACTCTAGTGATGAGGAAGTGACATTTGAAGAACTGGATGACTCCTACAAGAAGTTATGTATCAGAAGTGCTGAAGTCTGTCAGCAAAATGAGAGACAAACAAAACTCATAGTAAAGTTGGACGCTGAGAAGAAGGTATGCATTGATACTATAAGTCATCTAGAAGGGGAAGTTCAAATGCTAAACTCAAAACTTGACCAGATGACCAAATCTGTCAAGATGCTGACAAATGGAACTGACAAATTAGAAGAAATCCTTCAGTTTGGACAAAATGTGGGAAACAAGTCTGGTCTAGGATTTGTGGCAGCAAAGAAATCTATTGTAGACAAGAAGAAGATCAGGCCTGATAAACAAATGTCAAAGCAGATGTCACAACATAGCACTCAACATCGAGAACAAAGAAATATGAAGAAAAAGTATCAAAGATGGAGATGTCATCATTGTGGGAGGTTTGGTCACATAAAGCCATTCTGCTTCAGATTATATGGATATCCTAATCAGACCCCAGTTGTCAAACCTAAGTCCAACAAGGCACCATATACTCAACAGTGGAAGAAAAAGGCTACTGCCCTGATAGCTCACACCTCCCTTAGAGTCTCTGCAAAGGAAGACTGGTACTTTGATAGTGGATGCTCTAAACACATGACTGGAATCAAGAATCTTCTCAATAATGTTAAACCTCATACTACTAGTTTTGTGACTTTTGGAGATGGTGCTAGAGGAGAAATCAAAGGAGTTGGAAACTTGGACTGCCCTAGAGTTCCAAATCTAAATGAAGTATTGCTGGTAAAAGGCTTGACTGCTAATCTCATAAGTATCAGTCAATTATGTGATCTAGGATTCAAGGTCAACTTCACCAAGTCTGAATGTCTTGTAACTAATGAAAAACAAGAAGTTGTAATGAGAGGAGTCAGATCTAAAGACAACTGCTACTTATGGGAGTCTGAGAACACTAATTATTCTTCTGTGTGCTCTATTGCAAAAGAAGAAAAAGAAGTGAAACTGTGGCACCAAAAACTTGGTCATTTACATCTAAGAGGAATGAAAAGGATTATATCCATGGAGGCAGTCAGAGGGATTCCAAGGCTCCAAATTGATGAAGGGAGAATCTGTGGTGAATGTCAGGTTGGAAAGCAGACTAGAATGTCACATCCAAAGTCAAGACATATGACCACCTCTAAGGTGTTAGAACTCATACATATGGATCTGATGGGACCAATGCAGGTGGAAAGTCTTGGTGGAAAAAGATATGCCTATGTTGTTATGGATGATTTTTCTAGATTCACCTGGATTAACTTCATTAGGGAAAAGTCTGATGTATTTGAAGTATTTAAGGAACTGTGCAGAAGAATTCAAAGAGAAAAAGAAGGATGCATTGTCAGAATCAAAAGTGATAATGGAAAGGAATTTGAAAACAGTAAGTTTGATGAGTTCTGCTCCTCAGAAGGAATTAATCATGAATTCTCTTCACCCATAACTCCTCAACAAAATGGAGTTATGGAAAGGAAAAACAGGACTATACAGGAATCTGCCAGAGCAATGATACATGCCAAAAGACTTCCTATTCATTTTTGGGCTGAAGCTATGAATACAGCCTGTTATGTCCATAACAGGGTCACCTTGAGAAAGGGAACATCATCCACCATTTATGAACTTTGGAAAGGAAGGAAGCCTACAGTGAAGTACTTCCATGTATTTGGAAGCAAATGCTATATTCTGACAGATCGTGAACAAAGGAGAAAGATGGACCCTAAAAGTGATGAAGGAATATTCCTAGGATACTCTACCAACAGCAGAGCTTATAGGGTATTCAATTCCAGGACCAAAGTTATGATGGAATCTATAAACGTCATAGTTGATGATTACCATGAGGAAACAAATGTCCCATATGATGTTGAGACATTCTTTGAGACTTCAACTCAAAAGGATGGTATTCCTAAAACTACTTCATCAGAATCTGAATCAAAGGAAGCTAACAAAGACCCTTCCATCAGAATTCAGAAAGATCATCCTAAGGAACTCATCATAGGAGATCCTAACAGTGGATTCATTACAAGATCTAGAGAAATCATCTCAAACTCTTGCTTTATATCTAAGATTGAACCAAGAAATGTTAAGGAGGCTTTAACTGATGAATACTGGATTGGAGCAATGCAAGATGAATTGAACCAATTCAAGCAACATGAAGTATGGGAGTTATTTCCTAGACCAGGAGGAACAAACATCATTGGCACAAAATGGATCTACAAGAACAAATCAGATGCTGAAGGAGTTGTCACCAGGAATAAGGCAAGACTTGTTGCTCAAGGATACACTCAAGTTGAAGGGGTTGATTTTGATGAGACTTTTGCTCCTGTAGCCAGACTGGAATCAATCAAACTCCTATTAGGAATTGCTTGTCTCCTTAAGTTCAAGTTATTTCAGATGGATGTAAAGAGTGCCTTCCTTAATGGGTACTTAAATGAGGAAGTTTATGTGGAACAGCCAAAAGGATTTGTGGATCCAAACTGCCCTGATCATGTCTACAAATTGAGGAAAGCTTTATATGGCCTGAAACAAGCTCCTAGAGCGTGGTATGACAGGTTGACAAAATTCCTCTCTGACAAAGGATACAGGAAAGGAGGCTTGGATAAAACTCTTTTTGTCAAAAATGAAGGAGGAAAGATAATGGTAGCTCAAATCTATGTTGATGACATAGTGTTTGGGGGAATGTCAGATAAAATGGTTAAACATTTTGCTGACCAGATGCAAGCTGAATTTGAAATGAGCCTCATGGGAGAATTGACCTACTTTCTTGGACTGCAAGTCACACAGATGGAAGACTCAATTTTTCTGTCTCAAAGCAAGTATGCCAAGAACATTGTCAAGAAGTTTGGGATGGAGAATGCCAGTCACAAAAGGACTCCTGCACCTACTCATTTAAAGCTGTCCAAAGATTCAAGTGGGGTTAAGGTGGACCAAAGCTTGTACAGAAGCATGATAGGAAGTCTGCTATACTTAACAGCCAACAGACCTGACATTGCTTTTGCAGTTGGAGTATGTGCAAAATACCAGGCTGAACCCAAAGTAAGTCATATCAACCAAGTGAAGAGAATTCTGAAGTATGTGAGTGGAACCTACAACTATGGCTTGTTGTACTCTCATGGATGTGAACCAACTCTGACTGGTTACTGTGATGCTGATTGGGCTGGAAGTGCTGATGATAGAAAAGGCACCTCTAGAGGATGTTTCTTCTTAGGAAATAATCTTGTCTCCTGGTTCAGCAAGAAACAGAACAGTGTGTCTCTATCTACCGCTGAAGCTGAATACATAGCAGCTGGTAGTAGCTGTTCTCAAATGATCTGGATGAAACAGATGCTTACTAAGTATAATGTCACACAAGATGTTATGACATTGTACTGTGACAATTTGAGTACTATCAACATTTCCAAGAATCCTATTCAGCATAGCAGGACCAAGCATATTGACATTAGACATCACTTCATCAGAGATCTTGTAGAGGAGAAGACGATTAAACTGGAACATGTTGCCACTGAACTACAACTGGCTGACATTTTTACCAAGGCACTTGATGCAAATCAATTTGAAAATTTGAGGGGCAAGCTGGGTATTTTCCAACATGAAGAAATGTAGTAATTAATTTTGCTTAAAACAAGGGATGAGAGAGATATTTTAGTTAAGTCTACTCTGATTGGGCTACTCATCTGCTTCTCTATTTATTTCCAAAATTTTAAGAAGTTGAATAAATATTCATATATCTCCCTCTTCTCGCGTTTTTGCAACAATCTTCAATCTCTCAAACGAAGATTTCATTATCACTGTTACCTGTTTTCTAAAACACTCAAAATGTCTCAACTATACATGTCATCATCCTCTTCAAAGGCGAATGCTTCTTCCGCATCCTCTGATTGAGAACCTAGGGCAATCACAAACTGCACGGATTTTGATGTTCTGGAGATAACTCCTCTTTGTGAACTGGCAGCTGACCCCACTATGGTCAAGAAGCTGCGAACCAGACATGCAAGAAGGTCACAAGCCTCTTCATCTGGTAAATCCTCTCAACCATCATCTTCTGTTCCTCTAGAAATAACAAATAGGGAAGGTTCAGTTTATGTTCATCAAGCTATAGCTAGACTTGTCACTAGGATTCTAAATGAGAATCACCCTGTACCTGGCATTTCTTTACCTTTGAATCAAGAATATGCTAGTCCAAATGTTGAAATGAATCCAGATATCACTCAGAATGTTGAGACACCTGATGACAACATTAGGAAATCTCCTGAAAATCGTGATGATCACCAGAACCCTACTGAGAAGGATGTTGAACCCCCGGTTATTGATGTTGATGAAGAATACTCTGACAATGACTTAATTGCCAATATCAACCCTAGCATAGCTAGAAGGGTGATGAACAGAAAAGGAAAGAAGGATGCTGCCAAAAGCCTCTTCAAAGAGAAGACTGTTGATGTTGTTCATAAGAAAACTAGGTCTGAGAACAAGACTGGAGTAGAAGCTGTGAAGGCTGGATTGTCAAAAGAGAAAGGGAAGGTCAAAACTCGAGTACCTGCTGGTAGTCTCTCAAAACCTTTGAGACAACCAATAGCAAAGAAAAGGAAGGAGCCTGAACCCTCTGAATCTGATGAGGAATCAGAATTTGAGTTTTATGTTGAAGACATTCCTCTCAAAAGGAAACTCTCTTCAAGCAAAATGCCTAAAGTCCCTGAAGTTGCCACTGACAACATCTCCTTTCACCATCCTGAGAATGCAAACAGGTGGAAGTATGTACGTTTGAAAAGGATCACCTTGGAAAGAGAGCTGAACAACAGTGCCATGGAATGTAAGGAGATCATGGATCTAATCAAAACTGCTGGTCTAATAAATATTATGGTAAAGTTTACCAACTGCTATGAAGTTCTTGTCAAAGAATTCATTGTAAATTTATCTGATGGGTGTGCTGATGGGAAGTCAGCTGATTTTAAGTGTGTATATGTGAGAGGAAGGAAGGTAAATTTCTCTCCCTCTGAAATAAACAAATTCCTAGGAAGACCTGATGATGCTTGCCCTGAGCTAGAGGTTACTGACAACCAAGTGTGCCAAACCATCACTGCAAATCAAGTCAAGAGCTGGCCCTTAAAAGGGAAGCTGAATGCAAGCAAGCTGAGCATGAAATTTGCCATTCTGTACAAAATTGGTGCAGCTAACTGGGTTCCCACCAACCATAAATCAACCATCTCCACAAGCTTGGGAAGATTTATTTATGCTGTTGGAACCAGGACAAACTTTGACTATGGCAAGTATATCTTTGATCAAACATTGAAACATGCTGGAAGTTGTGCTATTAAAGGCCATATTGCCTTTCCCTCTCATATGTGGTATAGTCCTTGCTCAGTATCCTGACATTCTAGTTGAAAAAGACATTGTTTGCAAAAGAGCCCCTGCTCTTGGGTTGCACTATAAGCTATTTCAGGGAACACATGTTCCTGACATTGTCATGACATCAGCTGAGACATCAACTGTCAAATCTCATTCCAAGAAAACTGATGTTATAGTTGTGCTGAAGGAAACCTGCAAAGAGCTTGATACAAGGAAAAGGACTCTTGAGGACCTGATTGCTAGACTAGAACAGGAGGAGATTGAAGGACAAAGAAGGGAAGAGGATGCTGATGAAGACCAGCTTAATGCTGAAGATAGTGCCTCCTCTGAAGATGAGAGTGCTTGAAGATCAGTGTAGTTGACAAGTTTGTTGCTACTACCTGTTGCTGCAAATGACTTTTGATTTTTTTCTCTCTGTGTTTTTATTATTCCTTTTGGATTACTGTATAACCTAAAAGTACAAGTATCTTTGGCCTATTTATGGCTAAAGTGGGGGAGAAGATTTTGTGATAATTTTGGTAGAATTAGACTTGGTAGATATTATTAATTCTGCTGCTTTCTAATCTCTGATTGTTTAGGGGTTTTATCCAAAAATTTGCCAAAGGGGGAGTTTGTAAGTGTTTAGTTGTTGGCATGTTTTTTGGTAAAACCAGATGTGTGAATGTCATGACTGATGTCATAACATTCTGGGATACTAGGTACATTCTGCAGAAAAAGAATGTCATACAGGAGCTGCTCAATATGAGTGTTTAGCTGATCATTATGCAATGATCATATTTATTGCATTCTACCAAAATCAGTAAACATGATTCTTGATGTCATAACCAATGTTAAGACATCCTGTACTGATCTAACAGTTGTGCAGATTTGTCATTTCTGAGAATTTTCAGGAATCTGGCTTATATAGTCCAGATCAGAATCTCACGTGGACATTAGGTTAACTTTGCTTAACCCTAATCTGGTTGTTAAAGTCATATGACCAAGCCTTGAGGTTAACCCTAATTAACCCTATCTATTTTTGTGGAAGCCCTAACAGAAGAATAGCTGGCTATATATTCCTCATGAAGGCTGTTGGTGAAAGATACTTTTTGACATAAGATCAATAAGGGACTGTATAGTTGTAACTACTGTGAGCTAATCAATTATCATTGTGATAAGTTATTTGGAGTAGGATTTTATTTTAAGGGTTGTGTATCACTCAAAGCTTTGAAGCACGAGTGGTTGTGTTACTTGATTAAAGCTTTGAAGCAAAGTCAAGTTAGGGTTGTGTATCACTCAAAGCTTTAAAGCACGAGTGTTTGTGTTACTTGATTAAAAGTTGTGAAGCAAAATCAAGTGTATGTACTGAAGAGTGTCTTCATAATTTCATTAGTCAATTGTTTAGTATCACTGCTGTGATTGAGGGGGAGTGAGTAGGAACTCAGGTTTAAGTTGTACTTAGATTGAAGTTGCATTGGGTAGGTCTTAAGTGAAGGAGATAAACTGGTTAGTTTATTCCTAAATTAATATCTCTTATAGTGCATTTCCTCCCTGGCTTGGTAGCCCCCAGAGTAGGTGTTGTTACACACTGAACTGGGTAAACAATTGATTGTGTTATTTACTGCTTTTAAATTACTGTCTTGAAGTGTGTCAGATACCATGTCATAACATTCATTGTGACATTGAGTATCTACTGCCAGAATTTCAGAGTTTCATCTCATTTTTGCTTTCATACCTTGGACCCTTTGACGGTGTTCGTTTACCGAGGTCAGTGTTCATACTGCGTCCCTGGTTTGAGATCAGTCTCTTTTGTTCCTTGGATTCTTCTATCCGTTTTCATCACTGTTTATCCATTAATCTAAGACCAGCAGGTGCTCTGAGAAACATGCACTCTCATCATTTTGCTATGGGTCGAGTTTCGCCTCGTTACCCATGCATGAAATCCAATTTCGTCTTGGTACTCATCTAGTCTAGTTTTGTCTAATTGGTTATTGAGTCGAGTTTCGTCTCGCTTTTGTTCCTCATTTTTGGGATTCTTTCAGTTCCTTCATACTGTCTATCTTAGTTGAGATTAGCAAGTGCTCCTAAAATCATACACTCTAGCCATTTTGCTTTGGGTCGAGCTCAGAGTTTCGTCTCCTTACCCGCGTACGTTTTCTTTTCCAAAGCTTAGTTTCGCCTATACTTTGTCGTTGAGTTTTATCTCACCCCCTCTTTTTGAAGCCCAGTTTTTCCCTGGCACATTTGTCCGGAAGTTTAGTTGCGTCTACTATTCTTTGTTTTTATTATGTTTCAACCTGCGTTACAGCTTCATTCTGACACACGTCTTGGGGGTTTTCTGCTCTTTTTTCTTTCTTATTCAAGAGTGTAAATTTTTGGGTTCTTTTGTATTCAATCATCTTCAACTTTGAACGCTCGAAAGTTATCATTTTTCTCACTTATCATGTTGAAGATATTTGAATAGAGGCAGTTGTTGCACCCCAAAATTTACCCTCTTGATTTAGGCTTATGTTTCATCATGCATATCATATTGCATTGCATTCATACATTGTGATGGGATCAAAATACCTTGGTTATCAAGTCTTCCTCAAGCTTTGAAGGTTTATTGCATTGACAAGTTGCTCAAGTAGAACCTTGTCATCTAAACCTCTGGATCTTTCAAGCTCAAAAGTTATTGGATATCTTAAGATATTTTATCCATCTCTTTGGATCATCAGAGGATTGAAGTTTGAGATTGATTATAAGAGGAATCACTCTTTTGATTCACCAGTCAAATTAGGTTTTTGTTTGATCAAGGCTATTGATCAATGTACAATTCTTGATTTGGAAGCTACAACATCTCATTGGTATTTGAAAAGTCCTTGTACAAGAAATTGGTCAAGATGCCCTGGGGATTTGAAATTTTGGAGATGATTCATCAGTCTCCTAAGGTGTTAACCAAAACTAGGGTTTGGGATTTCATCAATATTTCTTGATAATTTTGAAGTGAAACTTTGTACATGGCCTCTATATATTTGGAAGATCATATGTTTGAAGTTTTGATCATCAATTTTGAAGGGAAGTGGATCAATTGATTCAAAGGGGCAAAATGGTCATTTTGATCAAAACCAGTCAAAGTCAAGGTTGACCAAGGGAAATTTTGGTCAACCATCAATTCAAGGGTATACTTTTCATATTTCAAGTCCATTTTGATCATTGGATCAAAATGATTGAGGTTTGGGTTGAAACTTGTTCATGAAGAAACCCTAAAAGTTTCTAATTTTGGAAAATAAGCACTTAACTTCAAAAATTCATATTTTATTCACCTTTGATCAAAAAAATTCAAATGAAGTATGCTTGGAAATATAAGAGGATGATATTTCATCTCCTTTTGGTCTCATGTGCAAATTGGCAAAGAGTCAAGAATTATGGTCTTTGGAAGTTCATGCCTCAAGTAAAAATTATAAGTCATTTTCCAAAATTAGTGAATTTCATGTCAGATTTTTAGGACCTTAATGGATTCAATTGCAAAAACTAAAAACTAAGGGATTGTATATCATTTCAATACCTTTCCAAATTGTACTCATTTGTGTCCAAATTCAAAAATATGAGCAAGTTATGAGCTTTGGAATTTTGCGGCATTTCATTGGATTTTGACCAAGCAAGCAATTTACAAATTCTTGATAACCTGATTTGTGGCCCTTTGTTTCACTTCAAACTTGGCCCATGGCTCATTTGCAATGTACTAAGTCCCATCATGCCAAAGTTTGAGCTGCACATGGGCAAATTCAAGGGCAATCCGTGGTTTTGCAAAAAGTGGCATGAAAATGCCTAATCACCAACACTTGGTTAATACAAGGAATTAAGCCTTGATTTTTTTGTTAACCTCTTCCTGAGATAAAAAGAACTGAAAGGCACGTAAAAGCAGGGAGAATTCACGAGGGGTTTTAGTGCTTCATGTGCAGACATCACTTTTGCAAAAATTGGAATTCATTCTTTCTAACAGTTTTTAGTGTGAAAAGCCTATCCTACCCTCTTCTTCATGCTCTATATATTGAGAGGCAAGCTTCGTTGAGCCTCATTGGTGCTTCATTTCATCCCTGAAATCAAAAAACTCCATAGCCACTTGTTCTGCAAATTTCTTTGATTCTCTCATTTTACTTGCGCGTTTTGAATATTTCTTCTTGCATTCTCTTCTCCAAGTGATAAGGATTGTAGATTGAGGCTTGGTTCACAACTGGAGTGAAGGAGATAGTAGATTCATTTTTGCCTCAAAGATTAGAATTCTTAACTTTGGATCTTGATTTCTAGCCGTGCATTGTGTGATTTGAGCTCGTAATCATGATGTTTGAGGTTCATTAAGTGTTTCTATAGATTCAGAGCTTTTGATTTGATGAGATGTGCATGTATGATGCATCTGAAATTTTCTGCTCAGTGATTTTTTGTCATTTTCATGCGATCCGTTCTTGATCTATGGTTAATTATTTGATGTGATTCGAATAGTATAATGTAGATGTTGTTTCTAGCTTTGCTTTGCACAAAATTTCATGAAAAATGGTGTAGAATTGAGCATGTTATGTTGATTAGAACATGAGGTGGTGGATCTGGTCTTGCACGTGTTTTTGCCCTAGCCAGAGGTTGAAGATGATGGGATGGCCTCCTCTGGTTGGCTGATTTGGTTTTTTTTTTATTTTTTTTTTAATTTTGTTTCATAACCTGATTTTCATGATTTTATTTCTTGCTCAAAAATGGTTGAAAAATTATGAAAAAATTCAGTAAACCTAAAAATAATATTTCTGAACTTTTGTATTTTTTAAATAATTTTTGAAAATGTTTTGATTGGTTTAAAAATTTGTGTTATTATTTAATTATTTGTTTAATGTTTATTTTTGTTTTAATATTTCTTTGATCAAAAAATTCCACAAAAAATGTTTTAAACTCTTAAAATTATTTAGAATTTGATTCTGAAATTTGTTAGGTGTTTTTTCCTATTTTTGATTAGAAGATTAATTTGGGAGTTTTATTTGATTTCTTTTGTTTCACAATTTTATTTTAATATTTTTCTTAATCCAAAAATCCACAAAAAAAATTATAGAAGTTTGTTTTTAAGTCTAATATTTGAATATTAATTTTGGGATGATTTTCTTCTGACTTTTGATTGTAATTTTATTTTGGGATGTAATTGATTGTTTAATTGATTAATTGTTTGAATTTGATTTTATTTTTGACTTTTCTTTAATTCAAAAAAATATGGAAAAATAGGTATTCTGACCTCTTGAGTTTTGTCATGTTTGATATATATTTGTTATGAATTTTTTGAATTTTGATCTTATCTAATTAATATTTAATATTAAAAGTCAAATAATTAGGGTTTTGTTTCTTATTGAGTAAGTTTCAATTCAAAAACCATTATGCCTTGGGTTTCCATTGGAATTTGGATCTTATTTAAGGTTCATGGATGTATTGAGAATCTGAAAACCATTTTTCTTGAATTATTTGACTTGATTGGATATTTTTCCACAAATTATTTTGAAAGATTGTCTAGTTTGGTAGTTTTGCCAACTAGTTTTGATCTTTGGGCCTCATTAGACCCTCTCCTCTACTATCCATGAATTTCAAACTTGTTTTCTGACCTATATACATCTCAAAGATGTTATGGAAATTTTGGTTTGAATTATTGAAATCCTTTTCTATCTTTGATGTATTTTTGAAGTGAAGGTACCCAATTAATGTTGCATATCTTGTTGCAATTTGCTTGATGGCCAATGAACTTGAGTGAGGCCTATAATTGGACACCTAATGATGATGTTGGTTCTGTTTATCCACATAAACTCAAGTCATTTCACTTAATTCCCCATGCTTGAATGATTGAACCTTTTGATGCATGTTTTATGACTTTTTGCTTTCTTGTTGATCTTCACTTTGAAACTTGAGCTTTCAATTTGAGTTTGAGGTCATTAGATGGCCAATGATAACATGATGGGAAATGATATTTCAATGATAGTCTTATGAATACTTGAGAGTAATTGATCCCTATTACTTAAGTTAGCTCTAATCATGAATAGAGTTTGGCTTCTTTCTTTTATCCTTGTTGAATTTTTGAGGCATTTTGAATGCACTTGTGCAACATGTTTTAGAATCAATAATTTAACCTTGTGATCATGTCCTAATAATGTTTTGGAAGCTTTACTTCAAATCTTTTATTGTTACAAGCTCTCTAATTTTGTCCTTGTTTGACTTTATTCCATGGTTAGCTTGAGATCTAAGTCTTTAATGCATTGTGTGGGATTCCTCTTCTATTATGTTTGTAAGCTGTGTTAAAGTAATTGAGTATGATTGAATTGTGGTTGCTACTGACCTTCATGGTCTTTGATTGTATTCTTATCAAGCTCCCATGGTCCTTGATTTATATTCAATTGTCAACTCAACATGGTGATAGAAAGGAACAACATTCCTTTAATTTTTGACCAAATTATGCATATACCTGTTTTTTTTTGTCTATCATATCTAATGTTTTGATAGTTGTTATCATGTTTTATCACTTCATTATGGTGTCATCATCCATCCCTTATGCGAGTCATCATTCAATTTATGGGAATACTAACTTGGTTGTTGAATGTGCGAGGTACTTTAAGAAAAGTTTTCCATTTTTGACTTGAGGCTACTGTGTTTCACTTTATTTGTGAAACACAATTTATTATATTGGCACTACTATTGTGCTTGGCATATTTGATAGTCTATGCAGGATATATGAATGATATACATTGCCCATGGGATCTGTTCATATCTGAAAATCTCAATACTTACATCCTGATGGCGTAATTTCTTACTTGATTTGTCTGCTGATGCCAGCTTGCTTGAAGTTCTCTGGGTTGCTTTTATTCTTGCCCAGTTGCTACGGATAGTTATCCATTTGGTATTGCACTATTTCATTTCCTCTATTTTCATAGTTCTATGTTGCATGATGGGACCTCTGTTGCTGATATGTGTCAGGAGGCCCTTTGTTTTGTTTGACACATGTGTTGTGTTTGTGTTTGTTTCTTTAACTTTTGATTGATGAGTCACTCAATTTAGAAATTGAGATCACGACTTCGCTCTCAGTGTATGTTCCCTATAGGATGTTTATTGTTTTTCTTCTTTAATTGTTGATCAATGAGTCACTCAATTTAGAAATTGAGATCACGACTTCGCTCTCAGTGCATGTTACCTATAGGATGTTTATTGTTTTTCTTCTTTAATTGTTGATCGATGAGTCACTCAATTTAGAAATTGAGATCACGACTTCGCTCTCATTACCTGTTCCCTATAGGATAGTTTTGTTAAGCTTCCTTTGACATGTTGATTAAGGTAGGAATCCATGTATGCTAGCATAGGGTAGGATTTTCCTTTATCCTCAACCTTAGGGTCAATCATTGTATGATAACACTAGGGATAGTTCTAGGCTAGTTTCCCTTAGTTGTTTTTTCCTTCCTCTGCATTTTGCATCTTAAAACAAAAATTGTTTTCTTGGAAAATCATAAAACACTTCTAATAGACTCAAACCCTTCTTCAAGGCAAAAGATACAAATACATTTTATTTGTTTGTGCACCTCTTTACTTTGTTTTTAAATCCCGTTTATTGATGTTTCGCCATCTTTGCCATGATATCATGTTATCTTTTAGCCGATGTTTCGCCATCGCACATTTGTTTGAAGATGATGTTTTGCCATCGCACATGTTTATTATCCTACTTTTATTCTTAATATCATTGTTAGGTGTGATGTTTTGTCATCCGTTTTATTGATGTTTCTCCATCTTTGCCATGATATCCTGTTATCTTTTAGCCAATGTTTCGCCATTTCACATTTGTTTGAAGCCGATGTTTCGCCATCGCACATGTTTATTATCCTACTTTGATTCTCAATATCATTGTTAGGTGTGATGTTTTGTCATCCGTTTTATTGATGTTTCACCATCTTTGCCATGATATCATGTTATCTTTTAGCTGATTTTTCGCCATCGCACATTTGTTTGAAGTTGATGTTTCGCCATCGCACATGTTTGTTATCCTACTTTGATTCTCAATATCATTGTTAGGTGTGATGTTTTGTCATCTGTTTTATTGATGTTTCACCATCTTTGCCATGATATCTCGTTACCTTATAGTCAATGTTTCGCCCTCTCACATTTGTTTGAAGTCGATGTTTCGCCATCGCACATGTTTGTTATCCTACTTTGATTCTCAATATCATTGTTAGGTGTGCTATTTTATCATTTGGTGTTTCGCCATATTTGACATGTTACTTTGTTATTATTTAGTCGATGTTTTACTATCTCATTTGTTTGTTGTTTTATTTGATGTTTTGCCACCTTGATTGTTTTTGTCGTCTTAACTAAAATACACAAATCAACCAGAATATATGAGCTGAACTACGGCTGCTCTGATTCCTTAAAAGGGACACGTAGGCAAAGGGGTAGGGCCCAACCGAGCATAACTTTTATTTTCCCTACATTGTTTTCTTTTTCGCATGCATTCCTTTTTCAACTATAAGCCATAGACATAGTTTTTGACCACACCCCTTAGATTAGATAACAAGAGTGGATACCGTAGAGTACTACGGGCGCGTGGGGTGCTAATACCTTCCCCCTTATAACAGACTCCCTTACCCGATCTCTCGGTCGAAATACCGTGATTTCTCCCTCTTCAGGTTTTCTCGATGTTTACCTTTCCCTCTCGGCGGGATAAAAGACGTTCGGTGGCGACTTCATTGATTGTTTTCATTAACAGATGACGATTCGGCCAGGTGGTTTCACACACGCGCTACCTTTTCCACTGGGGTGGTTGTACATCTGGTAACATAAACAAAACAACAAATACATAACATAAGTCATGTCTTGAATATGACTTCATCTTCAACCTCCAGCCTGAACATCTGTAACTTCACCATTTCTCAATAAAAATTAAAGATGCAAACATGAAATTTTCTCCATTTTTCCATATGAATCCAACCATATAAATATCATAAGCTATAAATCAAAGATGAATGAGAATTTCTAAAAGTACCAAATTTTGACCTAACTTTTTTCAGAGATTCAAACCTAAAATTCTCTAAGCTCAATCAATATAAATGAAATCTATGGACATGTACAGTTTCAGGGCAATGATATCTACATTTTATCTTCACAAATGAAAGCCTAACAATGCCTAAATGAGAAGATAGAAGTTCAGAAAATGTACCTCAAAACTGGAAATCGTGAAATGAGTTTGACCCGCTTTTAAGGAGTTATGATGATCAGGTTAGCTTCCTCAAGTTCCCAGGAGGCTAATGTAATGCTTACTTGATGCTGGTAGTGTTTGAATCGTGCTAGAGAAGTCAAGGTGCAAGCTCTATTTTTTGGTTATGGAAGTTGATGAAGATGATGTTACAGTCGTGTAACAGGGTGTGGGATTATTTGTAGATGATGTTTAGGAACTTTAGGAAGTGAAAATCCAAGAAACGCACGAGTGGATTCTGAGTTTGGAGTTTTTGGCCAGAATGTGCAACAATGGTGGTTTGTTATGCAGTTCTGAGTTTGAGAGAGTTTGAGATCTTGTGTATTCATGTGTTATGTTAAAATAGACTTGTATAGTTATAAACAAAAGGTCTTAGGGTTTCAAGTTGACAGATCTGTGAGATATAGAGTTATGGCTATGTTACTTGATTTTGAAGAAAAGTGGAAAATATGGTTTCAAGGCATAGTACAAGCATGGTCTGAGTTTATTGGAGGATCTATACATGTTGCTTTTTATCTTTGAAATTGCTTGTACTTAGATGAAATAAGTTGGGAGCTCTATGCATTGACTTTTTCAATAAAGCTTGCTTTTCCAAAATGGAAGTGTTACCTTTGTGCCATTAATGGAATAACCATTTGGACAATGCCTCAAATGCTTGGATCAAAGCTCTAATAGTTGTGTAAACATTTAATTATGGAGTGAAAGGAAATTTGGAAGCCTGCATAGCAAAGATTATTCATCCTATCATGGATTTGGTTCATGTGTTCATCAAGAAATGGCTTGTAATTCAAGTTTGAAACCCTAACTTCTTGACTTCGATTCTCCTAGCTCAAGTATGATCTCAATGAGTTATAGGAAATTTTGGAAAGCTTGTAACATCCTATACAACCTCTATGTTTGACATTTTTGAAGATTCATCTTGGGACTATGTGAAAAATTTCCATGAAGTTAGGTCAAAATCCTGCCTAAACTAGGGAAAAGTTTCACTAAGTTTTTCAAGTTTCATGAACATGTCTTCTTAAATAATAACTTGAAATACATGCATTTCTAGAAAAAGTTGTGTTCTACACTGTTTTAGATATCATTGAGATCTACCACTTTCATGTTGGAAGTTTCCTTTTAATCATCTTGCATCATGGTGGAAATTTGGCTCAACGTTATGAAAAAATGTGAATTACCAACAGTTAGAAAAATTTCTAAGTTTAGAAATTTTGACTTTTCAAAATGAAATCTTGACTTTTTGATTTCTTGATGAACATTTTTCATATTTTGACATGTCTTGATAAATTATGATCTTTGATACTTGATTTTGACCAAAAAGTCAAAGTTTGACTTTTCAGTGTACAATTGACTTTTCATTAGTTGACTGAAATTCATCTGCCAATCAATTAATCTTGAGAGATGTTTTGAACCATGCCACTAGGTAAAAATGAATCAATTGAATCCTTGATATCATGTCTCAAACCAATAAATCATTTTCTAGGTCAAAAATCAGAAATTGCACCTTCTCAGTCAAAACCCTAATTTTGACCACTTTGCCCTTTTGATGATCTGATCAAATTGCTTGAGGAATTATGGTCCAAACATGATCAAATGACATATATGAGTTCATAATATTGATATCGACCAAAAATTATGAAGTTTGACTGTAAATTGACCACAATAGACTTTTTCCCCAATACAGTTGATTTTAGGCCAACTGACAATTGACTGAGCAAAAATGTGATCCAAGACTTGAAACTTGACATGAGAAATATTGAGAGTTCAAAATGATCCATGAAAGTCATATGGGGCATTAAAAGTCCAATTATCCTTGTGCAATCTCAAACCCTAATTTTTAGTTATTAGTACTTAAGGAGGTGTCTTGAGCTGATCAACCCTTGTACAGTCTTGAAATAAAGGAGATCTTGTGAGAGATTACATGAGAAATGAGAGGGAAAATTTTGAGGTACAACAGCTTCCCCTGTTTAATCTTATTAGGCCTAAAGAGTTAGATTGTCGGATCCGCCATTCGTGACTTGAAGGTGAAAGATGATTGAACACTAGAATACCCAGAAATTTGCACTCGAAGATGTATTGGGAATGAGCTTATAGATGCCATTTGGAGGAATGATGGTAAATACTGGAAGAAGTTTCAGTACAAATATCTGGTCAATTTATACTAAAACTTGATGTTTTACCTGTGGAAAAAGGGTTGGTTAAATGCATATGTATGCATGATGTTCACAAGATATGGTAGTATGCTAAACTCATTTTGTATGTATATGCTATGATGTATGAATGTGGTATGCATATTTGTCCGAGAAAATAAATCCATGACTACTGCTGAGCAGTTCTGAATCTTGGATTCCTGTTGGGGATTAACTCTTGAATGTTAATTGTTATCTGGTCGGATCCAGGCTTCACAACTTGCTGAGGATGAGAAAATCAACTGCTATCTGGTCGGATCCAGGCTTCACGGTAACTTACCGGGGAAGAATAAATTAACTGGTATCTGGTCGAATTCCAGGCTTCACAAAAAAAAAATTTGGGGAGAGTGAAGTTAGGATGTTATCTGGTTGGATTCCCAACTCCACAACAACTTGTTGGGGATAAGGAAGTTAACTATTATCTGGTCGGATCCAGGCTTCATAGTAACTTGTTAGAAAGTATGAAGTTAAACTGATATCTGGTCGGTTCCAGGCTTCATAGTAACTTGAAGTGGTAACTTTTATCTGGTTGGGTCCAGGCTTCATAGTTTTTGAAAAGTTATACTATTATCTGGTCGCATCCAGGCTTCATAGTGTCTTATTGGGCATTGTAGCTAGTTGTTATCTGGTCGGGCTCTAGGATTCACAATAGCTTACTTGATTAGACGAAGATAAACTGATATCTGGTCGGATCCAGGCTTTACAGATTTTGAGGTGGATGAAGTTAATTGTTTTATCTGGTCGGGTCCAGGCTTCACAACAAACTTGTCTGAAAAGATATAGTTGAACTGATATCTGGTCGAGTCTAGGATTTACAATAACTTGTTTGGGAACTTAGTTGTTATCTGGTCAAATTCTAAGTTTCACAACAAAATTCTGAGGGGAATTGTTATCTGGTCGGATCTAGGCTTCACAATAACTTACTTGAAAATATGAAATTGAGAACTGATATCTGGTCGGATCCAGGCTTCACAGTAACTTGTTGGGGTAGAGGCAAACTCTACCGGGGAAAAGAAGTTAAACCCTGGTCTGTTGAGTCTAAGTTCTTCTATATCTTTGAAGAGTTAAATTATTATCTGGTCGGGTCCAGTTTTCATAGTATCTTGAGAAGTTAACTATTATCTGGTCGGGTCCAGGCTTCATAGTAGCTTTGAAAATTATACTAGTATATGGTCGATTCCAGGCTTCATGGTATCTTTTGGAGATAGTAAGGGTTTTGTTAACGACTTTACTGGGGATTAGGGGTTGTGGCCCTCTGATTTGTAATAGTCTGAAAGGAAAACTCAAACTGGAGAGGATAAACTCATCCCAGGAAGACAGACTAAGCTGGGGAGGATAGACTAAGCCAGGGGAATTTTGTTGTCCGTTGATTTTTGTATGTTGGGAAAATAAAAGCTCTTTGGGAAATAAACCATGTTGATGAATACTTGATGAACTGCTGACAAGGTGAGTTCTTTTTAGGAAGAGATCCATAAGACTTCTTCTTATAGGATCAACCTAGCTGGGAGTGGGCTGTCAAGAGATTAAGACCCTGGTTGGAGATTGGTTTATTGTAGCCGGTTGTTGTACCCTAAAATTTTCCCTCTCATTTATCAAGTATTTTCTCACAAGATCTCCTTTAGTTCAAGACTGCACAAGGATTGATCAGCTCAAGACACCTCCTTAAGCACTGATGACTGAAATTAGGGTTTGAGATTTCACAAGGATAATTGAACTTTCAATGCCTCATATGACTTTCATGGATAATTATGGACCCCCAAGATTACTCATGTCAAGTTTCAAGCCTTGGATCACATTTTTGCTCAGTCAATTGAGCAGTTGACCTAAAAAATCAGTTGTATTGGGGAAAAAGTCAATTGTGGCTAATTTATAGTCAAACTTCATAATTTTTTATCCATATCAACATTATACACTCATATGTATCATTTGATCAAGTTTGGACCATAATTCCTCAAGAAATTTGATCAAATCATCAAAAGGGCAAAATGGTCAAAATTAGGTTTTAACTGAGAAAGGGCAATTTTTGATTTTTGACCTAGCAAATGGTTAATTAGTTTGAGGTATGATCTCAAGAGTTCAATTGCATCATTTTTACCAAATGGCATGACTCAAAACATTTCTCAGGATCATTTGATTGATAGTTGATTTTCAGTCAATTGATCAAAAGTCAATTGTACACTGAAAAGTCAAACTTTGACTTTTTGGTCAAAATCAAGTGTCAAAAATCACAATTCATCAAAACATGTCAAAATATGAAACTTGTTCATCAAGAAATCAAAAATTCAAGATTTTATTTTGAAAAGTCAAAGTTTTCAAACTTAGAAATTTTTCTAAGTGTTGAAAACTTCATGTTTTTTACAACTTTGGGCCAGATTTTCACCAAGATGCAAGTTGATTTTGGAAGAACATCTAACACAAGAGTTTTAGATCTCAATAATACCTAAAATATTACAGAACATAACTTCTTCTAGAAATGATGGGATTTTAGGTTATACATCTTCAAAGTCACGTCCCTAAAACGTAAACACTTAGTAAATTCTAAGCATTTTCAAATCAGATTTTGTTTACAACTTTTGGGCCAGTTTTCATATAGGTTCAGTCAGAAGTTGCAAGAGTAATTCAAAAAGGGTTTACAAAGCATGTCATAAGCTTTCTGGAAAGTCTAAGAACTCACTCAGAACATGTTAGAGCAAAGAGGTTCAAGGATCAGAAGTTGGATGTTGCGCTCATGTTGAACTTCTGGCCCAAAGGTAAGTTATGATGCACAATCTCATAGTGCACAATATATGGTTTGATAAATCTCATCATCATTTAATGCTCACAACCACTTTTGAGTTTTTATCCAAAGGATTTTCCCACGTGTGACATAGAAGTACATTGTTGTCCTTGAAAAAAGCAAACTCTTGCACAAAAGTATGTTGGGCCCGTGCTTTGCTTTTGCATCTGAGGGTACTTTTCCTTAATTCATGCTTACAAATCCAGCTTAGGAACGGCTAGAAGCTGATAACCACCATACTTGTTTAACTTTCTTCAAGAACAAGCCATCACGCTCTCAATGATGGTGGTACTTTTGACTTCTCCAAGCTACAAAGTTCTTGCCTATAAATTGAACTTCATTTGCAACTATGAAGGGGCCCGGTCAGAAAAATTAAAAAGGAAAAGCTTTGAAACCTTGCTAAAATTTCCAGAAATCCTAAAGTGATGATTCTTGCATTCAAACTCCAATTTCCCTCAAGTGTTTCTTGACCAAATCATCCATTCACCATTCATAACCCAGGCTAAAGGTTGTTCCAGCCTTCTGAATATGTGAGGAAGCTGATCAGAACATTACAAACAGTCAGAACCAGACCCCAGCTCACAGAACATTTTTCAGCTGCAAGGTAAGCTTCTGCTAACCCTCATCGTATCACTTAAGCATTGTTAGACTTGCATGTTCAAAATACAATGTAGACATCCTGATTCCGATGTTGTACATATTATGAGGTTTCATGTATTTTCCTGACTAAATAGGAAGAATATTAGTTCAGAACTTCTTAAGGAAACTAGGACTAGCAAATACATGTTTGTTTCTGATTTATAGTCTTGTCATTTTTTATGCTTCTGAAACCATGATGCAAAAACTGCCATGATTGATATGTATGTGTTTTCTATTCTGTGAAGATTTAACTAAGTTGCAGATGTTCTGATTAGCATGAAGAAAGAATTGGAGTTCATCATCAGAGTTTATTTTGTGATACATGTTTATGCTTTTACTTCTAATATCGGATGTATAGCCACCCCAGTGGTAGACAGTGTGTGCGCATAAGACATTAGTGCTAAAGGTCCTGGGTTCTGACCCCAGAAGCATAGTTTTTTTAGCTTTATTTATTGGAATTTTTACCCATTTATCTGTCAAACAATATGCCTAAAATTAGAACTTCTAGACAACCTCACCTAACAGCATTATCACCTCACTCTCAAATAGCCAGAACTTCTGACTTGCCAGTGATATATGAACTTCTAGGTTCCCAGCTACACTATAGCTTCTGAACCACTTCAACAATCAGAACTGTTAGGTTTTACTTTATTCTCAATAACCTCAGAACTTGGAGTACCCAGGCCCAGAACTTTTGACCTTCTACTTGCCTACTAACATTTTCTCTCTTGTAGTGTATCAGAGTCAGAACTTCTGTTTCTCCTCGTTTCAGCAATGTGCTGATTTTGACTCCTTTTTTTCTTACTTGTCTTATTTTTTCTTGTAATAACCAAAAACACTAAAAATATTTCATATTCACATGTTTTATTTTTATTTCTTTAGAATGAAAAAGCTCAAAAATATTTTCTTAAGTAAACTAATTTCTTAACACAAAAACAAAACAAGTCCATTTCAATTCTTGTACATTATTTAAATATGGTTGTAATAGATAGTTAGAACTTTAATTTCATTCAATCCCCATTTGTAAATTTGTACACCCCATCCCCTTCATGATGTAATAGTGTAGGACTTTACTTTTCCGCATTTTTATTGCTTTCATATATTGCTAGTAATTAGGTGTGTATGACAAGATAAAAACAACAAATAGACAACCCAAAAATAAAATACTAAAATGCATGCAATCAAATGCAATATTCACACATGCACCCTTAGGGTAATCTCACTTGTTGCCTATCGGAAAATAGTCATGTCCCTCGAATATGGGAGTTTTAGCAAAGACCCTCAATAAAATAACGTAGTCCCTCGATAACCCTCGATGTTGCCTTCGGTAAACGATCTAGTCCCTAAACGACATTGCTAAGATGCCCCATAGGTTACCTTCTATGACTATATGATGACCCATGTTTGTCCCTTTACATCTAAATATAGGGCTACTTACCAAATCAATGGTAAGATAACAATGTCAAAGGAAAGAGGAAATAAACATGAAAGACTTTTGAGTAGGTAGATTACTCCTAGTTACTTGCTCAATTTTAAAACCAAAACATCCTTACTATTTTTAAAACACCAACACTTTCAAAACATCTTTCAAACTTGAAAACATTTTCAAAAAGATCAAACACTTTGTATACATTCTTACGAACGAGAATCATTACAAAGTTTTCCTAAACGATGGCATCTTTACAAAATACTTTCAAAAAACACACAAATCACATTTTCAAACAAAAAGCAAGTGATCTAGCAAGTAACTAAGAGCCCATGGAAAACCATGGATGAAAAGGGTGCTAATACGTTCCCTTTTCATAATCTACCCCCTGAACTCAAGAAAACATCTCAAAGATCTTTCCTGTTCTTTTCAGCCTTTCCTTTTGGATAAAAGAAAAGTCAGTGGCGACTCTTTCTAAACCGAAACATTTGCGATCAAACGCAAAAACAACCAACTCAGTTCTCCCACCGTGTTACAGAACTGTCGACTCTGCTAGGGATACGTAAAAATAGGGTTACCTTAGGGCTAGATCACATTTACTTGATTTCTTTGTTTGACTTGTATGCTTTACATTTTGGTTCTTTGTTTGGTTTTGAATCCTCTACCCAGATTTGGGATATCTTATAGGTAAGTAGCAATACGTTGTGGAAAATGTGCGGGGTATACCGACATGGTCTAAGCAATAGCTACATTAGTGTGTCATATTTGTGGGTACCGGTAGCCATTGAGTAGTCAAGGAGAATACATGGCCGCTGAGTGAGGTCATGAAGTACTAACTAACTTCTAGAACATTTACTTGAACAACTTGGCCATTAGGACGTAGTGAGATGACCGGATTTGGTGCAGTCCGAAGTTGGTAGATACTCGATAATACACTCATTGAGGTTTGGTTTTTTGGGATATTTCGGTCTCCATTAAAGAGGCTTGCGCGGAAACAATGCTCGAGGAAACAAACCATTGATATTAAGCTCTCTTAGAACCCGGTTACTATTTCTAGGATAGGTTTGAGCCAACTAAACTTTAAGAGGGTACTTACCTATGAGACTCCATGCAAGCCTAAACCTAAGAACTTGTTTGCTTTTTTGTATATATTCACTTGTACATAACATCATAAACATCATAACATCATACTCATACTCATTAACCATTTCAAGGATTTTTGGGATTTATCATTGTTCTATTTTGTAGGACATGGATTCTATTCGCAGGAAAACCATTCAAGTCAACCTTGTTAGGATCCCTTCTCAAATTAAAGATCTAGCATCAAGGATTCCTGAAAATTCCCCATTTACCAAAATACATGGTTGCCTACTAAACTTGGTGACCTCTAACACTAATGAGGACATGATGAAGGTGCTCTTCCAGTTCTTTGATCCTCTACACCATTGCTTCACATTTCCCGATTATCAACTTGTGCCAACTTTGGAAGAATTCTCCCAACTCTTGAGGATTCCTATTCTCAATCAACTATCCTTCAAAGGTACGGAAAGAGATCCAAAGCCAGAAGAGATTGTTGAAGCCCTACACTTGCAATCATCTGATATCACAACTAATTGGGAAACAAGGAGGGGTGTCAAAGGTTTCTTAGCAAAGTTCTTGTTTGAGAAAGCCCAAAACTGTTGGAACTCCTTGGATTTGAAAGATTTTGAGGAAATTGTGGCTCTCCTAATCTATGGGATGGTTTTGTTTCCAAATCCTAACCAACTCATAGATGTGAACACCGTCAAAATCTTCATGTCTCGTAACCCGATGCCTACTTTGCTAGGAGACATCCTACATTCTTTTCACACTCGCACTATGAGGAAAAGATGTATCCTTATGTGTTGTACTCCTCTCTTGGCAAGATGTTTATTTAGCATCTTCCCCAATCTATATTGAAGAACGAGCAAGGTTCAAGGTGGTCACATAGATTGATGACACTCAAACATTCAGACATTCATTTGTGTTCCCGATCTATAGATAATGTTACAATTGTCGACCGTTGTGGAGAATTCCCTAATGTCCCCTTACTTGGCATTACGGGAGGTATCACCTACAACCCATGCTTAGCCTTAAGACAGTTTGGTTACGCCCGAAGGGATAGCCCACATGAGATGCTCATTCAAGGTTTGGTATTTGACTATGAGAATGATAATCAAGGTCACCGCCAAAGGTTTATACGAGCTTGGAGGATGTTAAACAAGGTAGATAGCAAGACATTGGGGCATAAGAATTCCATCCCTCTTAAGCCCTACCCCAAATGGGTACGAGCTCGTGCTCAAAGTCTTATAATGCCTTATCCCTCCATTATCCCGATTATCATAGAGCCCGTTGTGGAAGGAGATGTTCCATACACTATCCTGCATCCAGACATGCCCACCTCTCTTGAAGACTTGCAAAGGGATTGGATACAGCTTAAGGGGGAGCGAGACACTTTCGATGCCCAATTCTATGCCAGCGAGAAGAAGGTTCTGGAACTCACCAAGAAACTTCATGAGGAGCGGAGTCTGAACGCCTACATCGCACCAAAGAGGATGCGTACAACTGGTTTATCTTAGATTTTTTTGTATTTCTTTGTAAGCCCAAAAGAAGCATGGTGTACTCAAACTTTGATTTATTAATATAACGTGTGTTCCTTTTTGGTCTAAAGCAAATTTAAATCTCCAATTTCCTTGAAATTATTGCGTATGCATCTCCATTCATCATAACATAAGCAGGTTTCTTACAACAAGTCTCTTCATCTTTCTACTGTTTATTTCAGTAAGATGGATCTCAAGCAAATAGTAAAAGACCTCTAGGCGCAGAATGCTCAGTTTCAACAGATGTTCTTGACTCTAGGCAAAGGATAAGAGGATTTGCAAACTTTGTTGATTGAAGAAAAGAAGAAGAAAGCAAAGAAAACAACCAATGTTCTGAATTTAGGAAGAAGGTTCCCAGGGGAAGCCAGAAAGATCTTAGACTTCACAACATTATCTGGTAAAAAAGACAATCAAGAAGGGAAAGGCAAGGAAGCGAGTGCCCAACTAGAATATGAAGAGGAAGAAGAAGAGGATTACTCTGAAGAGCAATATCCCCCAGCTGACGACAAATACAAACATCTGGAAGAGCGTCTAAATGCAATGGAGATTGAGAAAGTGCCCGGGTTTGACTTTGAAGAGTTAGGTTTGTGTCTGGTATTGTTATTCCACCAAAGTTCAAAGCACCAGTATTTGCTAAGTATGACGGGGTTTCATGTCCCAAGATGCATCTCCGATCTTATGTGAGGAAGATACAGCTTCACACTGCTGACAGAGATTTATGGGCCCACTTCTTTCAAGACAGTCTATCCGGGACTCAGCTAGATTGGTTTTATCAACTAGAGAGGGCCAACATCCATAATTGGGAAGACCTTGCTGTTGCTTTTTATAAACAGTATCAGTACAACGCAGACCTTTCTCCCACCTGTACTCAACTCCAGAGTATGGCTATGGTTTCAAGTGAAGGTTTCAAAGACTACACTCAGAAATGGAGGGACTTAGCAGGAAGAGTCCAGCCTCCCCTGTCTGAAAGAGAGCTAGTAGACATGTTTCTAGGTACCCTGTCCGGTCCTTTCTTTAATCATCTAATTAGAAGCTCCTCAGCAGGCTTAACTGAATCAATCTTGACCGGAGAAAGAGTGGAAGTTGGGATTAAGAGTGGGAAGATTCAAAAAGACCCATCCTCCAGTGCTGTGAGAAAACCATTTATTGGGAAGAAAGAAGTTGGGGCTGTATATCCTTAAAGGAATCAAGATAGAATTGAACATCGTCCAATGGTAGGGGTTTTCATGATCCATAAGCCTGCACCTACTGAACAAAGGAGCAACCATCCTAGAACGGAAAGACCAGTAAAACAGTTTACTCGGGTCTCCACCAAAAGACCCGTTAGGATTACATCAGTTCCTAATGTGGCTCCATTGATAATTACTATGCCAGGGCCAATCCCGTACTCCTCAGATAAAACTGTCCTATGGAACTATGGGGCGACGTCTACTATCACAGTGTCAAGCAGGATTGGCTGGCTGATGAAGACTCAATTCTTGAGAAGGCTGACCCCGAAATCGGCAACATTGCGGAACCAACAAGATAACCTGAAGTGGCAGAGTATTCTCTCCTGATATTGATCCTCCGAGAACTGTTACTGGTCCTGTGATCATTCATATTTTTGTTCCAGTTGACACTACTACTACAATCCTTATGGTTACCCCTACTGACACCCCTACCACCGAGTCGACCGAGACTCAGGGAAAAGGCATTCTGGTTGAGCCTGTCCAGATGAAGGCGCAATCAGTATCTATCCCAGAAGCCTCCAAAAAGGAGAGGGAAGAAATTATGAAAATTATAAAGAGAAGCGACTACAATGTAGTCGAACAGCTAGGGCAGACTTCGTCAAAGATCTCCATGTTGGCTTTATTGTTGTGCTTTGAGGCTCATGCGAAGGCCTTGGTGAAATTTCTTAAAACTGCCCACGTACCACAAGAAACTCTGCTGATCAGTTCCAAGTCTGTGTGGCCAGTTTAACAGCTAACAACGGTTTAAGCTTTTTTGATGCTGACCTTACACCTAGAGGGAGAAAACACAACGAGGCGTTACATGTCTCTGTCGAATGTAGGGGCACAACTTTGGCCCATGTCTTGGTTGATACCGGTTCGTCTTTGAATGTGCTTCCTAAGAAGGCTCTTGATAGACTCGACTGTGAAGGTTTGAACTTAAAACCCAGCAACATAGTGGTAAGGGCCTTCAACGGTTCAAAGAGAGTGGTGCATGGGGAGGTGGACATCCCCATAAAAGTTGGAACCCAAACCTTTGATTCAACTTTTTATGTGATGGACATTCGCCTTTCTTATTCCTGTTTGTTAGGCCGGCCATGGATTCACAACGCTGGTGCCGTCATTTCTACATTACATCAAATGTTGAAATACCCAACCAAGGGGAAAATCATTATTGTCCATGGAGAAGAGGAATATATGGTCAATCACTTAAACTCCTTCAGATACATGGAATTGGATGGTGAATTCATTGAAACTTCGTTTAAGCACTTCGAGGAAGTCCCACAAACCGTGGCAGTAACCAAGACTGTGTCCCAAGTCCCGAAGATTACAAGACCTCCGCTAAAGATGTCTTCTCTGAAAGATGCCAAGGCAGTGATCGAAGAAGGTGGATGTACTATTTGGGGCCAACTCCCAGATATCCCTTACAAATCTGACAAATTTGGTTTGGGTTTCACTTCAGGAGCCTAGAAAGCTGTACGTCGTGCTCGTTCCGGGGGACCACCTTTGAAGATTAGCAATCACGTAGTCAACGCATTGGAGGATGATGATGATGACATTTGTGACCTAGAGGATTGGATTTTCCCAACCATCAATGGAGGACTCAGCAACTGGAAGCTAAAGATTTTGTCCCAATTACTTTTATCCAACAGTAATTGTCTTTAAATTTTTGTCAGACCTGTAGTAATTAAATAATTCAGACTTTTAAAACCTTGTGTCTTACCTGAGGCACAACCGTGCATTTGTAAGGGTTGTTACTTCATTTTCATATGTCATCAATGAATCATGAACGTTTTTGCATACAAACTTTACGCTCTTTGTCTTTCTTTTTCTACATTTTTATTTTTTCAAAGATAGCTATACTCTTACACACACTCACATTCAAAATGCAGATCTACATCCATTCGGGATCCCATGGGTAACGATTCTGCTATGGCCTATTGTGACTCTAAAAATCTAATCTACCAAGCCGAAGACGAAGGTGAGGAAGATTGTGAAGTGCCAGGGGAACTTTCCAGGTTACTACAACAAGAAGAAAGGACCATACAGCCCCACGAAGAACCAGTGCACACAGTTAACCTAAGTACCGAAGAGGACAAGAAAGAAGTCAAGGTGGGTGCCAATCTGGAACCCAGTGTCAAGAAGCGTCTAACTCAGTTGCTACATGATTATGTTGAGGTCTTTTCCTGGTCGTACGAAGACATGCCAGAACTTGATGCTGATATCGTGGTACATCGTCTACCAACAAAAGAAGACTGCCCTCTGGTAAAACAGAAAGTCTATCGCATGTGGCCAGACATGTCAGAGAAGATCAAGGTTGAAGTCATGAAACAGTTCAACACCATATTCTTAGCCGTCACCTCCTATCCCCAATGGGTTGCCAATGTTTTTCTAGTGCCTAAAAAGGACGGCAAAGTACGCATGTGTGTGGATTACCGAGATTTGAATAGGGCAAGCCCTAAGGATGATTTCCCACTTCCCTATATTGATATTTTGGTTGACAACACCGCACAGCATAAAGTTTTCTCATTCATGGATTGTTTCTCAGGCTACAATCTAATCAAAATGGCACCTTAGGACATGGAGAAAACGACCTTCGTCATACAGTGGGCCACTTTCTATTACAAGGTTATGCCATTCGGGTTGAAGAACGATGGGGCAACCTATCAGCGTGCCATGGTAGATCTATTTCACGAAATGATACATCGATAAAAATAGAGGTCTATGTGGACGACATGATAGCCAGATCTCAAACAGAAGAGGAACATCTTGACCATTTGCAGAAATTGTTTGAGAGATTAAAGAAGTACAAGCTGAGGTTGAACCCAAATAAATGCACATTCGGGGTGAGGTCCAATAAACTCCTAGGCTTCGTCGTCAGCGGTAAAGGTATCAAAGTAGAACCTTCCAAAGTGAAAGCAATACAAGAAATGCCCGCTCCTTGTACTGAGAAGGAACTCAGAGGATTCTTAGGACGGCTAAACTACATTGCCAGATTCATTTCTCACTTAACAGTTACTTGTGAACCAATCAACAAATTACTGAAGAAAGATCAAGTAGTTAAATGGAATGATGAATGCCAAACTGCCTTCGACAAGATCAAAGAGTACCTACAAGAGCCTCCTGTTTTGATACCGCCAGGTGAGGGAAGACCCTTGATCATGTATCTAACTGTTTTGGAAAATTCAATGGGGTGTGTGTTGGGGCAGCTTGACGAGTCTAGCCGAAAAAAGCATGCTATTTACCACCTGAGCAAAAAGTTTATCGACTGTGAAATAAGATATTCACTGCTCAAGAAAACTTTTTGTGCTCTGGCATGGGTTGCTCGCCGGCTGAGAAAGATATGTTGACCCATACTACCTTATTGATATCCAAGATGGATCCAATTAACTACATATTCGAGAAGCATGCCCTCTCTGGGAGAATAGAAAGATGGAAGATGATCCTGACTGAATACGACATTTAGTATACTACCCAAAAAGCAATAAAGGGCAGTGTACTAGCTGATCACCTTGCTCATCAAGCTGTGGATGAGTATCAGTCCATGAAGTTTGAGTTCCCAGATGAATACATCATGATGGTAAACATTTGTGAAGAACTCAGACCATATGACGGACCTGAACAAGGATCCCGATGGACCCTAGTTTTTGACGGAGCCTCCAACACGCTCGGTAATGGCATATGTGTTGTAATCATATCCCCTGAAGGATGTCATACCCCCTTCACTGCAAGACTTTGCTTCAATTGTACAAATAACATGGCAGAATACGAAGCGTGTATTTTTGGTCTCAAAGCTGCCATAGATTTGGGAGTCAAGTCCTTAAGTGTATTCGGAGATTCAGCCTTAGCCATCATCCAGATCAAAGAAGAATGGGACACAAAGCACCCTTCATCCCCTACAAAGAACATGTGTTGACATTAATCCCACATTTTGAGGAAATTACCTTTGAGAATTTTCCACGAGAGGAAAATCAACTAGCGGACGCGCTAGCCACAATGTCATCCATGTTTAAACTCAAGTGGGGTAACGAGGCTCCCCAGATCACCATTGAACGGATGGATGAACCATCTTACTATCACGAGATCAATACTGAAGAAGTAGTGGACTAACCTTGGTTCCATGAATTCAAGAGGTATCTCGAGGCTCAAGAGTATCCGAAAGGAGCTTTAGTCAATGATAAGAAGTTCTTAAGGAGCTTCTCAGCTAATTTCTTCATCAGTAATGGCATTCTCTACAAAGCAACCATGACTTTGTTTTGCTCCGTTGCATAGACAAGGTTGAGGCAGAAAAGATCATGGATGACCTACATGAAGGAACTTTTGGCACCCATTCCAGTGGACATACGATGGCTAAGAAGATCCTACGAGCAGGGTATTACTGGTCTGCCATGGAAGCAGATTGCTATCAGCATTCACGAACCTGCCACAAGTGTCAAATCTATGCTGACAAAGTGCATGTGCCTCCAGTTCCTCTAAACGTCCTGACTGCTCCTTGGACATTCGTTATGTGGGGCATCAATATGATTGGAGAATTCAAACCCACAGCTTCTAATGGACACCTCTTCATCTTAGTGGCCATTGACTATTTCACGAAGTGGGTTGAGGCAACTTCTTTCGCTTCCGTTACCAAGAATGTTGTGGCCCATTTCATCAAACAGAATCTCATTTGTCGGTACGGTATCCTAGAGAGAATCATCATAGACAATGGTATAAATCTCAACAATACTATGATCACCGCACTATGCGCGTAATTCAAGATCCGGCACCATAATTCTTCCCCTAACCGGCCAAAGATGAATGGCATTGTCAAAGCCGCAAATAAGAACATCAAAAAGATTATACAAAAAATGAAAGTAACCTACAAAGACTGGCATGAGATGCTATCGTTTTCTCTCCACGGTTACTGTACCACGACGCGCACATCTACAAGGGCAACTCCTTTCTCCTTGGTATACGGCATGGAAGTTGTTCTACCAATTGAGGTACAAATACCTTCTCTAAGAATCATAAAGGATGCAGGGCTGAGTGCAGACGATTGGATCCAAACTCGACTTGACCAGTTAAACCTAATTGATGAGAAGAGGCTCACAGTTGTCTGTCATGGCCAGATGTACCAAAACGCATGATCAAAGCCTTTAACAAAAAGTTCAGACGTCAGGTATATCAAGTTGGTGACTTGGTAATCAAGCGTATCATATTACCACAAGGTGATCCCATAGGCAAATGGACTCCTACGTACGAAGGAACGTTTGTGATCAAAAGAATATTCTCTGGTGGAGTAATGATCTTAACCATTATGGATGGCGATGACCTGCCTCACCTAGTGAACGCAGACATAGTCAAAAGATACTACGCATAAGAGACCTGCTAGGTTGACACGCCTCGGAAAAACCAGGGCATCCCGGCGAACCAAAAAGGTTCCGGCAAAAATTAGGGATAAAACAAAAAAATCTGTACACCCGGCAAGCTGAAAACTTGAAAAGGCGGCTTGGGAAAAAAAGGGTATCCCGGTGGACTAAAAACCCGAAAGGGTGGTCCAGGAAAAAGTTAGGGAATTAAAGTGTATGACTATGTCATTCTGGATCACCTTACAGACAACTGTTAGCATCGACTGGCAAACTCATTGGTTTTGATCAATCCAATCAACTTCGGACAAGGCAGCAAATGGACAAGACGCTCAGAGACACAGAGGCTATAGTAGAATGGGAACCCCATGGGATTATTTCACATAGCTACCTTTTCTTTATATCAAATTTTGATTTTTCTACGGCGACGTTCTCTTACTAGGATGTTCATCTCATTGTACAAAAAATACTTATTCAAATTAATACGAAGATATCCCTTTGAAAGTGCAAAACTATCTGTTTTTTCTTTTTCCGTGCTTTGTTTGCGAAAATGTCCAATGATTTATTTTTGAGCATATGCATTTGAACGTAACTAATGTTTACAAATGAATAAAAAAAGGAACAAAAAACAGAAGACAATCGCTAATGGCTTTAAGAAATAGGATAATATCTTTAGACTATCCACAAAATTCCCCACAGTGTGCAGCCTAATGATATCAAGCTCTCTCACATCCCCTGCGGAACAAAACTTTAAGTTATCTCTCCTCTAGTAATAATGACCCAATTTCTCAGGATTCCCCAATAGGATTTCACAAGCAATACACAGAGTTTCCTTTACACAACAGAGTATTTCTCTAAAAAATGGAATCTCATCAACTCATCAGCATTTCAAAACATGAAGACTTGCACCCAGCGATACTCGAGGATTTACTTTCCCCAACAACACTATGGCATGACAATTTACATATCCATACATCGCATACATACGTCATAACATTGACAACACAAATACATACGGCAAAATCTAATTTATTTTAAGAACATCATTACACAGTGCATTTCATACATCATGACATTGCATACAACTAACCTTTCCTCTTTTTCAGGAAAGATCAATCAACAGAAAATTATCATCAAATTTTCAACAAGTCAATTACAGATCAATTCCCAAGAGAGAATTGGTCAACCATCTATACAACAGATGTTTCTTTCAGACTCCTGCCAGTTCAGTTTAAATATCTCAACAACTTATTCTGATTCTTTTCCCGCAGTTGTCTTCTCTGGTTCAGAAAAATCTCTTAATTATTTGTTCGGATTCTTCTCCAGATCCCTGTCGGTTCAGTTTAAATCTCTCAACAGTTGATTCTTATTCTTTCCCTTAGACGCTTTCTCTGGTTCAGATAAATCAATCAAAGATTTACTCTGATTATTTCTAGTTAAAGAATATTCAAGACCTCTTTTGGTTCAGTTTAAACCCCTCAATGGTTTATCCTGATGCTTTCCAAAGGAACCTTTCGGGTTCAGATAAATCTCTCAATGATTTATTCTGATTCTTTCCCGCGGACACTTTCTCTGGTTCAGATAAATCTCTCAAAGATTTACTCTGATTCTTTCCAGTTAAATAATGTTCAAGATCTCTTTTGGTTCAGTTTAAACCCCTCAACGGTTCATTCTGACATTTCCCAAAAGAATACTTCGAGTTCATATAAATCTCTCAAAGATTTATTATGATTCTTCCCAGTCAAACAACATACAAGACTTCTCCTGGTTCAGATAAATCGCTCCAAAGATTTATTCTGATTCTTTTCCAGTTGAAATCAAGTTCAGACATAGTCCACTCTCTGTCAACAGTCATCTTTGGATGGCATCTACAAGCCCATCTGTGGAAAATCTCCACCATTCCTCTAAATGGCATCTATAAGCCCATTCACAATCCATCTTCGAGTGCAAATCTCTGGGCCCTCTAGTGTCCAATCATCTTCCACCTTCAAGTCATGAGTGACAGATCCTCCAATCTAACTCTTCAGGTTTAAGAAGATTGAACAGGGTCAGCTGTTGTACCCCAAAATTTTCCCTCTCATTTATCAAGTATTTTCTCACAAGATTTCCTTTGGTTCAAGACTGCACAAGGATTGATCAGCTCAAGACACCTCCTTGATGACTGAAATTAGGGTTTGATATTGCACAAGTATAATTGAACTTTCAATGCCTCATATGACTTTCATGTATAATTATGGACCCCCAAGATTACTCATGTCAAGTTTCAAGCCTTGGATCACATTTTTGCTCAGTCAATTGGGGAAAAAGTAAATTGTGGCCAATTTACAGTCAAACTTCATAATTTTTGATCCATATCAACATTACACACTCATATGTATCATTTGATCAAGTTTGGACCATAATTCCTCAAGAAATTTGATCAAATAATCAAAAAGGCAAAATGGTCAAAATTAGGGTTTTGACTTAGAAAGGGCAATTTTTGATTTTTGACCTAGCAAATGGTTAATTAGTTTGAGGCATGACCTCAAGAGTTCAATTGCATCATTTTACCTAATGGCATGACTCAAAACATTGCTCAAGATCATTTGATTGATAGTTAATTTTCGGTCAACTAATCAAAAGTCAATTGTACACTGAAAAGTCAAACTTTGACTTTTTGGTCAAAATCAAGTGTCAAAAATAACAATTCATCAAAACATGTCAAAATATGAAACTTTTTTATCAAGAAATAAAAAAGTCAAGATTTCATTTTGAAAAGTCAAAGTTTTCAAACTTAGAATTTTTTCTAAGTGTTGAAAACTTCATGTTTTTTCACAACTTTGGGCCAGATTTTCACATGATGCAAGCTGATTCTGGAAGAACTTCTAACACAAGAGTTTTAGATCTCAATAAGACCTAAAATATTACAGAACATAACTTCTTCTAAAAATTCTTGGATTTCAGGTTATACATCTTCAAAGTCACGTCCCTAAAACGTAAACACTTAGTAAATTCTGAGCATTTTCAAATCAGAATTTATTTACAACATCTGGGCCAGTTTTTACATAGTTTCAGTCAGAAGTTGCAAGAGTAATTCAAAAATGGTTTACAAAGCATGTCATAAGCTTTCTGGAAAGTCTGAGAACTCACTCAGAACATGTTGGAGGAAAGAGGTTCAAGGATCAGAAGTTGGATGTTGCGCTGATTCTGAACTTCTGGCCCAGAGTTAAGCTATGATGCACAATCTCATAGCGTAGGATTTCTGGTTTGATAAATCTCATCATCATTTAATTCTCACAACCACTTTTGAGTTTTTATCCAAAGGATTTCCACACGTGTGACATAGAAGTACATTGTTGTCCTTGAAAAAATAAAACTCTTGCACAAAAGTATGTTGGGGTCGTGCTTTGCTTTTGCATCTTAGGGTACTTTTCCTTAATTCATTCTTACAAATCCAACTTAGGCACGGCTAGAAGCTGCTAACCACCATACTTGTTTAACTTGCTTCAAGAACAAGCCAGCACGCTAGCAATGATGGTGGTACTTTTGACTTCTCCAAGCTACAAAGTTCTTGCCTATAAATTGAACTTTATTTGCAACTATGAAGGGGCCCGGTCAGAAAAATTAAAAAGGAAAAGCTTTGAAACCTTGCTAAAATTTCCAGAAATCCTAAACTGCAAACACAAATACAAAACCTTCTAGTTTTAATTCTTGCATTCAAACTCCAATTTCCCTCAAGTGTTTCTTGACCAAATCATCCATTCACCATTTATAACCCAAGCTAAAGGTTATTCCAGCCTGCTGAATACGTGAGGAAGCTGATCAGAACATTACAAATAGTCAGAACCAGACCCCAGCTCACAGAACATTTTTCAGCTGCAAGGTAAGCTTCTGCTAACCCTCATCATATCACTTAAGCATTGTTAGACTTGCATGTTCAAAATACAATGTAGACATCCTGATTTTGATGTTGTACATATTATGAGGTTTCGTGTATTTTCCTGACTAAATAGGAAGAACATTAGTTTAGAACTTCTTAAGGAAACTAGGACTAGCAAATACATGTTTGTTTCTTATTTATAGTCTTGTCATTTTTTATGCTTTTGAAACCATGATGGAAAAACTGCCATAATTGTTATGTCTGTGTTTTCTGTTCTGTGAAGATTTAACTAAGTTGCAGATGTTCTGATTAGCATGAAGAAAGAATTGGAGTTCATCATCAGAGTTTATTTTGTGATACATGTTTATGCTTTTACTTCTAATATCGAATGTATAGTCACCCCAGTGGTAGACAGTGTGTGCGCATAAGACATTAGTGCTAAAGGTCCTGGGTTCTCACCCCAAAAGCATCTTTTTTAGGTTTACTTATTAGTATTTTTACCCATTTATCTGTCAAACAATATGCCTAAAATCAGAACTTCTAGACAACCTCACCTAACAGCATTATCACCCCACTCTCAAATAGCCAAAACTTCTGACTTGCCAGTGATATATGAACTTCTAGGTTCCCAGCTACACTATAGCTTCTGAACCCCTTCAACAATCAGAACTGCTAGGTTTTCCTTTATTCCCAATAACATCAGAACTTGGAGTACCCTGGCCCAGAACTTCTGACCTTCTACTTACCTACTAACATTTTCTCTCTTGCAGCGTATCAGAGTCAGAACTTCTGTTTCTCCTCGTTTCAACAATGTGCTGATTTTGACTCCTTTTTTTTCTTACTTGTCTTATTTTTGATTTTAATAACCAAAAACACTAAAAATATTTCATATTCACATGTTTTATTTTTATTTCTTTAGAATAAAAAAGATCAAAATATTATTCTTAAGTAAACTAATTTCTTAACACAAAAACAAAACAAGTCCATATCAATTCTTGTACATTATTTTAATATGGTTGTAATAGATAATTAGAACTTTAATTTATTGCAATCCCCATTTGTAAATTTGTACACCCCATCCCCTTCATGATGTAATAGTGTAGGACTTTACTTTTCCGCATTTTTATTGCTTTCATATATTTCTAGTAATTAGGTGTGTATGACAAGATAAAAACAACAAATAGACAAACCAAAAATCAAAGACTAAAATGCATGCAATCAAACGGACTATTCACACATACACCCTTAGGGTAATCTCACTTGTTGCCTATCGGAAAATAGTCATGTCCCTCGAATATGGGCATTTTAGCAAAGACCCTCGAAAAAAGATCGCAGTCCCTCGATAACCCTCGATGTTACCTTCGGTAAACGATCTAGTCCCTAAACGACATTGCTAAGACGTCCCATAGGTTGCCTTCTATGACTATATGATGACCCATGCCCATCCCTTTACATCCAAAGATAGGGTTATTTACCAAATAAATGGTAAGATAACAATGTCAAAGGAAAGATGAAATAAACATGAAAGACTTTTGAGTAGGTAGATTACTCATAGTTACTTGCTCAATTTCAAAACCAAAACATCCTTGCTATTTTCAAAACACCAACACTTTCAAAACATCTTTCAAACTTGAAAACATTTTCAAAAATATCAAACACTTTATATACATTCTTACGAATAAGAATCATTACAAAGTTTGCCTAAACGATGGCATCTTTACAAAATACTTTCAAAAACCACACAAAGCACATTTTCAAACAAAAAGCAAGTGATCTAGCAAGTAACTAAGAGCCCATGAAAAACCATGGATGAAAAGGGTGCTAATACCTTCCCTTTTCATAATCTACCCCCCAAACTCAAGAAAACATCTCAAAGGTCTTTCTTGTTCCTTTCAGCCTTTCCTTTTGGATAAAAGATAAGTCGGTGGAGACTCTTGCTAAACCATAACATTTGCGATCAAACGCAAAAACAACCAAGTCATTTTTCCCACCGCGTTACACTGGTCCTTATAGGGATAATGTTAATGAAATAAACTTTGTGGGGATATTCCGTATACATTAAATAGATGCTTGTTGCTGCTTAGCAGGACACATGTGCCAAATAGTTTTAATTATGTTCACATGCATATGTTCGTTCAGTTTTAGTCATTGGATAATTTTTCATTCAAAACAAAGACAAAAAATTTGCACTTCAAAGTATATTTGTATTGATATTTTTTCCATGAATAGGCGTTTTTTGTACAAAGAGTCAGATATCCTAGTAAGAGGAAATCGTCGAATGGAAAACAAAATTGAAAACAAAAATAATAGCCATGTGAAATGAACTCATTGCATTCCAACTCTACTATTACCCCAATGTCTTCGAATGCCCCTTGTCGTTGACAGAAGTTGATTGGATTGATTTTGGACCATTTGAACTCGGACCTTGGTGATAAAATTGATTGTGGTAACTCCACGGGACATAGTCATATGCTTTCAATCCTTAACTTTTGCCTGGACCGCCTTTTCGGGTTTTCAGCCCACCAGGATACCCATTTTTGCCCAAGTCGCCCTTTCGGGTTTTCAACTTGCCCACCAGGATCCCTAATTTTTACCCAAACCTTTTGGTTTGCCGGGATGCCCTTATTTTTCCTAGGTGTGTCAACCTAGCGGGTATCTAATGCATATTATTTTTTAAATATGTCCATGTTTATAGGATCCGGGAATCTTCACCATCCGTCGTAGTCAGCATCATGGCACCGCCAGAGAATACTCTCTTGAGAACAAATGGCCCTTCGTAGGTGGGAGTCCATTTACCTCTGGGGTCACCTTAAGGCAGAATGATGCACTTTATCACCAAATCACCAGCTTGATATACTCGAGGCTTGATCTTTTTGTTGAAAGCCTTAATCATACGTTTTTGGTACGTCTGACCATGACAAACAGAAGCCAGTCATTTTTCATCGATCAACTTAAACTGATCTAATCTTGTCTGAATCCATTCGTCTTTGCCTAGGTCTGCCTCATTCATAATCCTTAGTGAGGGAATATGAACTTCCACTGACATAATAGCTTCCATGCCATAGACCAAAGAAAAGGGAGTTGCCTTAGTTGATGTCCTAGCTGAGGTACGGTAGCCATGTAGAGAAAATGGTAATATCTCATGCCAGTCCTTATTGGTTACTACCATCTTTTGCACAATCTTCTTAATGTTTTTATTGGCCGCTTGGACTGCACCATTCATTTTAGGTCTATATGGAGAAGAATTATTATGCTTGATTTTAAACTGAGTGCAAAGCTCGGTGTGATCGGTGGATCTGGAACTGACTGTTTAACGCTGGTTCGCGAAATGTCGCGGAAGCAAGAGTCGCCACCGTCTTTTATTTTCTCCAATTGGAAAGGACAAAAGCACAGAAAAATTCCTTAAGAGATTACTCTCGGTTCGGGAGGTAGGTTATAGAAAGGGAAGGTGTTAGCACCCTTTCTATCCATGGTTATCCATGGGCTCTTAGATACTTGCTCATTTGTGTTTTCAAAATGGTTTGCTTGCTTTTCAATTGTGGGTTTTAAAAAGTTTCTTTGAAAAATTTCAGTTCGACTCGTACGTCAGAGTGTTTGAAAAATTTGCTTTGAAAGCTTTTGAAAATGTGTTGGTGTGAAAAGATTTTGATTTATTTTTGAAGAGAGCAAGTATCCTTGAGAACCTACCTACCCTAAGGAATTCGTCTGTGTAAATGTCCTTAAAAGTAGTGCCATCCCACCATTGAGAGGTAGGTAGCACCACCGTTGGAGGTGTTTGGGTCAATTCGAGTTTTAGGGACATGGTGATCACCGGAGCAATGGGAAGATACCTTAGAAGCTACCCTCATGCCAGGTTCCCGGATCATGAGGACTTACTAAGACGTTTTCTACTCGACGATCACCTTTCGAAAGGCAACAGTGAGGCGTACCCTAGGGGTGGTGTGTGAATTGTGTGTCATGTTTCGGTTATTTGTCTTGTCATGTTTGAAGTGTTCTACGCTTGATTTTGATTTGTCCATTCATTCTTGCATGCGTATTAACAGTTAAATATTTTGCGAGGAAATAAATCTAAACTATTACAAATGGCGCGGGTCCACATCGCCAAAATAAACCGGACCCGATTTAGCGGAAAATAGATAAAGCAATAAAAGTACGAAAAGTAAAATTACATAGCCTTGGGAGAGATACAAAATTATTTAAACGATTATAAGATAAATGCGCGAAATAAGGAAATTAAAACAAAAATAGGGCGTTGGACCCTTTTGCAAACAATTAAAATTAATAATGAATTACAAATTAAATGATTAAATGTTTTTTTTGATATTCTGTGTTTTTTAGATTTGATAAGGAAAAGAAATTAATTGAAATTAAATTAAAAGACAAACCCTAATTCTAGTATTTTTTATTTATTATGAAAGAATTAAAATATGACCTAAATTAAACCTAATTCATTTATGTACAATTTAAATAGGAAAATAAATAAATAAATAGTAATTATTATTGTTGTGAAAAAAGGGAAATAAAAAGAATTAACAATTAAAACCTAAATTCTACATTTTTGGATTTTTATTAAAAAAGGAATTAAAATTAAAACCTAATTACACTACATAATTTACATTCTAATTTATTTATGAAAATAATTATAATAAAATAAATATTATATTTTTTTTGTATTTTTTTGATCTTTATGATTTTTATATTTTTACAGAAAAAATAAGTTAATTTATTAAAACAATACAAATAAATAAATAATACAATAATTTAAATAAAAAAAAGAAAAGAAGAGTGAACCAGGGTGGGGTGCTGCCCCAAATAAGGAGGTATCAATTGGAGAGGCCTGGCCCAATAAGAATTGCAACGTGCTGACTTTCTTGGATCACATGCCAGCGCTTTGACCTTGTGCACGGTGTTCTTTGAATCTTAGCCTTTAATCTGATCATGTGGGACGCGTGGCTAATGAATGAGAGTGGAATATGGTGGTCTTTCATGTTAACGCTGCATAGAATGACATATTGAAAAATAATATTGCAAAGATGCAAGACCTGGGACTTGAACCCAGGTCTTGGAAGTCACATGCCTTAGTCCCTGCCAGCTGAGCTACGCCAATTCATTTAACATATAATATATCATAAATAATATAAAAGAAAAATAATGCTAACTGATGAAACACGCGCGAATTTCAAATTGTCCAGTGGTTGATGGACACGTCTTCATCTCCCTCATCACCCCTGTAACACAGAACTAATGGGCAACGGTTTTTATGCGTTGCAGAAAAGTACCTACTGAAAAATAGCGATTAGGAATATGGACACCATAAATTTATCGCGAGGCATGATTCTTGTTCATGAAACCACGCTGAGTTCAACCATGGTGGTTTCAGTGGCCAATTTTATGGTATTGATAAAGCCCCAATTTCAAGAACCTGAAAACCTAGAAAACGCACATGGTGGATTCGTGTTTATACCACAAAAATTCAATTAACTATCATGGTTAGTTCACAAACTTCACAAGGAGTAAGAATATACAAATAAAAATGCAAAAGGATGTCTAAATCATGCTATGCGATTTCAAGATGTTCTTGATACGGTTTGAGTTCCAGATACCAGTTCAAGGCGTTTGAGTTGATGCCAATGGTTGGAATATGTCCAGGAATGTATGAGAATGCTAATGGGATCAAAATCGAAGCTTGAATTGACCTCTAATGCACTTTTCAGTTTTGAGTTTTTTTGTGAATTTTCAAGAATGCAAGAGTGTGTTATGCGCAGCTTTTTCAGTCTTTTGCATTAGGGTTGTGATGTAGTATTTGTATGGAATGGTTTTAGGTCAAAAGATTGAACAAAATCTCAAGCATTCATGGATTTCAATATTTGATTTTTGAAAATCTTTTTCAATCTTTTTCATGGTGTTTTTGTGCCAAATCTGATCAATTATCATCAAAGCTTGCCTATTTGAGATATGCACGAATTATAGAGATTAGATCATGCATAAAAAGATTTTTTCATGTTAGGTTTATATTTTTCATGAATTAAAATCATTTAAATGAATATAAATTAATATTAATTCAAATAAATAATTAAAAAATATGAGAATACTCCCCTTTGGGCCTAGTGGTCGTGCATAGGCTTGGCATGAAGAAATTTGGAAGAAAATTGGGCCCATTTGCATTTTTAGGCCTTTTGAACCATTGTTGACTTTTCAAAATTCCAAAAATTTCCCAACTTCCACAAGGCATAACTTGGTCAATTTTTAAGCTTTTCACATGTTCTTGGACATTTTGGAAAGGTCTTTGAGTCCTTTAACCAATGCCTTTGGTCCCATGTCATTTTGATTTACCAGTCTCAAGTTATGGCCTTTGACTTAAAGTCACTTTTTGTTGACTTTTGAAAATGACCTATAATGTTGAAATTGATAACTTTTTGTGAGAGCATTTCTTGGACTTGGAACATGAAGATGAATTGTAGGAAATGTCTTTCTCTTCAAAATGAGCTTTGGATGGAATTTTTCTGATAATCCATGTGAAAGTTATGCCCTGGTCAATTTCAGTTGACTTTTTCAGCTGTCCAAATATAGCAACTTTTGCATCTTTGATGATTTCTAAGCCAAATCTTGAAAATCATGATCAAGCATTGATCAAATGATGTTTGTGGCTTCAAAATGATGTGTTGACCAAAAATTTGAACTTTTGACTGTCAAATGACCATTTTGCCCCTACAGTTGACTGTAGTGCAATCTAGGGTTTTGACTATGCAATTTTGAGCTGAATGCCTTGAAACTTGATATGAGGATACTTGACCATCTTTGTAGGCATGTGAGACTTGATTGGGCCTTTGAAAAGTTCATTTGCTTGACCAGAACTCAAACCCTAGTTTTGACTGTATAGGAGCCAGTTGAGCTGCACAACCCTTGGGGAATTTTGTGACCTTGACTTTTGACAATTCTAGATGAATATGGGAGGGCAAATTTTGGGGTACAACAGTTGCCCCTGTTCAATCTTCTTAGACCTGAGGATGCAGATTGGCTGACGTGCCTTTCGTAATCCGAGGGTAAAAGATGATTGGACACTAGAGTGCCCAGAAATTTGCGCTCACATAGTAGCAGTGATGATGGGAATGGGCTTTATAGATGCCATTTAGAGATTGCTGACTAGGGTGATGGGCTTATAGATGCCATCTGGTTGCTGATTGCGTAAGAGATTCCTTAGCGACAACCTGCATACCTGCAAAACAGAAAAAATGAGTACCTGACACGTCGCAGGGGCTGATTTTAGATGCTTGTCATAGATATGTCCTGATTGGTTACAGGAGCTGGATCTGGAGCTTCAAACGTTGATGAATGAACCAGGGATGGTTACTGCCTTAGCCTGAATGATAAGTGAACCTTGGGTGATTTTAACTTCAACAACGCTCGTTGAGAAAAATCTTGGTGAGAATTACCATCTTTGTAATGTCGGGAAGAGAACCAAAGGACATTATAATCTCAAGGGGAGTTACCTCACTCACGTTGGAGAGGGAACTATAGGAAATTATAATCTGGAAGGAAATGTCACCTCACGCTCATGCCGGAGAGGGAAACATTTGAAGAAGGAATTACCACCTCACACGCCGTTGGAGAGGGGACCATAAGAGAATATCACCTCACGCTCATGCCGGAGAGGGAAACATCTGAAAAAGGAATTACCACCTCACACGCCGTTGGAGAGGGAACCACAAAAGACTATCACCTCACGCTCATCGTCGGAGAGGAAAACGTCTTGAAAAAGGAATTACCACCTCACGCTCACCGTCGGAGAGGGGACCACAAAAGAATATCACCTCACGCTCATCGTCGGAGAGGAAAACATCTTGAAAAAGGAATTACCACCTCACGCTCACCGTCGGAGAGGGGACCACAAAAGAATATCACCTCACGCTCATCGTCGGAGAGGAAAACGTCTTGAAAAAGGAATTACCACCTCACGCTCACCGTCGGAGAGGGGACCATAAGAGAATATCACCTCACGCTCATGCCGGAGAGGAGAACATCTTGAAGAAGGAATTACCACCTCACACGCCGTTGGAGAGGGGACCATAACTTCTACTGAGTCTTTATCAGAAAAATCTGTTTGGAGTCGATTTAACTAGACTAGAGAAATCCTTGAAATATGTTTGAGAATTTCAGCTGCATCTTTCCTGAAAGGTAAAGGTCAGTTATATGCGATGCATGATATGGATCAAGTAATGATGTTATCAATATAAAGGAGACTTGTATGATGCAATACGTTATGCATGCTATAATGATGTATGTGATGATTCATGTATGTTTTTGTCTAGGAAAATGAATTCTTGACGGGTGCCGGGAAGTCATATCCTGGGCTGATGAAGAGATTTTGCTTCCGCTGTGGATGATTCGTTGCAAGAATACCGGTAGGAGGAGACAACTCCGTTGAGGAATAAACTTGGCAAATGAGATAATTCTGCGGGAGAAAAGATCCTCTAGCGACCATGCTGGGGAGTGCTACTCTGTGGGGATAGCGATGCTTTGCTGAGTTGATGAAGACAACTCCGCTGGGGATACCGTTGATGAGTTATACTGAGGATATCCTTGTTGTGCTGGAAGTGTTGATAGACTTCGCTGGGGTAGGAAGATACTTTGCCGAGGACGCTCTTTCCGTGGCTTTTGGCTGAGGATAACCCAGTTATATCCTGTTAAGGAAATAACTCTTTAAATCAAGCCGGGACGACGCGTTCGTGCTCTGCGAGGGATAAGCTTCCAGAATCTACTGGGGATAAGCTTGCTGCTTGGGGAGATATGAATTCCAACTTTCCTGGGGAAGCTGGGTTGGACTCTCCTGGGGGAGGTATTGAACTGTTTTGGTTACGTTCTTCAATAGGACCTACCCTGATACCTTGGAGGATAGGACAACCAGATTTCTTAGACCATCCTTTATTGCCCCAGTTTCTATGGGGGAGGCACTTGTGGGATGCTGCTAGTTGTTGAGAGTCAAACCTTCTTTTGGTAGGCAGGTGATAAGATGACGGGACATAGTCGTACGTTTTGATCCCTAACTTTTGCCTGGACCGCCCTTTCGGGTTTTCAGTCCACCGGGATACCCATTTTTGCCCAAGCCGCCTTTTCAGGTTTTCGACTTGCCGGGTGTACAGATTTCTTCATTTCATCCCTCATTTTGCCCGAACCCCTTTTGGTTCGACGGGAAGCCCTAATTTTTGCCTAGGCATATCAGCCTAGCAGGTCTTTGATTGTGCGTAGTATTTTTTCGACTATGTCCGTTCTCAGAAAGTAGGGAGTTGCCCCTGTTTAGAAGTGTTTTGTCACCAGAAGATGTTTGATCAGGCGAGATTTGTTGTTGAAATGCCTCTAAGTGACTCAGGTGGAGATTTGCCCCAGGCTGGTTGGCCTTTGAGAGATTCTCCGAATCTTGATTGGATTGCCCCAGATGATGGACAATACTCATGCCGTGCCCCTTGATTGGAAGTGCTTCTGTTCATTAGGTATTTCTCGTGCGAATTTCCCTGCTGTTCAAACAAATAGTCATATGTAAACAATGTTATATCAAAAATGCAAAGCTTATGTCTGTCTTGAAGATTTTGAAAATGCGTTCTTTTTTTCATAAAACAAATGAATGTTTGTAAAACGTGATGTCAACTCATTTATAGTAAGCCTTAAGGAGTCAGGATACCTTTTGTCACAATATGCTTTTGAACTAACCCATGCTTCAGCTAGGACTTTTTAGGGTTATAACGTGGCCTGGTTCACGTTTTAAGAAACAAAGGATAAAGGCTCAAATTTTATTTGTACCCACCCGCTCTTCGTGATGTTCTTCAAACCTAAACTCAGTTGATCATACGTTAGACCTCGTTCGAGTCTTTGCTTTGATTTTCCGGTGATGGTTCAAACATTGATGATTTATTCTGACTAGGCAGTTATTTTTTGTTGAGGGTTTGTGAGACCTCTTTCTTGATTTTTGTTATCCCTTTCTTTTTTTTTGCCTGAACTGTTTCCTTTTTGGAATTACAGTCAGCGGGATGCCCCAGTTTTATAAGTCCCTTTTTATAGGTTTTGACTTCTTGGGCTTTTCGTTTATGATTTTTTTTTTGGATAATGACTGCCTGTCCTTTTGATTGTTCTGAACCATTACTTTTTTGTTTAAGGATCTCTTTGGTGCCCTTCGCTATGCACTTGGATCAACCGAGAGAACTACCCTGCCCCAGGTTATGATTAAGGGTTTCAATTTCGAAAATAAAACTCCTACTTCTTTGGCTCTGATGGGTTGACGAGGGATTATCATCCTTATAACTCCAGTGTTTAGGGATTGAAACAATGCCTGTACCTCATCAGCGGGGTCTGTTCAAAAGCATACTGTAAAGATCGTGGTATCGTTTTCGTCATCCTCCCTCAAGAGGCTTAGAATTTTAGATCAAGAGTTGACATCAGAAAAAATATGAAAATAATATGGAAATAATTGGCATTTAGTGAATACGAATATATTGATTCAAAATAGACATAAGCGATGCATTAATGTGATAACAATGTTTAACATGAATAAATGTTTGAACGGTCAAAAGAAAACACAACTTGAACATTCGAATGGACAAAAGTTTCTTAGTCTCGGAGCTTGTCACTTCAACTGATGATCCTTGGAGGAATGGTAGAAAAATTCAACCTGTCCATCTTGTGTGAACTCCGCTGTCCCTTCATCGATCAGATGCTGGATTTTGTTCCTCAGCTCCCAACATTCATTGGTGTCATGTCCTGGGCTAGCAGAGTGGTAGGCACATCTCTTATTGGGGTCATAGGCAGGAGATGCTGTGTTGGGATTCCGGGGACGAGCCTTTAATGTGATCAGATTCAACCTCAATAGGTGTTGCAAAGCTTGAAACAGCGGCATGTTGAGCTGGGTGAATTGCCTCCTGGGCTTGTCTGGCTGAACTCGGTGAGGTTGGCGTTGAATTTGTGGCACTGGAGTCATTTGAGGAACTTTCCCCTTATCCTCTTGTCTCGAGGATGATTGGATGATGAATGGCTTTTTACCCTCAGATGTTTGCCCCAGTAGGTTACCCTGAAGCAGTTGGTTGAAGAGAAACCAGAGCTCCTCTTGTCTTTGAACTAGGCAGTGAATGATATTCCTCTGTCCCAGCATCTGGGCTTTCATAGCATCCATCTCAGCTTGTAGGTGTTCCAACTTTCCATCCTCAGCATTGCCCCTGGCGGAGGTCTCTGTGAGAAGTGTCCTTAGCTCCTCCTGCCCCTTGGATAGATTCAGGAGGATTTCCCCGAACCGAGTCTCTTGAGCAAGAAAGTCCTGGTTGTCTTGTGGGCGGGCCATTGCTGAAATAAACAGCGAGAAGGGTGAGTGACCTGCAACAAGGGATACCTGCTATGCAATGATGGGTATGATATGCATGCAATGTTTTCAAGGACCTCGCGGGGTAAACAAGAAAATTGGTTAGCATTTGGATCCGTCAGTTTGATTGAAAGAACTTCATATTTGTTGAGAGTCTTTCTTCCAAGGGTCAAAGGCTCACCATATCCAGTGGGTCATAGCCTCTGACTTTAGTCATCGTGTCTGGTTTAGATTTCCAAACAATCTTGGTTAAGGGGACCTTCTTCAGGAGTCAGAGCTCACCATATCAAGTGGGTCATAGCCTCTGACGACCTTAGCTGGAGGAAAATAAATCCTCTTTGCCCCTTGCTGGGCAGTTGGTTCATCATGACCTGCATCACAAGCCCTTGAGATCCTTGAAATGGGTTAGGATGTATGCAATGGTATGCAATGGTATGATGTCATGCTATGCATGGGGTGATGTAGGTAAACCCTATTATGAGTCCTTATTAGGACTAAAACAAACCCTGCAAGAAACCTGGTAAACCTTGTTATGAGTCCTGGTTAAGGACTGCAAACCAAAACCTGTAAGAAACTTAATATACCCTGTTATGAGTCCTTATTAAGGACTATAAACAAAACCTGCAAGAAGCTCAAGTGTCAGATAACAAGCATGCAAGTAGGCAAGTACGAAGGCACACAAGTCACACAAGAGAAGCCCTTAGAGTTTAGGCTAGCATGAGGTCTAGGTACTACCCTCTTTCAGTTTGTTGGTTCATACCTGTCCTAATCAAAAGTAACCGGGTTCTTAGAGGATCCCAATATCATTGACTACCCTCAATCGGTCATAACTCCAGCATCGCAATCTTTTCTTGCGGCCAGAACCATCACGAGAGTTTAACCTCAATGGGCGTAGCATACTGCTACTGTTCTAAAGGCCAAGTTGTGTCAATTAAGGTTCTAAGGTTGTTGGTGCTTAATGACTCCTTAGAAGACCCATATTCTCCTCGTTGCAACACAAGGGATATCGGTATAGACTAAGGTGTCACACCAACGTAGCCACTGCTTCACCTGTGTCGGTCTACGCCGGACAGGTCCCTCACAGCTTATGCTACCTAAACAGGGTATCCCCAGATCCGGGTTAGGATCTATGTATCTCCGATGCAACCCACAATAGTAAAGCAAGCAAAACAGTACAAGTGAAAACACAGTTATGACCTAGCCCTAAGGTACACCTCACTTTATAGTTGGTGTCCCCAGCAGAGTCGCCAGTTCTGTGATCGGTGGATCTGGAACTGACTGTTTAACGCTGGTTCGCGAAATGTCGCGGAAGCAAGAGTCGCCACCGTCTTTTATTTTCTCCAATTGGAAAGGACAAAAGCACAGAAAAATTCCTTAAGAGATTACTCTCGGTTCGGGAGGTAGGTTATAGAAAGGGAAGGTGTTAGCACCCTTTCTATCCATGGTTATCCATGGGCTCTTAGATACTTGCTCATTTGTGTTTTCAAAATGGTTTGCTTGCTTTTCAATTGTGGGTTTTAAAAAGTTTCTTTGAAAAATTTCAGTTCGACTCGTACGTCAGAGTGTTTGAAAAATTTGCTTTGAAAGCTTTTGAAAATGTGTTGGTGTGAAAAGATTTTGATTTATTTTTGAAGAGAGCAAGTATCCTTGAGAACCTACCTACCCTAAGGAATTCGTCTGTGTAAATGTCCTTAAAAGTAGTGCCATCCCACCATTGAGAGGTAGGTAGCACCACCGTTGGAGGTGTTTGGGTCAATTCGAGTTTTAGGGACATGGTGATCACCAGAGCAATGGGAAGATACCTTAGAAGCTACCCTCATGCCAGGTTCCCGGATCATGAGGACTTACTAAGACGTTTTCTACTCGACGATCACCTTTCGAAAGGCAACAGTGAGGCGTACCCTAGGGGTGGTGTGTGAATTGTGTGTCATGTTTCGGTTATTTGTCTTGTCATGTTTGAAGTGTTCTACGCTTGATTTTGATTTGTCCATTCATTCTTGCATGCGTATTAACAGTTAAATATTTTGCGAGGAAATAAATCTAAACTATTACAAATGGCGCGGGTCCACATCGCCAAAATAAACCGGACCCGATTTAGCGGAAAATAGATAAAGCAATAAAAGTACGAAAAGTAAAATTACATAGCCTTGGGAGAGATACAAAATTATTTAAACGATTATAAGATAAATGCGCGAAATAAGGAAATTAAAACAAAAATAGGGCGTTGGACCCTTTTGCAAACAATTAAAATTAATAATGAATTACAAATTAAATGATTAAATGTTTTTTTTGATATTCTGTGTTTTTTAGATTTGATAAGGAAAAGAAATTAATTGAAATTAAATTAAAAGACAAACCCTAATTCTAGTATTTTTTATTTATTATGAAAGAATTAAAATATGACCTAAATTAAACCTAATTCATTTATGTACAATTTAAATAGGAAAATAAATAAATAAATAGTAATTATTATTGTTGTGAAAAAAGGGAAATAAAAAGAATTAACAATTAAAACCTAAATTCTACATTTTTGGATTTTTATTAAAAAAGGAATTAAAATTAAAACCTAATTACACTACATAATTTACATTCTAATTTATTTATGAAAATAATTATAATAAAATAAATATTATATTTTTTTTGTATTTTTTTGATCTTTATGATTTTTATATTTTTACAGAAAAAATAAGTTAATTTATTAAAACAATACAAATAAATAAATAATACAATAATTTAAATAAAAAAAAGAAAAGAAGAGTGAACCAGGGTGGGGTGCTGCCCCAAATAAGGAGGTATCAATTGGAGAGGCCTGGCCCAATAAGAATTGCAACGTGCTGACTTTCTTGGATCACATGCCAGCGCTTTGACCTTGTGCACGGTGTTCTTTGAATCTTAGCCTTTAATCTGATCATGTGGGACGCGTGGCTAATGAATGAGAGTGGAATATGGTGGTCTTTCATGTTAACGCTGCATAGAATGACATATTGAAAAATAATATTGCAAAGATGCAAGACCTGGGACTTGAACCCAGGTCTTGGAAGTCACATGCCTTAGTCCCTGCCAGCTGAGCTACGCCAATTCATTTAACATATAATATATCATAAATAATATAAAAGAAAAATAATGCTAACTGATGAAACACGCGCGAATTTCAAATTGTCCAGTGGTTGATGGACACGTCTTCATCTCCCTCATCACCCCTGTAACACAGAACTAATGGGCAACGGTTTTTATGCGTTGCAGAAAAGTACCTACTGAAAAATAGCGATTAGGAATATGGACACCATAAATTTATCGCGAGGCATGATTCTTGTTCATGAAACCACGCTGAGTTCAACCATGGTGGTTTCAGTGGCCAATTTTATGGTATTGATAAAGCCCCAATTTCAAGAACCTGAAAACCTAGAAAACGCACATGGTGGATTCGTGTTTATACCACAAAAATTCAATTAACTATCATGGTTAGTTCACAAACTTCACAAGGAGTAAGAATATACAAATAAAAATGCAAAAGGATGTCTAAATCATGCTATGCGATTTCAAGATGTTCTTGATACGGTTTGAGTTCCAGATACCAGTTCAAGGCGTTTGAGTTGATGCCAATGGTTGGAATATGTCCAGGAATGTATGAGAATGCTAATGGGATCAAAATCGAAGCTTGAATTGACCTCTAATGCACTTTTCAGTTTTGAGTTTTTTTGTGAATTTTCAAGAATGCAAGAGTGTGTTATGCGCAGCTTTTTCAGTCTTTTGCATTAGGGTTGTGATGTAGTATTTGTATGGAATGGTTTTAGGTCAAAAGATTGAACAAAATCTCAAGCATTCATGGATTTCAATATTTGATTTTTGAAAATCTTTTTCAATCTTTTTCATGGTGTTTTTGTGCCAAATCTGATCAATTATCATCAAAGCTTGCCTATTTGAGATATGCACGAATTATAGAGATTAGATCATGCATAAAAAGATTTTTTCATGTTAGGTTTATATTTTTCATGAATTAAAATCATTTAAATGAATATAAATTAATATTAATTCAAATAAATAATTAAAAAATATGAGAATACTCCCCTTTGGGCCTAGTGGTCGTGCATAGGCTTGGCATGAAGAAATTTGGAAGAAAATTGGGCCCATTTGCATTTTTAGGCCTTTTGAACCATTGTTGACTTTTCAAAATTCCAAAAATTTCCCAACTTCCACAAGGCATAACTTGGTCAATTTTTAAGCTTTTCACATGTTCTTGGACATTTTGGAAAGGTCTTTGAGTCCTTTAACCAATGCCTTTGGTCCCATGTCATTTTGATTTACCAGTCTCAAGTTATGGCCTTTGACTTAAAGTCACTTTTTGTTGACTTTTGAAAATGACCTATAATGTTGAAATTGATAACTTTTTGTGAGAGCATTTCTTGGACTTGGAACATGAAGATGAATTGTAGGAAATGTCTTTCTCTTCAAAATGAGCTTTGGATGGAATTTTTCTGATAATCCATGTGAAAGTTATGCCCTGGTCAATTTCAGTTGACTTTTTCAGCTGTCCAAATATAGCAACTTTTGCATCTTTGATGATTTCTAAGCCAAATCTTGAAAATCATGATCAAGCATTGATCAAATGATGTTTGTGGCTTCAAAATGATGTGTTGACCAAAAATTTGAACTTTTGACTGTCAAATGACCATTTTGCCCCTACAGTTGACTGTAGTGCAATCTAGGGTTTTGACTATGCAATTTTGAGCTGAATGCCTTGAAACTTGATATGAGGATACTTGACCATCTTTGTAGGCATGTGAGACTTGATTGGGCCTTTGAAAAGTTCATTTGCTTGACCAGAACTCAAACCCTAGTTTTGACTGTATAGGAGCCAGTTGAGCTGCACAACCCTTGGGGAATTTTGTGACCTTGACTTTTGACAATTCTAGATGAATATGGGAGGGCAAATTTTGGGGTACAACACTCGGTAGTCATAACATTGTTGAGGTTAGTCCCATTGTTGGTGATGATCCTTTCGAGGATACCATAGCGGCAAATGAGGTTATGTTTGATGAATCTGGCTACCACATTCTTGGTGACTGAGGCAAATGAGGCGACTTCGACCCATTTGGTGAAATAATCAATAGCGACCAAAATGAAGTGATGTCTATTGGAAGCGGTGTGCTTGATCTATCCAATCATGTCAATGCCCCACATTGAAAATGGCCACGGAGTGGTCATGAAATTCATAGGGATCGGAGGCACATGGACCTTGTCAGCATATATTTGGAATTTGTGGCAAGTCCTTGAGTGTTGATCGCAATCAGTCTCCATTGTTGACCAATAGTAGTCGGCTATCAGGATTTTCTTAGCCATCGTATGTCTGCTTGAGTGAGTGCCAAAGAGACTATCGTGCATGTCTTCCATAATTTCCTTTGCCTCCTTCTTGTCCACACATGGGAGTAGAGTAGAGTCATGGTTGCGCTTGTACAATATTTTGTTGCTTAGGAAGAATTTGGTTGAAAACCTTCGTAAGAACTTTCTGTCATTGATGGATGCTCCCTCAGGATACTCTTGTGCTTCAAGATATCTCATCACCTCATGGTACCATGGCTTTTCTGCGTCAGTGTCAAGCTCACAGCAATGTGTAGGTTCGTCGAATCTCTCAATTATAATCATAGGATCTTCGTTCTCCCATTTGACCTTGAACATTGAAGATATGGTCTCCAAGGCGTCGGCCAACTGATTTTCTTCCCCAGGGAAGTGTTCAAAGGTGATCTCTTCGAAGTAGGGAATCAGGGATAGCACAAGTTCCCTGTAAGAGATGAGATTAGGGTGTTTAGTGCCCCAATCTCCTTTTACTTGGATAATCACTAGAGCGGAATCTCCAAACACATTCAAATGCTTGATCCTCAAGTCAATGGCAGCCTTCATACCCAAAATACATGCTTCGTACTCGACCATGTTGTTAGTGGAATCGAAGCATAGTCTGGAAGTGAAAGGAGTGTGGAAACCTTCAGGGGATATGATCACAACACCCATTCCGTTACCCAAGGTGTTGGAATCCCCATCGAAGACCATAGTCCATCAGGATCCTTATTCAGGTTCGTCATACGGTCCAGGTTTCACACAATCGATCACCAGCATGATGTTCTCATCTGGGAAGTCGAAGTTCATATACTGATAATCATCAACGGCTTGATGGGACAAATGATCTAATAGTACGCTTCCTTTGATGGCATTTTGTGTCGTGTATTGAATGTCGTACTCAGTCAAGATCATTTGCCACCTGGCTATCCGTCCGGAAAGAGCAGGTTTCTCAAAGATGTACTTGATTAGGTCCATCTTAGAAATCAACAGAGCGGTATGAGTCAACATATATTGTCTTAGCCGGCAAGCAGCCCATGCCAGAGCGTAGCAAGTTTTATCGAGAAGTGAATATCTAGTTTCACAGTCGATAAACTTTTTGCTCAGGTAATAAATAGCATGCTCTTTTTGGCCAGACTCGTCATGTTGGCCCAAAACACACCCCATAGAGTTCTCTAGTACTGTCAAGTACATGATCAAGGGTCTCACTTCAACTGGAGGCATGAGAATAGGAGGTTCTTGTAGATATTCTTTGATTCTGTCGAAGGCAGCTTAGCATTCATCATTCCATCTGACTACCTGATCTTTCTTCAAGAGTTTGAAGATTGGCTCACAAGTAGCAGTCAAGTGAGATATGAAGCAGGCGATGTAATTGAGACGACCCAAGAATCCTCTAATTTCCTTTTCAAAATGGGGGACTAGCTTTTCTTGGATGGCCTTTACCTTGGCAGGATTAACTTCAATGCCTTTACCGCTGACAACAAAACCTAGAAGTTTTCCAGATCGTACTCCAAATGTGCACTTGTTAGGGTTTAACCTCAACTTGTACTTTTTCAACCTCTCGAATAGCTTGTACAGGTGATCAAGATGTTCCTCTTCAGTTTGTGATCTAGAAATCATATCATCAACATATACCTCTATTTCATGATGGATCATATCATGAAACAAAGCTATCATATCCCTTTGATATGTTACCCCTGCATTCTTCAATCCGAATGGTATCACCTTGTAGCAAGAGGTGCCCCATTGCGTAATGAAAGTTGTCTTCTCCATGTCTTTGGGAGCCATCCTTATCTGATTATAGTCGGAGAAACCGTCCATGAAAGAGAAGACTTTATGTTGAGCAGTGTTATTGACCAAGACATCAATATGTGGTAGAGGGAAGTCATCCTTGGGGCTCGCCCTATTTAGATCCCTATAATCTACGCACATGCGAACTTTTCCATCCTTCTTCGGCAATGCCACCACCTTGGCAACCTATTGGGGATAAGATGTCACAGCTAGGAACCCTACTTTAAATTGCTTCATCACCTCAACTTTTATCTTTTCAGACATGTCAGGCCTCATGCGGCAAACTTTTTGTTTAACATGAAGATTTTGACAGCATTTAAATCTATAAGTTGGTCATGGTTTGGAAATAAAACCATCCCATATATGAGAAGGGCAAAGATTTCTTCAAAAGCTTGGAAGTCCAAAGAGATCCAATAATCTTTAGCTTTCTCGAACAAGAACTTGGCTAAGAAACCTTTGACACCACTCCTTGTTTCCCAATTAGTTGTGATATCAAATCATTGCAAGTGTAGTGCTTGGGAAATCTCTTCAGGTTTTGGATCTCTTTTCGTACCGTTGAAGGGTAGTTGATTGAGAATGGGAATCCTCATGAGTTGTGAGAATTCTTCTAAAGTAGGCACAAGTTGATAATCGAGAAAAGTGAAGAAATGGTGTAGAGGATCAAAGAATTGGAAAAGCACCTTTAACATATCTTCATCAGTATTGGAGTTAACCAAGTTTAGGAGGCGACCGTGTCTTTTAGTGAATGAAGAATTCTCAGGGACCCTTGATGCTAGCTCTTTGAGTTGAGGAGGAATTCATACGAGGTTGACTTGGATAGTATTCCTGCGGATAGAATCCATGTCCTACAAAACAAAACAAAGATAAATCCCAATAATCCTTGAAATGGTTATTGAGAATGAGTATGATGTTATGATGTTTATGATGTTATGTACAAGTAAATATATACAAACAAGGCAAACAAGTCCTTAGGTTTAGGCTTGCATGGAGTCTCATAGGTAAGTACCCTCTTGAAGTTTAGTTGGCTCAAACTTGTCCTAGAAATAGTAATCGGGTTCTAAGGGATCTTAATATCACTGATCTGTCTTATCGGGCATTGTTTCAGCATAAGCCTCTTTCACGGCGATCGAAATATCTTGAGAAGTCAAATCTCAATAAGTGTAGTATCGAGTATCAACCAACTTCGGACTGTACCAAAGCCGGTTATCTCACTAGGTCCTAATGGCCAAGTTGGTCAAGTAAAGGTTCTAAAGTCAGTTAGTGCTTCATGACACCATACAGCGGCCCCGTATTCTCCTTGACTACTCAAGGGCTACCGGTACCCATAAATGTGTCACACTAACGTAGCTATTACTTAGACCATATCAGTATACCCCGAACAGTTTCCATAACATATTGCTACTTACCTATAAGGTATCACAAATCCGGGTAGAGGATTAAAACAAGCCCAAACAAGGAACCAAAATGTAAAGCAAACAAGTCAAACAATGAAAGCAAATAAAGGTGATCTAGCCCTAAGGTAACCCCACTTTTAAGTTTTTCCCCAACAGAGTCTCCAGTTCTGTGATACGGTGGGAGAACTGAGTTGGGATGTTTTGCGTTTGATCACAATTGTTGTGGTTAGAAAGAGTCGCTACTGACTTTTCTTTTATCCAAAAGGAAAGACTAAAAAGAACAGGAAAAACCTTTGAGATTATTTCTTGAGTTCGGGGGGCAGATTATGAAAAGGGAAGGTGTTAGCACCCTTTTCATCCATAGTTATCTATGGGCTCTTAGTTGCTTGCTAGATCACTTGCTTTTGTTTGAAAAATATGCTTTGTGTGGTTTTTGAAAGTATTTTGAAAAGGCGCCTTCGTTTTGGAAAACTTTGTAATGGTTCTCGTTCGTAAGAATGTATACAAAGTGTTGGGCTTTTTGAAAATATTTCATGTTTGAAAAGTGTTTTGAAAATGTTTTTTAAAGTGTTTGGTGTTTGTTTTAAAAATAAGCAAGGATGTTTGTTTTTGAAAATGAGCAAGCAACTAGGAACAATCTACCTACTCAAAAGTCTATGTTAATTTCTTTTTTTCCTTTGATATTGCTATATTACCATTTATTTGGTAAGAAGCCTTATCTTTGGATGTAAAGGGTCAGGCGTGGATCATCGTATAGTCATGATAGCAATGTTATGAGATATCTTAGCATTTCTCTTTGAGGGACTAAGATCATTTTGAAAGGAAACATTGATAGCGTCATCGAGGGACTATGATCTTGTATTTTTTATTGCTTTTTGCTAAGATATCCCACATACATAACATGGCCATTTTTGTAAGGAAACAAAGTGGAATTACCCTAAGGGTGCAAGTGTGAAAGTGTGTTTGATTTACATGCATTGTTTATCTTGAATTAGGGTTTGCTATTTGTTGATTTTAGTCTTTCCATACAAACCCTAATTACTAGCATTTATATAAAGCGATAAATTACAGAAAGTAAAATTACTAAGCTATTACATCCTTAGGGGAGGGGGTATATAAATTTACAAATGGGGATTTGCAAGAAAATTAAACCTAATTATCTATTACAACCATATTAAATAATATACGAGAATTGAAAAGAAAATAATGCAAGAATGTAAATGGAAAAAGAAATGATTTTTGTTTGGATTTTATGAAAAGGTTTAGTTTTGACCTAATTAAGAAAATGATTAATAAAAATTAAATAAAATCAAACCTAAATTAATTAAGGAAAGAAAATAAATTAAAACATTTTTAGGGTTTTTTATATGGAAGGTTTTAAGTTAATAAAAATAATATGAAATTAATTAATTAAAAGAAACCTAAATTCTAAGTTGATTTTAGAAAAAAGAGAAAAATAATAATTAAACCTAAATCTAAATATTAATTATTTAAGAAAAAGAAATTAGTTTGTTAAGAAAAAATGTTTTTGTTCTTTTTTGTTTTATAAAGAAAGTAAATAAATAAGTGTGAAAATAATAATAAAATATTTTTTGATTTTTTAATAATAAAAATAATAATGATAATAATAATAATAATAATAATAATAAATAATAAAAGAAAACTGAAATAAAATATAATAAAAAAAAGAAAATAAATAAAATAAATAAAAAAAGAAAGTTTGGGTCAGGTGTATGAAAATAGGTTGTGGGTTAAAAGTCAGCAAAAATGACTAAGTCCATTGTTGGAGGTCCAGCGCTGGTTGTTGCAAAAAAAAAAAAATGCTGAAAAACAAAACAAAAGGTAGCGCTGGGTGTTGGATCCAAGACCCTCAGCATACACGCGCGCTACCTTTGCATTTGGGGTGGCTGTACATCCGGTAACATAAACAAAACAACAAATATATAACACAAGTCAGGTCTTGAATATCACTTCATCTTCAACCTCCAGCCTGAACATCTGTAACTTCACCATTTCTCAACAAAAATGAAAGATTCAAACATGAAAGTTGCTCCATTTTTCCATACGAATCCAACCATATAAATATCATAAGCTATAAATCAAAGACGAATGAGAATTTCTAAAAGTGCCAAATTCTGACCTAACTTTTTTCAGAGATTCAAACCTAAAATTCTCTAAGTTCAATCAATATAAATGAAATCTATGGACATGTACAGTTTCAGGGTAATGATGTATGCATTTTATCTTCACAAATGCAAGCATAACAATGCCTAAATGAGAAGATAGAAGTTCAGAAAATGTACCTCAAAACTGGAAATCGTGAAATGAGTTTGAGCTGCTTTCAAGGAGTTTTGATGATCATGTTAGCTTCCTCAAGTTCCCAGGAAGCTAATGCAAAGCTTACTTGATGTTGTGAGTGTTTCAATCGTGCTAGAGAAGTTAAGGTGCAAGCTCTATTTTCTAGTTATGGGAGTTGATGAAGATGATGTTACAGTCATGTAACAGAGTGTGGGATTGTTTGTAGATGACGTTTAGGAACTTTTGGAAGTGAAAATCCAAGAAACGCACGAGTGGATTCTAAGTTTGGAGTTTTTTGTCAGAATATGCAACAATGGTGGTTTGTTATGCAGTTGAGTTTAGGAGAGTTTGAGAGATTGTGTATTCGTGTGTTATGTTGCAATAGACTTGTATAGTTATAAACAAAAGGTCTTAGGGTTTCAAGTTGACAGATCTGTGAGATATAGAGTTATGGTTATGTTACTTGATTTTGAAGAAAAGTGGAAAACATGGTTTCAAGGCATAGTACAAGCATGGTATGAGTTTATTGGAGGCTCTAGACATATTTCTTTTATCTTTGACATTGCTTGTACTTAGATGAAACAAGTTGGGAGGTCTATGCATTGACTTTTGCAATAAAGCTTGCTTTTTTCCAAAATGGAAGTGTTACCTTTGTGCCATTAATGGAATAACCATTTGGACAATGCCTCAAATGCTTGGATCAAAGATATAATAGTTATGTAAACATTTAATTATGGAGTGAAAGTCAAGTTAGAAGACTACAAATCAAATATTATGCAGCCTAGCATGGATTTGGTTCATGTGTTCATCAAGAAATGGCTTGTAATTCAAGTTTGAAACCCTAACTTATTGCCTTCGATTATCCTAGCTCAAGTATAATCTCAATGAGTTCTCAGACATTTGGAAATCTTGTAACATCCTCTACAACCTCTATGTTGGGCATTTTTTAAGATTCATGTTGGAACTATGTGAAAAATTGCCATGAAGTTAGGTCAAAATCCTGCCTAAACTAGGGCAAAATTTCACTAAGTTTTTCAAGTTTCATGAACATGTCTTCTTAAAAACATAACTTGAAATCCATGCATTTATAGAAAATTAGTGTTATACAATGTTTTAGATCTCATTGAGATCTACAACTTTAATTTTGGAAGTTTCCTTTGAATCATCTTGCATCATGGTGGAAATTAGGCTCAAAGTTATGAAAAAATGTGAATTTCCAACACTTAGAAAAATTTCTAAGTTTAGAAATTTTGACTTTTCAAAATGAAATCTTGAATTTTTGATTTCTTGATGAACAAGTTTCAGATTTTTACATGTCTTGATGAATTATGATCTTTGATACTTGATTTTGACCAAAAAGTCAAAGTCTGACTTTTCAGTGTACAGTTGACTTTTCATCAATTGACTGAAATTCATATGTCAATCAATTCATCTTGAGAGATGTTTTGAGCCATTCCATTAGGTAAAAATGAAGCAATTGAATCCTTGAGGTCATGTCTGAAACCAATAAATCATTTGCTAGGTCAAAAATCAGAAATAGCACCTTCTCAGTCAAAACCCTAATTTTGACCATTTTGCCCTTTTGATAATCTGATCAAATTTCTTGAGGAATTGTGGTCCAAACTTGATCAAATGACATATATGAGTTCATAATGTTGATATGGACCAAAAGTTATTAAGTTTGAATGTAAATTGACCACAGTTGACTTTTTCCCCAATATAGCTGATTTTAGGTCAATTGATCAATTGACTGAGAAAAAATGTGATCCAAGACTTGAAACTTGACATGAGCAATATTGAGAGTTCAAAATGATCCATGAAAGTCATATGGGGAATTAAAAGTCCAGTTGTCCTTGTGAAATCTCAAACCCTAACTTTCAGTTATTAGTGCTTGAGGAGGTGTCTTGAGTCGATCAACCCTTGTGCAGTCTTGAAATAAAAGAGATCTTGTGAGAGATTACTTGAGAAATGAGAGGGAAAATTTTGGGGTACAATAGTAGATATAGGGTTTCTAAACAGAAACCCTTATATCTTCCTTCAAATTTCTGCCGTGTTCATCACCTTCAGTCTTCAGCGTCGTTGTTACCTGCAAGAGAGAGAGAGAGAGAGAGAGAGAGAGAGAGAGAGAGAGAGAGAGAGAGAGAGAGAGAGAGAGAGAGAGAGAGAGAGAGAGAGAGAGAGAGAGAGAGAGAGAGAGAGAGAGAGAGAGAGAGACAGAGAGAGAAAAGGGATAAAAAAGAGATTACACCAAGAACCAAAACGAAACAAAATCACTGCAATGAAGTAATCTGCGAACTAATCAGCTTAGGGTTTTCTTTGAATTTGTTGGTTCAATCGTTGTTTTGAGTAGGTATCTAGATTTAGGGTTGAGGGGGAGTAATCATTACCAGTTCCGATTAGGGTTGCAGCGGTGTTTTGGATTTTATTGTTGTTTTCTGTTGGAGAAAGGAAGAGAGAATGGAGAGAGAGAAGAGGAATGATGAAATGAGTAAAATTGAAAATAAAATAGAAAATATACTTCCCTCACGATCCTGTGTGTTTCTCTTACCGTGAACCTTCAACTTCCACCGCGTTATCTTAATCAAACATTCCTTAATTGCACACCTAACATAACCCATGCACACTCGCCCGCACACAAGCCAAGCGGGTTACCATAATTGTGTCTTGGGCCTACGACCATCTCTAATCACCCCCCCTGGTTTTTTGGTTTTACTACTATGCTAAAGGATGTACCCCCATGCATTCTGGGCCAAGTCCAACATTTGAACTTGGGTCGTTACTTCCTGAATCCCCAGTTTTGCTACCTAGATTAATTCCATACTCCCTACATTTTGGGTCTAAATCTAATATCTGGATTTAGGGCACTGTTATTTACACCGCTAGCAATTTTCTAATCAACTAATTTAGCACCCCCCTTGCGTTTTCAATAAAATTAATAATTTTATTTATTTATTCATTTACTTATTTATTTGCTTACTTTTATCATTTTATATGATTAATATATTAAAATTATTTAATGCGTATTTTTTAATAAATTCCAAAAAAATTATTTATTAATTCAAATTCTTTTTTAAATACTAACTCACTTTTTTAATACTTCAATTGCGTTAAATTCTTTTTTCTCATGCATTAAAAATCTATTTTCTCATATTGCATAATATATTCGAAAACATTTAACCAATCAAATATTAACCCTCTCTACTTACTTAATGAAAACCTCAAGAACATTTTCGAAAAAGGATTAAATAGAATTGTTATCAAACTTATCTGCGAACTGCATCTACGATCACTTAACTTACAAACCAGACAAGGTTCAAGGATAATTCGAAAGTAATTCCATGCAATCCTATAAAAAAACACCAACCAAACCTACGAGCTACGAAATAGGACTCTAATTCCTCATAAGAGAATACGTAGGCATACGACTTAAAATCGTGGAGAGTTCCCCTAATTAAAATTAAAACCCTATTTCCTAAATTGTAAATCTAAACTCTAGTATCCTTGTGAACAAGGTAGACGAGGGGTGTCTAGCACCTTCCCTTAGTCTAAAACGAGTCAACAACTAAGAATCTCTAATCAAATTAGGGTAATCCTTTATATTCCACTCCTTAGGATAAAAATTAATGGTGGCGACTCTTATTTTTAAACTGGTTATTACAGTTGGGAACTCTGTTGGGGAATCAACCCTAGGGTTAGAAGCTTTCTTTGGATTTAAGGTTATTAGGGTTTTATTTTTGTTATTTTTTTACATTTATTTATTATTTTGGTTTATTTATTCTTATTTACATTTTCTTTGTCATATTATATTTATTTGGGATGTGATTTTATTTCAAAAAACTTAGAAAGAAGGTTTGTCTATTGGCCAAGGGGATACATCACCCCTATGATTTTTTACGACGACTTTGCCTAGAGTTGGTGGAATTCCAAAAAAGAAATATGTCTCAAGGGATATCCTCTTGGGGGATAGGACTTTGGAACAAAACTGTAATCTGGTGGGAGAACTGACTTGTTTTGTGTTTTATCGCATATGTTGCGGATAACAAGAGTCGCCACTGACTTTTCTTTTATCCAATAAGGAAAGGGTGAAAAGAACGGGAAAGACCTTGATAGATTTTGAGTTATGAGGGTAAGTTATGAAAGGAGAAGGTGTTAGCACCCTTTTCATCCGTAGTTATCTACGGGCTCTTAATCGCTTAGCTCACTTTTGGAAACATGCTTTGTATGTGTGTGATTTGAAAATATTTTTGAAAAGCCAAATTATGGTTAACTTTATAATAATTCTTGTATCGGTCCTCAAGAATGTATACAAAGTGTTTAAAAATATTTTGTTTAAAAATTGTGATGTGAGAAATGTTTTTTAGAAAGGTTTTGTGAGCAAGCGATTAAAAGTATCCAACCCACTCAAGGTCGTTCTTATTCTTTTCCTTCTCCTTTAGAGATAGTGTTATTCATACCATTAGTTGGTAGGTAGCCTCATTTATTGGATGTGAAGGGACAAGCGAAGGGTCATCGAAGGAAACTTGTAAGAATACTTTAGCAGTTATGTAAGGGACTATCATCATATGATTCGTAGGCAACTCGAGGGACTAGATCATTTTTTCCGTAGGCAACATTGAAGGGTCATCGAGGGACTATGATCTTTTGTATGATGATGATTTGATCGAGGGTCTTTTGCTAAAGTATCCCTATTTTCGAGGGACGTGACCATTATTCCGAAAGGCAACGAAGAGAGGTTACCCTAGAGGTGTGAGTGTAAAAGTGTGTTTGTTTCATTTATTTATCTTGAAATTAGGATTTTGCTATCGGGTTGATTTTAGTCTTGCCATACAAACCCTATTTACTAGCAATTGCATAAGAATATAATATGGAATATAAAATGCGGAATGTAAACCTATAACTATTACAAGGCTTTTGGGCAATTACATAAGAATAAAGAGTGCGGGAAAGTAAACCCTAAAACTATTACATATTCGAAGCAATTACATAATAAGAAAAACGCAAGAAAAAGAAACCTAAGCTATTTACCTTTGCGGAAGCGTCCTATACAATTGATCTAGGAAAATAAAAAAGAAAGAAAGAGGAAAATAGAAGAGAAAATGTTTTTGGTGATTTTTATGAAAAATAGTATATGATAATAATTAATTAAAAACCCAAAAATCTAATTAATTTTAAAATAAAAAAAAGGTTAATTAATTATTTGATTAAAAAGTTAATTAAAAAAAACCTAAACCTAATTAATTTTAGGGTTAAATAAAAAGGTTTTGTTAATGGTTAATAAAGAGGAAAGGTTAACCAAAAATAGGGCTAGGGGAAGAAAAATCAATGAATAAGGGTAAAAACCAAAAAAGGGAAAATTTGTCTGGGGTAGGTGTTGAACTGATGCGTGGTTTTCACAAGTATATGAAACGCGTCAGAGAAATATAAAAGATTATCGATCCCACAGAGACCAAACATCAATCTATCGATTTATGTTGTTACGATATTTATCTAAGATAAAACAATTCATGGGTTTATGAGTACACAATGAAAGTAAAGTACGGAGATATAAATTCATATAAAAACAACAAGCTTGAGTGTAATTCACACGGTCTGATAATATTCCAAATACTTCTAAATAGAACTACTTTTAGGGCAATATTTTCTACTCATGAAAAGAACTAAGTTAACAGGAACTGTCGCTTTAGCGTATTCATAATCGAGTTTATTCTTTAATCAATCCATCTTATTGTCACTTATAAAAAGGTGCGCATTGTGTTAAAGTAATAAACATATTTTTAAGAAATATAGTTTCTTTACTTAGTTGAAAAGTAATTTTGACTTGGAACTTCTAACCAAAAGAGGACTAGACCTTTAAACCCGTAAACGCGTCCGAAAAAAGTTTTGAAATCGTTTTTAGAAAAGTGTTAAAAGATTACTACTTAATTGAACAAAGCTCTTTCGCTTCCTTTGAACAACTAAGACTACCCAAGTTTAACTAAAGGTTGGACGGATTTCGATCTTACCCAACAAAAATAAAGTGCAGAAAACTTGTGTTAAAAACCAAAGCATCCCTTAAGTATTTCTACAGACACATCATATGGAATATCACTTTAACTATGATCCTTACATTCTAACCTTTAAAATTTAGCCAGACATGGAAATGTAAACACACATGTTAAATAAGTGCAAGACAAGGAAATAAATAAAGTAAATCGAGTGCGATGAAACAAATAAAGTAAAGCGAGTGCGATAAAATAAATAAAGTAAAGCGAGTGCGATGAAATAAATAAAGTAAAGCGAGTGCGATGAAATAAATAAAGTAAAGAGAGACTTATAAATAAAAACCTGCTCTAAATCGGAGGCTTTATATCAGGTACAATTGGAAGTAAATGCGACTGGAAATGAAAATGGCGGCAGGATTAACTTCTACCAAAGTGCTCCAAACTCGATTACAGACTCCATCAATGGTGTGATAACTTTTCGGTGTGAAGGATTATCACTTACAAAATCTGACAGTGTATGGCTTAAGTTTGTAACTAAGCTTAGATGAAAAGAAAATGAAACTAGAACCTCCTATTTATAGAAAAACAACAATCCATGGAATTACCAAGGTTCCCCCCAACTCCTTTTGGGCAGGACACCATTTAACAAAGGTGGCGCCCTCCATGTGTACAAGGGTGGGAAGTTGAGGAGAATGTGGCAGTTGAAGGCAGTTAAAACCAATCCATGTCATAGCCTACCCTATGGTGGGCTCCATGTTGGATGCCATGTGCACAATTTTCTCAAAAACTTTATTTCTTGCTCGTTTTTCTTCATTTATTTAAGAGGGGCTCTAGATCATCAAAATACCTGGGGAAAAAAAACAAAAACAAACATAACATGAGAAAATAACAATAAAAACCCTAATAAATATGTGAAGTCTGAGTCAAATATGCAGTGTGTTTTATTGTTAGCAAATTATCCCACACTTAAACCTTTGCTTGTCCTCAAGCAAAAACTCTGTATTGCTCATGAAAGAAAGACAACATCAACAGACGATTTGGGCTAAAAAGGCTTCTAAGTTCAAAACAGAATGTATTTGATAGGTACTAACTGAATGAACCAAGGGTATCGTAATAACGCTTTCCGCGGACGGACATAAACTTTGTTCCTATACAAATCAATCCATATCATGCCAATATACCTAGGCCTAGCTTCTCATTTCTTTTGAATCCTCTTTCATTCAGGTGCAATCACATTAAGCCTGTTATCCTTACGTACTCATAATAGAGTGACCGGTTAGTGACTCTAATCTCAAGCATGGGGTTTTGGTACATAAGTTGGTGTAACCCCTTTTCTAGACCCAATTGCAGTTGTGGGGGATCAGATTGTAATCCGCCCTACCATGTCCAGCACCTGATACCTCTGAACCAACCAACAATGGGTAAATTTTTCTCATTATTCTTTTTGCAAGTTTTTACAACATTTTGGGTTAAATGACTGTGTGAGGGTCACCTAGCCCAGTGCTGCAGTTTTCCTTTTCAAAAGCACAAAAAAAAGGACCATTCACTTATTTTCATCGGTCCCCTACGTAGAGAATGCTTAGGCCGAAGTTGTCTGCTAGGATAAACTACTAAAGGACTTTTCTGGGATGATAATTAAGGCCATGGCATATGGGGTATCGGGATTGATTCCTATAATCATGAAGCTTATGGTATTAAAACGATACCGATGTTTCAAAAAGATTTCCCAAGTCGCCCACATCCTACCTCAAACCCGTTTTAAAGCCCAAAATTTTCAAAATATATTGTTTTCTTTTGTCAAAGAAATTTTTGGTAAGGCTAAAGAGATGGGGAAGTAAAGATACACCACATAGATGGCTCGTCTAGCACATGAATTTATTAAAATCTAACTAATAAAACAAGATAAATAAACTAGAAAGCAGAAAACAAAAGGTAATAATAAAGAAAAAGAAAATCAATAAAATCTCCTCCCACACTTAAATCGAACATTGTCCCTAATGTTTCGAAATAAGTTAAGGAAAGAGTAACCTGGATAAACTATGGCTGGAGACTAGTACCCTCGCCTCCCTGGTTTAAATTCCCAGGACGACGAGATCTGCTGTGATGACGATCATTATCACTCTACAGTTGCCGAAAATGACCTAGTATGGAGCCTTGAGTGGCTTCTATTAAGGTAAAGTGTCTTGGGAAGTAGACACGCTGACGCTGCTGCTCAACAGAGATGGCGACTTGGGATTCCATGATAGTTTGGATAGAGTGATCAGTCTGCTACTGTGATATACGCATGAACTCCATTTTGTTGGCCATCTGATGATGTATAGCTGAAATAAGGCCATCTCGCCGTTCTTCTCGGGCTAGATGCTCTTTCCACATTTTCTCAGTGAAATAGAAACCAGAAGTTGTACCTATAGGAAAGTGAGAAGAAGATGGTGTTGTATGTTAGAACATAGTTTGATTCTACAACCCTCATAAGAATTTTGATGATAACAAACATAAAGAACAAATATGCTCTCTAAAATTGTGTTCTATTTTGTACAGAAGTTTTGACGGAAATGGATCAGAAGTTAAGCTACAAAGGTGTTCAGGCTGTGTACGCAGACTGATATCAGAATGTTCTGATGAATGAAGATCAGAACATGCACTAAGAGAAAGACATCTGAACTCTGAACGGAAGTCTAACGTTGCAAACATGACATTATGATTCTGACTTCCCAAGTTCTAAAGCAAAGCAACAAGCAGATTCCTTATGTTCTGAAGCGTTACTTTTCCATCAAAGCAGTATCAATTGCAACGGCTACAAACAGATAAGGATATTCATATTATGGAAAGTGTATTAACTGCAAATTATCAAGTTTCCATTTGCACAGATTACTACGCCTATTTAAACAAGCATCAAGGTTAAATCATTCACAATTTACATCACTTCTATCATACAATCTCTCAATGCTGCAACTCATATTCATACTATTCTCTAAAATTGTGTAATACATAACAAGTTTGTGATACATTTTTTGTAACGAAAAACATATTGTACACATATTAATTATTTCTTTTGTTAGGGAATTTCCTTGAGATAAACCGGGTTGTGGTTGTGCTCAAGAAGACTTTGGAAGTTGTCAAAGTAGAATTGTAATCAGTTTAGTTAGTGAATTAAGACCTCGTTGGAGAGAGGTGAAATCACCTAGGCGGGTGGACTGGAGTAGTTTGAGATCAAGCGAACCAAGATAAAAATCATCGTGTCATTTGCATTTGATTTTAAAGTTTCAATTCACCCCCCCCCCCCTTCTTGTGTTTTTCACTTCTTCAATTGGCATCAGAGCGCCTGGTTCTGAGTTGATACACTTAACCGTATCAGTACAAGATCCAAGATAAGAAAAATACTATGGTGGGACCAGGTCAGAACATCAACAATGACTATGATGATGATAAGGACAGAATCAGCGAAAAACCTCCAGTCTCTGATGGAGAAAACTTTGACTATTGGAAAGACAGAATTTAAAGCTTCTTTCTGGATCATGATGTTGATTTATGGGATATGGTAATTGATGGATACATGCATCCTGTGGATGAAAGTGGTCAGAAGATTGATAGAAAAAGAATGTCTGACCAACAAAAGCGTGACTTCAGAAATCATCACAAGGCCAGAACGATTCTTCTTAGTTCCATCTCATATTCATAGTATGAGAAGATCTCAAATAGAGAGACAACTAAAAATATGTTTGATTCTCTGAGAATGATGCATGAAGGCAACATACAAGTTAAAGAAACCAAGGCCTTTGCGCTCATTCAAAAATATGAAGCCTTCAAGATGGAAGAAAGTGAATCCATTGAAGCAATGTTCTCAAGATTCCAGATTCTAGTTGGTGGGATGAAAGTTCTTGACAAAGGGTATTCAAGTGTTGATCATGTAAAGAAGATCATCAGAAGTTTACCAAAGAAATGGAGGACAATGGTCACTTCTCTCAAGCTGGAAAAAGATGTCAACAAGATATCTCTGGAGGAACTTGTCAGCTCACTCATAAGTCATGAGATAGAGCTAGAAGATGACGAGCCTCAGAAGCAAGGTAAGCCTTTAGTGTTAAAATCTAACAAAAAATATGATTCTAAAGTTTTAAAGGCTATGGAAGAAACCTCTGATGGATCCTCGTCAGAAGAAGACGAATTGTCTCTTCTCTCCAAAAGATTCAATCAGCTGTGGAAGCAGAGACAAAGAAAATTCAGAAACTCCAGAAGAACAAGGAATAAGAATGAATCACCCTATGGATACAGAAAGTCTGAATCCTCCTCTTGATACAGAAAGTCTGAACCCTCCTCCGGAAACAGAAAGTCTGAATCTTCTTCTGGTCACAGAAAGTCAAGCAACAGGGACATTATTTACTATGAGTGGAATGAACAAGGACACTACAAAAGCGATTGTCCAAGGCTTCAGAAGGAGAAACCCAAAAAGAAGTTCTTCAAGGAGAAGAAGAAAAGTCTCATGGAAACATGGGATGACTCAGATACTTCTGACACAGACACAGAGTCAAAAGATGAAAGAGCCAACATTATGAATGAAGACAGCGAAGCATCTAGGTCAGAATCAAAATCAGACACAGAAGAGGTATTTCCTGAATTTACTGTTAACTTTACTAAAGCTGAACTAGGAGAAAGTCTGAGTGAAATTCTGGAAAGATATCAGTAGCTTCGAGTCAAATTCAAGAACCTGAAAAAGGATCTTGTTTCTGACTCTGAAGAAACTGAGAGTCTGAGATTAGAAATTTCTGAGTTAAAAGTAAAGATTTCAAAACTAGAAAATGATTTGCAAAACTCTCAGAAGGAAACAATCTCAGAGGCTCCCAGTAATGCTGATAAGATCATAAAATAATATGATCGTAGCTTTCAGAAGTTTCTGGCTAAAAACATAGATAGAAGCAAGATGGCTTCAATGATCTATGGAGTTAGCAGAAAAGGAAGAAAAGGCATAGGATACACAGGTAAAGTATCCCAACCTAAGAAAGTCATGGAATTAGTTATTAAACACACACCATTAAAATCTCACTTCACCTATGGGCACACACACGACTTGAAATACACTAGTAATGATTATTCTGCTAAACCAAAATTCAAACCGAATTTTGGTAAAACTAACAAACAAGGACCCAAAAAGATATGGGTACTGTGATCGGTGGATTTAGAACTGACTGTTTAACGCTGGTTCGCGAAAATGCCGCGGAAGCAAGATTCGCCACCGTCTTTTATTTTCTCCAACATGGACAGGACAAAAGCACAACAAAATTCCTTATGAGATAGTTTCTCAGTTCGGGAGGTAGATTTATAGAAAGGGAAGGTGTTAGCACCCTTTCTATCCATGGTTACCCATGGGCTCTTAGATACTTGCTCATTGTGTTTTCAAAATGTTTGTTTGCTTTTCAATTATGTGTGGGTTTGAAAAAGTTTCATTGAAAGATTTTGGAATAACTCTTGTATCAGTCCTCAAGAGTGTTTGAAAAATTGTTTTGAAAGCTTTTTGAAAGTGTCGGTGTGAAAAGAGTTTTTAATTTGTTTTTTAGAGAGCAAGTATCTATGAGTCATCTACCTACACTAAGCAATTAGGTTGTGTAAATGTCCTTTAGGTAGTGCCATCCCACCATTGAGAGGTAGGTAGCACCACCGTTGGAGGTGTTCGGGTCAATTCGAGTTTAGGGACAATGTGGTCACCGAAGCAACAGTTAGGACACCTTAGAAGCTACCCTTATGTCCTTGATCCTTTTTTAATCCGAGGCAACCGTTTCGAGGCAACTATTCCGAGGCAACCGTTTTGAGGCAACTTTTCCGAGGCAACCAGATCATGGACATAAGGACTTACTAAAACGTCATATACTTGACGACCACGTTTCGAAGGCAACAGGTGAGGTGTACCCTAAGAGTGGTGTGTGAATTTGTGTATTGTTTTCAGTTTAGCAATTATCTTGGATCATGGCATTGTGAGCTACGCTTATTTTTAATTAGCCATACATTCTTTCATACAATTTAGCAGTTAAGAGTGCGGAAATTTAAATGCGGAAAGATAAATCCTACGCTATTACAAGGCGCGGGTCTATACATCGCCAAAATACAAAGACCCGTTTGATAAAAATGCGGAAAGTAAAAAAGACCTAATTACTATTACAGTCCTTGAGCAATTACATAATATTTGAAAAGAAAATAAATGTGCGAAAAGAAGTAAAACTTAGGACGTCCGAGGGTTTTGACCCTTTTGAAATTAAATTGAAATTAAAGCTAATTAATTATTTAATTAAAGAAAAAATTGTTTTTTAGGTTTTTGGTATTTATAACAATAAAGAAAATTAAAATCAAGAGAAACCCTAATTCTAAGTTATTTTAATTATTAATGAAAAATATTAAAGTTGACCTAATTTACTAATTAATTAATGTACATGTGTATTTACAAAAAATAAATAGTAATTACAATAATAAATAAATGAGAAAAATAATTAATTAAGAAAAGGGTGAAAAAATGTCAAAAACCCTAAGTCTAGATATTTTTTATTTATTAAGAAAAGGATTAAAGTTTAAAACCTAAATTAACTAAATTAATTATTAAAATTTATTTACAAAAATAAATTAATGAGTAAATTAATAAATAATTAGACATATTTTGATTTTTCTGTTTTTATTATGAAAAGGAAATTATTTTATGGAATTAGAAAAAACAAATAATAAAAACAAACAATTAAAAGAATTAAAATTGAAAAGAAAATAAAATTAAAGAATGCAAACCAGGGGGGTGTCAGGCCCCAAAGGGAGGTTTGTTTGAAGCAAAATTGGCCCATGTACACAAAGCCTGTTTGACTTTCCATGCTTGGATGCACGTTAGTTGACTGCGCCACACCCTGGATCTCATTCAGTGACCTTCAGATTGATCATCCAAGCCACTTGGCAAGCCATGCGTGAGGATGTATGGTGAGACGTTGGAGAATACGCTGCACTGGAAAGCATTAGGAGAAAAATTATGAAATATATGGGGGACCTGGGAATCGAACCCAGGTCCCAGCGTTTACCAAGTCACGTTCCCACCATATGAGTTGTTTGCGCGCATTTATATATGTAATAGACAACAAATAATATGTATGAAAAAAGGCCACTATGCTGGAACGTTGAAAAACCGCGCCAAGGTTTGAATTGTCCAACCATGTGATGACATGCTAGCCTTCGTCTTCATCTTCCTGTAAAATACAAAACAAGTAGCGGGGGTTTTAAACCCCCAGAAACTGCAACCTGTAAAAATAGCGAATAGAATATGCCTCAATATAAAAAGGGCGCGAGGTCATCGTTGAATCAGGTTTCTTGCAACGAATTCGTCCATGTATGTTTGATGGTCTAATTTTACCATATGTGAGAACCCCTAATTTTGAAGTTCTGAAACCCTAGGTTTCATCAATGGTGAATCTCGTTTCAAGCATCTTTAGGACAATTAAACTATGCCAAAAGTTTCAGGAGATCATTAGTAGCAAGAATCAACAATTAAAACATATGAATGATGCGTGAAAATTAAAAACCGATTATGGAAATGTTTGTGATAAACGTGACTCAGTTCTACCAATTCTTGGAATATGGGGACTTGTTCTTGATGCCAATAGTTTCCTGGAAGGTCCAGCAACGCAATGGAAAAGGTTTCAAGCCTTGAATCGCCCTGCAAATGTGATTTCAATTTCCAAGTTTTTATGAAAATTTTGCAACTTTGTTCTCTCTTTCTGAGCAGCTTTTCGTGTGTCCTTGCATTAGGTTAGGTTGTGCATAAGTACATGAATGAAATTAGGTCAAGAAACCAGCCCAAAGATCCATGAATTTATGTTTTGAATATTTGATTTTTATCACATCTTTTTCAATCTTTTTTCCATGCAAATCTTGCCAAATATGGATGATCTTGTCTTGTTGATTGGTGCACGAAATCTTTAGCATATAATGAGTGAATTTGCTGCACAAAAAGATTTGAAAAGCATTATTTGATATTTTTCTCATAATTAAATCTAATTAAATGAATTAATAAGAATAAAAATTCAATTAATTAACTAAAAATAAGAAAATAAATCCCTTTGAGCTTAATGGGTCGTGCATATGCTTTGGGTAATGATTCAAGGAAGAAATTGAGGCCCATTAGCATTTTTGAAGCTTTTGAAGCAAAGTTGACTTTTCAAAGTTCCCAAAAATTTCCCAACTTCTCCAATGCATATCTTGCTCAATTTTGAAGTTATGGTCATGTTCTTGGACATTTTGGAAAGGTCTTGAAGTCCTCTAACCAATGTATTTGGTCCCATGTCATTTTGATTTACCAATCTCAAGTTATGGTCTTTGACTTAAAGTGCCTTTTTGTTGACTTTTGAAAATGACCTATAATGTTGAAATTGATAACTTTTTGTGAGAGCATTTCTTGGACTTAAAGTGTGAAGATGAGTTGTAGGAAATGTCATTCTCTTCAAAATGAGCTTTGGATGGAATTTTTATGATAAACCATGAGGAAGTTATGCCTTGGTCAATTTGCAGTTGACTTTTCAGCTGTCCAAAAATAGAAACTTTTGCATCTTGAGACTTTTTGAGCCATGTTTTGAGAATCATGATCAAGAATTGATCAAATGATGATTGTGGCTTCAAAATAAGATGTTGACCAAAATTTTTTACTTTTGACTGTCAAATGACCATTTTGCCCCTGCAGTTGACTGTGGAGCATTTAGGGTTTTTGACTGTGCAATTTGATGCTGTGAGTCTTGAAACTTGGCATGTGGATGCTTGACAATATATGTAGGCATGTGGGACTTGATTGGACCCTTGGAAACCTCAATTTCTTTGCAAGAACCAAAACCCTAATTTTGACTGTGTTAGGAGGCAATTGGACTGTGCAACTTTTGAGGGATTTTGAATCATCTGGAGATTGATCTTGACAAATCTTTGCAGAATATGGGAGGGAAAATTTTGGGGTACAACAGGTACCTAAGGACAAAATTATATATGTAGCTGATATCTTTGACATCAAGGCTAAAACACCAGTCATGGTACCTGGACTCTGGATGCTCTCGACACATGACGGGAAGAAAGCATATGTTCTAAAGTCTAGAACTTAAACCTGGAGGCTACGTGAGTTTTGGAGGCAATCAAAGAGGGAAGATCATTGGCTCTAGAACAGTAGGTAACGGTAACCTCCCTTCTATTAATAATGTTCTTCTAGTAGATGGATTAATGCATAATTTGTTATCCATAAGTCAATTAAGTGATAACGGGTATGATATAATCTTTAATCAAAATTCATGTAAAGTTGTTAGTCAGAAAGATGGAACTATCTTATTTAATGGAAAGAGGAAAAACAACATTTACAAGATAAAACTTTCTGAACTAAAGAGGCAGAACATAAAATTCCTTCTTGCTGTTAACAACGAGCAATGGGCCTGGCAGAGAAGATTGGGACATGTTAGTATGAGAAGAATATCTCAGATTAACAAACTCAATCTGGTCAGAGGACTTCCTAATCTGAAGTTCAGCTTAGATGCTCTGCGTGAAGCATGTCAGAAAGGCAAATTTGCAAAACCTCCCTTTAAAGAAAAAATATGTTGTTTCTACCTCTAGACCATTAGAACTTCTGCACATACATTTATTTGGACCGGTGAAAACTGCATTCGTTAGTGGCAAGAAGTATGGGTTAGTGATAGTAGATGACTATAGCAGATGGACATGGTAAAGTTCTTAAGACACAAGGACGAGTAACATTTTGTGTTCGTTGCTTTCTGTAACCAAGTTCAGAATGAGAAAGATCTTAGAATTGTCAAATTCAGAAGTGATCATGGTGGAGAATTTGAAAACAAAAAATTTGAAATATTTTTTAATGAAAATGGAACTTCTCATGATTTCTCTTATCCTAGAACTCCCCAACAAAATGGAGTTGTAGAATGAAATAACAGAACATTACAAGAAATGGCCAGAACCATAATCAATAAGACTAACATTGCTAAGATATTATAGGCAGAAGCAATTAAAATAACATGTTACATTCATAATAGAATCTCCATAAGACCTATTTTGGGTAAGACTCCATATGAATTGTGGAAGAACAAAAAGCCCAACATTTCTTATTTCCATCCCTTTGGATGTACCTGTTTTATACTTAACACTAAAGAACATCTGAACAAGTTTGACTCTAAAGCACAGAAGTGTATTATGTTAGGATACTCTGAATGCTCAAGAGGCTACAATGTATACAATACAGAAACACAAATTGTAGAAGAGTCAATCAATGTTAGATTTGGTGAAAAGCTTGGCCCTCAAAAGTCAAAGCAGAATGAATCTCTTGCAGATATATAAGTTGAATTCACAGGTGCTGAAGGCAACTCATCAGATGTTCCCAACAAAGATGCTCCAACCACATCAAAAGGAAATGTCACAGGCACTCCAGCCACTTCTATCGAACATCTCCAAAAAAGACTATCCAGAAGCAGCATAGCTCACCCTGAAGATAAAATTCTAGGAAAGAAGGAAGATCCAATCAGAACAAGATCAACATTCAGAAATTCTGAAGAATACCTCATGGGATTGGTATCTTTGATTGAGCCAACAACAATTGATGAAGCTCTTCTAGACAACGACTGGATTCTGTCTATGCAGGAGGAGTTTAATCAATTCACCATAAATGACGTATGGGATCTGGTTCCTAAACCAAAAGGATTCAACGTCATTGGAACAAAGTGGGTATTCAGAAACAAACTAAATGAGCAAGGAGAAGTCATCAGAAATAAGGCACGAGTAGTTGCACAAGGTTATAGTCAGCAAGAGGGGATAGACTATACAGAAACCTTTGCTCTAGTCGCTAGGTTAGAATCTATCAGACTCTTAATCTCTTTTGCTGTAAATAATGGCATCACTTTGTATCAGATGGATGTTAAAAGTGCATTCTTAAATGGTTACATTGATGAAGAGGTTTATGTTCACCAACCCCCTGGGTTTGAAAACTCCAAACGCCCAGAATATGTTTTCAAACTAAAGAAATCACTTTATGGTCTGAAATAAGCTCCCAGAGCTTGGTATGAAAGATTAAGCAACTTTATGTTAGAAAAGGAATTCACCAGAGGGAAAGTGGACACAACCTTGTTCTGTAAGACATTTAAGAATGACATCTTAGTTTGTCAAATTTATGTAGATGGTATAATACTTGTATCTACTAAACCTTCTCTGGGAAGAGAATTTGCTAAGTCTATGCAGGCAGAGTTTGAAATGAGCTTGATGGGAGAACTCAAATTCTTTCTGGGCATTCAGATCAATTAAACTCCAGAAGTAACTTACATTCACTAGAGAAAATACGTCAGAGAACTTCTGAAGAAATTCGACCTATCAGAGTGTAAGCCATCAAAGACTCCAATGCATCCCACATGAATTCTGGAAAAGGAAGAGGTAAGTAAAAAGGTAGAACAGAAGATCTACAGAGGTACGATTGGTTCTCTCTTATATCTTACAGCTTTAAGGCTTGACATTTTATAGTGTTTGCTTATGTGCCAGATTCCAATCAGATCCTAGAGAATCTCACTTAACAGTTGTTAAGAGAATTTTCAAGTATTCGAAAGATACTACTAACCTGGATTTGTTTTATAGAAAAACCAGTGAATACAATTTAGTAGGGTACTGTGATGCTGATTTTGCTGGAGATAGAGTAGAACGAAAAAGTACTTCTGGAAGCTGCTAGTTTCTGGGAGATAATCTGATCTCATGGACCAGCAAGAGGCAGTCCACAATTGCATTGTCAACAGCTGAAGCTGAATACATAACAACTATTGGATGCAGCACATAGATGCTCTAGATGAAAAGTCAGCTTGAAGATTTCATCATATTTGAGAGTAACATCCATATATTCTGTGATAATACTTCTGCAATATGTTTATCTAGAAATCATATTTTGCATTCTAGGGCTAAGCATATAGAAATAAAACATCATTTTATCAGGGACTATATTCAGAAAGGAATCCTTACTTTAAAATTTATAGACACAGACCATCAATGGGTTGATGTTTTTACAAAATCACTTTTTGAAGATAGGTTCAATTTCATTCTGAAACATCTCAGCATGAAATTATGTCCAGAAATAAGAAGTTTTATTTACATATTATGTAACCCTTAGAACTTTATATTTTCTTTGTGAACATCTAATCAACATGTCTTTAGAAGTTAGGAGAACAGTTGCTTCAGAATCTATCTAAGAAGATCTGAACCTTTCATTTCAAAGATAGAGGCGTGCAGTTCACACTATCAAACATTTGCCATCCTCTCACAAGCTACCTTTTAAGGCTGAAAATGCGCTCAAATTATGAAGGGTCTAAGGCTCTGATTGGATGCATTGAGACACACGTCATTGGTAACTGTTTCTTATCTCCACGCAATCCCCTATTTTCAGGTTTCATAATTACTGTGTAATCATTAATTTGTTTTCTATTTCTTACTGATTAAGTTTTCAAAATTGATTATAAATACACAATCACTATTTCATTCACTTCTTCTCGCTTCTATTACTCTCTCTAGCTTTCGTTTTGCAAAAACCCTTTTCTCAGAAATCTCAAAACAATTTGTGTGAACAATGGCATCTTCCTCAAGCGTCAAAAATCTTCAAAGTTCTCCCGGTTCTTCTTCAACAGTTGAACAGTACGAGGAACCCATAAGAACTTTTCTCACTCTAGTCGATTCTCGTGAAGTTTTATGTGATCTTATCATCGATTTTGAAAGCTTGGAGGAAAATGGGTTTGATTTCTCTTAAGATGTAACTGCTCAAGGCTGGAACAGGTACTTTGATCATTTGCTAGGTCCAGTATTCCCCATTCTTGTAAAGGAATTCTGGATTCATGCAAATTCATCTAATCATCATGTCACGTCTTACATAATGGGGAAGAAGATTGTAATCACGAAAGACTTGATTGGAAAACTATTTGGGTACAATGGCGGCGGAGTTAGGTGCAGTAAAATTGCTGAAAAATGCTCTGACCTAAAAGCCATGGCAAGAGATATTTTTACTTCTGGACAACCATCCAGTAAGATTAGGGATTTGAAGGATTACTACAGAATCTTGGATAAGATTATTCTGGGATGTATAAACCACAGGAAGCCAACAAGCTCTCCTGACTACATCGACATTGATCAACAGTTTATGCTGTATTTTATTTCAAAGAAGACCAGAATAAATCTTCCACACTTGCTTTTCAATCATCTGAAAACAAGTGTGAAAGAAACAAGGGAAGAATAAAGGACAAATAGGTATTAGATTCCTTTGGGCAGATTAATAATTGATATTCTGACGGAGAACAGGTTGACAGAGCATCTGACAAAAGCTCAGCAGATTAGCACACTGGAGGCATGTGCTGGAAAACCCCTTAATGCCAAATATCTGAAAAAGATGAAGATTATCGATAGCATTAAGAAGGAGTCAACAATTTCTACTCATGAAGTCATCACATCAAGGAGAATCCCTCCGAAAGATTTTTCATTATTTTCTGAGATTGATGCTTCACCAAAAATTTTGGTCAGATACTTAGAAGCTTGCAAGGAGGATGTAACAGTTCCAGAACTTAGCATTCGTGATCTGCACAAGCAAGCTCCAGATGTTGTGTTAAAAAAGTCCAGAAAGAGAAAGGCAGCAGGAGAAGGATCTTCTCAGAGGACTCTAAAAGCTGCTAAAAAGAAAGGTAACACTTCCTTTATTTCTGTTGTAGAATCAATAGCTTTTCCAACATCTGAAACACTCCTCCCTCAACCAACAGAAGTTCCCTCACCTCAAACTTTTGAAGACTTTGATATAGAGTTTGATCCTTCTGTAACCCTTGGCAACTTCCTAAACGAACCTCACTCTCCAAATCAAATCTAAAACAAAATCAGCCAGAACTTACTAGAGTTCTTTCTGAAATTGATCTATTTGATCAAGACTTTCAAACACCTATCCCATAAAATCCAAACCTCCACACTCCTCAACCAGGAAATAAAAACCCTCATACTCCCCAAACAGAAAATCTAAACTTTGAAACCCCTCAACAAGAAAATCCAAACTTTGAAACCCCTGAACCAGAAAATCCAAACGCTATCGTAAACCAACCAAAAGATTATTTCACAAACTTTGATACCACTACCCTTATTCCTGGAATAACAGAACCTCTTATGGTTCGTCAACCTCTATCCATAATAAATATTCTAGAAATACCATCACCCTATCATTCCACTCCACCAAACACTCCTCGTTCCCCAATCATAATTTATGTTTCTTCTACTCCCTCTCCCATTAAGCGTACAACTGATCACCTTAGAACAATCATTGATTTAGAAGCGCTAGACCACCTAGCTTCAACCTATCGTAAAATTTCCATTCCCAAACCTAAACCATCAATAACTAAACCAGATGTTGGTAAGAACTTATTGATTTTTGAAACACAGTTAATGGAATGGGTTAATTCTTTGAAGCAAGCAAGTCTAGATAATTCAAATCATGCGGCTTCTGATTCTCATTGGGATCAGTTCAGAAGATGGTTCAACTCTGAATCCTTGAGGCTGAAAGAATTAAGTTATGAAATGGCTCAACAGAACTTCAGTGATCAGCTGAAAGCTTTCAAAGATCAAGTTCTGAGTCACTGGGAAAAGAAATCAATTCTACTATTGGACAATGCTCCCTGGAAAGAGAACCAACCTTCAGAAGTTATTGAACCATGTTCTGATAGTCACCCTCTGTCTATTATTCAAGAAAAGGAAAAAGCAACTGAAGAAGCAATTGAATCATAAAATGTTGCAGAGTGTTCTGAAAGACTTGCATCCTCTGAGGAAACACCAGCTCCATCTTTGGTCATGCAAACGATGGCAGAGTTAAATAAGGAGAATGCTTTAATCAATGAAAGATTGGATAATTAAGAAGACACAACCAAAGAAATCAAGGAAATGTTGGGAAAGCAAGAAGAATCAAGCACTCAGATTAAGATCTTGTTGGAAGCGTTGTTCATACGACTTCCCCCTCCATCTTAGATTTTTTTTAAACTTATTTTTTGCATTCTTTATCTTGTTTCATCTGGCTTTGCAAATGTTATTGAAATCTGTTTTAATACAAATCATCCTTTTTTACCCTGATTATTTGTGATTATATTGCTTATTGATTCCTGACAAAAAGGGGGAGAACGTAAGATATTTTCAATAACAGTATACCGGGACAAGGTCTCAAGCATTCTGAATATCTTAACTTCTTATTTGTTTTCTAAAAGCATAACAGGAACAAAACTCTGATAAAGACATAAGGAGATGCATCAAAAGCTCTGATCAGAATGAACTTCAGGGAAGTATTTCATCTCTATCTAAGTACTCAACTCAGGGGGAGACTCTCTAAAGCTTTTTGTTCTATCTATTTTTATTGAAAAATCCTAGTTTTTGTCATCATCAAAAAGGGGGAGATTGTTAGAACATAGTCTAATTCTACAACTCTCGTAAGAGTTTTGATGATAACAAACACAAAGAACAAATATGAACTCTAAAATTGTGTTCTATTTTATACAGAAGTTCTGATGGAAATTAATCAGAAGTTAAGCTACAAAGGTGTTCATGTTGTGTATGCAGACTAATATCAGAATGTTCTGATGAATGAAGATCAGAACATGCGCTAAGAGAAAGACATCTGAACTCTGAACGAAAGTCTTACGTTGCAAACATGACATTATGATTCTGACTTCCCAAGTTCTGAAGCAAAGCAGCAAGCAAATTCCTTATGTTCTGAAGCGTTACTTTTCCATCAAAGCAATAACAATTGCAACGGCTACAAACAGATAAAGATCTTCATATTATGGAAAGTGCATTAACTTCAAATTATCAAGTTTCCATTTTCACAGATTACTACGCCTATTTAAACAAGCATCATGGTTAAATCATTCACAATTTACATCACTGCTATCATACAATCTCTCAATGCTGCAACTCATATTCATGCTATTCTCTAAAATTGTGTAATACATAACAAGTTTGTGATACAGTTTTTGTAACGAAAAACATATTGTACACAGATTAATTCTTTCTTTTGTTAATGAATTTCCTTGAGATAAACCGGGTTGTGGTTGTACTCAAGAATATTTTGGAAGTTGTTAAAGTATAATTGTAATCAGTTTGATTAGTGAATTAAGACCTCGTTGGAGAGAGGAGAAATCACCTTGGATTGTGGACTGGAGTAGTTTGAGATCAAGCGAACCAGGATAAAAATAATCGTGTCATTTGCATTTGATTTTTAAGTTTCAATCCACCCCCACCCCCCATTCTTGTGTTTTTCAATTCTTCATTGTGTGTGCAGGTGAAACAGGGTGTGGGAATGCAGGGTGATCGGGGGACTGGTTTTGTCGGTTATATTCTTCTTCAGCCTTGTGCCCGTCCCCAAAAGGAACATTAGGAGGCACTGAACCTGTAAGAGGTGGAGAATTTAAATCGTAGGTCCAGTTCCTCTCTTCTCGTACATCAGTACACCTAGTGCACAACAAGACAACAGATGGGATAGCTATTCCATGAACCATGAGATCAAAACCTCCCTCTCTCCTTACTTTGCATAATTTCATGTCTTTCAGAAATTTTAAGTTTATTATGCGGGGATGTAGAGGTGTCAAGGTAGCTATCTCAGTGTCAAGATTTAGAGCTCTAGAAATAGACGTAATCAAACCTCCAAAAGCAATGGTCCTTCTTTTCTTTAGAACGGAAGTCATGTGAGCAAGCATAAAAGGAACCAAATTATTCCTCCTATTTGTGAGGCACCCATGCAAAAACATAAGTTCTTTTGCATTCACTTTGGTCCTTTCAGCTTCAACCTTTTCTACACACCGAAGTAACACAGAGTCATGGTTGCATTTGTAAAGAATGCCATTACTGAGGAAGAATTTAGCGGAGAATCTCCTTAAGAACTTCTTATAATTTACTGAAGCTCCTTCTGGATATTCTTTGGTTTCGAGATACCTCTTGACTTCGTGAAACCAAGGCTGGTCCACTACTTCTTCAGTATTAATCTCGTGACAGTATGCTGGTTCATCCCTTCGTTCAATGGTAATATGGGGAGCCTCGTTATCCCATTTAAGTTTAAACATAGATGACATTGTGGCTAGTGCGTCTACTAGCTGATATTCTTCTCGCGGGAAGTGCTCGAAGGTAATATTCTCAAAATGTGGGAGCAATGTCAAAACATGTTCTTTATAAGGGATAAGGTTAGGGTGTTTGGTGTCCCATTCCCCTTTGATCTGGCTAATAACCAAAGTTGAGTCTCCGAATACATTCAAGGATTTGATCCCCAAGTCTATGGCAGCTTTGAGACCAAAGATGCACGCTTCGTATTCCGCCATGTTGTTTGTACAACTGAAGTAGAGTCTTGCCGTAAAAGGAGTATGACATCCTTCAGGAGATATGAGTACAGCACCAATACCATTGCCAAGTGCATTGGATGCCCCATCAAAGAACAGGGTCCATCGGGATCTCTGTTCAGGTCCGTCATATGGCCTGAATTCTTCACAGTTGTTTACCATCATGATGTCTTCATCTGGGAATTCGAACTTCATGGACTGGTAGTCTTCTACAGCTTGGTGAGCAAGGTGATCAGCTAATATAGTGCCCTTTATTGCTTTCTGGGTAGTATACTGTATGTCATATTCTGTCAGGATCATCTGCCATCTTGCTATTCTCCTAGAGAGAGAAGGCTTCCCGAAGATGTATTTTATAGGATCCATTTTAGATATCAACAAGGTAGTATGGGTCATCATATATTGTCTTAGCCGACGAGCAGCCCATGCCATAGCGCAAAAAGTTTTCTCGAGCAGTGAATATCTTGTTTCACAGTCGGTAAACTTTATGCTCAGGTAATAAATAGTGTGCTCTTTTCAGCCAGACTCGTCATGCTGCCCTAGCACACACCCCATTGAATTCTCTAAAACAGTCAGATACATAATCAATGGTCTGCTACTACGTCTGCTAGCTGATTTTCTTCTCGCGGGAAATGCTCGAAGGTAATCTTCTCAAAATGTGGGAGAAATGTCAAAACATGTTATTTTTAAGGGATAAGGTTAGGGTGTTTGGTGTCCCATTCCCCTTTGATCTGGCTAATAACCAAAGCTGAATCTCCAAATACATTTAAATATTTGATCCCAAAGTCTATGGCAGCTTTGAGACCAAAGATGCACGCTTCATATTCCGCCATGTTATTTGTACAATTGAAGCAGAGTCTTGCCATAAAAGGAGTATGACATCCTTCAGGAGATATGAGTACAACACCAATACCATTTCCGAGTTGTTTACCATCATAATGTCTTCATCTGGGAATTCGAACTTCATGGACTGGTAGTCTTCTACAGCTTGGTGAGCAAGGTGATCAGCTAGTACAATGCCCTTTATTGCTTTCTGGGTAGTATATTGTATGTCATATTCTGTCAGGATCAACCGCCATCTTGCTATTCTCCTAGAGAGAGCAGGTTTCTCAAAGATGTATTTTATTGGATCCATTTTAGATATCAACAAGATAGTATGAGTCAGCATATACTGTCTTAGCCGACGAGCAGCCCATGCCAGAGCGCAGCAAGTTTTCTTGAGTATTGAATATCTTGTTTCACAGTCGGTAAACTTTTTGCTCAGGTAATAAATAGCATGCTCTTTTCGGCCAGACTCGTTATGCTGCCCCAGTACACACCCCATTGAATTTTCCAAAATAGTCAGATACATGATCAATGGCCTTCCCTCGACCGGTGGCATCAACACATGAGGTTCTTGTAAATACTCTTTGATTTTGTCAAAAGCAATTTGGCACTCATCATTCCATTTGACTACCTGATCTTTCTTCAGTAGTTTGAAGATTGGTTCACAAGTAGCTGTCAGGTGAGAAATAAATCTGGAAATGTAGTTCAAACGTCCTAAGAATCCTCTGACTTCCTTCTCAGTACGAGGAACAGGCATCTCTTGTATTGCTTTCACCTTGGCAGGATCTACTTCAATACCCTTATTGCTGACGACAAAGCCTAGGAGCTTACCAGACCTTACTTCAAACGTGCATTTATTTGGGTTCAACCTCATCTTGTACTTTTTTTAGGCTCTCAAACAGTTTCTATAAATGATCAAGATGCTCTTCTTCTGTTTGAGATCTAGCTATCATGTCTTCCATATAGACCTCTATTTCGTGATGTATCATGTCGTGAAATAGAGCGACCATGGCACGCTGATAGGTTTCCCCAGTATTTTTCATTCCAAATGGCATAACCTTGTAGCAGAATATCCCACATTGTGTGACAAAGGTTGTCTTCTCCATGTCCTCAAGTGCCATTTTGATTTGGTTATAGCCTGAGAAACCATCCATGAAGGAAAACACTTTGTGTTATGCTGTACTGTCAGCTAGGATATCAATATGGGGAAGTGGGAAATCATCCTTAGGGCTTGCCCTATTTAAATCTTTGTAGACCACGCACATTCATACCTTGCCGTCCTTTTTGGTCACGGGAACAACATTGGCAACCCATTACGGATAAGAGGTGACGACCAAGAATCCAGCGTTGAATTGCTTCATGACTTTAGCTTTAATCTTCTCTGACATATCTGGTCGCATTTGAAGGACCTTTTGTTTTACTGGTGGGCAGTCCTCTTTTGTAGGTAGACGATGTACCACAATATTTGCATCAAGTCTTGGCATGTCCTTATACGACCAGGCAAAGACCTCAACATATTCGTGTAGCAACTGAATCAAACGCTCTTTGACATTGGGTTCCAGATTAGCACCCACCTTGACCTCTTTTCTGTCTTCTTCGGTACCTAGGTTGATTGTATCCACTGGTTCCTCGTGGGGCTGAATGGTTCTCTCTTCTTGTAGTAGTAACCTGGCAAGTTCTCCTGGTACTTCACAATCTTCCTCACCTTCGTCTTCGGCTTGGCAGATTAGATTTTAGGATTCACAGAAGACCATAGTAGAACTGTTTCCCATGGGATCCCGAATGGATGTAGACCTGCATTGTGAGTGTGAGTGTGTGTAAGAGTATAGCTATCTTTGAAAGAAATGAAAATGTAAAAAAGAAAAACAATGAGCACAAAGTTTGTATGCAAAAACGTCTATGATTCATTGATGTCATATGGAAATGAGATAATAACCCTTACAAATGGACCATTATGCCTAGGGCAAGACACAAGGTTTTAAGAGTCTGAATTGTTTTAATATTATAGATCCAACAAAATGTAAAGACAAATTATTGTGGATGAAAGTGATCGGGATAAAATCTTTGTCCTCCCAGTTATTGAGCCCTCCACTAACAGTTGGGAAGATCCAATCCTCCAGGTTGTAGCTGTCTTCATCATCCTCCATGGTGCTGACTTTGTGGTTGCTGATCTTCAAGGGTGGTCCTCCAGCACGAGCGCGGCGTACAACCTTATGGGCACCTGAAGTGAAACCCAGGCCAAACATGTCAGGTTTGTATGAGATATCTGGGAGTTGTCCCTAAATAGTGCACCCACCTTCTTCTATCACTGTCTTGACGTCCTTCAAAGATGACATCCTGAGTGGAGGCCTAGTAATCTTGGGAACTTGAGACACAACCTTAGTTACTGCCACATCTTGCGGGACTTCTTCAAAATGTTGGAATGGAGTTTCAATAAATTCACCATCTAATTCCATATATATGAAGGAATTAAGATGGTTGGTCATATACTCTTCTTCTCCATGAACAGTGATAATCTTCCCTTGAATTTGATATTTCAGTATTTGGTGCAACGTAGAAGTAACAGCGCCAACATTGTGAATCCATGGTCGGCCTAGCAAGCAGGAATATGAAGGGCGGATATCCATTACATAAAAAGTTGAATCAAATGTTTGGGTTCCAATCTTTATGGGAATATCCACCTCCCCATGCACCATCCTTTTCGATCCGTCAAAAGCCCTCACTACTATATTGCTTGGTTTCAATGTCAATCCTTCACAGTCAAGCCTATCAAGAGCCTTTTTAGGTAATACATTCAGAGACGAACCGGTGTCAACCAAGATATGAGCCAAGGTTGTGCCCATGCATTCAACTGAGATGTGCAATGCCTCATTATGCTTCCTCCCTTTTGGCGTTAAATTAGCATCTGAAAAACCTAAACCATTATCTGCAGTCAAGCTGGCTACGCAGTCTTGGAACTGATCGGCAGATGTTTCTTGGGGTACATGGGCAGTTTTCAAGAATTTTACCAAGGCCTTTGCATGCGCCTCGGAACATAGTAGTAAAGAAAACATGGAAATTTTAGATGGAGTTTGTCCCAGTTGCTCAACTATATAGTAGTATCTTCTTTTTATGATTTTTAGAATTTCCTCCATCTCTTTCTAGGAGGTCTCAAGGATAGCTACTGATTGTGTCTTCGTCTTGACAGACTCAACCAAAAAACCTTTTCCTTGAGTCTCAGTTAACTCGACAGCAGGAATGTCAGTAGGAGTGATAGCAGGGATGATTGTAGGAATGGGAATAACCTTTGGAGGAGAAACAACAATAGGAATGATTACAGGTCCAGAAGCTGCTTTTGGGGGAGCAATTTCTGGAGAGAATATCCTTCCACTTCGAGTGATCTTGCTTGTTCCGGTGATATTACTGATATCAACTTTCTCAGAACTTGAATCTTCAGCAACTTGCCAATCTTGCTTGATATTGTGGTAGTAGACATCCCCTCCATAATTCCATGGTACGGTTTTGTCTGACGAATACGGGATTGGTCCAGGCATTGTAATTATCAAAGGAGCTAATTTTGGAACTGATGTAATTCTAACGGGTCTTTTGGTGGAGACCCTGGAATAATTGTCGGAAATGGTAACGATGGAAACATCATTATAAGAAATAGGTGGAACATAAGTCTTTTTGAACAAAATTTTCTTGTTATCTATTAGGCACCGAACGCTTGTTTTCAACAAAGGAAAGTTGGTTGGTAAGGACAAACAAAAATGATAGCTTTTATCACAGCCTGGGAATACATTGGTGTTGTACCCCAAAATTTTCCCTCTCACTTATCAAGAATTTGCTCACAAGATCTCCTTGGGCTCAAGACTACACTAGGGTTTGATTAGCTCAAGACAGTTTGGTTAGCCTTAAGACAGTTTGGTTACACCTGAAGGGATGGCCCGCACGAGATGCTGATTCAAGGTTTGGTATTTAACTACGACAACGACGATCAAGGTCTTCGCTGGAGATTTATTCGAGCTTGGAGGATGTTAAACAAGGTAGACAACAAGACTTTTGGGCATAAAAATTCCACCCCTCTTGAGCCTTACCTCAAATGGGTACGAACTCGTGCTCAGAGTCTTATGATGCCTTACCCCTCCATTCTCCCAGTAATCATTGAGCCTGTCATGGAAGGAGATGTTCCATACACTATCCTACATCCTGACATGCCTACCTCTCTTGAAGACCTACAAAGGGATTGGATACAACTCAAGGGGGAGCGAGATACCTTCGAAGCCCAATTCTATGCAAGCGAGAAAAAGGTTTTGGAACTCACAAGGCTACTTCATGAGGAGCAGACTCTGAATGCCTACATTGCACCAAAGAGGATGCACACTAACTTTTTATCTTAGAGTTTCTTGTATTTGTTTTGACAAAGAAGGCATTATTGTACTCAAGCCTTAATCTATTAATATAACGTGTGTTTCCTTTTTGTCTAAAGCAAATTTGAATCTTAAAATCCTTGAAATCATTGCATACGCATTTACCATTCATCATAACATAAGCAGGTTTCTTGCTACAAGTCTCCTCATCTCTCTACTATTTATTTCAGTAAGATGGATCTCGAGCAAACGGTGAAGGATCTCCAAGCTCAGAATACACAGTTTCAATAGTTATTCTTAACTCTGGCCAAAGGACAAGAAGAGTTGAAGACTTTGCTGGCTGAAGAGAAGAAAAAGAAGACAAAAAAGGTAACCGGAGTCCTAAAATGGGAAGAAGATTTCATGGGCAGACAAGAAGGACCCTACACTTTACAACGACATTCGATGAGAGAGACAATCAAGATGGGAAAGGCAAGGAAACAGTTGTCCCGTCAGAATCAGAAGAGGAAGAGGAAGAAGAAGATTATTCTGAAGAACAATACCCTCCAGCTGATGACAAGTATAAACATCTCGAAGAGCGGTTGAGTGCAATGGAAATCCAAAAAGTGCATGGATTGGACTTTGAGGAATTGGTTTAGTGTCAGGGATTGTCATTCCTCGGAAATTCAAGGCACCTGGTTCGCCAAATATGACGGAGTTTCATGCCCTAAAATGCATCTTCGGTCCTATGTGAGGAAAATCCAACCCCATACCGCTGCCGAAGACTTATGGGTACACTTCTTCTAAGACAGTCTGTCTGGAACTCAACTTGATTGGTTTTACCAGTTAGAAAGAGCCAACATTCATAACTAGAAGGATCTTGCTGCAGCTTTCTACAAACAATACCAATACAATGCTGATCTTACGCCTACCCGTACTCAACTCCAGAGTATGGCCATGATTTCCAATGAAGGTTTCAAGGACTGTGCGCAAAAATGGAGAGACTTGGTTGGAAGAGTTTAACCTCCTCTATCTGAAAGAGAGTTGGTAGACATATTTTTGGGCACCTTATCTGGTCCCTTCTTCAATCACCTAATTGGGAGTTCATCGACAGGATTTACTGAACTGATATTGACCGGAGAGAGGATAGAAGCTGGGATAAAGAGTGGAAAGATTCAAAAAGATACATCCTCTACTGCTATAAGGAAGCCATTTATCATAAAGAAATAAGTGGTTGTTGTTTATCCTCAGAGAAATCAAGATAGGGTTGAACGCCATTCAATGGTGGGGGCTGTTATGATTCCTAAACTTGCGCCTGATCAGCAAAGACACAACCAACCAAGGATGAAAAGGCCAGTCAGATAATTCACCAGAATTAACATAACCCTATCCCAGGTATTGCCACATCTGTTAAGATCCAACCTAGTGACCTTGAAGGAATCTCCAAAGAATCCTAATACAACATCTCCTCACTATCATCCTAATTCCCGTTGTGCATACCACTCTGAGTGTCCCGACCATGACACTAATAATTGTTGGGCTCTAAAGAACAAAATACAAGACCTCATTGAATCCAAAGAGTTTGAATTCGATGCGCCCGAAAAGCCAAATGTCATTTCTCCCCCTATGCCAAAACATTTCCATAATACCAATGCCATTGAAGAAGAAATGTTTGTTACTTCAGTTGATGAACTTATGACCCCACTCCTGATTATTAAAGTGAACTTGTTCAATGTCGGTGTGTTCCCGAGCTGTGATGAAGGCTGTCATTTCTGTTTGTCCTCACCAACCAGTTGACCTTTGTTGAAAGCAGGCGTTCAGTGCCTAATAGATAACAAAGAAATTTTGTTTAAAAAGACTTTTGTTCCACCTGTTCCTTTTGAAGATGTTTCTATCATTACCATTTCCGCCGTTTCTTCCAGGGTCTCCACCAAAATACCTATTAGAATTACATAAGTTCCAAAAGCAACTCCTTTAATAATTACAATGCCCAGACCAGTCCCGTATTCGTTAGACAAAACCAAACCATGGAATTATGGAGGGGATGTCTACTACCACGGTATCAAGCAAGATTGGCCAGCCGCCGAAGATTCAAGTTCTGAGAAAGTCGAATCTGATATCAGTAATATTGCAGGAACTAGCAAAATTACCCGAAGCGGAAGGATATTCTCTCCAGAAATTTCTCCCCCAAAAGCAGTTTCTGGACCCGTAATCATTCCTGTTGTTACTCCTCCAAAAGTTGTTCCCAGTCCTACAATCATCCCCACTAATACTCCAACTGAAAAGGCTGTTACAATCCCTGTTATCATTCCTACTGACACTCCTGCTACCGAGTTAAACGAGACTCGAGGAAAAGGTGTTCTGGTTGAGTCTATCAAGACGAAGACACAATCATTGGCTATCCCTGAGACCTCCCGGAAAGAGATGGAGGAAATTCTAAAAATCATAAAAAGAAGCGACTACAATGTAGTTGAGCAACTAGGGCGGACTCCATCTAAAATTTCCATGCTGGCTTTACTACTATGTTCTGAGGTGCATGCCAAAGCCTTGGTAAAATTCCTGAAAACTTCCCATGTACCCCAAGAGACATTTGTCGATTAGTTCCAAGACTGCGTAGCCAGCTTGACTGCAGATAATGGTCTAGGTTTTTCGGATGCTGATTTAACACCAAGAGGAATGAGGCATAATGAGGCATTGCATGTCTCATTTGAATGTAGGGGCATAACCCTGGCTCATGTTTTGGTGGACACTGGCTCATCTCTGAATGTGTTGCCTAAAAAAGCTCTTGATAGGCTTGACTGTGAGGGATTGGCATTGAAGCCAAGTAACATAGTAGTAAGGGCTTTTGACAGCTCAAAAAGGATGGTACATGGGGAAGTGGATATCCCCATAAAGGTTGGAACCCAAACATTTGATTCAACTTTTTATGTAATGGATATCCGCCCCTCATATTCCTGCTTGCTAGGCCGACCATGGAATCACAATGTTGGTGATGTCACTTCTATGTTGCACCAAATGCTGAAGTATCTGATTCAAGGGAAGATTATCATCGTTCATGGAGAAGAAGAGTATATGATCAGCCATCTCAATTCCTTCAGATATGTGGAATTAGATGGTGATTTTTTGAAACTCCATTCTAACACTTTGAAGAGATCCCGCAAGATGTGGCAGTAACCAAGGTTGTTCCCAAGATCACAAGGCCTCCACTCAAGATGTCATCTTTGAAGGATGCAAAGGCAGTAATAGAAGAAGGTGGGTGCACTATCTGGGGACAACTCCCAGATATCCCATACAAGTCAGATAAGTTTGGCTTGGGTTTCACTTCAAGTGCTCAGAAGGTTGTACGCCGCGCTCGTGCTGGAGGACCACCCCTGAAGATCAGCAACCATGAAGTCAACACGGTAGAGGATGATGAAGATTACTGCAACCTGGAGGATTGGATCTTCCCAACTATCAGTGGAGGGCTCAGCAATTGGGGCGCTAAAGATTTTGTCCCGATCACTTTTATCCCACAGTAATTTATCTTTAGATTTTGTTGGATCTGTAATATTAAAACAATTCAAACTCTTAAAACCTTGTGTCTTACCCAAGGCACAATGGTCCATTTGTAAGGGTTATTATCTCATTTTTATATGACATCAATGAATCATGGATGTTTTGCATACAAGCTTTGTGCTCATTGTTTTTGTTTTTTTACATTTTCCTTTATTTCAAAGATAGTTATACCCTTACACACACTCACACTCACAATGCAGGTCTACATCCATTCGGGATCCCATGGGTAATGGTTCTGCTATGGCTTTCTGCGACTTTGAAAATCTGATCTACCAAGCCGAAGACGAAGGTGAGGAAGATTGTGAAGTACCAGGGGAACTTGCCAGATTACTACTGGAAGAAGAGAGAACCATTTAGCCTCACGAGGAACCCGTGGACACAATCAACCTGGGTACCAAAGAAGACAAAAAAGAAGTCAAGGTGGGTGTAAATTTGGAACCAGGTGTCAATGAGCATCTGATTCAGCTGCTACACGAGTATGTTGAGGTCTTTTCCTGGTCGTATGAAGACATGTCGGGACTTGATGCAGATATTGTGGTACATCGTCTGCCTACAAAAGAGGATTGTCCACCAGTAAAACAAAAGGTCTGTCGAATGCGACCAGATATGTCAGAGAAGATTAAAGCAGATGTCTGAAACAATTTAACACTGAATTCTTGGCCGCCACCTCCTATCCGCAATGGGTTGCCAATGTTGTTCCCGTGCTTAAGAAAGACGACAAGGTATGAATGTGCGTGGACTACAAAGATTTGAATAGGGCAAGCCCTAAGGATGATTTCCCACTTCCCCATATTGACATCCAAGTTGACAATACGGCACAGCACAAAGTGTTTTCCTTCATGGACGGTTTCTCAGGCTACAACCAAATCAAAATGGCGCCTGAGGACATGGAGAAAACAACATTTGTCACATAGTGGGGGAAATTCTGCTACAAGGTGATGCCGTTCAGACTGAAGAATGTTGGGGAAACCTATCAGCGTGCCATGGTAGCTCTATTTCACGACATGATACATCATGAAATAGAGCTCTATGTGGACGACATGGTAGCTAGATCTCAAACAGAAGAAGAACATCTTGATCATTTACAGAAACTTTTTGAGAGGCTAAAGAAGTACAAGCTAAGGTTGAACCCAAATAAATGCACGTTAGGAGTAAGGTTTGGTAAACTCCTAGGATTTGTCGTCAGCAACAAGGGTATTGAAGTAGATCCTGCCAAGGTAAAAGCGATACAAGAGATGTCTGCTCCTCGTACTGAGAAGGAAGTCAGAGGATTCTTGGGACGTTTAAACTACATTGCTAGGTTTATTTCTCACCTAACAAATACTTGTGAGCCAATCTTCAAACTATTAAAGAAAGATCAAGTAGTCAAATGGAATGATGAATGCCAAATTGATTTCAACAAGATTAAAGAGTACCTGCAAGAGCCTCCTGTTTTGATGCCACCAGCCGAGGGAAGACCATTGATTATGTATCTGACTGTTTTAGAGAATTCAATGGGGTGTGTGCTAGGGCAGCATGACGAGTCTGGCCGAAAAGAGCACGCTATTTATTACCTGAGCAAAAAGTTTACCGACTATGAAACAAGATATTCACTGCTCGAGAAAACTTGCTGCGCTCTGGCATGGGCTGCTCGCCGGCTAAGACAGTATATGATGACCCATACTACCTTGTTAATATCTAAAATGGATCCTATAAAATACATCTTCGAGAAGCCTTCTCTCTCTAGGAGAATAGCAAGATGGCAGATGATCCTGACGGAATATGACATACAGTATACTACCCAGAAAGCAATAAAGGGCAGTGTATTAGCTGATCACCTTGCTCACCAAGCTGTAGAAGACTACCAGTCCATGAAGTTCGAATTCCCAGATGAAGACATCATGATGGTAAACAACTGTGAAGAATTCAGGCCATATGACGGACCTGAACAGGGATCCCGATGAACCCTGTTCTTTGATGGGGCATCCAATGCACTTGGCAATGGTATTGGTGTTGTACTCATATCTCCTGAAGGATGTCATACTCCTTTTACGGCAAGACTCTGCTTCAATTGTACAAACAACATGGCGGAATACGAAGTGTGCATCTTTGGTCTCAAAGCTGCCATAAACTTGGGGATCAAATCCTTGAATGTATTCGGAGACTCAACTTTGGTTATTAGCCAGATCAAAGGGGAATGGGACACCAAACACCCTAACCTTATCCCTTATATCAGCTAGTAGACGCACTAGCCACAATGTCATCTATGTTTAAACTTAAATGGGATAACGAGACTCCCCAGATCACCATTGAATGAATAGATGAACCAGCACACTGTCACGAGATTAATACTGAAGAAGTAGTGGACCAGCCTTGGTTTTACGAAGTCAAGAAGTATCTCGAGGCTGAAGAGTATCCAGAAGGAGCTTCAGTCAATGATAAGAAGTTCTTAAGGAGATTCTCTGCTAAATTCTTCCTTAGTAATGGCATTCTTTACTAATGCAACCATGACGTTGTGTTACTTCGATGTATAGATAAGGTTGAATCTGAAAGGATCATGGCTGAATTACATGAAGGCACTTTTGGCACCCATTCCAGTGGACATACGATGGTGAAGAAAATCCTACGGGCAGTCTATTACTGGTCTACCATGGAAGTAGATTTCTATCAACACTCTCGAACTTGCCATAAGTGTCAGATCTATGCTGACAAGGTGCACATACCTTCGGTTCCTCTGAATATATTGACGGCTCCTTGGCCCTTTGTTATGTGGGAGATCGATATGATTGGGGAAATCAAGCCAACAGCTTCCAATGGACACCGCTTCATCCTAGTGGCCATTGAATGTTTTACAAAGTGGGTTGAGGCAGCCTCCTTCACTTCCGTTACCAAGAATGTTGTAGCCCAGTTCATTAAACAAAATCTCATCTGCCGGTATGGTATCCTGGAGAGGATCATCACTGACAATGGTATGAACCTGAACAATACTATGATCACTGCTTTGTCCTAGTAATTCAAGATCCAGCATCATAATTCTTCCCCTTACCGGCCAAAGATGAATGTTGATGTTGAAGCCGCAAATAAGAACATTAAAAAGATTGTACAAAAAATGACAGTCACATACAAAGACTGGCATGAGATGTTACCATTCGCTCTCCACGACTATCACACTATAACTCGCACATCGACCGGGGAAACACCATATTCTTTGGTATAAGGCATGGAAGTTGTCTTGCCTATTGAGGTTCAGATCCCCTCTCTAAGAATTATGAAGGATGCAGGTCTAAATGAAGATGATTGGATCCAGAATCGACTTGATCAACTGAACTTAATTGATGAAAAAATACTTACTGTTGTATGCCATAGTCAAATGTATCAAAAACGGATGATCAAGGCTTTCTACAAAAGGTTCAGACGCCAAGTGTATCAAGTTGGAGATCTGGTGATCAAACGTATCATGCTACCGCAAGGCGATCCTAGGGGCAAATGGACTCCTACATACGAAGGACCATTTGTAATAAAAAACATTTTCTCTAGTGGAGCAATGATCTTGACCACCATGGATAGTGACGACCTGCCACACCCTGCGAACACAGACATAGTCAAAAGATATTACGCATAAGAGACCCGCTAGGTTGACACACCTAGGGGGAAAAAGGGCATCTCGGTGAACCAAAAGAGGTTCGAGAAAAAATTAGGGATAAAAACAAAAAAAATCTGTACACCCGGCAAGTTGAAAACCCTAAAGGGCGACTTGGGCAAAAAAGGGTATCCCGGTGGACTGAAAACCCGAAAGGGCGGTCCAGGCAAAAGTTAGGGAATTGAAAGCGTATGACTATGTCCCGTTGGATCACTTTACGGACAACTTGCAAACTCGACATTTCTGACCAATTCAATCATCCTCGGACAAGGAAACAAATAGACAAGATGCTCAGAGATACAAAGGCTATAGCAGAATGGGAACCCCATGGGATTATTACACATAGCTATCTTTTTCTTTATATTAAAATTTTTATTTTTTACGACGACGTTCTCTTACTAGAATGTTTGTCTCACTGTACAAAAATACTTACTCAAAGTCAATACAAAGATATTCCTTTGAAAGTGAAAAACTATTTGTTTTTCTTTACTCTTGTGTTTTGTTTACAAACACGTCCAATGATTCATTGTTGAACATATGCATTTGATCATAATTAATGTTTACAAATAAACAAAATAAAAGACAATTATTGATGACTTTAAGAGATAGGGAAATCTCTCTAAGTTATTTTCCATAAAAATCCCCCACAATGTACAGTTTAATCCCCAGCGAAACAAAGCTTCCAATTATCATTCCCCGATAGAAATCACCCAATTTCCCCGGATTCCCCAAACAGATTTTTCAAGCAGTACACGGTATCTCCCTTACAACAGAGTTTATTTATCTAAATGGAAATTCATCAACACTTCGAATTCAAGACATGAAGACTTACATACCCTCAGCAACATTCAGGTATTTATTTTCGCCGAATCCAACAAACAACACAATAGACTAGCTCACATACGCATACATGGCATCCGCATATCATAAACATTGATAAAACAAATGCATTATATCATACATTTCATACAACATGACTTTGCATTTTAGCTAACATTTTACCCTTTTCAGGATAACATTAACAACTACCATTAACAATGTTCAGAGTTTGCAGATACAGTACATATACGCTCCGGACACGGATGCCATTCTGATACTCATTCAGATTCAACACTCAGACACAGTTCAAATACTCTCCAGACACGGATTCCATTCTGCTACTCATTCAGATTCAACTCTTAGATATAGTTCAGATACGCTCCAGACACGAATGTCATTCTGATACTCATACAGATTCAACTCTCAGATATAGCTCAGATATGCTCCAGACACGGATGCCATTCTGATGCTCATTCAAATTCAACTCTCAGATACAGTTTAGATAGGCTCCAAACACAGCTACCATTCAGAAACTCATTCATATTCAACTTTCAGATACAGTTCAGATACGCTCCAAACACGGCTGCCATTCTGATACTCATTCAGATTCAACTTTCAGATACAATTCAGATACGCTCCAGACACGGACGTCGTTCTGATACTCATTCAAAATCAGCTCCCAGATGCAGTTCAGATACGCTCCAGACACGGACGCCATTCTGACACTCATTCAAAATCACCTCCCAGATGCAGTTCAGATACGCTCCAGACACGGACGCCATTCTGATACTCGTTCTTTCAGCTTACAAATTATATTTCAACAATCACTTTTGGATGGCGTCTACAAGCCCATCTCCTACAAATTTATATCACCTCTCCAAATGGCATCTTTAAGCCCATTCCCTCAGCCATCACATCACCGAGTGTAAATTTATGGGCACTCTAGTGTCCAATCATCTTCCACCTTCGAGTCACGAATGGCAAAACTCGCCAATCTAACTCTTCAGGCTTAAGAAGATTGAACAGGGGCAGCTGTTGTACCCCAAAACTTTACCTCTCACTTACAAAAATTTGCTTACAAGATCTCCTTAGGCTCAAGACTGCGCTAGGGTTTGATCAGCTCAAGACACTTCCTTAGGCACTGATGACCAAAATTAGGGTTTAAGTTTGCACAAGGATTTTTGAACTATCAATTCTTAATATGACTTTCATGGACCATTGTGGACCCCCAATATTACTCATGTCAAGTTTCAAGCCTTGGATTACACTTTTGATCAGTCAATTGAACTGTTGACCTAAAAATCAACTGTATTGGGGAAAAAGTCAACCATGGCCAATTTACAGTCAAACTTCATAATTTTTTAACCACATCAACATTTTAAACCCATATGTATCATTTTATCAAGTTTGGACCATAATTCCTCAATAAGTTTGATCAAATCTCCAAAAGGGCAAAATGGTCAAAATTAGGGTTTTGACTGGGAAAGGGCAATTTCTGATTTTTAACCTAGCAAATGATCAATTGGTTTAAGGCATGATCTCAAGAGTCCAATTGCATCATTTTGACCTAATGACATGGTTTCAAACATTGCAAGTCCATTGGATTGACAGATGAGTTTTGCAGTCAACTGATCAAAAGTCAACTGTATACTGAAAAGTCAAACTTTTACTTTTTGGTCAAATTCAAGTGCCAAGGATCATAATTCATCAAAACATATCAAAATATGAAACTTATTCATCAAGAAATCAAAAAGTCAAGATTTCATTTTGAAAAGTCAAAATTTCTAAACTTAGAAATTTTTCTAAGTGTTGAAAATTCATGTTTTTTCATAACTTTGAGCCAAAATTTCATTATGATGCAAGATGATTCAAGAGAAACTTCCAACATAAAAGTTGTATATCTCCATGAAATCTACAACTTTTATTCACACAACTTCTTCCAAAAGTGCTTGGATCTCAAGTTATAATTTCAAGAACATTGGATCATGAAACTAAACACTTAGTGAAATTTTGCCATAATTTGGTCAGGATTTTGACCCAACTTCATGGAACTTTTTCATATATTTTCAAGGGTAATATTCAAAAGCAATTTAAATATGGGTTATAGAGCACATTTCAAGCTTTCCAAAATGTCCAATAACTCCTTGATATCATTCTTGAGTAGGGAGAATCGAAGAGATAAAGTTGGTGTCTTGTCACTTGAATTACAAGGAATTTTGTGATGAACAAAAATCCAATTTCAAACCTATGTTGCACAATCTTGTTTTACAGGCTTCTAAACCTCAATATCTCTCCATAATCATAATATTACACTTGCTTTTTAGCTATTATCCAAGTGTTCCAAGCATTGTCCAAGCCAATTTGCCATTTTTGGAAGAAAGTTACCATTCCATTCTTGAAAAGTTGCTTTAATCACAAAGTCAACTTGTCTTGAGCTTCTAACTTGTTCTTTATGCACACACAACCCCTATAATCAAAAATCAAGGTATCTAAGACCTGAAGAAGCTCAGGATATGCTTGTACAACATTTGAGATTTGTCATTTCACTTTTCTTCAAAAGCAAGTTATAGAGCCATAATCCTATAACTCAGAAGCCTGTAGTGATTTTGTGCTCTAATATTTTCCATACATATTAACAAGTTTATTGCAAGCTGAGGCAAGATTTCAAGCATCCTATAACTCTCCTAAACACCCTTGCTACACAAGACTGCTTAACTTGACAGTTTTGAGCCAAACACTCTCCATCTCCATTTCCACTCGTGTGTTTTGATTCTTAATCATTCAAACACATTACATACATCATACACAAGTGATCCAAGCCCCTGTTTCAAGACTGTAACCCCTCCATCACTATTCACCATTTTCAAACATCAAGTTTGCAGGTTGACTTGAGTAGGGATATTCAGGGACTTTCAAAGAAAAGTAAGAGTTGGAATACAATCAAGGAGGTCCAGGAAAGATAAACAGATTCTTAGGGCACCTCAAAGCTTTCTCAAACTCCATATGCGAATCCATATGCAAGAGGTAAGTTTTCTAACTTCAATATCTTGATACTAGCATCCTCTGTGCATACATTCTGAAGTAAAAATGTAGATATCATTTCTCTAAACCTAACCATGTCCATAGTTTTCATTTATATTGGCAGTGTGTAGAGAATTTTAGATTTGAACTTTCTGAAAAAATTAGGTTTCAATTTAGGGCCAGCAAAATTAATCTTCATCTTTGACTTTTAGCTTACATAAGTTATATGGTTGGATTCGTGAGGAAAAATAGCATAACTTTCATGTTTTCATTTTCCATTTTTGTTGAGAAACGAATGAGATACAAGTGATCTGGCTGGTTGAAGACGAAGTACAGGTCATAGAGACGTTTTACCTTATGTATTTATTCTTTCATTTAAGTTAATGAATGTACAACCACCATAGTGGTAAGGCAGCGCGCGTTATTGTTAGAGGTCATGGGTTCGAACCTCAGCGCTGCCTTTTTGCAATTTTTTTACATTTTTTGTCTTTTTTTTGTTCCTTCTAGCGCATGGGCCTTCCTGGGCCTGACTGTTTTTTCTAACCTTCCTCCCCCCAGTTTCATATTTGCACCCCTGGCCCAATTTTATTTTATTTCTTCATTTTCTTTTTTTTATTTCCTCAATTATATTTTCTAAATATTAAAAAGATGATAAAAATGAAAAAAAAATGATATTTTATAGTTTGACTTATTTTATTTTGTTTTTTCCATAAATAAAAATATTTTTTATTCTTCATATTTTATTTATTTATTAAGTAAATCTTATAAATATTGCATTATTTATTTATTTTTCTTAACACCATTTAAAATATATTATTTTAATAAAAAAAAGACTAAAAATATTTTATAATGCTATAAATATTTTCAAGATAAAAAAAATGCCAAAAAATACTTTCGTTAACTTATTTTCTTTTGATTAATTAATAGAACTAGGCTTTCTTTTATAAAAAAATTCTTAATAAATTCAAACTTAATTAACCATTTTTCTTTATTTAAATTAGGTTAAGACAAAAAGTCTTTTTTTTAAATAAAAAATAAAACAAAATTCATTTTGTTTACATTTTTGCATCCTTATACATTTATTCATTTTTATACTTTGTATTTATTTAAATTCCTTGTATATTTTATACCAATTCAATATGGTTGTAATAGACTAATTAGGTTTAAATTCTTGCAATCCCCATTTACAAATTGTATACCCCCCTCCCCACAAATGTTGTAATAACGTAGTAACTTTAAAATTCCGCAATTTATCGCTTTTTGTACAATTGCTAGTGATTAGGTTTTGTATGGAAAGACTAAAATCAATACTTAGAAAAACCTTAATTCAAGACAAAAATAAGCATAAAAACAACACACTTGCACACAAGCACCCCTAGGGTTATTCCACTTGGTTGCCTTATACAAAATGGCCATATTACGCATGTAGGGTATCTTAGCAAAAACAAGCAAATACAAGATCATAGTCCCTCGATGATTCTATCTAAGTTGCCTTACAAATGATCTTAGTCCCTCAAAAAGAATGCTAAGATACCTTGCAATATTGCTAATCATGGTTATACGATGACCCACGCCCGTCCCGTTTACATCCAAAGATAGGGTTGCTTACCAAATCAATGGTAAGACAACAATGTCAAAGGAAAAGAAAATGAACAAGAAAGACATTTGAGTAGGTAGATTTCTCCTCATTACTTTCTCCATTTCAAAACAAACATCCTTGCTATTTTTAAAACAATCACATACACTTTCAAACATCTTAAAAAATTGAAAACATTTTCAAAAGATCAAACATCTTTGTATACATTCTTACGAACGAGAATCATTACAAATATTTCCTAAACAATGGCCTCTTTACAAAATACTTTCAAAAAACCACACAAAGCACAATTTTAAACAAAAAGCAAGTGATCTAGCAAGTAACTAAGATCCCATGAAAAACCATGGATGAAAAGGGTGTTAATACCTTCCCTTTTCATAATCTATCCCCCGAACTCAAGAAATAATCTCAAAGGTCTTTCATGTGCTTTTTCACCTTTCCTTTTTGGATAAAAGAAAAGTCGGTGGCGACTCTTGCTAACCGCAACATTTGTGATAAAACGCAAAACACCCAAGTCAGTTCTCCCACCGTATCACAACTGGAATTCAATAAATTCTTTTTGATAGTTAGGAGTGGGGTCATAAGTTCATCAACTGACATAACAAACATATCTTCCTCAATGGCGTTGGTATTATGGTCGTGTTTGGGCATAGGGGAAGAAATGACATTGGGCTTTTCTGACGCATCGAATTCAATCTCTTTGGCTTCAAGAAGGTCTCATACTTTGTTCTTTAGATCCCAACAGTTCTTAGTGTCATGGTCGGGACTCTCAGAATGGTATGCACAGCGGGCATTGGGATGATAGTTTGGAGAGGTTGTGTTAGGGTTCTTTGGAGCTTCTTTCAAAGTCACTAGGTTGGATCTTAACAGATGTGGCAATACTTGAGATAGGGTAATGTTAATTCTGGTGAACTGTCTGACTGGTCTTTCCATTCTTGGCTGATTGTTTCTTTGCTGATCAGGCGCAGGTTTAGGAATCATAACAACCCCCACCATTGGACGGCGTTCAACCCTATCTTGATTTCTCTGAGGATATACAACAACCACCTCCTTCTTTCTAATGAATGGCTTTCTTACAGCAGCAGGGGATGCATCTTTATAAATCTTCCCATTCTTTATCCCGACTTCTACCCTTTCTCTGGTTAATATCAGTTCGGTAAAACCTGCCGATGAACTCCTAATTAAGTGATTGAAGAAAGGTATGGACACGGTGCCCAGGAACATATCAACTAACTCTCTTTCAGATAGTTGAGGATGGACTCTCCCTGCCAAGTCCCTCCATTATTGTGCATAGTCTTTGAAGCCCTCACTTGAAACCATGGTCATACTCTAGAGTTGAGTACGGGTAGTTGCAAGATCAGCATTGTATTGGTATTGTTTATAAAAGGCAGCAGGAAGATCTTCCTAGTTGTGAACATCGGCTCTTTCTAATTGATAAAACCAATCCAGTTGAGTTCCAGACAGACTGTCTTGGAAGAAGTGTACCCATAAGTCCTTGTCAGCGGTATGGGGCTGAATCTTCCTTACATAGGATCGGAGATGCATTTTGGGGCATGAGACTCCGTCATATTTGGCGAACACAAGTGCTTTAAATTTTGGAGGAATGACAATCCCCGATACTAACCACAACTCTTAAAAGTCCAAGCCAGGCACTTTTTGGATTTCCATTGCACTCAACCGTTCTTCTATATGCTTATACTTATCGTCGGATGGAGGGTATTGTTCTTCATAATAGTCTTCTTCTTCCTCTTCCTCTTCTGACTCTGACTGGATAACAGTTTCTTTGCCTTTACCATCTTGATTGTCTTTCTCACCGGATGTCGTTGCATAGTCTAAAGCCCTTCTTGTCTGCCCTTGGAATCTTCTTCCCATGTTCAGAATTCCGGTTATCTTCTTCGTCTTCTTTTTATTCTCTTCAACCAGCAAGGTCTTCAACTCTTCTTGTCCTTTGGCCAGGGTTAAGACCAGTTGTTGAAACTGTGCATTCTGAGCTTGGAGGTCCTTCACCGTTTGCTCGAGATCCATCTTACTGAAATAAACAGTAGAGAGATGAGGAGACTTGTTGCAGGAAACCTGCTTATGTTATGATGAATGATAAATGCATATGTCATAATTTCAAGGATTTTAAGATTCAAATTTGTTTTAGACAAAAATGAAACACACGTTATATTAATAGATTAAAGCTCGAGTACAACAATGCCTTCTTGGGCAAAATAATACAAGAACTCTAAGATAAAAAGGTAGTACGCATCCTCTTTGGTGCGGTGTAGGCATTCAAAGTCTGCTTCTCATGAAGTAGCCTAGTGAGTTCCAAAACGTTCTTCTCGCTTGTGTAGAATTGGGCTTCGAAATTATCTCTCTCCCCCTTGAGTTGTATACAATCCCTTTGTAGGTCTTCAAGAGAGGTGGGCATGTCAGGATGTAGGATAGTATATGGAATATCTCCTTCAATGACAGGCTCAATAATTACCGGGAAAATGGAGGGGTAAGGCCTCATAAGACTTTGAGCACGAGTTCGTACCCATTTGAGGTAAGGCTCAAGAGGGATGGAATTCTTGTGCCTCAAAGTCTTTCTATCTACCTTGCTCAACATCCTCCAAGCTCGGATAAATCTCTGGCGAAGACCTTGATCGTGGTTGTCGTAGTCAAATACCAAACCTTGAATCAGCATCTCATGCGGTCCATCTCTTCGGGCGTAACCAAACTGTCTTAAGGCTAAGCAAGGGTTATAGGTGATGCCTCCCCTAATGCCAAGTAAGGGGACATTATGGAACTCTCCACAACGATCGATAATAGTAACATTCTCTATGGATCGGGAGCACCAACGAATGTCTGAATGTTTGAGCGTTATCAACCTTTGCGACCACCTTAACCTTGCTCATTCTTCAATACAGATTGGGGAAGATGCGAAATAAACCATCTTTCTAAGAGAGGAGTGCAAAACATAAGAACACCTCTTTTCCTCATTGTGCGAGTGTGAAAAGAGTGTAGGATATCCCCTAGCAATGTAGGCACCGGTTTGCGGGATATGAAGATTTTGACGGTGTTCACGTCTATGAGTTGGTCAGGATTTGTAAACAAAATCTTCTCATAGATGAGGAGAGCCACAATTTCCTCAAAAGCTTGCAGGTCCAAAGAATTCCAACAGTTTTGGGCTTTCTCGAACAAGAACTTTGCTTGGAAACCTTTGACACCACTCCTTGTTTCCCAATGAGTTGTGACATCAGATGAGTGCAAGTGTAGAGCTTGAGTAATCTCTTCTTGATTTGGGTTTATTTCCGTACCGTTGAAAGGTAGTTGATTGATAATGGGAATTCTCAAGAGTCGGGAGAATTATTCCAAAGTAGGCACAAGTTGATAGTCGGAAAATGTGAATCAATAGTGTAAAGGATCAAAGAACTGAAAGAGCACCTTCATCATGTCCTCATCTGTGTTGGAGGTGACCAAGTTGAGTAGGCGACCATGTCTCTCGGTGAACGGAGAGTTTTCAGGAATCCTTGAAGCTAGCTCCTTAAGTTGTGGAGGGATCCTTACAAGGTTGACTTGAATAGTTTTCCTGCGAAGAGAATACATATCCTACAAAACAAGAACAAAGATGAATCCTAAGATCCTTGAAATGGTTAGTGAATGTGTATGATGTTATGATGTTCATGATGTTATGTACAAGTATGTATATAAAAACAAAGAAAACAAGTCATTAGGTTTAGGCTTGCATGGAGTCTCATAGGTAAGTACCCTCTTGAAGTTTAGTTGGCTCAAACTTGTCCTAGTAATAGTAACCGGGTTCTAAGGAGCTCAATATCACTGGTTTGTTTCCTTGGTCATTGTTTCAGCACAAGCCTCTTTAATGGTGACCGAAATATCCCAAGAAACCAAACCTCAATGAGTGTAGTATCGAGTATCTACCAACTTCGGATTGTACCAGAGCCGGTCATCTCACTACATCCTAAAGGCCAAGTTGGTCAAGTAAAGGTTTTAGAAGTTCATTAGTGCTTCATGACATCACTCAACGGCCTTGTATTCTCTTTGATTAACTCAAAGGCTACCGGTACCCACAAATATGTCGCACTAACGTAGCTATTGCTTAGACCATGTCGATATACCCCACACAGTTTCCAAAATGTATTACTACTTACCTATAAGGTATCCCAAATCCGGGTAGAGGATTCAAACCCAAACAAAGATCCATAATGTAAAGCATACAAGTCAAACAATGAAAGAAAGTAAATGTGATCTAACCCTAAGGTAACCCCACTTTTAAAATTTTCCCCAGTAGAGTCGCCAGTTCTGTGATACGGTGGGAGAATTGACTTAAAGGTTTTGCGTTTTATCGTAAATGTTGCGGTTAGCAAGAGTCGCCACCGACTTTTCTTTTATCTGAAAGGAAAGGTGAAAAAGCACAGGAAAGACCTTTGAGATTTATTTCTTGAGTTCAGGGGGTAGATTATGAAAAGGGAATGTATTAGCACCCTTTTCATCCATGGTTTTCCATGGGCTCTTAGTTACTTGCTAGATCACTTGCTTTTTGTTTGAAATTGTGCTTTGTGTGGTTTTTGAAAGTATTTTGTAAAGAGGCCGTTGTTTAGGCAATATTTGTAGTGATTCTTGTTTGTAAGAATGTATACAAAGATGTTTGATCTTTTGAAAATGTCTTTCAATTTTGTAAGATGTTTGAAAGTGTAGGTGATTGTTTTGAAAATAGAAAGGATGTTTGTTTGAAATTGAGCAAGTAATTAGGAGCATTCTTTCTACTCAAAAGTCTTTCTTGTTCATTTTCCTTTTCCTTTGACATTGTTATCTTACCATCGATTTGGTAAGTAATCATATCTTTGGATGTAAACGGGACGGGTGTGGATCATCGTATAACCATGATTAGCAATACTGCAAGGTATCTTAGCATTCTTTTTAGGGACTAAGATCATTTGAAAGGCAATTAGATAGCGTCATCGAGGGACTATGATCTTGTATTTGCTTGTTTTTGCTAAGATACCTTACATGCGTAATATGGCTATTTTGTATAAGGCAACCAAGTGGAATAACCCTAGGGGTGCTTGTGTGCAAATATATTGTTTTCATGCTTGCTTTTGTCTTGAATTAGAGTTTTCTAAGTATTAGTTTTAGGCTTTCCATACAAACCCTAATTACTAGCATTTGTATATAAAAGCGATAAATTGCGGAATTTAAAGTTACTACGCTATTACAATATTTATGGGAGGGGGTGTACAAATTGAATGGGGATTGCAAGAATGTAAACCTATAGTCTATTACAACCATATTGAATTGGTATCCATTGTACAAAGATTTGAATAAATACAAAGTATAAAATGAATAAATGTACAAAAATGCAAAATGTGAAGTAAATGGATATATGTTTGATTTTCTAGGAAAAAGGGATTTTGTCTTAATATAATCAATTTAAAGAAAAAGAATTAATAAAAAGAATTTGTTTAAGAAGAGATTTTAAATAAAATCCTAGTTCTATTAATTTATCAAAAGAAAATAAGTTTAAGAAAAGCATTTTTTAGTATTTTTATGTCTTGAAAATATTTATGGTATTATAAAGTATTTTTAGCCTTTTTTATATTAAAATAATATATTTTAATTGGTATAAAAGAAAATAAATAAAACATATTATTTTAATTAAATTTACAAGATGTTTAGTGAAATGAATAAAATATTTATTAAATAAAAATAATTTTTATTAGAAAAAATAAATAAACTATGTCAAAATGAAAATCTAATATTTTTATATTTTTTATGATTTTTAACATTAGTAAAAAAATAAATAAGAAAACAAATGAAATAAAAATAAGAAAATATAAATAAACTGAGACAGGGGTGCTAACAGCCTGCAAAAGGGATTAGTAAGCAAAAATAAAAAAACAATACAAAGCCCAATAAGGCCGAGGCGCTCAAAAAAAAGTCAGGAATGCAAAATATGTGAAAAATGTAAAAGGGTACCATTGGGGCTCGAACCCAGGTCCCACAGGTTACAGGCGTGCGCTTCTACCACTGGCGTGGCTATACATCTGTTAACATAGGCAAATCAATAAATATGTAAGGTAAAATGCTCCCTGACGACTTCATCTTCAACCTCCAGCCAGACCAACTGTAACTTGCTCATTTCTCATCAAAAATAAAAAACTGTAAACATGAAACTTGTAGCAAATTTTCTCACGGTTTCAGAAATATAAAGCATTAAAACTATAGATCAAAGATAAGCATGAATTTTAATGGCCCTAATCTGAACCCTAAAAATCTCAGGAATTTCAGTTTCAAAATTCTCTAAGCTCAAGTAAAATTAATGGAAACTATGGACATGGTTAGCTTCAGGGCAATGATATCTACATGTTTTGTTCACAAATAAACTATTGATGATGCCTGTATGAAGAGTTCAAAGTTGATAAAACTTACCTCAAAACTGGAAATCGTGTTTTGAGTTTGAGCTTGTTTCAAGTGATGGTAATGATCAGGTTAGCTTCCTTGAGGTCCCAAGAAGCTAATGCAATGATTAGCTTGAACAATGGATGGCTAAAATAGTCTAGAGAAGTCAATGTGCAGAGCTGAGTTTTTGAAAACGGAGGATGGTGTTAATGGTGTTACAGTTCTAAAACAGGGTGTGGGATTGATTCTATGTGATGTTTAGAAACTTTTTAAACCAAAAGGCCAAGAAACGCACGTGTAGATTGAGAGTTCCAAGTTTTTGGTCAGCTTGTGTAAAAATGGAAGTGAGAAGTGTGATTCTGAGTTATAGTTTCTTTCAAGGCTTGAGCATCTTTTTCCTTGTGTCAAAGTGTTTGTGTATGTATAAATAAAAGTGTTTGAGTGCATTGGCAAGTCAGAAGTACAAGTTTCTAGCTTTTGGCTAGGTTACTTGATTTTGAAGAAAAAAGGGAACCAAGTTTCAAGATGAGGTACAAGCATGGGATGGGTGATTGTAAGTGTTTGAAGCACTTGTCATGAGTTATAGGACTGGTTTGATTAGAAGAGAGCAAGTGCAAGGCTCAAGAACAAGTTTTGTACAAAAAGTTGCTTTATCAAAATGGCAATGTAACCTTTCTTCCAAAAATGGATACAAAGCATGTCCATGCATTGAATGCTTGAAGTGAGACCTCTAACAGTAGTGTAAACCATTAATTATGGAGTTCCTAACAAGTTTGAGGCCTGCAAAGTAGAGTTAATGCAGCACAACTTTGAATTTGAAATTTGTTCATCACTAAAATGACTTGTAATTAAAGTGATAAAACCCTAATTTCATCTCTTCGATTCTCCCTACTCAAGAATGAACTCAAGGAGTTATTGGACATTTCGGAAAGCTTGAAATGTGATTTATAACCCATATTTTAATTTCTTTTTAATATTCCCCTTGGAACTATATGAAAAAGTGCCATGAATTTGGGTCAAAATCCTGACCAAATTAGGTCAAAATTTCACTAAGTGTTTTGTTTCATGACCTTATGTTCATAAAATTATAACTTGATATCCAAGCAATTTTGGAAGAAGCTGTGTGAAGAAAAGTTGTAGATTTCATGTATATCTACAACTTTAATTTTGGAAGTTTCTCTTGAATCACTTTGCATCATGGTGAAAAATTTGCTCAAAGTTATGAAAAAATAAGAAATTTTCAACACTTAGAAAAATTTCTAAGTTTAGAAATTTTGACTTTTCAAAATGAAATCTTGACTTTTTTATTTCTTGATGAATAAGTTTCATATTTTGACATGTTTTGATGAATTATGATCTTTGGCACTTGAGTTTGACCAAAAAGTCAAAGTTTGACTTTTCAGTATATAGTTGACTTTTGATCAGTTGACTGAAAAATTCAACTGTCAATCCAATGGACTTGTAATGTTTTGAACCATGTCATTAGGTAAAAATTATGCAATTGGACTCTTGAGATAATTCCTTAAACAAATTGACCATTTTCTAGATCAAAAATCAGAAATTGCTCTTTCCCAATCAAAACCCTAATTTTGACCATTTTGCCCTTTTGGAGATTTGATCAAATTTCTTCAGGAATTGTGGTCCCAACTTGATCAAATTATATATATGAGTCTAAAATGTTGATATGGATAAAAAATTATGAAGTTTTACGGTGAATTGGCCATAGTTGACTTTTTCCCCAATACAACTGATTTTTAGGTCAATTGCTCAATTGGCTGAGCAAAAGTGTGATCCAAGGCTTGAAACTTGACATGAGTAATCTTGGGGGTCCATAATGATCTATGAAAGTCGTATGGGGCATTGGAAGTTCAAAAATCCTTGTGCAATCTTAAACCCTAATTTTGGTCATTAGTGTTTAAGGAGGTGTCTTGAGCTGATCCAATCCTAGTGCAGTCTTGAGTCAAGGAGATCTTGTGAGCAAATTCTTGATGAATGAGAGGGAAAATTTCGGGGTACAACACAAACCAATGTCTTGAGGTAAACCCCAAGAACTCCAGACAAAATATCAATTAAGGTCACAAGGTCTCCAACATAAGATCAATGTTTCTATTCCTAAGTCCAACAAGTCCAATACTCCATAATGCCAAGGATATTAACCAAATAGTCTAAGTATCATTAATGTTTTTTATGGTTCATGTTGATTATTAATTATATTCAAAAGGAAAAGAAAGCTCAATTGAGAAAAATAAAAATGGCATAAAAGTAAATGCTCAAGTGAGCAAAGATGAAAGTAGCATGAAATGTAAATGCTAAAGTAAATTGGGAATAAAGTAAAAGCATAAAATAAAAGCATGAAGTAAAGTCAATTATTAGAAGTTAATGGTTAGTTGGATGACAATCTTGAAATTTTCATTTGGAACTCACTAGAGGATTGGTAGAATCAAAGCCTCTCAACAACAAGTTGCATTTGCTTTTTGTCAAGTATATCATCCACTTAAGAATCCTCAAGGTAACATTTAATAATCAATGATGTTTAAGTGATCCGCATTGACCAAAATTGATGAAGATCCATTGGAGGATTGGTAGAACCAAAGCCTCCTAACAACTAATCTCAAGGTTATTGGATCAAAGTGTTCAAATTAAAATACTTGGGCTTGCAAACATAGGTTTGGTCCACGAATGGTCATTTTCTCAAATTGGGACAAAATTTAGCGCTATGTTAAGAAATCGTAAGTGGACTTATGTAGATGTCGCACCTATTTTGAGGCTGGTCAATAGTAATCTATGTACTTCATGTTTGGATAAATGATATAGAGATCATCATCCCATAACATGTAGTACAATAAGAAATGGGATAAGATGAAGAGGGAGGGGAATGATAAGTTAATTTGGATCACCACCTTAAATTTCTTTCATCTTTAAATTTAATCACTCATCTCAATGGATTAAAGTACTAAACATATCATTAATCCAAAGCACCAAAAATGAATTAAATAATTCACTCTTCGGTAGATTTGAATTAATGAACATTTATCCAACTTCATCTACACCCAAAGTTCATTGAATTTAAAGAGAAATTGGACATTTAAAATTGCAATTTAAATCAACAATCAAAAGGAGTGAGTAGAAAAAGAGAGTTGGATCAAAACAGCCCCAAAACAAGGCAGAAGATACATTTTTGTCTCTGCAATTGATTGCACTCTGGGAGAAATTGATTGCATCAGTGTTTTTTTTCAAAAAATACGTAAAATTCGTTCTATGAAAATCGATTACACTCTGGGATCAATCGATTGCATCCTGTGAAAAACAGCAAATCGGCATTTTAAAAGGACAAATTCTTGTTCAAACTTTTCAATAAACACCTTATGATCATGAATTTAATTAAGCACAAAAATTCCATCAAATTATGAGAAAATAGCACCAATGGAATCACAAAACAATGCTCAATGAATCAAATCCAAAGATCAACAAGAGATCACATTATGAAAGATGAAAAATCCAACTTACCAAAGGTAGATCTAGAGAATTATCAAAACAACTTCAAGAATTTGCTTCAATTCAGCCCCAAGAATCAATTTCCCAAGCTTGGATGTAGAGAATTGATAAAGAAAAAGTGTTTGGATGAAGGTTTAGCTCAAAGATTAGTAAGCTTCAATGCAAAGCTTACTAAGTTTTTTTGAAAATGGAGCTTTAGGTGAATTTGGTAGATGGAGGGAATTTAGATATTTTTTAGCAAGGTGAATTTGGCTATCAAAAGCTTGAGATTTGAATGAAATGAGGGCTCTATTTATAGAGTTTAGGCTTGGGATTAGTGGTGGTTTGGAGTTTGGTTTGGGAAATGAAATTAGGCTTGGTAATTAATTCTTGGAACCAAAATTTGAATTAATGATATATCTTTCAAAAAATGAAGAAAAATTGGAGCCAAAAGAATGACAAGCTTGAAATTGCTGATTTTTTTTCCAAAATTTCACTCTGTGCAATCGATTGCACTCTGGGAGCAATCGATTGTACAGTGAATTTTTTCAAATATTGTGCAAAATGCACTCTGTGCAATCAATTGAACTCTAAGAGCAATCGATCGTATAGTGAAAAAAATGAAAAATTTTAATAATTTTCCTTTGCAAATAAATATTTTAGGGAAATAATACCGGAAAACCTTATTTGTCAGATGCTTTGACTCGGTACCTACAAAACACAAATATAAAAAGACAAAGACAAATATTTTTTGTATTTTTATTAGAAGTTAGTCAACTACACATATACAAAATACACAACTAAGGTGCTTGGAGATCCCTCAAGAGCAAACTTAAATATAAGAGATAGAAAAAGAGGATGATTCAACCCTAATGTGATCTTGTTATGATCGAGTTGATATGATATGATAGGGGAATCTTAGAGGCAAAAATTAGGGTACAACAGATAGTATCGTATATAGTATTTACCAACATATGAATTATTCACAACAACAAAAATAATCAATTCACAATGCAAATATGTGTACAATTTAACATACTCCTCGACTCTAATGCATGTTTTACAAATGCTAGACATCAGAGTTATGTCACTGATTTTGTCCACTATCTTATGGTTCCCCTTCAAATTGAGTTCCCCTTCGAACCCTGACTCGCCACTGGTCCCCTCTTTTAAACTAGTGACACATCACTAGATTGAGGTACGTACATTTATTACTGACACACATGATGCATCATACAACAACAAATTACTTGTGAAACTATCACCAGTGTTTCCTCTTCGAACCATTAACATTGCCCAATAAGGCCACCATAATATTTTTTATCTAACTACACTTTTCAACATATGTATATAATTATACCTCGACAATATATATGAAATCTCAACTCAACAAAATATAATTATATATACAACACTCACCAATAGAGAAAATATCAACATATATGCTCAACAACAGAGTACACATATTATTACTTATGTAAACTCATCAACAGGGTAAGAATAATATTCTACAACCCTTACACTCAACAAGGTCAACTCATAATGCTTCAGATAACTCATTATAACACATTATTATTTACCTTCAACTTTAAAATTTTCAATAGGACTCTAAACTTGTCAAATATATTCCAATTCAACTCTAGACATGTTAAACGACTCACAACTCAACCTTCTTGATTCAACTCGATCAAACATATGATTAGAACTTGTTCATCAATAATAACTATTAAATTATTAAAGATTTAGCTATTGGTTATTATTCACTTATAAACACCATGGTTAACACATTGTATTCACATCTTAACATGCACACTTAACCTCTTATCCTTGTCACGGCCTCCGGACTGCTTGCAGTATAAGGTTTATGAGAGTTCTTTGGAGAAGTCAATACAGCCCTAGTACCATGTCCTAGTGAGTCTGAAGCACCATCAAACATGAGTGTCCATCGTGCCCCTAGTTGAGGTCCTTCATCGAGTCCTAGTATTTCGTAGTCGCCTATAACCATGATGTCTTTGTTTGGAAAATCAAACTTCAATTGTTGATATTCTGCCAATGGTTGATGAGCCAGGTGATCAACTAGTACACTTCCCTTGATATCCTTTTAAGTAACATATTGGATGTCGTATTCATATAACAACACTTGTCATCGAGCAATTCTTCCTGTCAAGGCTGGTTTTTTGAAAACATACTTCAAAGGATCCATTCTTGCTATTAACCATGTGGTGTAAGTTATCATATATTGTCTTAGTTGTTTAGTAGCCCAAGCCAAGGCACAATAAGTCTTCTCAAGGAGTGAGTATCGAGTTTCACAATCAGTAAACTTCTTTCTCAATTAGTAGATGGCGTGCTCCTTTCTACCTGTTTCATCGTGTTTCCCTAATACACATCCCATAGATCCTTCAAGCATTGTTAAGTACATGATAAGTGGTCTTCCAGAAACAGGTGGCATCAAGATTGGTGGTTCTTGTAAATATTGCTTTATTGTTTCAAAGCATGTCTGACAATCTTCATTCCACTCCACTGATTGATTTTTTAAAGTAATTTAAATATAGACTTGCACGTAGCAGTTAGGTGCGATATGAACCTTGAGATGTATTTCAATCGTCCGAAGAAACCACGAACCTCTTTTTTTGTTCTTGGAGTTGGCATTTCTTATATGGCCTTCATCTTGTCGGGATCCACCTTAATACCTCGCTGACTTACAATAAAACTCAATAGTTTGCCTGACCTGACACCAAATGTAAACTTGTTCAGATTCAACCTTAGTTTGAATTTTTGATGACGTTCGAATAACTTTTATAAATTAATGATTTGGTCCTCCGATGTATGGTATTTTTCAATCATATTATCCATATATACCTCGACTTCTTTATGGATCATGTCATGAAATAACATGACCCTCGCTCGTTGATAAGTTGTCTCTGCGTTCTTTAGACCAAAGGGAATTACTTTGTAGCAGAAGGTGCCCCAAGAATTCATGAAAGTAGTCTTTTCCATATCCCTAGGTGCCATCTTGATATGATTATATCTTGAGTAACCATCCATGAAAGAGAAACTGAAGCTTGAGTTGTATTGTCTACCAAAACATCTATGTGAGGTAACATGAAATCATCTTTGGGACTTACTTTGTTTAGATCCTGATAATCTACACACATATGTACTTTACCTTCCTTCTTGGGTACTGGCATGATGTTAGCTATCCAAGGTGGATAATCTACCATGGCTAGGAACTCTACGCCAAATTGCTTTAGGACTTCTTCTCGAATCTTGTTAGACATGTCTGGACGAGTCCTTCTAAGCTTCTGTTTAACCGGAAAACAACCTTCTTTGAGAGGTAGTTTATACACCACGATATATGTATCTAATATCGACATATCTTTATAAGACCAGGAAAATATATCCATGTACTCATGCAAAAGCTTGATCAGCGTTTCTTTGACGCTTTCCTCCAAGGTTGCCCCTGGCTTGATCTCTTTTGGATCCTTTTCGGTCCCAAGATTGATGGTCTCAATAGATTCTTGGTATGGTCGTACATTGTCTGCTTTTTGCTCTATTAACCTTGCCAATTCTTTGGAGAGTTTAAGATCTTCCTCTTCAGCTTGACTAATTGGTGCATCAAAATTATAGCATATAGTAGCAGTATCGTTATCGATGAGTTTAGATGTAGATATTCACATTTTATCATGTTTTTGTTCTTTTTAGAATGTGAATTGTAAAAATGTATATGAGAAAAGTATTTCCATTTGAAAATAAAAGAGAAAAAATGCAAGAGAAAAATAGGGATCTTAATTGAATGTAAAACATAATATTTATTAATTGAAAAACACTATTTGAAAATAAATGGGGGCCCTTACAAGCTACCCCTATGCCTTGGGTGGGACATATGTTCTTTTAAAAACAGAAGAAAAAAATTACTTTGGAAAGAAAAAGATCTCTGGAATCTCCACAACTATCCAATTCTTGAGCTCTTCGCCTGGAGCACATTCTCGGATGAAGTTAGATTCCAGTTTGTTGTTGCCTTTGTTAGATAACATTGACACTTGTCCATCATGGATGGGAGGAAATTTACCTTTTCCTTTCTCGGTAGTCTTTGACGGTCGATAGCCTAAACCAAAGCGATATTTCTTCTCAGGTATCTCCTCGAGCTTTCCCCAACCTTTAGATGTTCGATCCTCCAGAGTTGTTTTCAAATATATCCATGATGCCGTAGGGGTTCCAAGTTTTGAAACTTTCTCTATCGGGAGTGTAACCGTTGTAGCCACTTCCAAGACTTGGAATGGCGTTTCTACATAATCTTCTCCCATGTTGATATATCTGTAGGACTCCCAATGACCTACGAAGATGTCTTCTTCCCCGTAAATTATCACCAACTTTCCTTCAACGAGGAACTTCAATTTTTGATGTAGGGTCGAGGTGACAACTCCTGCAGCGTGACTCCAAGGTCGCCCAAGCAAGAAATTATATGCCACTTCTATATCCATTACTTGGAAGGTAATGTAGAACATATGCGGGCCAATATTTACAGGGAGATACACCTCTATGAACACAATACTTTGAGAACCATCGAAGGCTTTCACCATCATAGAACGCGGTCTTATGATAATATTGTCCATTGTCAGCTTCATCAGGTTGGCCTTTGGTAGCACATTTGGGGATGAACCAGTATTAGTGAGTACCCTGGATAGGCTAGTTGTTCCTATCTGAATTGAAATGTGTAGTGCCTTGTTGTGAGCTCTACCTTATGGAGGTAACTTACTGTCATTGAAGCCTAGGCGTGTTCCTGACGTCATATTAGCCACGACTCCATCAAATTGGTTTGTTGTGATCTCCTTTGTAACATGTGCATAACTTAGAATTTTCATCAGAGATTCTCGGTGTGCCTCTGAATTGATTAGAAGCGAGAGTATTGAAATTTTGGTCGGGGTTTGGTGTAGTTGGTCCACCACCCTATAGTCACTCTTATTGATCATTTTCAAGAATTTGGCTGCCTCTTGATCAATGAATGTCTTACTTTGAGGTTCTTGCTCTTGACTAGTTTTAGCCACAACTTTTCCTTTATCCTTAACCATATTATTATTTGTATTTTGTTGTTCGGGACCATATATCTGACCACTACGGTTCATGCCCCTTGTTTTTGCTATATTTGTAATTGCATGTCCTTGGCTTGTTGATGGTTCACATTCTTGCTTTAAACCATTAATGTAAACAGTAGTGTCATAACTACATGGTACAGCTTTATGACTTTCATATGGGGTGGGAGATGGACCCCTGATCACTATCATACTCTTCGAAAGCACTGGTATTGTTATTCGTACCTTTGTTAAGATTGGCTCTCCACATGGAATGACAAATGGTTTCTTTGCAGAACTTGGACCTTGGCAACGAATCACCAATGGTCTACTTGTATTCCCATTGATTTTATATACATATCCTTCTTCAGGGTAATACCCGAATTAGACTATCCCTTGGTCCACCAATTTCTTGAAAGTGTTCTCGAATGCATCATTGTGTTCCAAGAGAAAACCATATTCCAACAGATGTTCCCTCAGTATATCTATCAGAGCTTTTACTCGTTGAGTCTCTCTAATATTAGTTACTATCTAAATTGCATTCACAGTTGGACCACCATGTTGAGGCATGGGGTTCGTCTTGATATTTGGTTTGTCAAAAGTGATATATTGGGAATCCAACAAATCTTGAACCTTATGTCTGAAGGCCCAACATTTCTATATAGTGTACCCTGGAGAATTAGCATGATACTTGCACCTTGCATTTGCATCATATTTTGGTGGGAGTGCCCCAATTGGAGAGCGGTTTTAGCTCTACCAAGGATGCCATGAGTAAGTGTTGTAGTAATTAACTGTGTAGAATAGGGAGACGATCAAATCTTCTCGGAGGACTTTCAAGCCTATTTTGCGGTTGTTGTTCCCGTGGGATCACCAATGGTTTTTGTGCCCTCAGATGTGTTGCGAAAACATTATTTTCTCCTTCCTTTTTATTTGAGAAGTTCGGAGTATGTTTGTTTAGATTATAAGGAGTGATGGATGATACCCCTTGTATCTTGCCACTTTTCACACCTGCTTCAATTCTTTCTCCAATTATCACCAAATCTGAAAATCCGGAGGAGGCGCTGCCTACCATTTTATCATAATACAGACCTTGTAGCGTACCCATGAACATGTCGATCAATTCTTTTTCAAGGAATGGTGGTTGTACCCGTGCTTCCATTTCTCTCCATCATTGAGCATATTCTTTGAAAGATTCGTCCTTCTTTTGAGACAAATTCTAAAGTTGCATGGCGTTATGAGCCATGTCCAAGTTATACTTGTATTGTCTTAAGAATGTGTTAGCAAGGTCTTCCCATGATTGGACATGTGCTCGCTCCAACTGCATATACCAATATAAAGATGCCCCACTCAGGTTATCTTGGAAGCAATGGATAATCAATTTCTGATTATGAGCATAGGCATGCATTTTCCTACAGTACATGCGTAGATGGTTCCTTGGGCACATGAATCCCTTATATTTTCCAAAGTTAGGGACTTTGAACTTCGTAGGAATTACTACATCCGGGACTATACCCATTTCAAGAGCATCAACATTGAAAGCGTCATATCCTTCTACAGCCTTCAATCTTTCTTCCAGGGCTTTATATTGGTTGACTGCCACAGGGTTTTTAATAGTTTTTGGTTGGGGTACTTTGGCAATGCCTTCCAAATCATGGTCTCCATATTACATGTCTATGTAGTTATCCATGTTGTTGACTGGAATTTGCAAAGTATGAGATGCCCCCACCTTTGGAGGAGGTGGAACGAAACCTTTAGTCATGATGGTCTCTTGTTCACCAACTATTGACTTTGCGGGACCGGATTATGACTCATGTCTTGGTTGGTGACCGCTTGATGCACCAATGGTTTGGGCTACTTCTTCAAAGGCCACCTTGGAAATCTCTTCTTGTCTTGCTATGATGTTTTTTAAGGCGAGTAGAACTTGACTCGTGTCTCCTTTCATCGAGCCGGTGCTTCTTTTCACTTGTTCCAAGTCTTCTTGAAAGGCAGCTTGGTTCTTTTTTATTTTCTCCATTACTTTCTTTTAATGAGCTCTTGTTTGATACGAAGGTCGGGAAGGTAGTGTGGTTTTCCCAGTGATTTAACTGGAGGTGATATAAAAACAATGATTTTTTGTATGACACGTGAAATGTGATGCTTGTGCTTGGATGAATGTGTATGAATATGCTATATTTTATTCAAATGTCTTATTCACATTGGATTCCTTTTTACTTATTATTATTTTTTCAGGTTTTACTTTTTTGTTTGTGATTATCCCAAAATAAATACACAAATGAGATGTTAAAACCAAAGTGCTTTTATTGAATAGAAACCATCATCCCTGAAATGGAAATATAATCCAAATATCGAAGCAAATACTGAATGGAAATATAAAACAAAAAACATATGTTAAATATTGAACAAAATAAGCAAAGGGAAACTAAAATCTCCTAAGCACGTTTGCAGATCTCTACCCTAAAACCATCTACCACCTCCCTACAAAGTTTAAGGAAGTCTTCAACATCCTTCGGAAGAGGGTCCATCACAACTTCTGCATCTCACAAGCTTCTTGGAATGTCACCAATGAGATTATTTGCTAGGAAGGCAAGTTTTGCATGCTTGTCTTTGTACCTCAAACACTCCTTGTATAGTTTCGGGATTATGATCTTGTTATCTTCTCCTGCCTGAACTATTTTTGGCATATTGTTCTTCCCAATATATGTTTTCATCCCTCATCTCCTTATAGAGTTCCCTTTGTATAAGGAAATATTTTCGGAGGCCTTCTAACTCTTGGAAGACTTGTTCATATTCCTCCACCTTTTAAGAGAGAAGTTCTTCTGATCTCATTTTTCTAAGTTGCTCTCTCTCCTATTCTTCTTGTCTTTCTTGGGGACTTGTGAGAAGGATTTGGATTTTCTCTTTTGAGTCTAGAGCACCTTCTGATAATCCTTGAATTTGAGCTCTCAGATCTTCTTCCAATTCTCTTTTGTCCTGCAATGCTTTGTCATACCATTTCTTTAGCCTTGCAATTTCTCTAGCATCATCATCTAGTCTTTGATTATGGGAATCAATATTGAAATTAGCACTTAGTAGCCCTTCGGTTGAATGCTTTCTTTTAGACCTTTCTTTACCAACCAATTCACAATCGTTCTAAATCTGTCGTAAATTAAGGGGTGCATTTTTTAGTTCAGTAAGTAAATTGGGGTGTTGAAATAGCAAGAGTTTTGGACCAATGATTGATTCAATCCAATAACCAGGGGGTGTCGTTTTAGCTTAGGTAGTAAAAACAGGGGTGTTAATGGGAAGTGCTTGGCCCATAACAAATTGATGAAGTCCATTTGGACTAGGTGTGGCAAGGTTCACAGAGTTATTGTGTGTCAACGTGGTTTGGAGCGCTTGATTATGATAAGAAGGCCACCAGAAGTTAATTATGGGGCGCTGATCAAAAGTACAACAAAAGAACGACTAATATTGGAGTTTGACTAAGGGACATGGTGGGGATGAGCGCAGGTGACCGGTCAATGCTCACCCCATCCAGGGGCTCTCAAGGAGCCACCTAGCATGCATTGGGAGCATGGGAGAGCATTATATAAAAGAAATCATGAGCTCATGGCTCAATTTTTAGTTCTCCTTCTCTCTCTTCTCATAAAACCAAACAAATCTTGTTGGAGGTTAGCTTCTCTCTAGATTTCCTCATTGGAAATTACCGCCGCCCTAGGTGCCACCGGTAGGAAATCGCTTTTGTCGGTGGCTGTTCCAGGGCACCACCAGCTTCAACAAGAACCACCATATGGATTCATACCTTTAACCATATAAAACCCAGAAAACACAACAACATTCAAACAATCTTCAAACCCCAATCTAGATTATCATGAACCTTAACCCTAGGGTTCTTCGTGATGAACCCTAACCAAACCCAAAAACCTTCAATTCATATGAACCCTAACCTTAGGGTTCTACACATGAACCCTAACCTTTAGTATTAGGAACCCTAACCCCAAACCTAACCCTAATCCCCAAATTGAACCCTAAATTTTCAGAAAACCAAAATTGATCCAAACAACAACAAATTAAGAACACTAAGCTAAGCTTAATCGCGTTTACCTCTCTTGTCGTGTGTTAGCTCCTAAATTTGACACCCATACACATTTGTTTATTGGCTAAAAATAGACTGAAGAAATCTAAGAGATTGAAAAAGTCTAAATTAAGAACCCTTCGATTTGGAAACATAGTCTAATTCAAAGATACTTCGAATTGAGAACCTTTTAAAAGGCCCATCGAAGTCATCCTTGTTAAGAAGGAAAAAAAACTTAGAGAATTCTCTAAGTTATAAGGGGTCTTCGACCTAGAGCCTTCGATCTGGAAGCGTTTGTATCAGCAACAATTTGAATTCGAATTTGAATATATGAGGGAAAGGCAGTTGACTTGGCAGTTGAAGAAAGAAATGTGGCGTGAAGTTAAAGATCGAAGAACATGCAAAGGACACTTGTCCTGATCCTGGATCGAAGTAACCGTCTTGCAGTTACTTTTTACTAGTATAAATATAGGAAGTTTATGTAAATTTTTCGTGTGTTCAACCAATTGTACAAGTCACTCAATATTATTCGAGTACCTGCTGCGTGAGAAAGAATACTGAGAATGTACGTTTGAAACACCACATTTTATAATCAAAGTCTTTTACATTCCTTTTTACATTCATTATCGTTCCTGCTTACAACCTTTTATCTTACTTGCAAAGTTTATTTTCCCTTGCATTTTACTTGCACTTTTACCAGATTTCTACTCTTATCAACCCCTTTCTACTTACTTTTACTTGAACTTTTATCAAGTTTTCGTCTGCCTCTAACCTCCACCTTTCTCATTCGAACGTGTTCTTTATTAGAATTAGAATTTTTATCAAAACAACACAAATATTTAGCATATGTCCTAGGATCAATCTGATCGATCCTGCAAGTAACCAAAAATAACCCTTTTTGGAAGATCAGCAGTTGTTTACCAATTTTCACGATAAACACCATGTAACTGGTTGTATAATCCATTTATAATTCTCCCTTTATCCTCTTCTAATCTCTTCTTTCTCTACTTGCAGGTACTTGGAATGCGATTCTAGGGTTGAGCTCTAAAGAAGAAAGAGTTCTAATGATGAACCCTAATTCTCTTTTCTAATCTTACAAGCTTTAGTGAAGGTGAGGATTCGCAGCAAGCTTCAACAATTCTCCAAGGGTTTTTTTATTAGGTTTTAGTGCTAGGTTTATATAGGTTTAGAAAAAGTTAGATTAGGAAATTGTTAGTGATTAGCAGTTACGAATCAAATTAGGCATTAGATTTCTGTGATTGATCCAATCTTAGTGATTTGATTAGAATTAGTTAGATTTTTATATTAGATTTGATTGTAATCTGCAATTAGGAAGATTTGATTGAAATTTTGTTGTAATTAGAAGATTAGGGTTTCAAGATTATAATGTATTTGGATGAACTATGTATTGTATTCATTCAAATCAATAAATTAATTTTTTTAAACAAAAATTTGATTTGCTTGGATTTTATTTAACATGTTCCTGAGTTTCATTAGCACAAATTTGGATCATCATCGTGACCCCATGCATTCAGAATTGTAGAGCATCATGTTCTTACCGATCCAGCTTAATTTCTTCATAACTCAAAAACCATGGTGTTTTAGATCAAAATAACCTTTCCATTGTATTCGCATCCCTCGATTTAGAAGGGGTAGGACATTTTGGATCACTAATGCTTTGAATTTGCAGGTTTTAAACAATACAGGTCGTCAGAGAAGACGACTGGAGCTAGGGATTTGGCGCCTCTCCGATCAATATATTCATTTATATAATATACACACACACACATATATATATATATATATATATATATATATATATATATATATATATATATATATATATATATATATATATATATATATATATATATATATATATATATATATATATTGTTTAAGTTATGCTAATGGATGTATAGCCGCCCCAGCGGAAGAAGCGTGCACGATAAGGCATTAGTATTAAATGGCCTGAGTTCGATCCAACCTTTTGACACTTTGTTTCTCTAATTTTTCATATTTTGCAGGGTTTGTTAAAAAAAGCATTAGAGGCGTATCCTAACACCAAGGCACGCTTGGCCTAGTGGTATGCTTGTTGCGTGAAGGTCTTGAGGGCGTGGGTTCAACACCCACCCTTACTGGTTTATTTTTTTATTTCAATTCTCTATTCTTCTAACCCTTTCCCTCATTATTTTTTTCAAATTAAGAAAACCTTTTTCATAAAACCTAACATTTTTTCACAAAACCTTTGATTTTTCTTAATAAACTCAAATAATTAATTTTAGGTTTTATTTTATTTTATTATTTAATCAATTTTAGGTTTTATTTAATTAACCTTAATTTAGTTTTAGGTTTTCATTAGTAAACCCTAATTTGATTTTTTAGGTTTTCTCAATTAAAATCAACTTAGACCTTAGGGTTTGCATAATTTAATTACCTAACTTTTTTAACCAATTAAAATAAATTATATTTTAGGTTAATCATCAATTTTTCATCAAAACGATCACAAAAAACCATGTTTTTTGTTTCCCTTTATTTTACCACTTCGCGTGTTTACTTTCGCATTAGTTTATTTTTCCCAATTATGTAATTGCTATAATATGTAATAGTTTAATTAGGGTTTTTATTTGCTTTATTTTTCTCCCATTTTATGGTTTTGTACCACCACTCCCGAAGCCTTGTAATAGTTTAGGTTTACTTTTCGCACCTTTACTTTCCGCAATTTACTACTTTCCTTATAACTGCTAGTAACTAGGCATGTATAGAAAGATCTAAAACCAATCATAGAAAACCCTAATCAAGATAAATAACTGAATTGAATCACTTTTCACCCACTAACCTCTAGGGTAATCCCACTTATTGTCTATGGACTCAAAATCTATCAAAGGTCTTTTATGTTCTTTTCACCCTTTCCTTATTGGATAAAAGAAAAGTTGGTGGCGACTCTAGCTATCCGCAACATTTACGATAAAATGCTAATCAAGTCAGTTCTCCCACCGTATTACAGAATTGGCGACTCTGCTGGGGAAATACTAAAAAGTGGGGTTACCTTTAGAGCTAGATCACTTTTAAATTCTTTCCTTGTTTGATTTGTCAGCTTTATTTTTAAAGGGTTGTTTGGGTTATTTCTTACAAAGATCATATACCCGTATCTGGGGAACATTTTAGGTAAGTAGAAATAGATCACGGAAACTATACAATGTATACCGATATGGTTGAAGTGATGGCTACGTTAGTGCGACATATTGGTTTGTACTGGTATCCCTCGATTCACTCGGGGAGCATACTAGGCTTTTATGTGGTGTCATAAGCACTAACTGAACTTAGAACCTTAAATGACCCAACTTAGCCATTAGAAAGTAGTGAGATAGTCGGCTTTGGTATAGTTCGAAGTTGGTTGATACTTGATACTACACTCATTGAGATTCGGCTTTCGAGTTTTGTTTGGTGGCAAGTCAGTTACCTAGCTAGACAAACCTTGTGGGAAAAATCAATGATATTAAAATCCCTAGAACCCAGTTACTTCTTTAGTACAGGTTGATACACTTTATTACCAAGTCGCTAGTCTGATATACTCGAGGCTTGATCTTCTTGTTGAAAGCTTTGATCATACGCTCTTGATACTTTTGACCATGACATACAGTTGCCAGCCTATTCTCGTTGATCAAGTTCAATTGATCCAATCTAGTCTAAATTTATTCGTCTTTGCCTAAGTCTGCTTCTTTCATAATCCTTAGAGAAGGAATCTGAACTTCGACGGGCAGGACAACTTCTATGCCATAGACTAAAGAAAATTGGGTTACCCCAATTGACATTCGTGCCGAGGTACGGTAGCCGTGGAGAGCAAATGGTAGCATCTCATGCCAATCTTTGTAGGTCACCACCATTTTTTGCACAATCTTCTTCATGTTTTTATTGGCAGCTTCCACTGTGCCGTTCATCTTAGGCTGTATGGGGAAGAATTGTGATGCTTGATCTTGAACTGTGTACAGATTTCAGTAATCATAACATTGTTGAGATTGGTTTCATTGTCAGTGATGATCCTTTCGGGGATACCATAACGGCAGATAAGGTTATGCTTAATAAATCGGGCTACAACGCTCTTTGTGACTGAGGCATATGAGGCAGCTTCGACCCATTTGGTGAAGTAGTCAATAGCAACAAGGATGAGATGGTGTCCATAGGCTTGATCTCTCCAATCATGTAAATTCCCCACATTGCAAACGGCCACGTAGCAGTTATGAAATTCAAGGGAATTGGAGGTACATGGACCTTGTCGGCATAGATCTGACACTTGTGGCAAGTCCTCGAGTGGTGGTGATAGTCAACTTCCATTGTGGACCAATAGTAACTAACCCTTAGAATCTTCTTGTCCATAGTTTATCCACTAGAGTGAGTCCTAAAAATACCATCATGCATGTCTTCCATGATCTTTTCTGCCTCCTTCTTTTTCGTACAACAGAGTAGAGTAGAATCATGGTTTTGCTTGTACAAGATTTCATTGCTTAGGAAAAATCTGGCTGAAAATCTTCGCATGAATTTCTTATCATTAATGGAAGCTCTTTCAGGATACTCTTGTGCTTCAAGATATCTCCTTACTTCATGGTACCATGGCTTCTCTTCGATAGTGTCAAGCTCATAACAGTGTGTAGGTTCGTCAAATCTTTCGATTGTAATTTTGGGAGCTTCATTGTCCCAATTGACCTTGAACATGGATGAAATTATTGCTAAAGCATCTTCCAATTGATTTTCTTATCTCAGGAAGTGTTCAAAAGTAACCTCTTCAAAGTGTGGGATCAGGGTTAACACAAGCTCTTTGTAAGGAATTAGGTTGGCATGCTTGGTATCACATTATCCTTTAACTTGACTGATTACTAGAGCAGAATCTCCATACATGTTTAAGAACTTGATCCGCGGGTCAATAGCAGCCTTTAGAACCAAAATGCGTGCCTCATATTCGGCCATGTTGTTCGTACAGTCAAAGCACAGTCTGGACGTGAAAGGCATATGGCCGCCTTCAGGGGAAATGATTATAGCCCCAATTCTGTTACCCAAAGCATTGGAAGCTCCATCAAAAACCACATTCCATCGTGATCCTTGTTCAAGTTTGTCATACGGTCCAGGCTTTTCACAATGAGTTATCAACATCATATTCTCATCCGAAAATTCAAATTTCATGGATTGGTAATCATCAATAGCTTGATGGTCCAAATGATCTTCCAGCACACTTCCCTTGATTTCCTTTTGTATAGTGTATGGGATGTCATATTCGGTCAGAATCATTTTCCATCTAGCTATTCGTCCAGAGATAGCTGGCTTCTCGAAGATATACTTGATATGGTCCATCTTAGAAATCAACAAAGTGGTGTGAGTCAACATATATTGTCTTAGCCGGTGATCAGCCCATGCCAAAGTGCAACAAGTTTTCTCGAGCAGCAAATATCTGGTTTCACAGTCGGTAAAATTTTTGCTAAGGTAGAATATTGCATGCTCTTTTTGGATAGACTCGTCATGTTGGCCCAACACACACCTCATTGAATTCTTTAATATAGTCAAGTACATAATCAGAGGTCTTCCTTCAACTTGAGACATCAGAATAGGAGGTTCTTGTAAATATTCCTTGATCTTGTCAAAGGCTGCTTGGCAGTCGTTGTTCCATCTGACTACTTGATCTTTCTTCAAGAGTTTGAAGATTGGCTCACAAATAGCAGTTAGGTGACACATGAATCGAGCAATGTAGTTAACTCGACCCAAGAAACCTTTTACTTCCTTCTCAGAGCGGGGAGCTGGCATTTCTTGTATGGCTTTAACCTTTGCAGGATCAACTTCAATGACTTTTCTACTGACGACAAAACCTAAGAGTTTTCCAGATCTTACTCCGAAAGTGCACTTGTTAGGATTCAGCCTTAGCTTGTAGTTCTTCAACCTCTCAAACAACTTATAAATAGGATTAAGGTTTTGTTCCTTAGTTTACGACCTTGCAATCTGTGATACGGTGGGAGAACTAACTTGAGGGTTTTGCGTTTTATCGCAAATGTTACAGTTAGCAAGAGTCGCCGCCGACTTTTCTTTTATCCAAAAAGGAAAGGTGAAAAAGCACAGGAAAGGCCTTTGAGATGGTTTCTTGAGTTCGGGGGGTAGATTATGAAAAGGGAAGATATTAGCACCCTTTTCATCCATGGATTTCCATGGGCTCTTAGTTACTTGCTAGATCACTTGCTTTTGTTTTGAAATTGTACTTTGTGTGATTTTTGAAAGTATTTTGTAAAAGAAGCCATTGTTTAGGAAATCTTTGTAATGATTCTCGTTCGTAAGAATGTATACAAAGATGTTTGTCTTTTTGAAAATGTTTTCCAATCTTTGTAAGATGTTTGGAAATGTGTGTGTTTGTTTTGAAAATAGCAAGGATAGTTATTTTGAAATGAAGCAAGCAACTAGAAGTAATCTACCTACTCAAAATGTATTTCTTGTTCATTTTCTTTTCCTTTGATATTGTTGTCTTACCATTGATTTGGTACACAACTCTATCTTTGGATGTAAACGGGACGGGCGAGGATCATTGTATAACCATGATTAGCAATGTTGCAAAGTATCTTGACATTTTTTGAGGGACTAAGATCATTTAGTAAGGCCACTTGGAATAGCGCCATCGAGGGACTATGATCTTATACTTGTTTGTTTTTGCCAAGATACGTCGCATGCGTAATATGGCCATTTTTTATGTAAGGTAACCAAGTGGAGTAACCCTAAGGGTGCTTGTGTGCAACTGTATTATTTTCATGCTTGATTTTGTTTTGAATTAGGGTTTTCTATTTGATTTGTTTTGATCTTGCCATTCAAACCCTAATTACTAGCATGGTATATAAAAGCGGTAAATTACGTAATTTAAATATTACTACGCTATTACAACATTTTATGGGGGGTATACAAATTATGAATGGGGATTTGCAATAATGTAAATCTAGTTAAGCTATTACAACCAAATCGAGTTTGTACGAATATTTGAATAAATAATATACAATGTAAATGTGCAATGGTATGTATGCAAGAAAAAGATTTTTGTTTTGTTTTTCATATAAAGAAGAGTTTTGAATTAAACCTAATAATATAAAAACAAGGAAATTATTTCTTGAAAAGTGGTTAACCATAATTTATAACTTAAAAGAAAATAAAGTTCTTTAAGTTTTATTTTTTTGTGTATTTTGTCTTAAAATACTAAATAATAATTATGAAATATTTTGGTACTATTACATGTTTAAATAAATATTTACAAGTGTGAGAAAAATAATAAATATTTAAACTAACTCTATTTTTATTTTATAAGTTTATTAAGAAAAATAATTAGTATATAATTTAATAAAAATATTTTTTATGTGAAAATAAAATAAAATAAATAAAAATGCAATATTTATCATATTTTATATTTTTTATGATTTTTTTATGCAAAAGAAAAATATTTAATGAAATAAACAAAAATAAAATAAATGAATGAAAAAGAATTGGGCCAGGGGTGTCCTGAGTAATCAGGAGGTAACATTAGGAAAAAAAACAAGTCCAGCGCTGCAAAAATGAGAAAAAATGGCAAAAATGAGAAAATTATGCAAAAGGCAGGCACCAAGGCTCGAACCCATGACCTTGGCAATCTCGGCGCGCTGCCTTGCCATTGGTGTGGCTTTACGTCTGTCACATAACGCCTCTTTTCCCTGTACTTCATCTTCTTCCTCAAGCTAGCCAGAACCTCTGTATCTTTCTCATTTCTCCATGAAAATGGTAGTACTTTTTCCCACGATTTCAACCATGTAACTCATGTAAATTATCAGTCAAAGATCAAAGCTAATTTCAATGGCCCTAGTTTTAAACCTAATTTTTACAGAAATTTGAAATCTAAAATTCTCTATACATGATGAACATAAATGAAATCTATGCACATGGTTGGCTTTAGCACAACAATATCTACATTTTCCTTTTACAAATCAAGACTAATGGATGTCTGTATGAAGAGATAGAAGTTAGAGTTCTTACCTCCTTCAGTTGAGATCGTGAATGGAGTTTGAGTGAGTTTTATGAAGGCATAAAGATTCCTTTAGCTTTCCTGAACCTTCCTGAGTGTGTTCCAATTCTTTCCTTGCTTTAAAAGTGCCTGAATCTCTCTATCCAAGTCAACCTGCAAGCTTGAAATGCAAAAATGGCAGATGGAGAAGGAGGAGTTACAGTGAAGGGGTGATGGTCTGGAACACTTATATATGAGGTAGGTTAAGTGTTTGAGTGATTAGAACTTGAAACGCACGAGTAGATTTTTGGATTGCTATGCTTGGTCTCAAACTGCAAGTTATGACACGTTTTTGGTGATAGGGAGTTTTAGATAGTTTCTGGCCTTGACCAATCATGTGTTAGGTTGCAATGTCTTTGTGTATAAGTATAGAGAAGGTTTCAAGTCAGCTCCACAAAAGATTTCTCAATTGTAGGCTTTTTGCTCTATTGCTTGTCCTTTAAGAAAAGTGAGGAGACAACTCTCCACATGCTTGTACAGGCCTGCTTGGAGTTGGTACAAGTCCTAGATAACTTTCTTTTGGTTTATAGGACTTGTGTGTGTAGAGATAACAGGTGCAAAGCTCAAGAAGTGAAAATTTGCAAAAGTTATACTTTACTAAAATGGCAATGACAACTTTGTGCCATTTATGGAATTAAAGCTTGGATAAAGACTCTTATGTTTGGGTTAAGGCTTTATAACTGTGTAAGCATTAAATTATGAAGTGAGAAACAATTTTAAGACATGTAAATCAAGGATTAGGCAGCATAGGTTCAGATTTGAATTTTGTTCTTCATGGAATGGCTTGAAATCAAAGTGAGAAATTGCCAACTTCATATATTTGATTCTCCCTACTCAAAAATGATCTCAAGGAGTTCTTAGACATTTTGGAAATCTTGAAATGTGCTCTATAACTCATCTTTGAAATTCATTTCAATATTCCTTTTGGAACTAGGTGAAAAGTTGCGATGAAGTTAGGTCAAAAACCTGCCTAAATTAGGGCAAAATTTCACTAAGTTATTTTAGTTCACGGGCATGTATTCACAAAATTATATCTTGAGATCTAAGCATCTTTAGGAGAAAATGTATGAAGCAAAGTTTTAGATTTCATGCAGATCTAAAACTTTCATGTTGGGATCTTTCTTTGAATCATCTTGTATCATGGTGAAAAAATGGCTTAAAGTTGAGAAAAAATAATAAATTTTCTATACTTAGAAAAATTTTCTAAGTTAAGAAAATTTCAAATTTCAAAACCAAATCTTCAATCTTAGATTTCTTGATGAAAAAGTTTCATATTTTGACATGCTTTGATTAATTTTGATCCTTGGCATTTGATTTTGACCAAAAAGTCAAAGTTCGACTTTTCAGTATACAGTTGACTTTTGATCAGTTGACTGCAAATTTCATTTGTCAATCCAATGGATTTACAATGTTTTAAACCATGTTATTAGTTCATGATGATTCAATTGAGCCCTTGGAATCATGATCCAAACCTTGGTCATTTGCTAGGTCAAAAATCAGTAATTGTCCTTTCTCAATCAAGACCCTAATTTTGACCATTTTGCCCTTTTGATGATTTGATCAATTTTCTTGAGGAAATGTGGTGCAAACTTGATCAAATGATACATATGAGTCTAAAATGTTGATGTGGATAAAAAATTATGAAGTTTGACTGTAAATTGGCCATGGTTGACTTTTTCCCCAATACAACTAATTTTTAGGTCAACTGTCCAATTGACTGATCAAAAATGTGATTCAAGGCTTGAAACTTGACATGAGTAGTCTTAGGGGTCCATATTTATACTTTAAAGTCATATGAAACATTGATATTCCAAAAATCTTTGTGCAATTCCAAACCCTTGTTTTGGGTCATCAGTGCAAGATGAGATGTCTTGAGCTGATCAAACCATACTCCAGTCTTGAGTCAAAGAGATCTTGTGAGAAAAGTATTGATAAATGAGAGGGCAAATTTTGGGATACAACACAATCATATCATCAACGTAGACTTCTATCTCATATGGATCATGTCATGGAATAGGGCTACCATAGCTCGTTGATATGTTGCCCCTGCATTTTTCAAGCCAAACAGCATGACCTTGTAACAAAAGATGCCTCATTGTGTAACAAAGGTGGTATTCTCCATATCCTTGGGATCCATCTTTATTTGATTGTAGCTAGAGAAGCCATCCATGAAAGAGAAGACTTTATATTGAGTTGTGTTGTCGACGAAGACGTCAATATGCGGTAGAGGGAAGTAATCTTTGGGGCTTGCCCTATTCAAAACCCTATAGTCTACACATATACGAACCTTCCCATCTTTCTTCGGCATGGGAACCACATTCTCCACCCATTGAAGATATGATGTTACATCCAGGAAACTTGCATTGAATTGCTTCATTACCTCAGCTTTTATCTTTTTGGACATGTCTGGTCGTATACTACGCACTTTTTGCTTGACTGGAGGACAATCTTCCTTTGTTAGTAGATGATGAACCACAATATCAATATCCAGCCTCGACATATCTTCATACGACCAAGCAAACACTTCAACATAGTGATGTAGCATCTGGACCAATCTGCCTTTGATACCGTCTTCCAAGTTGGTGGTGATCTTAACTTCCCTCTTGTCTGTCTCAGTACCTAGGTTGATCATTTCAATTGGTTCCTCTTGCGGTTGAATGGCTTTTTCCTCTTGCTTCAGAAGTCTGGCTAGGTCCCTAGGTATTTCACAATCTTATTTACCTTCGTCTTCGGCTCGATAGATTGGATGTTCAAAGTCATAGATGGCAATAACTGAGTTGTTATCAATGAGATCCGGAGTAGATGAGAATCTGTAAATGTGTGTGTGTGCATGTAAGATACATGGATATTTTGAAAATGCAATAAGAACAAGAAAGACATTGAGTTCAAAATTTGAATGCAAAAGAGTCTAATGTTTTTCATAAATGATCATATGGCATATGGAAATGAACAAACCCTTAACAAATGGACCATGGTGCCTCGGGTAAGGCACATGGCTTAAAGTCATTGTTCAATAAAGTTACAGATAAAGTTCTTGAATTGACAAAACAGTAAATAGTAATTACTCCTCGTTGAAGGAGATGGGATGAAATCCTTGGCACACCAGTTGTTGAACTCTTCTCTGGCAATAGATCCATTCGTCAAAGTCACAGTCATCCTCAGAGTCTTCAATAGCATTTACTTCATGATTACCAATGTGAAGAGGTGGTTTTCCTATGCGAGCACGTATGACCTCCTTTTGAGCTTTGGTAGTGAAATCCAACCCAAACTTGTCTTATTTGAAAGGAATGTCAGGGAGTTGTCCCTAAATCGTACAACCTCCATCTTTAATCACAAAGCGAGCATCTCTGAGAGAATCCATCCTTGGCACATCTTGAGCAGCTTTTGGAATGTGAAGAGAAACTTTGGCAGCAACAACCATCGGAGGGACCACTTTGAAGGCTTGACATGGAGTTTCTATGAACTCTTCGTCCATCTCGACATACTTAAATGAATTCAAGTGGCTAACCATGAACTCTTCTTCACCACCAACGGTAACAATATTTCCTTTGACTGGATATTTCAATTTTTGTTGCAAAGTGAAAGTCACCGCTCATGCCCCATGTATCTAGGGGCGTCCAGTAAACAAGAGTAGGCGGGATGTATATCCATCACTTAGAAAGTAGAATTGAAAACTTGTGAACAAACTTTAATGGGGAGATCAACTTCTCCAAGTACCATCCTGTTGGATCCATCAAAAGCCCTTACAACTATGTCACTTGGCTTCAACACCAAACCATTGCAATCTAACCGATCTAAGGCACCTTTGGGTAAGATATTTAGAGAGGACCATGTATCCACTAAGACATGGGCCAGAGTAGTTCCTTTGCATTCAATAGAGACATGCAAATCCTTGTTATGATTTCTTCCAACTAGTGTCAAGTCAGCATCAGAGAACCCTAATCCATTGTCGGCAGTTAAACTCGCCACACAATTTTTAAATTGGTCGGCTCTGGTCTCTTGAGGAACATGCGCTTTCTTTAAAAATTTGATCAATGCTTGAGCGTGAGCATCAGAACAAAGTAACAAAGATAACATAGAGATCTTGGAGGGGTTTTTTCCCAACTGCTCTACTATCTTAAAATCACTCTTCTTTATAATCTTCAAAATCTCATCCATTTCTTGGTGGAGAGTTCCTCAATAGCAATGTCTTTGGCAGGTGTTCCCGTCCTAGCAGGCTCAATTGTCTTTTCGGTGCCCCCAGCGTCAGTACTAGGTTTATCAACGATAATGCAAATAAGTGTAGCTATAGTAGTTGGAGGTGAAATGTTTGGACAGAAGATTCTCCTCGTCCTTGTCACCTTGCTAGAACCAGCAATATTGGTAACGTCGTCAGTTTTGTCTTTGTTAACCCAGGAGTCTTGCTTAATCCCATGATAGTATACTTCAACACTCTAATTCCAAGGTACTGTCTTATTGGAAGAATAAGGAATTGGCCTTGGTGCAGTAATTATAAAGGGGGAAATCGCTGGTTCGTTGGAAATCCTAATAGGACCTTTTGAGGAGATCCTAATAGGTTTGTTGGATATGGTGATGATGGAAACGTCTTCAACTTTATTAGTCAAACTTTTCATGGCAGGAGTTCTTTCAAACAGGATCTCATGACTATCTATCAGGTGTTGAACACCTTCTTTCAGCCATTTGCATCCATTCTTTTGTAGAGCACAACAATTTCAGTTTTTGAAACAACCAGGGAAACCCCCAGCTCTCAGCAAATTCTCTTTAACAGTGGTCAGTGGAGTAGTCAGATCTTCAAAGGAGGAAACAAAAGTAGTATCTTCAATTACATTGACACCTTTTCCATGATTTGACATTGGTGTAGTTATTACATTCGGAGTTGTAGGTGGATCAAACTCAATAGTCTTATTATTGATGAGGTCTAGAATCATGCATTTCAAAGCCCAACATTGATTAATATCATGCCCGGGGCTGTTGGAGTGATAGGCACATTAGGCGTTAGGATTGTATTTCAGATATAAAACATTGGGATTTGATGGTGGATCATGCAATGCTACCAAGTTAGCCTTCAGCATGTGTTGCAAGGCTTGGGACAGCGACATGTTAATCCTTGTGAATTGTCTTCTTGGAACCTCGGGTCTTTTATGGTTGGTGTAACGAGGTGGTAGAATTGACTTGGTTGTTTTGCATTTGATCGCAAATGTTGCGGTTAGCAAGAGTTGCCACCGAATTTTCTTTTATCCAAAAGGAAAGGCTAAAAAGAACATGAAAGACCTTTGAGATGTTTTCTTGAGTTCGGGGGGTAGATTATGAAAAGGGGAGGTATTAGCACCCTTTTTATCTGTAGTTATCTACGGGCTCTTAGTTGCTTGCTAGATCACTTGCTTTTGTTTGAAAATGTGCTTTGCGTGGTTTTTGAAAGTATTTTGAAAAGGCGTCATCGTTTAGGCAAAATTTGTAATGATTCTCGTTCACAAGAATGTATACAAAGTGTTGATCTTTTGAAAATGTTTCAAGTTTGAAAGGTGTTTTGAAAGTGTTGGTGTTTGTTTTGAAAATAGCAAGGATGTTTTGGTTTGAAAATGAGCAAGCAACTAGGAACATTCTACCTACTCAAAAGTCTTTCTTATTTATTTCCTCTTTTCTTTGACATTGTTATATTACCATTGATTTGGTAAAAACCCTATCTTTGGATGTAAAAGGGACGGGCATGGGTCATCGTATAGCCATGATTAGCAACGTTGTAAGATATCTTAGCATTTTGTTTAAGGGACTAAGATCATTTTTGAAAGGCAACTTTGATAGCGTCATCGAGGGACTATGATCTTGTATTTTTTTATTTCTTTTGATAAGATACCTCACATGCATAATATGGCCATTTTCATAAGGCAACAAAGTGGATTTACCCTGAGGGTGTAAGTGTCCAAGTGTATTGATTTACATGCATTGTTTTGTCTTTGAATTAGGGTTTTCTAAGCATTGATTTTATTTTTCCATACAAACCCTAATTTACTAACATTTATATATAAAGCATTAAATTGAAGAAAATAAATACTAAGTTATTACATCAATAGGGTAGGGGGTGTACAAATTTACAAATGGGGGATTTTGCAAAAAAATTAAATCTAATTAACTATTACAACCAAATTGAATATTGTACAAAATTAAAAATAAAAATGCAAGTAAATGGAAAAAAGAAATGATTTTGTTTGTTTTTTATGAAAGGTTTTAACCTAAACCTAATTAAGAAAAATGATTAATGAAAAAAATTAATAAAACTTAAACCTAAATTAATTAAGAAAGAAATTAAGTTAAAAATGTTTTTAGGGTTTTTTTGGAAAGGTTTTAAATTAATAATAATAATAATAATAATAATAATAATAATAATAATAATAATAATATGAAAATTAATTAATTAAAAGAAACCTAAGTTCTAAATTAATTTTAATTGCAAAAAAATAATATAATAGTTAAACCTAAACCTAAATATTAATTATTAAGAAAGAAATTAATTTATTAAGAAAATGTTTTTGTTCTTTTAGTTTTATAAAACAAATAAACTAAATAAGTATAAAAATAATAAATAAAATATTTTTTGGATTTTTGTTAATAACAATAAAAATAAATATTAATAATAATAATAATAATAATAGTAATAATAATAATAATAATAATAATAATAATAATAATAATAAAAATAATAATAATAATAATAATAATAATAAAGGAAAAAAGAAATAAAATAAAATAAGAAAAAGAAAATAAAAATGAAAATTGGGTCAGGGGGTGCTGATGTAAGGCAGGGGGTAGAAGCAGCAAAAAAGGAAAAGGCCCAAAGTTAAAGGGCCCAGGCGCTGCAAACAGAAAGAAAAGAAAAAAAGTGAGAAAAATAAGCAAAAGGCAGTGCGCTGGGTGTTAAGCCCACGCCATCTTGGTTACCAGCGCGTTGCCTTACCACTGGGGTGGCTATACATTCGTTCATTTATATCAAACCATAAATTTATATTACAAATCAAGTTCATGGCCTGAACTTCATCTTCAACCTCACGCCCAGCCAGAGTACCTGTAACTTCTTCATCTCTCAACAAAAATGGAAAGTACAAACATGAAAGTTGTGGTATTTCTTCCCAGGAATCCAACCATATAAATAATTAAAGCTAAAAGTCGAAGATGAGTGAGAATTTTTCTGTCCCTAATTTGAAACCTAAAAATTTTAGAAACTTCAACTCTAAAATTATCTAAGCTCAGACCATATAAATGCAAACTATGGATATGTACAGCTTCGTGGCAATGGTATCTACATTTTATCTTTGAAAATGAAAGCTTAACAATGCCTATATGAGGAGTTCAAATATCATAAAACTCACCTTGCAAGAGGGTGTCGTGTTTTGAGTTTGAGCAGCTTTCAATGAGTTCTAGTGATTGGGTTAGCTTCCTCAAGTTCCCAGGAAGCTAATGTGATGCTTGGTTTGAGCTGAAAGTGGCTGAGGAGTTCTGGAGAATTCCACTTGCAGTGCCCTGTTTTTGAGTTTGGATAATGGTGGAAATGGAGTTACAGAATTGTAACAGGTATTGGGATTAGTTGTATTTGATGTTTAGAAGCTTTAGGAACCAAAAGTCTTGTAAACGCACGAGAGAGATGTGAGTTTCAAGTTTTTGGTCAGATTATGCAACAATGGAGTTTTTGTGTATGATCCTGAGTTCTAGGGGGTTTGAGGGCTTAAGCATGCGTGCCTTTTCTTTAAAATGACTTGTGTATATATATGGAAAAGATTGTGAGGCTTGAGAGGGTCAGAATCACACAAGTACAAGTTATGGGATTTTACTTGTTTTTGAAGCAAGCTTGAAACATCTTGTTTCAATGTGAAGTACCAAGCTTGTAGGGTGGTTGTAACCTTTAAACATGCTTATTCTGATTGTGTAGGAAAAGCTTGTGCAGAAAGGACAAGTTCAATTCTCAAGATAAAACTGATTTTGTGGTTAAAGCAACTTTACTAGAATGGAATGGTTACTTTCTTCCTAAAATGGAAATAAGCATGGGCAATGCATTGAATGCCTGAGTTAAAGCTTCTTACAGCTGTGCAAACATTTAATTATGGACTTCTAAACAAGTTTGAGGCCTGCAAAGCAAAGATTGTGCAGCCTAGCATGGATTTGAATTCTTGTTCATCACAAAATTCTGCCTTGTAAAACAACTTGAAACCCTAACTTCTGACCTTTGATTCTCCTTGCTCACAAATGATCTCAAGGAGTTCTTTTACTTTTTAGAAATATTGTAATGTTCTCTACAACCCCTATTTTAATCACCTTTGCCAAATCCAAATGGAACTATGTGAAACTTGGCTTAGAAGTTAGATCAAAATCCTGACCAAAATGCTCAAAATTTCACTAAGTGTTTCAGTTTCATGACCATGATTTCATGGATTAATAACTTGAAATCCAAGCATTTCTAGGAGGAGTTGTGTAAAGCAAAGTTTTAGATCTCATTGAGATCTACAAATTTCATGTTGAAAGTTTCCTTTGAATCATCTTGCATCATGGTGAAAAATTGGCTCCAAGTTGTGAAAAAATATGAAGTTTTCAACACTTAGAAAAATTTCTAAGTTTGGAAACTTTGACTTTTCAAAATGAAATCTTGACTTTTTGATTTCTTGATTAACAAGTTTCGTATTTTGACATGTTTTGATGAATTGTGATCTTTGATACTTGATTTTGACCAAAAAGTCAAAGTTTGACTTTTCAGTGTACAGTTGACTTTGATCAGTTGACTGAAAATCAATTATCAATCAATTGATCTTGAGGGAAGTTTTGAGCCATACCATTAGTTCAAAATGATGCATTTGAAATCTTGAGATCATGTCTCAAACCAATTAACAATTTGCTAGGTCAAAAATCAAAAGTTGCCCTTTCTCAGTCAAAACCCTAATTTTGACTATTTTGCCCTTTTGATGATCTGATCAAATTTCTTGAGGAATTATGGTCCAAACTTGACAAAATGACATATAGGAGTTCACAATGTTGATATGGACCAAAAATTGTGAAGTTTGACTGTAAATTGACCAAAGTTGACTTTTTCCCTAATACAGCTGATTTTTAGGTCAAGTGATCAATTGACTGAGCAAAAATGTGATCCAAGACTTGAAACTTGACATAAGAAATCTTGAGGGTCCATAATGATCAATGAAAGTCATATGAGGCATTAAAAGTTCAATTATCCTTGTGCAATCTCAAACCCTAATTTTCAGTCATCAGAGCTTGAGGAGGTGTCTTGAGTTAATCAATCCTAGTGCAGTCTTGAACCAAAGGAGATCTTTGTGAGAAAAACATGATAAATGAGAGGGAAAATTTTGGGGTACATTATCTGCCCCTGTTCAATCTTCTTAAACCTGAAGAGTTAGATTGGCGGATCCTCCATTCGTGACTTTAAGGTGGAAGGTGATTAAACACTAGAGTACCCAAAAATTTGCACTCGAAGATGAATTGTGAATGGGCTTATAGATGCAATTTGGAGGAATGATGGAGGTTTTCTGGAGATGGGCTTGTAGATTCCATCCAAAGTTTAATGGGTTAAGTTTGAACTTGATTTCAACAGAAAAAGAATCAGAATAAATCTTTGGAGCGATTTATCTGAAACTAGCAGAAGTCTTGTACGTTGTTTAACTGGGAAGAATCAGAATAAACCTTAGAGCGATTTATCTGAACTGGAAAGTATCAGGATAAACCGTTGAGAGGTTTATGCTGAACCAAAAGAGGTCTTGAATATTCTTTAACTAGAGAGAATCAGAGTAGATCTTTGAGCAATTTATTTGAACTAGAGATAGTGTCTACGGAAAGAATCAGAATAAACCATTGAGAGGCTTAAACTGAATCGGCAGGGATCTGGAGAAGAATCAGAACAAATCATTGAGAGGTTTATCTGAACCATAGAAGATGTCTGCGGGAAAGAAACAACATAAACCTATTGAGATATCTAAACTGAACCGGCAGGGATCTGAATATTTTTCAATTTATGATGGGCCTATGTAGGGCTGCTTCATGATGAGCCTGTGTAAAACTACATCTGGAATTTTTTGAGAAGGAACCTGGGTAGGATTACTTCATGATGAGTCTGTGTAAATCTTCATCAGGAAATATGAGGAACCTATGTAGGGTTGCTTCATGACGAGTCATTGTAAAACTTCATCTTGGAAATAGGAGGAACCTGTGTAGGGTTGCTTCATGACGAGTCTGTGTAAAACTTCATCTTGGAAATAGGAGGAACCTATGTAAGGTTGCTTCATGACGAGTTCGTGTAAAAATTCATCCTGGAAATAGGAGGAACCTGTGCAGGGTTGCTTCATGACGAGTCCATGTAAAACTTCATCTAGGAAATAGGAGGAACCTGTGTAGGGTTGCTTCATGACGAGTCCGTGTAAAACTTCATCTTGGAAATAGGAGGAACCTGTGTAGGGTTGCTTCATGACGTGTCCGTGTAAAACTTCATCTTGGAAATGGGAGGAACCTGTGTAGGGTTGCTTCATGAAGAGTCCGTGTAAAACATAATCTTGGAAATAGGAGGAACCTGTGTAGGGTTGCTTCATGACGTGTCTGTGTAAAACTTCATCTTGGAAATGGGAGGAACCTGTGTAGGGTTGCTTCATGACGAGTCCGTGTAAAACTTCGTCTTGTAAATAGGAGGAACCTGTGTAAGGTTGCTTCATGACGATTCCGTGTAAAACTTCATCTTGCAAATAGGAGGAACCTGTATAGGGTTGCTTCATGACGAGTCCGTGTAAAACTTCATCTTAGAAATAGGAGGAACCTGTGTAGGGTTGCTTCATGACGAGTCCGTGTAAAACTTCATCTTGGAAATAGGAGGAACCTGTGTAGGGTTGCTTCATGATGAGTCTGTGTAAAACTTCACCTTGGAAATAGGAGGAACCTGTGTAGGGTTGCTTCACGATGAGTCCGTGTAAAACTTTATCTTGGAAATAGGAGGAACCTGTGTAGGATTGCTTCATGACGAGTCTGTGTAAAACTTTATCTTTGAAATAGGAGGAACCTGTGTAGGATTGCTTCATGACGAGTCTGTGTAAAACTTCATCTTGAAAATAGGAGGAACCTGTGTAGGGTTGCTTCATGACGAGTCCGTGTAAAACTTCATCTTGGAAATGGGAGGAACCTGTGTAGGGTTGCTTCAATCGGTCGTATAGATAAATGCCCTGACTTGTTACAGGTATTAATCTGGAACTTGAAAATAGTTTATGGTAGCCATCTGTTGATTGATCTTTTCCTGAAAAAGGTAAAATGTTAGTTGTATGCAATGTCATGATGTATGAAATGCATGGTGTCATGATGTTCTCAAAATAAATGAGATTGTGTTGTATGCACTTATCATGTGTGAAATGTTAATGAATGTATTTTTGTCTGGGAAAATAAATCCTTACAAATGCTAAGAAGTCAATAAATCCCAGACTGCTGTTAAAGAGTTGGTAAGTCTTCAAACTTTGCTTAGAATATTTTCACCAAGGATTCCTGTTTTGTTGTTTTAGGATAGCTACGCTGAGGAATATTGAAAACTCTATGGAGAGCGTTGATCCTTGCTTGGGGAAAAAGAGTTATGGAGTCTCTTTTGTTCGCTGCTCTACTGGGGAGTCGAAGTTGAACTGATATCTGGCTGGGTCCAGGCTTCACAGTAACTTGCTGGGGATTGTAGAGTAGTCTATTGGGGAAGAGGAGTTGTGGTACTTTGATTTGTAGTAGTAGGAGAGGCAAAATAAAACTGGGGAATCTGTAGTTTGTTGGGGAAATAAACCATGTTGTCAGTCTGTTGGAGAGGTGTCTTCTTCATTGGGGAAAATCCCCGAGGGTTCTTGAGGTCGACTCAGTTGGTGAGAAGTTTTCAGAGATTGAAACTCTGGCTGGAAGTCATCCTATGAGAAGGATCTTGGGGAGATTTGTCACTGCCCCAAGTAGTAAGTGTTGTAGTAATGCCAGAAAATGTTTGCTTGGTCACACATGACCCTTTATGTGGGAGCCTGTTTGCCCTCAGAGTTAATCTGGTGCACCTTGATGCTTGAGATTTTGATCACATTTCAGGTAGCCTTGAACTTTCTTAGAGATATTTTCTAATACTGTTGTGGAAGAAACCGAAGACCTGATACTGACACCATCTGATACTACTGGCACAAACGAACAAATTGGTTGTACCCAAGATCTTTAGTCAAGTCTCAGAATTTTCTAAGAACTGTTATGGAAGGATCTGAAGACATGATACTGACACCATCTGATACTGACACCATCTGATATTGTTGGTACGGACAAGAAATTGGTGGTACCCAAGATTTTTGGTCAAGTCTCATAATTTTCTAAGAACTGTCATGGGAGGACCCGAAGACATGATACTGACACCATCTGATACTGACACCATCTGATATTGTTAGTACAGACAAGCAATTGGTGGTACCCAAGATCTTTGGTGGATATTGTTCAAACCCAAGATCAACATGACATTTCCCCTTGAGTGATACATATGGAGATTTGCCACTGGTTATTCAACAATTCTTTGAGAGCTTTTTTTTGAATCTTGACTTGACTTCCCCAGATGTGTTAGACAAATGGTCATGTCGTTCCCCTTGATTATGAGAGATTTGACATTATAAGCGTCTTTCCAATCGAAGTGATTTTGTTCACTGGGAGAGCTTTCGTTACTGGATATTCGTTGTGTGAATTTTCTCCGTTGTCAAACAAATAGCCATATGCAAACAGCGATATTCAAATAATGCAAAGTTTATGCTTGTCTTGAAATTTTGAAAATGTGTTTCAGCAAGTAAAGAAGTTTTGTTAAGAAAACTCAAACTCAGGATTTAGAGTAAAGCCTTACAGGAGTCAAGATACCTTTTGTAATAGTATGCTTTCGAACTAACCCATGCTTCAATTAGGACTTTTGAAGGGTTGTAACGTGGCTTGGTTCACGGTTTAAGAAACAAAGGATAAAGGCTCAAATTGTATTTGTACCCGCCCGTTCTTCATGATGTTTTTCAGTCTTAAACTCAGCTAATTGTACGTTTGAACTCCATTTGAGTCTGGAATGACGTTTTGGTGATGGTTCAGACAAGTTTAACTTATCGGAAGGCAGTAATTTTTTGCAACATTTTTCATGTTGTTGAGGATTTGTAGTGACCTTTTTTTTATTATCCCTAATTTTGCCTGACTGTTCTTGTTTTTGAGATTACAGTCAGCGGGATGCCCTAGTTTTCTTTAAGTCTCTTTCGTAGGTTTTAACTTAGGGGGCTTTTCTTTTGAGAGATAATGACTGCCTATTTGATAGGGAACCAATCACCATCTTTTGGTTCAGAAGGAATGTTTTTGATGTCATTTGTTGTGTACTGAACGTGCGTTTGAACTAACTGAGAGACTACCCTAACCCAGATTTTGGTTAAAGGTTTCAATTTGTGTAAAAAGAAAACTTCTACTTCTTTGGCTCGAAGGGGTTGACTAGGGATTATCTTCCTTATAAATCCAGTGTTTAGGATTTGAAAGAAACGCATGTACATCATCAGCAAGGACTATTTAAAAACATATTGTATGAGATTATGGCACTGTTTTCGTCATCCTCCCTCTAAAGGCTTGTAACTTTTAGCAAGAGTTGAATGTCATAAAGAGAGAAAAAAGCATAGTTTAAATATAGTGAAAATGAATGGATAAATTCAAGACAAACAAATGCAATGCATTAATGAAACAAATTTTGACATTAATAGATAATTGTTTGTATAACAAAAGAAATTACAATTGAAAATTCAAAATGAACAAGACACTCTCAATGATTCGGCATAAGAGCAGTGATCACGTTTGGAGTCTCCGGAGAGTCAAACTCGATCTCCTTGGCATCAATCAAATTCTGAATCTTGTACTTCAATGCCCAACAATCGTTAGTATCATTCTCGGGACTGTCGGAATGATAAGCACATGTTGCATTAGAACTGTAGTTAGGAGAAAAAGTTTTGGGGTTTGGATGAGGTCCTATCAACGTAATCAGATTCATCCTCAACAAGTGTTATAGCGCTTGAGACAGCGGTATGTTGATGTTTATAAAATGTCTTTTGGGCTCGTCTGGCCTTTGTTGATTTCCCCTTTGTTGTTGCCGGTGCAACACATAACCAGAGATCAGGAATGCCCCCACGTGTTGGTCACAATGACTCTTTTGACCAAACACAACATTGGGCTCTTTCTTCTCATTGTATGGCTTTTTCTTAGCATCGGAGGGTGTATCTCCTTGAATCTTTCCGCTTTTGATGCCAGCTTCGACTCTTTCGCCAGTCAGTATTAGCTCGGTGAACCCGGCCGAGGAACTTCCGATTAGGTGTTTGAAGAAAGGTCTTGTCAAAGTTCCCATGAAGATGTCAATCAACTCCCTGTTAGTTAAAGGGGGTTACACCCTAACAGCCAGATCTCTCTAATTTTGAGCGTATCCTTTGAAGCTCTCGTTGGAACCCATTGTCATGTTCTGCAATTGCACACGATTTGGTGTAAGATCAGTGTTGTACTGGTACTGCTTGTAGAAAGCAGCAGCTAAATCCTCCCAGGTGTGGATGTGAGAACTCTCTAATTGATAGAACCATTCAAGTTGAGTCCCTACCAGGCTCTCTTGGAAGAAATGGATCCACAACTTCGGATCAGTTGTGTATGGCTGAATCTTGCGGACATAAGACTTTAAGTGCATCTTAGGGCAAGAAACTCCATCGTACAGGGAAAAGGTAGGGATTTTGAAATTTGGCGGGATGAACACTCCAGAAACCAAGCCTATGTCTCCTAAATCCAAGCCAGGTATCTGCTGAATCTCCATAGCATTGAGGCGATCCTCCAATTGTTTGTACTTATCATCAGCGGGAGGATATTATTCCTCAGAGTAATCAGCTTTGACTTCATCAATCTCCAGATTGTTGTCTTCTTCATGACTATCCCCCATGTTGGATGGAGTTGGAAGATCTAGAGCCCCCTTGAGGGGTCCTTTAAGTCTCCTTCCCAAGTTCAGGACACCTACTGACTTCTTGGACCTTTTCTTCTTGTCTTTGAGAAAGGAGAGTCTTCAGGTCCTCTTGCCCCTTAGCCAAAGTCAGGAACATTTGTTGGAATTGAGCATTTTGAGCTTGGAGATCTTTCACTGTTTGTTCCATATCCATCTTACTGAAATAAATAGTAGGAAGATAAGGAGGCATGTATGGGAGAAACCTGTCATGATATGATGCATGATATGTGGATGCATGTTTTCAAGGATATCGCGGGGTAAATGTTAGTAGTTACTTACAGCTTTGATTGGAGAACCTTGTATCGATGGATGTCCTTCCACGAGAATTATCAAGTGGGTTGTATCCCTTGACTCAAGTTGTTGTACTTGATCTTTGAAGGCATTTGGTTAGAGGAAAATAAATCCTCTTGTCCCTTGATAGACGTCTGGTTCAACGTGACCCTGCATCATAGGCCCTTGAGATCCTTGAAACGGTTATTGAAAATTCTATGGTATGATGTCATGTATAAGTATGCAAAGTAAGCAAGTTTACATACAAATAATCATATACACACAAAGCAGACAAGTCCTTAGGTTTAGGCTTTCATGGAGCTTGTAGGTAATATCCTCTTGAAGTTTAGTTGGCTCAACCTGTCCTAGTTAATAGTAATCGGGTTCTAAGGGATCTCAATATCACTGACCTTTCCAATAAGCTTCGTTTGATAGGCGATTGACTCGCAACCAAACAAAAATCAAGAGTCAAGTCTCAATGAGTGTACCATTGAGTATCAACCAATTTTCAGCTTTACACCGAAACCGGCTATCACACTACTTCCTAATGGCCAAGTTGGTCAAGTAAGGTTCTAAGGTTAGTTAGTGCTTCATGACGCCGCTCAGCGGCCCCGTATTCTCCTTGTTTTAACACAAGGTATATTGGTACCAACAAATGCGTCACGCTAATGTAGCTATTTCTTAGACCATGTCGGTATACTCCGCACAGTTTCCACAATCTATTGCTACTTACCTAAAAGGTGCCCCAGATCCGGGTAGAGGATCAAAACAAGCCCAAACAAGGAACCATAATGTAAAGCATGCAAGTCCAACAAAGAAAACAAGTAAATGTGATCTAGCCCTAAGGTAACCCCACTTTTAAGTTTATTCCCCAGTAGAGTCTCCAGTTTTGTAACGCGGTGGGAGAACTGACTTGGTTATTTTGCATTTTATTGCAAATGTTGCGGTTAGCAAGAGTCGCCACTGACTTTTCATTTATCCAAAAGGAAAGGCTGAAAAGAACGGGAAAGACCTTTGAGATATTTTCTTGAGTTCAAGGGGTAGATTATGAAAAGGGAAGGTATTAGCACCCTTTTCATCCATAGTTATCTACGGGCTCTTAGTTGCTTGCTAGATCACTTGCTTTTATTTGAAAATGTGCTTTGTGTAGTTTTTGAAACTATTTTGAAAAGGCGTCATCGTTTAGGAAAAATTTGTAATGATTCTCGTTCACAAGAATGTATACAAAGTGTTGATCTTTTGAAAATGTTTCAAGTTTGAAAGGTGTTTTGAAAGTGTTGGTGTTTGTTTTGAAAATAGCAAGGATGTTTTGGTTTGAAAATGAGCAAGCAACTAGGAACATTCTACCTACTCAAAAGTATTTCTTATTTATTTTCTCTTTCCTTTTACATTGTTATCTTACCATTGATTTGGTAAGAAAACATATCTTTGGATGTAAAAGGGACGGGTATGGGTCATCGTATAGCCATGATTAGCAACGTTGTAAGATATCTTAGCATTTTGTTTAAGGGACTAAGATTATTTTTAAAAGGAAACTTTCATAGCGTCATCGAAGGACTATGATCTTGTATTTTTTGATTGCTTTTGCTAAGATACCTCACATGTATAATATGGCCATTTTCATAAGGCAACAAAGTGGATTTATTCTAAGGGTGTAAGTGTGCAAGTGTATTGATTTACATGCATTGTTTTGTCTTTAAATTAGGGTTTTCTAAGCATTGATTTTATCTTTCCATGCAAACCCTAATTTACTAACATTTATATATAAAGCATTAAATTGAGGAAAATAAAAATACTAAGCTATTACATCAATAGGGGAGGGGGTGTACAAATTTACAAATAGGGGATTTTTCAAGAAAATTAAATCTAATTAACTATTACAACCAAATTGAATATTGTACAAAATTAAAATTAAAAATACAAGAATGTAAATGGAAACAAGAAATGATTTTGTTTGTTTTTTATGAAAGGTTTTAACCTAAACCTAATTAAGAAAAATGATTAATGAAAAAAATTAACAAAACTTAAACCTAAATTAACTAAGAAAGAAATTAAGTTAAAAATGTTTTTAGCGTTTTTTTTGGAAAGGTTTTAAATTAATAATAATATGAAAATTAATTAATTAAAAGAAACCTAAGTTCTAAATTAATTTTAATTTCAAAAAAATTATATAATAGTTAAACTTAAACCTAAACCTAGATATTAATTATTAAGAAAGAAATTAATTTATTAAGAAAATGTTTTTGTTCTTTTAGTTTTATAAAACAAATAAACTAAATAAGTATAAAAATAATAAATAAAATATTTGTTGGATTTTTGTTAATAACAATAAAACTAAATAATAATAATAATAATAATAATAATAATAATAATAATAATAATAATAATAATAATAATAATAATAATAATAATAATAATAATAATAATAATAATAATAATAAGGGATAAGGGATAAGGGATAAGGGCCAAGTTATTCAATTAAAGGTTCTAAGGTTCGTTAGTGTTTCATGACACCACACAGCGGCCCTGTATTCTCCTTAATTCGCCATAAGGGATACCAGTACCCACAAATGTATCACACTAACATAGCTATTGTCTCAACCATATCGGTCTACGTTGTACAATCTCCATAATTTTTTCTATTTACCTAATGATGTTCCCAGATCTGGGTAGAGGATCAATACAAACTCAAACAAGGATCCATAAATATAAAGCAAACAAATCAAACAATGAAATAATTTAAAAGTGATCTAACTCTAAGATAACCCCACTTTTCATCCTCCCCAGCAGTGTCGCCAGTTCTGTAATACGATGGAGAACTGACTTGGGTGTTTTGCATTTTATCACAATTGATGCAGATAGCAAGAGTCGCCACCGACTTTTCTTTTATCTAATAAAGGAAAGGGTGAAAAGAACAAGAAAGACCTTTTGAGATATTTTCTGAAGTTCGGGGGGTAGGTTATGAAAAGGGGAGGTGTTAGCACCCTTTTCATCTGTAGTTATCTACGAGCTCTTAGTTGCTAGCTCACTTTGAAAATGCTTTGTTTGAAATGTGTTTGTGATTGTTTTGAAACTATTTTTGAAAAGTGCCTTCATTTATGCGAACTTTGTAATGATTCTCGTCTCTATAAGAATGTATACAAAGTGTTGACTTTTGAAAATATTTCTTTCAAAAGTGTTGGTGTGTTTTGAAAGATGTTTTGAAATATTTGTGAGCAAGCAATTATGAATGTTCTACCTACTCAAAAGAAGTCTTTGTTATTTTCCTCCTCCTTTATATGGTGCTATCTTATCATTGATTGGTAAGAAGTGCTATTATTGGATGTGAAGGGACGGGCATGGGTCGTCGTATAGTCATAGAAGGTAACCTATGACACGCTTTAGCAATTGTCTTGAGGGACTAGGATCGTTTTACCGAAGGCAACGTTGAAGGGTCATCGAGGGACTACGATCTTTTTTATTGAGGGTCTTTGCTAAAGCATCCCACATTCGAGGGACATGACTATTTATTCGTAGGCAAAAAGCGAGGTTACCCTAGAGGTGCGCGGGTGAAAAGTGTTTGAGTGCATGCATTTTTGTCTTTAAGATTAGGTTTCTCTAAGATTAATTTTATCTTTCCATACAAACTCTAATTACTAACAATTATATTAAAAGTGATAAATTGCGGAAATTAATATCCCACGCTATTACATCATTTGGGGATGGGGGTACAAATTTACAAATGGGGAGATAAAAACAAATAAAACCTAATTTTACTATTACAACCATATTGAATGAGTATATAATATACAAGAATGTAAAGATAAATAAATAAATAAAAGAAAACTTGTTTTCTTTAAATTATGTATTGACGGATGCACTTAAGCATTGATACGAAAATTTTATGCATTGATGCATACACTTATGCATCAATACATATCACTCCTTGTTCTTGAAAGTCAAAAAACCAACTCAGTATGAGTTGATACATAAAGGTTTGTGTCAGCTCATAACCTGTTTTGCATCGACACATACCCTTATGCATCGACATATATCATTTCTTGCTCCTAGGAATCAAAATCAACTCAGTATGAGTCGACACATAATGGTTTATATTGACACATAACCTGTTTTATATCGACTCATGTGTGTTTTGTATCAACTAATACTCATTTTATTTCTCTGGAAATCAAAATCTACTCAGTATGAGTCAACACATAATGGTTTATATCGACATATTTATGTTTTGCGTCGACTCATTTGTGTTTTGTGTCGACCCATAACCTATTTTATACCATATATGTGTCAACACATAGAGATATGCATCGACTCATAATCTGTTTTTTCACTTCTAACATTGTTATGTCACACACATAAGTTAATTCTCAACACATGGTTAGTAAAAAATGAAAAAATAAACATATAGTTAATTTTAGGGCTATAATATCTACATTTTAGCTTCACAAATGAACCATTGATGATGCTTATATGAATATTTCAAAGTCAAGAAGACTTACCTTGAAGCTGAACTCTGTATTTTGAGTTTGAGCTGCTGTATTATCTTGGAGAAAGCAAGTTGGAGGTGGCCTTTTTTTGAGTTTGGGAAATAGTGATGTTACAGAAATTGTTCTTGTGTTTGAACAATTTTTATGTGATGTATATGAAGTATTTGGACAGTTGGTTTAGGGGGGAACTTGCAAGGTTGTATAGTGGGTTGAGGTTTTTTCTGTTTTTAGCTTTTATTTTGTGAATGAAAATAAATTGGAAGATGAGCAGAGTTTACAAAGAATTTTATTAGCTTTTTTCATATTTTCTTTTCTTTTCTCTTTCAACAAAAAAAATTCTCTCTTTGTATGTTGTGAAACAACTTATTTATAGATGAAATTGGTTGAACTTTGGGAGGGAAATAGATAAGTTATTGAACTGTTTGGGTATACTGTTTTATTTCCTTTTAGATGCAGCTCTTATGTGCTAATTTTGTGCAAATATGGGACTGATATAGTGCAGGTTTGGACAGGGTTAGGTGCAGCATGGCAGGGCTGTTTTGTAGTTGTTTTGGAGTGGAGTGACAGCTTGGTGTAAGGTTGGCTTTATACAGGACAGCAGACTGTTTTTGACATGGTTTTGGGCTAGTAGCAGTAGGCTTGGACTTGATAGCATATCAGATTTTGGGTCTTTTCTGGACAGCAACATTTGTAGCATGATACAAGTCTGGTTTTGTGGACAGATATATGCAGCTTGTAACAAAGACAAGGCATATTTGTAGACAACATAGTGGCAAAGTTTTGAAGATTGAGACAAAGGGAAAAGTTCAAATAAGACAAAGCCTAGCATTTGTAACTTGCAATATTTTTAACTTAAAAATACAGCCTTGTTGTTTACTTGAAAACTTGTAACAACTTGAATTATCTTGAATTATGGTGAAAAGATGTCATGAAGTAATGAAATCAACATGTATAAGAAACACTTAGAAAAATTTCTAAGTCTTGCAAAGTTTGACTTTTTAAAATGACTTTTGACCTTCTTGATTTCTTGATGATCAAATTTCATATTTTTGAATGTCTTGATGAAATATGATCTTTGAAACTAAAATTTGATCAAAAAGTCAAAGTTTAACTTTTCAGTGTACAGATGACTTTTTCATCAGTTGACCAAATTTCATCTATCAATCCGCTGATCTCGGGAGATGAACTGAAATATGAGATTAGGTCAAAATGATGTACTTGAATCCTTGAGATCATGTTTCGAACCAATAAGTCATGTACTAGGTCAAAAGTCAAAGATTAGTCATTCTCAGTCAAAACCCTAATTTTGACCATTTCGCCCTTTTGATGATTTAAACAATTTTCTTGGATAATTATGATCCAATCTTGATCAAATGATAAATATGACTTCAAAATGTTGATATTGGTCAAAAATCTTAAAATTTGACTGTAGGTTGACCACAGTTGACTCTTTTCCAATACAGCTGATTTCTAGGCCATCTGATCAATTGACTAAACAATTTTGTAATCCAAGACTTGGAACTTGACAGGAGAAATCTTGAGGGTCCATAATGATTCATGAAAGTAATTTGAAATATTATAAGTCTAATTGTCCTTATGCAAACTCAAACCCTAATTTGAGACATCAATGTTGAGGAGATGGCTTGATCTAGTCAATACTTGTGCAAGCTTGAATCATTGAAGATCTTTGTGGGAAATATCTTGAGATAACATAGGGAAAGTTTTGGGGTACAACAACATGGTATATGTAATGCTTTTACCTTCATATCTTGAAAGATTCAGATCCAATGCCCCTGATGAATTCCCCATGGTGAACCTCAGGGAATCGGTCATGCACAACCACCACCAGCTATTGGGCTCATTTTTTTGTGCTTAGTTTTCCTTTTTTCCACACCCCTCCAATTTCTTACAAGAAGGCCCATAAATCTTTCTTCTTTTTATTTTGTTTTAATTTAATTTAATTCTTTTTTCAATAACCTTTTTTAAATAAAAATCATTAAAAAAATTATATAGATATTTTAATTAATTAACTTTATTTTCAAAATAAAAATTAATTAATTTAATCACTTTTTAAGTTTATTTTATTAATTAAAATATAATTATAATTAGGCTTTAATTATCATTCAATTATTTTTATAAATAAAAACACCAAAAATATTTTCTTATACTTAGAATTTTTTAGGTTTTTAGATATCTTGCTCTCTTAAAGCTACGCGCGCTTATTTACTTTTTCGCATTTTTTTCAATATTGTAACTGTCCAAAGTTTGTAATAGCTAATTAGGACCTTTACCTTTTTATTCCCCAATTTTTGGTTTGTACTCCCCATCCCCGAAGCAATGTAATAGTGTAGTTTAAATTCCGCATTTTTACTTTCCACACTTGTATATATTTAACTGCTAGACGTATGCTAATAGGCTTGTATGCAAAGACTAAAAGCAAACTCTAGACAACCTAACCTCAAGACTAATAAATTAAACACGACACACTTTGCACATGTGCACCTCTAGGGTATTCTTTACTTGTTGACTCAGATAAACAACAGTCATGTCCCTCGAACGTGGGATGCTTTAGAAAAGACCCTTCGGTTAAAAGATCGTAGTCCCTCGATGACCATTCGATGCTTCCTCGGTAGACAATCTTAGCCCCTTATGACAATTATTAAAGTGTCCTACGAGTTACCTTTATGACTGTACGGTGACTCGCGCCCGTCCCTCAAACATCCAATGATAGGGCTTCCTACTAACTAATGGTGTGATAGTACTATCTAAGGGAGAGTATAAAAAGAACAAAGACCATTCAAGTAGGTAGATAGCTCGTAGTTGCTTGCTCACAAAACAAAACAAAATTTCTCACACATACACTCTCTTTTTTCTAAATATTTTCAAATACAAAAACACTTTGTATGCATTCTCAATGATACGAGAATCATTACAAAGTTCTCCATACTGAGGCATCTTTTCAAAAATACACTTACACAAAAAAGCATTTTCAAAGTGAGCTAGCAACTAAGAGCCCGTAGATAACTACGGATGGAAAGGGTGCTAATACCTTCTCTTTCCATAACCTACTCCCCGAACTCAAAATCTTTAAAAAGGTCTTTCCTGTTCTTTTCACCCTTTCCTTTATTGGATAAAAGTAAATCCAGTGGCGACTCTTGCTATCCACAATAATTGCGATAAAATGTAAAACCAGTAAATTCAGTTCTTCCACCGTATTACAGAATTGGCGACTCTGCTGGGGAAAACTAAAAGTGGGGTTACCTTAGAGATAGTTCATATTTTAAATGATTTCCTTGTTTGACTTGCTTGATTTATCCTTGAAGGGTTGTTTGGGTATTCTTGTAAAGATCCTATACCTGGATCTGGGGCATATTAGGTAAGTAGCAATAGATCGTGGGGACTATGCGGCGTAATACCGACATGGTTGAAGCGATGGCTATGTTGGTGTGACATATTTGTTGATATCGATGTCCCTTGAGTCTAGTCAAGGAGAATACGGGGCCGCTGTGTGGTATCATAAAGCACTAACCGACTGTAGAACCTTAGTTGAACTACTTGTCCATTAGAAAGTAGTGAGATAGATGGTGTTAGTGCAAGCCTAAATTTGGTTGATACTCAATACTACACTCATTGAGATTGGACTTTCGAGATATTTTGGCCGCAGTTTGGATGCTTGAGCTAAAACAATGCCCGATGAAGAAAGATCAGTGATATTAGGATTCCTTAGAACTAAGTTACTTTCTTTAGGACAGGTTGAACCAACAAAACTTCAAGAGGATACTTACCTATAAATGGATGGAAGTTTATGCTTTTTTTTTATGTTCAAAGTGAGAAAATGGATGGAAGTTACCTTAAGGATACAAAAGATTATAGGTCATTTCATGATTTTTTGCCAACTTCAATAATTCATAACTCTCTCAATTTTTTGATATTTTGAATGGTTCAAGTCCCAAAATGTCATTCAAGATATCTACTTCATGCCATATTTTTTGGTCAAGAGCAAATTCCAAGTGGAAGGCTATGTTTGGATGCAAGATATTATAGGTCACTTTTGAAGAAAAATTTGAAATATTTCTAAGTATGGAAAGTCAACATTTTTTTCCAACTTTGACTCGTTACAACTTTCAGCTCAAGCATCCATTTGTCTCTATTCTTTTCAAATTTCAAAGCTTCTAGACTCATCTTTCTAAATCTTCAAGAATCATGCCCTAAGACCCCTTGAGCTGAGAATGCCATTGGTCAGAAGTTGGCAATTTGAAACTGAATTTTTCACCAAGTCAGAAGTTTGAAATCCTTGATTTGGCTTCTAAACACTTTGTTTCTGCGTGTTTTTGCTTCTGAACATGTTTAGTGAACTTCCAGAACTGATTAGCATAGCAAAATGCATGTTTTAGATGAGTTTTGATCAAATTAGAAGTCACACTTTTCTTGTTTGCAACTTCACGCGATTTCCCTCCAAACTTCATCATTTCACACGCTTGGACATTCCATTTTATTCCCTATAAATAGAGGGTCATCCCCCATTCATTTCCTCAAGCTTGGATAGCCAGAATCACCCTGCCAAACTTGTTCCATAACTCAAAATTTAGCAACTTCGAAATCCATATACAAGCCTTTTTCAATCCAATTTTTCCATCAATTCACCTTCCTTGATCTTCCCTGAAGCTAACCATATAATTATATTCAAGAGTCGTGCCCTATATTGCTCCATAGAAGTCCAGTTTCAGAGCTCTGCAACTCAACTTTAATAGGTAGATTCCTTAATCAATTCTTCAAAACTTTGATATCATTGTGATGCTCTCATTGCCCTGGTTCTAGTCGTAACACTTGTTTTTTACTAGAAACATGTTTTGACCATGAAATTTCAAATCCCTTTTCAAAACTTTCCTTCCAAATTGTTTGAGCTACACTTTATATAAATTTGTCGCAAAGGTGTGGTTGTCTTCGTCTTGAAGAGACGAAGCGAATGGCATAGGTCTCGTGCTCTAATTTTACATATTGAGCAACCTGGTTTTGGGACTGGCTGGAGGTTGAAGATGACCAACGTGTCATCTTCCAACCAATGAAGGTGCGCCATCTGTTTTTTTTCAAAAATCTGATTTAATTAATGATCATATGCATTATGCACTAAAGTCCATAACATGCACAACGCACCATGTCCACTTGATCTGTTTACTAACGCGTTTTGACATTGATCAGATGGCCCATATACTTTTGGTTTTTATTTTCTTTTCTGATTTTTATATTTAATTGTTTTAAACTTTAAAAAATCATACAAAATTCATTTTTAGTCCAAAAAATCTGAAAAAATTATGAACTTTTTTTTTATTATTCTCTTTCTGATTTTTATTTTTTCACAATTTAATTTTGTGTTTTGGTATTTTTTATGAATTTTCACTTTATTTGAATTTTTTTAAATATTTAAAAATACTTTAATGCATTTTTAAATTTCTAAAAAAATTATGGAATGATCAAATGTTATTATGACAAATATTGGTGACCTTGCTTATTTTTTATTTCTGACTTTGGTATTTTTGATCATTTTTAGTTTATTTTACTCATTTCTTTTAATTTTAAAAATAGTTTCTGACTTTAAAATATTACTAAAAAGTTTATAAAATCATTTGAGTCCTTTTCTGATTTTTCTATGGACTTACTTTTTATTTCTTAATCAATTTGAACATAGTTGATATTTTTCTCTTTTATTTCTATTTTAAAACATTTTTTTAAACCTTTTTTGTATATATTAAATGTAATATTATTTTGTGACTATTTTTTGGCTGATCTTGGGTTAAATTTTTGATCATGAACTTTATTAACATCATTGGATCTATGGTGTTGAGTCTAACTCCACAAAAATGGATGAATGGTTTTAATAATAGTTTGATTAAATTTAATTCAAAAGTGGTTTATATATTCTCTACCACCCTCTTCATCTCATCCATTTTCTTATTGCACTAAGTGTTATTGGAGCATGATCTCTATATCATGTCTCAAAACAAATGGTGCATAGATTGCTATTAACCGGCCTCAAAATAGGTGCGACTTTTATATAAGTTCACTTACAATTGCTTAGCATAACGCTAAATTTTGTCCCGATTCGAATAAATGATCATTCGTGGCCCAAACTTATATTTGCAAGCCCAAGTATGTTAATTTGATCTCTTTGATCCAATAACCTTGAGATTCATTGTGTGGAGGCTTTGGTTCTACCAATCCTCTAATGGATCTACAACACTTTTGGTCAACGCGGATCACTTAAATATCATTGATCATTAAATGGTACTTATGAGGATTCCAAATGGATGATATACTTGACAAAAAGCAAATGCAACTTGTTGTGTGGAGGCTTTGGTTCTACCAATCCTCTAATGAGTTCCAAATGCAAGTTTCAAGATGATCATCCAACTAACCACTAACCACTAATAATTGACTTTATCCTTTATTTTTATCATATGCCCCTTTTATTTTTATGCACTATTTACTTTTAACATTTACATTTCATGCCATTTTCATCTTTGCTCATTTGAGTATTTACTTTCTTGTCATTTTTTTTTTTTTGCTCACTTGAGCTTTACTTTTATTTTTCAAAACACCTAATAATCAACATAAACCCTAAAAATCTTTAATGATACTTGGACTATTTGGTCACCATCCTTGGCATTATGGAGCATTGGACTTCTTGGACTTAGGATTAGAAACCTTGGCCTGTGATTGGAGGCCTTGTGGCCTTATCTGATTGTTTTGTCTGGAGCACTTGAGGTTTACCTCAAGACATTGGGTTGTTTGTTTGTTTTGTGTGCAGGTTATTGTGATTATACTCTTTGTTTGTAATCTGGAATTCACCCGTATATAGCCGTTACTCTGCCCATATTTTGTGAATACTTAACATACTTGAAGTTTGGTTCTTTCAAAGAGGTCTAGTATCTTTGCTTTCTTGGTTTCAATCCAAAGAATGGGAATTCTATTATGGCTCATAATGTCAAGTATTGGCTTCTTGTTGGTTAGATGGTTCTTATCCCTAGCTTTTACCTTATGCTTTAGGATAGTCCCTTCTTCTCCTCACATCTTCTTTAATTTCAAAAATCTTCTCTCTCCTTTAAAAAACTCTTCTTCTTTTTTTTAACTTGAACCACTTTCATAATAAACTTGGATTTAGGTCCATGCATTTTCAAAATATTTTTCATAAATAAACTTTAATAAACTTAATAATACTTTGACATTTTTTTATGAGAAGACTAAAAGTCAATCAATCTCATTTCAAATCATTTTTCCACTTTGACTTTTATCTTTAAACTTTTCTCAAAAGATTGAACTCTTGCCAATCCTTTTAGTGATGCAAACAACTATACTTCTACAATATCTAGTGAAGAGAGATATTTTCCACTTGGGTGTTGAGTGAGGCATTGTTGATTTTAAAATCTAAGCCATATCCTCCACTTTGAGATGATGCAAATTCTCCTTTCTCATGATTGTGGGTAGTAGATATGTTTTCCACACGGACAATGACGATGATGTTTTATCTCATAAAATTAACCAACACACTTGTGTTTAAAATATTTTAAAAGAGTAACTACATGTACCCCGATCCCCTATTGCACAGAATGTGGTATGTAGGCACTAAAGGTTTGCAACCGCGGTGGGTGCAAAAACCATAAAAATATATTTCTTTTCTCACCTCCACCATCAATTTTTATACAACATTTTTATAGCCAAAATATACAGATTTTACAAAGAGGTTCTTGCGGAGTACCGTAGATGTTTAGGGTGCTAATATCTTCCATTTGCATAACCAACCCCCTTACCTTGAATCTTTCCCCCTTTTTTGGGTTATTCGCTCTTTTCTCATTCCTTTGGAAACAATAAAGTGTGGTGGCAATTTCTATTTTAATTTGTACAAGTCTAGTCAATCCCATGGCTTAGTCTTAAACATTTCTACCGCTACACCAGGTGTCTAGCAAGGGGCAAACGAATTTATTTTCCTCTAACCAAATTTCGTTAAAGAACGAAGTGCATTATCTTGAGTCGAAGGCTAGGACCCACTCGACATGGTAAGCTTGATTCTCGTAGAAGGACATTCAATGATACAAAGTTCTTTCATCAAAGTTGCAGTCAGGTTGAGTTTCTAACATTTTCTTGGGTTTACCCTGCGAGATCCTTGAAAATATTGCATTCGCATATCATGCAGCATATTATAACAGGTTTTCCCATACAACTTTCTCATCTGTTTACTGTTTATTTCAGCAAAGATGGCTCTAGAATAGACTGTCAAAGATCTTCAGATCCAAAATGCTCAGTTCCAAGAAATGTTCCTGAACATATCCATGGGGCAAGAGGAATCCTGACCAAGAAGAATCCTGAAGACAACAGGGATGACCAGTTGGAACAATTGCAAGCTGAGATGGAGACGATGAGAATCTAGATGATGGGTCAGATGGATCTTATCCAAAATTTAGCTTGGGGACAAGAAGAGTTGATGATTCTCATCAGCAAGCTTCATCAAGACAAATATGACCGTATAGGACAAACTGCTAGAATTTTGGGTCTAATCAATGATCAACCTCTCTTGGCAGACAGGGAATTAGGTGACATGTTCATGAGGGAACATGTTGAAAATAAACTCAAAAGCGGTAAAATTCATGGGACTGCATCTTTAAGTACTCAGAAGAGATCATACAACGGAAAGAAGGAGTCAAAGACTGTGCACGACCAGAAGGGTCGTAATAAGGGTGATCTACACTAATCTGTGGGAGCGGTGCGGATCTCTAATCCAGCACCGGTGCAACAACAATGACAAGGTAATCAGCGTAAGCAGAATACATCCAAAAGAAGATTTATCAAAATCAACATGTCATTGGCTCAAGCATTTCAACACATGTTAAAGGCCAAGCTGGTTACAGTGAAAGATCCTCCTCAGAACCCCAACACCTCTTCTCCTTGGTACAATCCTAACGTGAGATGCGCCTATCATTCCAATAGTCCCAGACATGACACAAATAGCTGATGGGCTTTGAAAATTAAAATCCAAGATTTTATTGATGCTAAGGAGGTTAAGTTCGACCCTCCTGATACCCCTAATGTGATCACTGCTCCCATGCCAAATCATGGCCAAGATTAAGAGCTTTTGTTCATTCAAATTTTCATTTGTAATTTCTTTGTTTATTCAAACACTTATCTTTATGTCAGACTTTGGTTGTCCCCATTAAGGCATTGCATATGTTAGTCTTGAGTTAATCTATTTGTTTTCACTATACTATGCTTTTACTTCATTTTGTGATATTCAACTCTCGATTAAAAACTATAAGCCTTTAGAGGGGGGATGACAAAAACAATACCATAATCTCATACAGTATGCTTTTGAACAGACCTTGCTGACGATGTACAGGCATTATTTCAAATCCTAAACAGTGGAGTTATAAGGAAGATAATCCATAGTCAACCCCTTTGAGCCTAAGAAGTAGGAGTTTTCTTTTTCACACAAATTGAAACCTTTAATCCTAATTTGGGGCAGGGTAGTTTCTCAGTTAATTCAGATGCGCATTCAGTCGCAAGCTTTCACTTTGTACATAACGAATGGTATCGAAGACGTCCTTCCAAATCAAAAGACGGTGATAGGTTCCGCATAATCATTAAATTAGACAGTCATTACCTCTCAGTAGAAAAGCCCGCTAAGTCAAAACCTATGAAGGAGACTTAAGAAAAAAACTAGGGCATTCTACTGATTGTAATCACAAAAGAAACAATTCAGGCAAAAGGTAGGGATAATATAGTCAAAAAGAGGTTGCTACAAATCCTCAATAAAAATATTACAAAAAATGAATGCCTTTTCAAAATAAACTTTCAGTATTCGAACCATCACCGGAATATCAGGGAAAATACTCCAAACTCAATTGGAATCGAAATGCACAATTAACTGAGTATAAGACTGAAGAACATCACGGAGAACGGGTGGGTATAAATAAATTTCGAGCCTTTATCCTTTGTTTCTTAAACCGTGAACCAGACCACGTTACAACCCTTAAAAGTCCTAACTGAAGCATATGTTAGTTCAAAAGCATATTGTTACAAAAAGGTATCCTGACTCCTGTAAGACTTACTATAAATTCTGAGTTAAATTCACATTCTTACAAACAAAATTGTTGTTTACTAAAAATGCATTTTTAAAACTTCAAGACAGACATAAGCTTTGCATTTTTAAATGCCATCATTTGCATATCACTAATTATTCGACAACAGAGAAATTCGCACGACAGATATTCAATAAACAGAAATCCTCTCAATGAATAGAATAACCTCAGATGGAAAGACATTTCCAGTAATAGGCCTTTCATAATCAAGGGGCATGACATGGTGTCTAACTCATCTGGAGGCAGTCGAGTCAAGGTTCAAGGAATCTCTCAAAAGTGCCAAATATCCAGGGGCAGACCTCCGTCTGAATCACCTGGGGAATTGAACATGAGTTTCAGCAAAGGGCCACGTACGATCAAGCAAACATTTTCAAGCAGTGCTGCAACACTTACTATTATGGACAGTGACAATTCTTCGCACCTTGTGTACGCAGACATAGTCGAAAAATACTACGCATGAAAAAAGACCCGCTAGGTTGACTGTCCTAAGAAAAAATAAGGGCATCCCGGTGAACCAAAAGAGTTCGGGCAAAAATTAGGGATATATAAATAAAAATGTACACCCAGCAAGTCGAAAACCTAAAAAGGCGGCTTGGGCAAAAAAGGGCATCCCGGTGGACTGAAAATCTGAAAGGACAATCCAGGCAAAAGTTAGGGATTAAAGCGTATGACTATGTCCTGTCATCTCATCACTTATATATCAATAGAAGACTTATCGCCCTGATCAGCATTCACCAAGGACTCTAGAAGTAGATGTATGTTCAAGTCTCCATGGATCCCCATAGAGTCACTTCCATGAGATTATCCTCATAGAGTAATCTTCACAAGTTCATACATTCCCAGCAATTGCCACGACAAATCACTCTGGCTGATAAAGGAGTATGATTTTCTCCCTAGAAATATCACCAACCTACGGAATTCCAATCAACACAGTTCATGGAGTTTCTCTTCCCCGGCTGAGCTTGTTTCTCCAAGGTTGTAAAACTACCTTTCAGACTTATGTTCTCCAGCATAGTTCATTTCCTTAACAAAGGTGTTTACTCAACAAGAGTATTTCCCCAACATGGTTTATTTCTCCAACGGTTTATCATCTTCTAGATACAGTTTAGATACAATCTAGATATAGATTCATTATGACACTCATTCTAGATTCTCTTCTAGATACAATTCAGATACAATCTAGATATAGATTCATTCTGACACTCATTCTAGGTTCTCTTCTAGATACAGTGTAGATACAATCAAGATACAGATTCATTCTGACACTCATTCCAGATCCATTTCTAGATACAGTTCAGATACAGTCTAAATATAAATTCATTCTGACACTCATTCTAGATCCACTTCTAGATACAGTGCAGATACAATCAAGATACAGATTCATTCTGGCACTCATTCCAGATTTCTCTTCCAGATATAGTTCAAATATGATCAAGATACAGATTCATTCTGATACTCACTCAGTACATCTTCCAGATACAGTTCAGACACGATCAAGATACAGATTTATTCTGATACTCATTCGGTACATCTTTCAGAAACAGTTTGGATACAGTCTAGATATGGATATCATTATGATACCCATTCAATACATCTTATGATAAAATCAAGGCATAAACACTCCCCATCTTGAGTTTGATTTTACCATAAATCACTAGCTAAAATCCTCTCCCTAGTGAAGTTGCCATTATCCCCAAAGAGTTGCTATGGAACCTGGAATCAAATCAAATACCAGTCAACCTTATCTCCCCCAGATAAGTCAGAAGGTTATCCACCTCTTCCATCCCCAGTCAGGGTATAAATTCCCCAATAGAGAAATGAACAACCAATGTTCTTGAATTCTTTTCCCCAAGCAGGAATTAATACTCTCCAATCGAGTTTCCTCAAACAAAGAGCAAAAATCAATGTTCCCCAGTGGAGTTTCCTCAAACCAGCAAGCAGGGGTCCCCAACGGAAACAATTCCTAAAAGATCGAAGATACACATATTCTTCATCCCCGGTGACAGTCAGGGGTTTATTTTCCCTAGACAAAGATGCTGCTCGAGTTTACAAATGCACTTCAAAAACATGTCGCATTCATACATCATTTACCAAATGTCATAGCATATGCATATGAAATGCATATAGTACAGTCTCATTTATTTTGAGAACATTGTTACGCAATGCATTTCATACATCATGACATAGCATACATCTAACTCTTCACCTTTTAATGAAAGATAAATCAATAAACATCATCAACTACTTATATGACCTGACAGTCTTTCAAAGGCTACATTTGACGAAGGGCTATTTCAGCATTCTCCTCATAAGGTCATTCTCAAGTACTGACATCTGCTGGTTCAGTTTAAATCGACCAACGATTTATCCTGATTTGTTTCCAGTAGACCTTTCTCTTGTTCAGTTTAAATTGCCCAAAGATTTATTCTGATTCTTATCCAGTTAAAGCCAATCAAGACCTTTCTCTGGTTCAGTTTAAATCGCTCAAAGATTTATTCTGATTCTTATCCAGTTAAAGTTAAGTATAGACATCTGCTGGTTCAGTTTAAATCGACCAATGATTTATCCTGATGCTTTTCCAGTAGACCTTTCTCTGGTTCAGTTTAAATCGCCTGAAGATTTATTATGATTCTTATCCAATTAAAGACAATTAAGACCTTTCTATGGTTCAGTTTAAATCGCTCAAAGATTTATTCGGATTCTTATCCAGTTAAAGTTAAGTACATACATCTATTGGTTCAGTTTAAATCGACCAATGATTTATCCTAATGCTTTTCTAGTAGACCTTTCTCTGGTTCGGTTTAAATCGCTCAAAGATTTATTCTGATTCTTATCCAGTTAAAGACAATCAAGACCTTTCTATGGTTCAGTTTAAAACGTTCAAAGATTTATTCTAATTCTTATCCAGTTAAAGTTAAGTACAGACATCTGTTGGTTTAGTTTAAATCGACCAATGATTTATTCTGATGCTTCTTCCAGTTGAAGTTAACATTTATTTTGGATGGCATCTATAAGACCATCTCTGAAAACTCTCTTTCACCTCTCCAAATGGAATCTATAATCCCATTCCCAATTCAATCAACCAACAACGCTACTTCTTGCACAAAGCGAGTGCAAATTTCTGGGCACTTAAGTGTTCAATCATCTTCTACCTTCAAGTCACGAGTGGCGGACATGCCAATCTAACTCTTTAGGTTTAAGAAGATTGAAAAGCGGAAGTTTTTGTACCCTAAAATTTTCCCTCTCATCTTCCTAGAGACATTCTTTCAAAGCTTCTCAAACACTCAAGATACACAAGGGTTGACCAGTCAAGATGCTCCTCCTAAGCTAAAGGCCTACGACTAGGGTTTGGAGTTTCTCAAGGAAATTTGGTTTGCAAAGGTCTCAAGTGGCTTCCATGGTTCCCCTTAGGTCCTCAACAAGGTTCATGTCAAGTTTCAAGTCCTGCATCACAAGTTTGACTAGTCAATGCTCCTCCTAAGCCCGAAGGTCTATAATTAGGACTTTGAGTTTCTCAAGGAAATTTGGTTTGAAAAGGTATCAAGTGGATTCCATGGTTCTTCATAGGTCCACAAAAGGTCCATGTCAAGTGTCAAGTCCTACATCAAAAGTTTGCTCAGTCAATGGCTCAGATGATTGAAAATCAACTGTATTGGTCAAAAAGTCGACTATGGTCAACATACAATCAAACTTCAAGATTTTTTGTCAACATCAACATTTTTAAGTGATATTCATCATTTGATCAAGGGTTGATCATGATTCCCCAAGGAAAGCTCTCAAATCATCAAAAGTCCAAAATTGCCAAATTAGGGTTTCCTTAGGAGAAGTCAACTGAACTTTGACTAGGCATAACTTCCACATGATTCATCAACTTTTCCCCAAACAAAGCTCATTTTGAATAAAATTAAATTCCATACAACTTTGTTTCTATTCTCAAGTCAAAATAATGCTTCATTTGAAAGATATGAGATAAAACATTATAAGTCATTTTCAAATGTCAACAAAAGACACTTTTTGTCCAGGCAACTTAAATCAAGATAATTTCTTCAAAAGCAAAAATTATTAACATAGAGATTGTAGATAACATATTGAGATTTTCAACAAGTCAAAGATAACCTTCAAAAGATGGAAATTGAGCAAGTTATGAGTTGCAAAAGTTGGGAGATTTTGAAGAAATTTATGAAATACAAATTGAGCAAAATTGTAATTTTGAACTAATGGGCCTAGTTTTTTATATTCAAACTTGTTTATAAGATGTGGTAGGACCTCTAAAAAACATTCACACATGCTCATGATTTTTATTGCTTTTATTTGATTTTTTTATTCATTTAAAAATGAATAAAATTGAATAAAAAGATGAAAATAGAGTGTGAAGACTTGGTTTGAAAAATGTCTTCATGGCTTTGATTCATTATCATATATATCTACTTATTTCACTTCCCTATAAATACTCAAGCAATGCAAGCTCAAAAGGACCACGAAATTTTGCACCAAAGCTCTCCAGCAAGTTCCCCAATAAGTTCTCCAAATTCAAAGAAATTATGAAAATCATATCTCGTATCTCCAGCGGTTTTCAAACCGATCCAAACCTTCCATTGTCCTCTTAACATTTCCAGGAGTCAGAATCAACCATTACCCTGCGCAAATCAACCCCAGAAACCACCCTCACATTAACTCCGATTGGTAAGATTGGTAGGTTTCATTTTCTCAAGATTTTCATGGTTTAAATCCTTGTAAGCATGCTTATTCCATTCATATGTATTTCCTGAATTTTTATAACATTTTACATGTAAGCATGGTATACATAATGCTTTGACCTTCAGATCTTGAAATATTCAGATCAAATGCTCCTGATGAAGTCCCCATGGTGAACCCCAGGGAACCGGTCATGCAGAACCACCACCAGCTCCTGGGCTCATTTTTTTGGGATTAGTTTTCCTTCTTTCCACACCCCTCCAATTTCTTACAAGAAGGCCCATAAATCTTTCTTCTTTTTATTTTGTTTTAATTTAATTATTTTCTTTTAATAACCTTTTTTTATTAAAAATCATAAAAATCAAAAAAAATTAGATATAGATTTTAATTAATTAACTTTATTTTCACAATAAAAATTAATTAATTTAATCACTTTTTAAGTTTATTTTATTAATTAAAATATAATTAGAATTAGGCTTTAATTATCATTCAATTATTTTTCTAAATAAAAACACCAAAAATATTTTCTTATACTTAGAATTTTTTAGGTTTTTTAGATATCTTGCTCTCTTCAATCACCGCGCGCTTATTTACTTTTTCGCATTTTTTTTCAGTATTGTAATTGTCCAAAGTTTGTAATAGCTAATTAGTACCTTTACCTTTTTATTCCCTAATTTTTGGTTTGTACTCCCCATCCCCAAAGCGATGTAATAGTGTAGTTTAAATTCTGCATTTTTACTTTACGCACTTGTATATATTTAACTGCTAGATGTATGTTAATAGGCTTGTATGGGAAGACTAAAAGAAAATTCTAGACAGCCTAACTTCAAGATTAATAATTGAAACACAACACATTTCGCACATGCGCACCTCTAGGGTATTCCTCACTTGTTGCCTCAGATAAACAGCAGTCATGTTCCTCGAACGTGGGATGCTTTAGCAGAGACCCTTCGGTTAAAATATCGTAGTCCTTTGATGACCCTTCGATGTTGCCTCAATAGACGATCTTAGTCCCTTAGGATAATTGTTAAAGCATCCTACGAGTTGCCTTTATGATTTTACGGTGACCCAAGCCTGTCCTTCAAACATTCAATGATATGTGTGATACGGTGGCAGAACCGACTGTTACACTGGTTTGCATTTTGTATTCGCAAATGGTGCGGTAAGCAAGAGTCGCCACTGACTTTTATTTCATCCAACAAAGGAAAAGGAAAAAGAACAGAAAAAACCTTTTTCGAGAATGTTTCTGAGTACGAGGGGTAGATTATAGAAAGGGAAGGTGTTAGCACCCTTTCTATCAGTGGTTTTCCACGGGCTCTTAGGTACTTGCTCATTTTTAAATTGCTTGTATGTGTGCTTCTTTTGAAAAGTTTTATTTACTTCGTGATAACCCTTGTGTCGGTCCTCAAGAGTGTGACGAAGTTGTTTTGAAAACTGTTTTGAGAGTGTTTATGTAAAATTTGTTTGTTTGAGCAAGTACCTAGGAACTTTCTACCTACTCGGAAAAAAATCTGTTTATTTTCCTTTAGACAGCGCTATCCTACTATTAAGGAGTAGGTATCCCTATCGTTGGATTTGTAAAGTGTCGTTCAAAGGGACGAAATGGTCTCTGAAGGCAACAAGTAAAGATACCTTAGCATTTTGAAGGGACTATCATCATGAGATCAATTCGTAGGCAACTCGAGGGACAAGTAGGGGCTATGATCTTTATGACGATTTTGAATCGCGGGTCATTGCTAAGGTATCCCTACATTCGAGGGACACGAACATTATTTCTGAGGCAGCCAAGTGGGGCAAAACCTAGGAGTGAACATGTGCAAGTGTGTTTTTTCAGTTAATTATCTTTGCACAATTAGGGTTTTCTACTGTATTAATCATTTATCTTTCACATGCAAGCCTATTGTCCATACATCTAACAATTAAATAGTTGTGGAAATTAAAAGTGAGAAATTAAAATCCTAACTATTACAAGGCTTTGAGGAGGGGATTACATGATCAAAAACCGGGGAATAAACGGTAAATAAAACCCTAATTTGAAACTATTACAAACCATCGACAGTTACATTAATTGAAAAATAATGGTACGGAAAGAAATAAACGTGCGAAGAATTAAGATGGGAATAAATTAGGACCTAAGAAATCTAATTAATTAAAAATTCTTTTGTTTGTATTTTCTTTATTGAAAAATAATCCCAATTTGCAAATTAATCCTAGTTTCTATTAAATTTTAATTACAAGAAAATAATTAAGTTAACCTAATTAAACTAATTAATTAAATGCAAATAAATATTTTATGAAAATAATTAACTAAACCTAATTTTTTTATAATTTTCTGATTTTATGATTTAATTAAAATGGATTTTTGTTGTAAAATTATTTTAAAAAATTATTTTGTAAAATAATTAAAAATAAATAAAGAAATAATAAATTACAAGGGAAATGAAACTTGGGCCTGTTGCTGGAAGGAATGAGGAGGGGTATGCTGCCAAATTGCTTGTTAGGCCCAAAGTTGGAGGCCCAGAGCCTGCGCCTGATCCAATGTACTTCTCTTCTGATGGTTCATGGTGGTCCTTCAAGGATGGAGCGTAAGATCTACATGATGCTAGATCTCAGGGATGAGATCTGGGGCGCACGGTGGGTGATAGGCAAGGAGGTGTATGGGATCTGTAATGAAACAAATGAGAAAATGAAAAACTCCAGACCTGGGTATCGAACCCAAGTCTTCCCCTTTGTAAGCGCTTCCCTTTACCACCTGGCCATGTTGTCTTTTGTTTATATAAATGAACAAAATATATTATATTGAAAGAATGGTCAGTAAGAATAAAAGCGCGCGTGAATTCAAATTGGCCACTGGGATCACACCACCTATTCTTCTTCTTCCTGGAACCGTCGCTTTAGGTATCAACCCTTTTACCTACGGACGCTCACTGTCACTACAACCCTGCAAACCTCAAAAATCAAACCCAGATATGATAAATCAATTCTAAGAATATAGATTAACTCGTTTTGATCTCACGAGTATGATGGTAGCCTTCTTTTGGTCCAATTTTCCCTGCATCTCAAATCCCTAAAACGGAGGTTAAAACCCTAACAATGGAAACTTGGCATTGATGCATCAAAACTAGAAATTAAATATACAGAAAGCTTCTAGGCATCCATATGAACACGAATATGTAATCAAAATAGATTAACGATGCAAGAATATATGGATACGAATTTGAAAAAAATGGCATACCGTGATGATGTTGTGAGATGATTTCTAGAGTTTTGAGGCGTGCAAATAGTACTGTTAGCTTCAGGAGGTTCCCAGGAACGGATTGTTGGCCTTGAAACACCCTGAATCGCTTCCTAAATCAAAATTTGATCACTACTTTTCTGTCAAAATTTGGAGTTTTTTCTGGACGCGTGGAGGCAGCTTTTTCGTGTGTTCTAGGTCTGGAAATGTTGTGTATATGTATTGGAACATATTAGGTTAACAAAACAAACTTGAATCTTGAATAATTATGGGGAAAATATCTTGATTGTTCAATGCATTATTTGTTTCCAAAATAAGCCAAATCATGCCATTCTTGCTCCAATCATCCTTGGTGCGATTTGATCCTGATATGCCAGCATATATTATCTTCAATCAATGCAAAAAACATTCCAAAAGCAATTTACATGATTTAATTTGATTTTATTTGATTTTATTTGAATCTTAAATGAATAAAATCATAATAAATCAAATAAATAATTTAATGAGGCATGGAGTGGTTCATGGGTCGTGGAACATGTTAGGAACAAGATACAAGCATAAAAAGTTAGGCCCATTTGAGAGAAAAAATGCAATTTTGGGCATTGTTGACTTTATGCAAATTTCCAAAAATGGCCAACTTTGACAATGCATATCTCCTTCAATTGTAACCCTATGAGGGTTTTCTTGGACTTTTTAGAAAGCTTAGGGTGTCCCCTAAACAACCTCTTTGGTCTCATCTCAATTTGATCTTCCATGTTCAGGTAAGAAGCTTTGACCCAAAAGGTGTTTTTGATGACTTTTTGAAATGACCTGTAATGTCTGAATTCATATCTTTTCATTAGTGCATTTTTTAACCTTAGGTATGAAGATGGGTTGTAGGAATTGAATCCTCTTAAAAATAAGCCTTGGATGGGAAATTTCTGATAAATTATGAGGAAGTTATGCCTAGTCAAAGTTTGGTTGACTTTTCCTAAGAAACCCTAATTTAGCAACTTTTGAGTTTTGATGAATTAGGAGCATTCCTTGGGGAATCATGATCATCCCTTGATAAAATGATGGATATCACTTCAAGATGTTGATGTTGACCAAAAATCTTGAAGTTTGACTGTATGTGGGTCACAATTGACTTTTGACCTAGTATAGTTGATTTTAAGGCATCTGAGCAGTTGACTGAGCAAACTTCTTGTGCAAAGCTTGAAACTTTACATGGAGGGTCTTGAGAACATATTAGGACTATGGAGAGCATATGAGTCCTTTGGAGCTCATCCATATTTATGAAAATGGAAACCCTAGTTGGAGGTTCATTGCTTTAGGAGAGAGTTTGTCTGGTCAACTCTTGGGCATTCTTGAGCAAGTTGAGGATCCCAATGAACATATGTTGATTAAAACGGGAGGGAAAATTTTGGGGTACAACAGCTGCCGATGTTAAATCTTCTTAAACCTTAGGATGTAGATTGGTCGGTCTGCCTTTCGTGATCTGAAGGTGGAAAATGATTGAACACTAGAGTGCCCAGAAATTTGCACTCGCATGAAGTAATACTGATTGGTGATATCGAGAATGGGCTTACAGATTCCATTTGGAAGTCGATAGAGAATCGTTGGAGATGGGCTTAAAGATTCCATCCAAAAAGCTATCGGTTGCATAAGAAATTCCTTTGCGAGAATTCCTGTACCTGCCACTGAAGAGGACTTCGCCGGGGAATGTTAATTTATGCCTTGAAAAATAGAGTATAGGAGCTTCGATTGTCCATTAATCTACTGGGGATCTAACTCCTGATTGAGGAGGTGGAAGTGAACTGTATATCTGGTCAGGGTCCAGGATGCACAATGACTTATTAAGGAAATGTGAAATAGACCGTAACTGGTCGGGTACAGGTCTTATAGTGTTGTAAACTGTTGTTTGGATATAAGAGAGAAGGAACTTGGATAGTAGGATTGCTTCGAAATGAAATCCTAAATAGTAGGGCTATGAGAAGGAACCTGGATAGTAGGGTTTCTCTGGGATCAAAGCCTGGATAGCAGGGCTATGAGAAGGAACCTGGATAATAGGGTTTCTTCGGGATGAAAGCCTGGATAGTAGGGCTATGAGAAGGAACCTGGATAGTAGGGTTACTTCGGGATGAAATCTTGGATAGTAGGGTTATGAGAAGGAACCTGGATAGTAGGGTTTCTTCGGGATGAAAGCCTGGATAGTAGGGCTATGAGAAGGAACCTGGATAGTAGGGTTACTTCGAGATGAAAGCCTGGATAGTAGGGCTATGAGAAGAAACCTGGATAGTAGGGTTACTTCGGGATGAAAGCTTGGATAGTAGGGCTTATGAGAAGGAACCTGGGTCGTAGGGTTACTTCAGGATGAAAGTCTGGATATTAGGGCTTATGAGAAGGAACCTGGGTCGTAGGGTTTCTTCGGCATGAAAGCCTGGATAGTAGGGATATGGGAAGGAACCTGGATAGTAGGGTTACTTAGAGATGAAAGCCTGGATAGTAGGGCTTATGAGAAGGAACCTGGATAGTAGGGTTACTTCGAGATGAAAGCCTGGATAGTAGGGCTTATGAGAAGGAACCTGGATAGTAGGGTTTCTTCATTTTTGGTTATAGAGATTAGTTGACCTTTTTTATTTTTGGGAACTGATTTTCCACTGGTTGTTTGTAGATATGACATGTATAACTGCTGGGATTATTGGTGATACTTGTCTCTCCTGAAAAGATAACAGGGTTAATTATATGTGTAATGCATGAAATGCTTTGTGAAATAATGTTATCAACATAAATGAAATTATTATGTATATGATGTGTATGCGCATGTCATGATGTATGAAATGTTGTTGGGACATGTCCGAGTCTGGGAAAATAAATCCCTGACTGTTGTTGGAGAGTATAGCATTCCTGACTATTGTAGAGGACTGCGGTCTTTTTACTTCCGCTGGGAATGGTGAACGAAAATGATTATGCTGGAGGTTTACTCTTTGTTGTTTGTGAACATTTTGTCAGGGAGAGACTCTGCTTGAGGATAAATCTACGGGGAATAGTTCAGAAGGTGAATTTTCGTAGCTGAAGTAATAGTCTTTGTCGAGGGTTGAGCTTTTGTATCCAGAGAAATAAACTCTGCTTGGGGAGATAAAAATTAGGATGACCCGCTCGTGATTATGACAATAGGCTGGGGGATATAGCTGACAGGTTTCTAAAAGACCCTAGCTGGGGAGATTACTTCCTGTTTCGGGAAAGCTGACATCGACGCTTTGAATACTTTTACTTTGTGGGAAGCGTATGTACTGATGATTATGCTCCAAAGTTATCTTTGTCCTGGTACCTACTGAGCAGAGTAACTGTCGGGTTTGACAGTTCTTGTTTTTGCCCTTGTTTCTCAAGTTACGAGTAATTGTCTTTTCATTTCTTATGTAAATATTTATGAGCAGCAATCATATTCAAATGCATATGTCAAGAATAAACCATTGTACGTTCTTGCAAAACAAAACAGAAAAGTAAAAGCTCATAGTTTCTTGTGAAAATGATTTTGTATTGATTTTCTTTTGAAGTTGGCCTGTAATAGGTGTTTTTGTACAAGGAGATTGACGCTCTAGTAAGAGAACGCTTCCGTAAAAATAGAAGCTATATAATTTTGTGTAAAAAGAAAACAGCTATGTGTAACAATCCCATTGAGTTCTAACTCTGCTATTGCCCCTATGTCTTCGGGTGTCTCTGAAGAAGTGAAAAACACAAGAAGGGGAGGTTGAATTGTTGAAACTTGAAATCAAATGCAGACAACACGTTATTTTTATCCTGGTTCGTTTGATCTCAAACTACTCCAGTCCACCCGTCAAGGTGATTTTGCCTCTCTCCAACGAGGTCTTAATCCACTATATTCAACTGAATACAAAACTGCTTTAACAACTGCTAAAGCCTTCTTGAGTCTAAACCACAGACCAGTTTCTCAAGGAAATTCTTTCTTACAGATAAATGAACTATTATGTGTGTTTGATGTTTTCTACAAAAACTATATATCACAACTGTGATAATACACAAAATGAAGCTTAAGTGACACTAGATTGCTATAGCTATAGAGTAAGCGGTTGAAAGCTTTTAGCAAAAGTGAGAACGAGTTTAGTGATGATTGACTTTAGGCGTGTAGAGTATTGTAGAGCATTAGACATTTCACTTCTCACTGATTTGTTTAAATACTTCTTGGAAAAGATACGTTGATGCCAATAATTCCATTTCAATGCTCATTACGTTCTTTCCATTTTGAGAAGATCTTTGTCTTGGAATAAAGTCGTTGGTAATTAATCTGCCTTGAATGCAGTAGCGTTAACACTTCAGAATGTTCTGCTTGATTAAGATCAGAGTGTGTTGGCTTTAGCTTATTCTGATTGCTTTTGAGTGCTGATGACATTGTTAAGATCTTGATCAGAATCAGAGTATGTTAAGCGCAGATTTTGTTCATCAGACTTCAGCGTAGCACATGTATTAATCTTCTGATGCTGATGTTGATACTGATGTTCTGATGATGATTCCATCAGAGTTTCCTGCAAATACACAGCATAATTTTGAGTAGCACATATGTCTTATATAATTCTCATAATTCATTTAATCTTGTATTTTGTTATCATCAAAACTCTAACTGAGGGTTGTAGAATCAAACTATGTTCTAACAATATCCCCCTTTTTGATGATGACAAAAACTAGATTTTTTCAATAAAAATGAAATGATGAAAGTATCAGAGTTTAAGGATAGAGAGGAAACGGTATCAGAGATGATCAGATAATGAGCAAAAGGTATCAGAGCTAAGAGAGTAAGGAATAAAAAGTATCATAGTAATGAAGAGAAAAACTCCCCCTGAGTTGATTATTTCCCTTTGAGTCCTTGAGACCTTGAGTATCAGAACTTTATTGAACCTTTCTTTGAGCATCAGAATTTTGCTTCATCATAGTTCTTCAGATTCTTGTACCTGTAAGCTTTTCAGAGCAAAGAAATTCAAATATAATGTTAGAATGTTTGAGACTGTTGTCTCAGTAAACCGTTATTGAAAAATATCATTCTTTCTCCCCCTTTTTGTCAGCGATCAAAAAGCATATATAATCAGAGTTAAAAAGATCAGAACAAAACACGTTTGTATTAAAACAGAAGCAATGATAGTTTAGAACAAGTAGAAATATTACAGACAAACATGTAAAGAAAACAAGGAAAACATAAGAAAAATCTAAGAAGAAGGAGGAAGTCGTGTGAACAGAGCTTCCAACATTCTCTTGATTTGTTTGATGGTTTCGTTTTGCTTAGCTACCATGTTTTCTATAGAATCAATCTTGATATCCTGCTTGTCCATCCGTTCATTCATCAGCATGTCTGATCTCTTCAAATCTTCCAGAGTTTGCTTGTCAAGAGAAGAAGCTTGAGGATCTTCAGATACAGGCTGCTTCTCAGAGCTTTCTGTAGTTTCTTCTGCTTGACCCAAGTCTTCATCTTAAATTGCCTGTTCTTCTGCAGGTTGAACTGTAGATGCTGGACGCTTTTCAGACCAAGGCTCACTGTCCAGATGGAGAACTTCTTCCTTCAGCAGCTTGCTCAGAACTGGACCTTCCATTTCCTTCAGCAGTTTGCTGAAGTTCTGTTGAGCCTGTCCATAACTCTAGTCTTGCAACTTGAAGGTTTCAGCGCAAACCCATCTTCTGAATTGAGTCCAGAGATGATCTGATATAGCAGGATCAACCACTTCCAGACTTGCTTGTTTCAAAGAAGTGATCCACTTCTTCATATCTGATTCAAAGTTCAAAATGCTGGAACCAACATCTGGTTGTTTCGGTTTAGGGATGGAAGTTTTATGGTTTATTGCAGCAAGGTGTTCAAGGATTGTTAGGTCAATGACTGTCTTGCTGTGGTTTTCTGTATTTTTCTTAGGTGAGGGAGTGGGAGAGTCAGAAATAACAATTGGACTATGTGGAGTATTTGGTGGAGTTGTTTCTGGTGAAGAGGGAAGTTGAGCCATATTGACAGTTGTACCACAAGGCAATTGAATGGCCAATGGTTGTGGTTCAGGGGACTCAGAGGTTTGAGCCTCAAAGTTTTGAGTCTCAGGTTGAGGAGATTGTTCATGTTGAGGAGAGGGTGGATTGATTTCTGGTTGAGGAGAGGAAGGTTGTGGAATTTCTGGTTCTGGTGTTGGAGAGAGTGGAGTTTCTGGTATTGGTGAAAGTGGAATATCAGGTTGTGGAGAAATGGGAATTTTTGGTTGTGGATTTGGATTGTTTGTTTCAGGAGCGGAAGCATGTTGGTCTATGTCATACAGAACTTGTGCAAGTTCTGGTTCTGGTATGGTTGCAGTGTTTGGATTTTGTGGTTTGGAGCGGGATCTTCTAAGAGTTAATGACTCAGAAGGGTCAAAGTCAATGTCAAAATCTTCAAAGGTTTATGGTGTTGGGATATCAGCTGGTGTTGGAATGGGAGTAGGGATAGATGTGAAACCAGCAGTTGAATTTAAAACAGATACAGAAACAGGATTACCTCTTTTCTTTGGAGTCTGTTGTGATGATCCTTCTGGAGCAGCTTTTCTCTTCTTAGACTTCTTCAGAACAACCTCTGGTGCCTTCTGCTGAAGATCTTGAATGTTTAGATTGGGTGTTGTACCATCAGCTTTACAAGCGTCCAAATATCTCAGAATGATCTGAGGCTTAGAGTCAATCTCTGAGAACATGGGGAAGTCGTCCAGAGGGACTCTTCTTCTGGAGATGTCAGCAAAAGGAGTGATGTTGGGCTCCTTCTTAATGTTCTCTATCAGCTTCATCTTCTTTAGATTCTTGGCATTCAGCTGCTTGCCAACTGAAGGTTCCAGGGTGCTGATCTCTTGTGCCTCTGTCAAGTGTTCAATCAGCCTATTCTCAGTCAGAATATCTGATATCAATCTGCCCAAGGGTATCCAATCCCTTTTAGTGCATTCCTCTTCTCTTGTCTCCTTGATGCTTGTTCTCAGATGGTTGAACAGAAGATGAGCTAGATTAATCTTTACCCTCTGAGAAATAAAATAGATCAGAAACTGTTGATCTATGTTTATGTAATCAGGAGAGCTTGTAGGCTTTCTGTGGTTGAAACAGCCCAGAATAATCTTTGCCCAAATTTTGTGCTTATCTTTCAGATCCCTTATCTTGCTGGAGGGAAGCCCTAGCGTGAAAATTTCCCTTGCTACAACAGCAACATCTGAGCACCTTTCAGCCATGTCTATACAGCGAATACCACCACCATTGTATCCAATCAGTTTTACAATTAGGTCTTCAGTAATCACAATTTTCTTCCCCATTATGTAAGAAGTGACTTGGTGATTTGAGGAAGATGCGTGAATCCAGAATTCCTTAACCAAAATAGGAAACGTTGGACCCACCAACCTGTCAAAATACCTTTCCCATCCTTGAGCTTGAATCTCTTCTGATAAATCAAAACCATTTTCCTTCAAACTGTTGAAATCCACTATAATCTCTGACAGAACTTTAAGGTTCTTGACTGGAGTGAGTAGCGTTCTGAGAGGAACCTCATATTGCTCAGCTTATACATCTTTCTGGGAACCTGAAGAGAGATTGCTGCTAGAAGCCATGTTCACACGAGGATTTTTTGAAAAAGGTTTAGGGGGTTTCTTGAGAAAGAAGAACACAAACACAGATATCAGAAAAATTGATTGAAAACGAATGTTAGGGTAAACGTTGTGAATGGTGTGAATGGTGTTTAAATAGATTTCGAAAAAGTTTTTGAAAACATAAACGCTTAAGAGAGAGAAATAAATCATGATTAATAGCATTTAATGATGGCTGATTTTAGGGGATTTCAGAAAGATACTTAAACGGTTACCAGTGACATGTGTCTCAATGCAACCAATCAGCGCTTTGCCTTTTCAGAAGCGTGAACGCGTGTTCAGCCTCAGGAAACAGCTGATGACTGGGTGACACTTGTTTGCTTTGAGTGAACATCACTTATATCTTTGAACTGAAGAGCTTAGAGCTTCATGGATAGATCTGATACAATTTGCATTTCTAAGATTATGGCGACTGGAGCAAAGGTTTCTGTATAGTCTATCCCCTCTTGCTGACTATAACCTTGTGCTACCAATCGTGCCTTGTTTCTGATGACTTCAACTTGCTCATTCAGCTTGTTTCTGAACACCCATTTTGTTCCAATGACGTTGAATCCTTTTGGCTTAGGAACTAAATCCCACACGTCATTCCTTGTGAATTGATTCAGCTCCTCTTGCATTGCTAGACTCCAGTCATTGTCTAGAAGTGCTTCATCAATTGAAGATGGTTCAATCAGAGAAACAAGTCCCATGAGGGATTCTTCAGAGTTTCTGAAGCTGGCTCTTGTTCTGATTGGATCTTCCTTTCTTCCTAAGATAGTTTCTTCTGGATGATCCATGCTGCTTCTGGATGGTCTTTTCTGAGGTTGATCAACAGAAGATGCTGGATTGCTTGCAGTGCCTCTTTCTGATGTTGAGGGAGTGTCTATGTTAAGAGCTTCTGATGACTTGTCTTCAGTACCTGTGAATTCAACTTCCATACCTGCAAATACTTCATTCTGCTTTGACTTTTGAGAGTCAAGCTTATCATCAAAACGAACACTGATTGATTCTTCCACAATATGTGTTTCTGTATTGTATACTCTGTACCCTATTGAGCATTCAGAGTATCCTAACATAATACACTTCTGTGCTTTAGAGTCAAACTTGTTCAAATAATTTTTAGTATTCAAAATAAAGCAAGTACATCCAAATGGATGAAAATATGAAATGTTGGGCTTTCTGTTCTTCCACAATTCATATGGAGTCTTTTCCATAATAGGTCTTATGGAGATTCTATTCTGAATGTAGCACGCTGTGTTTATCGCCTCTGCCCAGAAGATCTTAGCAACGTTAGTCTCATTGATCATGGTTCTGGCCATTTCTTGCAATGTTCTGTTCTTTCGTTCTACAACTCCATTTTGCTGGGGAGTTCTAGGACAAGAGAAATCATGCAGAATGCCTTTGTCATTAAAAAATGATTCAAAATCTTTGTTTTCAAACTCTCCACCATGATCACTTCTGACTTTGACGATTCTAAGATCCTTTTCATTCTGAACTTGGTTACAGAAGGTAACAAACACAGAGTGTGACTCGTCCTTGTGTCTTAAGAACTTTACCCATGTCCATCTGCTATAGTCATCTACGATTACTAACCCATACTTCTTGCCACTGACTGAAGCAGTTTTAACTGGTCCAAATAAGTCAATATGCAGAAGTTCTAATGGCTTAGAGGTGGAAACAACGTTTTTAGATTTAAAAGCAGGTTTTGAAAACTTGCCTTTCTGACATGCTTCACACAGAGCATCTGAATTGAACTTCAGATTAGGAAGTCCTCTGACCAAATTGAGTTTGTTAATCTGAGATATTCTTCTCATACTAACATGCCCCAATCTTCTGTGCCAGATCCATTGCTCTTTGTTAACAGACAGAAGACACTTTACATTCTGACTTTTCAGTTCAGAAAGTTTGATTTTGTAAATGTTGTTTCTCCTCTTTCCATTAAATAGGATAGTCCCATCTTTCTGACTAACAGCTTTACATGAATTTTGATTAAAGATTATATCATAACCGTTATCACTTAATTGACTTATGGATAACAGGTTATGCATTAATCCATCTACTAATAAGACATTACTGATAGAGGGAAGATTTCCATTACCTACTGTTCCAGAGCCAATGATCTTTCCCCTCTGATTGCCTCCAAAGCCTACATGGCCTCCAGGCTTAAGTTCCAGGCTTTGGAACATATGCCTTCTTCCCGTCATGTGTCGTGAGCAGCCAGAGTCCAGGTACCATAACTGGTGTTTCTGCTTTGCTGCTAAAGATATCTGCAACATGTATTATTTTATCCTTAGGTACCCATATTTTCTTAGGTCCTGATTTGTTAGTTTTACCAAAACTCTGGTTGAATTTTGATTTGACGGAATAATTGCTACTAGTATATTTGATGTCGTGTGTGTGCCCATATACAAAGTGTGACTTAAGTGGAGTTCATTCAACAACTAAATCCATGGCATTCTTTGGTGTAGGTACCTTACCTTGGTATCCTATTCCCTTTCTGCCATTTCTGCTAACTCCATAGATCATTGAAGCCATTTTTCTTCTATCTATGCTTTTAGCAAGAAACTTCTGAAAGCTGTGATCATACTCCTTGATGATCTCATCAGCACTACTGGGAGTTTCAAGAATTGTTTCCTTCTGAGAGTTTTGTAATATATTTTCTAATTTTGAAACTTTATTTTTCAACTCAAAATTTCCCAAAGGTATAACTCCTTTTCTTTTTTCTTTTCACACCTCATACAAGACATAACAATAATCAAAGAATCAGAACAAATAAAAATATGCAAGATTGGAAATTTGAGAACCCTAATATGTTGAGACAGAAATCTACCTCTTTTTATCATTGCTTGAGTAAACGAGAGGAGATGATGGACGGTGGCGCTGGTTGGATTTAGGCGAAGAGGAACTTTGTTCAGAATCCTTGGCTTGAGAAGAAGAAGAGGACAATGAAGCAAAAATGGAGAAACGGCGCCTCTGTAACCCTAATTCCCAATTGAAACAAACTAATGAAAACCCTTGCAAATGTTGTGAAACTTCCTTGGGCCGGTTCGCCCCATCCATCTTTGCCTTAAGCCCATCAAAACCTGGCGTGCACCCCCTTTCCTAATCCATCTTCAATTCGTTTTGGGCCCAGCTTTCCCCTTGGGCCCATATAAACTTTCTTTCCTTTTATTTATTAACCAACACTTTTTTTTATAACTTAATTATTTTCTTTGTCAAATAAATAATACATTAATAATAAATTTATTTTAACAATGTTTTTATTATACTTATTTTAATAATATTTTTATTATACTAAAATACATAAAACATTAATTTTTCTTAAAACATTTCTTTTTTTTCTTTAGTTAAAACTTTTGTACATAAAAATACTAACTAAAACACCTTAACATTAACACATAAAAAATAGAATTTTTTAAAGCATTTTCTTTTCTTTTATTAAAACTTTTGTTTGTACATATTAACAAAAAGCACAAAAAGATTAAATACTTTTTCTTTAAAACTTTTGTTTAATTAATCTTATACAAGTTTATAAAACGTTAACCAAAACATAAAAATAATATTAATACTTAAATTTGCATTAATTTAACATACTTTTCTCACTTGTAAATAAATCACATACACTTTTACAATACACATTTGCTTATCTTTTATTCTTATACATTGATACATGTTACATTGAGAATGCGATTCGATTTGGTTGTAAATTTATTTGGACACTACTCTCCTAATAAGTCTCATCCCCATTTGTAAATATTTGTACCCCCATTCCCGGATACTTATTTGTAATAGCGTAGACTTTAAATTCCCGCAATTTATCGCTTTTCATATACTGTATAGTAATTAGGGTTTGTATGCGAAGATTCAAAATCAACCGCTAGATAACCTAATACAAAGATAAATGCATGACAATCAATACACCATTCACACTTGCACCCCTAGGGTAATCCCACTCGTTGCCTTCCAAAATGGGCCATGCTTGCATGTTGAGTTTCTTTGGCAAAACAATTCAAAATGATCATAGTCCCTCGATGACGCTTTCGAAAGTTGCCTAAACAAAATGATCATAGTCCCTTTAAGCAAAATTGCCAAAGACACTTGGCACCATTGCATTCATGGTCCATACGATGACCCGCGCCCGTCCCGTTAACATCCTAACACAAGATTATCCACCAAATACAATGGTGGAACAATACTGTTAAAAGGGTTAAAACATGAGAAAAATCTTTGAGTAAATTTAGGGGTAGACAACTCTTAGTTACTTGATCCAACTTGTAAAACACACTTTCCTACTTTTCAAAACCCACTCCACAACATAATTTCAAAACAACTTTCAAAAACATTTTAAACATCTTTTCGAAAAGACACACACCTTTGTAAAAATTTCGAGTAAAGAATTGTTACAACGGTTGCCTAGACAAGGCATCTTTTTCAAAACATTTTCAAATACACACACACACACACAACCATTTCAAGCAATTGAAAATCAAAGGCAAGTGATCTAAAACAAGTAACTAAGAGCCCATGGATAACCATGGATGAAAAGGGTGCTAATACCTTCCCTTTTCATAATCTACCCCCCGAACCCACGAAACATCTCAAAAGGTTTTTCCTGTGCTTTTTAACCTTTCCTTAGGATAAAATAAAAAGTCGGTGGCGACTCTTTCTAAACCGAACAAGTGCGAATACAAACGCAAAACCTCAAGTCAGTTCTCCCACCGTATCACAGAACTGGCAACTCTGTTGGGGATCTTTTAAAAGTGGGGTTACCTTAGGGTTTAGATCACCTCTACATACTTGCTTTGATTGCCTTGATTGCTTTACTTTTTGGGTCCTTGTTTGGGTTTGTTGTAAGTCCTACACCCGGATTTGGGGGCACCTTTTTAGGTAAATAGCAATAAAACTGTGAGGGAACTGTGCGGGGTATACCGACATGGTTGAAGCAGTAAGCTATGTTAGTGTGACATATTTGTGAGTACCGGTAACCCTTGAGTTCAATCAAGGAGAGTACGGGGCCGCTGAGTGATGTCGTGAAGCACTAACGAAATCTTAGAACCTTAATTGACCATCTTAGCCTTTTTAGGGGTAGTGAGATGACTGACTTTGGTGCAGTCCGAAGTTGGTAGATACTCGATACTACACTCATTGAGGGTTATTTTCTTGGAATATTTTGGTCGCCAGTTAAGTGGCTAAACCAAAACAATGAACACGGAAAACAATCCAAGGATATTGAGCTCCTTAGAACCCAGTTTCTATTTTAGGACAGGATGAGCCAACTAACTTCAAGAGGGTATTTACCTACAAACCCCATGCAAGCCTAAACCTAAGGACTTGTTTGCTTTGTGTGAATAGGATTACCTGTATATACACTCACTTGCTTTTGCATACATGTACATAACATCATAACATCATACCATAACATTTTTTCAATAACCATTTCAAGGATCTCGAGGGTTCTTTTGATGCAGGGTTACGTTGAACCAGACGTCTACCAAGGGGCCAGAGGTTTTCTCCTCTAAACAAATGCCATCAAAGATCAAGTGCAACAACTTGAATCAGGGGCTATGACCCACTTGACATGGTGAGCTTGATTCTCGTGGAAAGACATCCACCGGTGCAAAGTTCTCCAATCAAAGATCAAAGTTCAACCTCTAACATTCTCTTGTGTTTACCCCAAGAGATCCTTGAAAACATTGCATACATATATCATACATATCATTGCATAGCAGGTTTCTCCCATACAGGTCTCCTTATCTTCCTACTGTTTATTTCAGTAAGATGGATATGGAACAAACGGTGAAAGATCTCCAAGCTCAAAACGCTCAATTCCAGCAAATGCTTCTGGCTATGGGTAAGGGGCAAGAAGATCTGAAAGCTCTCCTTCTCAAGGACAAAAGGGCCAGTCTTGAAGAAGATCACAAGTACAAACAGTTGGAGGATCGCCTCAATGCTATGGAGGTTCAACAAATACCTGGCTTGGATTTAGGAGACATGGGTTTGGTTCCTGGATTAGTCATCCCTCCTAAGTTCAAAGTCCCCACCTTGGCCCTGTATGATGGAGTCTCTTGCCCTAAGATGCATCTAAAGTCTTATGTCCGCAAGATTCAACCGTACACAGTTGATCCAAAGCTTTGGATCCATTTCTTCCAAGAAAGCTTGGTAGGGGCTCAACTCGAGTGGTTCTATCAATTGGAGAGTTCTCGCATCCACACCTGGGAAGATTTAGCTATGGCTTTTTACAAACAGTATCAATACAATGCTGATCTTGCACCTACTCGTGTCCAATTGCAGAACATGACTATGGGTCCTGACGAGAGCTTCAAGGGATATGCCCAAAAATGGAGAGATCTGGCTGGTAGGGTGCAACCCCCTTTAACTGACAGAGAGCTGATTGACATCTTCATGGGAACTTTGACAGGGCCTTTCTTCAATCACTTAATCGGAAGCTCCTCAGCCGGGTTCACCGAGCTAATACTGACCGGCGAAAGGGTCGAACCTGGCATCAAAAACGGAAAGATCCAAGGAACTACATCCTCGGATACTCAGAAAATCCCCTACAATGGGAAGAAAGAGTCCAATGCAGTGACTGGTTAAAAGAGTCGTCATGATCAACATGTAGGGGCAATCCTGATCTTTGATCCCACGACTGTTCAACAAAAACGGGGCAAGAGGCGTAGGGTAAGTGTTGTACCCCAAAATTTGCTCTCCCATATTCTTCAAAATTTATCAAGAATTATCTTCAAATGGTTCAAGATCTCTCAAAGGGTTGCACAGTCCAACTGCCTCCTAAGCCAGTCAAAATTAGGATTTTGGTTCTTTCAAGGAATTTGGGGTTTTCAATGGTCCAATCAAGTCCCATAGGCCTACATACATTGTCAAGCATCTACCTGTCAAGTCTCAAGACTCACAGAGGCAAATTGCACAGTCAAAAGCTTCATTTGGTTCACAATCAACTACAAGGGCAAAATGGTCATTTGGCAGTCAAATGTCAGAATTTTTGGTCAACATCTTTTTGAGCACACAATCATCATTTTATCAAGTCTTGATCATGATTCCACAAGAATGGCTCAAAAATCATCAAAGATGCAAAAGTTACTATTTTTGGACAGCTGAAAAGTCAACTGTAACTTGACCAGGGCATAACTTTTTCATGGTTCATCAGAAAAATCCCATCCAATTCTCATTTTAAAGGGGATGACATTTCCTATAACTCATCTTCACATTACAAGTCCAAGAAATGCTCTCACAAAAAGTTATCAATTTCTACATTATAGGTCAATTTCAAAAGTCAACAAAAATGCACTTTAAGTCAAAGACCATAACTTGAGATTGGTAAATCCAAATGACATGGGACCAAAGGCATTGGTTAGAGGACTTCAAGACCTTTCCAAAATGTCCAAGAACATGTTCATATGATCAAAATTGAGTAAGATATGCATTGGAGAAGTTGGGAAATTTTTGGGAATTTGCAAAAGTCAATTTTGCTCAAAACACCATGTTTTTGCTAATGGGCCTCAAATTTCTTCTTGAAACTTTATCCAAATCCTATGCACGACCCATTGAACTTACATTGAATTATTTTCTTATTTTTTATTAATTAATTGAATTTTTAATCAATATTAATTCATTTAATTCATTTAATTGTAGGAAAATATCAAGATATGGTTTTGCAATCTTTTCATGAAGCAAATATGACCTACATGTGCTGGAGATTTCGTGTACACATCAAGGGGACAAGAATCTCTCAATTTAGCAAGTTTTCTCAATCAAAAAGATTGAAAAATATTTGATTTTCAATCAAATATACAAACCATAATTCAATGGATTTCTTGGCAAGATTTTAACCTAAATTCATTCTCCTATAAGTACTGAAGCTAACCCTAATGCAAGACACGTGAGAATTTCTGCAGAAAGCCATAAGCAACTTTGAAAAAATCAAGAGAAACTTGAAAACTGTTTTCAATCTTCCAGACCAATTCAAAACTTTTAATTGTTTCTAACACCTTGCAGGAACTCTCATAAACGTATTGGAATCAAAATCAAGTGCTAACACTCAAAGAATACACAAGAACAGTGATACGGTTTGCTTACTATTTTGAAAATCGAAACTCATGATTCACGCATATTTCATATGATTTTTTGTTGGTTTTGTGTTGCTTGAATCCACAGGAAGCTTTTGGCATAGGTTAATTGCATTGAAACACATAGAATCAGAATTTGCCATGAACGAATTTTAGGGTTCCTCAGTTCTTGAATTAGGGCTTCATTATCCAGGCAAAATTGGGACCTCTAATGCCTATGGTTGTAATCGTTGCAACCAGACGAATTGAACCCAACTATCGCGCCATATTTATATTGCTTTTGGAGCTAATCAATATTATTCCTCAGCATGTTTTGTGGGGGTTAAAAACCCCTGCTATTTGATTTGTTTTGTAGGTATCCGGGGAGGAAGATGAAGACGTGTTGATAAACCATTGGGAAATTTGAAAAATATGTGCGCGTTTTAGATTTTACAGCATAGGAATTAATTATTGAATATATTAATTGTTTGTTGTTTTACTAATGACTGGAGCAAATTGGTGGAGTGGTTAAGGCAAGCGCGTAATAGGCATTGGGACCTGGGTTCGATTCCCAGGTCCACCCAAACGTTTCTAATATTTTTCCTTACAGGTTCCCATGTAGGCATCCTCAAAGTGTCCCACCATGCGCTCCAAGCATCAGCTTGCCAAGTGGCCACTAACACCAATCTGATGGCCAGGAGGTGATAGTCCTCATGATCCCCAGTCAACGCTTGCACACCTGATCCAGAAAGTCCAACGTGGTTGAATGTACAAATGGGCCCAGAATTGCTTTCTAACCTCCAAAAGGCCCAGCATACCCCCCTGGTTTATTATTTTCTTATTCTCTTTCTTTTTATTTTCTTTTAATTATTATTATTATTATTATCTAATTAATTCACAAATAATTATTTTCATAATAAATTCAGACAATTAAAAATGTAAATATTATTTATTATCATTATTTTCACTATTAATTATTATTTTGTAAATAAACACTAACATGAATTAATTTAGTTTAATTAGGTTTAATTTTAATTTTCTTTTACAATAAATAAAATAAATTAGACTTAGGGTTTTTTACTAACTTTTGACCTTTTCTTTTTATTTTCATTCAAACATTAAAAAACTAAAAAATACTTTTTCTTGTAATTAATTAATCCATTAGAATTAGGTTTACTTAATTGCAAAAAGGACTAAAATTTCTTTCTTTTCTCAAAAAGGGTCAAAACCTTAAGGACGTCCCGATTCAATTCTTTCGCGCGCACATTTATTTTTAATTCATTATTTTTTATTATATTTATGTATCTGCTCCGAGAATGTAATAGATAATTAGGACTTTTATCGCTTTCTTTATTTTCCGCATTTATTTTCAAGGGTTATGTTTTTGGCGATGTAAATATCCGACGCCTTGTAATAGCATAGATTTAATTTTCCGCAATTTATTTCCCGTAAATTATTAACTATTAAATATGCATGCAAGACTTGTTTGAACAATAAAATCAACCCGTAGCTCACAATGATGCATGTTCTAAGATAATTTATAACATGAAACCTGACACACGTGCACATGCCACTCCTAGGGTACGCCTCACTTGGTTGCCTCGAGGTGGTCATCAAGTATAGGGTGTTTTAGAGGTTGCCCTCCTGTCTAAAGATCCAGTTGCCTCGAAACGGTTGCCTCGGATAAAAAAGGATCTAGGACATTAGGGTTACCACTAAGGCGTCCTACTATTGCTTTGGTGACCACACATGTCCTTATAATCGAATTGACCCGAATAACTCCAACGAAGGTGCTACCTACTTCTCAATAGTGGGATAGTACTGTCTAAAGGACTCTTACACAGCTTAATTCCTTAGAGTAGGTAGATTTCTCCTGGGTACTTACTCTTTCAAAAAACAAAAACAATCTTTTCGCACTCACACTTTCAAAAGTTTTTCAAACAAATACTTCATACACTCTTGAGGACTGATACAAGAGTTACCTAGAAGTTTTTCAAACGAAACTTTTTCAAAACCCACAAACACAAGAAAAGCAAACAATTTTTGAAAACATAGTGAGCAAGTACCTAAGATCTCGTGGATAACCACGGATAGAAAGGGTGCTAATACCTTCCCTTTCTATAAATCTACCTCCCAAACCGAGAAACATCTCGAAAAGGAATTTTGCTGTGCTTTTGTCCTTTCCATGTTGGAGAACATAAAAGACGGTGGCGACTCTTGCTTACCGCGACATTTCGCGAACCAGCATTTCAAAACAGTCAGTTCTATTTCCACCGATCACAGAACTGGCGACTCTGATGGGGAGTTTATTAAGTGAGGTGTACCTTAGGATTAGATCATTCTATGTTTTCAATTGTATGTCTTGAATGCTTTAATATTGTGGGCTTGCATCGGAGTTTCATAGATTTTATCCCGGATCTGGGGCATACCTTTTAGAAGTAGCAACAAACTGTGAGGGAACTGTGCGGGGTATACCGACACGGTTGAAGCAGTTGCTACGTTGATGTGGCACTTTGGTGAGTACCGGTAACCCTTGAGTCAAGTCAAGGAGAGTACGGGGCCGCCGCGTGGTGTCGTGAAGCATCAACTGACCTTAGGAACCTTACTTGACCATCCTGGCCTCTTTAGGGGTAGTGAGATGACCGACTTTGGTGCAGTCTGAAGTTGGTAGATACTCGATACTACACTCATTGAGGGTTGTTTTCTTGGAATATTTTGGTCGCCAGTTAAGTGGCTAAATCAAAATAATGAACATAAAAAACAATCCAATGATATTGAGCTCCTTAGAACCCGGTTACTTTTGATATGACAGGTTTTGAGCCCACCAACTTCAAGAGGGTAGTACCTGGACTTCATGCTGGCCTAAACTCTAAGGGCTATCTGGTGTGACTTGTGTGCCTTATCATGTTTGCCTTTTGTGAATACTTGTGGTGTGATTTTATCATAACATCATAACATCATAAAGCATCATATGCATCTACTAACCACTTCAAGGGTTCGAATCTTCATCTTTGTTCTTGTTTTGTAGGACATGGAATCTCTCCGTAGAAAGACAATTCAGATCAACCTTGTAAGGATCCCTCCTCAGCTTAAGGAGCTTACATCCAGGATTCTCGGGAACTCTTCTTTCAGTGAGAGACATGGTAGACTCATCAGCTTGGTCAATACCAACATTGAAGAAGATATGATAAAAGTTCTCTTCCAGTTCTTTGACCCCTTACACCACTGTTTTACTTTCCCGGATTATCAATTGGTGCCTACTTTGGAAGAGTTTTCTCAACTTCTGAAGGTTCCTATTCTTAATCAACTACCCTACAACGGTACGGAAAAGGAACCAAAACTTGAAGAGGTTGCTCAAGCACTACGTCTGCAACCATCTGATATCAAGGGGCATTGGGAAATCAGAAGTGGTATCAAGGGATTCTTGGAAAAGTTCCTATTTGAGAAGGCACAAGAATGTTGGAATTCCCTTGACATACAAGCCTTTGAAGAAGTTGTGGCACTCCTTGTCTATGGGTTGGTGTTGTTCCCGAATCCGGATCAGCTTATAGATATCAATGTTGTCAAGATTTTCATGTCCAGGAATCCCATACCTACATTGCTTGGGGACATCCTCCACTCATGTTACACTCGAACCATGAGAAAAAGAGGTGTTCTCATGTGCTGCACTCCTCTCTTGGCAAGGTGGTTTATTTCGCACCTTCCACAATCAGTTTTGAAGAATGAGCGGGGTTTGAGATGGTCACAACGTTTGATGACTCTTACACATTCTGATATACATTGGTGTTCTCGGTCCAGAGAAGATGTCATTATCATTGATCGTTGCGGAGAATTTCCTAATGTTCCTTTACTTGGAATTAGAGGAGGCATTACTTATAACCCATGTCTGGCTTTGAGACAATTTGGATATGATCGGAGGGATGGCCCTCATGACATGTTGATTCCTGACATAGTTTTTGACTTCGACAACGATACGCAAGGACTTCGCCAGAGATTCATCAGAGCTTGGAGGATGCCTAACAAGGTAGATAGCAAGACACTGGGGCACAATAATTCCATCCCCCTTGAGCCTTATCTCAAGTGGGTACGAGCCCGCTCCCAGAAGCTTGTGATGCCATATCCTCACATTCTCCCCGTGATCAAAGAGCCTGTTTTGGAAGGAGAGGTGCCCTACACCATTCAACATCCTGACATGCCAACATCATGGGAAGAGATGCAAAAAAGCTGGATCCAACTCAAGGAAGAGCAGAATTCTCTTGAAGCCAGTCTACATGCCAGTGAGAAGAAGGTCTTGGAGCTCACCCACCTACTTCACGAGGAAAAGACTCTCAACATTTACATCGCTCCAAAGAGGATGCGCAGCGTCTTTTGGGATTAAGTATTTTGTAATATTTCGCCCATGAGGCATTAATGTACTGAACAGATTATTTCTTAATATAACGTGTGTTCCTTTTTTGTCTACAACGAATTTGAATTCTCGAACCCTTGAATGCATTGCATAAATAGCATATCATGCATCATGTGCATAACAGGTACTCTTTTTTACAGTTCACTCATCTTCTTCGTTGTTTATTTCATCAATCATCATGTCTTCTGAGCCTGCTACTGAACAAGCTATCAAGTCCCTCCAGGCCCAGAATGCCCAGTTCCAAGAGTTGGTCATGAGCTTAGCCCAGGGTCAACAGGAATTGAAGACTCTGCTTTCGAAGAAGAAGAAGAAGAAGAGGACTGTGCTGTTTAACACTGGACGGAGGTTTGGGCATGCACTGTAAAATGAGGCTGATCTGGCTAATTCCTCTGTAGGGAAAGATAGTCCCCAAGGGGGAAGGGTTCCTAGTACCGTGGTCTCCGACAACGAGACAGATTTCAATGATGAACAGTACCCTCCTGCTAAGGACAGGTACAAACAGCTAGAGGACCGTTTAAGTGCCATGGAGATTCAACACGTGCCTGGGTTGGATTTTGGAGATCTAGGTTTATCTTCTGGGGTGGTGATCCCTCACAAGTTCAAGGCACCTGCTTTTGCGAAGTACGACGGGGCTTCCTGTCCTAAGCTGCATCTCAGATCATATGTGAGGAAGATCCAACCGTATACTGCAGACAAGAACTTATGGATCCATTTCTTCCAGGATAGTCTTTCAGGGACTCAACTCGAATGGTTCTATCAGCTGGATGGAGCAAATATTCGAAACTGGAAGGACTTGGCTACTGCATTTTATAAGCAGTATCAGTACAATTCCGACCTCGCTCCTTCGCGTACCCAACTCCAGGGTATGTCGCTAGGGACGGGCGAAGGTTTTAAGGAGTATGTGCAAAAGTGGAAAGACCTGGCTGGAAGGGTGCAGCCACCTTTGACTGACCGTGAGCTCGTTGACATGTTCTTGGGGACCCTGCCTGGTCCTTTCTTCAACCATCTGATTGGGAATTCTTCTGCTGGGTTCACAGATCTGATCTTAACTGGTGAGAGGATAGAAGCTGGTATCAAGTCTGGGAAGATACAGAAAGGTGCCTCCTCGAGTACTGAAAAGAAGCCCTTCAAGAAAGAATCTAGTGTTGTGTATGGTTCAAGGAGACCAAATAAACCGGAACGCCGCCAATCTGTCAATGCGGTGGTAATTTCAAAGCCTGCTGCTGCTCCTCAGCAATACAACCAACCAAGGGGTGAGAGACCCAAAAGGCAGTACACTCGGCTCAGTATGACCCTGTCTCAGATATTGCCGCAACTACTGTCAACCAATCTAGTAACTATAAAGGAAGCTCCGAAGGTAGTAAACACAACATCTCCAAAGTACAATCCCAACGCCCGCTGCGCTTATCACTCTGATAGCCCGGGGCATACTACTGATGATTGTTGGGCTCTGAGGAATAAGGTTCAGGACCTTATTGATGCTAAAGAAATACAGTTCGAGGCGCCCGAAAGGCCCTATGTTGTGACTGCTCCCATGCCCCAGCATGGAGTGAATGTTGTGGAAGGAGACCTGTATGTAGCCTCTGTGGATGATATTGTTACTCCGTTGTTGACTGTCAAAAGGAACCTGTTGCTAGCCGGTTTATTTTCGGGATGTGGTAAAGGTTTCCTTCTATGTTCTGTTTCACCTGCTAGTTGTCCTTTGTTGAAGTCAGGCATCCAAAACCTGATGGATAACAAAGAGATCTTGTTCGAGAAGATTGTTGTTCCTGCTATCCCTACTGAAGAAGTGTCCATTGTTACTATTTTCAACAACTCTCCTAAGGCTCCCTCAAAGAAGCCTGTCAAAATCATGTCCACTCAGAAGATTGCTCCTATCATCATCACTGTTCCGGGGCCCCTCCCCTATACATCCGACAAAGTTGTCCCTTGGCACTATGGGGAAGACATTTATGTGCTTGGAGTTAAACAAGAGTTTGATACTAGTACCGGCATCAGCAACATCACCGGGCCTGCTAAAGTTACTCGCAGTGGCAGGCTCTTCTCACCAGATATTGCACCTCCAGCTATTCAGAGACCTCTTGTCATCACACCTGCAAGTGTGCTTGCTTCCCTGCCTGATCAAGTTCTTGTTTCTACCCCTGCCACCGAGTCATCTGACGCTCGGGGCAAAGGGATTGCTACTGATGTGCCTGCCCAGATAGAGGCACCAAAGACAACCAATGTTGAAGCTTCCAAACAGGAGATAGAGGAAATTCTTAAGATTATCAAGAAGAGTGATTTCAATGTAGTTGAGCAGCTGGGGCACACCCCATCTAAGATTTCTATGCTATCATTGTTGTTGTGTTCAGAGGCCCATGCCAAGGCCCTGATTACCTTCTTGAAGACGGCCCACGTGCCACAAGAGACATCTGCTAATCAATTTACCGAGTGTGTATCCAACTTAACTGCTGATAATGGCTTGGGTTTCTCCGACGCTGATCTGACTGCTAAGGGGAAGAACCATAACGATGCCCTGCATGTTTCCATTGAATGCAGGGGCACTACTCTTGCCCATGTGCTGGTTGACACTATTTCTTCATTGAATGTATTGCCCAAGAAAGCTCTAGACAGGCTGGATTGTGAGGGTTTAGAGCTCAAGCCAAGTAACATTGTTGTCCGGGCCTTTGACGGGTCTAAGAGGATGGTACATGGTGAAGTTGACATCCCAATCAGGGTTGGTTCTCAGGTCTTTGATTAAACATTCTATGTGATGGACATCCGACCATCCTATTCTTGTTTGTTGGGTCGTCCTTGGATCCATAAAGCTGGAGTTCTGACCTCCACATTACATCAGAAGCTGAAATACCCGGTCAGAGGGAAGATTGTGACAGTTCAGGGGGAAGAAGAATACATGGTCAGCCACCTTAACTCGTTTTGGTACATAGAGATGGATGGGGAGTTCATTGAGACCCCCTTTCAGCATTTCAAAGAGGTGCCTCAGACACTGGCATCAGCAGAAACTGTGATTGAAGATTCTCCTTTGAAGATGGTTTCCTTAAAGGACGCCCGGGCTATGATTGAGAAGGGTGAGTGTGCAAACTGGGGCCGACTTCCTGATTTCACTCCGAAGACTGAAAAATTTGGTTTGGGTTTCACTGCAGAAGCTCAGAGGGTTGTTCGTAAGGCAAGGATTGGGAGACCTCTTGTATTCATCACCAACCCGGGAGTGAATGCTATTGAAGACGACGTGAAGGAATCCGAATTTGACAGCTGGATATACCCAATGACCAACGGTGGACCAAGAAACTGGACTGCGAAAGACTTCACACCTATTACTTTTGTCACTCAGTAATGAACTCCTTTGTTTTAAATTTGTAACAGACAATAATTGAAACTTTATGGCCCGATGTCTTACCCGGGGCACCGTGGCTTCATTTGTGAGGGCTTTTATTTGTCATTTTCATATATAATTAATAAAAGCATTGGACGTTTTTGCATTTCAAATCTTACTCTCCTTTTCTTTCTTTATTACATATTGCAAAACAGCTATATTTACACACACTCACCTATACAGGTTCCAATCCACTCTGGATCCCACTGGTAACGACTCTGCTACTGCCAGTTATGACTTCGAAAATCCGATCAACTTAGCCGAAGACGAAGGTGAAGATGATTGTGAAGTGCCTGGTGAGCTTGCAAGACTGCTACTCCAGGAAGAGAGGGCCATTCAGCCACATGAAGAGCCAATGGAAACGGTAAATCTGGGTACTGAGACAGACAAAAAGGAAGTCAAGATTGGTGCCAATCTAGAGCTCAGTGTGAAACAACGGTTGATTCTGATGCTGCATGACTATGTGGAAATCTTTGCCTGGTCTTACGAAGATATGCCTGGGTTGGATACCGACATTGTGGTTCATCACTTGCCTACCAAGGAAGAATGCCCTCCGGTAAAACAGAAGGTCCGCCGTATGCGTCCAGAGATGTCCGAGAAAATCAAGGCTGAGGTTATGAAACAATTTGACGCCGGGTTTCTAGCAGTGACTTCTTACCCTCAGTGGGTGGCCAACGTGGTTCCAGTGCCGAAGAAAGATGGTAAGGTCCGAATGTGTGTTGATTACAGGGATTTGAACAGGGCGAGCCCCAAGGATGATTTCCCTTTGCCTCACATCGACATTCTGGTTGATAACACTGCTCAGCACAAGGTATTCTCCTTCATGGACGGGTTCTCCGGTTATAATCAGATCAAGATGGCTCCTGAAGATATGGACAAGACCACTTTTGTTACTCAGTGGGGCACCTTTTGCTACAAGGTCATGCCTTTTGGGTTGAAAAATGCTGGGGCAACCTACCAACGTGCCATGGTTGCTTTATTTCATGACATGATCCATCATGAGATTGAAGTATATGTCGACGATATGATTGCAAGGTCCCAAACTGAGGAGGAACACCTTGACCATCTACAGAAGCTGTTTGACCGGTTGAAGTTGTACAAGCTGAGGTTGAACCCGAACAAGTGCACCTTCGGGGTGAGATCTGGAAAACTACTAGGTTTCATCGTGAGCGACAAAGGTATTCAAGTGGACCCTGCCAAAGTGAAAGCCATACAAGAGATGCCAGTTCCCAAGATAGAGAAAGAATTCAGAGGCTTTCTAGGACGTCTGAATTATATTGCATGATTCATCTCACATCTAACTGCTACCTGTGAACCAATCTTCAAACTACTGAAGAAAGATCAAGTAGTACGTTGGAACGATGAATGTCAGGCCGCTTTCGAAAGAATCAAAGAGTATATCCAAGAGCCACCCATTCTTATGCCACCGGTTGAAGGGAGACCTCTAATCTTATACTTGACGGTACTTGACAGCTCAATGGGGTGTGTGATGGGGCAGCATGACGAGTCTAGCCGAAAAGAGCACGTTATTTATTACCTTAGCAAAAAGTTTACCGACTATGAGACCCGATACTCACTGCTCGAGAAAACTTGTTGCGCTTTGGTATGGGCTGCTCGCCGGCTGAGACAATATATGTTGACTCACACTACTCTGTTGATCTCAAAAATGGATCCAATCAAGTACATCTTCGAAAAGCTTGCCTTGTCCGAAAGAATAGCAAGATGGCAGATGATCTTGACGGAATATGACATCCAGTACATGACTCAGAAAGCAATTAAGGGAAGTGTGCTGGCAGACCATTTGGCACATCAGGCAGTGGATGACTACCAATCTATGAACTTTGAATTTCCAGACGAGAATATCATGGTAGTGACTGATTGTGAAGTACCTGGACCGGATGAAGGACCTGAGGAAGGATCCCGATGGTCTATGCACTTTGACGGAGCCTTAAACGCTTTGGGTAACGGTATTGGCGCTGTGATCATATCTCCAAAAGGCACTCATACTCCACTTACCGCCCGACTATGTTTCAACTGCACCAACAACATGGCGGAGTATGAAGCATGCATCATGGGTCTTCAAGCTCCAATTGACCTAAGGATCAAGTTTCTAAGTGTCTTCGGAGATTCCGCTCTCGTGATCAGTCAAATCAAAGGCGAGTGGGATACGAAACACCCAAACCTTATTCCCTACAAAGAGTATGTGTTGACATTGATCCCCATTTCGAGGAGATAACTTTTGAACACTTCCCAAGAGAGGTGAATCAGTTGGCGGACGCGCTAGATACGATGTCTTCCATGTTCAAAGTCAAATGGTATAACGAGGCTCCCCGATCATTATTTGGAAATTGGATGAACCTGCACATTGTTGTGATCTTGAGACCGAAGAGGTAACAGAAAAACCTTGGTATCATGAAGTGAAAAGGTACTTGGAAGCTCAAGAATACCCCGAGGGCGCATCCATTAATGATAAGAAGTTTCTGAGAAGGTTCGCGGCAAAATTCTTCCTCAGCAACGGCATTCTCTACAAACGAAACCATGATTCAACCTTATTGCGTTGCGTGGATAAGACTGAAGCAGAAAGGATCATGGCAGAGTTGCATGAAGGTACCTTCAGAATGCATTCCAGTGGGTATACTATGGAAAAGAAAATCCTTCGGGCAGGATATTACTGGTCCACAATGGAAGCTGACTGTTACCAACATTCTCGGACGTTTCACAAATGCCAGATCTATGCTGATAAGGTGCATGTTCCTCCGGTTCCTCTGAACGTCTTGATAGCACCTTGGCCTTTTGCAATGTGGGGCATTGATATGATCGGCGAGATCAGACCTACAGCATCTAACGGGCATCGCTTCATCCTGGTAGCGATTGATTACTTCACGAAGTGGGTCGAAGCCGCTTCCTTTTCTACCTTAACCAAGAATGTCGTGGCACGGTTCATTCGGCACAACTTGATCTGTCGATACGGCGTCCCGGAAAGGATCATTACAGATAATGGTACCAATCTTAACAACAAGATGATCACTAAGCTCTGCGAGCAATTCAAGATACAGCACCATAAATCTTCTCCTTACCGATCGAAGATGAATGGGGCTGTAGAAACAGCTAATAAGAATATTAAGAAGATTGTGCAGAAGATGACAGTGACCTACAAAGATTGGCACGAGATGTTACCGTTCGCTCTTCATGGGTACCGTACCTCAGCACGGACGTCAACAGGGGCAACTCCCTTTTCCTTAGTCTATGGCATGGAGGCAGTCCTACCCATCGAAGTTGAGATACCCTCTCTCCGGATAATGAAGGATGCGGGTTTGAGTGAAGATGATTGGATCCAGACTCGGCTTGATCAATTAAACCTAATTGACAAAAAGAGACTCACTGCTATTTGTCATGGTCAGACGTACCAAAAACGGATGATCAAGGCATTTAACAAGAAAGTCAGACGACAAGAGTATCAATTCGGAGATCTGGTAATCAAGCGAATCATTCTACCTCAAGGTGATCCCAGGGGCAAATGGACCCCTACTTACGAAGGGCCATTTATGGTTAAGAACATCTTCTCAGGAGGTGCGATGATTCTAACTACCATGGATGGTGACGACCTTCCTCACCCCGCCAATGCAGACATAGTAAAAAGATACAACGCATGATAAAAGACCCGCTAGGTTGACATACCTAGGCAAAAATAAGGGCTTCCCGGCGAACCAAAAGGGTTCGGGCAAAAATAAGGGATGAAAAATGAAAAATCTGTACACCCGACAAGTCAAAAACCTGAAAAGGCGGCTTGGGCAAAAAGGGTATCCCGGTGGACTGAAAACCCGAAAGGGCGATCCATGCAAAAATTAGGGATAAGCGTAATACTATGTCTCATTGGATCACCTTGCATCCAGAATTTGGCATCAACTATCAGGCTCAGACGGCACCAATCAGTCAGCTTCATCTCCAACTAAGCAGCAAAGTGATGAGACGCTTGAAGACATAAAGGCGATAGCAGAGTTGGAACCCAGTGGGATTTTTCACATAGCTGTTTTGTTTTCTTTTCACAAAATTGTATAAACTCTATGTTGTTCGGCGGCGTTCTCTTACTAGGACGTCAGCCTCTTGTACACAAACGCCTATTTACAGGCAAAATTCAAAAATCAATACAAGCTTATTTTTCCAAACAAATTGCAAATTGTTTTTCCTTTATCTATCTTGTTTTGCAAAGAACGTCCAATGTTCATTTTTGATATATGCATTTGACATTAATTGCTAATCATAAATGTTTGCATACGAAACAAAGGACTAATTACAGGTGACATCAGAAACAGGGGCAATAAGAAATGTCTAAGCGATCTAGTTGCTCTGTCCACCAAGGTACCAAGGTAAGTTCAGCTGAAGAACGTAACTAGGATACCTTCACTCACTGTAGAGTAAGACAAGATTCAGCAATACTCTCCCCCGAGCAGAGATGGTCTCCCAATCAGCCCCGAAAAGGCACAGTATCCCTAGCAAATCAGCAACACTCTCCCCAAGCAGAGTTAGGCTACTGTCAGCCCTAAAAAAAAAGTTAGATATCCCCAGAAGATCTCAATATTCTCCAGCAGAGTATACAAACATTCCTCAACAAGCATCCCCGGCAGTCTTGATATAAGATTGTTCCCCGGCGGAATACCGGACACCCTAGTGGAGCCATTCCCCAGTGCAGTCCAAAAGTCTCCCCAGGAGAGTTGAACCATCTCCCCAGTAGATTCTAGAAGCTTATCCCCAGTAGATTCTGGAAGCTTATCCCCAGTAGAGTCTGGAAGCTGGTCCCCTGCAGAGTACATGCATCTCTCCCCGACCATGTTCAAAGGTTATTCCCCACCAGAGCCTATAACTGGGTTATCCTCAGCTAACTACAACGGAAAGATCGTCCTCGGCGAAGTTCTTCCTATCCCCAGCGGAGTTCATCAAACCCCTCAACAAAACTTATCAACGGTATCCCCAACGGAGTTATCATCAAATTCTCAGCGAAGTATCTCTTCCCACAGAGTAATTCCCCGCCGAGTAATTTCTCCAACAAGTTTATTCCCCAACGGAGTAATCTTCTCCTACCGGTTTATTCTTGCAATCATCATCCCCAGGGGAAACGAGGAACTCTACTCTTCAAACATCAGCCCAGGATTTAACAAACTCCCGGCATTCGTCAAGGATTTATTTTCCTAGACGAAAATACGTTCATAGACATTCCAAATTTCATACATCCTGCTTACATACATGATAAAGTGCATACGACACGATCTCATTTATTTTTGAGAACATCATGACATCATGCATTTCATACATCATGACATTGCATACAACTAACGTTTTGCCTTTTCAGGAAAAGGTCAATCAAAAGACAATCACCATCAACTTTCGCAGTTCCAGATTCGATACTTGTATCTAGCCAGGGCATATCTGTGAGCGATTGATTGTAGATTCGATACCTGTATCTAGCCAGGGCATATCTGCATGAAGAGTTTGAAATTCCGGATTCGATACCTGTATCTAGCCAGGGCATATCTGTGGGCGATTGATTGTAGATTCGATACCTGTATCTAGCCAGGGCATATCTGCATGAAGAGTTTGAAGTTCCAGATTCGATACCTGTATCTAGCCAGGGCATATCTGTGAGCGATTGATTGTAGATTCGATGCCTGTATCTAGCCAGGGCATATCTGCATGAAGAGTTTGAAGTTCCAGATTCGATACCTGTATCTAGCCAGGGCATATCTGTGAGCGATTGTTTGTAGATTCGATACCTGTATCCAGCCAGGGCATATCTGTAAGAGACTGAGTAGAGGTCTACGTCTGTATCCAGCCAGGAAAGCTATCTCGATCAACTTTTTGAAGTTCCAGATTCGATACTTGTATCCAGCCAGGGCATATCTGTGAGCGATTGTTTGTAGATTCGATACCTGTATCCAGCCAGGGCATATCTGTAAGCGACTGATTAGAGGTCTACGCCTGTATCCAGCCAGGAAAGCTATCTCGATCAACTTTTTGAAGTTCCAGATTCGATACATGTATCTAGCCAGGGCATATCTATGAGCGATTGATTATAGATTTGATACCTGTATCTAGCCATGGCATATCTGCATGAAGAGTTTGAAGTTCCAGATTCGATACTTGTATCTAGCCAGAGCATATCTGTGAGCGATTGATTGTAGATTCGATAGTTGTATCTAGCCAGGGCATATCTGCATGAAGAGTTTGAAGTTCCAGATTCGATACCTGTATCTAGCCAGGGGATATCTGTGAGCGATTGATTGTGGATTCGATACCTGTATCTAGCCAGGGCATATCTGCATGAAGAGTTTGAAGTTCCAGATTCGATACCTGTATCTAGCCAGGGCATATCTGTGAGCGATTGAGTGTAGATTCGATACCTATATCTAGCCAGGGCATATCTGCATGAAGAGTTTGAAGTTCCAGATTCGATACCTGTATCTAGCCAGGGCATATCTGTGAGCGATTGATTGTAGATTCGATACCTGTATCTAGCCAGGGCATATCTGCATGAAGAGTTTGAAGTTCCAGATTCAATACCTGTATCTAGCCAGGGTATATCTGTGAGTGATTGATTGTAGATTCGATACCTGTATCTAGCCAGGGCATATCTGCATGAAGAGTTTGAAGTTCCGGATTCGATACCTGTATCTAGCCAGGGCATATCTGTGAGTGATTGATTGTAGATTCGATACCTATATCTAGCCAGGGCATATCTGCATGAAGAGTTTGAAGATCAACACCTGTAACAGACCAGGAAATTATCTTTCTTTCTCAAATACGCAAGTTCTCGCTAAGGAATCTCTTACGCGATCGACACCTCCGGATGGCATCTTTAAGCCCATCTCCACAACCATCCATTACATTTCCAAATGGCATCTATAAGCCCATTCCCGACAAGGTTCTGTCACATCTCCAGATGGCATCTATAAGCCCATCCTCCTATCCATCATATCTCTGAATGGCATCTGTAAGCCCATTCCCGGCGTCACATTGCTGATACTACACTATACGAGTGCAAATTTCTGGGCACTTTAGTGTTCAATCATATTCCACCTTCGGATCACGAAAGGCACGCAAGCCAATCTACATCCTCAAGTCTAAGAAGATTGAACAGGGGCAACTGTTGTACCCCAAAATTTTCCCTCCCATATTCTTCAAAATTTATCAAGAATCATCTTCAAATGGTTCAAGATCTCTCAAAGGGTTGCACAGTCCAACTGCCTCCTAAGCCAGTCAAAATTAGGGTTTTGGTTCTTTCAAGGAATTTGGGGTTTTCAATGGTCCAATCAAGTCCCATAGGCCTACATACATTGTCAAGCATCTACCTGTCAAGTCTCCAGACTCACAGAGGCAAATTGCACAATCAAAAGCTTCATTTGGTTCACAATCAACTGCAGGGGCAAAATGGTCATTTGTCAGTCAAATGTCAGAAATTTTTGGTCAACATCTTATTTTGAGCACACAATCATCATTTGATCAAGTCTTGATCATGATTCCACAAGAATGGCTCAAAAATCATCAAAGATGCAAAAGTTACTATTTTTGGACAGTTGAAAAGTCAACTGTAACTTCACCAGGGCATAACTTTTTCATGGTTCATCATAAAAATCCCATCCAATGCTCATTTTAAAGGGGATGACATTTCCTACAACTAATCTTCACATTCCAAGTCCAAGAAATGCTCTCACAAAAAGTTATCAATTTCTACATTATAGGTCAATTTCAAAAGTCAACAAAAATGCACTTTAAGTCAAAGACCATAACTTGAGATTGGTAAATCCAAATGACATGGGACCAAAGGCATTGGTTAGAGGACTTCAAGACCTTTCCAAAATATCCAAGAACATGTTCATATGATCAAAATTGAGCAAGATATGCATTGGAGAAGTTGGGAAATTTTTGGGAATTTGCAAAAGTCAACTTTGCTCAAAACACCATGTTTTTGCTAATGGGCCTCAAATTTCTTCTTGAAACTTTATCCAAAGCCTATGCACGACCCATTGAGCTTACATTGAATTATTTTCTTATTTTTTATTAATTAATTGAATTTTTAATCAATATTAATTCATTTAATTGTAGGAAAATATCAAGATATGGTTTTGCAATCTTTTCATGAAGCAAATATGCCCTACATGTGCTGGAGATTTCGTGTACACATCAAGGGGACAAGAATCTCTCAATTTAGCAAGTTTTCTCAATCAAAAAGATTGAAAAATATTTGATTTTCAATCAAATATACAAACCATAATTCAATGGATTTCTTGGCAAGATTTTAACCTAAATCCATTCTCCTATAAGTACTGAAGCTAAACCTAATGCAAGACACGTGAGAATTGCTGCAGAAAGCCATAAGCAACTTTGAAAAAATCAAGAGAAACTTGAAAACTGTTTTCAATCTTCCAGGCCAATTCAAAACTTTTAATTGTTTCTAACACCTTGCAGGAACTCTCATAAACGTATTGGAATCAAAATCAAGTGCTAACACTCAAAGAATACACAAGAACAGTGATACGGTTTGCTTACTATTTTGAAAATCGAAACTCATGATTCACGCATATTTCATATGATTTTTTGTTGGTTTTGTGTTGCTTGAATCCACATGAAGCTTTTGGCATAGGTTAATTGCATTGAAACGCATAGAATCAGAATTTGCCATGAACGAATTTTAGGGTTCCTCAGCTCTTGAATTAGGGCTTCATTATCCAGGAAAAATTGGGACCTCTAATGCCTATGGTTGTAATCGTTGCAACCAGACGAATTGAACCCAACTATCGCGCCATATTTATATTGCTTGTGGAGCTAATCGCTATTATTCCTCAGCATGTTTTGTGGGGGTTAAAAACCCCCGCTATTTGATTTGTTTTGTAGGTATCCAGGGAGGAAGATGAAGATGTGTTGATAAACCATTGGGCCATTTGAAAAATATGCGCGCGTTTTAGTTTTTACAGCATAGAAATTAATTATTGAATATATTAATTGTTTGTTGTTTTACTAATGACTGGAGCAAATTGGCGGAGTGGTTAAGGCAAGCGCGTAATAGGCATTGGGACCTGGGTTCGATTCCCAGGTCCACCCAAACGTTTCTAATATTTTCCTTACAGGTTCCCATGCAGGCATCCTCAAAGTGTCCCACCATGCGCTCCAAGCATCAGCTTGCCAAGTGGCCACTAACACCAATCTGATGGCCAGGAGGTGATAGTCCTCATGATCCCGAGTCAACGCTTGCACACCTGATCCAGAAAGTCCAACGTGGCTGAATGTACAAATGGGCCCAGAATTGCTTTCTAACCTCCAAAAGGCCCAACATACCCCCCTGGTTTATTATTTTCTTATTTTCTTTCTTTTTATTTTCTTTTAATAATTATTATTATTATTATCTAATTAATTCACAAATAATTATTTTCATAATAAATTCAGACAATTAAGAATGTAAATATTATTTATTATCATTATTTTCACTATTAATTATTATTTTGTAAATAAACACTAACATGAATTAATTTAGTTTAATTAGGTTTAATTTTAATTTTCTTTTACAATAAATAAAATAAATTAGACTTAGGGTTTTTTGCTAACTTTTGACCTTTTCTTTTTATTTTCATTCAAACATTAAAAAACTAAAAAATACTTTTTCTTGTAATTAATTAATCCATTAGAATTAGGTTTACTTAATTGCAAAAAGGACTAAAATTTCTTTCTTTTCTCAAAAAGGATCAAAACCCTAAGGACGTCCCGATTCAATTCTTTCGCGCACACATTTATTTTTAATTCATTATTTTTTATTATATTTATGTATCTGCTCCGAGAATGTAATAGATAATTAGGACTTTTATCGCTTTCTTTATTTTCCGTATTTATTTTCAAGGGTTATGTTTTTGGCGATGTAAATACCCGACGCCCTGTAATAGCGTAGATTTAATTTTCCGCAATTTAAATCCCGCAAATTATTAACTGTTAAATATGCATGCACGACTTGTTTGAACAATAAAATCAACCCGTAGCTCACAATTATGCATGTTCTAAGATTATTTATAACATGAAACCTGACACACGCGCACATGCCACTCCTAGGGTACGCCTCACTTGGTTGCCTCGAGGTGGTCATCAAGTATAGGGTGTTTTAGAGGTTGCCCTCCTGTCTAAAGATCCAGTTGCCTCGAAACGGTTGCCTCGGATAAAAAAGGATCTAGGACATTAGGGTTACCATTAAGGCGTCCTACTATTGCTTTGGTGACCACACATGTCCCTATAATCGAATTGACCCGAATAACTCCAACGACGGTGCTACCTACTTTTCAATAGTGGGATAGTACTGTCTAAAGGACTCTTACACAGCTTAATTCCTTAGAGTAGGTAGATTTCTCCTGGGTACTTGCTCTTTCAAAAAACAAAAACAATCTTTTCGCACTCACACTTTCAAAAGTTTTTCAAACAAATACTTCATACACTCTTGAGGACTGATACAAGAGTTACCTAGAAGTTTTTCAAACGAAACTTTTTCAAAACCCACAAACACAAGAAAAGAAAACAATTTTTGAAAACATAGTGAGCAAGTACCTAAGAGCCCGTGGATAACCACGGATAGAAAGGGTGCTAATACCTTCTGTGATCGGTGGAAATAGAACTGATTGTTTTTTAGCTGGTCGCGAAATGTCGCGGTAAGCAAGAGTCGCCACCGTCTTTTATTTTCTCCAACATGGAAAGGACAAAAGCACAGCAAAATTCCTTATGAGATTGTTTCTCGGTTCAGGAGGTAGATTTATAGAAAGGGAAGGTGTTAGCACCCTTTCTATCCATGGTTATCTGTGGGCTCTTAGATACTTGCTCTTATGTTTTCAAAATGATGTTTGCTTTTCAAATGTGAGTGGGTTTGAAAAAGTTTCTTTGAAAGATTTATGAATAACTCTTGTATCAGTCCTCAAGAGTGTTTGAAAAATTTGTTTTGAAAGCCTTTGAAAGTGTTAGTGTGAAAAGATTGTTTTGTTTGTTTTTTAGAGAGCAAGTATCCATGAGTCATCTACCTACCCTAAGGAATTGGGCTGTGTAAAAGTCCTTAAGGTAGTGCTATCCCACCATTGAGAGGTAGGTAGCACCACCGTTGGAGGTGTTCGGGTCAATTCGATTTTAGGGACATGTGTGGTCACCGAAGCAACAGTTAGGACACCTTAGAAGTAACCCTAATATCCTAGATCCTTTTTAATCCGAGGCAACCGTTTCGAGGAAACTGTTTTGAGGCAACCGGATCTTGGACATAAGAGCGACCACTAAAACGTCCTATACTTGACGACCACGTTTCGAAGGCAACGAGTGAGGAGTACCCTAGAAGTGGTGTATGTGTTGTGTGTTGTTTTCATGTTATGTTTTATCTTTGATCATGGCATTGTGAGCTACGCGTTGTTTTTAGTTATCATACATTCTTTCATGCCAATTTAGCAGTTAGGAGTGCGGAAAATTAAAAGACGGAAAGATAAAAGCTACGCTATTACAAGGCGCGGGCCTATACATCGCCAAAATACAAAGACCCGTTTTTGATAAAGAAGCGGAAAGTAAATAAACGCAATAAACCTAATTACTATTACATCCTTGAACAGTTACATAATAATCAATAAGAAAATAATGATAACGTGCGAAAGGATAAATTAAAATGAACGTCCGAGGGTTTTGGACCCTTTTGAGCAATTATGAGTTTTTTGTGTCTTTTGTATGAAATTAAAGTTAAACCTAAATCTAATTATTCAATTATTTACAAGAAAGTGTTTTTTTATGTTTTTTGTATTTGATGAAAATAAGAAAAAAAAGAATTAAAGAAAACCCTAGTTCTATGTTTATTTTACTTATTAATAAAAAAGGTCAAAATTAGACTAATTAACTAAATTATTTAATTTACATGTTTATGTACAAAAATAATAGTAATTAATAATGATAATAATTAATTAATAATAATAATAATTAATTAAGAAAAAGATAAAAGTGTCAAAACCTAATTCTATGTATTTTTTATTTATTAAGAAAAGAGATTAAATTTTACACCTAAATTAACTAAATTAATTGTTAACATTTATTTACAAAAATAAATTAGTGATGAAATTAATAAATAATTAAATATATTTACAATTTTTTTGATTTCTGATTTTTATTGGGAAAAACTATTTTATGGTGAATTAATAAAAATAATTAAAACAATTAAAAGAATTAGAAAAGAAAATAAAATAAAATCAAGAAACAAAGCAAACCAAAGGGGTGTCGTGCCCAAAGTGGAGGTTTATGTGGAATTCAGGCCCATTAGACAAAGTCACGTTGACTTTCCTGATTGCGTACGTGCTGGTTGACTGGAGTGCACCATGGATTCCATCTCCTGGCCTTCAGATTGCTCATCAAGGCCACTTGGCAAGCCTGGGCGTGGGTACGTATGGTGGAACGTTTGAGAAGCGTTACACCTGAAAGCATTAAGAAAAATATGAAGAATATATGGGGGACCTGGGAATCGAACCCAGGTCCCAGTACCTCTTGCCACTATGCCTTTGCCAACTGAGCTATCCAACGCGTTTGTAGTATAAGTGGAAAACAATTATTATATAAAAAAACAAGTATTAATGGTATAAAACCAAATAAAACGCGCCAGATTTAAACTCTCCAATCACATGATGCCACGCCCGTCTTCTTCCTCGTTTACCTGCAATAATATGAACAAGATAGCGGGGGTTTTAAACCCCCACTAACGATAACAGTGAAAAATAGCGAATAGAAGTGGAGACAATATAAAAAGGGCGCGATAGGCTGGTTGAATTCGTCTGGCCTTGACGAATTCAACCATGGTCATGACATGGTCCAATTTTTCCTTATGCCTAAAGCCCTAATTGCAAGCTTCAGAAACCCTAAATTTCGTCCATGGTATATTTTGATTCAGGCAGCGTTAGTTCAATTAGCTTATACCAATCGCTTCAGAAGGTCCCTATTAGCATGAATCAAACAAGAAAATAGATTAAAAGCACATGAATCGTGTTATGCAATTTTGAAAAACAAGACAAACCGAATGACTCGTGTTCCTTGATTATTCGCGTGTTAGGATTGGTTCTTGATTGCAATGGCTTCCTGGCAATGTCAGCAATGTATTGGAAACGATTTTAGGCCTTGAATTGTACTGTAAATAGGATTTCAGTTTTCATGTTTTTCTTGAAATTTTGTAAATTGGTTATGTGGTTGCAGCAGTTTTCACGTGTGTCCTTGAGTAGGGTTTCACTCAGCATATGTATGGGATGTGAATTAGGTCAAGAATAAGCCCAAAAGTCCATGGCATTATGACTTGAATATTTGATTGCCTAATCATATCTTTTTCAATATTTTCTTTCATGAAACCTTGCCAATCATGGATTTTTTTGCCTTGTTGATTGAGAAACGAGTTGCCAGCTTGCCCTAGTCATATTTGCTACACAAAAAGATCTAAAAAGCACATCTTTTGAATTCTCTTATAATTAAAACCAATTAAATGAATTAATGTAAATAAAAATTCAATTAATTAATTAAAAATAAGAAAATAAATTATTTTGAGCTCAATGGGTCGTGCATAGACTTTGGGTAAAGATTCAAGAAAGAATTTGAGGCCCATTAGCAAAATTGAAGCTTTTTAGGCAAAGTTGACTTTTGAAAGTTCCCAAAAATTTCCCAACTTCTCCAATGCATATCTTGCTCAATTTTGAAGCTATGAACATGTTCTTGGACATTTTGGAAAGGTCTTGAAGTCCTCTAACCAATGCCTTTGGTCCCATGTCATTTTGATTTACCAATCTCAAGTTATGGTCTTTGACTTAAAGTGCCTTTTGTTGACTTTTGAAAATGACCTATAATGTTGAAATTGATAACTTTTTGTGAGAGCATTTCATGGACTTGGAATGTGAAGATGAGTTGTAGGAAATGTCATCCCCTTCAAAATGAGCATTGGATGGGATTTTTCTGATGAACCATGAAAAAGTTATGCCTTGCTCAATTTGCAGTTGACTTTTCACCTGTCCAAAAATAGAAACTTTTGCATCTTGAGACTTTTTGAGCCATGCTTGTGGAATCATGATCAAGAATTGATCAAATGATGATTGTGGCTTCAAAATGAGATGTTGACCAAGAATTTTGACTTTTGACTGTCAAATGACCATTTTGCCCCTACAGTTGACTGTGAAGCAATTAGGGTTTTTGACTGTGCAACTTGATGCTGTGAGTCTTGAAACTTGATATATGGATGCTTGACAATGTATGTAGGCATATGGGACTTGATTAGACCCTTGAAAACCTCAATTTCTTTGCAAGAACCAAAACCCTAATTTTGACTGTGTTAGGAGGCAATTGGACTGTGCAACCCTTAGGAGATTTTGAAGCTTGATTTTGCCAAATCTTGAAGAATATGGGAGGGCAAATTTTGGGGTACAACAGTTGCCCCTGTTCAATCTTCTTAGACCTGAGGATATAGATTGGCTGGCGTGCCTTTCGTAATCCAAAGGTGGAAGATGATTGAACACTAGAGTGCCCAGAAATTTGCACTCGCATAGTAGAATGTCAGCAGTGTGATGTAGGGAATGGGCTTACAGATGCCATTTGGAAAGATAATGGATGGGAGGATGGGCTTATAGATGCCATCTGGAGATGTGACAGAACCTTGTCGGGAATGGGCTTATAGATGCTATTTGGAAGTGTCGATCGCGTAAGAGATTCCTTAGCGAGAACTTGCGTATCTGAGAAAGAAAGATAATTACCTGGCCTTTACGGGGGTTGATCTTTAAACTCTTTATGTGGATGTGCCCTGGCTGGATACAGGTATCGAATCTACAAACTCTTCAGACGTGCCCTGGCAGGATACAGGAATCGAGTCCGGAAATAGTCGTCAACAGATACGCCCTGGCTGGATACAGGAATCGGATCTTCAAACTCTTCAGACGTGCCCTGGCAGGATACAGGAATCGAATTTGGAAATAGTCGTCAACAGATACACCCTGGCTGGATACAGGAATCGGATCTTCAAACTCTTCAGACGTGCCCTGGCTAGATACAGGAATCGAATCTGGAATTAGTCGTCAACAGATATGCCCTGGCTGGTTACAGGAATCGGATCTTCAAACTCTTCAGACGTGCCCTGGCAGGATACAGGAATCGAGTCCGGAAATAGTCGTCAACAGATACGCCCTGGCTGGATACTGGAATCGGATCTTCAAACTCTTCAGACGTGCCCTGGCTGGATACAGGAATCGAGTCCGGAAATAGTCGTCAACAGATACGCCCTGGCTGGATACAGGAATCAGATCTTCAAACTCTTCAGACGTGCCATGGCTGGATACAGGAATCGAGTCCGGAAATAGTCGTCAACAGATACGCCCTGGCTGGATACAGGAATCGGATCTTCAAACTCTTCAGACGTGCCATGGCTGGATACAGGAATCGAGTCCGGAAATAGTCGTCAACAGATACGCCCTGGCTGGATACAGGAATCGGATCTTCAAACTCTTCAGACGTGCCCTGGCTGGATACAGGAATCGAGTCCAGAAATAGTCGTCAACAGATATGCCCTGGCTGGATACAGGAATCGAGTCCGGAAATAGTCGTCAACAGATATGCCCTGGCTGGTTACAGGAATCGAATCTTCAAACTCTTCAGACGTGCCCTGGCTGGATACAGGAATCGAATCTGGAATTAGTCGTCTACAGATATGCCCTGGCTAGATACAGGTATCGAATCTTCAAACTCTTCAGACGTGCCCTGGCTAGATACAGGAATCGAATCTGGAATTAGTCGTCAACAGATATACCCTGGCTGGATACAGGAATCGAATCTCTAAACTCCTCATGCAGATATGCCCTGGCCGGATACAGGTATCGAATCTACAATCAATCGCTCACAGATATGCCCTGGCTAGATACAGGTATCGAATCCGGAATTGCGACAGTTGATAGTAATCATCTTTGTATTGATTTTTTTCCTGAAAAGACAAAACATTAGTTGTGTGCAATGTCATGATGTATGAAACGCGTGATGTTCTCAAAATAAATGAGATTGTATGTTCATGATGCGTATGTGCATGCGTCATGGTGTATGATAATGTGATGAATGTACTTTCGTCTGGGAAAATAAATCCTTGACGAATGCCGGGAAGTTGAATCCTGGGCTGATGTTTGAGGAGGAGAGTTCTTCGTTTCCACCGGGGATGATGGTTGCGAGAATAAACCTGTAGGAGAAGATGACTCCATTGAGGAATAAACTTTGTTGGAGAGATTATTCTACGGGGAAATACTTTATGGGAGAAGAGGTACTTTGTTGAGGTTTGACGATAACTCCGCTGGGGATACCATTGATAAGTTATGTTGGGGAATTTGATGAACTCCGCTGGGGATAGGAAGACTTCGCCGGGGACGATCTTTCCGTGGCAATTGGCTGAGGATAACCCAGTTATATCCTGGTGGGGAAATAACCTTTGAATAAAACCGGGGAGGCGCGTTCGTACTCTGCAAAGGATAAGCTTCCAGAATCTACTGGGGATAAGCTTCCTGAATCTACTGGGGAAATTGATTAAACTCTCCTGGGGAAACTTTTCAGATTGGACTGGGGAATGGCTCCACTGGATGCTCTGTATTCCGCCGGGGAACAATCTTAGATCAAGATTGTCGGGGATGCTTGTTAGGAATGTCTGTATACTCCGCTGGGGAATATTGAGATCTTCTGGGGATACCCAACTTCCTTAAGGCTGACAGTATATTAACTCTGCTTGGGGAGAGTGTTGCTGACTTGCTAGGGATATTGTGCCTTGTTAGGGTTGATGAGAGATCAACTCTGCTTGGGAGAGTATTGCTGAGTCTTATCTTACTCGGCGGGGAGTGAAAGTATCTGGGTTACATCTTCCGCCGAACTTACCTTGGTACCTTGGTGGACAGAGCAATTAGATTGCTTAGACAACTCATTATTGCCCCTGTTTCTGATGTTACCTGTAATTAATCCTTTGTTTCGTATTCAAATATTTATGAGTTAGCAATTAGTGTCAAATGCATATATCACAATTGAACATTGGACGTTCTTTACAAAACAAAATAGAAAAAGGAAAAAATACAAATGGCCATTGGTCTGAAAAGTGAATTTGTATTGATTTTTGAATTTGCCTGTAAATAGGCGTTTATGTACAAGAGGCTGACGTCCTAGTAAGAGAACACCGCCGAACAACAGATTTTATACAATTTGTACAAAGAAAACAAAACAGTTGTGTGAAAAGAGTAATCCCACTGGGTTCTAACTCTGCTATCACCTTTATATCTTCGAGCGTCTCATCACTTGGCTACTTGGTTGAAGATGAAGTTTATTGATCGATGCCGTCTGAACCTGATGGTTCATACCGGATTCTGGATGCAAGGTGATTCAATGAGACATAGTATTACGCTTTAATCCCTAACTTTTGCCTGGACCGCCCTTTCGGGTTTTCAGTCCACCGGGATACCCATTTTTGCCCAAGCCGCCTTTTCAGGTTTTCGACTTGCCGGGTGTACAGATTTTTTTTATTTCATCCCTTATTTTTGCCCGAACCCTTTTGGTTCGCTGGGAAGCCCTAATTTTTGCCTAGGTATGTCAACCTAGCGGGTCTTTTATCATGCGTAGTATCTTTTTACTATGTCTGCATTGGCGGGGTGAGGAAGGTCGTCACCGTCCATAGTGGTTAGAATCATGGCTCCTCCTGAGAAGACATGTTTAACCACAAATGGCCCTTCATATGTGGGGGTCCATTTGCCCCTGGGATCACTTTGAGGAAGAATGATGTGTTTGATTACCAGGTCCCCAACTTGATACTCTTGTGGTCTGACTTTCTTGTTAAATGCCCTGATCATCCGTTTTTGATACGTTTGACCATGACAAATGGCAGTGAGCCTCTTTTCGTCAATTAGGTTTAATTGATCAAGTCGAGTCTGGATCCAGTCATCTTCGCTCAAGCCTGCATCCTTCATTATCCGGAGAGAGGGTATCTGGACTTCAATCGGCAAGACTGCCTCCATGCCATAAACCAAGGAAAAAGGAGTTGCCCCGGTTGACGTTCTTGCTGAGGTACGGTACCCATGAAGAGAAAACGGTAACATCTCGTGCCAATCTTTATAGGTCATTGTCATCTTCTGCACAATCTTCTTGATATTCTTATTAGCTGCTTCTACAGCCCCATTCATCTTCGGCCGGTAGGGGGAAGAGTTGTGGTGCTGTATCTTGAATTGCTCGCAGAGCTCAGTGATCATCTTGTTGTTAAGATTGGTACCATTATCCGTAATGATCCTTTCCGGGACGCCGTATCGACAGATCAGGTTGTGCCGAATGAACCGTGCCGCGACGTTCTTGGTTACCGTAGCATAGGAAGTTTCTTCACCCACTTTGTGAAGTAATCAATTGCAACCAGGATGAAGCGATGCCCATTGGATGCCGTAGGTTTAATCTCCCCGATCATATCAATGCCCCACATTGCAAAAGGCCAAGGTGTTGTCAAGACGTTCAGGGGAACTGGAGGAACGTGCACCTTATCTGCATAAATCTGGCACTTATGACATGTCCGAGAATGTTGGTAACAGTCGGCTTCCATTGTGCACCAGAAATATCCTGCCCGAAGGATTTTCTTTGCCATGGTGTGTCCACTGGAGTGCATTCCGAAGGTACCTTCATGCAGTTCTGCCATGATCTTTTCTGCTTCAGCTTTATCCACACAACACAGTAAGGTCGAATCATGGTTTCGCTTATATAGAATGCCATTGTTGAGGAAGAACTTTGCAGTGAACCTTCTCAGAAACTTCTTGTCATTGATGGATGCACCTTCAGGATATTCTTGAGCTTCCAAGTACCTCTTTACTTCATGATACCAAGGTTTTTCAGTTACCATCTCAGCCTCAAGATCACAGCAATATACGGGTTCATCTAGTTTCCAGATAATGATCCGGGGAGCCTCATTGTCCCATTTGACTCTGAACATAGAAGACATTGTAGCCAGCGCGTCCGCTAACTGATTCTCCTCTCTTGGGAAGTGTTCAAAAGTTATCTCTGTGAAATGGGGGATCAACGTCAACACACACTCTTTGTAAGGAATAAGGTTTGGGGGTTTCGTATCCCACTCGCCTTTGATCTGATTGATCACGAGAGCGGAATCTCCGAAGACACTCAAAAACTTGACCTTAGGTCAATCGCAGCTTGAAGACCCATGATGCATGCCTCATACTCCGCCATGTTGTTGGTGCAGTTGAAACATAGCCGGGCAGTGAGTGGAGTATGAGTGCCTTTTGGGGATATGATCACAGTGCCGATACCGTTACCCAAAGCGTTTGAGGCTCCATCAAAGTGCATAGACCATCGGGATCCTTCCTCAGGTCCTTCATCCGGTCCAGGTACTTCACAATCAGTCACCACCATGATGTTCTCGTCAGGAAACTCAAAGTTCATTGATTGGTAGTCATCCACTGCCTGGTGTGCCAAATTGTCTGCCAATACACTTCCCTTGATAGCTTTCTGAGTCGTGTACTGGATGTCGTATTCTGTCAAGATCATCTGCCATCTTGCTATTCTTCCAGACAGAGCAGGCTTTTCAAATATGTACTTTATTGGATCCATTTTTGAAATCAACAGAGTAGTGTGAGTCAGCATATACTGTCTCAGCCGGCGAGCAGCCCATACCAAAGCGCAGCAAGTTTTCTCGAGCAGTGAGTATTGGGTCTCACAGTCGGTAAACTTTTTGCTAAGGTAATAAATGGCGTGCTCTTTTCGGCCAGACTCGTCATGCTGCTCCAGCACATACCCCATTGAGCTGTCAAGTACTGTCAGGTATAGTATTAGAGGTCTCCCTTCAACCGGTGGCATAAGAATGGGTGGTTCTTAGAGATACTCTTTGATTCTGTCGAAAGCGGCCTGACATTCATCATTCCAACGTACTACTTGATCTTTCTTCAGTAGCTTGAAGATTGGTTCACAAGTAGCAGTTAGGTGCGAGATGAATCGAGCAATATAATTCAAACGTCCTAGGAAGCCTCTGACTTCCTTCTCTGTCTTGGGAACTGGCATCTCTTGTATGGCTTTAACCTTGGCAGGGTCCACTTGAATACCTTTGTCGCTCACGACGAAGCCTAGCAGTTTTCTAGATCTCACCCCGAAGGTGCACTTGTTCGGGTTCAACCTCAGCTTGTACAACTTCAGACGGTCAAACAGCTTCTGCAGGTGGTTAAGGTGTTCCTCCTCAGTTTGAGACCTTGCATTCATATCATCGACGTACACTTCAATCTCATGATGGATCATGTCATGAAATAAAGCAACCATGGCACGTTGGTAGGTTGCCCCAGCATTTTTCAGTCCAAAAGGCATGACCTTGTAACAGAAGGTGCCCCACTGAGTAACAAAGGTAGTCTTTTCCATATCTTCAGGAGCCATCTTGATCTGATTATAACCTGAAAAACCGTCCATAAGGAGAACACCTTGTGCTGAGCAGTATTGTCAACCAGAACGTCGATGTGAGGCAGGGGGAAATCATCCTTAGGGCTGGCCCTATTCAGATCCCTGTAGTCAACACACATTCGGACCTTGCCATCTTTCTTCGGCACCGGAACCACGTTGGCAACCCACTGAGGGTAAGAAGTCACTGCTAGAAACCCGGCATCAAATTGTTTCATAACCTCAGCTTTGATTTTCTCGGACATCTCTGGACGCATACGGCGGACCTTTTGCTTTACCGGAGGGCATTCTTCCTTGGTAGGCAGGTGATGAACCACAATATCAGTATCCAACTCAGGCATGTCTTTGTAAGACCAGGCGAAGATTTCCACATAATCATGCAACATCTGAATCAACCGTTGTTTCACGCTGAGCTCTAGATTGGCACCAATCTTGACTTCCTTTCTGTCTGTCTCAGTACCCAGATTTACCGTTTCCACTGGCTCTTCATGTGGCTGAATGGCCCTCTCTTCCTTGAGTAACAGTCTTGCAAGTTCACCAGGCACTTCGCAATCATCTTCACCTTCGTCTTCGGCTAAGTTGATCGGATTTTCAAAGTCATAACTGGCAGTAGCAGATTCGTTACCAGTGAGATCCAGAGTGGATTGGAACCTGTATGGGTGAGTGTGTGTAAATATAGCTGTTTTGCAATATATAAATAAAGAAAGAAAAGGAGCGCAAGATTTGAAATGCAAAAAAACGTCCAATGCTTTTATTCATGATATATGGAAATGACAAATAATAAGCCCTCACAAATGAAGCCACGGTGCCCCGGGTAAGACACCGGGCCATAAAGTTTCAATTTATTGTTCATTACAAATTTAAAAACAAAGGAATTCATTACTGAGTAACAAAAGTAACAGGTATGTAGTCTTTTGCAGTACAATTGTTCAGTCCACCGTCGGTCGTCGGGTAGATCCAGCTATCAAACTCAGATTCCTCCGCATCGCCTTCAATAGCATTGACACTCGGGTTGGTGATGAACACGGGAGGTCTTCCGATCCTTGCTTTGCGTACAGCCCTCTGAGCCTCTGCAGTGAAACCTATCCCAAACTTGTCAGTCTTAGGAGTAAAATCAGGGAGCCTGCCCCAGTTTGCACATTCACCTTTTTCAATCACAGCCCGGGCGTCCTTCAAGGAAGCCATCCTCAAAGGAGAGTCTTCTTCAATTACTGTCTCTGCTGACGCCAATGTTAGAGGCACCTCTTCAAAATGTTGAAAGGGGGTCTCAATGAACTCCCCGTCCATCTCTATATACCGAAACGAGTTAAGATGACTAACCATGTATTCCTCCTCCCCCTGTACTATAACAATCTTCCCTCTGACAGGGTATTTGAGCTTTTGGTGTAGAGTGGAGGTCACAGCCCCAGCCTTGTGGATCCAAGGACGACCCAGCAAACAAGAATAGGATGGATGAATATCCATCACATAGAACGTTGAATCAAAGACTTGGGAACCAACCCGGATCGGAATATCTACTTTACCATGTACCATCCTCTTCGACCCGTCAAAGGCTCGGACAACGATGTTACTAGGCTTCAACTCCAAACCCTCACAATCCAACTTGTCTAAGGCCTTCTTGGGCAGTACATTCAGTGAAGAACCGGTGTCTACCAACACATGTGCGAGAGTAGTGCCCCTACATTCAATGGAGACATGCAGGGCATCATTGTGGTTCTTTCCCTTAGCGGTCAGATCAGCATCAGAGAAACCCAGCCCATTGTCAGCGGTCAAGTTGGCCACACAATCAGTAAATTGATCGGCAAATGTTTCTTGTGGCACATGAGCCATCTTCAAGAATGAAATCAGGGCCTTGGCATGGGCCTCTGAACATAACAGCAGTGATAGCATAAAGATCTTAGAGGGGGTGTGTCCCAGTTGTTCAACGACGTTGAAATCGCTCTTCTTGATGATCTTAAGGATTTCCTCCATCTCTTGCTGGGAGGCTTCAACATTAACAGTCTTTGGTGCCTCCATCCGAGCAGGCATATCAGTAACAATCCCCTTGCCCCAAGTGTCAGATGACTCGGCAGCAGGGGTAGAAGCTTGATCAGGAGGGGAAACAGGCGCACTTGTAGGCGTGATAACAAGAGGTCTTCGGATGACTGGTGGCGCAATGTCAGGCGAGAAGAGCCTGCCACTGCGAGTAACTTTAGCGGGACCGGTGATGTTGCTGATACCGGTACTAGTGTTGAACTTCTGCTTTACTCCAAGCACATACACATCTGCCCCATAGTGCCATGGGATAGCCTTGTCATATTTATAGGGGAGGGGCCCCGGAACAGTAATGATAATAGGTGCAACAGACATGATTTTGACTGGCTTCCTCGGGGGAGCCTTGGTAGAATTGTTGAAAATGGTGACAACAGATACTTCTTCAGTAGGAACAATAGGAACAGCGGTCTTCTTGAACAAGATCTCCTTACTATCCATCAGGTTTTGGACGCCTGACTTCAGCAACGGACAACCAGCAGGGGAAACGGCACACAGAAGGCAACCCTTGCTACAACCCGGAAATAAACCGGCCAGCAACAGGTTCCTTTTGACGGTCAATAAAGGGGTAGCAACATCATCCACAGAAACTACATACAGGTCTTCCTTAATAGCATTTACTCCATGCTGGGGCATAGGAGCAGTCACAATGTTGGGCCTTTCGGGTGCCTCAAACTGTATTTCCTTGGCATCGATAAGGTCCTGAACCTTATTTCTTAGGGCCCAGCAATCATCAGTAGAATGCCCCGGGCTATCAGAGTGATAAGCACAGCGAGCATTGGGATTGTACTTCGGAGAGGTTGTGTTTACCACCTTCGGAGCTTCTCTGACGGTTACCAAGTTGGTCGATAGCAGTTGCGGCAAGATCTGCGACAAGGTCATACTAAGCTGAGTATATTCTCTTTTGGGTCTCTCACCCCTTGGTTGGTTAGGTTGCCGAGGAGCGGCAGCAGGCTTTGCAATTACCACCGCATTGACAGCTTGGCGGCGTTCTGGTTTATTTTGCCTTTTGGGCCCATACACAGCATTGGCTTCCTTTTTGAAAGGCTTCTTCTCAGAACTTGAGGACGCACCTTTCTGTATCTTCCCTGATTTCATACCAGCTTCTATCCTCTCACCAGTCAGAATGAGATCTGTAAACCCTGCAGAGGAATTACCAATCAGGTGGTTAAAGAATGGACCAGATAGGGTCCCCAAGAACATGTCCACTAGTTCACGGTGGCTGCACCCTGCCAGCCAGGTCCCTCCACTTCTACGTGTATTCTTTAAAACCTTCTCCCGATCCTAGCGACATACCCTGGAGTTGGGTACGCGTAGGAGCGAGGTCGGCATTATACTGATACTGCTTATAAAAAGCAGTAGCCAAGTCCTCCCAGTTACGAACCTTGGTTCCATCCAGCTGATAGAACCATTCGAGATGAGTCCCTAAAAGACTCTCCTGGAAGAAATGGATCCATAAGTTCTTGTCCACAGTATATGGTTGGATCTTCCGCACATAAGATCTGAGATGTAGCTTAGGGCAGGACGCCCCGTCATACTTTGCGAAAGATGGTGCTTTGAACTTATGTGGGATTACCACCCCAGAAGATAAACCCAATTCTCCAAAATCCAACCGAGGCACTTGTTGAATTTCCATGGCATTCAGACGATCCTCTAACTGCTTGTACCTGTCTTCAGCGGGAGGGTACTGCTCTTCATTGAAATTTGTCTCGTTGTCAGAGACCATAGGACTAGGAACCCTTCCCCCTTGGGGACTGCCTTTCCCTACAGAAGAACCAGCTTGATCAACCTCATTTTGCAGTGTATTGCCAAACCTCCGGCCAGTGTTGAATAGTACAGTTCTCTTCTTCTTCTTCTTGACCAGCAGAGCCTTCAATTCCTCTTGACCTTGGGCTAAACTCATGATCAGCTCTTAGAACTGGGCGTTTTGGGCCTGGAGGGCCTTGATGGATTGCTCAGTAGATGATTCAGGATTCATGATGGCGAGCTGAAATAAACAGCGAAGAAGATTAAACCACCTGTAAAAAAGAGTACCTGCTATGCACATGATGCATGATATGTTGTTTATGCAATGCATTCAAGGGTTCGAAAGTTCAAATTTGTTGTAGACAAAAAAGAACACACGTTATCATTAAGAAATAATTGTTCAGTACATCAAGGCCTCATGGGAAAAACATTACAAAGTAAATCAATCTCAGAAGACACTGTGCATCCTCTTTGGAGCTATGTAAGTGTTGAGAGTCTTTTCCTCGTGCAGTAGGAGGGTGAGCTCCAAGACCTTCTTCTCACTGGCGTGCAGACTGGCTTCAAGAGAATTTCGTTCTTCCTTAAGCTGGATCCAGCTCTTCTGCATTTCTTCCCAGGATGTGGGTATGTCAGGATGTTGAATGGTGTATGAGACCTCTCCTTCCAACACTGGCTCTTTGATCACAGGGAGAACATGAGGATATGGCATCACTAACTTCTGGGAGCGGGCTCGTACCCACTTGAGATAAGGCTCCAACGGGATGGAGTTCCTGTGCCCCAGTGTCTTGCTGTCTACCTTGTTGAGCATCCTCCAAGCTCTGATAAATCTCTGGCGAAGTACTTGTGCATCGTTGTCGAAGTCAAAAACTATGCCAGGAAGCAACATGTCATGAGGGCCATCCCTCCGAGCATATCCGAACTGTCTCAAAGCCAGACACGGGTTATAAGTAATACCTCCTCTGATTCCAAGTAAAGGAACATTAGGAAACTCCCCGCAACGATCAATGATAGTGACGTCTTCTCTGGACCGAGAACACCAATGTATATCTGCATGTGTAAGAGTCATCAATCGTTGTGACCATCTCAAACCCCACTCGTTCTTCAAAACTGATTATGGAAGGTGCTAAATAAACCACCTTCCCAGGAGAGGAGTGCAGCACATAAGAACACCTCTTTTTCTCATGGTTCGAGTGTAACATGAGTGAAGGATGTCCCCAAGCGACGTAGGTATAGGATTCCTGGACATGAAGATCTTGACAGCATTGATATCTATAAGCTGATCTGGATTTGGGAACAACACCAACCCATAGACAAGGAGTGCCACAACTTCTTCAAAAGCTTGTAGGTCAAGGGAATTCCAACATTCTTGGGCCTTCTCAAACAGGAACTTTGCTAAGAATCCTTTGACACTGCTTCTATCTTCCCCATGTCCCTTGATGTCAGATGGTTGTAGGTGTAATGCTTTAGCAACCTCTTCAAGTTTGGGTTCCCTTTCCGTACCGTTGTAGGGTAGTTGACTAAGGATAGGGATCTTCAGAAGCTGGGAGAACTCTTCCAAGGTAGGCACCAGTTGATAATCCGGGAAAGTAAAGCAGTGGTGCAGAGGGTCAAAGAACTGAAAGAGGACCTTTATCATATCTTCCTCAATGTTGGTGTTGACCAAGCTGATGAGTCTTCCATGTTTCTCACTGAAAGAAGAGCTCTCGGGAATCCTGGATGTAAGCTCCTTAAGCTGAGGAGGGACCCTGACAAGGTTGATCTGAATTGTCTTTCTGCGGATAATTTCCATGTCCTACAAAACAAGAACAAAGATGAAGATTCGAACCCCTGAAGTGGTTAGTGGATGCGTATGATGTTGTATGATGTTATGATATTATGATAAAATACACCACAAGTATCCACAAAAAGCAAACATGGTAAGGCACACAAGTCACACAAGACAGCCCTTAGAGTTTAGGCCGACATGGGGTCTAGGTATTACCCTCTTGAAGTTGGTGGGCTCAAAACCTGTCCTATCAAAAGTAACCGGGTTCTAAGGATCTAAATATCATTGGATTGTTTTCTGTGTTCATTGTTTCGATTTAGCCACTGGACTGGCGATCAAAATATTCCAAGAAAACAACCCTCAATGAGTGTAGTATCGAGTATCAACCAACTTCGGACTGCACCAAAGTCAGTTATCTCCCTACCCCTAAAGAGGCCAGGATGGTCAAGTAAGGTTCCTAAGGTCAGTTGATGCTTCACGACACCACGCGGCGGCCTCGTACTCTCCTTGACTTGACTCAAGGGTTACCGGTACTCACCAAAGTGCCACATCAACGTAGCAGACTGCTTCAACCGTGTCGGTATACCCCGCACAGTTCCCTCACAGTCTTGTTGCTACTTTCTAAGAGGTATCCCCCAGATCCGGGTTAGGATCTATAGAACTCCCAAGACAGGCCCAATAATATTAAAGCACACAAATCAGGCAATTGAAAACATAAGTATGATATATCCTAAGGTACACCTCACTTAAAAGTATCCCCAGCAGAGTCGCCAGTTCTGTGATCGGTGGAAATAGAACTGACTATTTTTTAGCTGGTCGCGAAATGTCGCGGTAAGCAAGAGTCGCCATCGTCTTTTATTTTCTCCAACATGGAAAGGACAAAAGCACATCAAAATTCCTTATGAGATTGTTTCTCGGTTCGGGAGGTAGATTTATAGAAAGGGAAGGTGTTAGCACCCTTTCTATCCATGGTTATCCATGGGCTCTTAGATACTTGCTCTTATGTTTTCAAAATGATGTTTGCTTTTCAAATGTGAGTGGGTTTGAAAAAGTTTCTTTGAAAGATTTCTGAATAACTCTTGTATCAGTCCTCAAGAGTGTTTGAAAATTTTGTTTTGAAAGCCTTTGAAAGTGTTAGTGTGAAAAGATTGTTTTGTTTGTTTTTTAGAGAGCAAGTATCCATGAGTCATCTACCTACCCTAAGGAATTGGGCTGTGTAAAAGTCCTTAAGGTAGTGCTATCCCACCATTGAGAGGTAGGTAGCACCACCGTTGGAGGTGTTCGGGTCAATTCGATTTTAGGGACATGTGTGGTCACCGAAGCAACAGTTAGGACACCTTAGAAGTAACCCTAATGTCCTAGATCCTTTTTAATCCGAGGCAACCGTTTCGAGGCAACTATTTCGAGGCAACCGGATCTTGGACATAAGAGCGACCGCTAAAACGTCCTATACTTTACGACCACGTTTCGAAGGCAACGAGTGAGGCGTACCCTAGAAGTGGTGTGTGTGTTGTGTGTTGTTTTCATGTTATGTTTTATCTTTGATCATGGCATTGTGAGTTACGCGTTGTTTTTAGTTATCATACATTCTTTCATGCAAGTTTAGCAGTTAGGAGTGCGGAAAATTAAAAGACGGAAAGATAAAAGCTACGCTATTACAAGGCGCGGGCCTATACATCGCCAAAATACAAAGACCCGTTTTTGATAAAGAAGCGGAAAGTAAATAAACGCAATAAACCTAATTACTATTACATCCTTGAACAGTTACATAATAATCAATAAGGAAATAATGATAATGTGCGAAAGGATAAATTAAAATGAACGTCCGAGGGTTTTGGACCCTTTTGAGCAATTATGAGTTTTTTGTGTCTTTTGTATGAAATTAAAGTTAAACATAAATCTAATTATTCAATTATTTACGAGAAAGTGTTTTTTTATGTTTTTTGTATTTGATGAAAATAAGAAAAAAAGAATTAAAGAAAACCTTAGTTCTATGTTTATTTTACTTATCAATAAAAAAGGTCAAAATCAGGCTAATTAACTAAATTATTTAATTTACATGTTTATGTACAAAAATAATAGTAATTAATAATGATAATAATTAATTAATAATAATAATAATTAATTAAGAAAAAGATAAAAGTGTCAAAACCTAATTCTATGTATTTTTTATTTATTAAGAAAAGAGATTAAATTTTACACTTAAATTAACTAAATTAATTGTTAACATTTATTTACAAAAATAAATTAGTGATAAAATTAATAAATAATTAAATATATTTACAATTTTTTTGATTTCTGATTTTTATTGGGAAAAACTATTTTATGGTGAATTAATAAAAATAATTAAAACAATTAAAATAATTAGAAAAGAAAAGAAAATAAAATCAAGAAACAAAGAAAACCAAAGGGGTGTCTGGCCCAAAGTGGAGGTTTATGTGGAATTCAGGCCCATTAGACAAAGTCACGTTGACTTTCCTGATTGCGTACGTGCTGGTTGACTGGAGTGCACCATGGATTCCATCTCCTGGCCTTCAGATTGCTCATCAAGGCCACTTGGCAAGCCTGGGCGTGGGTACGTATGGTGGAACGTTTGAGAAGCGCTACACCTGAAAGCATTAAGAAAAATATGAAGAATATATGGGGGACCTGGGAATCGAACCCAGGTCCCAGTACCTCTTGCCACTATGCCTTTGTCAACTGAGCTATCCAACGCGTTTGTAGTATAAGTGGAAAACAATTATTATATAAAAAAAACAAGTATTAATGGTATAAAACCAAATAAAACGCGCCAGATTTAAACTCTCCAATCACATGATGCCACGCCCGTCTTCTTCCTCGTTTACCTGCAATAATATGAACAAGATAGCGGGGGTTTTAAACCCCCACTAACTATAACAGTGAAAAATAGTGAATAGAAGTGGAGACAATATAAAAAGGGCGCGATAGGCTGGTTCAATTCGTCTGGCCTTGACGAATTCAACCATGGTCATGACATGGTCCAATTTTTCCTTATGCCTAAAGCCCTAATTGTAAGCTTCAGAAACCCTAAATTTCGTCCATGGTATATTTTGATTCAGGCAGCGTTAGTTCAATTAGCTTATACCAATCGCTTCAGAAGGTCCCTATTAGCATGAATCAAACAAGAAAATAGATTAAAAGCACATGAATCGTGTTATGCAATTTTGAAAAACAAGACAAACCGAATGACTCGTGTTCCTTGATTCTTCGCGTGTTAGGATTGGTTCTTGATTGCAATGGCTTCCTGGCAATGTCAGCAATGTATTGGAAACGATTTTAGGCCTTGAATTATAATGCAAATAGGATTTCAGTTTTCAAGTTTTTCTTGAAATTTTGCAAATTGGTTATGTGGTTGCAGCAGTTTTCACGTGTGTCCTTGAGTAGGGTTTCACTCAGCATATGTATGGGATGTGAATTAGGTCAAGAATAAGCCCAAAAGTCCATGGCATTATGACTTGAATATTTGATTGCCTAATCATATCTTTTTCAATCTTTTATTTCATGAAACCTTGCCAATCATGGATTTTTTTGCCTTGTTGATTGAGAAACGAGTTGCCAGCTTGCCCTAGTCATATTTGCTGCACAAAAAGATCTAAATAGCACATCTTTTGAATTCTCTTATAATTAAAACCAATTAAATGAATTAATGTAAATATAAATTCAATTAATTAATTAAAAATAAGAAAATAAATTATTTTGAGCTCAATGGGTCGTGCATAGAATTTGGGTAAAGATTCAAGAAAGAACTTGAGGCCCATTAGCAAAATTGAAGCTTTTTAGGCAAAGTTGACTTTTGAAAGTTCCCAAAAATTTCCCAACTTCTCCAATGCATATCTTGCTCAATTTTGAAGCTATGAACATGTTCTTGGACATTTTGGAAAGGTCTTGAAGTCCTCTAACCAATTCCTTTGGTCCCATGTCATTTTTATTTACCAATATCAAGTTATGGTCTTTGACTTAAAGTGCCTTTTTGTTGACTTTTGAAAATGACCTATAATGTTGAAATTGATAACTTTTTGTGAGAGCATTTCTTGGACTTGGAATGTGAAGATGAGTTGTAGGAAATGTCATCCCCTTCAAAATGAGCATTGGATGGGATTTTTCTGATGAACCATGAAAAAGTTATGCCTTGGTCAATTTGCAGTTGACTTTTCAACTGTCCAAAAATAGAAACTTTTGCATCTTGAGACTTTTTGAGCCATGCTTGTGAAATCATGATCAAGAATTGATCAAATGATGATTGTGGCTTCAAAATGAGATGTTGACCAAGAATTTTTACTTTTGACTGTCAAATGACCATTTTGCCCCTACAGTTGACTGTGAAGCAATTAGGGTTTTTGACTGTGCAACTTGATGCTGTGAGTCTTGAAACTTGACATATGGATGCTTGACAATGTATGTAGGCATATGGGACTTGATTAGACCCTTGAAAACCTCAATTTCTTTGCAAGAACCAAAACCCTAATTTTGACTGTGTTAGGAGGCAATTGGACTGTGCAACCCTTAGGAGATTTTGAAGCTTGATTTTGCCAAATCTTTAAGAATATGGGAGGGCAAATTTTGGGGTACAAAACCTTCCCTTTCTATAAATCTACCTCCCGAACCGAGAAACATCTCGAAAAGGAATTTTGATGTGCTTTTGTCCTTTCCATGTTGGAGAACATAAAAGACTCTGGCAACTCTTGCTTACCGCGACATTTCGCGAACCAGCATTTCAAAACAGTCAGTTCTATTTCCATCGATCACAGTAAGATATCAAGAAAGGCAGTATACTGACATCAACATGCCTTTTTCTCAAGCATTACAACATTTGCTGAAGCTGAAGCTGATCACGCTGAAGGATCCTCCTCAAAATCCTGATACTTCCTCTTCCAAGTATAACCCGAGTGTGAGATGTGCCTACCATTCTGACAGTCCTGGGCATGACACCGACAGCTGTTGGACTTTGAAGAACCAGATTCAGGACTTGATTGATGTCGAGGAGATCACATTTTGACCCTCCGGAGACTCCAAATGTGATCACTGCTCCTATGCTAAATCATTGAGAGCGTCTTTGTTTCTTTGAATTTTCAAGTTGTAATCTCTTTGTCATTCAAACAGTTATCTATTAATGTCAAACTTTGTTTCATTAATGCATTGCATATGTTTGTCTTGATTTGATCCACTCATTTTCATTACACTTGAACTATGCTTTCTACTTTCTTTATGATATTTCACTCTTGATAAAAAGCTGCAAGCCTTTAGAGGGAGGATGACGAAACAATACCATAATCTCATGCAGTATACTTTTGAACAGACCTTGCTGATGATGTACAGGAATTTCTTTCAATTCCCAAACACTGGAGTTATAAGGAAGATAATCCCTAGTCAATCCCTTCGAGCCAAAGAAGCAGGAGTTTTCTGTTCTAAACAAATCAAAACCTTTGATATAAACCTCGGGCAGGGTAGTCTCTCAATTAATTCAAAAAGGTGTGCATTGAAGTCGCAAACTCTCAGTTCATAATACAACGAATGACATCAAAAAGAGAAAAGCATTCCTCTGGAATCAAAAGATAGTGATGGTTCCTCATCTCATAGGCAGTCATTACCTCTCAAAAGAGAAAAATCCCACTGAGCCAAAACCTGTAAAGGAGGCTTAAGAAAGCTGGGGCATCCCGCTGACTGTAATCTCGAAAACAGGAACAGTCAGGCAAAAGTTAGGGATAACAAATCAAAAGAAAGAGGTCCTTACAAATCCTCAACAACATGAAAAAATGTTGCAAAAGAAAAAGGAAATGATGACTGTCTTTTAAAATTCAACTGGTGAACCATCACCCAAAAAGTCGTTCCAAATTCGAATGGAGTTCGACGCACAATTAACTGAGCTTAGGATTGAAGAACATCACGAAGAGCGGGTGGGTAAAAATATACTTTGAGCCTTTATCCTTTGTTTCTTAAACCATGAACCAAGCCACGTTACAAACCTTCAAAAGTCCTAATTGAAGCATGAGTTAGTTCGAAAGCATACTGTTACAAAAGGTATCCTTACTCCTGTAAGGCTTTGCCCTAAATCTTGTGTTGAATTTGTCTTATGAAAAGTTTTCTGCTAAAAAACACATTTTTCAAAACTTCGAGACAAACATAAACTTTGCATTACTTGAATATCACTGTTTGCATTTGGCTATTTGTTTGACAGCGGAGAAATTCACACAACGAATATCTGATGAACGAAAGCTCTCTCAGTGAACAACATCACTTCAAAAAGGATGACACCTCCATTGACAAATCTCCTATCAACAAGGGGGCATGGCATGTCACTATCCAGCACACCTGGGGCAGTTCAGTCAAGGTTTCAACAGATCTTTCAAAGTTCAGTTAACCTGGGGCAGTCCAGTCAAGATTTCAACAAAATCTCTCAATTGCAGATTAACCAGGGGCAAGTCTCCGTCACCATCACTTGGGGCATTCGAATGTCAATCTCAAGGGTTACGAACACTCCAAGTTTCCTGGCAATATCACAAGCATCTGATACTAGGGGCAGTGATGACACCCCTCTAGTAGACCTGCAGTCTTGGGTTTATTTCCCCAACATTTGTCAAGGATTTATTCTCCAGAACAAATTACTTTTCAACAGCATTCTTAACATATGCAGTCTGATCGACAGATTCCTTCATCTTTTGAAGTAGTAATCATCAAGGTTCCTTCATCTTTTGAAGTAGTAATCATCAAGGTTCCTTCATCTTTTGAAGTAGTAATCATCAAGGTTCCTTCATCTTTTGAAGTAGTAATCATCAAGGTTCCTTCATCTTTTGAAGTAGTAATCGTCAAGGTTCCTTCATCTTTTGAAGTAGTAATCATCAAGGTTCCTTCATCTTTTGAAGTAGTAATCATCAAGGTTCCTTCATCTTTTGAAGTAGTAATCATCAAGGTTCCTTCATCTTTTGAAGTAGTAATCATCAAAGGTTCCTTCATCTTTTGAAGTAGTAATCATCAAGGTTCCTTCATCTTTTGAAGTAGTAATCATCAAGGTTCCTTCATCTTTTGAAGTAGTAATCATCAAGGTTCCTTCATCTTTTGAAGTAGTAATCAAAGGTTCCTTCATCTTTTGGAGTAGTAATCATCAAAAAATTCCATCATCACCTACTGGAAGTTGCAACCACCAACGAGATAACAGACAACTGAAAAAATCTGTTTCTCTCAAGAATGAAGACTCTCATCCTTAAAACCTCAGAAGATTGGTATACTCCCAGTTTCTGACCGTTAACAGCATGAAGATTCTCATCACCTCAGAAGATTGGTACACTCCCAATTTCTAACCCCCAACAGAATGAAGATTCTCATTCTCAAAGTGGCATATAACCTGAGTTCTCAATTCCCCAAACAGAGTTTAACTTCGGGATCCTCAGCAGAACAAGAGCTTTCTCAAAACTGATTTCCCCAGCCAGAGAGCCTTACAGAATCTAATTCCCCTCAGAGTTAAGTTTCAAAATCCCCAGCGGAGCTAAAACTTCCAACTGTCAATCCCCAGCGGAGCTAAAGCTTCCAACTATCAATCCCCAAGCAGAGTAAAGACTCTCATTCTCAGGTCCTCACAGAATATTCGAATATTCTCCAGTGAAGATCTCCTCAAGACAGGAATCCCCAGTAGATTGGCATACAACCCAAGCTCTTGATTCCCCAACAGCGGTCCCAGGACTTCTCATCTTCAACGATCAAAAGATTCTTGCCCTCCGCTGCAGCAGTCAAGGATTCACTTTCCCCGACAGCAGTCAAGATTCTTTTATCTCCTGCCATCCAGGATTCATCTATCCTCAGCAAGACAGCTCATCAGCTTACATGCGCATTCATTACATTCATATCATAAACATTGATATAACATACATTGCATCATGCATCATGACATTGCATACAACTAACTCTTTACCTTTTCAGGAAAGATCAGTTAACAGACAAAGATCATCATCTTCCGAGATTCTTTCTAGAAATATTTTAGATGTGACCCAGACATGGCGACATTCTGATACTTATTCCAGATTCATTCAGATGCAGTTTTACACGGACTCATCATCAGGAAACCCTACACCGGTTCCTTCTCCACTTCTCAACTTTTGAAAACAGTTTACGGACGCTTCCCAACAACGGATGCTGCTCTATTGCTTATTCAACTTCAAGACTTCTGAAGACAGTTCACGGGTTCTCCAGTAACGGATGTCAACCTATCGCTTGTTCAGATTCTTCTCAACTTCTGAAAACAGTTTACGGACGCTTCCCAACAACGGATGCTGCTCTATTGCTTATTTAACTTCAAGACTTCTGAAAACAGTTCACGGGTTCTCCAGTAACGGATGTCAACCTATCGCTTGTTCAGATTCTTCTCAACTTCTGAAAACAGTTTACGGACTCTTCCCAACAACGGATGCTGCTCTATTGCTTATTCAACTTCAAGACTTCTGAAAACAGTTCACGGATTCTCCAAACATGGATGTCAATCTATTGCTTGTTTAGACCCCCAGTTCAGAGATGTTCCAAAACATGGATACCTTTCTGATACTCACCTACTCACCAATAACATAGAGTTCAACAATCACCTTCAGATGGCATCTCTAAGCCCATCCTCCTACAAACATTTCCAGATGGCATCTCTAAGCCCATCCTCCTACCAACAATCTCCAGATGGCATCTCTAAGCCCATCACCAAATGGCATCTTTAAGCCCATTCCCTCTACCATCACATCACCGAGTGCAAATTTTTTGGGCACTCTAGTGTCCAATCTCCTTTTACCCTTGAGTCGCGAAAGGAAAACTTGCCAATCTAACTCTTCAGGTTCAAGAAGATTGAACAGGGGCAACTGTTGTACCCCAAAATTTGCCCTCTCTTTTTCCACAAGAAATCACAGCTTCGGGTTTTCCCTGACTTTTCATAATGGCGTAAGAATCAGTCAAACAGACTTTTTCTTATCAGTCTATCCAAATTAGGGTTTCCATTAACTTTTGAAGCAGTTCAAGCAGATTGCTAGGGTTTGGTTGAGTTGACTCAGGTTTGATCAGGCAGGCACTTATGTGAAAATTTAATCAAGAATCAGGGTCTTGTACGCGCATTCTCAGAAAGAATTAATTCTACAGTTCTTTTCAAGTTATTCTGGGATATGAGCTGAGGCATTTGGATTGAGAGTTTGCAGTGTTTGATTTAATCAGTAAAAGGAAAAAACATGTGGACGTTTGTTTGATTAACTGTGTAATGTTTTGGATTATTCGGAACGCCGGGCTTATTGATTGCAAGACGACAGTGTTTATTAATTATTTATTTATTCTAAGTGAGAATAGTTGGGATTTATTTCCAGTTATTTTAATTTCAGAAACTTAAATAATTAAATAAACAATTGAAGAGAAATAAAAGAGAAATCTGACAAAGAAGGATGTTTATTCATTTTGAATTATTTGTTACAGATATTATTTGAATAATGTAAATTTATTTACAGTTATTTACATTAATATTATTACAAATGATTAAAATTGAAATAAAGCTATCCTAATTATCTTAAATCTTCATCCTCTATCTGATGCTCCTTTGCTCAATTGATTTTATCTGCAAAAACAAGAAAAGGAAAAAGTCAAATGCAGATGAATTAAAATAAAAACAGACAGTTAATTTAAAGTTCATCATTAAAAGTAACTGGCCGGAATCAGTTATTCACCCTCTCTGCAAATCACAAGAAAATTCTTGGTTCACAGAGAAGGATAGAAAATGTTACAAGCGTGTAAAAATATACAAGGCAACATATAATTCAAAATATCAAACATACTGCATAAATTGTCAACCAAAGAATATGCCAAAAGAACAAATTGCCCATTTCAAAAATTCCAAACCAAGTACAAAGTCCAAAAGGAAAACTGAACCAAACTAAGCCAAAGATGCCAACCAAGTGCAGAACTGTCCAAAAGAGATGTCAAAGCTGTCAACAAAGTACACAGTATGCAGCAAATCTGGAAAAGAGATATGCAGAGCTAAACCATAATGCAAGCAAACATTTCAAGTTACATCATTTTCAAGGCCAGTTACTTTTTCAGAGCAAGTACAGATTTAAGCAATATTATATGCTTTTTATCTATGGAGAGAGAAGAGAAAGAGAGAGGAGAGAAAGGCTTACAGCGGGCTTGAGGCTTGGAAAGAAAAAGATATAAGACAAACATATCAGAACAAGAAAAGGGGAGGCAGAAGAACATAACAAAAAACAACACAAAGCAAAAATCCTTAAAACTGCCTCCAACACAAACTGATGCAAACAAAGACTCACAACCTGCCAAGCCTCTAAACAGCAAGCCAACTGATAAACTCAGGCCTGTAAACTCCAAACAAAATCACCAGCCTGCATTAGTCTTCAAACCAGAAGCCTACAAGCTTAAAGCTTCAAAGCCCTGCATCCTGTAAAACTGTCAAACACAAGCCTAAGACATTCAAACTACCTGCTAAGCATAAGCCCTGAAACAAGCCCCAACACTGTCTAGAAGCAAACAAACTTCAAACAACCATCAAACCAGAAAAAGCTTCAACCTGCATAAGCCTTATTCAAACCAGCAATTTCCAACCAAAGCCTAAAAGCCAAGCTTGTCTCAAGCCTTTCAAAGCCAAAGCCCTCAGAGTAACCTCATCATTGGGCCAGTAACCAACAAAAGCAATACTCCAAAATCAACATCAACAAGCATCTCAGAGGCAACTCAAAATCAGAATAACATTCAAATCAACAAAGCCCTCAGAGCTAGGCTCATCACAGGGTCCAACAAAAACAGGGACTCAGAGTAAATATCATCATCTCAGCCTATAGAAGCAAAAGCCAGCATATCAAAGGCGATTCAGAATATCATCAAAATAATCTTAGAGGCAAGTGTTCAAATAAGCAGAAGAGGAAAAGAGGCCAGTAATCAAAGCAAGCAGGCAACCAGAAGATGAAAAGAAAATAAAGATAAGGGTTTTCCGAGTGTTCATCACAAAACCATCAAAAAGCAAGATACAAGATTACCAGGGCAAGCTCATCAGCATCACTGTTCCCTCCATCTCCGGCCACCCTACGTGCCTCCAAGTCCGCCTCTCCTCCTCTCCAAGCAACGAATCCCAAAGGTATAACTCCTTTTCTTTTTTCTTTTCACACCTCATACAAGACATAACAATAATCAAAGAATCAGAACAAATAAAAATATGCAAGATTGGAAATTTGAGAACCCTAATATGTTGAGACAGAAATCTACCTCTTTTTATCATTGCTTGAGTAAACGAGAGGAGATGATGGACGGTGGCGCTGGTTGGATTTAGGCGAAGAGGAACTTTGTTCAGAATCCTTGGCTTGAGAAGAAGAAGAGGACAATGAAGCAAAAATGGAGAAATGGCGCCTCTGTAACCCTAATTCCCAATTGAAACAAACTAATGAAAACCCTTGCAAATGTTGTGAAACTTCCTTGGGCCGGTTCGCCCCATCCATCTTTGCCTTAAGCCCATCAAAACCTGGCGTGCACCCCCTTTCCTAATCCATCTTCAATTCGTTTTGGGCCCAGCTTTCCCCTTGGGCCCATATAAACTTTCTTTCCTTTTATTTATTAACCAACACATTTTTTTATAACTTAATTATTTTCTTTGTCAAATAAATAATACATTAATAATAAATTTATTTAACAATGTTTTTATTATACTTATTTTAATAATATTTTTATTATACTAAAATACATAAAACATTAATTTTTCTTAAAACATTTCTTTTTTTTCTTTAGTTAAAACTTTTGTACATAAAAATACTAACTAAAACACCTTAACATTAACACATAAAAAATAGAATTTTTTAAAGCATTTTCTTTTCTTTTATTAAAACTTTTGTTTGTACATATTAACAAAAAGCACAAAAAGATTAAATACTTTTTCTTTAAAACTTTTGTTTAATTAATCTTATACAAGTTTATAAAACGTTAACCAAAACATAAAAATAATATTAATACTTAAATTTGCATTAAGTTAACATACTTTTCTCACTTGTAAATAAATCACATACACTTTTACAATACACATTTGCTTATCTTTTATTCTTATACATTGATACATGTTACATTGAGAATGCGATTCGATTTGGTTGTAAATTTATTTGGACACTAATCTCCTAATAAGTCTCATCCCCATTTGTAAATATTTGTACCCCCATTCCCGGATACTTATTTGTAATAGCGTAGACTTTAAATTCCCGCAATTTATCGCTTTTCATATACTGTATAGTAATTAGGGTTTGTATGCGAAGATTCAAAATCAACCGCTAGATAACCTAATAAAAAGATAAATGAATGACAATCAATACACCATTCACACTTGCACCCCTAGGGTAATCCCACTCGTTGCCTTCCAAAATGGGCCATGCTTGCATGTTGAGTTTCTTTGGCAAAACAATTCAAAATGATCATAGTCCCTCGTTGACACTTTCGAAAGTTGCCTAAACAAAATGATCATAGTCCCTTCAATCAAAATTGCCAAAGTCACTTGGCACCATTGCATTCATGGTCCATACGATGACCCGCGCCCGTCCCATTAACATCCTAACACAAGATTGTCCACCAAATACATTGGTGGAACAATACTGTTAAAAGGGTTAAAACATGAGAAAAATCTTTGAGTAAATTTAGGGGTAGACAACTCTTATTTACTTGATCCAACTTGCAAAACACACTTGCCTACTTTTCAAAACCCACTCCACAACACAATTTCAAAACAACTTTCAAAAACATTTGAAACATCTTTTCGAAAAGACACACACCTTTGTAAAACATTCGAGTAAAGAATTGTTACAACGGTTGCCTAGACAAGGCATCTTTTTCAAAACATTTTCAAACACACACACACACACACACAACCATTTCAAGCAATTGAAAATCAAAGGCAAGTGATCTAAAACAAGTAACTAAGAGCCCATGGATAACCATGGATGAAAAGGGTGCTAATACCTTCCCTTTTCATAATCTACCCCCCGAACCCACGAAACATCTCAAAAGGTTTTTTCTGTGCTTTTTAACCTTTCCTTAGGATAAAATAAAAAGTCGGTGGCGACTCTTGCTAAACCGAACAAGTGTGAATACAAACGCAAAACCTCAAGTCAGTTCTCCCACCGTATCACAATGTGTGTTTGATGTTTTCTACAAAAACTATATATCACAACTGTGATAATACACAAAATGAAGCTTAAGTGACACTAGATTGCTAGAGCTATAGAGTAAGCGGTTGAAAGCTTTTAGCAAAAGTGAGAACGAGTTTAGTGATGATTGACTTTAGGCGTGTAGAGTATTGTAGAGAATTAGCCATTTCACTTCTAACTGATTTGTTTAAATACTTCTTGGAAAAGATACGTTGATGCCAATAATTACATTTCAATGCTCATTACGTTCTTTCCATTTTGAGAAGATCTTTGTCTTGGAATAAAGTTGTTGGTAATTAATCTGCCTTGAATGTAGTAACATTAACACTTCAGAATGTTCTGCTTGATTAAGATCAGAGTGTGTTGGCTTTAGCTTATTCTGATTGCTTTTGAGTGCTGATGACATTGTTAAGATCTTGATCAGAATCAGAGTATGTTAAGCGCAGATTTTGTTCATCAGACTTCAACGTAGCACATGTATTGATCTTCTGATGTTGATGTTGATACTGATGTTCTGATGCTGATTCCATCAGAGTTTCCTGCAAATACACAGCATAATTTTGAGTAGCACATATGTCTTATATAATTCTCATAATTCATTTAATCTTGTATTTTGTTATCATCAAAACTCTAACCGAGGGTTGTAGAATCAAACTATGTTCTAACAGTCTCGTTATTTTTCTACTTGGCCAAAAGTTGATTAGATTGTTTGGTGTCGTTCGAGCTTGATAGTCGATAATGAGGTCTGACGGCAAGGTGATCCAATGGGACATAGTGATACGCTTTACGTCCCTAATTTTTGCCTGGACTGCCCTTTCGGGTTTCAGTCCACCGGGATACCCTTTGTTGCCCAAGCCGCCTTTTCAGGTTTTCGACTTGCCGGGTGTACAGATATTTTCATTTTCATCCCTCATTTTTGCCCGAACCCTTTTGGTTCGCCGGGAAGCCCTTATTTTTGCCTAGTCCAGTCAACCTAGCGGGTCTTTTATCATGCGTAGTTTCTTTTCACTATGTCTGCATTGACAAGATGAGGAAGATCGTCACCGTCCATGGTGTTTAGGATCATGGCTCCACCCGAGAAAATGTTTTTAATCACAAATGGCCCTTCATAGGTGGGAGTCCATTTTCCCCTGGGATCACCTTGTGGCAATATGATGCGCTTGATTACCAAATCTCCGACTTGATATTCTTGACGTATGACTTTCTTGTTAAAAGCCTTGATCATTCGTTTTTGATACGTCTGACCATGACAGATAGCGGTAAGTCTCTTATCGTCGATTAGATTTAGCTAATCAAGTCGAGTCTGGATCTAGTCATCTTTGTTCAAACCCGCATCTTTCATAATCCTGAGAGAAGGTATCTAGACCTCGATGGATAGGACTGCCTCCATGCCATATACCAGAGAATAGGGTGTTGCCCCTGTCGACGTCCGTGCTGAGGTACGGTATCCATGAAGAGCAAATGGTAACATCTCGTGCCAGTCTTTGTATGTCACCGTCATCTTCTTTACAATCTTCTTGATGTTCTTGTTAGCTGCTTCAATAGCACCATTCATCTTCCGCCGGTAGGGAGATGAGTTATGATGTTGTATCTTGAATTGTTTACAGAGCTCAGTGATCATCGTGTTGTTGAGATTTGTACCATTATCAGTAATAATTCTCTCTGGCACACCATACCGACAGATCAGATTATGTCGAATAAACCGTGACACAACGTTCTTGGTCACAGTAGCAAAGGAGGCCGCCTCAACCCATTTCGTGAAGTAATCTATGGCCATTAAGATGAAGCGATGTCCATTAGAAGCAGTAGGCCAAACTTCTCCGATCATGTCAATGCCCCACATTGCAAAGGGCCACAGAGTTGTTAAGACGTTTAAGGGAACTGGAGGAATATGCACCTTATCAACGTAGATTTGGCACTTATGACAAGTTCGGGAGTGTTGATAACAATCTGCTTCCATAGTGGACCAGTAGTATCCTGCCCGTAGGATCTTCTTAGCCACGGTATGTCCATTGGAATGGGTTCCGAAGGTACCTTCATGCAGATCTGTCATAATCCTCCCTGCTTCGCCCTTGTCTACACACCGCAGTAAGGTAGAGTCATGGTTGCGCTTGTAGAGGATTCTATTACTGAGAAATAATTTCATAGCGAATCTTCTCAGAAACTTCTTATCGTTGACAGGTGCGTCTTCGGGATACTCTTGGGTTTCGAGGTACCTTTTTACTTCATCAAACCAGGGTTTATCTGCTACCTCTTCAGTATTAATTTCACAGCAGTGTGCTGGTTCATCCAACCTCTCAATGGTGATTTGGGAGCTTTGTTATTCCACCTGACTTTGAACATAGAAGACATGGTAGCTAGTGCATTCTCTAACTGATTCTCCTCTCATGGGAAATGTTCAAAGGTTACCTCCTCAAAGTGTGGGAGTAATGTCAACACGTGCTCTTTGTATGGGATGAGATTCGGATGCTTCGTATCCCATTCGCCTTTGATCTGACTTATCATCAAGGCTGAATCCCCGAAGACATTTAAGAACTTGATCCTGAAGCTCAATAACGTCCTTGAGACCCATGATACAGGCTTCATATTCTGCCATATTGTTAGTGCAGTTGAAACATAGTCGGGCAGTGAAAGGAGTGTGACAGGCCTCGGGAGATATGATTACAGCGCCAATGTCGTTACCGAGTGCGTTCGAAGCTCCGTCAAAAAACATAGTCCATCGGGATCCCTCCTCGGGTCCTTCATCTGGTTTGAGTTCTTTGTAGTCAGTCACCAGCATAATATTCTCATCCGAGAACTCAAAATTCATGGATTGGTAGTCATCCATGGCCTGATGAGCCAAATGATCAGCCAATACACTCCCCTTGATCACTTTCTGGGTTGTATATTGTATATCGTATTTAATTAAGATCATCTGCCATCTCGCTATTCTTCCAGAGAGAGCGGGTTTCTCGAAGATGTGCTTAATTGGGTCCATCTTATATATCAACAAAGTAGTTTGGGTCAACATGTACTGTCTTAGTCGGCGATCAGCCCATGCCAAAGCACAACAAGTTTTTTCAAGCAGTGAGTATCGTGTCTCACAGTTGGTAAACTTTTTGCTAAGGTAGTATATTGCGTGCTCTTTTCGACAAGACTTGTCATGCTGTCCCAGCACACACCCCATTGAGTTTTCTAGCACTGTTAGGTATAGTATCATAGGTCATCCTTCAACCGGAGGCATCAGAATTGGCGGTTCCTGGAGATATTCTTTGATCTTTTTGAAAGCCGTCTGGCACTCGTCATTCCATTTTACCACTTGATCTTTCTTCATAAGTTTGAAGAGGGTCCACAAGTAGCAGTCAGATGTGAAATGAAACTGGAAATATAATTTAAACGTCCCAAGAAACCTCTAACTTCCTTCTTTGTACAGGGATCCAGCATCTCTTGTATGGCCTTTACTTTTGCAGGGTCCACTTGAATACCTTTGTCACTGACAATGAAACCCAGAAGTTTTCCAGACCTTACCCTGAAGGTGCATTTGTTCGGATTCAACCTCAGCTTCTATGTTTTTAACCTGTCGAATAACTTTTGTAGATGATCAAGGTGTTCTTCCTCGGTTTGATACCTGGCTATCATGTCATCAACATAGACCTCTATCTCATTATGAATCATATCATGGAACAAGGCGACCATGGCTCGCTGATAAGTTGCCCCAGCATTCTTCAACCCAAAAGGCATCACCTTGTAACAGAAGGTTCCCCACTGTGTAACGAAGGTTGTCTTCTCCATGTCTTCAGGAGCCATCTTCATTTGGTTGTAGCCAGAGAAACCATCCATGAAGGAGAAGATTTTATGTTGCGTGGTGTTGTCAACCAGAACATTAATACGGGGAAGCGGGAATTCATCATTGGGGCTTGCCCTATTCAGATCTCTGTAGTCCACACACATTCGTACCTTACCGTCCTTCTTAGGTACCAGAATGACGTTAGCAACTCACTATGGATAGGAGGTGACAACTAAGAACCCAGCCTCGAACTATTTCATGACCTCTGCCTTGATCTTCTCTGACATCTTAGGGCGTATACGGTGGACCTTCTGTTTAACCGGATGATAGTCTTCCTTGGTCGGTAGACGATGTACCATAATATCAGTGTCTAAACCAGGCATGTCTTTATATGACCAGGCGAAGATCTCAACATAGTCGTGCAACATCTGTATCAACCGCTGTTTGACCTTAGCTTCCAAATTTGCACCGATCTTGACTTTCTTTCTGTTCACCTTTGTGCCCAAGTTTATCGTCTCAACTGGCTCTTCATGAGGTTGTATAGCCCTTTCTTCCTGCTATAATAGTCTAATAAGCTCTCCAGGAACCTCACAATCATCCTCACCTTCGTCCTCGGCTTGGTTGATCGGATTTTTAAAGTCATAACTGGCAGTAGCAGAACTGTTGTCAATGGGATCCATAGTGGATATGGATCTTCAGTATGATACGTGAGTGTGTGTAAGAGTATAGCTGTTTCGATAAAGTGAAAGCAGAAAAGAAAAAAACAAAGTGCGCAAAATTTGTATGTAAGGAACGTCCAATGTTTTATTGATGATATATTAAATGACACATAATATCCCTCACAAACAAAACCAATGTGCCTCGGGCAAGACACAAGGTTGTAGAGTTTAATTTTTTTATTACAAATTCAGAAAACAAGTAAGACAATTACTGCGAAATAAAAGAAACTGGTATAAACTCCCTAGCCATCCAGTTACTCGGTCCACCGTTGGTAGTTGGGTAGATCCAGTTGTCGATGTCAGAGTCTTCCTCACTGTCTTCAATGGCATTAATTCCCCAATTGCTGATGTGCAAGGGAGGTCCTCCAGCTCGAGCACGTCGAACAGCCCATTGAACTCCTGAAGTAAAGCCCAAAACAAACTTGTCAGTTTTGTGAGTAAAATCAGGGAGTTGTCCCCAGTTGGTATACCTACCTTCTTCAACCACTGCTCTGGTGTCTTTGAGAGAAGCCATCTTCAGAGGAGGTTTGGTGCTAGTAGTGGTCTCAGTCGATGCCAGGATCTGGGGAACCTCTTCAAAATTCTGGCAAGGAGTCTCTATGAATTCCTCGTCCATCTCCACATACCTGAAGGAGTTGAGGTAGCTCACCATATACTCCTCTTCGCCACGTACAGTGACAACCTTCCGCTTTACTGGATACTTCAGCATTTGGTGCAGTGTAGAAGTAACAACCCCAACTTCATGGATCCAAGGATGACCCAATAAACAAGAGTATGACGGTTGGATGTCCATTACATAGAAAGTGGACTCAAAGGTATGAGAACCTACCTTGACAGGGATGCCCACCTCCCCATGCACCATTCTCTTCAACCCGTCAAAAGCCTTTACCACAATGTTACTAGGATTTAAGGTCAAGCCCTCATAATCCAACCGATCTAGCGCCTTCTTAGGCAGAATATTTAGCAAAGACCCAGTATCTACCAGCACATGAGCCATAGTGGTGCCCCTTCATTCAATCGAGACATGCAGAGCATCATTATGCCTCCTCCCTTTTGGTGTCAAGTCTACATCTGAAAAATCCAGACCATTGTCAGCAGTCAAGTTGGCCACACAATCTTTAAATTGATCAGTTGAGGTCTCCTGCGGCACGTGCGTAGTCTTGAGGAATGCGATCAAAGCCTTCTCATAGGCCTTGGAGCGCAACAGCAATGACAACATGGATATCTTTGAGGGGGTCTGCCCCAGCTGCTCGACCACATTGTAGTCGCTCTTTTTGATTATTTTCAATATTTCCTCTATCTCTTGCTTATAGGCTTCTACGAAAATTTTCCTAGGTGCCTCCGTTCGGGCAGGCTCACCTATAACTTCTTTGCCTCCGGTACCAGATGACTCACCAGCAGGGGTAGCAATTGGAGTAAGAACAGGAGTAGTAGTTGAAGCATCGGTAGGAATAGCAGGTGAAATAACAACATGCCTATTGACAGTTCTTGGGGAAATCTCGGAAGAGAAAACCCTTCCACTTCTGGTAATCTTACTGGTCCCGACAATGTTACTGACATCAGGATCATCCTCTTCATTCTTCAGGTCGTTTAACGCCATGATAGTAGACATCGGCGCCATAATACCAAGGGACATCTTTGTCCGAGGCATATGGGACAGGACCAGGAAGGGTGATTATTAACGGAGCGACTCTTAGAGCAGATGTAATCCTAACAGGTCTTCTCGGGGAGACCTTGGAAGGATTGGCGAAAATGGTTATAATTGCAATATCTTCACATGGAACAGTTGGGATCAAAGTTTTCTCGAACAAAATTTCTCTGCTGTCCATCAGGCGTTGAACACCTGTCTTCAGCAAATGGCAACCAGAAGGCAGAGATGAACACACATGGAAACCTTCACCACAACCCGGAAAAAAACTGGCCAACAACAAATTCTTCTTAATAGTCATGAGAGGAGTAGAAACTTCATCAACTGAGGTCATAAACAGATCAGTATCAACAGCATTAACTCCACGATTGTGCTTAGGCATGGGAGCAGTTATGACATTGGGCTCCTATGAAGCATCGAACTTAATCTCCTTTGCCTTGATCAGATCATGTACCTTATTTCTCAGAGCCCAACAGTCATTTGTATCGTGGCCAGGACTCTCAGAATGATAGGCACACCGAGCGTTTGGATTATACCGAGGAGATATGGTATTTGGATTCTTGGGAGCCTTTTTCAAGGTTGCCAAGTTGGATCTTAGCAGATGGGGTAGAACTTCAGCCAACGTCATGTTAATCCGGGTAAACTGTCGTTGTGGTCTTTCCACCCTTTGTTGATTGTTGCATTGTGGAGCATCCAAAGGTCTAGGTATCATTACAGCCCTTATTGTTTGACAGTGTTCAGCTCTGCTTTGGCTTCTCGGGCTATAGATGGCACTGGTTTCCTTCTTACCAGTAAAAGGCTTCTTTACCAAAGGCGTCTTTCTGTATCTTACTGATCCGAATCCCAGATTCTACCCTTTCTCCTATTAATATCAGCTCGGTGAAACTAGATGATGAGCTACCAATAAAATGTTTAAAGAAAGGACCAGACAGCGTCCCAAGAAACATATTGACCAACTCCCTGTCAGATAAAGGGGGTTGGACTCTTCCATCCAAGTCTCTCCACTTCTGCGCATAGTCCTTAAAGCCTTCACCTGCACCCATGGTCATATTCTAGAGTTGAGTACGAGTGGGGGAAAGGTCGGCGTTATATTGATACTGCTTATAAAAAGCCGCGGCCAAATCCTCCCAATTTCAGACATTGGTTATATCCAGTTGGTAGAACCATTCAAGATGAGTCCCTGACAGATTGAAAGAAGTGAACCCACAAGTTTCTATCAGCGGTGTGGGGCTGGATCTTCCTTACATAGGAGCGGAGATGAAGCTTAGGGCAAGACACCCCATCATACTTTGCAAAAATTGGAGCCTTAAATTTTTGCGGGATGACCACTCCCGACACCAATCCTAGTTCTTTGAAATCCAACCCAGGTATCCTCTGGACTTCCATAGCACTCAAACGATCTTCCAACTACTTGTATTTATCCTCGGTGGGAGGATACTGCTCATCATTGTAGTCTGTATCATTGTCAGAAACTTCAGGACTGGGGTCCCTTTCCCTTGTCTCCCTTTCTTGATTCTCCCCTTCCTTGGATAAGGAAGTTAGATCGACCGGTTGCTTTAATGGCCCCCTGAACCTTCTGCCCATATTCAGAATACCAGAGACCTTCTTCTTTTTCTTCTTTTCCTTCAGGATGAGGGCTTTTAGATCCTCTTGCCCTTCCGTCAGAGTTATGAACATCTGCTGGAATTGGGCATTTTGTGCCTGAAGATCTTTGATGCTTTGCTCAGAAGACATTTATGCTGAAATAAATAGCGAAGAAGATGAGAAGCTTGTAATGGTACCTGTATATGCAGTGTTTATGGATGGGATGCGTATGTAATGATTTCAAAGACTTTGGAAAATTTAAATTTGCGAACCAAAATGAAACAAAGATTTTATTAGTAGAATTCAAAGTTCAATTGCCTTTTAGGCGTTACAATTAAAATAATTCTAAAAACTAGAAAAAAAAATCAAATTTCCCATGGATGCTTCCTCTTTGTGCCGAGATAGACATTAAGGTTTCTTTCCTCATGAAGCTGCCTTGTGAGCTCTAAAACCTGCCTATCCTGGGCATAGAACTGATCCCTATAAGTATCCCGCTCTTTCTTCAACTGAATCCAAGACCTCTGTAGTTCTTCAAGACCAGCGGGCATATCAAGATGGAGAACCGTGTAAGGAATACCCCCCCTTCAGTAGTGGGTTCCACAATCACTGGTAAAACTTCTATATAGGGCATCATAAGTTTCTGGGCGTGAGCTCGTACCCATTGGAGATAAGGTTCCATAGGAATGGAAGTCTTCGTCCCCAAAGCCTTGGCACCAGATCTGTTTACCATGCTCCAAGCTCGTATGAACCTCTGGCGATACCCTTGAACATCATCCTCATAGTTAAATACAGTGCCCTCGATAAGTAACTCATGGGGACCATCCCTTCAAGCGTAACCAAATTATCGTAGAGCTAAACAAGGATTGTAAGTTATGCCTCCTCTAATGCCAAGTAATGGGACATTAGGGTACTCCCCGCAATGGTCAATAATAGTAGTATCTCCCATAGCTCGGGAATACCAAAGAATATCCGTGTGAGCGAGTGACATTATCCTTTGCGACCAACCCAAACCTTCTTCATTCTTCAGTATGGACTTAGGGAGGTGAGAAATAAACCACCTCGACAGCAATGGCATGTAACACATAAGAACCCCTCTTCTCTTCATGGTACGAGTATGGAGAGCATGCAAGATATCTCCGAGCAAGGTAGGCACAGGGTTGCGAGAGAGGAAGATCTTGATAGCATTCACGTCTATGAGTAAGTCTGGATTAGGGAAGAGTACTAACCCATAGATTAGAAGGGCCAAGACCTCCTCAAAAGTCTGAAAGTCCATATCATCCCAAAACAGTTGGGCCTTTTCTATTAGGAACTTGGCTAGAAAACCTTTGACTCCGCTTCTTGTTTCCCAATTGGATACCACGTCGGCCAGTTTCAGATGCAAGGCTGAGGCAATGACTTCTTTCTTAGGAACCTCAACTAAACCTGTGAAAGGCAATTGTTCAAGAATGGGTATATCCAATAACTGGGAGAACTCTTCCATGGTAGGCACCAACTGATAGTCTGGGAGGGTGAAGCAGTGGTGCTTGGGATCAAAGAACTGAAAGAGTACACCCATCATCTTTTCATCAAAGTTTGAAGTAACCAGGTTGAGAAGTCGACCATGTCTTTTAGTGAACGCGGAAGTTTCAGAAACCCTTGATACTAGCTCCTTGAGTTGGGGAGTTATTCTCACAAAGCTGATTCAGATAGTGTTTCTATGAGCGGAAGGCATGATTTGCAAAACAGAACAAAGATAAATTCCCTTTGTCCTTAAAATGGTTAGTATAATAAGGATGGATGCTATGTTATGATGCATGATGTTATGTTCAAACAGAATAAATCACACACAAGCAAAACACACAATAGACCTTAGGTTCAAAAGCTTGCATGAGGTTAAAGGTAAGTACCCTCTTGAAGTTTAGTTGGTTTCAAACCTGTCTTAGAAAGGTAATCGGGTTCTAAAGATTCTCAATATCACTGATAACCCTTTATCAGGCATTGTTTCAACTCAAGCAATCTTTTCTTGCGGCCGAAATATCCCGAAAGTTTGACCTCAATGACTGTAGCGTCGAGTATCAACCAATCCTCAGCTTTATACCGAGGCCGGCTATCTTACTACTTTCTAATGGCCAAGTTTGTTCAACTAAGGTTCTAAGGTCCGTTAGTGCTTCGTGACACCATACGACGGCCCCGTATTCACCTTGTTTCCATACTAAGGATACCGGTACCAACCAAAGTGTCACACCAACACAGCCATCGCTTAAACCATATCGATCTACGTCGTACAGTCTCCACGATCTATTGTTGTTTACCTAAAAAGTGCCCCTAGATCTGGGTGTAGGATCTTCAGCAATATCCAAGCAAAAACCCTAAAAGATAAAGCAGGAAAAGCAGACAAGAAAGCAATTAAAAATGACCTAGATCCTAAGGTAAACCCTACTTTATTATTATACCCAGCAGAGTCGCCAGTTCTGTGATACGGTGGCAAAACTGACTGTTATACTGGTTTGCATTTTGTATTCGCAAATGTTGCGGTAAGCAAGAGTCGCCGCTGACTTTTATTTCATCCAACAAAGGAAAAGGAAAAACAACAGAAAAAACCTTTATCGAGAATGTTTCTGAGTGCGGGGGTAGATTATAGAAAGGGAAGGTGTTATCACCCTTTCTATATGTGGTTTTCCACGGGCTCTTAGGTACTTACTCATTTTTAAATTGCTTGTGTGTGTGCTTGTTTTGAAAAAATTTATTTACTTCGTGATAACCCTTGTATCGGTCCTCAAAAGTGTGACAAAGTTGTTTTGAAAACTGTTTTGAGAGTGTTTGTGTAAAATTTGTTTGTTTGAGCAAGTACCTAGGAACTTTCTACCTACTCGAAAAAAGTCTGTTCGTTTTCCTTTAGACTGCGCTATCCTACTACTAAGGAGTAGGTATCCCTATCGTTGGATTTGTAAAGGGACGTTCGAAGGGACGAAATGGTCTCTGAAGGCAACAAGTAAAGATACCTTAGCATTTCGAAGGGACTATCGCCATGAGATCAATTTGTAGGCAACTCGGGGGACAAGTAGGGACTATGATATTTATGACGATTTTGAATTGCGGGTCATTGCTAAGGTATCCCTACATTCGAGGGACACGACCATTATTTCTGAGGCAACCAAGTGGGGCAAACCCTAGGAGTGAACATGTGCAAGTGTGTTTTTTCAGTTAATTATCTTTGCACAATTAGGGTTTTCTACTGTATTAATCATTTATCTTTCACATGCAAGTCTATTTTCCATACATCTAACAGTTAAATAGTTGCGGAAATTAAAAACGAGAAATTAAAATCCTAACTATTACAAGGCTTTGGGGAGGGGATTGCATGATCAAAAACCGGGGAATAAAACCCTAATTTGAAACTATTACAAACCATCGACAGTTACATTAATTGAAAAATAATGGTACGGAAAGAAATAAACGCGCGAAGAATTAAGATGGCAATAAATTAGGACCTAAGAAATCTAATTAATTAAAAATGCTTTTGTTTGTATTTTCTTTATTGAAAAATAGTCGCAATTTGCAAATTAATCCTAGTTTCCATTAAATTTTAATTACAAGAAAATAATTAAGTTAACCTAATTAAACTAATTAATTAAATGCAAATAAATATTTTATGAAAATAATTAACTAAACCTAATTTTTTGTAATTTTCTAATTTTATGATTTAATTAAAAAGGATTTTTGTTGTAAAATAATTTTAAAAAATGGTTTTGTAAAATAATTAATAATAAATAAAGAAATAATAAATTAAAAGGGAAATGAAACTTGGGCCTAATGCTGGAAGGAATAAGGGGGAGTATGCTGCCAAATTGCTAGTTAGGCCCAAAGCTGGAGGCCCAGAGCCTGCGCGTGATCCAATGTACTTCTCTTTTGATGGTTCATGGTGGTCCTTCAAGGCTGGAGCGTGAGATCTACACGATGCTGGACCTTAGGGATGAGATCTGGGGCACACGGTGGACACTAGGCAAGGAGGTGTATGGGATATGTAATGAAACAAATGAGAAAGTGAAAAACTCCAAACCTGGGTATCGAACCCAGGTCTTCCCCTTTGCAAGCGCTTCCCTTTACCACCTGGCCATGTTGTCTTTTGTTTATATAAATGAACAAAATATATTATATTGAAAGAAGGGTCAGTAAGAATAAAAACGTGCGTGAATTCAAATTGGCCACTGGGATTACGCCACCTATTCTTCTTCTTCCTGGAACCGTCGCTTTAGGTATCAACCCTTTTACCTACGGACACTCACTGTCACTACAACCCTGCAAACCTCAAAAATCAAAGTCAGACATGATAAATCAATTCTAAGCATACAGATCAACTCGTTTTGATCTCACGAGTATGATGGTAGCCTTCTTTTGGTCCAATTTCCCCTGCATCTCAAAGCCCTAAAACGGAGGTTAAAACCCTAACAATGGCAATTTGGCATTGATGCATCAAAACTAGAAATTAAATATACAGAAAGCATCTAGGCATCCATATGAACACAAATATGTAATCAAAACAAATTAACGATGCAAGAATATATGGATACGAATTTGAAAAAAATGGCAAACCGTGATGATGTTATGTGATGATTTCTGGAGTTTTGAGGCGTGCAAATAGTACAGTTAGCTTCAGGAGGTTCTCAAGAATGGATTGCTGGCCTTGAAACACCCTGAATCGGTTCCTATATCAAAATTTGATCACTACTTTTTTGTCAAAATTTGGAGTTTTTTCTGGACGCGTGGAGGCATCTTTTTCGTGTGTTCTAGGTATGGCAATGTTGTGTATATGTATCAGAACATATTAGGTTAACAAAATAAACTTGAATCTTGAATAATTATGGGGAAAAGATCTTGATTGTTCAATGCATTATTTGTTTCCAAAATAAGCCAAATCATGTCATTCTTGCTCCAATCATCCTTGGTGCGATTTGATCCTGATATGCCAGCATATATTATCTTCAATCAATGCAAAAAACATTCCAAAAGCAATTTACATGATTTAATTTGATTTTATTTGATTTTATTTGAATTGTAAATGAATAAAATCATAATAAATCAAATAAATAATTTAGTGAGGCATGGAGTGGTTCATGGGTCGTGGACCATGTTAGGAACAAGATACAAGCATAAAAAGTTAGGCCCATTTGAGAGAAAAAAAATGCAATTTTAGGCATTGTTGACTTTATGCAAATTTCCAAAAATGGCCAACTTTGACAATGCATATCTTCTTCAATTTTAACCCTATGAGGGTGTTCTTAGACTTTTTAGAAATCTTAGGATGTCCCCTAAACAACCTTTTTGGTCTCATCTCAATTGGATCTTCCATGTTAATGTAAGGAGCTTTGACCTAAAAGGTGTTTTTGTTGACTTTTTAAAATGACCTGTAATGTCTGAATTCATGTCTTTTCATGAGTGCATTTTTTGAACTTGAGGTTTGAAGATGGGTTGTAGGGAATTGCATCCTCTTAAAAATGAGCCTTTGATGGGAAATTTCTGATAAATTATGACGAAGTTATGCCTGGTCAAAGTTTGGTTGACTTTTCCTAAGAAACCCTAATTTAGCAACTTTTGAGTTTTGATGAATTAGGAGCATTCCTTGGGGAATCATGATCAGCCCTTTATTAAATGATGGATATCACTTCAATATGTTGATGTTGACCAAAAATCTTGAAGTTTGACTGTATGTGGGTCACAGTTGACTTTTGACCTAGTACAATTGATTTTAAGGCATCTGAGCAGTTGACTGAGCAAACTTCTTGTGCAAAGCTTGAAACTTGACATGGAGGGTCTTGAGAACATATTAGGACTATGGAGAGCATATGAGGCCTTTGGAGCTCATTCATCTTGATGAAAATGGAAACCCTAGTTGGAGGTTCATTGCTTTAGGAGAGAGTTTGTTTGGTCAACTCTTGGGCATCCTTGAGCAAGTTAAGGATCTTAATGAACATATGTTGAGTAAAATGGGAGGGAAAATTTTGGGGTAGAACAATAGGGCTTCCTACTAATTAATGGTGGGATAGCCCTATATAAGGGTAAGGAGAAAAAAAACAAAGACTATTTGAGTAGGTAGACAACTCGTAGTTGCTTGCTCACAAAACAAAACAAAATTTCTCACATATACACTCTCTTTTTTCTAAATATTTTCAAAGACAAAAAAACTTTGTATGCATTATCAACGATACGAGAATCATTACAAAGTTCGCCGCACTGAGGCGTCTTTTCAAAAATATTTTGAAAAATACACTTACACAAAAAAGCATTTTCAAAGTGAGCTATAAACTAAGAGCCCATAGATAACTACTGATGGAAAGGGTGCTAATACCTTCCATTTCCATAACCTACCCCCTGAACTCAAAATCTTTAAAAATATCTTTCTTGTTCTTTTCACCCTTTCCTTTATTGGATAAAAAAATCGATGGTGAATCTTGATATCCGCAACAATTGCGATAAAATGCAAAACCAGTAAAGTCAGTTCTCCTACCATATTACACTGGGATACCCTTAGATCCATGTGCAGGTGTTGTTACCTCTACCCTACATCAGAGATTAAAGTATCCCATGAACGGAAAGATTGTTACTGTCTGCGGTGAAGAAGAGTATATGGTTAGCCACTTGAACTCTTTTCGGTATGTAGAGATGGACAGTGAATTCATCAAGACTCCTGTCAAACTTTTGAAGTCATCCCTCCTTCCTCAACTGAAAATGTCTCTGCCATTCCTAAAGTTACTAGGGTTCCGCCCAGGATGGCTTCATTGAAACATGCTAAGGCTACTGTAGAAGAAGGTGGTTGTACTATTTGGGGTCAGCTTCCTGACATCCCTTATAAAACTAACAAATTTGGTTTGGGTTTCACCATAGAGGGTCAAAGGGTTGTTCGTCGCACTCGTTCTAGAAGGCCACCATTTAGTATCAGCAACAACCGAGTCAACATGATAGAAGATGCTAACAGTGATTATGACCTTGACAGTTGGATCTTTCCTACCATTGGCAATGGGCTCATCAACTGGAAGGTCGGGGACATTATCTCTCTCTCCTTTAGTCAGGAGTAATAGATACATTTTTTTATTGCTTTCAAGTTTTGGCTTTGTAATATCTGAACAATGACTTTAAGTCTTGTGCCTTACCCGGGGCACAACGGTGCATTTGTTAAGGGTTGTCATTTCATAAACATATTTTCATTTAATAAAAGCATTGGACGTTTTGCATTCAAATTTTGTACTCTTTGTCTTTCTTTTTACTTTTATCACTTTCAAGCCATGTGTTCTTACACATACCCATACAATATGTTACAGATCCACATCCACTCTGGATCCTGTTGATAACGATTCTGCTATTGCCACTTATGACTTTGAAAATCCGATCTACCAAGCCGAGGATGAAGGTGAGGAAGATTGTGAGATACCAGGAGAACTTTCTAGATTGTCAGTGCAAGAAGAGAAAGCTATACAACCGCATGAAGAGCCAGTTGAAGTGGTAAATTTGGGTTCCGAAACAGACAGAAAAGAAGTTAAGATAGGCTCCAACTTAGAGGGAAGTGTCAAGAATAGGTTAATATAGATGTTGCATGAATATGTCGAGATCTTTGCTTGGTCATACAAAGACATGCCATGGCTTGATACTAATATTGTGGTTCATCGTCTACCGATGAAAGAGGGTTGTGCTCCGATAAAGCAGAAGGTTCATCGCATACATCCTGAGATGTCAGAGAAGATCAAGGTTGAGGTTATGAAACAATTAAACGCGTGGTTCTTAGCAGTGACATCCTATCCTCAATGGGTTGCAAATGTGGTTCCGGTACCGAAGAAATATGGCAAGGTACGTATGTGTGTAGATTACAGAGATATGAATAGGGCGAGCCCTAAAGATGACTTCCCACTTCCATATATTAATGTTTTGGTCGACAACAACGCTCAGCATAAGGTGTTCTCCTTCATGGATGGTTTCTCAGGGTATAATCAGATCAAGATGGCACCCAAAGACATGGAAAAGACTCTTTTTATTACACAATGGGGCACTTTATACTACAAGGTTATGCCTTTTGGGTTGAAGAACACCGGTGCAACATATCAGCGTGTTATGGTAGCTTTGTTCCATGACATGATTCATCATGATATAGAGGTCTATGTCAATGATATAATAGCCAGATCACATACCGAAGAAGAGCATCTTGACCATCTACACAAGTTGTTCGAAAGACTGAAGAAGTATAAGCTGAGGCTAAATCCGAACAAGTGCACCTTTGGGGTGAGATCTGGTAAGCTTCTGGTTTTATTGTCAGCGGTAAAGGAATTGAGGTTGATCCCGCTAAAGTAAAAGTTATTCAAGAAATGCCTCCTCCCCGTACCGAGAAGGAAGTCATAGTTTCTTGGGACGATTGAACTATATTGCCATATTTATTTCTCATTTGACCACTACTTGTGAACCAATCTTTAAGTTGTTGAGAAAGATCAGGTAGTGAAATGGAACGACGATTGTCAGATATCCTTTGACAAAATAAAGGATTACCTACAAGAACCTATGATTCTAATGCCACTAGTTGAAGGAAGACCTCTGATCATGTAACTAACAGTGTTAGAGAACTCAATGGGGTGTGTACTGGGGCAGCACGACTTGTCTGGTCGAAAAGAGCATGCAATATACTACCTTAGCAAAAAGTTTACCGATTGTGAAACAAGATACTCACTACTCGAGAAAACTTGTTGCACTTTGGAATGGGCTACTCGCCGACTAAGACAGTATATGTTGACCCATACTAATTTGTTGATCTCTAAAATGGATCCAATCAAATATATATTCGAGAAACCTGCTCTCTTTGGAAGAATAACCATATGGAAAATGGACTTGACAGAATACAACATTCAATACACCACTCAGAAAGCAATCAAAGGAAGTGTACTGGCAGATCATTTGGCTCAGCAAGCTGTAGACGACTACTAATCTATAAACTTCGAATTCTATAACGAGAACATTATGCTAGTTATAGATTATGAAGAACCTGGACCATATGATGGACCTGAGCTAGGATCCCGATGAACTATGCTTTTTGACGGAGCCTCTAATACACTTGGCAACAAAATTTTTGCTGTAATTATCTTTCCTCAGGGTTGCCATACGCCCTTCACCACCATATTATGCTTTGATTTTACCAAAAATATGGCTGAATATGAAGCATGCATCATGGGTATTAAAGTTGTAATTGACCTGAGAATCAAGTTCTTGGGCATATACGGAGACTCATCCCTGGTAATCAGACAGATTAAGGGAGAATGGGATACCAAGCATCCGAATCTCATTTCATATCGAGAGCATGTGTTGACCTTAATCCCGTACTTCGAGGAGATCACTTTAGAGCATATCCCAAGGGAAAAGAATCAGTTAGCAGATGCATTAGCAACCATGTTGTTTATGTTTAAAGTAAGATGGGACAACGAGGCTCCCAGAATTACCATTGAGAGGCTAGATGAACCTGCACACTGTTACATAGTTGACAGCGACGGAGTAGAAGAAAAGCCTTGGTTTCATGAAGTGAAAAGATATCTTGAGGCTCAAGAGTATCTTGAAGTATCATCTATCAACGACAATAAATTCCTATGGAGGTTTTCATTTAAGTTCTTCCTGAGCAATGAAATCATGTATAGGCGCAACCGTGATTCGACTCTGCTTCGTTGTATGGACAAGAAATAGGCGGAGAAGATTATGGAAGATGTGCACAAAGGTATCTTTGGTACTCATTCCAGTGGACATACTATGGCTAAGAAAATTCTGAGAGCGGGTTACTATTGGTCGACTATGGAAATAGACTGCTATCACCACTCAAGAACTTGTCACAGGTGCCAGATCTATGCTGACAAAGTACATGTGCCTCTAGTACCTCTGAATGTATTGACTACCCCTTGGTCGTTTGTAATGTGGGCATTGATATGATTGGAGAGATCAAACCTACTGCTTCTAACAGACATCGATGCATCCTCATCGCCATTGATTATTTCACAAAGTGGGTTGAAGCAGCCTCGTACGCCTCTGTTACCAAGAATGTGGTGGCTCGATTCATTAAGCACAACCTTATCTGTTGGTATGGCATCCCCGAGAGAATTATCACAGACAATGGTACCAATCTCAACAACATCATTATCATGGAACTCTGCATGGAGTTCAAGATCAAACACCATAATTCTTCTTCGTATCGACCAAAGATGAATGACACAGTGGAAGTCGCCAATAAGAACATTAAGAAAATTAGACAGAAGATGACAGTGACGTATAAAGATTGGCACAAGATGCTACCACTAACTCTCCATGACTATCGCACTTCAGCATGAACATCAACTGGGGCAACCCCATTTTCCCTAGTTTATGGTATAGAAGTTTTCCTAACTATCGAAGTTCAGATTCCTTCTATGATACGGTGGGAGAACTAACTTTTGGTTTTGTGTTTTATTGCAAATGTTGCAGATAGGAAGAGTCGCCACCGAATTTTCTTTTATCCAATAAAGGAAAGGGTGAAAAGAACAGGAAAGACCTTTTGAGAATTTTATGAGTAAGGGGGGTAGGTTATGAAAAGGGAAGGTGTTAGTACGCTTTTCATCCATAGTTATCTACGGGCTCTTAATTGCTAGCTCACTTTTGAAATGCTTTGTGTTTGTGTTTGTTTGAAAATATTTTCAAAATGACTAAGTACAACAATTTTGTAATGATTCTCGTATCGTTGAGAATGTATACAAAATGTTTGTTTTGAAAATATTTATTGAAAGAAAGTGTTGTTTTGTAAAAAAAGTGTTTTGAAGATGCCAATGTAAGGCAGTCTTCTTTAAAATAACTCTTGTATCAATCCTCAAGAGTGTTTATAAAGCATTTTGAAAGTAGTTGTTTTGAAAGTGTGAGGTGTGGAAATTGTTTTAGTTTGTGAGCAAGCGATTACGGGTGATCTTTCTACTCAAAAACTCTTTGTTCTCTTCCTCCTCCTTTAATTGTGCCACCCTACTATTAGTTAGTAGGAAGCTCTATTGTTGGATGTGAGGGGAAAGCGCGGGTCATCGTACAGTCATAGAAGGCAACTTGTAGGACACTTTAGCAATTTTTTGTAAGGGACTAAGATCGTTTACCGAAGGCTCATCGAGGGACTACAATCTTTTTTAACCGAGGGTCTTTGCTAAAGCGTCCCACATTCGAGGGACATGATTGTTTTATCCAAAGTAAATAAGTGAGGTTACCCTAGAGGTGCGCGTGGTGAAAAGTGATTTGTTTTCAGTTAAATTGTTTTTATTAGGGTTATCTAGCGGTTGATTTTAAATCTTGCCATACAAACATAATTACTATACAGTTATGAGTAAAAACAGTAAATTGCAAAAAAATAAATCTAAACTATTACAGGGCTTCGGGGAAGGGGGTACAAAACCATAAAAATTGGGGAGAAAAGCAGTAAACCCTAATTAACTATTACAACCTTTGAGCAGTTACAAAATCGAGAAAAAATGCGAAAATAGTAAACTACACAAAAATAAAGGAAAAGGAAATTGTTTTGTGATTTTATCAAGTAAGGAAATTAAATCAAATAAAAGCTATGAACGAAGATTCGAGAATTAAAATTATAAATAATATTTTTGGTATTTTGATGAAAGAAAATTAAAGTCCTCACTACAATAAAAAACTTAATTTTAAAAATCCTAAAGAAACTTTTTTTAATGTTTTTTTTAATATTGAAGTCAAATTAATAAACATAACTAAAAGAATAAAACAAATAAAATTGAGGTGTGTGTAGTGTGCTATGGGCGCATGGGCCTGGTTAGAAAGGCAAAAGGCCCAAGTGAAAGCTACACGGGGCGTGTGTGTGTGTGTGTGTGTGTGTGTATGTGTGTGTGTGTGTGTGTGTGTGTGTATGTAAAGCAAACTCGGTGGTAAAGGTGAAGCAGAACGGATCTCTGAGCCAAACCAAAGGCCCACCCGAATCAAACCAAATGAAAAAAAAAGTTTGCAAACCCTAGATACAAAAGATTCAGTCACCTCCAACCTTGGTTTCAATTGTCTCATTAATTAACAATTAATTCTCTATTAAAAACCAGATTAAATATAAAAAATAAAACCTTTTCTCTGTTTCACGCTTCTGAAACTCTTTCTTTTTCTTTCTCCCTCTGTTATTCACAATCCAAATCGTACATCTCTTTGTTCATGGATTTCATCTCTTTGTTTCTGCACAACTCAACCAAGGATACCAACTGAAGATGAACCAGAACCCAGGTACATTGTGCTCTTGCTATGTGAATCTCCTTTGCTTCCTTTATTTTTAATTCCCTTCTCTATGTGCGTGGAATCGTTGGCTCCTGTTTATGTGGTTTCTAAGCGTTGGATGTGAGTTGTTTGAGTGTGTTGGGATGGTGAATGTTGCAGTTATGTGTTGGTAACGCTAAGGTAATGAAGGTGTTAAATGGTGATTGAGTGCGTGAACAAAGTGCGATTATTGTTGTTGTTGCGGTTTCAGTATGGAGGTTGAAGGTTTATGCAGTTGTGAGATTAGTGAAGAAAGGTTAAAGGAGTGATTTTGTTGGTGAGTGAAATGTGAGGTTTGGTTTTGTAAGGAGGTTAGGTGTTGAAGGTTGATGCGTGAGTAGTTGGGCAGGGCTGCGGTTTTGGGAGTTTGAACATAGGTAGGGGTCCGCAAGGTATGAAGGTTAGTGCAGAGTGTTTTTTCTTGATGTTTTTGCTTTTTCTCTACCTCTCTTTTATAATGGAACAAGTGTGGTTTTTAGGGGGAAAGCTTGATGAGTTTTGAACACTTTTGGTATGTTTTTTGTAGCTTTTCTTAATGCATGTTTTGTGGTATAATTTCGTGTAAAGTTGACAAGTTTTAGACTGTTATGATGTAGGGGCAGCAACATACAGGTTTGGCAGGGCAGCAGTATGCTTTGTAATTTTGCTGCTGGTTTTCTTTTGACATATATTGGATCAGTTTGCAATCTTGGATTTTTGGACAGCAACATTCTTGGATCATAAAGTTCAATCAAGTTTTAACAATTGGTCACTTAGAAACATATCATTTTATAGCTCTATTTTCCATTTTTCTTCTTGTTTCAAAATGTACACAATATGACATGTAATGATACTTTATTTGGGAAAGGATTATCGATGAATATGAATGATTTTATGGAAGTAGTTTGATGAAATTTGTTTTGTGTAATGACTTGTAATCTTGCAAGAGGAACATGTATGATACTTGAATAATCATGAGTTTTTGAATTTGAATGAATGTTGTAAATTGAAGATGATGAATCAAATAATGTGGGTGTTGCTTGAACTTGGTTTGAATTCAACATTTGTATATCATCTCACGGTTTCATAAGAACTTATGCTCAAAACAAACTTGTATGTTACACTTGATTCAAATGAACATTAGTTTCCAAACTTGAATTCAACCTCTTGCGCGAAGTTGAAAAGTATAACTTGTACCATAAGCAATTGTTCTTAAATCCTTGTATCTCAAGCAACGGTTGATTGGATAAAGTATCCTTGAATTCGTGTCTCATATCTTGACCAATGTCTTGTAACTAAGGCAACTAGACGCAGACTCTTATCATAAGAACATTCAATGAAACCTTATCCATGATGTGCATTAAGTGATGATCTTGGTCGAAGCCCTGATCAAAACTGATGAACGCAAGCATAAGAGAGTGTATCTTGACCCATGAACCATAGAAGAATCTTCTACTTTTTATTCTAGCCTTTGATAAGAATTCCAGTTAAATTACGTATATTTAAAGTAGTTAATGGAAGATCTCAAACCGACTCAAACCCAAATTATGAAGAAAGGGTCCCACGATGATAGAGGGACAAAATCCTAATTCAAACATCTCAGCCGAAATATCTTGGTGAAACCCTCAAAACCCTAGCTTCAAAATCCAATTCTCAGAAGAAACAAAGAATCAACCTTTATTTGATAGAGAAGCCCAGAACAAAGTAAAACCCTAATTCGTACCAAACACTGCTTCTTGATCTCATGCCTTATTAAATGAATAAATTTTATGCAAATGGCCTAGTGAAAATGATGTATATAAAATGCAAAGCCTAAGCAAGTAAAAGTAGAATTAGGAGGGAAAATTTTCGGTTGCAACAGCTTCCCCTGTTCAATATTCTTAAACCTTAAGAGTTAGATTGGAATGTTCGCCATTCGTGACTTAAAGGTAAAATATGATTGAACACTTAAGTGCCTGGAAATTTGCACTCGTATTTGCACAAATTAACACTATTAATTGATTGTATTTCTTGAATGGGATTAAAGATGCCATTCATAAAGGTGACAAAGAGTCATCAGAGATGGGCTTATAGATGCCATCTAGGATAACCCTCGATAGAAGTATCAAAATGAGTCTATGCTCGACTGTATCTGAAGAATGTTTTCCATAATGAACCTCTGGGAAAGGTGTTTGAGTAGCTGCTTGTTATGTAAATAGTTGCCCCGTCTTGTTTTGGTAATTGATCTACAATTTGCTTTGTTGGTAAACCCATCTTGTTTCGAGAACTCATACCATTAGTGATAAATATAGTTGCCCCATCCTGTTTCGATAATTGATCTTAATCTGACCATAAAGAGAGAAAGATAGTTTCCCCGTCCTGTTTCGGGAGTTAATCTTTTCTTGATTGTAAAGAAAGAAAGATAGTTTACCCATCCTGTTTCGGAAGCTCATACCATTTGGTGATAAAGATAGTCGTCCCGTCCTGTTTTAGGAATTGATCTTTATCTAACCATAAAAAGGAAGATAGTTTCCCCATCCTGTTTTGGGAGTTAGTCTTTGCTCGGTTCATGTAGATAGTCGCCCCATCCTGTTTTAGGAATTGATCTAAAATCAGTTTCCACAAATAGTTGCCTTGCCTTGTTTCAGGAATTAATCTGTGTCTGGTCATACATATAGTTGCCCTGTCTTGTTTTAGGAATTAATCTGCGACCTGTTTGAAAATTGTTGATGATATTCTCATGTTTGTAGATTTTACCTGAAAATATAAAGAATTTGTTGTATGCAATGTCATGATGTATGAAATGCATTTCTTAATGATGTTCTCAAAGTAAATGAGAGTGTGCTGTATGAATTTCGTATGCACATGCCATGATGTTTGTAAGTGATGCATGAATGTGAAATGATGTTGAAGTGTATTTAATAGCTTTGTATAACATCTCGTTGGGGAAAAAGGATCCCTGACTAGTGTTGGGAATGAAGAAAATGTGTAATCTTAAATCTTTGTGTAGAATGTTTCTGCTGGGGATTCCTACTTACTGTTTGAGGAAACTCCACTGGGGAGTGTTGATTTCTGTTTGGGGAGAAGAGTTTAGGAACATTGGTCGTTCATCACTCTACTGGGGAATTTAATTCTTATATACCCTGATTGGGGATTAATGAGATGGATAACTTTCAGAGGTGTTGTTTGACTGAGTTTATGATATAGATTCCGACTCTTCTGGGGAGGATAAAGTTAAGCGATATTTGGTCTGGTTCCAGATTTAGTAGAAACATCTCTAGGGATAGTGGTTCAGACTGATCTTTGTCGGAGATAGGAATCTTATCAGTATTTAGAGAAATAGACTCAGACTGGGGAGACTGAAATTTGCTAGGGAAATAAACCATGTTGGGGAAATAAACCCTGTTGGGGGAAAAACCCTAAACTAGACGGAGAAATATTTTGTTAAGGAAATGCTCTTGTTGAGGAAATGAGCTCTACTGGAGAAAATAAATCTCCAAGGGTTTTTACAGTCTTGTAGGAATGAACTCAGTTGGGAAGAGAATATCTATAAACTGTACTAATGTCATAAACTCCGATGGATACTAGAATTTCGTTAGGTTGGCGACATTGATGGGAAAAAGATCATATTCCTTTATCTGCTAGGGTGACTTGCTGGTGAGTATGATTAGGTTAACTTAGCCTCGCCAGGAATGTATTTTTGTTGAAAATGAATTTGTGAAGATGACTCTGTGGGGATAATTCTGTGAGGATCTTTCTTGTGAGGATACGTAGACGACTTGAACATTATTCAGACTCCTAGAGTCTTGAGCAAATGCTTATTCCTGTTTTTAGGCACATATTTGTTTAATAGTTAATTATATCCATATGCATATGTTCATTCAATTTAGTCATTGGACGTTTTTTGCAAACAAAACAGAAAAAAGTAAAACAAATATTTGAATTTTAAAATGATATTTGTATTGATAATTTGCCTATAAACAGACAGTTTTTGTACAAAGAGACAGAAATCCTAGTAAGAGAAAATCGTCGTGAAATGAAAATAATACAAAGTGAAAACAAGATAATAACTTATGTAGGAATAATCTCATTGGGCTCTAACCCTGCTATTGCCCATATGTCTTCAAGCATCTCATCCCTCGTTGTCTGAAGAAAATGATTGAATTGATATGTATTGTTTGAACTTGAAGTTGGTAATAAAGCTTGTTGTAAGTGATCTAACGGGACATAGTTGTACGCTTTAATCCCTAATTTTTGCCTGGACCACCCTTTCGGATTTTCAATCCACCAGGATACCCTTTTTTGCCCAAATCGCCTTTTCAGGTTTTCAACTTTCCAGGTGTATAATATATATATATATATATATATATATATATATATATATATATATATATATATATATATATATATATATATATATATATATATATATATATATATATATCCCTAATTTTTCCCGAACCCTTTTGGTTCGTCGGGATTCCCTTATTTTTGCCTAGCCCAGTCAACCAAGCGGGTTGTTTTCATGCATAGTATCTTTTGACTATGTTCGCGTTCATATGGTGTGAAAAATTTTCACCATCCATGGTGGTCTGTGTTGTACCCCAAAATTTGCCCTCTCATTTCTCAAAGGATCACCCTGAATACTCAAGTTTTTTTCCATCCAATTCCAAGCCTCGAATTACAGATTTTTCAAGAAAGTCATTCACAAGGGTAAAATGGTCATTTGCATATTGAAAAGTCAAACTTTGACTTTTGATCAAAATCAAGTTTCAAGAGTCATATTTCATCAAGACATGTTGCGATATGAAGTTTGTTTCATCTATAAATTCAAAAATCAAAAGTTACTTTGGAAAAGTCAAATTTCTAATACTTAGAATTTTTTTGAGTGTTTAAGAAATATGACAGATTCAGAACTTCTGATCAGATTTTCACCATGATGCAAGCTGATTCTGGAAGAACTTCTGGTACAATAGTTATAGATTTCAATGAGATCTAAAACATTGCAGAATAGAACTTCTCCTAGAAATGTTGGGATTTCAAGTTATAACTCCTCAAAGACACATCCATGAAACTAAAGCACTCAACAAATTTTGGGCACTTTCAAAACAGATTTTGGTCAGAACTTCTGGGCCAGTTTTCACAAAGGTTCAGTCAGAGTTTGCAAGGGTAATTTAAAGAAGGTTATAAAGCATGCTGCAAGCTTCCTAGAAATTCTGAGAGCTCCTTCAGAACATGCTGGAGAAAAGAGATACAAAGATCAGAAGTTGGATGTCTATTCTAAGTCACGTTGAAGCTGAACTTCTGATCCAGAACTAAGAAATGATGCAGAATATCACGTTGCAGGATTTCTGGTTTGATCAATCTCATCATCATTTAATGCTCACAACCACTTATGGGTCTTTGTTCAAAGGATTTCTCCACGTGTGGAATAGAAGTACCTTTATTGTCTTGGAAAAGCAAACTCTTATACAAAAGTGTGTTGGGCCCATGCGTTGCTTTTACTTTTGAAGTTACCTTTCCTTAATTCTTGCTTACAATTCCAGCTTAGGCGCTGCTAAGGCTACTAACCACCATACTTGATTCAACAGCAAGGCAGTACCCTAGCATGTGATGGTTGCACTCTCCAAGCTACAAGATCTTTGCCTATAAATTGAAAGCCACTGGCAACTGTAAAAGGGTCAGAAATTTGAGAAAGAAAAGCCCTGAACACCTGCTAAAATTCCAAGAGTCCAAAAAATACAAGCACAAAGTACAAAACCTATTAGCTTTTGATTCTTGCATTCAAATTCCATTTTTCCTCAAGTGTTTCTCGACCAAAACCACCCATACAGTTTTTGATATACATTCAAAATCTATCCAAACTTCTGTAGTCAAACTGTGACACACTAACCATCAATATCCACCTCAAAGAAGTCAGAACTTTGCTCCTTGGTTGTTACAGAATTTTCTAATCACTCATAACCCAAGTTGAAAGTTTCCAGCCTGTTGAACACGAGAGGAAGCTATTCAGAACATCACAAGCGGTTAGAGCTAGACTCCAGCTCACAGAACATTTTCCAGCTGCAAGGTAAGCTTCTGCTAACTCTCATCATATTACTTATGCATTGTCAGGAAACTTTGTTCAAAAATACAATGTAGACATCCTGATTCTGATGTTATACACATTCTGAGGTTTCATATATTTGCATGCCTAGATAGAGATAACTTCAGTTCTGAACTTCTTGAAGAAATTAAAACTCAGAATTAGGATTAGCAAATTCATGCTTTGCTTCTGATTTATAGTTCTGATATCTCTTGTTTCTGAAACATTATGAAACCGACCATAGCTGTTATATGCACATTTTCTGTTTTGTTGAGAAATGACCAAGTTGCAGATGCTCTGACTAGCATGGAGAGGGAGATGAAGTTCTACCAGTGGTATCAGAAATTCTAAAATCTTCTTTGTTCTCAGCGGACCCAAAAGTTCTGACCTTCCCTGTTTCTACTAATGTTTATTTGAATATGTGCAGCACGCCAGAGTTAGAACTTCTGACCTCTTTTTATTTCAGCAAAGCGTTGATTCTGTTTTCCTTTCTCCTTATTATTTTTTCCATCATTTTTTTTATTAATCAAAAACACATATAAAAACATTATTTTATATTCACATATCTTATTTTATTTTTTTTAACATAAAAGATCAAAATGTTTTCTTAAACCAAACTTATTTCTTTTCTTTTTTACAAAACAAGTCCATTCTACATTTCTTGTACATTCTTATCCATTTCAATATGGTTGTAATAGTAACTTAGGATTTAATTTTATTTGCAACCCTCATTCATAAATATGTACCCCCATCCCTAAAATATTGTAATAGCGTAGGACTTTATATTTCTGCAATTTATCGCTTTTGAATGTAAATGCTAGTAATTAGGGTGTGTGTGGAAAGACATGAAATCAACAAATAGATTACCCTAATCAAGACTAAAACTCATGCAATCAAACACACTTGCACACTAGCACCCTTAAGGTTAACTCCACTTGTTGCCTTATAAATGGTCATATTACGCACGTGAGGTATCTTAGCAAAAACAAGCAAAAATACAAGATCATAGTCCCTCGATGATGCTATCTAAGTTGCCTTTCAAAATGATCTTAGTCCCTAAAGAAAAATGCTAAGATACCTTACAACATTGCTAATCATTAGTTATACGATGACCGGCGCCCGTCTCGTTTATATCCAAAGATAGGGTTGCTTACCAAATCAATGGTAAGACAAAAATGTCAAAGGAAAAGAAAATGAACAAGAAAGACATTTTAGTAGGTAGAATGCTCCTAGTTACTTGCTCCGTTTCAAAACAAAAACATCCTTGCTATGTTTAAAACAAGCACCAACACTTTCAAAAACACCTTTCAAACTTGAAAACATTTTCAAAAGATCAACACTTTGTATACATTCTTACGAACGAGAATCATTACAAAGTTTGCCTAAACAAAGACGCCTTTTCAAAATACTTTCAAAACCACCATACACATTTCCAAACAAAGCACATTTCAAACAAGAGCAAGTGATCTAGCAAGTAACTAAGAGCCCATGGAAAACCATGGATGAAAAGGGTTCTAATACCTTCCATTTTCATAAATCTACCCCCTGAAATCAAGAAACAATCTCAAAGGTCTTTCCTGTGCTTTTTCACCTTTCCTTTTGGATAAAAGAAAAGTCGGTGGAGACTCTTGCTAACCGCAACATTTGCGATCAAAAACGCAAAACGCCCAAGTCAGTTCTCCCACCGCATCACAGAACTGGCGACTCTGCTGGGGAGATTTCTAAAAGTGGGGTTACCTTAGGGCTAGATCACATTTACTTTAATTGTTTGACTTGTATGCTTTACATTATGGTTCTTTATTTGGGGTTGAATCCTCTACTCAGATTTGGGATACCTTATAGGTAAGTAGCAATACGTTATGGAAACTGTGCGGGGTATACCGACACGGTCTAAGCAATAGCTATGTTAGTGCAACATATTTGTGGGTACCGGTAGCCCTTGAGTAGTCAAGGAGAATACGGGGCCGCTGAGTGATGTCATAAAGCACTAATGAACTTTTAGAACCTTTACTTGACCAACTTGGCCATTAGGACGTAGTGAGATGACCGACTTTGGTGCAGTCCGAAGTTGGTAGATACTCGATACTACACTCATTGAGGTTTGGTTTTTTGGGATATTTCGGTCGCCATTAAAGAGGCTTTCACTGAAACAATGCCCGAGAAAACAAACCAGTGATATTGAGCTCCTTAGAACCCGATTACCATTTCTAGGACAGGTTTGAGCCAACTAAACTTCAAGAGGGTACTTACCTATGAGACTCCATGCAAGCCTGAACCTAAGGACTTGTTTGCTTTGTTTGTATATATATACTTGTACATAACATCATAAGCATCATAACATCATACTCATATTCACTAACCATTTCAAGGATCTTGGGATTTATCTTTGTTATGTTTTGTAGGACATGGATTCTATTTGCAGGAAAACTATTCAAGTCAACCTTGTAAGGATCCCTCCTAAGATTAAAGAGCTAGCATCAAGGATTCTTGAAAACTTTCCATTCACCGAAAGATATGGTTGCCTACTAAAATTGGTCACCTCCAACACTGATAAAGACATGATGAAGGTGCTCTTTCAGTTCTTTGATCCTTTACACCATTGCTTCACATTTCCCGATTATCAACTTATGCCAACTTTGGAAGAATTCTCCCAACTCTTGAGGATTCCCATTCTCAATCAACTACCTTTCAACGGTACGGAAAGAGATCCAAAGCTAGAAGAAATTTCTCAAGCTCTACACTTGCAACCATCTGATATCACAACTAATCGGGAAACAAGGAGTGGTGTCAAAGGCTTCCTAGCAAGGTTCTTGTTTGAGAAAGCCCAAAACTGTTGGAACTCTTTGGATTTGCAAGCCTTTGAGGAAATTGTGGATCTCCTCATTTATGGGATGGTTTTGTTTCCAAATCCTGACCAACTCATAGACGTGAACGTCGTCAAAATCTTCATGTCTCGTAACCCGGTGCCTACTTTGCTAGGGGACATCCTACATTCCTTTCACACTCGCACTTTGAGGAAAAGAGGTATCCTTATGTGTTGTACTCCTCTCTTGGCCAAATGGTTCATTTTGCATCTTCCCCAATCTGTATTGAAGAACGGTCAAGGTTCAAGGTGGTCCCATAGGTTAATGACACTCAGACATTCAGATATTCATTGGTGTTCCCGCTCTTTGGAGAATGTTACTATCGTCGACCATTGTGGAGAGTTCCCTAATGTCCCTTTGCTTGGAATTAGAGGATGTATCACTTACAAACCTTGCTTATCCTTAAGACAGTTTGGTTACGCCCGGAGGGATGGTCCCCATGAGATGCTTATCCAAGGATTGGTATTCGACTACGAGAATGATAATCAAGGTTATCGTCAGAGGTTTATCCGAGCATGGAGGATGGTGAACAAGGTGGATGGCAAGACACTAGGACACAAGAATTCCATTCCCCTCGAGCCTTACCTTAAATGGGTACGAGTTCGTGCTCAGAAACTTGTGATGCCTTATCCCTCCATCTTACCAGTTATTGTGGAGCCTTTGGTCGAAGGAGATGTTCCCTACACTATCCTCCATCCCAATATGCCTACCTCTCTCGATGACTTACAAAAGGGTTGGATCCAGCTGAAGGAAGAACGAGATACTTTCGAGGCTCAATTCTATGCTAGTGAAAAGAGGGTCTTGGAGCTTACGAAGCAGCTACAAGAAGAGTAAAGTGTGAACGCTTATCTCGCGCCAAAGAGGATGTGTTCGGTCTTTTTATCTTAGAAAGTTATTTTGTAAGCCCAAGAGGCGTGATGTAATCTTTCTTGTTTTGTCTAATGAGAATTAAAGTTTGTTCATTCTTTTGTCTATACAAATTTAAATTTCCTTAATCCTTGAAATCATTTGCATATACACATTTCATGCATCATAACATGACAGGTTTTCGCATAACAGGTTTCCTTATCTTTCTGCTGTTTATTTCAGCAAGATGGATCTAGAGAAAAATGTGACGGAACTCCAAACCCAGAATTCTCAGTTTCAGGAAGCTCTACTTGCCCTAGCCAAAGGGCAGCAAGATATGATGGCTTTGCTGGCCGTTAAGAAGAAGCCAAAGAAGAAAGCTCTACTCAACATGGGTAGAAGGTTCTAGGAGAATCCATCAAATCCCAGTAGGAGGAGACTCATCTGAAGAGGACGAGAACCAGGTCAGTGAGGTCAAGAGTACTCAGGATGAATGTGCTAATAATCAAGAATCTAATGATGATTATTTCAACAAGCAGTATCCACCTGCTGATATCAAATACAAGCAGTTAGAAGACAAATTGAAAGCTGTTGAAATCCAATTCGTCCCCGGTTTAGATTTTGATGATTTGGGTTTGATCTCTGGGGTAATCATTCCCCACAAATTGAAAGTACCAATCTTTGCAAAGTACGATGGGGTTTCTTGTCCTAAACTCCATTTGAAATCTTATGTACGCAAGATACAACCGCACACTGCTGATAAGAAGCTATGGGTTCACTTTTTCCAAGAGAGCTTGGCTGGAACACAACTTGAATGGTTTTATCAGTTAGATGGTTCTCGTATCAACACTTGGGAGGATCTAGCTACTGCCTTCTACCATCAGTATCAATACAATGCCGACTTGGCGCCAACAAGGGTTCAGTTACAAGATATGACCATTGGAAAGAATGAAGGATTTAAGGAATATGCGCAAAAGTGGAGAGACCTTGCTAGTAGAGTCCAACCTCCCTTGACTGATAGGGAGCATATCGACATGTTCATGGGCACTTTATCTGGTCCTTTCTTTAATTTGTCGGTTGGTTTCTCTTCTTCTGGTTTCACCGAATTAATCTTAACCGGTGAAAGAGTTGAAAGTGGCATCAAAAGTGGTAAGATCTATGTGGCATCTACCTCCACCATCAATCCTATCAAGAAACCTTTTGATGCAAAGAAGGAAGTTAATGATGTGTATGGGGCAAGGGCCCATACCAAGAAGAATGATCGTCCGTATGTCAATGTTGTCTGAATCTCCAATCCAACTCTTACTCCAAGACCATCTGCAAATCATCAATGTTTTAAAACTCCAAGAAGACAATTTACGAGGTTAGGCATGTCATTGTCTCAAGCCCTTCAACATTTGCTCAAGGATAATTTAGTGACGTTGCGCGATCCTCCTGCCAACCCTGACACCTCGTCACCAAAGTATAATCCAAACGCTAAAGGTGCTTACCATTCAAATAGCCCCGGGCACGAGACTGACCAGTGTTGGGCCTTGAAGAACAAAATCCAGGATTTAATTGATAACAAAACTATTGAATTTCATCCTCCTCCAATGCCGAATGTAATTACCGCTCCAATGCCGAAGCATGACAAAGGTGTTAATGCTATCGAAGATACAATTTTTGTTACCTCTGTTGAAGATTTGACTACTCCGCTGAATATAATAAAGAACAATCTATTGAAAGCTTGGATCTTCCTTGACTGTGAAAAAGACTGTGCGTGTTGTACAAGACGGCTCGATGAATGTGAAGGGCTGAAGAAAGTCACACAACGCCTGATGGATAGCCACGAAATTCTGTTTGAAAAGACTCCATTTGCCAAGAGTCTGATTAACAGATGTGAAGACCTCTCCATTATTACCATCTCAAACGAACCTATTAGGATCACCTCCAAAGGTCCTATTAGGATTTCAAATGAACCCACTATTGCTCCCTTAATCATTACCAATCCCAGACTGATTCTTTACTCTTCAAACAAAGCGGTACCATGGAATTATGGTGCTGAGGTGTTCTATCATGGGATTAAACAAGATGCCTGGATCGGAGAAGAAAAAGATGACGATGTTGGTAACATAGCTGGCTCAAGTAAATTAACTAGAACTGGGAGAATATTCTCACCCAATATATCACCACCAGTAGTTACAAAGACACCTATCCGCATTACTGCCGCCAAGCCAAGTACCGAGACAAAAGGGAAAGGCAAGGTTGTTGAGCCTGATGTGATTGAAGTACCCTTCAATAACATAACTAATGAAGAACCCTCCGCTCGTGAGATGGATGAGATTTTAAAGATCATAAAAAGAAGCGACTTCAAGATTGTAGAACAGTTGGGGCAAACCCCCTCTAATATTTCAATGTTGTCATTGCTGCTTTGCTCTGATGCCCATGCTCGAACATTAATCAAGTTCCTGAAAAAATCTCATGTCCCCCATGAGACAACAATAGACCAATTTGAGAATTGTGTGGCTAGCCTAACAGCTGATAATGGCTTGGGGTTTTCAGATGTTGACTTAATACCTCTCGGGAAGAATCACAATAAAGCTTTACATGTTTCTATCGAGTGCAAAGGGACTACCTTAGCACATCTTCTAGTCGACACTGGTTCTTCTCTGAATGTGTTACCCAAGGGGCATTAGACCATCTTGACTGTGAAGATTTAATCTTGAAGCCAAGTGATATCATCGTGAGGGCTTTTTATGGATCAAAGAGGATTGTTCATGGGGAAGTAGATCTTTCAATCAAAGTGGGCTCCCAAGTCTTCAACTCCACCTTCTATATTATGGATATTCGCCCTGCATATTCTTGTCTATTAGGTCGCTCGTGGACTCATAAAGCTGGGGTAGTGACCTCAAACCTCCATCAGAAACTCAAATATCTAGTCAAGGGCAGAATAGTCACCGTCTATGGGGAAGAAGAGTTTATGGTGAGCCACCTTAACTCTTTCAAGTATGTAGAGATGGACGGAGAATTCGTTGAAACCCCATGTCAAGCCTTTGAGGTTGTACCACCGATGATTGCTGCTACTAAATGTTTTTCAGATGAGTCCAAAGCTGTCAAGGCCATGCCAAAGATGGTTTCAATCAAGGATGCCCGCACGGCAATTGAAGAAGAAAATTGTGATACTTGGGGGCAACTCCTCGATATCCCTGTTAAAATGGACAAGTTTGGGTTGGGATTCACTGGCAAAGCTCATAAGGAAGTGAGGCGTGCTCGTGCTGGAAAGCCACCTCTCCGCATTGGAAGCCATGAAGTCAACGTCGTGGGTGATTCTAAAGAAGGAGCTGCATTTGAAGAGTGGGTGTATCCAACTACAACGGAGTTGAAGAATTGGAATACAAAGGACTTGGTGCCCATCTCCTTCATTGAGGAGTAATCTACTTGTTATTACTTTTCTTTCAATTTAAGAACATGTCCTCTGTAATATTTTAACAATGACTTTTCAACCATATGCCTGGCCCGGGGCACTTTGGTCCTTTTGTCAAGGGTTTTATTTATGTTCATCTAATCATATGATCATTCAGTACATTGGACTCTTTTGTATTCAAATATTTGTGTTCATTTTCTTTCCTTTCTTTCAATTACATTTTTCAAAAAAAATAGCCATGTATCTTACATGCACACACACACACTTTTGCAGATCCACATCCAATCTGGATCCTATTGCCAATGACTCTGCTATTGTCGACTATGACTTTGAATGCCCTATCAACCAAGACTAAGAAGAAAGAGAGGAATATTGTGACATACCGGGAGAACTAGCCAGACTTCTATTACAATAGGAAAAATCTATTCAACCGCACGAAGAGTCAGTTGAAGTTATCAACCTGGGTACTGAGTCAGATAAGAAGGAAATCAAGATCGCGCTAACTTGGAAAGTAGTGTCAAGAACAGGTTGATTCAGATGTTGCATGATTATATGGAAGTTTTTGCTTGGTATTATGAAGATATGCCTGAGTTGGATACCGACATCGTAGTTCATCGTTTGCCGACGAAAGAAGATTGTCTGCCTATCAAGCAAAAGGTTCACCGCATGAGGCCTGATATGTATGAAAAGATCAAAGCTGAAGTGATGAAACAATTTGATGCAGGGCTCCTAGATGTGACATCCTATCCTCAATGGGTTTCCAATGCGGTGCCAGTGCCAAAGAAAGACGGAAAAGTTCGCATGTGCGTAGACTAAAGGGATCTGAATAGGGCAAGCCCCAAAGATGATTTCCCTCTACCACACATTGACGTCTTAGTTGATAATAGTGCTCAGCATAAAGTCTTCTCTTTCATGGATGGCTTTTTAGGCTATAATCAAATAAGGACGGCTCCCGAAGACATGGAGAAGACTACTTTCGTTACGCATAGGGCACCTTCTGCTACAAGGTCATGTCGTTTGGATTAAATAATGCAGGGGCAACATATCAAAGGGCTATGGTAGCTTTATTTCATGACATGATTCATCATGAGATAGAGGTATATGTAGATGATATGATTGCCAAATCACAAATCGAAGAAGAACATCTCGATCACCTGCACAAATTGTTCGAGAGGCTGAAGAAGTACAAGCTGAGGTTAAACCCTAACAAGTGCACGTTTGGAGTATGCTTTGGAAAGCTTCTAGGTTTTATTGTCAGCAATAAAGGCATTGAAGTTGACTCTGCCAAGGTAAAGGTCATCCAAGAAATGCCAGTCCCTCGTTCTAAAAAAAAGTCAGAGGATTCTTGGGTCGTCTCAATTACATTGCCTGTTTCATATCCCACTTGACTGCTACTTGTGAACCACTCTTCAAACTCTTGAAGAAATATCAGGTAGTCAGATAGAACGATGAATGCCAGATTGCTTTTGACAAAATCAAAGAATATTTACAGGAACCTCCTATTCTCATGCCTCCAGTTGAAGGAAGAACCTTGATCATGTACTTGACTGTACTAGAGAACTTTATGGGGTGTGTGTTGGGCCAACATGACGAGTCTGGCCGAAAAGAGCATGCTATTTATTACCTGAGCAAAAAGTTTACCGACTGTGAAACCAGATATTCAATGCTCGAGAAAACTTGCTGCACTCTGGAATGGGCTGCTCACTGGCTAAGACAGTATATGTTGACTCATACCACTTTATTGATTTCTAAGATGGACCCAATCAAGTACATCTTCGATAAACCTGCCCTTTCCGAACGGATAGCCAGATGGCAAATGATCTTGATTGAGTACGACATTCAATACACGACTCAAAAAGCCATCAAAGGGAGTGTACTAGCAGATCATTTGGCCCATCAGGCTGTGGATGATTATCAGTCAATGCATTTCGACTTCCCTGATGAGAACATCATACTGGTAACTGACTAAGCGAAACCTGGACCATATGACGGACCTAAACAAGGATCCCGATGGACTATGGTATTCGATGGGGCTTCCAACGCCTTAGGTAATGGAATTGGTGTTGTGATCATCTCTCCTGGAAGTTGCCACACTCCTTTCACTGCCATACTATGCTTCGATTGCACCAACAATATGGCCGAGTATGAAGCATGCATCTTAGGTCTGAAAGATGTTATTGACTTAAGGATTAAGCATTTGGATGTGTTTGGAGATTCTGCCTTGGTGATCAGCCAAGTAAAAAGAGATTGGGACACTAAACACCCTAATATTATCCCTTACAAGGAACTTGTGCTATCCCTAATTCCTTACTTCGAAGAGATCACGTTTGAGCACTTCCCTAGGGAAGAAAACCAATTGGCTCACGCTTTGGCTACCATGTCTTCAATGTTCAAAGTCAGATGGGACAATGAAGCCCCTATGATAACAATTGAAAGATTTGATGAACCTGGACATTACTATGAGCTTGACACCGATGCAGAAAAGCCATGGTACCATGAGGTGATGAGATACCTTGAAGCACAAGAGTATCCAGAGGGGGCATCTATCAATGACAGAAAGTTCTTGCGAATATTTGCAGCAAAATTCTTCCTAAGTAACGGGATATTGTACAAATGCAACCATGATTCGACTCTACTCTGATGTGTGGACAAGAAGGAGGCAGAGGAGATTATGGAAGACATGCACGATGGTCTCTTCAATACTCACTCAAGTGGGCATACGATGGCTAAGAAAATATTAAGAGCGGGTTACTATTGGTCAATGATGGAGACCGATTGCCATCAACATTCAAGGACTTGTCACAAATGCCAAATCTACTCTGACAAGGTCCATGTGCCTCCTATCCCTCTGAATGTCATGACCGCTCTGTGGTCATTTGCAATGTGGGGCATTGACATGATTGGAGAGATCAAACCTACAGCTTCCAATGGATATCGCTTCATTCTTGTCGCTATCGATTATTTCACTAAATGGGTCGAAGCCGCCTCATTTTCCTCAGTCACCAAGAATGTGGTAGCCAGATTCATCAAACATAACCTCATATGCCACTATGGTATCCCCGAAAGGATCATCACCGACAATGGAACTAACCTAAACAATGCTATGATTACAGAACTTTGAACTCAATTCGAAATCAAGCATCACAATGCTTCTCCATATAGACCAAAAATTAATGGTGCAGTCGAAGCGGCCAACAAAAATATCAAGAAGATTGTGCAGAAGATGGTAGTAACCAATAAGGATTGGCATGAGATGTTTCCGTTTTCTCTACATGGCTACCGTACTTCAGCTAGAATCTCAATTGGAGCAACTCCTTTTTCCTTAGTTTATGGCATGGAAGTTGTTCTGCCAGTGGAAGTTCAGATTCCCTCGCTGAGGATTATGATTGAGGCAGGCTTAGGCGAAGACGAGTGGATTCAAACGAGATTGGATCAGATGAACTTGATCGATGAAAAACGATTAGCTGTTATTTTCCATGGTCAGACGTATCAAAAACGGATGATCAAGACTTTCAACAAAAAGGTCAAGCCTCGAGTATATCAAGTTGGTGACTTGGTGATAAAACGCATCATTTTACCACAAGACAACCCCAGAGGCAAATGGACTCCCATCTATGAAGGACCGTTTGTTGTCAAGAGAGTTTTCTCTGGCGGTGCCATGATGTTGCTACCATGGATGGTGAGGATTTCCCACATCCCATAAATGTGGATATAGTTAAAAAATACTACGCATAAGAGACCCTTTAGGTTGACACACCTAAGCAAAATAAGGGCATCCCGGCAAACCAAAAGTTTGGGCAGAATTAGGGATATATGCAAAAGATTGTACACCCGGCAAGTTGAAAACCCGAAAGGGCGAATTGGGAAAAAAAGGGTATCCTGGTGGGCTGAAAACCCGAAAGGGCGGTCCAGGAAAAAGTTAAGGATTAAAAGCGTATGACTATGTCCTGTGAAATCAACACAGTCAACTCTATCACCAAGGTCCAAGTCCAAACAGTCCAAGATCAATCCAATCAACTTCGATCAATGGCAAAGGACATTCGAAGACATTGGGGAAATAGTAGAGTTGAAAGGCAATGAGATCATTTCACATGGCTATTTGTTTTCATTCTTAATTTTTTTTTCCTTTCGACGATTTCCTCTTACTAGGATCTCCGTCTCTCTGTACAAAAACGCCTACTCATGGGCAAAATATCAATACAAATGTACTTTGAAGTGCAAAATTTATGTCTTTGTTTTGAATGCAAATTTGTCCAATGACTAAAATTGAATAAACATATGCATATGAACATAATTAAAAACTATTTGGCACATGTGTCCTGCTAAGCAGCAGTAAGCATCTCTTTAATGTATATGAAATATCCCCCACATAGTTATATCATTACCATTATCCCCACAAGGACGGCTACGATAAACCTTTCCCCTAACAGAGTTGCCCACAAAGTCTCTTTGCATAGGATAATCCCCAACCAGAGTCTCAACCTCTTGGCCACTTTCTCCCCAGATAAGTCAATTTTTACAAATAGAAACCTCGTGGGTCTCTTCCTAAAGGAAAGTCACCTCCTCAACAAGGTTTATCATCCCCAACAGGTTCTATTTCCACAACAATAATCGAGGAACCACAAAACTCCTCAGCCGAGTTCAAATTTCCTTAACATACAACAATCAAGACACCGCGAAGTTCCCCAGCTGAGCCCATCTTCCCCAGCTGAGCCTATTTTCCCCAGTTGAGCATATCTTCCCCGGTCAAGGCTATTATCCCCAAGCGGAGTTTATCCTCCCCAATTGAGTGTATCCTCCCCAAGTTGAGTCTATCCTACCTGACTGAGTCTACACTCTCCATTTTGAATTCTCTTTCGAATTATTGCAAATCGTAGGGCCACAACCCCTGATCCCCAGTAAAGTCGTCAGCAAAGCCTTTACTATTTCCAAAAAGATACTATAAAGCCTGGATCCGACCAGATATTAGCACAATTTTCAAGTTATTACTGAAGCCTAGACCCGACCAGATAATAGTTTGACTTCTTCAAGTTGCTGAAACCTGGACTCGACCAGATAACAGTTTGAGTATCTGAAACCTAGACCCGACCAGATGATAGTTGATCTCAATTTCAAGATGCTATGAAACCTGGACCCGACCAGATAATAGCCTAACTCTTCAAAGATATAGAAGAACCTGGACTCAATCCAACTAAGGGTTAACTTCTTTGCCCATTAGAGTTTGCCTCTGCCCCAACAAATTATTGTGAAACCTGGATCCGACCAGATAACAGTTCTCAACTTCATCTTTTCAAGCAAGTTGTTGTGAATTCTGGATCCAACCAGATAACAACTAAATCCCCAAACAGTTTATTATGAAACCTGGACCCGCCAGATAGAAATTGACCTCATCAACCTCAAGAAATTTGCAAAGCCTGGACCCGACCAGATGACAGTTTTTCAAATAGCTTATTTGTTAAACATGGAGCCCGACCAGATAACAATTAACTATGATCCCCAGAGAGACACTATGAAGCCTGGACTCGACCAGATAATGGTACAACTTTCCAAAAAATCATGAAACTTGGACCCAACCAGATAGTAGTTACCACTTCAAGTTACTGTGAAGCCTAGATCCGACCAGATAACAGTTAATTCGTCTTATCCTCGGCAAGTTGTGAAGCCTGGATCTGACCAGATAACAACTGATGTTCAAGAGATATTCCCCAGCGGAAGCATCCTTTCAACAAAGTTTAAAGATATGTATATTCTTCATCCCCAATGATAATCAGGGATTCAACCTCCCAAAATTTCCATAGCAGCAGTCAGGGATTTATTTTCCCGGACAGAAACATACGTATCACATTCACATATCATAGTATGTACATACCCTATTCATTTAGCATAATACCACATCTGGTGAACATCATGCATGCATCTTCATTTTACTAACTCTTTTTCTCACAGGTAAAACATCAAGTTTTAGTATAAATCAACAAGAGATTTGTGTTGATATTTCTTCTAATGTTTATCAACTTTCCTCCAAATGGCATCTATAAGCCCATTCACCATCCATCTTCGAGTGCAAATTTCGGGGCACTCTAGTGTTCAATCATCTTTCACCTTAAAGTCACGAATGGCGGACTCACCAATCTAACTCTTTAGGTTTAATAAGATTGAACAGGGGAAGCCGTTGTACCCCAAAATTTTCCCTCTCATTTCTCAAAGGATCACCCTGAATCCTCAAGTTTGCTTCCATCCAATTCCAAGCCTCAAATTACAAATTTTTTAAGAAAGTCATTCACAAGGGTAAAATGGTCATTTGCACATTGAAAAGTCAAACTTTGACTTTTGATCAAAATCAAGTTTCAAGAGTCATATTTCATCAAGACATGTTGAGATATGAAGTTTGTTTCATCTAGAAATTCAAAAATCAAAAGTTACTTTGGAAAAGTCAAATTTCTAAATACTTAGAATTTTTTTTTTGAGTGTTTAAGAAATATGACAGATTTAGAACTTCTGATTAGATTTTCACCATGATGCAAGTTAATTCTGGAAGAATTTCTGATACAATAGTTATATATTTAAATAAGATCTAAAACATTGCAGAACAGAACTTCTCCTAGAAATGATGGGATTTCAAGTTATAACTCCTCAAAGACACGTCCGTGAAACTAAAGCACTCGGCAAATTCTGGGCACTTTCAAAATAGATTTTGGTCATAACTTCTGGGCCAGTTTTCACAAAGGTTCAGTCAGAGTTTGCAAGGGTAATTCAAAGAAGGTTACAAAGCATACTGCAAGCTTCCTGGAAAGTTTGAGAGCTCTTTCAGAACATGCTGGAGCAAAGAGATACAAAGATAAGAAGTTGGATGTCTATTCTAAGTCACGTTGAAGCTGAACTTTTGATCCAGAACTAAGCAATGATGCAGAATATCACGTTGCAGGATTTCTGGTTTGATCAATCTCATAATCATTTAATGCTCACAACCACTTATGGGTCTTTTTCAAAGGATTTCTCCACGTGTGGCATAGAAGTACCTTTACTGTCTTGGAAAAGCAAACTCTTGTACAAAAGTGTGTTGGGCCCATGCGTTGCTTTTGCTTTTGAAGTTACCTTTCCTTAATTCCTACTTACAATTCCAGCTTAGGCGCTGTTAAGGCTACTAACCACCATACTTGCTTCAACAGCAGGGCAACACCCTAGCATGTGATGGTTGCACTCTCAAAGCTACAAGATCTTTTCCTATAAATTGAAAGCCATTTGCAACTGTAAAAGGGTCAGAAATTTGAGAAAGAAAAGCCCTGAACCCCTGCTAAAATTCCAAGAGTCCAAAAAATGCAAACACAAAGTACAAAACCTATTAGCTTTTGATTCTTGCATTCAAATTCCATTTTTCCTCAAGTGTTTCTAGACCAAAACCACCCATACAGTTTTTGATATACATTCAAAAGCCATCCAAACTTCTGTATTCAAACTGTGACACACTAACCATCAATATCCACCTCAAAGAAGTCAAAACTTTGCTCTTTGGCTGTTCCAGAATTTTCTAATCACTCACAACCCAAGTTGAAAGTTTCCAGCCTGCTGAACACGAGAGGAAGTTGTTCAGAACATCACAAGCAGTTAGAGCTAGACTCCAGCTCACAGAACATTTTCCAGTTGCAAGGTAAGCTTATGCTGACTCTCATCATATTACTTAGGCATTATCTGAAAACTTCGTTCAAAAATACAATGTAGATATCCTGATTCTGATGCTGTACACATTCTGAGGTTTCATATATTTGCCTGCCTAGATAGAGAGAACTTCAGTTCATAACTTCTTGAAGAAATTAGAACTCAAAATTAGGATTAGCAAATTCATGCTTTGCTTCTGATTTATAGTTCTGATATCTCTTGTTTCTGAAACATTATGAAACCTGCCATAGCTGTTATATGCACATTTTCTGTTTTGTTGAGAAATGACCAAGTTGCAGATGCTCTGACTAGAATGGAGAGGGAGACGAAGTTCTACCAGTGGTATCATAACTTCTGAAATCTTCTTTGTTCTCAGTGGACCCAGAAGTTCTGACCTTCCCTGTTTCTACTATTGTTTATTTGAATATGTGCGGCACGCCAGAGTTAGAACTTATGACCTCTTTTTATTTCAGCAAAGCGCTGATTCTGTTTTCCTTTCTCCTTATTATTTTTTCCATCATTTTTTTTATTAATCAAAAACACATATAAAAATATTATTTTATATTCACATATCTTATTTTATTTCTTTTAACATAAAAGATCAAAATGTTTTCTTAAACCAAACTTATTTCTTTTTTTTTTTACAAAACAAGTCCATTCTACATTTCTTGTACATTCTTATCAATTTCAATATGGTTGTAATAGTAACTTAGGATTTAATTTTATTTGCAATCCCCATTCATAAATATGTACCCCCATCCCTAAAATATTGTAATAGCGTAGGACTTTATATTTCTGCAATTTATCGCTTTTGAATGTAAATGCTAGTAATTAGGGTGTGTATGGAAAGACATGAAATCAACAAATAGATTACCCTAATCAAGACTAAAATTCATGCAATCAAACACACTTGCACACTAGCACCCTTAAGGTTAACTCCACTTGTTGCCTTATAAATGGTCATATTACGCACGTGAGGTATCTTAGCAAAAACAAGCAAAAATACAAGATCCTAGTCCCTCGATGATGCTATCTAAGTTTCCTTTCAAAATGATCTTAGTCCCTAAAGAAAAATGCTAAGATACATGTCAACATTGCTAATCATTGGTGATATGATGACCCGAACCCGTCCCGTTTATATTCAAAGATAGGGTTGCTTACCAAATCAATGGTAAGACAACAATGTCAAAGGAAAAGAAAATGAACAAGAAAGACATTTGAGTAGGTAGAATGCTCCTAGTTACTTGCTCCATTTCAAAACAAAAACATCCTTGCTATTTTTAAAACAAACACCAACACTTTCAAAAACACCTTTCAAACTTGAAAACATTTTCAAAAGATCAACACTTTGTATACATTCTTACGAACGAGAATCATTACAAAGTTTTCCTAAACGAAGACGCCTTTTCAAAATACTTTCAAAACCACTATACACATTTCCAAACAAATAACATTTCAAACAAAAGCAAGTGATCTAGCAAGTAACTAAGAGCCCATGGAAAACCATGGATGAAAATGGTGCTAATACCTTCCCTTTTCATAAATCTACCCCCCGAACTCAAGAAACAATCTCAAAGGTCTTTCCTGTGCATTTTCACCTTTCGTTTTGGATAAAAGAAAAGTCGCTGGCGACTCTTGCTAACCGCAACATTTGCAATCAAAACAGAAAAATACCCAAGTCAGTTCTCCCACCGCATCACAGCCAGTATCATAGCACCGCCCGAAAATATCTTCTTAATTACAAATGGCCATTCATAGGTGGGAGTCCATTTGCCCATGGGATCACCTTGTGGTAGAATGATGCGCTTTATTACCAAGTCACCAGCCTGATATACTTGATGCTTGATCTTCTTATTGAAGGTTTTGATTATACGCTTCTAATACATATGACTGTGACAAATAGCCGCAAGCCTTTGCTCGTTACTCAAATTCAACTGATCCAGCCTAGTTTGAATCCACTCATCTTCGTCCAAATCTGCATCCTTCATGATTCTCAAAGAAGGAATCTAAATTTTGACAGGTAAAACAACTTCTATACCATAGACCAGAGAGAACGGGGTTGCCTTAGTTGAAGTTCGTGCTGAAGTGCGATATCCATGAAGAGCAAACGGTAACATCTCGTGCCAGTCTTTGTAGGTCACAACCATCTTCTAGATAATCTTCTTAATATTCTTGTTGGCGGCTTCCACTGCGCCATTCATCTTTGGTCTATACGGATAAGAGTTATGGTGCTTGATCTTGAACAACATGTAGAGTTCAGTGATCTTAGTGTTATTGAGATTAGTACCATTGTCTCTAATGATTCTCTCGGGGATTCCATACTGATAGATAAGGTTATGCTTGATGAATCGGGTCACGACATTTTTGGTAACAGAGGTGAACGAGGCTGCTTCAACCCACTTTGTAAAGTAATCGATGGAAACAAGGATAAAGAGATGTCCATTAGAGGCAGTGGGTTTGATCTCTCCAATCATGTCATGCCCCACATTGCGAACGACCAAGGAGTAGTCAAAACGTTCAGAGGTACTGGAGGCACATGTACTTTATCAGCATAGATTTAGCATTTGTGACACTTTCTAGAGTGGAGATGACAATCAGTTTCCATGTTCGACTAATAGTAACCCGCTCTTAAGTATCTCTAGCCATAGTATGTCCACTGGAATGAGTACCAAAGATACCTTCATGCATATATTCCATAATCTTTTCTGCTTCTTTCTTGTCCACACAACGAAGCAGAGTCGAATCATGATTGCGCTTGTATAAAACTTTGTTGCTCAGGAAGAACTTAGATAAGAACCTCCGTAGGAATTTCTTGTCATTAATAAGTTCCCCTTCAGAGTACTCTTGATCCTCAAGGTATATTTTCACTTCATGAAACCAAGGCTTTATTTCTACTCCGTCGGTATCAATTTCATAGCAGTGTGCTGGTTCATCTAAACTTTCGATGGTAATTCTGGGAGCCTCATTGTCCCATCTAACCTTGAACATGGATGACATGGTAGCTAATGCGTCCTCCAATTGATTCTCTTCTCTTGATATGTGCTCAAAAGTGATCTCCTTGAAGTATGGAATTAAGGTCAGCACATGCTATTGGTATGGAATGATATTTGGGTGTTTCATATCTCATTATCCTTTAACCTGACTGATTACCAGAGCTAAAACCCCATATACTCTCAAGAACTTGATTCTCGTGTCGATAGCAGCTTTAATACCCATGATGTACGCTTCGTATTCAACCATATTATTGGTGTAGTCAAAGAAAAGTATGGCAGTGAAGGGCGTATGGAAACCCTGAGGAGAGATGATTATGATGCCAATTCCATTGCCAAGTGTTTTAGAAGCTCCTTCGGAAACCATAGTCCATCAGGATCCTAGCTCAGGTCCTTCATACAATCCAAGTTCTTCATAATCTGTTACTAGCATAATGTTCTCGTCCGGGAATTTGAAATTCATAGACTGATAGTCGTCTACAGCTTGATGTTCTAAATGATCTACCAGTACACTTCCTTTGATTGCTTTTTGAGTGATGTACTGAATATCGTGTTCTGTTAAGACCATTTGCCATCGGGCTATTCTTCCGGAGAGAGCTGGCTTCTCGAATAAGTACTTGATGGAATCCATTTTAGAGATCAACAAGGTAGTATGGGTCAACATATACTGTCTTAGTCGGCGAGCAGACCATGCCAAAGCGCAACAAGTTTTCTCGAGCAATGAATATCTTATTTCACAGTCGGTAAACTTTTTGCTAAGGTAGTTATTGCATGATCTTTTCGACCAGACTCGTCATGTTGCCCCAGTACACACCCCATTGAATTCTCTAGCACTGTTAGGTACATGATTAGATGTCTTCCCTCAACTGGTGGCATCAGAATCAGAGGTTCTTGTAAGTACTCCTTGATTTTATCAAAGGCTATTTGACAGTCGTCGTTCCACTTTACTACTTGATCTTTCTTCAGCAGTTTGAAGATTGACTCATAGGTAGCAGTTAAATGAGAAATGAATTAGGAAATGTAGTTCAGTCGTCCTAAGAAACCTCTGACTTCCTTCTCAGTGCGGGGAGCCGGCACTTCTTGAATAGCTTTAACTTTTCAGGATCAACTTCAATACCTTTACCACTGACAACGAAACCTAGGAGTTTTCTAGACCTCACCCCAAATGTGCATTTGTTTAGATTCAACCTCAGCTTGTATTTCATTAATCTTTCAAATAATTTATGCAAATGATCAAGATGTTCTTCTTCAGTCTGTGATCTGGCTATCATGTCATCGACGTAGACCTTTATCTCATGGTGAATCATGTCATGAAATAAGGCTACCATGGCACGATGATAAGTTGCCCCGATGTTTTTCAACCCAAAAGGCATAACCTTGTAATAGAAAGTACCCCACTGTGTGACAAAAGTTGTATTCTCCATGTCTTCGGGTGCCATCTTGATCTAATTATACCCTGAGAAACCATCCATGAAAGAGAATACCTTGTGCTGAGTAATGTTGTCAACCAAAACATCAATATGTAGAAGTGGGAAATCATCTCTGGGGCTTGCCTTGTTCAGATCCCAGTAGTCTACACATATGCGTACCTTTCCATCTTTCTTTGGTACTGGAACAACATTTGCAACCCAATGAGGATAGGATGTCACAACTAAGAAACATGTGTTGAATTGCTTCATAACCTCGGCCTTGATCTTCTCTGACATCTAAGGATGCATGCGACAAACTTTCTGTTTAATCGGAGAACAACCATCTTTCATCGGCAGATGGTGAACCACAATACCAGTATCGAGCATGGCATGTCTTCGTATGACCAAGCAAATATCTCAACATAGTCGTGTAACATCTTAATCAACTTGTTCTTGACACTGCTTTCTAAGTTGGCGCCTATGTTGACCTCTTTCTTGTTTGTCTCAAAATCCAAGTTTACCACTTTGATCGACTCTTCATGCGGTTGGATATCCTTTTCTTATTGTATTAAGAGTCTGGCAAGTTCTCCAGGTATTTCATAATCTTCCTCACCTTCGTCCTTGGCTTGGTTGATCGGATTTTCAAAGTCATAAGCGGCAATAGCAGAATCGTTATCAACGAGATCCATAATGGATGTGGATCTGCAATGTAGTGCGTGGGTGTGTGTAAAAACACATAGCTATTAAAAAGTGCAATAAAGTAAAATAAATATAGAGAGCGCAAAATTTGAATGCAAAGCATCCAATGTTTCCATTAAATAAAAATATGACGTATGAAATGACAACCCTTAACAAATGAACCATTGTGCCTCGGGAAAGACACAAGGTTTAAAGTCATTGTTTTAAAATAAATTACATAACCAAACTTCTTAAAGCAATAAAACATAAATAAATATTACTCCTGACTAAAGGAGATCAAGATAACGTCTTTCGCCTTCCAGTTGTTGAGCCCGTTGCCAATGGTAGGGAAGATCCAGTTGTCGAAGTCACAATCACTATCAGTGTCTTCTATAGCATTGACTTCATGGTTGATGATACAGAATGGAGGTTTTCCAGCCTGAGTGTGACAAACAACCCTTTGAACTTCTGCAATAAAGCCCAAACCAAACATATCAGATTTATAGGGGATATCAGGAAGCTGACCCCAAATAGTGCAACCACCTTCTTCTATAGTAGCTTTGGCATCTTTCCAGGAAGCCATCTTGTGCGGAATTCTAGTGGTCTTTGGAATGGTAGAAACATCTTTAACAGCAGTAGGGGAAATTACTTCAAAGGTATGACAGTGAGTCTCGATAAATTCTCCATCCATCTCCACGTACTGGAATGAATTCAGGTGGATGACCATGTACTCCTCTTCTCTGCAGATAGTAGCAATCTTCCCTTTCACGTGATACTTTAATTTCTGGTGCAAAGTGGAGGTAACAATGCCTGCCTCATAGATTCATGGGTGTCCTAATAGACAATAATAAGCTAGCCGGATGTCCATTACATAGAAGGTGGATTCAAATATCTGTGAACCCACTTTGATCGGAAGATCCACTTCTCCATGTACCATTCTTTTTGATCTGTCAAACGCTCGAACTATGACGTCACTGGGTTTTAGCACAACCCCTTTATAATTCAGTCTGTCAATATCACCCTTTGGAAGAACATTCAAAGAAGAGCCAATATCAATTACCACATGAGCTAAAGTAGTGCCCCTACATTCAATGGATACATACATGGCCATATTATGACTTCTCCCCTCCAGATTCAAGTCAGCATCAAAGAAGCCTAATCCATTATCAGTTGTTAAGCTAGCCACATAACTTCCAAATTGACCAGCCAACATCTCTTGCGGTACGTGAGAAGCCTTCAAGAATTTTACTAAAGCTTGTGCATGGGCTTCAGAATACAACAGTAAAGATAACATGGAGATTGTGGATGGGGTCTGCCCCAGCTGTTCAATAATTTTATAATCACTTTTTTGAATGATCTTCAAAACCTCTTCTACTTCTTGTTCAAAGGTGTCCTTGATCATGGTTTCTTTAGGTGCCTCTGTCTGGGCAGGCTCTATCATTGGCTCTTTACCCCGAGCCTCGGTAGTTGACTTGGTAACGGTAGCTTGAACAGGTGTAGCAACATTTATCGGAGATATTTCCAGGGAGAAAATTCTTCTACTTCTAGTAACTTTGTTGGTCCCTGTAATATTGTCAACATTGAGGTTAGCATCTTCAGTATCTTCATCAGACAATTCTTGTTTGACGTCGTGGTAGTAGAAGTCAGATCCATAGTTTCATGGAATAGCCTTTTCCGAGGAATATGAGATGGGTCCAGGTGTTGTAATGATCAAGGGAGCAGCTTTCAAATTGGCGATAATCCTTACAGGACCTTTGGAAGTGATCCTGACGGGGGTACCGGATACCACAGACTAATCTTGACATAAACTCTCAGCATACGAAACTTTCTCGATCAAAATTATATGTTCATCCATCAGACGTTGAACACCTTCCTTCAGTAACCTGCAGCCATTGGGTTGGACTGCACAACAATAACATTCTTTAACATAACCCAGAAATAAACCAGCTTGTAACAAATTCTTTTTGATTGTTGAGAGGAGAGTAACCACATCACCTATAGTGGTAACATATAGAACATCTTCAATAGCACTTATGCCTTTATCATACTTTGGCATAGGTGCAGTAATCACGCTTGGAGTCTCCAGAGGATCGAACTCAATTTCCTTGTTATCAATCATGTCCTGAATTTTGTTTTTTAGGGCCCAGCAGTTGTTGGGGTCGTGCCCAGGACTATTAGAATGATAGGCACACTTCACGTTTGGGTTGTACTTAGGAAAGGATGTGTTGGGATTAGGAGGAGAATCTCATAGTGTTATCAATTAGGATTTCAATAGATGTTGTAATTAGGGGTGTTCAAAACCAAACCGGCCCAATAGAAAACCGCAAAACCGAACCGAATCAAACCAAAACTGCAAAAAAACGCATTTGGTTCGGATGTGTTTGGGTCATTTTCTCGCGGAACCGCACGGTTCGGTTCGGTTTGCGTTTTGTATTTTACAAACCAAACCAAACCAAACAAAACCGCATTATGTTATAAAATCTTACTAACCAATATATATTTCTTTAATTCTTTAGAGAAATAAACATGTATTATGTGTATATATTATCATACTTTGTATTATATTCATTTTAATTTACAAATCATAAAAAAATAAAATATTATTCATTTATAAATACTATTTTCACAAAATATATTTTATCGTATTCTTTGTATAATATTTATTTAAGAATGCAATCTTGTTTATATCATTTTTTAGATTTAGATAAAATTATAATACGCAATTTTATGTATCAAATTATAAACTTATTTTGACAATTATAAATTTTTTTATGGTAATGTACGAACAATTAAATACAAAATTATATTTTCCTCTATATTTGTTTGTATGACTTAATAATTTTTTTTGTAAAAAACCGAACCAACCGAACCAATCCAAACCGCATTAGTTTGGTTTGGTTTGGTTCGGATTTATTTTTAAAAGCCAACCGAACCAAACCGAACCACATGTTTTTTTCTCTTGCGGTTCAGGTGATTTTTTGCTTCAAAACCGCCCAAACCGCACCGCGAACACCCCTAGTTGTAATGCCTGAGACAATGGCATGCTAATCCTAGTGAAATTCCTTCTCGAGGCGCCCGACCTACGCTGATTTCCATGTCATTATTGTTGAACAGGTGCTGGATTAGAGATCAACACCGCTCCCACAGACTGGTGGTGGTCATTTTTACTATGACTCTTCTGGCCATAGACAACATTGGTTTCTTTTTTACCACCGCTAAATGGCTTCTTTACAGCATTAGAAGTCGCGGCCATTGGAATCTTCCCACTCTTAATACCACTTTTAACTCTTTCTCTTATCAGTATAAGCTCATTAAAACCAGCTGAAGAACTTCCAATTAGCAGATTGAAGAATAGGCCTATTAAAGTTCCCATGAACATATAAATTAATTCACGGTCAGACAAGGGAAGTTGCACCCTTCCATCTAAATCCCTCCCTTTTTGTGCATACTCCTTGAACCCTTCATTCGAGCTTATGGACATGTTTTGCAACTGTACGCGAGTCGGTGTAAGGTCGGCATTATATTGATATTGCTTGTAAAAATAAGCAGCCAAGTCTTCTCACGTGTGAATGTTGGTTCCTTCCAGGTGATAGAACCATTCAAGTTAAGTGTCAGACAAACTTTCTTGAAAGAAATGGACCCATAATTTCCTGTCAGCGGTATGAGGTTGGATTTTTAGAACATACAACCTCAGATGAAGTTTGGGATAAGATACCCCATCATATTTAGCAAAGATGGGGACCTTGAATTTGTGAGGTATAACCACCCTTGGGATCAGACCTAGTTCTCCAAAATCCAATCCAGGAACATTTTGGGTTTCCATAGCTTTGAGACGGTCTTCCAATTATTTATATTTGTTATCTGCGGGAGGGTACTATTTGTCGAAGTAGTCTTCATCTTCAAGAATATTCTCAGAACCCTGGTTATTTCTACCTTCACCCCTGACACTTCTACCATCCTCCTCTTGGTTATCATCTTCCTCAGAGGCAACACCATCCACTTGAATCGGTTGAGCATGACCTTTGAATCTTCTCCCCATATTGAGGATAGCAGCCAACTTTCTAGTCTTCTTCTTCTTGGAGAGAAGCTCCATTATATCTTGTTCCCCCTTGGCTAGGTTCAGGAGAGTCTCTTGAAATTGTGCATGTTGAGCTTGGAGTTGCTTAATGGTCTGTTCGAGGGCCATCTTATACTGAAATAAACAGTAAGTAGATGAGAAAACATCTATGAAAAACCTGTTATGTAATGATGCATGATACATAAATGCAATGTTTTCAAGGACCTTAGGAGATCTAAATTTGCTAGCCAAGAGGAAACAGAAACAAAGATTTCATTAGTAAGTTCAAAATTACAATTTCTCCTTAGGTTTAAAATGAAAACAAAATGGTCTCAATGAGACAACAATATGAACTTCTAAAACCTAAGACTCAAGTCTTCCAAAGACGCTTCATCTTCATGTTGATGTATGCATTAAGGCTTTGCTCCTCGTGAAGTTTCTTTGTAAGCTCCAACACTTTCTTTTCACTTGTATATAATTGAGTTTTAAAGGTGTCTCGTTCTTCCTTGAGTTGAATCCAGGACTTTTGCAATTCTTCGAGGTCAGTGGGAATGTCTGGATGGAGGATGGTGCAAGAAATGTCTCCTTCGCCAACAGGCTCTATAATCACTGGTAGAAAAGTTGGATATAACATCATGAGGCTTTGAGAGCAAGCTCGTACCCATTTGAGGTAGGGCTCCAGAGGGGTGGAGTTCTTCTGTCCTAAAGCCTTACTATCAATTTTTCTCACCATGCCCCCAAGCATGTATAAATCTCTAACGATAACCTTGAGGATCATTTTCGTAATCGAACATAATACCCTAAATAAGTGTGTCATGGGGACCATCCTTTCGAGCATAACCAAATTAACGTAGAGACATAGAAGGGTTGTAAGTAATACCTCCCCTAATTCCAAGGAGTGGAACATTAGGTAATTCCTCACAACAGTCAATGATAGTGATATCCTCATGAGATTGGGAATACTAGTAGATGTTTGTATGAGAAAGTGACATTATTCTTTGCGACCACCTCAAACCTTGTTCATTCTTCATTACTGGTCAGGGAAGGTGCAAAATAAACCACCTGGATAGCAGAGGTATGCAACACATTAGAGTCCCTCATTTCCTCATAGTACGAGTGTGAAGAGAATGCAAAATATCTCCAAGCAAAGTAGGCATAGGGTTATGAGTGAGAAATATTTTGATGGTATTCACATTTATGAGTTTGTCTGGATTAGGGAATAACACCAACCCATAGATTAGCAAAGCCAAGATTTCTTCGAAATCCAGGAAACTCATAGCATCCAGAAATAGTTAAGCTTTCTCCATCAGAAATTTAGCCAGAAAACCTTTGACTCCACTTCTCGTTTACCAATTAGATACAATGTCAGACCATTTCAGATGTAAGGTTGCTGCAATATCTTCTGTCTTCGGAGCTTCCTCTTAACCGGTGAAGGGTGTCTGATCAAGAACGGGTACCCCCAGTAATTGAGAGAACTCATCCATTATGGGTACCAACTGATAATTTAGAAATGTGAAGAAGTGATGTACAGGGTCAAAGAACTGGAAAGAACACTCATCATGTCTTTGTTAAAACCTAGGGTAACTAGACTGAGTAGTCGACCATGCCTTTTGATGAATGGAGAACTTTTAGGGAACCCTTGAGACTAAGTCTTTAAGCTGCGGAGGCACCCTTACAAATTTGATCTGGATAGTGTTTCTGCGAGCGGAGGCCATAGCCTGCAAAATAGAATAAAGATAAATCTCTTGGTCTTTGAAATGGTTAGTGAAAATGATATGGTATGATGTCATGATGTTATGGTGTCATGTTCGAACAATTAATCATACACAAACAAAACACACAAGGACTTAGGTTTAAGCTTCCATAGAGTTTGTAGGTAAGTACCCTTTTGAAGTTTTAGTTGGCTCAACCTGTCCTAAAAGAAGTAACCGGGTTCTAGGAGCCTCAATATCATTGATCTTTCTCCCATGCATTGTTTCAGCACAAGCATCTGATTGGCGATTGAAATATCCCAAGAGTCTGATATCAATGAGTGTAGTATCGAGTATCAACCAACTTCAGTCTGCACCAAAGCCGACCATCTCACTACTTTCTAATGGCTAAGTTGTGTCAACTAAGGTTCTACGGTCAATTAGTTCTTTATGACACCACGCGGTAGCCCAGCATTCTCCTTGACCGACTCAAGGGACACCAGCTACAACCAATATGTCGCACTAACGTAGCCATCGCTTCAAACGTATCGGTATACGCGATATAATTTTCACGATCTATTGTTACTTACCTAAAATTCCCCCAGATCCGGGTATAGGATCTATACAAGAAATAAACCTAAATATATCCTGAAATATAAAGCATACAAGGCAAACAAGTAAATCAATAAAAAGTGATCAAGCTCTTAAGGTAACCCTACTTTTAGTTCTCCCTAGCAGAGTGATAACACGAAAAGATATAGCATTTTCCGTCCAAATTACATAGATTAAATTTCTGATTCTTCGATTATTATGTCACACTTTATCCCTTTTTGTAGTTTTTGAAATATATTTCAGGTACTTAGCATTTGCAAGGCATAAATAAGAAAAGGAAGAAAAAGAGTGGAAAAATGAAGAAGAAGTGGTTTTAAAACAGCAAAAATGCAGTTTTGTAGCAGAGAAGCGTGTCGCCCGCCACAAAGTCGTTACGACCAGCACAAGCTAAGTTTTTGTGCCCCTCAGCACATGTGCGTTAAGACTAGCATGTGCTTGAGTTATGTGACGCACGTCACGTACCACACCACGCTCGCCACGATCATCCAGGCAATTACGAAGCTTTCGTCAACAGAGTGTACTCAGCGCATCTTCCTGGATTTTCTCCATGCTTCGGTAACGTAAATCATGGGAAGTTACATATTTTTCCTCAACCAAAATAGACCATATATATGGAGGCAGTTACCAACAATTGAATCTCTCTGGTCTCTCTCTCGTTTTGACCTTTCTCTCGCACTTTAGAATTATGCAGTATTATTGTTTTCAATTCCATTTACTATGTTCAACAGTTATTTTATGGTATTCCGTTGTAGTATTTTCCAGTATTACTTTTCCACTTTTCGTAGTATTCTGTAGGCAATAAAACCTTACCGTTAAAAGTAGTATTTTTCCACATTGGAGAAATACTGCAACACTAGTTTGTTTCCAGACTTTCAGAATTTGCCTAGGATTTTTATAATTAGTCTGAGATATTTTTTTTACTACAATTCAATCTTGCCGGCTTGTGGAGGATACGCAATCTTTTTATCAGTTGCTTTGTATTCACATTCAGGTTCCTATTTAATTAAGCACAATTTATTTTATTCCTGCCATGCATGCACTGTTGAATCTATGATTTAATTTTGTATTGTTTTGCAATAATATTATGTCTGGCTAGATTCCCTATACCGGTATGTAAAACTTGACCAAAGGGTTCAGTAATTAATTGGCATTATTATTTTTATAAAAAAAATACTTCTAGTTTTAATTTATAATTGAATATTTAAATGTTTTTGTACGAAAATAAGAATCAGTCTAAGGTTAAAATCAATATAGCGGAAGTTTGAGGTTTTACCCGGATAGTGGTTATTGAAACATTAATTTAAAAACAGCGGAAGCGCTTTAAAGTTAATTGGATCTTATTTGTTTTCAAAAAATAATTTTGAGTTTTAAATGAAACAGCGAAAACGCTCATTTCGAGCTTGACTGATATGATCTAATTCAATAGAACGAAAGTTTGAGACGAATGTTTTTAAACAAATAGTTTCACTGAAACTGTGTTTTAATACTAAAAACAAATGTCAATGACGTACTGAACCCCTTAAGTTAACAAAATACATACCAGTGTCCTTCACTAATTATTAAATTCTAGTTAATTCCCAATTAAACCCAAATTTACTATTAGCCTTAGCTCTATATAGTAACCTTTAGATAACAATAGTTTTTGACTATCAGTCCTTGTGGGTTCGATATCTTTTAAAACTACGCGATAGACTGTGTACTTGCAGTCACTACACCCGATAAACTCATAAAGTCGCGATCATGTTTTTGGTGTCGTTGTCGGGGATGGAATTAGTCGAATACTGTAAATCCCTTGTTACGCAATATAGACTAAGGAAACCAATTTTATTTTAATTTTTAACCGTCGATTGTATGCCAAGCACTCGCTCTACAGATGAGGAATTAGAGCAACCAATCAACGAAGTGGAGCATTTTGTTAGCATAAGATGCCGAATCAGAGAGTACCAAGCCAAGTACAATCTTTCCGAAAGCAATCTTCCTAACTTTTCTCTTCCTGACCCCAAAATGGCTGAAGGACTCCAAAATCGTCCTCTGAAAGATTATGCTGCCCAATCACAAGAGGAACCCCATAATAGTATTGCTGCTCCCGCTATTGCACGGAATGATTTTAAACTAAAGCCTTCACTTTTGCAAGCTGTTCAAAAAAACCAATTCTCAGGATGTCCTACGGACGATCCAAATCTTCATCTAACCGTGTTTATGCAGTACGCAGACACATTGAAAGCAAATGGAGTCAGCCCTGAAGCGATAAAACTCCATCTATTTCCTTTTTCGCTAAGAGATAGAGCTAGAGCATGGTTCCAGTCTCTACCATCCACTCTGTTACCACATGGAACGAATTGAAGAAAAAATTTCTTAGCGCGGTATTTTCTGCCGAGTAAGACGGCTATGCTGAGAGCTAATATAAATGGTTTTAAACAAAAGGAAATCGAATCTTTATTTGAAGCATGGGAGAGATATAATGACATGTTGCGACTCTATCTGCATCACGGTCTAGAGGAATGGCTGATCATCCATACCTTTTATAATGGTCTCTTGTACAACACAAGACTAACGATTGATGCAGTTGCTGGTGGTGCACTGATGGATAAACCATACCATGATGCCTATCAACTTATCGAAAGCATGACTCAAAATCACTATTAATGAGGAAGCGATAGAACAATGATGGAAAAATATTCAACGAAGAGTGGTATGCACGAAGTTAGTAGCTTAGACCAAGTCAATGCTAAGGTAGAGGCCCTTACCCAAAAGATAGAAAGCTTGACCACAACTCCGGCAACCACCGTGGCTGCAGTAACTCCAACCTATGATTTATGCGGACTTCACGCGCATAACGCACCTAAATGTCCACTTTTAATAGGAGTACTAGTTGATCAAGTGAATTATGCTCAAGGAAACCCCTATGGTAATAACCATAACCCTGCTTGGAAGAATCATCCAAACTTTTCATACAAAAGCAATAACGCTTTGTACGCACGAGGGCAAGCTCCTACTACACCTCCAGGATTTTAGAAATCCACCCAAAATGTCCCAAATATCCCTAGGAAGTCCAACATCGAAATCATGATAGAAAACTTTGTAGCTAACCAAGCTCAAACTAACAAAGATTTCATGAATCAAAACGTTCACACTAGTGAACAGATTAAGCAATTGACTAATAAGATCGATGCCCTTGCCACACACAACAAAATGTTAGAAACACAATTTTCGCAAGTGGCTCAACAGCAAGCGGCTATAACTGCTCCAGCTGGAACTTTTCCTAGACAGCCCCAACCGAATCCAAAGGGACACGCTAACACCATAATACTACAAAGTGGGACATAACAAAGCGGACCAACTGAACCTAGAATCGAAAACCCAACCATGTACCAAAAACATGGAAAAGAAACTGAGAAGGAAACTAAACTAAAGGAAGTAGAAAAAGAAGGTGACGAAGAGGCCATAGAAAAAGAAGAATCTTATGTGCCTCTGCAACCCTACAAACCACCCATTCCATATCCTCAAAGACTTGCCAATTCTAATAACGTAGGTGTTGTACCCCAAAATTTGCCCTCCCATATTCTTCAAGAAATTGCCAAGTCAAGCTGCAAAATTCCCCAAGGGTTGCACAGTTCAAGGGCCTCCTAAACAGTCAAAATTAGGGTTTTGATTCTGATCAAGTAAATGAAGTTTCCAAGGGTCCAATCAAGTCCCACATGCCTACAAATATGGTCAAGCATCCTCATACTAAGTTTCAAGACTTTCAGCACAAAATTGCACAGTCAAAAACCCTAATTGCACTACAGTCAACTGTAGGGGCAAAATGGTCATTTGACAGTCAAAAGTTCAAATTTTTGGTCAACATATCATTTTGAAGCCACAAACATCACTTGATCAATGCTCACTCATGATTCTCAAAGCTTGGCTCAAAAATCATCAAGATGCAAAAGTTTCCTTATTTGGACAATTGAAAAAGTCAACTGTAAATTGACCAGGGCATAACTTTCACATGGATTATCAGAAAAATTCCATCCAAAGCTCATTTTGAAGCGAAAGACATTTCCAAAAACTCCTCTTCATACTCCAAGTCCAAGAAATGCTCTCACAAAAAGTTATCAATTTCAACATTATAGGTCATTTTCAAAAGTCAACAAAAAGGGACTTTAAGTCAAAGGCCATAACTTGAGATTGGTAAATCAAAATGACATGGGACCAAAGGCATTGGTTAGAGGACTCAAATACCTTTCCAAAATGTCCAAGAATATGAGCAAAGCTTAAAAATTGAGCAAGTTATGCCTTGTGGAAGTTGGGAAATTTTTGGATATTTTGAAAAGTCAACATTGATTCAAATGACCTAAAATTGCTAATGGGCCTCTTTTTCTTCCACAGTTCATCATCCAAGGCATGTGCACGACCATTTGGCCCAAAGGGAAGTTTTTATCATTTTTTATTTATTTATTTGGATTTTTATTATTAATAATTCATTTAAATTAAAATAAATACATGAAAAATACTAAACCTAGGTTTTAAATCTTTTTATGCATATTATATACTCAATATTTCGTGCATAGCTAGCTTTGGAAAGAATTGAAGAGAATTGGCCATGATTTGTACAAAATAGCATGAAAAAATATTGAAAAAGATCTTGAAAAATCAAATCTTACAAACCATGAATGCAAAGGATTTTGATCAAGTTTTTTAACCATAATCACTCTCCTATACATACACAAGCAAGACCTAATCCTCCTAACCAAAAAGCTGCGCCAGAAATCCTTACAAAAACTTGAAATTTTTGCTTGAAAATCAAAATCTGAAAACCTAGTTCTAGGACGATTCAAGGCCAAGTAATTGTTCCATTAGCTTCCTGAGGCGTCAAGGGAAGTTTTCCAATCAAAATCAATCATCCCAACACCCAGAATTGGTATACAGAAATCAAGTTTTCTCACTTTTTTCCCACAATCGTGTTTTACAATTCAGACATATTCATTGCATTTTATTTGTGGATTCATGCTAATTAAACCTTTCTGAAGCTAACCATCTACTTTAATTGTGTTTTTATACACTGTATGCGAATCTACCATTGTTGCTTTTTAGGGTTTATGAAGCTTTGAATTGGGGGTTTTAAAATATGGAAAAATTGGAGCTTGAAACCTAGGCCATTCAACTCAGTGCGCTTGGACGAAAAGAATGAGACTATCGCGCCTAATTTATGAAGCCCCAGGGGCTAATCGCTATTTTCTAATAGGTTGTCTATAGGAACGGTGTAAAACCGTTGCTGATTGCTTTCTTGTTTCAGGAAAAATAAAGCTAAGGAGGAAGATGACCATGTGGCTAACAGCGGTTGGTTGATTCAAACTTCGCGCGAAAAGCGCCCCACTAACGTTGTTTATTTTATATTTTTTCTTAGGTATAATATAATCAGAACGCGTTGAGTGCTTCAGTGGCAAGGCTTGCAAGTGGTAATGTTCAGGACCTGGGTTCGAGCCCCAGGTCCTCACCCCCTTTCATATTTTTCTTCATTTAATATTCATATGCAGTTTCAATGTAGTGGACCACCGTACGCCTTCAAAATCAAGCCCTCCACGTACACCCTGAGGTCAATCAAAGGGCCATGATCTGGAGAGCATGGTGGACTCTAGTCAAAGATCTCACACGTGTCCTGAAAAGTCAAAGAGGCCAGGGATAATTGGGCCCAGAATTACTACAATAAGTCCTCCAACTGGGGACAACACCCCCCTAGGTTTGCAAGCTTTTTCATTCTTTTATTTATTTCCATTATTGCTTTTAATTAATTCAATATTTTCATAAAAAATATACAAAAACACATAAAAAAATCAGAAAAGATGAAAAAATGATAAATATTTTATTTTAGTATTTTTGTAAATAAATTGCATTAATTAATTTTAGTTATCAAATTAGGTTTAATTGTAATATTTTCATAATATAAAAACCTAAAATTGGTAGAATTAGGGTTTAATTAATTTTTTATCCCTTTTTATTTTCCTTCATAATAATTAAATATTTATTATTACTTATTTTTGTAATTAAATTGCATGTAAAATAATTTGGGTTAATTTTAGGTTAAACTTTAATATGTTTTTATAATAAAATAAAAATTGTAGAATTAGGTTTAATTGCATTAAATTCTCCTAAATACCAAAAAATTCCAAAAACAATTTCTATTCTTTTTTAATTAATTAATTTCATCATTTAATTTAATTTTGCAAAAAAGGGTCCAACGCCCTCGTTTTTAATTCTTATTTAATTCGCGTGTTTATTTCTTTCTCGTGTAATATTTATGTACCTCTCCCAAGGCCTTGTAAATTAATCTGTCGCACTTTTAATTCTTTACTTTTCATTATTCCTTTATTTTATGTCAAATCGGGTCCTGATTTAATTTGGCGATGTGGACCCGCGCCTTTTGTAATAGCTTTAGAATTTTTACTTCTCGCAATTTTTAACTATTAATCAAGGCATGCAAGAATGAATGACAAAAATAAAAACAAGCGTAGACCACCAATAACATGACAAGATAAAATATCTGAATCTGACACACAAATCACACACCACCCCTAGGGTACGCCTCACTGTTGCCTTGCCTCGAAAGGTGATCGTCGAGTAGAGGATTTCTTAGTAAGTCCTCATGATCCGGGAACCTGGCATGAGGGTAGCTTCTAAGGTGTCTTCCCATTGCTCTGGTGATCACCATGTCCCGAACCTCGAATTGACCCGAACACCTCCAACGGTGGTGCTACCTACCTCTCAATGGTGGGATGGCACTACTTTAAAGGACATTTACACAGACGAATTCCTTAGGGTAGGTAGACGACTCTTAATACTTGCTCTAATTTCAAAAACAAATCAAAAATACTTTTCACACCGACACCTTTTCAAAAAGCTTTCGAAAGCAATTTTTCAAACACTCTTGAGGACCGATACAAGAGTCGAACTGAAATTTTCAAAGAAACTTTTTAAAACCCACAGTTGAAAAGCAAACAAACCATTTTTGAAAACACAAAGGAGCAAGTATCTAAGAGCCCATGGATAACCATGGATAGAAAGGGTGCTAACACCTTCCCTTTCTATAATCTACCTCCCGAACCGAGAGCAATCTCTTTAAGGAATTTTTCTGTGCTTTTGTCCTTTCCATTTGGAGAAAATAAAAGACGGTGGCGACTCTTGCTTCCGCGACATTTCGCGAACCAGCGTTAAATAGTCAGTTCCAGATCCACCGATCACAGAACTGGCGACTCTGCTGGGGACTAATCTTAAAGTGAGGTGTACCTTAGGACTAGGATCACTGTGTTTTCAATTGCTTTCCTTGTTTGCTTTATTATTGTGGGACTGTCTCGGGAGTTCTATAGATCCTAACCCGGATCTGGGGGGATACGTTCTTAGAAAGTAGCAACAAGACTGTGAGGGAACTGTGCGGGGTATACCGACATGGTTGAAACAGTCTGCTACGTTGATGTGGCACTTTGGTGTGTACCGGTAACCCTTGAGTTCAGTCAAGGAGAGTACGGGGCCTCCGCGTGGTGTCATGAAGCATCAACAGACCTTAGGAACCTTAATTGAACTATCTTGGCCTCTTTAGGGTAGTGAGATAACTGACTTTGGTGCAGTCTGAGGTTGGTTGATACTCGATACTACACTCAATTGAGGGTTGCTTTCCTGGAATATTTCGGTCGCCAGTTCAGTGGCTAAATCGAAATGATGAACAATGAAAGCAATCCCGTGATATTGGGACCCTTAGAACCCGGTTACTTCTAATAGGACAGGTTGAACCCACCAACTTCAAGAGGGTACTACCCAGACCCCATGCTGGCCTTAAACCTTAAGGGCTTGTCTTGTGTGCCTTGTGTGCCTTACATGTTTGTCTTTGTAAATATCTGTGGTGTGTTTAATCATAGCATCATGACATCATCCAGCATCATATGCATTGACTAACCATTTCAGGGGTTCGAATCTTCATCTTTGTTCTTGTTTTGTAGGACATGGAAACTGTTCGTAGAAAGACAATTCAAATCAGCCTTGTAAGGGTCCCTCCTCAGCTTAAGGAGCTTATATCCAGGATTCCCGAGAACTCTTCATTCAGTGAAAGACATGGAAGTCTCATCAGCTTGGTCAATACCAACATTGAGGAAGACATGATCAAGGTCCTGTTCCAATTCTTTGACCCTCTGCATCACTGTTTCACCTTCTTGGATTATCAGTTGGTACCTACATTGGAGGAGTTCTCCCGGCTCCTGAAGATCCCTATCCTTGATCAACTACCCTACAACGGTACAGAAAAGGAACCTAAGCTTGAAGAGATTGCTAAAGCCTTGCACCTACAGTCATTTGACCTCAAGGGACATTGGGAAGTTAGAAGTGGTATCAAAGGGTTCTTAGCCAGGTTTCTGTTTGAAAAGGCCCATGAATGTTGGAACTCCCTTGATTTGCAAGCTTTTGAAGAAGTGGTGGCCCTCCTTGTCTATGGTTTGGTGTTGTTCCCTAACCCAGATCAGCTTATTGATATCAGTGCTGTCCAGATCTTTATGTCCAGGAATCCTATACCTACGTTGCTGGGGGACATCCTTCACTCATGTTACACTCGAACCATGAGAAAAAGAGGTGTCCTTATGTGTTGCACTCCTCTCCTGGGAAGATGGTTTATTTCGCACCTTCCACAATCAGTTTTGAAGAATGAGCGGGGTTTGAGATGGTCACAACGGTTGATGACTCTCACACATGCAGATATACATTGGTGCCCTAGGTCCAGAGAGGATGTCACTATCATTGATCGTTGCGGAGAGTACCCTAATGTTCCTTTACTTGGAATCAAAGGAGGTATTACTTACAACCCATGCCTGGCTTGGAGACAGTTTGGTTATGCTCGGAAGGATGGTCCTCACGACATGTTAATTCCTGACATAGTTTTTGACTTCGACAACGATACTCAAGGACTTCGCCAGAGATTTTATCAGAGCTTGGAGGATGCTAAGTAGGATAGACAGCAAGACACTGGGGCACAGGAACTCCATCCCGTTGGAACCTTATCTCAAGTGGGTACGCGCCCGCTCCCAGAAGTTGGTAATGCCTTACCCTCATATGCTCCCAGTAATCAAAGAGCCAGTCTTGGAAGGAGAAGTGTCCTACACCATTCAGCACCCTGATATGCCCACATCCTGGGAAGAGATGCAGAAGAGCTGGATCCAGCTTAAGGAAGAACGGAATTCTCTTGAGACCAGTCTACATGCCAGTGAAAAGAAGGTCTTGGAGCTCACCCGCCTGTTGCATGAGGAGAGGAATCTCAACACTTACATAGCTCCAAAGAGGATGCGCAGTGTATTTTGGGATTGATTTACTTTTGTAATTTATGCCCATGAGGCTTTGATGTACTGAACAGTTATTTCCTTAATGATAATGTGTGTTCCTTTTTGTCTACAACAAATTTGAACTTTCGAACCCTTGAATGCATTGCATAAACACATATCATTCATCATGTGTATAACAGGTTTCTTCTTTTCAGGTTACTTACCGTTCTTCGTTGTTTATTTCAGCATCATGAATCCTGACTCATCATCAACTGAGACATCCATCAAAGCTCTTCAGGCGCAGAATGCGCAATTTCAGGAATTAATCAAGGGTTTGGCTCAAGGCCAAGAAGAGCTGAAGGCTCTGCTCTTGAAGAAGGAAAAGAAGAAGAAGAGAAGGACTGTTCTGTTCAGCTCGGGCCGAAGGTTTGGCAATACTCTGCAGAATGAAGAGGCTGGTTCTTCTATTGGCAAGAGTACTCCTCAAGCAGAAAAGGGTCCTAGTCCGGTAGTCTCCGACAACGAGACTGATTTTGATGAAGAGCAATATCCTCCGGCAGAAGACAGATACAAGCAACTGGAGGATAGGTTGAATGCTATGGAGATACAACAGGTACTTGGGCTGGATTTTGGAGATCTGGGTTTGTCTAATGGTGTGATTATTCCTCACAAGTTCAAAGCACCATCCTTCACTAAGTACGACGGGGCGTCTTGTCCCAAGCTACATCTCAGGTCCTATGTCCGGAAGATTCAACCGTACTCAGCGGATAAGAATTTGTGGATCCACTTCTTCCAGGAGAGTCTTTCAGGGACTCATCTCGAATGGTTCTATCAGCTGGATGGGACCAAGGTTCGTAACTGGGAGGAGTTGGCTACTGCTTTCTATAAGCAGTATCAATATAATGCCGACCTTGCCCCTACGCGTACCCAACTCCAGGGTATGTCGTTAGGTTCAAGTGAAGGTTTTAAGGAGTACGCTCAGAAGTGGAGGGATCTGGCTGGCAAGGTGCAGCCTCCGTTGACTGATCGCGAGTTGGTAGACATGTTCTTGGGGACCCTATCTGGGCCATTTTTCAACCATCTTATTGGGAATTCTTCTGCTGGATTCACCAATCTTATTCTGACTGGAGAGAGAATTGAGGCTGGGTTGAAGTCTGGTAAGATTCCAAACGGTGCATCTACAGGTTCAGAGAAGAAACCCTTCAAAAAGGAGGCCAGTGCGGTGTATGGGCCTGGAAGGCAAGACAAACCAGAGCGCCGCCAATCTGTCAACGCATTGGTAATTGCGAAGCCTGCAGCTACTCCTCGGCAAGCTAACCAACCAAGGGCTGAGAGACCCAGAAGGGAATTCACCCGTTTGAGTATGACCTTGTCGCAGATCTTACCACAGCTGCTCTCAACCAACTTAGTAATCGTCAGAGAGGCTCCGAAGTTTGCAAATACTACATCTCCTAAGTACAATCCAAATGCCCGCTGTGCTTATCACTCCGATAGCCCGGGGCATTCCACTGATGACTATTGGGCATTAAGGAACAAGCTGCAGGACCTTATTGACGCCAAGGAGGTACAGTTTGAGGCATCTGAGAAGCCTAATGTAGTGACAGCTCCCCTGCCTGCTCATGGAGTGAATGCTATTGGGGACGAAGACGAAGTGGATGAAGCCGAGTTTGATAGCTGGATCTACCCGGCAACCGACAGTGGACTTAACAATTGGAGTGCGAAGGACAATCTACCTGTTTCTCTTGTTACTAAGTAATGAATTCCTATGTTTTTGGTATTTGTAATAAACAATAAATAAACTCTATGGCCCGGTGTCTTACCCGAGGCACCGTGGTTTCATTTGGGAGGGCATATAAATTATCATTTCATATATCATAAATGAAAATCTTGGACGTTTTCTCGCATTGCAAATCTTATGCTCCTTTTCTGTCTTTATTTCCTTTACATATATTTCAAAACAGCTGTATTTACACACACACTCACTCATACAGGTTTCAATCCACTCTGGATCTCACTGGTAACGACTCTGCTACTGCCAGTTATGACTTCGAAAATCCGATCAACTTAGCCGAAGACGAAGGTGAAGATGATTGCGAAGTGCCTGGTGAGCTTGCAAGACTGTTACTTCAGGAAGAGAGGGCAATTTAACCCCATGAAGAGCCAGTGGAAACAATAAACCTGGGTACTGAGGCAGATAGGAAAGAGGTAAAGATTGGTGCCAACCTAGAGCTCAGCGTGAAGCAACGGTTGACTCAGATGCTACACGATTATATGGAGATCTTTGCCTAGTCCTACGAAGACATGCCCGGGTTGGATACCGATATTGTGGTCCATCACTTACCAACTAAGGAAGATTGCCCTCCGGTTAAGCAAAAGGTCCGCCATATGCGTCCAGAGATGTCTGAAAAGATTAAAGCCGAGGTTATGAAACAGTTTGACGTTGGGTTCCTTGCAGTGACTTCTTACCCTCAGTGGGTTGCTAATGTGGTGCCGGTACTGAAGAAAGACGATAAGGTCAGAATGTGTGTTGATTACAGGGATCTGAACAGGGCCAGCCCCAAAGATGACTTCCCTCTACCTCACATTGATGTCCTTGTTGATAATACAACTCAGCATAAGGTGTTCTCTTTCATGGATGGCTTTTCAGGTTACAATCAGATCAAGATGGCACCTGAAGACATGGAAAAGACTACATTTGTTACTCAGTGGGGCGCCTTCTGCTACAAGGTCATGCCATTCGGGTTGAAGAACGCTGGGGCAACCTACCAACGTGCCATGGTCGCCTTATTTCATGACATGATCCATCATGAGATAGAGGTGTATGTGGACGACATGATCGCAAGGTCCCAGACTGAGGAAGAGCACCTATATCATCTACAGAAGTTGTTTGACCGTCTGAAACTGTACAAACTGGGGCTGAACCCGAACAAGTGCACCTTCGGGGTAAGATCTGGAAAGTTGCTAGGCTTCGTGGTCAGTGATAAAGGTATTCAAGTGGACCCTGCTAAGGTCAAAGCTATTCAAGAGATGCCAGTTCCTAGGACAGAGAAAGAGGTCAGAGGCTTTTTAGGACGCCTGAATTACATTGCTCGCTTCATCTCACACCTAACTGCTACCTGTGAACCAATCTTCAAGCTGCTGAAGAAAGATTAGGTAGTACGTTGGAATGATGAATGTCAGGCCGCTTTTGACAGAATCAAGGAGTATCTCCAAGAACCACCCATCCTTATGCCACCGGTTGAGGGGAGACCTCTGATATTATACCTGACAGTACTTGATAACTCAATGGGGTGTGTGCTGGGGCAGCATGACGAGTCTGGCCGAAAAGAGCATGCCATTTATTACCTTAGCAAAAAGTTTACCGACTGTGAGACCCGATACTCACTGCTCGAGAAAACTTGCTGCGCTTTGGTATGGGCTGCTCGCCGGCTGAGACAGTATATGCTGACTCACACTACCTTGTTGATCTCAAAGATGGATCTGATAAAGTACATATTCGAAAAGCCTGCTCTGTCTGGGAGAATAGCAAGATGGCAAATGATCTTGACGGAATACGACATTCAGTATACGACCCAGAAAGCCATCAAGGGAAGTGTATTGGCAGACCACTTGGAACATCAGGCTGTAGACGATTATCAGTCAATGAACTTTGAGTTTCCAGATGAAAGCATCATGATTGTGACTGATTGTGAAGTACCTGGACCGGATGAAGGACCTGAGGAAAGATCCCGATGGTCTATGCACTTTGACGGAGCCTCCAACGCTTTGGGTAACGGTATCGGCGCCATAATCATATCCCCCCAAGGTACTCATACTCCACTCACTGCCCGGCTATGTTTCAACTGTACCAACAACATGGCAGAGTATGAGGCGTGCATCATGGGTCTTCAAGCTGCGATCGATCTAAGGATCAAGTTTCTGAGTGTCTTCGGAGATTCCGCTCTTGTGATCAATCAGATCAAAGGAGAGTGGGATACGAAACATCTGAATCTTATTCCTTACAGAGAATGTGTGTTGACCTTGATCCCCCACTTCACGAAGATAACCTTTGAACACTTTCCAAGAGAAGAGAATCAGCTGGCGGACGCGTTAGCTACAATGTCTTCTATGTTCAAAGTTAAATGGGATAATGAGGCTCCCCGGATCATCATCTGGAAACTAGACGAACCGGCATACTGTTGCGATCTCGAGACTGAATTGGTGACTGAGAAGCCTTGGTACCATGAGGTGAAGAGATATCTGGAAGCTCAGGAATACCCTGAAGATGCATCGGTCAATGATAAGAAGTTCCTGAGAAGGTTCGCGGCAAAGTTCTTCCTTAGCAACGACATCTTGTACAAGCGAAACCATGATTCAACCTTACTGCGTTGTGTGGATAAGACTGAAGCAGAAAGGATCATGGAAGAGCTACATGAAGGGACCTTTGGTACACATTCCAGTGGACATACTATGGCTAAAAAGATCCTTCGGGCAGGGTATTACTGGTCCACAATGGAAGCTGACTGCTACCAACATTCCAGGACATGCCATAAGTGCCAGATTTATGCAGACAAAGTGCATGTTCCTCCAGTTCCCCTGAATGTTCTGACTGCGCCTTGGTCGTTTGCAATGTGGGGCATAGACATGATCGGTGAGATTAAACCTACGGCATCTAATGGGCATCGCTTCATCCTAGTGGCGATTGATTATTTTACGAAGTGGGTCGAAGCAGCTTCCTACGCTACGGTAACCAAGACTGTTGTGGCACGGTTCATTCGACATAATCTGATCTGTCGATACAGTGTCCCAGAGAGGATCATTACAGACAACGGTACCAATCTGAATAATAAGATGGTCACTGAGCTCTGCGAGCAGTTCAAAATACAGCACCACAATTCTTCTCCTTACAGACCGAAGATGAATGGGGCTGTAGAAGCAGCAAATAAAAATATCAAGAAAATCGTGCAGAAGATGACAGTGACTTATAAAGATTGGCACGAGATGTTACCGTTCGCTCTACATGGGTACCGTACCTCAGCCAGGACTTCAACCGGGGCAACTCCTTTCTCTTTGGTTTATGATATGGAGGCAGTCTTACCGATCGAAGTGCAGATACCCTCTCTCTGGATAATGAAGGATGCAAATCTGAACGAGGATGATTGGATCCAGACACGACTTGATCAGCTCAACCTCATTGATGAAAAGAGACTTGTTGCTATCTGCCATGGTCAGACGTATCAGAAACGGATGATCAGGGCATTTAATAAAAAGGTCAGACCACAGGAATATCAAGTTGGGGATCTGGTAATCAAGCGAATCATCCTTCCTCAGAGTGATCCAAGGGGCAAATGGACCCCTACGTACGAAGGGCCATTTATGGTTAAGCATGTGTTCTCAAGAGGAGCAATGATATTGACCAACATGGATGGTGACGACCTTCCTCACCCCGCCAATGCAGACATAGTAAAAAGATACTACGCATGAAAAAAGACCCGCTAGGCTGACATGCCTAGGCAAAAATTAGGGCTTCCTGGCGAACCAAAAGGGTTCGGGCAAAATGAAGGGATGAAATGAAAAAAATCTGTACACCCGGCAAGTCAAAAACCTGAAAAGGCGGCTTGGGCAAAAATGGGTATCCCGGTGGACTGAAAACCCGAAAGGGCGGTCCAGGCAAAAGTTAGGGATAAAAGCGTAATACTATGTCTCATTGGATCACTTTGCATCCAGAATCCGGTATCTACATCCAGTTCAGACGGCATCGATCAGTCAGCTTCATTCTTCGTTTAGGTCATCAAGTGATGAGACGCTCGGGGATATAAAGACAATAGTAGAGTTGAAACCCAGTGGGATCATATTTCACACAGCTGTTTTATTTTCTTTTGTACAAAATTTGTATAAACTCTTTTGTTCGGCGGCGTTCTCTTACTAGGACGTCAGCCTCTTGTACACAAAACGCCTATTTTCAGGCCATTCAAAAATCAATACAAATATATTTTTCAGTTAAAAGTGCCAATTGTTTTTCTTTTCCTGTTTTGTTTTGCGAAGAACGTCCAAGGTTCAATTTGTGATATATGCATTGACAATAATTTGCTAACTCATAAATATTTGCATACGAAACAAAGAATTAACTACAGGTAGCATTAGAAACAGGGGCAATAAAGAGTTGTCTAAGCAATCTAATTGTTCTATCCTCCAAGGTACCAAGGTAGGTTCAGCTAAAAAACATAACCGGCATATCTCAGAGAGTGAGCCAACAAGTCAGTGCACTCTTCTCCAAGCAAAGTTATCGGATCTTAAGGAAGTTGAGTATCCTCCAGCAGATCTCAACAGTCCCCAGCGGCATATATATCCTTAACAAGCATCCCCGGCAGTCTTGGTCTAAAGATTGTTCCCCGGCGGTATATCAAACATTCAAAGGAATCACTTCCCCCGCAGCTCAAAACTTCCCCCCAGAGAGTCCAATCTAGTTCCCCAGGAAAGTTGGAAACCATCTCCCTAAGCAGTAAGCCTATCCCCAGTAGATTCTGGAAGCTTATCCTCACAGAGCATGAACGCGTCCCCCGGCTTTATTCAAAGAGTTATTTCCTTACCAGGATATAACTGGGTTATCCTCAGCCAAAAGCCACGAAAAGATCGTCCCCGACAAAGTCTCCTTATCCCCAGCGAAGTCTATTAACACTTCCGATACAACAAGGGTATCCCCAGAAAGTTACTATCAATAATTCAGCAAGCATCTCTCTCCCCACAGAGTATTGCTTCCCAGCAAGATCGTTAGAGTACTTTCCTCCCCGCAGATTTATTCCATTCGCCAAGTTTATTCCCCAACGGAGTCATCTTCTCCTACCGGTATTCTTGCAATCATCATCCCCAGCGGAAGCAAAATCTATTCTCCAACATCAGCCCAGGAGTGACTTCCCGGCACCCGTCAAGGATTTACTTCCCTAGACAAAAAAATATATTCATAAATATCGCACCTCCATACATCATTATAACATGCATAGACGCATCATATCTTACAAATCTCATTTATGTTGAGAACATCATTGCTTGGTCCATATCATGCATTGCATATGACTGACCTTTACCTTTCAGGAAAGATTCAGCTAAGTTGTCAATCATATTTCAAGACTCTAAGACCTTATCTGGTTCAGTTAAATCGACTCCAAAGATTTCTTATCCAGTCCAAGGCCTTCTCTAGTCCAGCTAAATCAACCCCAAACATTTTTTTTCTGATGAAGACTCAGTAGAAGTTATCCAAGGTTCTTCTCAAGGATTGCTATTGAGATTGTAATTGCCTATGGTTCTCTCCCCGATCCTGCGGAGATGATAATTCCATTCCAGGTTTTTCTCAATGATTGCTATTGAGATTGTAATTACCTATGGTTCTCTCCCCGATCCTGCGGAGATGATAATTCCATTCCAGGTTTTTCTCAATGATTGCTATTGAGATTGTAATTACCTATGGTTCTCTCCCCGATCCTGCGGAGATGATAATTCCATTCCAGGTTTTCTCAATGATTGCTATTGAGATTATAATTGCCTATGGTTCTCTCCCCGATCCTGCGGAGATGATAATTCCATTCCAAGTTTTTCTCAATGATTGCTATTGAGATTGTAATTGCCTATGGTTCTCTCCCTGATCCTGCAGAGACGATAATTCCATTCCAGGTTTTTCTCAATGATTGCTATTGAGATTATAATTGCTTATGGTTCTCTCCCTGATCCTGCGGAGATGATAATTCCATTCCAGGTTTTTCTCAATGATTGCTATTGAGATTGTAATTGCCTATGGTTCTCTCCCCGATCCTGCGGAGACGATAATTCCATTCCAGGTTTTTCTCAATGATTGCTATTGAGATTATAATTGCCTATGGTTCTCTCCCCGATCCTGCGGAGACGATAATTCCATTCCAGGTTTTTCTCAATGATTGCTATTGAGATTATAATTGCCTATGGTTCTCTCCCCGATCCTGCGGAGACGATAATTCCATTCCAGGTTTTTCTCAATGATTGCTATTGAGATTATAATTGCCTATGGTTCTCTCCCCGATCCTGCGGAGATGATAATTCCATTCCAGGTTTTTCTCAATGATTGCTATTGAGACTGTAATTTCCTATGGTTCTCTCCCCGATCCTGCGGAGACGATAATTCCATTCCAGGTTTTTCTCAATGATTGCTATTGAGATTATAATTGCCTATGGTTCTCTCCCCGATCCTGCGGAGATGATAATTCCATTCCAGGTTTTTCTCAATGATTGCTATTGAGACTGTAATTGCCTATGGTTCTCTCCCCAATCCTGCGGAGCTGATAATTCCATCCAAGGTTTTCCCAATGATTGATATTGAAGTTGTAATCGCCTATGGTTCTCTCCCCGATCCTGCGGAGATGGTAATTCCCACCAAGATTTCGCTCAATGATTGCTGTTGAAGTGAAGTTATCCAAGATTTTCTCAACGATTGCTGTTGAGGTTAAGGTCATCCAAGGTTCTCTCACCGTTCCTGCTGAGGTAGTAACCACCCCTGGTTCATTCATCATCTTCTGAAGCTCCAGATCCAGCTCCTGTAACCAGTCAGGACACATCTATACAAAGAGTTTGAAGACCAGCCCCGTAACAGGTCAGGTAATCATTTTCTTTTTTGTAGGTATGCAAGTTCTCGCTAAGGAATCTCTTATGCGATCAACATTCAGATGGCATCTATAAGCCCATCCACCTTCTATCATCTCTTAGCATTGCATCTATAAGCCCATCATCCTATCCAGCAATCTCTAAATGGCATCTATAAGCCCATTCCCATCATCACACTGCTACTATGTGAGCGCAAATTTCTAGGCACTCTAGTATTCAATCATCTTCCACCTTCAGATTACGAAAGGCACGTCGGCCAATCTGCATCCTCAGGTTTAAGAAGATTGAACAGGGGCAACTGTTGTACCCCAAAATTTTCCCTCCCATATTCTTCAAGAAATTGCCAAGTCAAGCTGCAAAATTCCCCAAGGGTTGCACAGTTCAAGGGCCTCCTAAACAGTCAAAATTAGGGTTTTGATTTTGATCAAGTAAATGAAGTTTCCAAGGGTCCAATCAAGTCCCACATGCCTACAAATATGGTCAAGCATCCTCATACTAAGTTTCAAGACTTTCAGCATAAAATTGCACAGTCAAAAACCCTAATTGCACTACAGTCAACTGTAGGGGCAAAATGGTCATTTGACAGTCAAAAGTTCAAATTTTTGGTCAACATCTCATTTTGAAGCCACAAACATCACTTGATCAATGCTCACTCATGATTCTCAAAGCTTGGCTCAAAAATCATCAAGATGCAAAAGTTTCCTTATTTGGACAATTGAAAAAGTCAACTGTAAATTGACCAGGGCATAACTTTCACATGGATTATCAGAAAAATTCCATCCAAAGCTCATTTTGAATAGAAAGACATTTCCAACAACTCCTCTTCATACTCCAAGTCCAAGAAATGCTCTCACAAAAAGTTATCAATTTCAACATTATAGGTCATTTTCAAAAGTCAACAAAAAGGGACTTTAAGTCAAAGGCCATAACTTGAGATTGGTAAATCAAAATGACATGGGACCAAAGGCATTGGTTAGAGGACTCAAAGACCTTTCCAAAATGTCAAAGAATATGAGCAAAGCTTAAAAATTGAGCAAGTTATGCCTTGTGGAAGTTGGGAAAATTTTGGATATTTTGAAAAGTCAACATTGATTCAAATGACCTAAAATTGCTAATGGGCCTCTTTTTCTTCCACAATTCATCATCCAAGGCATGTGCACGACCATTTGGCCCAAAGGGAAGTTTTTATCATTTTTTATTTATTTATTTGGATTTTTATTATTAATAATTCATTTAAATTAAAATAAATACATGAAAAATACTAAACCTAGGTTTTAAATCTTTTTATGCATATTATATACTCAATATTTCGTGCATAGCTAGATTTGGAAAGAATTGAAGAGAATTGGCCATGATTTGTACAAAATAGCATGAAAAAATATTGAAAAAGATCTTGAAAAATCAAATCTTACAAACCATGAATGCAAAGGATTTTGATCAAGTTTTTTAACCCTAATCACTCTCCTATACATACACAAGCAAGACCTAATCCTCCTAACCAAAAAGCTGCGCCAGAAATCCTTACAAAAACTTGAAATTTTTGCTTGAAAATCAAAATCTGAAAACCTAGTTCTAGGACGATTCAAGGCCAAGTAATTGTTCCATTAGCTTCCTGAGGCGTCAAGGGAAGTTTTCCAATCAAAATCAATCATCCCAACACCCAGAATTGGTATACAGAAATCAAGTTTTCTCACTTTTTTCCCACAATCGTGTTTTACAATTCAGACATATTCATTGCATTTTATTTGTGGATTCATGCTAATTAAACCTTTCTGAAGCTAACCATCTACTTTAATTGTGTTTTTATACACTGTATGCGAATCTACCATTGTTGCTTTTTAGGGTTTATGAAGCTTTGAATTGGGGGTTTTAAAATATGGAAAAATTGGAGCTTGAAACCTAGGCCATTCAACTCAGTGCGCTTGGACGAAAAGAATGAGACTATCGCGCCTAATTTATGAAGCCCCAGGGGCTAATCGCTATTTTCTAATAGGTTGTCTATAGGAACGGTGTAAAACCGTTGCTGATTGCTTTCTTGTTTCAGGAAAAATAAAGCTAAGGAGGAAGATGACCATGTGGCTAACAGCGGTTGGTTGATTCAAACTTCGCGCGAAAAGCGCCCCACTAACGTTGTTTATTTTATATTTTTTCTTAGGTATAATATAATCAGAACGCGTTGAGTGCTTCAGTGGCAAGGCTTGCAAGTGGTAATGTTCAGGACCTGGGTTCGAGCCCCAGGTCCTCACCCCCTTTCATATTTTTCTTCATTTAATATTCATATGCAGTTTCAATGTAGTAGACCACCGTACGCCTTCAAAATCAAGCCCTCCACGTACACCCTGAGGTCAATCAAAGGGCCATGATCTGGAGAGCATGGTGGACTCTAGTCAAAGATCTCACACGTGTCCTGAAAAGTCAAAGAGGCCAGGGATAATTGGGCCCAGAATTACTACAATAAGTCCTCCAACTGGGGACAACACCCCCCTAGGTTTGCAAGCTTTTTCATTCTTTTATTTATTTCCATTATTGCTTTTAATTAATTCAATATTTTCATAAAAAATATACAAAAACACATAAAAAAATCAGAAAAGATGAAAAAATGATAAATATTTTATTTTAGTATTTTTGTAAATAAATTGCATTAATTAATTTTAGTTATCAAATTAGGTTTAATTGTAATATTTTCATAATATAAAAACCTAAAATTGGTAGAATTAGGGTTTAATTAATTTTTTATCCCTTTTTATTTTCCTTCATAATAATTAAATATTTACTATTACTTATTTTTGTAATTAAATTGCATGTAAAATAATTTGGGTTAATTTTAGGTTAAACTTTAATATGTTTTTATAATAAAATAAAAATTGTAGAATTAGGTTTAATTGCATTAAATTCTCCTAAATACCAAAAAATTCCAAAAACAATTTCTTTTCTTTTTTAATTAATTAATTTCATCATTTAATTTAATTTTGCAAAAAAGGGTCCAACGCCCTCGTTTTTAATTCTTATTTAATTCGCGTGTTTATTTCTTTCTCGTGTAATATTTATGTACCTCTCCCAAGGCCTTGTAAATTAATCTGTCGCACTTTTAATTCTTTACTTTTCATTATTCCTTTATTTTATGTCAAATCGGGTCCTGATTTAATTTGGCGATGTGGACCCGCGCCTTTTGTAATAGCTTTAGAATTTTTACTTCTCGCAATTTTTAACTATTAATCAAGGCATGCAAGAATGAATGACAAAAATAAAAACAAGCGTAGACCACCAATAACATGACAAGATAAAATATCTGAATCTGACACACAAATCACACACCACCCCTAGGGTACGCCTCACTGTTGCCTTGCCTCGAAAGGTGATCGTCGAGTAGAGGATGTCTTAGTAAGTCCTCATGATCCGGGAACCTGGCATGAGGGTAGCTTCTAAGGTGTCTTCCCATTGCTCTGGTGATCACCATGTCCCGAACCTCGAATTGACCCGAACACCTCCAACGGTGGTGCTACCTACCTCTCAATGGTGGGATGGCACTACTTTAAAGGACATTTACACAGACGAATTCCTTAGGGTAGGTAGACGACTCTTAATACTTGCTCTAATTTCAAAAACAAATCAAAAATACTTTTCACACCGACACCTTTTCAAAAAGCTTTCGAAAGCAATTTTTCAAACACTCTTGAGGACCGATACAAGAGTCGAACTAAAATTTGCAAAGAAACTTTTTAAAACCCGCAGTTGAAAAGCAAACAAACCATTTTTGAAAACACAAAGGAGCAAGTATCTAAGAGCCCATGGATAACCATGGATAGAAAGGGTGCTAACACCTTCCCTTTCTATAATCTACCTCCCGAACCGAGAGCAATCTCTTTAAGGAATTTTTCTGTGCTTTTGTCCTTTCCATTTGGAGAAAATAAAAGACGGTGGCGACTCTTGCTTCCGCGACATTTCGCGAACCAGCGTTAAATAGTCAGTTCCAGATCCACCGATCACAGTAGGGAAATTCAAGAAATTCGTTGAACTTCTGAAACAAATTAACATTACCATACCTTTTATAGAATTTATCACACAAATGCCCTCTTACGCTAAATTTCTTAAAGAAATCTTATCCAATAAGAAAAATCTTGAGGATAACGAAACTGTATTGCTCACTTTTGAGTGCGGTGCTATAATACAAAACAACATGCCTCCTAAACTTAAAGACCCGTGTAGTTTTTCCATACCTTGTGTAATCGGAAAATTTGTCATTGACAAAGCACTATGCGATTTAGGAGCCAGTATTAGTTTGATGCCATTATCAATGTGCAAGAAACTCAACATGGGAGAACTGATACCAACGAGAATGTCTGTACAATTAGCTGACCGATCAGTGAAATTTCCTTTAGGTATGTTAGAAAATGTTCTTGTACGTATAGGAAAATTCTATATCCCCACTAATTTCATAATCATGGACATTAAAGAAGACTCCAATGTTCCTATCATATTAGGTAGACCATTCCTAGCTACTGCAGGAGCCATAATAGATGTCAAAAATGGAAAACTGACCTTCGAAGTCGGAGAGGAAAAGGTTGAATTCATCTTATCTAAATTCCTCATGGCACCAGCCATCGATGATTCATGTTGTTTCCTGGATGAAATCGATAAATGCGTGAAAGAAATGGAGAAACAACAAACCACTTATTCAGAAGTATTAAGGATTCCCATACCCCTGATACTTGAAGATGATAATTGGCGTCCTGAATATCAAGATGAAAACCTGAGTGAATGCCTAGCCTTAACACCTGATCATATACCCTGTCAAAAGAAACCTGCCATAGAACTCAAAACATTACTCAAAGACCTAATATATGAATTCCTAGACATAGAACTTGAACGACCAGTTATAGTCAATGCAGAATTAGGACAAATAGAGACTGAAAAATTACTACATGTCCTTAGAAAATACCCAATCGCTTTAGGTTATAACATATCAGATCTAAAAGGAATAAGCCATTCTATCTACGTGCACTGTATTATGCTAGAGGAAGACTGTAAAACCTCTAGGGAACATCAAAGGAGAATAAATTCCATTTTGAGCGATATAGTCAAAAAGGAAGTAGAAAAGCTACTAGAAGCAGGATCATATACCCAATATCTGACAGTAAATGGGTCAGCCTAGTACATGTCATACCTAAGAAAGGTGGTGTGACTGTTGTCAGCAATACTAAAGGAGAATCAGTAGCTCAACGAACTCACACCGGGTGGAGAATATGCATCGACTATAGAAAGTTAAACAAAGCAACTCGTAAAGATCATTTTCCTTTACCCTTCATTGACCAAATGCTTGAAAGACTATCTAAACACTCTCACTTCTGCTACTTAGACGGGTATTCCATATTTTTCCAAATTCCTATCCATCCCGACGACCAAGAAAAAATGACTTTTACTTGTCCTTATGGTACATTCGCTTATCAGCGAATGCCATCCGGATTATGCAATGCCCCTGCAACATTCCAAAGATGTATGATGTCCATCTTCTCTGATTTTATAGATGGCATGATGGAATTTTTTATGAATGACTTCTCTGTCTGTGGAGAAAGTTTAGAGGGATGTTTATCGAACCTTGAAATGGTGCTAGAAAGATGCGTAAGTGTCAATCTCGTGTTAAACTGGGAAAAATGCCACTTCATGGTCCAACAAGTTATCGTCTTAGGGCACATAGTATCTGATAAGGGAATTAAAGTAGATAAAGAAAAGATTGAAGTTATAGAAAATCTTCAACCGCCAAAAATTGTTAGAGAGATAAGGAGTTTTCTAGGACACGCCAATTTTTATCGATGTTTCATTAAAGACTTCTCTAAAATAGCCAAACCTCTAACTCAACTCCTAATGAAGGATGCTGAGTTCATCTTCACCGACAAATGTTTAGACGCGTTTACAACTCTAAAAAAGGCATTAATTTCAGCACCTATTATGCAACCTCCTGATTGGAACGAACCATTCGAGATAATGTGTGATGCCAGTGATTATGCCGTAGGCGTAATCTTAGGACAAAGAAAGGATAAAAAGCTTCATGCGATCTACTACACAAGTAAAACCCTAGATCCTGCACAGACAAATTACCCTACCACTGAAAAAGAATTGTTAGCTGTTGTGTTTGCTTTAGATAAGTTTTGTTCCTACATAGTAGGAGCACGAATAATTATCTATACTGACCACGCTGCAATCCGATACCTCTTAAGTAAGAAAGACGCCAAACCAAGATCACTAAGGTGGATCTTACTTCTTCAAGAATTCGATTTAGAAATAAAAGACAAGAGAGGTACCGAGAATGTAGTCGCTGACCACCTATTCAGAATAGAAGGCATCAAACCAGATCATGTTCCCATCAATGACGATTTTCCTTATGAATGCCTTGTAGCCCAATTAGAACTAGACAATATCATAATTGAGTACCCTGTGACTTATGAGGACAAGAACACAAACGAAATTTTGGAAGCAATATGCACCACAACCATGCTACCATGGTACGCCGATTTAGTTAACTATTTGGCTGTCGGAGTGCTTCCACCCGATATGTCTTATCAACAAAAGAAGAAATTATTTCATGACCTTAAACATTATTATTGGGACGAGCCTTACTTTTTAAAAGAGGCGCCGATGGTATTTTTCGTCGATGTGTTCCTGAAGTGAAATCAAAAACGTAATTTTCCACTGTCATGCCGCTCCCTATGGAGGACATGCAAGTACTTCAAAGACTTGTGCTAAGATATTACAATCTGGACTTTATTGGCCTAACCTCTGGAAAGACGTCCATATCACGGTTAAAAATTGTGACCAATGCCAACGCACCGGAAACATCTCTAGATGCGATGAGATGCCTCAAAAGGGCATTCTGGAAGTTGAAGTCTTTGATGTATGGGGAATCAATTTCATGGGACCTTTCCCATCTTCCTTTGGAAATCACTAGATACTAGTTGCTTTCGACTATGTTTCGAAATGGATCGAGGCTGTAGCCTCTCCAACAAATGACACGCGAGTAGTAGTCAGGCTTTTCAAGAACATAATCTTTCCAAGATTCGGTGTGCCGAGACTCGTCATCAGTGACGGTGGCTCCCATTTCATTTTCAGAATCCTAGAAAAATAGTGAAATACAGAGTCCGACATCGTGTCTCAACGCCTTATCATCCACAAACAAGTGGGCAAGTAGAGATCTCCAACAGAGAAATAAAGCAAATCTTAGAAAAAACTGTAGCAACCTCTAGGAAAGATTGGTCATCTAAGTTACATGACACTCTATGGGCATATAGGACAGCATATAAAACTCTGATTGGAACAACACCATTCTAACTAGTTTATGGGAAATCATGTCATCTGCCGGTGGAAATAGAACATAAGGCTTATTGGACCATTAAGACCCTTAACTTAAATTACACTATTGCGGGTGATAAAAGAATATTAGACATCCACGAACTAGAAGAACTTAAACTAGACGCTTACGAAAATGCTCGAATATATAAAGAGAGAACAAAAAAATGGCACGATAAACGAATATCTAGAAAAGAATTCAATGAAGGCGATATAGTTCTCCTGTTTAATTCTAGACTTAAATTATTCCCGGAAAAAATTCGTTCTAGATGGTCTGGTCCATTCGAAGTTACCAAGATTTTTCAAAGTGGCGTAGTAGAAATCAAAGGAATAAGTTGCAAACTGTTCATTGTAAACGGAAAATGCTTAAAACATTATCATAACATAGATAACAAAGAATATTACGTAGCAATTAGGCTAGATGCGCTACCACCCTATTCATCAGACTAATCCCCGTGTAATGTCGAGCTTACGACTTTAAACAAAGCGTTTCTTGGGAGACAACTCAACTTTGAGTCTTTTCTTTTTGTTTTTCTTATTTTTCTATTTTATTTTTCTTTCTTGCTTTTATTATTATTAATATTAAAATATGCAGTATTATTTCTATAATTTTTCCCGTTACTAACTTAATGCTAATTGTCAACGTACTTCTGGCTAACATTCTGATTAGCTAGTATACTAACCATAATGAACTTTGTTGATACGATGGGCATTGTGTTCAAAGGAAGGAACCAGCGGAGGAGGTTTGAGTCTCTTTCTGATAGGGAGTTAGGATTAAGTACCTACCCCGACGGACCAGCCATGATAACCTTAGGGATTCGGGATAGTGTTCTATTTTTATTGAGCCAAATAGGATGGGATACATCTGCTATAAGGTGAAAATTTAGCTCTTACCGTAGACTGACATTAGAGTTTTTAAGCTCCCTTGTCTACAAACTTGACCACGGTCTGGCATTTAATAAGGGTCTCATTAGATTTAGATTGTTCAGTATATAGTACACTTTCACCCACAGAGAGCTAGTTGAGTTACTAGGATTCCCACATAGCCTGGATGCATTTACCGTAGTCCAGGAAGAGCTTTTTAATGTAGGAGAGCTAGATTATTTCTGGGGAGACATTACAGGAATTAGTAACCCTGAGCCTGAGGACATGCATTCTGAAAACATCCACAACCCAGCTTTTAGATATTTCCACAAAATTCTAGCCCACACCCTGTTTGGTAAAGCTGAAAACATTACCACTATTTTTAGAGCTGAGCTGTTTATCATGTTTGCACCTCGCAAAATCGTCCTATAAACGGAACTACATTTATGCTAGCAAATTTTCACCGTCTTGTGAGGGCTGAACATGAACCCATTCTTATAGGAGGTTTAGTGACCATGATAGCTAATGCTATCGGATTAAGATAACAATTGTTGAACCTTGTTCCTCAGGGTAGATTCCAGCCTATGGATATTAATTTCTGTTTCAATAGGGGTATCATCGGGAACCTAGGCCCAGGTAGTTTCGACCTCCTCATTAACAATCAGTTCATGCCACTTTTTACCTTACCTGGCCCTGGGACAAGCATACATGACCAAAATAACTGGTTATATGATTGGGACGCACCACACATGTCACCACCACACACTCCTGAGACACCCATGATATATGACCACCTAAATGCTTTCCTTTCTGATGAGGATATTGATCTTGAGACCCCTCCCTTTTACCATGACTTCCCACCTCCCGAACAGATAGGCTCAAACTTCCCCGACTCTCCAGTTATTTCTCTGCCTCTTGTATTTCATCCTGCTCCTGCTTTGACTGCCATTCGATCAGAGATTGATATGTTGAAGGACTAGCTTGTTATTTTGCGGATTGACTTCCATTCCTTTATGGATACGGTAGTCGAACAACTAGATTACATTTATCAGAATATTTTCTCTGCATCGTTGGACTGTCGTGACTGATTCACCTGACATACTGCTTTACTTTATTTCCACATTTAAACATTGAGGACAATGTTTTGTTTAAGTGTGGGGAGAAGTTTTATTTTCATTATTTATTGACACTTTATTATTTCAGTATTTTTGGAACTTTATCATTCAGTACAACTTTATCATTCAATATTTTTGGAATTTTATCATTCAGTACAATTTTTATTTATTTCTTCAGTTCAATTTTATTATGAGTTTTCTTTATTTCGTTTATTCTGCATTAATATCATATCTACGTGTGTATATATATATATATGCTATGCTTAAATTATTCCATATCATTTACCCATATATATATATATATATATATATATATATATATATATATATATATATATATATATATATATATATATATATATATATATATATATATATATATATATATATATATATATATATATATATTATGTAGAATTATTGGAGAGGTATACTGTAATATAGGATATGTAAGATATTCAGTTTTAGACTCGTGCCGCTCGCCACACAAGCGTGACGCCCGTCACGCTTCACATATCCTTGTGTCGCTCAACACATATGTGTGATGCTTGGCACACACTGATAATACAGACGCGTTCCTATATTATTACAGAAACCCTTGCTAAACCTTTTCAACCTTCCATCTTCTTCAACCGCTGCTCGCAATACATTGAACCATTACCTAAATCTCTCCCAGATTATCATTGCCATAAAAATCCATTAAAACCCACATATCGCCTCCACTATATCTCCCTACATAAATCATCTCCAAACCCTTTTTCATTCCAAAATCCCCAATTTATCACATAAACCTTCACCCTTCTCCTTTTTCCTTGCTTCAAAAATGGCACGAAGAAATTCCAGACCTGAACCTGATCTTTCCGACATTATTTTTCGTAATGGAGAAGCCGGAGAGCACCAAAGGGCTCAGTACCTCAAGTTCTACCAATGTATTGTCGTACCGACATGACATGTGGATACTGAGTGTGTAATACGGTGGGAGAACTGACTATGGTTTTGCGTTTGTTTTCGCAAATGTTTCGGTTGAGCAAGAGTCGCCACCGACTTTTTATTTTATCCTAAGGAAAGGTTTAAAAAGCACAGCAAAAACCTTTGAGATTTTTCTTGGGTTCGGAGAGTAGATTATAGAAGGGGAAGGTATTAGCACCCCTTCTATCCATGGTTATCCATGGGCTCTTAGATACTTGCTTAGATCAACTTGCCTTAGTTTTCAATTGTTTGAAATGGTGCTTTGTGTGTGGCTTTGAAAAGGTTTTGAAAAAGATGCCTTGCATAGGCTACCCTTGTAACAATTCTTTACTCGAATGTTTTACAAAGGTGTTTGTCTTTTTGAAAAGATGTTTCAAGGGTTTGAAAAGTTGATTTTGAAAGTGTTTGTGAGGTGGGTTTTTGAAATAAGGCAAGTGTTTTTTCTTGGAAAGTTGACAAGTACTTAAGAGTTCATCTACCCTAAAATTTTCTCAAAGATTTTTGTCATGTTTTAAACCTTTTGACAATTTTGTTCCACCATTGCATTTGGTGGACAATCCTGTCTTAGGAGATGAAAGGGACGGGCGCGGGTCATCGTTTAGACCATAGTTGCAATAGTGTTAAATGTCTTTAGGCAATTTTCTTTAAAAGGGACTTGATCATTTTATTTAGGCAACATTTTGAGGGACTATGATCATTTAATTGCTTGTTTTACCCAAAGAAATTCAACATGCAATATGGCCCATTTTTGAAAGGCAACAAATTGGAATACCCTAGGGTGTGCAAGTGTGAGATGTGTTGTTTATTTTCATGCTCATTTATCTTGTATTAGGTCCAACTATTTTTGTTCATTTTTATTCGCATACAAAATCCTAATTCTAGCATAGTATGTTTAGAAAGCATTAAAAGTGCGAAATTTAAATTCCTACGCTATTACATCACAATAATATGGGGAGGGGGGTACAATGTTTCAAATGGGGTTTATTTGGGCAAGAATTTAAATCTAAGCTATTACATCATTTTTAGGAATATTTACAAGATAAATAATTGCATAATTAAATGGAAATTGAAATAAATATGCAAAATGTAAAAGGAATTTTTATGTATATGTAAAAAAAAGTATTATTTATGTAAAATAAAATAAAGAAAATAAATGGGTATTATTTTGAGGTATTTTCAAATCTAGGGCAAAAACCCTAATTTTAATCAAAATGTATATTAATTAATTAATTCATATAATATTCATTATTTACATACAAAAATAAAACAAAATATGATATATTTATAAAAAAGGCATTTTTAGTATTAAATATTAAAAAATAAAATATATACATTTTTTTGGTGTTTTTTACTCTAAATGCATTAACATATATATATATGTATATTTATATTATTTTAAATATGTACTATATATATAAATAATAATAATAACTAAATTTTTTAGAAAATAGTATTTTTTTATATAAAATATTTTCAGAGGGTAATATAAAATAAAAATAAAAATAGAAGTGTTTTTACATATTTTTCTATTTATCCTAAATAATAATATGTATTTATTTATGTATAAACAAAAGAAAAATCAAATAAAAACCAAATAAAATCAAAAAATGATGAGAAAAATATTTTCAAAATTTTGATATGCTGAGAAAAATTAAATGAATCAAATGAGAAAAGAAAAAGTCAAAAATCATGAAAAATGAAGCAAATGGGCTTGGGGGGTAAGAAAATGGAAATAGGGTGTAAAAAGAAGAGACCACACAGGCCCAGCCCATGTGGCTTCATCTTCAACCTTCGTTCAACAACTTTCAAAAACGCGCGCCCTGTACTCCAGCTGCTAACTCCTGATTCCTGGCTTTTTAACAAAAACTCATAACATAAAAGATGTTCAGCATGAAGAGACGATTCTAACCATGTATAGAACTTGACCTAACTCTCTAAGATGAAGGAGAATTTCTCCTCCCCCAAATCCTAACCTAGTTTTTCTGTCATTTTCAAACTCCAAATTCTCTCTACTCAGGCAAAAGAAATGAAAAGTAAAGACATGGACATGTTCAGTGGCATGAGTATGACATTATTTCTTCACAAACTTAAGACTAATGATGCATAATAAGAGAGATACGAATTCAAAATTTTACCTATTCAGTTGAACTTCTATCTGGAGATGTAGGAACCTTCAATGCAAGGTGATGATTGGAAAAGCTTCCTTGAGGTCCAGGGATGCTGTTTCAATGCTTACTTTGTCTTGAGAGCTTCTGAATCAAGCTAGAGAACTCCAACTGCAAAACAGAAAAACAAAAATGGTGAAGTGGCTTAGAGGTGTTATAGGTTGTGTCTTAGCTTCTAGATAGTTTGCATAGGTTGTGAGGAAGGTAGAGGAACAGGTTTTGGCAAGAATGCTCGAGAGAAATGGGAGTTGGCACTCAAACTGCAGAGGCAACTCTGTTTTTGCAGTTTGAGGATGATTCTGAGATGGAGGGTGTTTTAGAGGTGCAAGGGTCGTGTATTAGCTTGGTTATGTTGTCTTGAGTGTGTTTGATAAGTTTGTTCTTGTGTTCTAATGCTGAGGTGAGAGTTGTTGTGAGATATGGAACTTTTCTTCACACTTAAGCAACAAAATGCAACTTGAGTTTCTAGGCATGTAGAGGGCCCCTAATGTGCTGCATAATCCCTCCTTGATCAGTGTGTTATATTCATAGTCTTGTGCCATTCAAATTTGCAATGTACTTGTTGGATTTCAAAATTGACATAAAGCTACCTTTTACCAAAATGGTTAATTTGCTTTATCTAGTTTGGGATTAAACCTCTATACAATGTTCAAACTCATAGAACAACACCTTAACACAATGAATATGAATTAAATTATTGAGTTCAACTTGGTTTAAGGACCTGTAATCTAACCTAAAGCATGCTGAGTTCAAATTGCAAAGTTATGGACATGGAACTTGGTCATGAACAAAGTGGTTTTTTGCTATATTATGAAATTCGATTCTCTCTAACCATGAGGTTGTTTGAGAAGTTCTTGGACATTTTGGAAAGCTTGGAATGTGTACTACAATCCATCTTTGAAATGCAAATTGAAATTCCAAGTGGAAGTGTATGGAAAATGGCCTTGAAGTGGGGTAGAAAACCTTGTCAAAATAGGTTAAAATTTCACTAAGTTAAGAATGGTTTAGTGCCCTTATTCAAAAAATTGTAACTTGAGATACAAGCTTCAAATGAGAAAACTTTGTGAATCAAAGTTGTAGATTATGCAACAAGCTACAACTTTCATGTTTGAACTTTTGTTTGAATCCAAATGGATCATGGTGAAAAAGTGGGGAAAAGTTGGGAAAAAATTAGGGTTTTTCATAACTTAGAAAAATTCTAAGTTATGAAAAATTCCATTTCTAACCCTAATTTGCATTTTGTGATTTCTTGGTGAACAAGTTTCATGATTTGGCATGTTTTGATGAAAAATGAATCTTGACTCTTGATTTTGACCAAAAAGTCAAATTTTGACTTTTAAGTATACAGTCAAAATTGATCAATTGACTAGGAAATTCAACTGTCAATCTTGTGTACTTGGGATCTTTTGAGCTTGTTGATCATGTCAAGATAATTCCATGGGGTCCTTGAGTCCATGTGTGAGCTTGGTTTGCCATTGGCTAGGTCAAACAGTCAAAAATTGCCTTTGTACAGTCAAAACCCTAAAAATGACCATTTTACCCTTTTGGTGATCTGATCAAATTTCTTATGGAATTGTGATCCAAACTTGATCAAATGGTTCATGTGAGTCCAATATGTTGATGTGGGTCAATTTTCATGAGGTTTGACTGTCAATTGGCCACAGTTGACTTTTTCCCAATACAGTTGATTTTTAGGTCAACTGTCCAATTGACTGGGCAAAACTTGGAATCAGGACTTGAAACTTAATATGGGTAAACTTGGGAGTCCAATATGAGGCATGAAAGTCATCTTAGACATTTTAGGTCAAAATCTCTTTGTGCAAACACAAACCCTAATTTTGAGTCCACAGGGCAAGGATAGGTCTTGAGCAGATGAAACCCTAACTGGATCTTGAGCTTCAAAGGCTTTATGGTGAGAAATCAATGAGAAATGGGAGGGAAAATTTTGGGGTACAACAGTTGCCCCTGTTCAATCTTCTTGAATCCGAAGAGTTAGATCGGCAAGCTTGCCTTTCGTGACTCGAGGGTAAAAGGAGATTGGACACTAGAGTGCCCAGAAATTTGCACTCGTCAAAGCAGTGGATGCGGGAATGGGCTTAGAGATGCCATTTGGAGATGGGCTTAACGATGCCATCTGGGAGAGTGACAGGAATCTTGTCGGGGATGGGCTTAGAGATGCCATCTGGAAGGGAATATCAGGAAAGTGTCCAAGCTTCGGACCATTTCTGAACCGGGGGATCTGAACAAGCAATAGATTGACGTCCATTGTTGGGAGGAATCTGTAAACTGTTTTCAGAAATCTCGAAGTCGAATAAGCAATAGAGCAGCATCCGTTGTTGGGAAGCGTCCGTAAACAGTTTTCAGTAGTTTGGAGAAGAAACCGAACAAGCGATAGGTTAACATCCGTTTACTTTGGAGGACCCGTGAACTGTTTTCAGAAATCTTGAAGTTGAATCAGCAATAGAGCCGCATCCGTTGTTGGGAAGTGTCCGTAAACTGTTTTCAAAAAGTTGTATCTGAACAAGTTGATAGATTAACATCCGTTGTTGGGAAGAATCCATAAACTGTTTTCAGAAGTCTTTGAGGAAGATTCTGAACAAGTGATAGGTTAACATCCGTTTACTTGGAGAACCCGTGAACTGTTTTCAGAAATCTCGAAGTTGAATCAGTAATAGAGCCGCATCCGTTGTTGGGAGGCGTCCGTAAACTAATTTCAAAGGTTGCATCTGAACAAGCTGATAGATTAACATCCGTTACTTGGGAAGGATCCATAAACTGTTTTCAGAAGTCTTTGAGGAAGAATCTGAACAAGTGATAGGTTAACATCCGTTTACTTGGAGAACCCGTGAACTGTTTTCAGAAATCTTGAAGTTGAATGATTTTAGTCTGTCGACTGATCTTTCCTAAAAAGGTAAAGAGTTAGTTGCATGTACTGTCATGATGCATGATGCAATGTATGTTATATGAAAGTAAATGATGTGAATGTGATGGATGCGCATGTAAGCTGACGAGTTGTCTTGCTGAGGATGAATGAATTCGAGGTAGCCGAAGATAAAAGCATCTTGACTGCTGCTGGAAAAGAAATCCTTGGCTACTACTAGGGAAGAAAATTCCTGATGACCTCTACTGGGGAACTCAAGATTTCTCTTTCTAAGACTCTGTGGGGGGGAAGGCTCATTAGTCTGGCTCCGCTGGGGGTTGATAATTTGAAATTTTAACTCGGCTGTGGATACTGAAACTTAGACTCTGAGGGGAAATGAGTTCTGGAGGATCCTCTGGCTGGGGATAACAAGGATAAGCTCTGTCGGGGATCATATTGATAAGTTGTGTGGGGAAACTCTTGATGAACTCCGCTGGGGATAGGAAGAATTCGGGCGAGTGCGATCTTCTGTGGCTGTTAGCTGAGGATAACCCAGTTATAAGCCTTTGTGGGGAATAATTTTGAATAAAACTCGGGAGAGACGTTCGTGCCCTGCGGGGGAATACCTTCCAGAACTTTACTGGGGATAAGCTTCGGGAGTCTGCTGGAGATAAACCTCAGGGTTTGCTAGGGATGTGGATCACAAATCTCTTAGGGGTTTCCTTCGAAGAGGTGTCAAGATGTCCATTTGTACCTTCATCCTATCAGTAATCCTTTTTCTTAGGTTCATTTAGGAAGTGATTATGTTTCAAATGCATATGCCTATTTAACAAAACATTGGACGTTTCTCAAAATAAAACAAATAGTGCAAGCGAAAAAGAAAAGGGAAATGACACAAATTTTCGGGAAGAGTATTTGTATTGATTTTCTTTGAGTATATTTATACAGAGGAGACAATCATCCTAGTAAGAGGATTTTGTCGTAAATATTGAAAGATTTTATACAAAATAAAGGATGGCTATGTGAAATAATTCCATGGGGTTCCATTCTGCTATAGCTTTCACAACTCTGAATATCTGCCCGTTCAGTGCTTCGTTTGACGATGACTGGATTGATCAGAAGACTGGAACTGGTTGATGAAGAGATTGTCTTTGAAGTGATCCGACGAGACATAGTCATACGCTTTAATTCCCTAATTTTTGCCTGAATCGCCCTTTCGGGTTTTCGATCCACCGGGAAACCCCTTTTTGCCCAAGCCGCCCTTTCGGGTTTTCGACTTGCCGGGTGTACAAATTTTTTGTTTTTATCCCTAATTTTTGCCTGAACCGCCCTTTCGGGTTTTCGGTTCACCGAGATACCCATTTTTGCCCAAGCCGCCCTTTCGGGTTTTCGACTTGTCGGGTTATTTTATGCGTAGTATCTTTTGACTATGTCTGCATTCGCAGGGTGTGGCAAATCGTCGCCGTCCATGGTGGTCAGAATCATTACACCACCAGAAAATATGCTCTTGACCACAAATGGTCCTTCATATGTAGGAGTCCATTTGCCCCTGGGATCACTTTGCGGCAAGATAATCCGCTTGATTACGAGATCTCCGACTCGATACACTTGACGTCTGACTTTCTTATTGAAGGCCTTGATCATCCGCTTTTGATATGTCTGACCATGGCATATAGCAGCAAGTCGTTTCTCGTCGATTAAATTGAGTTGATCAAGTCGAGTCTGCATCCAATCATCTTCATTCAAACCTGCATCCTTCATAATCCTCAGAGAAGGGATCTGGACTTCCATAGGCAAAACAGCTTCCATGCCATAAACCAAAGAAAATGGGGTTGCCCCAGTTGAAGTACGCGTCGTCGTACGGTATCCATGCAGAGCAAACGGTAACATCTCATGCCAGTCTTTGTAAGTGACTGTCATTTTCTGAATGATCTTCTTAATGTTTTTGTTCGCAGCTTCAACAGCACCGTTCATCTTCGGCCGATAGGGAGATGAATTGTGATGATAAATCTTGAACTGTTCGCATAATGCAGTGATCATTGTATTATTCAGATTTGTACCGTTGTCCGTGATGATTCTGTCTGGAACACCATATCGACATATGAGATTTTGCTTGATAAAGCGGGCAACCACATTTTTAGTAACAGAGGCGAAGGAAGCTGCTTCGACCCATTTAGTGAAGTAGTCAATGGCAACCAGGATGAAGCGATGTCCGTTGGAAGCCGTGGGCTTGATCTCTCCAATCATATCAATGCCCCACATTGCAAAGGGCCATGGAGCAGTCAGGACATTGAGGGGAACCGGAGGGATATGAACTTTGTCAGCATAGACTTGACACTTGTGACAAGTACGGGAATGTTGATGGCAGTCAGCCTCCATAGTAGACCAATAATAGCCTGCCCTTAGGATCTTCTTAGCCATTGTATGCCCGCTCAAGTGAGTGCCAAATGTGCCGCTGTGTATATCAGTCATGATCAACTCTGCTTCAACTTTATCCACACATCGGAGTAATACACAATCATGGCTTCGTTTGTAAAGGATGCCGTTGCTCAGGAAAAACTTAGCGGCGAATTTCCTTAAGAACTTCTTGTCATTCACGGAAGCTCCTTCAGGGTAATCCCTAGTCTCGAGATACCTTTTGATTTCATGGAACCAAGGCTGTTCCACTACTTCTTCGGTATTAATCTCGTGGCAATGTGCCGGTTCATCCATTCGCTTGATGGTGATTTGGGGAGCCTCGTTATCCCAGTTGAGTTTAAACATGGAGGACATTGTGGCCAGAGCATCGGCTAGTTGATTCTCTTCTCGCGGGAAGTGGTCAAAGGTAATTTGCTCGAAATGAGGCAACAATGTCAGGACATGTTCTTTATATGGGATAAGATTAGGATGCTTGGTATCCCAGTCTCCTTTGATTTGGCTGATGACCAAAGCCGAGTCCGCGAATACGATCAAAGATTTGATCCCCAAGTCTATAGCAGCTTCGAGACCAAAGATGCAAGCTTCATACTCAGCCATGTTGTTTGTGCAGCTGAAACAAGGTCGGGCTGTGAAAGGAGTGTGACAACCTTCCGGAGAAATGAGTACTGCGCCAATACCATTTCCAAGTGCATTTGAAGCACCATCAAAGTACAGGGTCCATCGGGATCCCTTCTCGGGTCCGTCATATGGCCTGTCACTTTCAGCATTGTCCAAATTCATGATGTCCTCGTCTGGGAAGTCAAATCTCATGGGTTGATAGTCTTCAATAGCCTGATGAGCCAGATGGTCAGCTAGTACACTCCCTTTTATAGCTTTTTGGGTGGTGTACTGGATGTCATACTCGGTCAAGATCATTTGCCATCTAGTTATCCTTCCAGATAAAGCGGGCTTCTCGAAGATATACTTGATAGGGTCCATTTTGGATATCAACAAGGTAGTATGAGTCAGCATATACTGTCTTAGTCGGCGAGCAGCCCATACCAAAGCGCAGCAAGTTTTCTCGAGCAATGAGTAGCGAGTCTCACAGTCGGTAAACTTTTTGCTAAGGTAATAAATAACATGCTCTTTTCGACCAGACTCGTCATGCTGGCCCAAAACGCACCCCATTGAGTTATCCAAGACGGTCAAATACATGATCAATGGTCTTCCTTCGACGGGTGGCATCAGAATAGGAGGTTCTAGCAAATACTCCTTGATTCTATCAAAAGCGGCCTGGCAGTCGTCGTTCCATTCAACTACCTGATCCTTCTTCAAGAGTTTGAAAATTGGCTCACAGGTAGAAGTCAGATGTGAGATGAATATGGCAATATAGTTTATTCGCCCCAAGAATCATCTAACCTCCTTTTCAGTGCGGGGAGCAGGCATCTCTTGTATTGCTTTTACTTTTGCTGGATCGACTTTAATGCCTTTGTTGCTTACAATGAATCCCAGGAGTTTACCAGACCTAACTCCAAAAGTGCATTTACTCGGATTCAGCCTGAGCTTATATTCTTTCAATCTGGCAAACAGCTTTTCCAGATGTTCAAGGTGCTCTTCCTCTGTTTGTGACCGAGCTATCATATCGTCTACGTAAACTTCAATCTCATGATGTATCATGTCGTGAAATAAAGCTACCATGGCGCGTTGATAAGTTGCCCCTGCGTTCTTCAGCCCGAACGGCATCACTTTGTAACAGAAAGTGCCCCATTGTGTGACAAAAGTTGTTTTCTCCATGTCTTCGGGAGCCATTTTGATTTGATTATAGCCCGAAAATCCATCCATGAAGGAAAACACCTTATGCTGAGCTGTATTATCGATCAAGATGTCAATATGAGGTAGCGGGAAATCATCCTTAGGGCTGGCCCTATTCAAATCCCGGTAGTCCACACACATTCTGACTTTGCCATCTTTCTTCGGTACTGGCACAATGTTAGCGACCCATTGAGGATAGGACGTAACAGCCAGAAAGCCAGCGTCGAACTGCTTCATTACTTCTGCTTTGATCTTTTCGGACATGTCAGGCCTCATTCGGCGAACTTTTTGCTTGATTGGTGGACAGTCTTCTCTTGTGGGGAGACGGTGAACCACGATGTCGGTGTCTAGACCCGGCATGTCTTCATAGGACCAAGCAAAGATTTCAACATACTCATTTAGCAACTGTACCAAGCGCTCCTTGACTTTTGGTTCCAGGTTGGCACCCACTTGCACCTCCTTCCGATCCTCCTCGGTTCCCAAGTTAACGGTTTCCAATGGCTCTTCATGCGGTAAGATGGCCCTTTCCTCTTGTTGCAGGAGTCTGGCTAGTTCCCCGGGTACTTCACAACCTTCGTCATCTTCATACTCGGCTAGATTGACCAAGTCTTCAGAGTTATTGAAAGATACAGCAGAATAGTCACCCATGGAATCCGAAGTGGATGGGTACCTGCATTGGTGAGTGTGGGTGTGTGTAAGGGATAGCCATCCTTAAACAAAAATGCAAAAGGAAAGAAAATGAACATAAGCAGTTTATCAAATGAAAAACGTCCAATGAATCATTAAACATGGCATATGAATATGAAAAATAGTCAAAACCCTTACAAGTGGACCTACATGCCCCGGGCAAGGCAGGAGGTGAAAAGATAGTGTACGGATTGTTTGAAAGTAAAATATTACAGACCAAATAGGAAATGTTTAATAGATAAATTACTGATGAATAAAAGTGATGGGGACAAAGTCTTTAGCCTCCTAGTTGCTCAACCCTCCTCTGACAGTTGGATAAATCCACTCTTCAAAGTTGCTTTCCTTGTCTTCATCTTCCAGGGCGTTGATTCAGTAAGGAGAAATTTTGATCGGCGCTCTCTCAATCTTTGACTGGCGCATAGCTTTCTGGCCAGCGGCTGTGAAACCTAATCCAAACTTATCAGTTTTATGCGGAAAATCGGGTAACTGTCCCCACGCTGAATTCTTCCCTTCTTCAACTGCAGCCCTTGCATCCTCCAGAGATGCCATCCTGGCCATCTGTCTTGGTGTCTCAGCTGTCAATTTTGCTACTGCTATTTCAGGAAGTACCTCTTCGAAACGTTGAAACGGTGTCTCAATGAACTCTCCTTCAACCTCCACATACCTGAAGGAATTTAAATGGCTAATCATGTACTCCTCTTCGCCGTGGACAGTAATGAACTTTCCCTTTATAGGATATTTCAGCATCTGATGCAAAGAGGAGGTGACTGCCCCAGCATGGTGTATCCAAGGTCTACCCAGCAGGCAGGAATATGATGGACGGATGTCCATTACATAGAAAGTGGATTTAAACACCTCAGTACCTATTTTGACAGGAATTTTAACTTCTCCATGGACCATTCTCTTCGACCCATCGAAAGCTCTGACGACAATGTCACTAGGCTTCAATTCCAAACCTTCGCAATCTAGCCGGTCCAAGGCCTTCTTAGGCAAGACATTCAGCGATGAACCGGTATCAACCAAAACATGTGCAAGGGTGGTTCCGCGACACTCGATTGAAATATGCAACGCATCATTGTGGTTTCGGCCTTTAGGGGTCAGGTCGACATCAGAAAAACCTAATCCATTGTCTGCAGTCAGGCTAGCCACGCAATGTTGAAATTGGTCCGCAGAGGTTTCCTGGGGCACATGAGCTGCCTTCAGAAACTTAATCAAAGCTTGGGCGTGCGCTTCTGAGCAAAGCAACAGTGCCAGCATGGAGATCTTGGAGGGGGTTTGCCCCAATTGTTCCACCACATCGTAGTCACTTCTCTTGATTATCCTCAAAATCTCGTCCATCTCTTTCTTGGAGGCTTCCGGGATCACCAAGGGTTGAACCCTCGTCCTGACGGGCTCATCTTGTATTCCCTTTCCTTTATCAGCAATGGTAGGAGAGACAGCACTAGGAACGACAATTTCTTCAATCAAAGGAGTTCTAGCGGAGAGTTTTACTAGTGCAGGGATGACTTCTTTAGCTGATGAGGGTCCAAAGACTGCTCTTGGAGGGGCAATCTCTGGAGAAAATATTCTCCCGCTCCTGGTGATTTTGCTGGTGCCCGCAATGTTGCTAATGCTGGCTTCTTCATCATCTGAATTTTCTTCAATTATCTCAACTTGCTTGATACCATGGTAGTAGATGTCACCACCATAGTTCCAAGGTATCGACTTCTCAGAAACATAGGGAACAGGCCCCGGCATTGTTATCTTCAAAGGTATAGACTTTGCAGCTGGTGTAATCTTAACTGGCTTTTTGACGGCCTCAGAAAGATTGGCGTGAATGATTATAATTGAGACATTTTCAACTTGAACTGGAACAGCAGGAACTTTTTCGAACAAAATTTGTCCGCTATCCATAAGGCCTTGGATGCCTTTCTTTAACAACGGACAATCAAACGGCAGAGAGTGGCAACAGTAGCAGTCTTCTTTACATCCCGGGAAGATCCCGGCCCTTAACAAATTCAACTTAATGGTTAGCAGCGGAGTAGTCAGATCACTAACGTCAGCAACATACAGATCCTCTTCAATGGCATTGACATTCCGACCGTGCTTCGGCATAGGTGCAGATATCACATTGGGTTTTTCTGGAGCGTCAAACTCTACCTCCTTAGCCTCTATCAGGTCCTGGATCTTATGCTTGAGTGCCCAACAATCATTGGTGTCGTGTCCAACACTGTCTGAATGATAGGCGCACTTAGCATTGGCATGATAATGTGGAGAGGATGTATTTACATTCTTTGGCGCCTCCTTGATGGTGGCAAGATTCAACTTCAATAGATGGGGAAACACTTGTGCTGGAGTCATATTAATACGGGTGAATTGCCGTTGTGGCCTTTCCACCCGTTGCTGATTTGGTCTGGATTGGTTGTAGCGAGGCTGCTCACTTGGGATGTTTTGAATCATTACGGCCCCCACAGTTGGCCGACGCTCCACCTTCCCTGCTCTTCTCTGAGAATATACCATAGCTGTCTCCTTCTTAAAAGGCTTCTTCTCAACACTTGTGGCAACACCCTTCTGAATCTTTCCTGACTTGATGCCAGCTTCTATTCTTTCGCCTGTTAAGATCAAATCGGTAAACCCCGCGGAAGAGTTACCAATTAGATGATTGAAAAATGGCCCAGATAGGGTCCCAAGAAACATATCAACGAGCTCACGATCGGTTAAAGGAGGCTGCACCCTGCCAGCCAAATCCCTCCATTTTTGTGCATATTCTTTGAATCCCTCACTTGTTCCTAGTGACATACCCTGAAGTTGGGTACGAGTAGGAGCAAGATCAGAATTATACTGGTATTGTTTATAGAAAGCGGTGGCCAAATCTTCCCAATTTCTGACACTGGTTCCTTCTAACTGATAAAACCATTCCAACTGAGCCCCCAACAGGCTGTCTTGAAAGAAATGAATCCAGAGATTTTTCTCTGCCGTATAGGGTTGAATTTTTCTCACGTAGGACCTGAGATGCATTTTGGGGCAGGACAGCCCGTCATACCTTACAAACACTGGCACCTTGAATTTTGGGGGAATCACAATTCCGGTAACCAAGCCCATGTCTTCAAAATCCAAACCCGGTACCCTTTGCAATTCCATGGCATCCAATCTGTCTTCTAAACCCTTGTACTTATCATCAGCTGGAGGGTACTGTTGGTCAGAATAATCTTCATCCTCTTCAACCTCTTCCTCCTCTGCATCAGACTCGGAAGGCACCGCAACCCGATCTCTTTTACTAGTTCCTTCATCAGAAGTAGGAGGAAATTCAAGCACTCTCCGAGCTTCTCTGTCAAATCTTCTCCCCAAAGTAGCCACTCCAACTCTCTTTTTCTTCTTCACTGGGTCCTTATTCTCCAGATGAGCCTTGATATCCTCTTGACTCTTGACCAAGGTCATCAAGAGTTGCTGGAACTGTGCATTCTGGGCTTGTAGGTCTTTGACTGTTTGCTCGAGATCCATCCTACTGAAATAAACAGCAGATAGATAAGGAAACCTAGAGTGAGACCTGCTTATGCACATGATGAATGGCATGCTGATGTATGCAATGCATTCAAGGATTTAGGACATTCAAAGTTGTTTCAGACAAAGAAGAACGCACGTCATATTAATAAGAAGAAATTTGTTAGTACATAAATGCCCCATGGGCCAAATGTTACAAAATAAACTTCTCAAGGCAAAAAGACATTGCGCATCCTTTTCGGTGCGATGTAGGTGTTGAGGGCTTCTTGCTCATGGAGTCGGCGGGTAAGCTCTAGAACCTTCTTTTCACTGGCGTAGTAGCTAGCTTCAAAAGTGTTTCGTTCCTCCTTGAGCTGAATCCAACTTTTCTGCATTTCCTCCCACGATGTAGGCATGTCTGGATGCAGGATGGTGTAGGGAACCTCTCCTTCATTGACGGGCTCTTTAATCACTGGGAGCACATGAGGATAAGGCATCATTAGACTTTGGGCTCGGGCTCGTACCCACTTGAGATAGGGCTCAAGAGGGATGGAGTTCTTGTGTCCCAGAGTCTTGTTATCAACCTTGTTGAGTTTCCCCCAAGCTCTGATGAATCTTTGGCGAAGTCCTTGCGCATCGTTGTCGAAGTCAAAAACTAGGCTAGGAATCAACATGTCATGAGGGCCATCCCTCCGTGCATATCCAAATTGCCTCAAAGCTAGACAAGGGTTGTAGGTGATACCTCCTCTAATTCCAAGTAAAGGAACATTAGGAAACTCTCCGCAACGATCGACGATGATGACATTTTCTCTGGACCGAGAACACCAATGTACATTAGAGTGAGTAAGAGTCATCAATCGTTGGGACCACCTTGAGCCTTGGTCATTCTTCAAGACAGATTGTGGAAGGTGCGAAATAAACCACCTTGCGAGGATAGGAGTACAGCACATGAGAACACCCCTCTTTCTCATTGTTCGTGTGTAAAATGAGTGAAGGATGTCCCCAAGCAATGTTGGTATTGGATTTCTGGACAAGAAGATTTTGACGGCGTTGACATCTACCAGTTGGTCAGGATTTGGGAACAAGACCAACCCATAGATAAGGAGTGCCACAATCTCTTCAAAGGCTTGTAGGTCCAATGAATTCCAACATTCTTGTGCCTTCTCAAACAAGAATTTTGCTAAGAATCCTTTGACGCCGCTTCTGGTTTCCCAATGCCCCTTGATGTCGGATGGTTGTAGATGTAATGCTCGAGCAACATCTTCCGGCTTTGGTTCCTTTTCGGTACCGTTGAATGGTAGTTGATTAAGGATAGGAATTCTCAGGAGTTGAGAAAACTCCTCCAAAGTGGGCACCAACTGATAATCAGGGAAAGTGAAGCAGTGGTGAAGAGGGTCAAAGAACTGGAATAGCACTTTCATCATGTCTTCTTCAATGTTGGTGTTGACTAGGCTGAGCAGTCTACCATGTCTTTCACTGAAGGATGAATTTTCCGGAATTCTTGAAGAGATCTCCTTGAGTTGAGGAGAGATTCTCACAAGGTTGACTTGAATGGTATTTCTGCGAGGTATTTCCATGTCCTACAAAACAAGAACAAAGCTGAAGATCCAAAACCCTTGAAATGGTTAGTGAATGCATATGATGTTTTATGATGTATATGATGTATGCACAAAACATATGTACAAGCAAATCACACCAAACCCTAATTTCAGGCTTGCATGGGGTTTCATAGGTAAGTACCCTCTTGAGTGTAGTTGGCTTAAAAACCTGTCCTATAAATAGTAACCGGGTTCTAAGGAGCTCAATATCACTGGATTGTTTTCAATGTTCATTGTTTTGGTTTAGCCACTTAACTAGCGACCAAAATATTCCAAGAAAACAACCCTCAATGAGTGTAGTATCGAGTATCTACCAACTTCGGACTGCACCAAAGCCGGTCATCTCACTACCCCTAATAAAAGGCCAAGATGGTCAAGTAAGGTTCTAGGTCATTAGTGCTTAGTGACATCACTCAGCGGCCCCGTACTCTCCTTGATTGAACTCAAGGGTTACCGGTACTCACAAATATGTCGCACTAATATAGCTATTGCTTAGACCGTGTCGGTATACCCCGCACAGTTTCCACAACGTATTGCTATCTATGAATGTTTCCCAAAATCCGGGTGGAGGATTGTAAACCCAAACAATAGAGCCAAAGTATAAAGCAAGCAAATCAAACAATTAGTCATGCAAGAGGGTGATCTAAGCCCAAAGGTTACTCCACTTTTATGTCCCCAGCAGAGTCGCCAGTTCTGTAATACGGTGGGAGAACTGACTATGGTTTTGCGTTTGTTTTCGCAAATGTTTCGGTTGAGCAAGAGTCGCCACTGACTTTTTATTTTATCCTAAGGAAAGGTTTAAAAAGCACAGCAAAAACCTTTGAGATTTTTCTTGGGTTCGGAGAGTAGATTATAGAAGGGGAAGGTATTAGCACCCCTTCTATCCATGGTTATCCATGGGCTCTTAGATACTTGCTTAGATCAACTTGCCTTAGTTTTCAATTGTTTGAAATGGTGCTTTGTGTGTGGCTTTGAAAAGGTTTTGAAAAAGATGCCTTGCATAGGCTACCCTTGTAACAATTCTTTACTCGAATGTTTTACAAAGGTGTTTGTCTTTTTGAAAAGATGTTTCAAGGGTTTGAAAAGTTGATTTTGAAAGTGTTTGTGAGGTGGGTTTTTGAAATAAGGCAAGTGTTTTTTCTTGGAAAGTTGACAAGTACTTAAGAGTTCATCTACCCTAAAATTTTCTCAAAGATTTTTGTCATGTTTTAAACCTTTTGACAATTTTGTTCCACCATTGCATTTGGTGGACAATCCTGTCTTAGGAGATGAAAGGGACGGGCGCGGGTCATCGTTTAGACCATAGTTGCAATAGTGTTAAATGTCTTTGGGCAATTTTCTTTAAAAGGGACTTGATCATTTTATTTAGGCAACATTTTGAGGGACTATGATCATTTAATTGCTTGTTTTACCCAAAGAAATTCAACATGCAATATGGCCCATTTTTGAAAGGCAACAAAGTGGAATACCCTAGGGGGTGCAAGTGTGAGATGTGTTGTTTATTTTCATGCTCATTTATCTTGTATTAGGTCCAACTATTTTTGTTCATTTTTATTCGCATACAAAACCCTAATTCTAGCATAGTATGTTTAGAAAGCATTAAAAGTGCGAAATTTAAATTCCTACGCAATTACATCACAATAATATGGGGAGGGGGGTACAATGTTTCAAATGGGGTTTATTTGGGCAAGAATTTAAATCTAAGCTATTACATCATTTTTAGGAATATTTACAAGATAAATAATTGCTTAATTAAATGGAAATTGAAATAAATATTCAAAATGTAAAAGGAATTTTTATGTATATGTAAAAAAAGGTATTATTTATGTAAAATAAAATAAAGAAAATAAATGGGTATTATTTTGAGGTATTTTCAAATCTAGGGCAAAAACCCTAATTTTAATCAAAATGTATATTAATTAATTAATTCATATAATATTCATTATTTACATACAAAAATAAAACAAAATATGATATATTTATAAAAAAGGCATTTTTAGTATTAAATATTAAAAAATAAAATATATACATTTTTTTGGTGTTTTTTACTCTAAATGCATTAACATATATATATGTATATTTATATTATTTTAAATATGTACTATATATATAAATAATAATAATAACTAAATTTTTTAGAAAATAGTATTTTTTTATATAAAATATTTTCAGAGGGTAATATAAAATAAAAATAAAAATAGAAGTGTTTTTACATATTTTTCTATTTATCCTAAATAATAATATGTATTTATTTATGTATAAACAAAAGAAAAATCAAATAAAAACCAAATAAAATCAAAAAATGATGAGAAAAATATTTTCAAAATTTTAATATGCTGAGAAAAAATAAATGAATCAAATGAGAAAAGAAAAAGTCAAAAATCATGAAAAATGAAGCAAATGGGCTTGGGGGGTAAGAAAATGGAAATAGGGTGTAAAAAGAAGAGACCACACAGGCCCAGCCCATGTGGCTTCATCTTCAACCTTCGTTCAACAACTTTCAAAAACGCGCGCCCTGTACTCCAGCTGCTAACTCCTGATTCCTGGCTTTTTAACAAAAACTCATAACATAAAAGATGTTCAGCATGAAGAGACGATTCTAACCATGTATAGAACTTGACCTAACTCTCTAAGATGAAGGAGAATTTCTCCTCCCCCAAATCCTAACCTAGTTTTTCTGTCATTTTCAAACTCCAAATTCTCTCTACTCAGGCAAAAGAAATGAAAAGTAAAGAAATGGACATGTTCAGTGGCATGAGTATGACATTATTTCTTCACAAACTTAAGACTAATGATGCATAATAAGAGAGATACGAATTCAAAATTTTACCTATTCAGTTGAACTTCTATCTGGAGATGTAGGAACCTTCAATGCAAGGTGATGATTGGAAAAGCTTCCTTGAGGTCCAGGGATGCTGTTTCAATGCTTACTTTGTCTTGAGAGCTTCTGAATCAAGCTAGAGAACTCCAACTGCAAAACAGAAAAACAAAAATGGTGAAGTGGCTTAGAGGTGTTACAGGTTGTGTCTTAGCTTCTGGATAGTTTGCATAGGTTATGAGGAAGGTAGAGGAACAGGTTTTGGCAAGAATGCTCGAGAGAAATGGGAGTTGGCACTCAAACTGCAGAGGCAACTCTGTTTTTGCAGTTTGAGGATGATTCTGAGATGGAGGGTGTTTTAGAGGTGCAAGGGTCGTGTATTAGCTTGGTTATGTTGTCTTGAGTGTGTTTGATAAGTTTGTTCTTGTGTTCTAATGCTGAGGTGAGAGTTGTTGTGAGATATGGAACTTTTCTTCACACTTAAGCAACAAAATGCAACTTGAGTTTCTAGGCATGTAGAGGGCCCCTAATGTGCTGCATAATCCCTCCTTGATCAGTGTGTTATGTTCATAATCTTGTGCCATTCAGATTTGCAATGTACTTGTTGGATTTCAAAATTGACATAAAGCTACCTTTTACCAAAATGGTTAATTTGCTTTATCTAGTTTGGGATTAAACCTCTATACAATGTTCAAACTCATAGAACAACACCTTAACACAATTAATATGCATTAAATTATTGAGTGCAACTTGGTTTAAGGACCTGTAATCTAACCTAAAGCATGCTGAGTTCAAATTGCAAAGTTATGGACATGGAACTTGGTCATGAACAAAGTGGTTTTTTGCTATATTGTGAAATTCGATTCTCTCTAACCATGAGGTTGTTTGAGAAGTTCTTGGACATTTTGGAAAGCTTGGAATGTGTACTACAATCCATCTTTGAAATGCAAATTGAAATTCCAAGTGGAAGTGTATGGAAAATGGCCTTGAAGTGGGGTAGAAAACCTTGTCAAAATAGGTTAAAATTTCACTAAGTTAAGAATGGTTTAGTGCCCTTATTCAAAAAATTGTAACTTGAGATACAAGCTTCAAATGAGAAAACTTTGTGAATCAAAGTTGTATATTATGCAACAAGCTACAACTTTCATGTTTGGACTATTGTTTGAATCCAAATGGATCATGGTGAAAAAGTGGGGCAAAGTTGGGAAAAAATTAGGGTTTTTCATAACTTAGAAAATTCTAAGTTATGAAAAATTCCATTTCTAACCCTAATTTGCATTTTGTGATTTCTTGGTGAACAAGTTTCATGATTTGGCATGTTTTGATGAAAAATGAATCTTGACTCTTGATTTTGACCAAAAAGTCAAAGTTTGACTTTTCAGTATACAGTCAAAATTGATCAATTGACTGGGAAATTCAACTGTCAATCTTGTGTACTTGGGATCTTTTGAGCTTGTTGATCATGTCAAGATAATTCCATGGGGTCCTTGAGTCCATGTGTGAGCTTGGTTTGCCATTGGCTAGGTCAAACAGTCAAAAATTGCCTTTGTACAGTCAAAACCCTAAAAATGACCATTTTACCCTTTTGGTGATCTGATCAAATTTCTTGTGGAATTGTGATCCAAACTTGATCAAATGGTTCATGTGAGTCCAATATGTTGATGTGGGTCAATTTTCATGAGGTTTGACTGTCAATTGGCCACAGTTGACTTTTTCCCAATACAGTTGATTTTTAGGTCAACTGTCCAATTGACTGGGCAAAACTTGGAATCAGGACTTGAAACTTGATATGGGTAAACTTGGGAGTCCAATATGAGGCATGAAAGTCATCTTAGACATTTTAGGTCAAAATCTCTTTGTGCAAACACAAACCCTAATTTTGAGTCCACAGGGCAAGGATAGGTCTTGAGCAGATGAAACCCTAACTGGATCTTGAGCTTCAAAGGCTTTATGGTGAGAAATCAATGAGAAATGGGAGGGCAAATTTTGGGGTACAACAGAGTGCCTCCAAAAATTAGGCTTGCTTGATAGTGTTCAGTGGTTGCTCCATCACTCCGATTTGACGTCCATTTGCATGCAGAACCTCCCAACATACGAGTCGTTAACCTTGGAATTTCTGAGCTCGTTCTCTTACAACCTGTCGTGTGACGAGAACGAGCACCTATCCGGCTCTGCCACTTTTAGAATGTTTAATACTGAATATTCAGTAAGTCAATCCACTCTTAGTGCCTTCTTCCATTTTCCTACTAAAGGGATGGTACACCACTGTATTCTAGAAGATCTTGATTGTGCGTATAAAGGTTTCAAGCTTTGGAAAGTAATTACCAATGAATAACCAAACATATGGGAAGGACTTTATGCCTCATCCATCCATAATCCCGCAATAAGGTACTTCCACCGTGTCATCTCAAATACCATTTTTGGAAGAATGAACAACAACAAAGTTAATTCAAAATAGTTGTTCCTCCTCCATTGTACCTTCAAACCGAACCAAAAGATCAATGCAAGCACCTTCCTCCTTTCATATATCCAGTCCTTGTGCTCCAGAGGATCTACGCCTTTCTACATTGGAGGGATAATAACCTCTATAGAACTTGGTCTTCACCTTGAAGACAAGCTTGCAAATTTTCCATCACTACCACCCACGTTCATTGACATTAACAACTATCGGGCTGGCCACTTGATTAAGGTCAGAAGAGATGGTAGATACAACCTCATGGTGCACAACAAGGTAGTTCCAAGTATAATTTTTCCAAACTCTGTGCTTACTAATGTTATAGATTTGTCTAAGTGGCTTTATGACCTTGATGCTCCTGCACCTGGAGATAATGCAAGAAGCGACCAGGGGAATATCCAAGCGGATTAAATGGAACAGGAAATGGAACAAGGAAACACTGAACAACAAGCTCCTCCCAAAAACGTGGCAAGCACGTCCGCTAGGCCTAGGAAAGAAGAGAACCGGTCTCGAATGATGACATTATGGCTGCCATGATGGAACAAAATGAGAGAATGCAGGCTATGCAAAATAACCAGAATGCGGTGATGCAACTTATGTTGTCCATGCAAACTCAGCAGCAAGAATACGATGAAAGAAACGAGCGTCAGGCTGCGAGATTAACTGAGGATATGACAGCATTGGCCGTACGAGTGAATGATTTTCAAGATTATGTTTACCATGTAGCCATTCCCCATCCTTCGGGTACACATGGACGAGCACGAGGACAAGGAAGAGAACGCGATAATGAGCAAGACTAAATTTATTTTTGCTTCACTTCTCGTTTCCTTCTTGTTTTAAGCATTAGGACATTACTTGTTTCAATTTAGGGGAGCTATTTAGTTAAGAACTCTTTTTTGTTTCCTAGTTAGATCTTTCATTTCTGTTTCTTGTAATCAAGACATTTTTTGTACTTTCAACTTCATTTATGCAATTTTTCCGCTTGTTATCTAATTTCCCACTTTCTTGAGCCATAACAAAAATTTTCTGTTAGTTACTTGCATAATCTGACGCATCCGAAGAATATATAGGTTGCTCACTTGTCAAAAGTTATATGAGAAGCTTTGAGTGAAACAGAAGTACGATGGATATCGTCTTAACACTCTAAATCCCCAGGTTACGCTAGGTCAATTTCAGTACCCTTTATACCAAAACCTTGAAGTTTAGCTTTAAAATAACCCCGAGTAGTTTATCTAGCAATCAACACCGTCTTAAACACAAACTATGTTGGGAGTCGATGAATATAAGTGAATGATCCAGCGTATTTGAAAGATATATGCTTTAATGTTAGAAAATAGGGTATGCACCAATTAAGTTAGGTGATCCTCACACGGTCGCTTAATCCAACAGATGTAGTACCTACGTGTTATAATTCAAAAACCTATTGTCAGTTGGTTCAAATGTGTCTGGTACTGAACTTGGTAGGGCGGACTACGATTTGATCCCCTGCAACTTGCAATTGGTGAATTAAAGGAGGTTACTGCATTTATGTTCCAAAACTTCATGCTTAAAAGGATCATAGTCACTAACCGGCTAATCTATTATGTGCGTGTGAAGATAAAGGGCTTAATGTGACTATGCTAAAATGAAAATGGGTAAAGTTTAGCGAAAAGAGTTAGGTTGAGCTATAATGGAATTACTGGAATTAGTCTGCACAATAGGGGATGTTTAGTGTTATTACCGTATCTTTTGTGTCATGTTGAGCTTACGTTTCCGCAAAAAAAAAACATAGGCAGCCTCTTATGATTCAAATTGTGACATGAATTGCATTTAACCTGTACCTTATTAGTTTTTATACTGATTTTATTGCTTGAGGACAAGCAAAGGTTCAAGCTTAGGGGAGTTTGATAACACGAAAAAATATAGCATTTCTCGTCCAAATTACATAGATTAAATTTTCTATTCTTCGATTATTATGTCACATTTTATCCCGTTTTGTAGTTTTTGAATCATATTTCAGGTACTTAGCATTTGCAAGGCATAAATAAGAAAAGGGAGAAAAAGAGTGGAAAAATGAAGAAGAAATGGTTTTAAAACAGCAAAAATGCAGTTCTGTAGCAGAGAAGTGTGTCGCCCGTTAGAAAGTTTTTACGACCGGAACAAGCTAAGTTTTTGTGCCCCTCGACACATGCACGTTATGACTGGCACATGCTTGAGTTATGTGACCCACCTCACATACCACACCACACTCGCCACGATCATCCAGGCAGTTACGAAGCTTTCATCAATAGAGCATACTCAGCGCATCTTCTTGGATTTTCTCCATGCTTCAGTAACGTAAATCATGGGAAGTTACATATTTTTCCTCAACCAAAATAGACCATATATATCGAGGCAGTTACCAACAATTAAATCTCTCTAGTCGCTCTCTCGTTTTGACCTTTCTCTCGCACTTTAGAATTACGCAATATTATTGTTTTCAATTCCATTTACTCTGTTTAATAATTATTTTATGGTATTCCGTTATAGTATTTTCTAGTATTGCTTTTCCACTTTTCGTAGTATTCCGTAGGCAATAAAACCTTACCATTAGAAGTAGTATTTTTCCACATCAGAGAAATACTGTAACACTAGTTTATTTCCGGACTTTCAGAATTTGCCTAGGATTTTTATAATTAGTCTGAGATATTTTTTTTACTATAAGTCAATCCTTCCGTCTTGTGGAGGATACGCAATATTCAGATCAGTCGCTTTGTATTCACATTCAGGTTCCTATTTAATTAAGCACAACTTATTTTATTCCTGCCATGCATGCACTGTTGAATCTATGCTTTAATTTTATACTATTTTGCAATAATATTATATCTGGCTAGATTCCCTATACCGGTATGTAAAACTTGACCAAAGGGTTCGGTAATTAATTGGCATTATTATTTTTACAAAAAAAATACTTTTCCAGTTTTAATTTCTAATTGAATATTTAAATGTTTTTTTACGGAAGTAAGAAACAGTCTAAGGTTAAAATCAATAGAGTGGAAGTTTGAGGTTTTACCCGGATAGTGGTTATTGAAACATTAATTTTAAAAACAGCGGAAGCGCTTTAAAGTTGATTGGATCTTATTTGTTTTCAAAAAATACATTTGAGTTTTAAATAAAACAACGGAAGCGCTCATTTCGAGCTTGACTGATATGATATGATTCAATAGAACAAAAGTTTGAGACGGAGGTTTTTAAACAAATAGTTTCACCGAAACTATGTTTTAATACTAAAAACAAATGCCAATGACGTACTTAACCCCTTAAGTTAACGGAATACATACCGGTGTCCTTCATTAATTATTAAATTCTAGTTAATTCTCAATTAAACCCAAACACCCAAATTTATTATTAGCCTTACCTCTACATAGTAACCTTTAGATAATATTAGTTTTTGACTATCAGTCCTTGTGGTCACTACGCGGTAGACTGTGCACTTGCAGTCACTACACCCGATAGACTCATAAAGTTGCGATCACAGAGTTTCCAATTCTATGATACGGTGGGAGAACTGAGTTTTGGTTTTGCATTTTATCACAAATGTTATGGATAGTAAGATTATCCACCAACTTTTCTTTTATCCAATAAAGGAAATGGTAAAAAGAACAGGAAAAACCTTTTGAGAATTTTCTGAGTAAGGGGAGTAGGTTATGAAAAGGGAAGGTGTTAACACCCTTTTCATCTGTAGTTATCTACGGGCTCTTAATCGCTAGCTCACTTTTTGAAATGCTTTGTGTTTGTGTTTGTTTGAAAATATTTTGAAAATGCCTAAGTACAGAAATTTTGTAATGATTCTCGTATCATTGAGAATGTATACAAAATGTTTGTTTTGAAAATATTTATTGAAAGAAAGTGTTGTTTTGTAAAAAAGTGTTTTGAAGATGCCAATGTAAGGCAGTCTGCTTTATAATAACCCTTGTATCAATCCTCAAGAGTGTTTATAAAGCATTTTGAAAGTAGTTATTTTGAAAGTGTGAGGTGTGAAAATTGTTTTAGTTTGTGAGCAAGCGATTATGGGCGATCTTTCTACTCAAAAAGTCTTTGTTCTCTTCCTCCTCCTTTAGATTGTGCCACCCTACTATTAGTTAGTAGGAAGCTCTATCGCTAGATGTGAGGGGCAAGCGTGGGTCATCGTACAGTCATAGAAGGCAACGTGTAGGACGCTTTAGCAATTTTTCGTGAGGGACTAAGATCGTTTACCAAAGGCAACATCAAAGGGTCATCGAGGGACTACGATCTTTTTTAGCCGAGAGTCTTTGCTAAAGCATCCCAGATTCGAGAGACATGATTGTTTTATCCGAAGGAAATAAGTGAGGATACCCTTGAGGTGTGCGTGTGAAAAGTGATTTGTTTTCAGTTAATTTGTCTTTATTAGGGTTATCTAGCTATTGATTTTAAATCTTGCCATACACGCCTAATTACTATACAGTTATAAGTAAAAACAGTAAATTGCGGGAAAATAAATCTAAACTATTACAGGGGTTCAGGGAAGGGGGTACAAAATCATAAAATTTTGGGAGAAAAGCAGTAAACCCTAATTAACTATTACAACCTTTGAGCAGTTACATAATCGAGAAAAAATGTGAAAATAGTAAACTACTCACAAATAAAGGAAAAGGAAATTGTTTTATGATTTTATCAAGTAAGGAAATACTGATGGGAGATTTCAATGCTTCACTAACTCACTCTTATCCAAATTACCTCTACAACTAGCAATCCCAATATTTTGAGGAGTTGCAAGAATCCCATAAATTTGATATCAAAATATTACTGGAGGATTACAATGGAATGCTAACTTATCCTCAACCAAATTTCCTTTACAATCACCACGCCCAATATTTTGAGGAGTCACAAGAATCCAAATATTCCACTCTTGAAACATTAATGAAGGATATAACCGTGACACTAAATCGCTATAGGCTAGAAACTATAATGATGGAGCGCTTTGTGGAAACAAAAAATGCGACGCTAACTCACTTTGAGGAACCGCGGGAATCCCATAATTTAAACCTCGCAACATCAATGGAGGATTTTGATGCGACGCTAACTCACTCTAGGCTAGAATCTATGATAGAGAATTTTGTAGAAACACAAACTGTCCAAAATGAAGAGATAAGAAATCAAAGTCTTCAAAATAATGAAACCCTTAGGTAGCTGAACAATGTTGTTGAGTCCCCCGCGACTCACAATATGGCCTTGGATACCCAAATCTCCATGCTTGCATAAAATCCTCTAGGACCCTTCCCTGAGGAGCATGTGGATGTTGTAACAACTAGTAGTGAAAAAATTGAAAATCCTAAGGAGAGTGATAATAAGGTTGAAGATAGTAATAATAAGGTTAAGAAGAGTTCCGGTGAGAAAAGGGTAGAGATTGAGAAAAATACACCGATGTTATTCGAAAGGGAGGTTGCCGAAGAGGTAGAAAAGGAAACATCCATTGTTGTTCCTCTTCCCTATACCCCACCAATTCATTTCCCTCAAAGGTTTGTGGAAGACAAGATAGATTCCCAATCCAAAACGCATGCGGAGGTATTGAAAAATATCCACATCAATGCACCTTTTCCTGAGGTCCTACATAAAAAAATAAAATTTGAGGACCATACAACTAGGGAGATCAATAGTTCTAAGAGGGGAATGTTAGCCTTTGAGGTGGTGGATGAAATAACTAAGACGGAACTTGAAAAGTTGATACTCAAGATAGATCCAGAACCACCATCACAAGTTCAAAAGAAGGAACCACCTTATAGAAGAAAGAAAATAAAAGGTGAGGGATATGTAAGATGGCTTGATAAGTGGCCATGGAAACCAAAGACGATTAAAAATTCGATAGAGGAGTCATTCTCGAGAGAATCACCATGAGTACTGACACTCTTGAGTTGTCGAGCTACCGACGTTAAAAGAAGCGATGTGTGGGAGGCAACCAACGAGTTTTAATTTAATGTTTTTAATTTTGTTTGAGTTTGCAGAAAATAAAGATATCGATCGCTTGACACCTATCAGTTGCATGTAGGCAACTATCGAGGCGAGCATTGATCAGGTTTTTATTCATTTTCCCACTTTTTACTGAGACATTGATGATAATGTTGGGTTTAAGTGTGGGGGAGGAACTTTACCATTTTCCATTTATCGCTTCTTATTTTGATTTATTGTTTTCTAGTTTATTACATGTTTTAGGATTTTATTTGTTTTCAGTATTTGATTGATTCATTGCATGTGATGTATTTTAAAATTTTAACCTCCCAACAACAAATTTTATTTTCTAATGCATGACACACACTCTAAAAGTATATAGGTTGTCAAAATTTAAGTTGCGTTAGAGAGGCATGGGTATGTCTCAATAACACTGATACCGTTATGACACCCTAAACCCCCTCATTATATGATATCAATTTGAGTATCCATTATGCTGAAACCTTAGGCTCAAGTTTTCAAAGTAGCTCTTAAGTAGTTTATATTAGCAGTCAACACCATATGAAGTACATACTACATAGGGAGTCGATGAATATAAGTGAATGATCCATTAATTCTAAAAAATTAGTTTCCACAATAAATTTAAAATAGGGAATGCACCTATTAAGTTAGGTGACTCCCACCCAGTCACTTAATTCAACGGTTGTAGAACCTACAAAGATATAATAAAACAACCCGTCGTCAGTTGGTTCAGAGGTGTCTGATGCTGAACTTGGTAGGACGGACTACGGTGTGATCCCCTGCAACTGCAATTGGTTAAATAAAAGGGATTATCAAACTTATGTACCAGAACCTCGAGACAAAGGATCATAGTTGCTAACCGATTTCCCTAATTTGTGCGTGTACGAATAACAAGCTTAATGTGATTGCGATTGAATGAATATAGTGAAATAAAAACGAGAGATATAGGTTGAGTTATAATGGCATGATTCGAATTGGTTTGCATAAAGAGGGAGTCTTTGAACATTGTGTTGTTACGGTGTCCTTGGTATTGAACATTTGGCACCTATCATTCTAACATTAGCCTAGCAGCCGCGTATGATTAGGAGTTGTGTTGTGCCCCTATTTCAAATCATGCTTAATCATTTCTTTTATCGTGTTGGTCGATTGCTTGAGGACAAGCAATGGTTTAAGTGTGAGGGTATTTGATAACGCGAAATTATATCATATATTTGAACCGATTTGTATAAATAAAGTTACCGTTTTGTCTTGATTATGTTACATTACATTGGTATTTCGATTTTGTTTCAGCTAATTATTTCCCACAATGCCTACTTGAGAAAATGAGAAGAAATGGAAAAAAATGGACTGAAAATCACAAAGTCGCAGAAAAATTCATATTAGAAGACTGTGACGGTCGTCACACCTCCCTGATGCTCGACACAAGTCAAATATGTGTGCCCCTCGGCACACATAGTATGATGATCGGCACAAGTTGAAAATATGTGTGCCCCATGACACACATTGCATGCCACTCATCACAGGCTAATTTCAGTGTTAAATACGAAGTTCTCTCCACGTCTGCAACGACCCATGGTTTTCTCAACTTCTCCCATCATGATCTCTATTATCTCCACCGTCTCCAACTTCCCACTATCTCCATCTTTTTCAACTTCCCATGATCTCCACTACCTCTTGCATGTTAACTTCCATTTTATTTCTCTCTATATAGGATCTTAGAAATTAGTTTTGGGGATTCAAGTTTTGTGTGCAGATTATTATTCTTAGTTTTTAGGCAGAAAATTTTACCATGTAAAAGTGGTAGTTTCTCACATCGAGAAACTACCACACCATTAGTACTAGGACTTCTTTTGTGTACGCTTGGATCAATAATCCTGCCGGGACTCGTCTTTCAATTTAGTTTCAAAATCAATTTTTGTTCAACTTTTATTTTAGTTATTACTTTAATTATTTCAAGTCTCTATTATTTCTAGTTTTATCGCTTTTATTATTATACCGCTTCTCTTAATTTTCAGTTTTGACTATTGTCAGTTGTTGTTGTAATTTAATTTCTAGTTTCAGTTTGTATTGCTATTATTATTATTCACTGCATATTTAAATATCATGTTGTTCTTAATTGGAACTGTTATGTTTAATTCATTTTCAATTAATTCCATGTCTAGCTAAATTATTTAGAGTCCGGTATGTGAGGACCGTCGTCTCCGACAGGACTCAGTAACAAATATTGGCTTAATTAATTAATTTAGAAATTATGTTTCGGTCTTTGTTTTTAAACTTAATTTAAATAGCTTTGTCATGAGAGTGAGATGTTACTTAACACGATTTTGTCACGAGAGTGGGAAATTAACTAAGGTTCGAGCCGACACTGTGAGAGCGTGGGAGTCGTATCGGATAGTAGAAACTAGACATTAATTCTAAACACAGCGAGAACGCTTTAGGATTAATTAGAACTTGTTTAGTTTTCAAAACACATTCCTTAATTAAAATGGGCGAGCGAGAGCAAAATCTCATGGTTAAGGAATTCAACTTTATTCAAAACCACGAGAGTGTGAGGTTCAGTCTTTAAATTGATATTTTCTACTAAACACATTTTTAACATAAGTATAAGCCAACGAGTTACAGAGTCCAGAGGTACGCAGGATTGATTTACGGTTAACGATTAGCTGTACCGCATTTGTTAAGGTTTTTGACAATTAGACTATAGTAGATATCACCTAGGACTAGGGATACCATATAGTTACACGATAACTCTTCATAAAACAAAGACTTGATTTCATCATTATTCTCTAAGGACTTAGGGTTTAAGATGAATGTTCAAAGATTTTCCCACTAAGGATTTAGGTTAAAACAACTAAATATCTGTAATTGAATATCATGAACTTCTTGAAGAAATCAAGAATCAAGGTTGTTACAAGACAAATCACACACTTATCCTATCATACTCCTCATATCTAAGAAAAAACCAATTTATATTTCTACTTATTTTACGGTGACAATAACCAAACAGAATTCAAATTTAAATTTTTTGTTTAATTGAACCACAAATTAAACTCGATATTACTACGAAATCATTGAAATCGACATTTAAAGAATTTTCCTTATTATTACAAGAAACAAAATAATACACTTATTATTTTTCCGATCACCTCTCGTAATCTAATACATTGATTAGACAAATTTCTAAACCTTTGAAACACTTATTAATATCATTTTTAACGTAAGTTGTCCGACCACAGAAGCCACGTTTAGTTAATGATTTTATGTATCAAGACAGAAACCAAAGTCATAAAAGAGTTTTTCCAATTAGTTACTAGAAACGAAGAAAGTATACATGAAAAAAGCACACGTAGTTTAGGTGAGAGTACAAGAGTAGCTGAATTCACTATCCATAACCGTGCAACTGCACAAATCACCAAACCTATTCGCTTACTTCCGTACTAGTACTCCTCTTTCCCACGCGCTCCCATACGCGTGTCATACGTCAATTACTCTCTCTCTCTCTCTCTCACACTGTTCAACCTATCACAACATCGATGAACATGTTTCTCTGAGCTTTCGATTCATCACTCACTCACGCTCCTTCTTGGAGCGCAAATCTCATCGTAAAACCCTTTCATTCATCCCTCATTTTCCAAATTCTCAAGGTGCGTTAACCCGTTTTTCTACTCATTATTACTGCTACTTTTTTTATTATTTATTACTTTTTTTTTTCCTTTCATTTATGCAGATTTGTTCTTCGTTAGGTTTTTTTATTCATATTGTTTTTCTTATTATGTGTCTAAATGCATGTGTATATCCCCATTTTGGAAAAAAATATCTTATTTAGGAAAAAAGGATTTTTTTTTTGTGGAGAAAAACGCACTATTGATATCAGTTTTCGTCAATGCTGAAGACACAATGCCGATGGGAAGACTAGTTAAATCGTGATGTGGTTACTGTGTTATGATTGTATTCTTTTCTTTACCAAGTTTGTGATTTTTATCTGTATGATAATATGTTTTTGGGAGAATTTTTTTTATGGTTTTTTAGGATGTTGTGGGTATGTTTCTATGCTATTGCTTTTTTGTTTTGATTTTTTGCATGATGCATTGGTGTGGGTTTGATGAAATGGGGAGTAAATATGGGATTTAACACCATTGTGAAATGCTATTTCTTTCTTTTTCTCAGATAAGGGCCATACATCCGTAGCTTTTATCAGTTAGAAATGGATTTAGAAGACAAGTTCCTTGTCAAAGGTATGTTTTTTGAGTATAATTATTCAGTTTCTCTGCGTGTTGGCTAGCTTAGTATTATAATGTTCTCATGTGTCAAATCTATTGATATTTGATAGTAAGTCATGGGATAGAGTACACTTGAAATTTGAGTTTAGGAAAGATGAGTTGGTGATTTTAGATGTCTTATTCTATAAACCACAGACACCTCTAAGAGGAGGCGTGTCGCGGAGTCCGACACTTGTATGACACCCGTACAACACGTGTCGAAAAAATCAGACAAATGTCTTCAAATAAATGATTTATTTTCTTTGCTTTGACACTCTTTAAATCAGTGTCCGTCACCTATTTGACACTCATTGAACACACGTCGGACAATTTGGACAAATGCTTAAAAAAGAATTTGTTTATTTCTTTGCTTCAACACACCTTATACATTTTTTTAAGGCAAATCTCACCCATATCTAAAAGGGTTAAACATGTATTAAAACAATGTTATTAATGAAAAATAAAAGACATTCATAAAAGAGTTATTATTTTAACTCTTTTGGTAACTCTTGCGTGTGTGTGTGTGTGTCGGTGTCTTATGTTTTTGACATTATTGGTGTCGGAGTGTCCGTGTTGTGTCGTGTCGTGTCCCGGTGTCTGTACTTCATAGGTCTTACTGCCTCAGTAAGTTGTGTGGCTAATGATTCTGTTATATAACCAGTGATCTTTTGTTGGAAATCACGCTGCTACTTATTTTGAATATGTCCAACCTCTTATTTTCTTTCTTATTAAATAACGATTGTTTTGCACACTTTGGTCCAGTGTTATTTATTTTGAAAGTGATTACTTTTAGAAGGGTTTTGCTTTTTTATTTTGCAGCCTTATGATTTTGAAAGGAACTTGGTATTTAATCTTATTATAAGGTCTAGGTTTGATTGGGAGGGGGATTAGCTAGTTATCAAACTCGTCCATTCTGGCCATTATCTCAACATGGAATGACACAACCAAAAAAAACCCGTGTCAGACCGTGCCTTTCTGGTACAAATGGGTGACTCGGCTGGAACAGCCGCGATAATGAGATTTGATTCGGAATGCCGCTGCTCTAAAGCCGTCGAGAGCGCCGCGTCAGCTGTATACGATATTGCCCTTAAGTGAATACATCATGAATTTTGAGTAATTTAGTTTAGTTTTTATCAATTATGTGTTTATTAGTATCAACCGTGTTAGTGTCCACATCACTAAAATAACGTCCGTTCTGCTCCCCACTTTTGTTCCGCTCCATTTTTGAAGATGACCTTGCCGCGCTGCTATCCGAAATTGATAACATAGGGTTTTAAGAGAGGAAGGGTAAGGGTTACGATAATCCCTTCAGTTGTATAGGATTGGGAGCATTTTAAAACAAGGGTAGGGTTAGAGAAATTTTCAAAAACCTCCCAAAACCATTCTTACAGATTTTTTTCTCTCTACATTGGAAGTTTTGACGTTCAAACAAAATGAGAGTCTATCCTCTTTCCTTCCCAACTCGCAAACAAAGCCTTAGGGAAGAATTCTTTTAAATATAGAACATACTCGGGTAATGTTGGATGACTGACTACCTTGATGGTCCACTCTACTGTTTATACATATTGATATTAGCGTTTTATAGGACAAACACCTTCAGAGAATATATCATTGAATCTTCAGTTTACATACTGTTATTAAAATGTCTACATAATTTTTAATACTTATAATATTTTTAATTAATACATATCGATATTTTAATATAAAAATATCAGCTTTTTATGTGCTTATTGAGGAGCAAAATTTCCATAATCTGCATGGAATGTCAAAGGTGGAGATTACGTAGAAATACATTGTATTATTGGTCGATAATTACATTCCATATTTGAATGCAGTAAATATATAAAAATTTTAAATTCGTGTGGTTGGGATATAGAAGTAAATTAAAACAAAGCTTTGGCACATGATCCATGCTTGCATAGACAGCCACTTAAAGCCCTTGGATGCTTCTCTTTGAGTTGCCACATCGTCGGCTATAAAAGCACATTTTAATGTTAAATCTAAAATATCTCTTATTTTTTTATTTTAGTTGTAGGGAAGATCTGGTGTTTATGTGAGATATTAACTTTTGGGATCTCGATCTTCTTGTGACGTTTCTTCTACTTAGTTTTGTAGTTATCTGAATTATTTCAGAATGACTGTCGTGTGCATGGTTTTGCAGCTTTTCCAGTCCTCGATGTGAATGTTATTCTTACTTCATTGAGACAATCTGATCTTATAGTTTGCGATTTATTGTGAAGATCATATTGTTAATTTTCCGATTTCAGGATTCCTTGAGATCTTTATCGCCTGGTATGGTTTTGTACTATAGCATCTGCTCATGATTTGACATCAAAATTTTGGAACTTCTAAAGATAATTAATTTCATGTCTTATTGATTTAACATTGTTGCGATTGACATCAAACTCAGTAGCTAAATGCCATAACACTTGGATGACATGTCATAATGTTTTTGAATTCTCTTTGAGTCTTCACATGAATCTTCTATTAAACTTTGTCTCCAGGAATTGCTCTTGCATGCTCTCATACATGACATATTTTCTGTGCAATTGTTTTTCAGTTCTTAACATTATTTACATTGCAATCACATGCATCCCTCTTAGTTTGTTCATCCTTTTATATGTCTTCTCTTGTCCCATGTTTCAATATTTTCATACACTAATTTGTGGTAAGATTAAGGAGGACAGCTGCACCCAAACCCATTGGGCATTTGCAATAATTGATTACAAAGTGGGATATTATCCACTCAATGCCCTTGGGATAACTACCCACGCAAAAATGGAGACATGGGATCTGCAGGCCTAACCTGCCCCTGCCCCATACTTGCACTATTTTTTTGTAATTAATATTAGGATTTGAGGATTTTAGAATTATTTAATATTGAGTTAGATGTTACATTTTTACTCAATGTTCTGTTTTGTTGATTTATTTATCATTAAAGCAGCATTTTGTTTTTAAATTAGTTAAAAGAAAGACTAGTTTGGATTTAGGAGGAAAACATATTTCTTTTAGTTAAAATGTGGGTAATGGGTCTGGGTCATAGGTGCCCTGCTGCTGGTCCGTAGCAGGCTAGCAGCTACTTCTTTTTGCAGTCATGATACATTGGCAGATAACTTGGTGTGGTCTGCACCGGGTGGATTTTTCACTTTGCTGCCGTCTCTTTAGGTTTATCATCCATGTATGATACTGTGATCTGAGGCTTACATTGCAAGTGTCCTAAAAATGGATAACAGGTCATAATGTCCCACATTTTACACCGATATTGAAGAGAGAAAGATTTACAGTGAATTTATACCGTGAGTTGTATGTACTATGTTTTGTTTCGGAAACCTATGACTTTTTAGACTTTTTATTGTTACTTATGATTGTCATGAGTTTTGAGTTACCGTGTATATACACTGTATGAACTACATAAAAGGGCAATTTAGTGGCTGCCCCAGTATCCATTATCCCACTATTAGCATATACAGGGTCGGCCGTTCTGCTATCCAGAGAATATGTTAAGACTGATTTACACCCTCCCCCGACATTGATTTTATTTCTGATAAGAACTCGAATCGGTTCTTCTGTTTCTGATCTGAAGGGTTGATTTGACCCAAATAACAGATTAAGTTGTAGAATGCTGTTGAGATTACTGTTATATTTGTTCTTTGATGGAACCTAAATTCAGTTCATCATTTTATGCATGCCTTTATAATAGTCCTTCATAGTCAAATTTCTTTTTTTTCCTGTTCGGTCAGTTGTTTGTCTGTGAGTCTTGTTTTTTGTTTATATTAATTTTTGTTATATTACCACAAAAGGTGTATATTAATTCTTGTTATATTACCACCACAGGCTTAACTTATAATTGATTGTTTTTTCTGTGCAGTTTCTGGTGTTCAAAGCCTTTCTTCCAGTGTGCAAAGTACTCCAGAAAAAAATGGCCATTCAGATGATGCTTCGAGAAGTTCAGAACTCCTTCAGGAATTCATGAAACATGGTCCAAAAAAGGAACTTCTTCAAACGTGCTTTGATAAGGACAAAAAGAACACATCTTCAAAAAACAGGATGACTGAAGGAAAGTCATCTGGTAAGGTAATTAAGAAACAAGACACAAAAAAGGTTTCTAGTCTTAGTCGTCAGTCCTCAAAAAAACAACATCGGAAGGGGGAAAACCCCATTCGACTCATACCTCCTCCTGACCAGGATTCTGATTTTGGACATCCGAGCACTTGGATCTGTAAAAATGCTGCTTGTAGGGCAGTTCTATCAATGGATGACACATTTTGTAGGCGATGCTCTTGTTGTATCTGTCACCTTTTTGATGATAACAAGGATCCTAGTCTTTGGTTAGTATGCACATCTGAATCTACTCTAGGGGACTCCTGTGAATTGTCTTGCCATATCGAATGTGCCCTTCAACATGAAAAAGTGGGAGTTGTTGATCACGGGCAACTGATGCAACTGGATGGTGGTTATTGCTGTGCCTCCTGTGGTAAAGTTACTGGGATACTTGGGTAAGTAATTTTCTTTTACCTGTTACATATACCACAGTCCTTGCACATACTGTTGTTTCAACAGCAAAGTGCTTCTTGACTTGCACATATTGTAGGGTAAAACTATTTGCTGATTTTTCCGCCACTTTATCCATCACTCACTGGATTGACCTGTTTGCAGCAGCAAACTGAAACATACTATTGCAGTTTTGCTACTTTGATGTCTCTTTTGAGGAGAAACAGTATTATGACCTTGTTCACTTCCTTTTCTACCATTTGCAACATGTATGTTGGTAAGTTGCAAGCCCTATGTTGATAACCTTGGTGGTTTGTATTTAATAATGGCAGATGCTGGAAGAAACAGCTAAATATTGCAAAAGATGCCCGTCGTGTAGATGTACTCTGTTATAGGATATATATGAGCTACAGACTTCTGAATGGAACTTCAAAATTCAAAGACCTGCATCAAATGGTTCAGGAGGCAAAGGCTAAACTGGAGACAGAAGTTGGTCCTCTTGACGGAGTTTCTGCCAAAATGGCACGAGGCATTGTCAGCAGACTCCCTATTGCCAGTGATGTACAGAGACTCTGCACTCTTGCTATTGAGAAAGCTGATAGCTGGCTGGCCACTGCTCCCAATTTAAATCCAGGTTCCAAAGGTTGAAACTAATGCTCGATTTTTTTTGGGGGGGAGAGGGGTGCGGGGAAGTAGTATAATTATTTTTGCTGTTCAAGCTAATCTCATTTGTTGGTGCATGATGACGGTTTCAATTTTGCAGAGGGTTCACTTCCTGCTCCTTGCAAGTTTGTTTTTGAAGAGGTAACAACTTCCTCCGTCAAAATCATTTTGATTGAAATGTCAAGTATATGTTCCAAGGATATTAAGGGGTACAAGCTCTGGTATTACAAGAGTCGGGACGAGCCACACACAAAGGATCCTGTTTCTGTGTTTCCCAAATCTCAGAGGAGGATTTTGATATCCGACCTTCAACCGTGCACGGAATATACCTTTCGAATTGTATCTTACACTGACATGGGTGACCTGGGTCATTCCGAAGCTAAGTGTTTCACTAAGAGCATCGAGATAATTCAACATAAAATCTCTAAGTCTGTTGCTTCGAATCATAAAAAACTGAACTCTCAAGCCGGGGGTGATTTTTCCACAATCACAGGCCCCAGATTTAAGGTTCAAGACCTTGGGAAAATTTTGCGTCTTGCTTGGGCTCAAGAACGTGGTTACTTTGAGGAGTGTTGCTCCGCTGATGTGAAAAATTGCTGTGGACAAGGTGAAATGAACAAGCCTAAAATTTCAGAAACGTGGTTTCCTTCAGATTCGCGAGGCCTTGATTTAAATGTTGTTTCAGTTCCTGATTTGAATGAAGACCTAACACCTCCTTTTGAGTCTTCCAGAGATGAAGGCATTGGTTGCACTTTACTGCAGGCTGTAGAGGCAATTGATGATGCTGCTTCTCATGACCTACAGAAAAATGATTTAGCAAGATCACATAGGAGTGGCGACTCACAAACTTGGGCTCATGGCCCAAGAGAAGTCTCAGCTGTTGATTCTCGTGTATATGCGGCAGGCAGGAAAAGGTCTGCGAGCACAAATGAAGAAGGACATGACTGCGACAGCACTTTAATAAATGGTTCTCCTTTACGTATGCCTGACAGTTCACGTTCCTTGGATGAAAACTTTGAGTATTGTGTGAAAGTAATCCGTTGGCTAGAGTGTGAGGGTCACATCAAACAGGAGTTTAGGTTGAAATTGCTAACGTGGTTTAGTTTGAGATCAACCGAGCAGGAACGCAGGGTGGTAAATACCTTCATTCAAACTCTGATGGACGATCCAAGTAGTTTGGCAGGGCAACTGGTTGACTCTTTCTCTGATATTGTATCCAGCAAGAGGCCAAGAAATGGATTCAGTAGTAAGGCCGGGGCATCAAAATAAGCATTATCATGTCATATTAGTTTGTTATTTACCACACCCTCGTGTGAAGATAAATTGCCATCTGATTGTTTTTGCCTTCCCTGTACAGGCATTTTTTTCCAAAATTAATCGCCCATTGAAGGGATTCATTTTATTGCATTATTAGACAGGCTGTCTTGCTCAAAGAATCTGCATTGATGATTGCAGAAAAAGTAACTAATTTTTCCTAGGATGGAGTGAGTATCATTGGACGAAAAGTTTCAGAATGCAAGGCGTGGTGTTATTTAGTAAACTCCTGTAATTATTTTCAGTATGAATTTATTCACAGATGATATTAGCATTGAAGTCTCCTTTTCATAATCTTTATTTGAAAAGGCTACATGGTATACTTGCTAATTTTATTCGATGCATTGGATATTTTTGAATCTTTCTTTTTGAATAAGTTATTTTCTGTTAAGTTTGAATTCAAACTTTTGGGTTTGATTCATGCATCAGACTCTGCATGCCTGTACTAAACAATAGCTTGCTTAGAACCTCATCCACTCAACATTACCAACATCTTTTGTGATATTAGGACACTATCATCGCATAAACCAACACAAAACCATATTAAGTTGGTCAAAATGTTAGAACAGTTCATGTGATCAAGTTGTCATTAGCTTGTAGGGTCTATCCAATGATGGCTTCATTCATTGGCCACTCCAAGGATCTGTTTGATTCAAGAGAAGGTTGAGAGGATGAAAGCACATAAATCAATATCCTTCCTTTGTTTGGTTCTGTCAAAAGCATAAAAGAATGATCACTTTTTGCTGGGTCCCACATGAAATAACTTTTGTTGCCAATTTGAGATGAAAATTAAACAAAAGCATTTACATCATTCAGATACATTTATAAACATCAAAAACCTTTTTAGATATATTGAATAATTAAAATATCTTGTATATAATAATAATTAAATATATTATTTATTCAATAAATCTAAATTTTTTTTTTATTATTTATAAATGTGTCTGGAAGGTGTATCATTTGTTTCGTTCTGCTTTTTTATTCCACCACGTTGTTCAAAAATATAGTTATAGCCTTAAGTTTGTTTGAAATTTTCAATTTCATCCCTCCATCTAAAATGTTGTTGGAAACAATTTCTCTCTTATAAAAAAAACAAAGGTTAGAAACAAACACTCTAATAAGTTGTTCAAAAATACAGTTATACCCTTAAATTTGTTTGAAATTTTCAATTTCATTCATCCATCTAAAATGTTGTTGGAAACTGTTTCTCTAATATATAAAAAAAAAAAAAAACAGAGATAAGACTGCATATATCTGATCTCTCAGAACCTATAAAATAAGAATCTCGTGCGTTGAATTATTCCCATCTAGAATGTTAAGTTAATTGTTTTTTAGTAATATTTATCCAATAACTATTACTATGAACAATCAAATGAAATGTGGCACATTTTATTTGGCTTTTATAATTCTTTATATGATTTGTTTTATGAATTAATTAGAGTCTTTTATAGTTTTTATTCTTTTTATTATATTTATTTTTGTTTAAGAACATTTTTGTCATTTTAAAATTTTATTTTTTATTTTCTTTAAACTTTAAACTTTCTTTCATTTCATTTTTTCTCATACCAAACAACTAGGAGTGGCGACTCACAAACAGGATACATACATTCTAGGTGTGGTTTTGCTAAAAGAATATATATAATTTCTTAGGTAAGATTTATATTTTTTTTTCTAATGAGAATATGATAAATATATAATTTTTTCTTATTTATATATAATTTTCTCTTATTTTTACTTCGTAAAATATAAAACATATCTATGAAATTATATATATATATATATATATATATATATATATATATATATATATATATATATATATATATATATATATATATATATATATATATATATATATATATATATATATATATATATATATATATATATATATATATATATATACTCACACTAGAGCAGTTGTCTGGGCTCTGGCCCAAATTTATTTGAGAAAAAAATTAATGAAAAGGTAAAAATTGAAAGAAAAAAATAAAGGACAAAAAACTGAAAGGGAGAAATAATTGAAAGGTTACGCAGGGCGGCTGCAGCTCATTAAGAGTGTTTTGTATGCTATTACGTCTTATTGGATGCAGTATTTTCTTTTCTCTAAAATTGTTTTGCATAAAATCACTGTTGTTTGTAGAACTTATCTCTGGACAGGGAGCAATACCGTGAGTAAGAAGAGTCCTGTTGCTTGGGAGAAAATTTGTAAACTATTAACAAAAGGTGGGCTTAATGTTAGGGATATGTGTGATACGGTGGGAGAACTGACTTGAGGTTTTGCGTTTGTTTTCGCAAATGTTTCGGTTGAGCAAGAGTCGCCACCGACTTTTTATTTTATCCTAAGGAAAGGTTAAAAAGCACAGAAAAACCCTTTGAGATGTTTTCTTGGGTTCGGGGAGTAGATTATAGAAAGGGAAGGTATTAGCACCCTTTCTATCCATGGTTATCCATGGGCTCTTAGTTACTTGCTTAGATCACTTGCCTTGCATTTTCAATTGTTTGAAATGGTGCTTTCAATTGTTTGAAATGGTGCTTTGTGTGTGATTTTGAAAGATGTTTTGAAAAGAGGCCATTTGTTGTGGCAACCTTTGTATTGATCCATGTTTGAATGTATACAAAGGTGTATTTGTCTTTTGAAAAAGTTTTCAATGTTGTGAAAGTTGTTTTGAAAGTTTGTGTTGTGGAGTTTGTTTTGAAAAATGGCAAGGATTTGTTTTGCAAGTTGGTCAAGTAACCAAGAGCTATCTACCCTAAATTTCTCAAAGATCTTTCCTATGTTTTAACCCTTTTAACAGTATTGTTCCACAATTGTATTTGGTGGACAATCTTGTGTTAGGATGTTAACGGGACGGGCACGGGTCATCGTTTAGACCATGAATGCAATAGTGCCAAGTGTCTTTGGCAATTTTTCCTTTAAGGGACTTGATCATTTTTAGACAACTTGAGAAAGCGTCATCGAGGGACTATGATCATTTGATTTGTTTTTGTTTTGCCAAAGACACTCAACATGCAACATGGCCCATTTTTGAAGGCAACAAGTGGAGTAACCCTAAGGGTGCAAGTGTGATTGGTGTTGTCCATTTTCATGCTTTTTTGTCTTTGTATTAATCAAGTTATTTGTTGGTTGATTTTGCATACAAACCCTAGGTCTATCATGGCATAATTGGAAAGCTTTTAAATGCGGAAATTTAAAGCCCTAAATTATTACAACATGATTATGGGGATGGGGGTACAAATGTTTGAATGGGGGGATATTTAGCAAGAAATTAAATCTAAACTATTACATCCATATTGAATAGACAAATATTAAATTGTACCATAATTAAATAAATACAATAAATATGCAAAATGTATTATGCACAAAAAGGATTTTTTTATGTATGAGAAAATATTTTTCAATGCAAAATATAAACAAAAATAAAAAGTTAATTTTTGGATATTTTGTGGTTTTAGGGCAAAACCCTAATTTTTGAATAAATAGCAATTATTTATTAATTATATACAATATTTATATATTAATTTATACAAAAAAAAAAAAGAAGTATATTGTAAAAAATTATTTTTTAGTGTCATATATTAATAAAAATAAAAATGTATTATTTTCATATTTTATCCTAAGTATTTTAATAAATATATACAAGTATTTATATTATATATTAAATATACTAAATATATACCAAAATAAAATATTAATTATTTACAAAAAAGTATATTTTTAGAAAATGTTTTCAAAAGGTAAAATAAAATAATAACTGAAAATAAATATATTTTTTTGTATTATTTTTTAGTGTTTTAAATAAAAGTATATATATTTATTTACATGTACATGTTTAATAAAGCAAATAAATGCCAAAAAAATGTAAAATAATGTGAAAAAATATTTTTAGGATTTTTTATGTTTAAGCAGAAAATATGAAATCAGAATAAAAAATAAAAAGTCAAAAATGATAAAGATTTCACACAATGGGCCAGGGGGGTGCAAAACTAAAAAAAGGGGTGTAAACAGCAAGTTGACTCAGGCCCAGCCCAAGTCAACTCTGTCTTCAACCTCCAGCCATTTGAAACAGAAAACGCGCGCCCTTCCTTGTTCAACACTAACTCCTGATTCCTTGATTTTTAGCCAAAACTCATAACATAAACAATGTAGAGCATTAAATCACGAGTTCAAACATGTAAAAAACTTGACCTAACTCTAAGAAACGAGGGAGAATTTCTTCATCCCCAATTTCTGACCTAATTTTTCTTCAATGTTCATGGCCAAAATTCTCACAACACACTCAATATAAATGAAAAGTAAATACATGGATGACTTCAGGGCTATGAGTAGAGCATGTTTCATTCACAAACCTAAGCCTAACTCTTCCTATATTGGGAGATAGAAGTTCATGTTTTTACCTGTTTCAGCTTGAGTCGTGTACAGCAATGGAGGTATCTTCAATGGAGTTTGAGCTTTGGTACAACTTTCCTGAAGTCCAAGGATGCTTCTTCAACACCTAGCTTGCTTTGAATCTCTCTGAATCAAGCTATGGAAGTCCACCTGCAAAACTGAAAACTGAAAATGGCAAGTGATGTTAGGGATGTTACAGTTTGTGTTCAGGGCTTGGGGTAGTTTGTGTGAGTGATATGGAATGTGTTGGAACTTGTTTGGGCAAAAACGCACGAGTGGATAATGCTAGGCAAGTCAATTTGCAGAGAATGCCCTGTTTTGCAGCAAAACAGGGATTATGAGTATTAAGAAGTGTGAGAGATGGTTCAATCGTGTTCTAGGCTTGGCTTGATGTATGGAAAGTGTTTGCAAACTTTGTTTTGGTTGATGGTTACAGGAATGAGAGCTTGGAGTCAGTTTGCAAGTTTTTCTTCTCATGTAAGCAAGATAGTGTAAGTTGTGATATAGGTCTGTCCAATGTCCTTAAGCATGCTGCATATCTTGTTCTTGATCAGAGTGATTTGTGTACAAATGCTAGCTTCAAAGATCTGGCCCATGCCTCTTGGATTTGTTATTTGACATAAAGTGCATCTTTTCCAAAATGGCAAATATGCTTTTTCTAATTATAGATTAGTTCTTTGTGTAATGACCAAATGCACAAAATAAGACTTGAACACAAAGGTTAAGAATTTAATTATGGAGTGTGAATAGGTTTAGAGGCCTGCAAACCATCACAAACCCTGCTGACTTGAAAATGCCAATGTTATGAACATGTATTTGGCTATGAACAAAAGTGACTTTTGCCCATCTTTGCAAATTCGATTCTCCCTAACCACAAGGGTGTTTGAGAAGTTCTTGGATAATTTGGAAAGCTTGGAATGTGTACTACAATCCATCTTTGTAATGAAAATTGAAACTCCAAGTGGAAGCATGTGAAAAATGGCCAAGAAGTTGGACAAAAATCCTGCCTAGAATAGGTCAAAATTTCTCTAAGTTAAAAATGTTTTGCACCCTTGTTCCAAAAATCATAACTTGAGCTACAAGCTTCCTTTGAGAAAACTTTGTGAATCAAAGTTGTAGATTTTGTAATGGAATATAATTTTAATGTTGTGAGTTTTGTTTGAATCCATTTGCATCTTGGTGAAAAAATGGGGCAAAGTTAGAAAAAAATAAGGAAGTTTCATAACTTAGAAAAATTCTAAGTTATGAAATTTCTTCATTTTAAACCCTAATTTGCATTTTTGGGTTTCTTGATGAACAAGTTTCATAATTTGACATGTTTTGATGAAAAATGAATCTTGGCACTTGATTTTGACCAAAAAGTCAAAGTTTGACTTTTCAGTATACAGTCAAATTTTGATCAGTTGACTAGAAAATTCATCTGTCAATCCTATGCATTTGGGATCTTTTGAACTTGTTGAATGTGTAAAGACCATGCCATTGAGTCCTTGAGTCCATATGTGAACTTGGTTTGCCATTAGTTAGGTCAAACAGTCAAAAATTGCCTTTGTGCAGTCAAAACCCTAAAAATGACCATTTTACCCTTTTGGTGATCTGATCAAATTTCTTGTGGAATTGTGATCCAAACTTGACCAAATGGTTCATATGAGTTCAAAATGTTGATGTGGGTCAAAAATCATGAGGTTTGACTGTCAATTGGCCACAATTGACTTTTTCCCCAAGACAGTTGATTTCTAGGTCAACTGTCCAATTGACTGGGCAAAGATTGGAATCAAGGCTTGAAACTTGATATGGATAAACTTGTGAGTCCACCATGAAGCATGAAAGTCACTTTGGGTATTTTAGGTCAAAACATCTTTGTGCAAACTCAAACCCTAATTTGGGTCAACAGTGCAAGGAGGAGTCATAAGCAGAGCAAACCCTAACTTGATCTTGAGCTCCAAGAGTCTTGTGATGAGAAAATATTGATGAAATGAGAGGGCAAATTTTGTGGTACAACAGTTGCCCCTGTTCAATCTTCTTTAACCTGAAGAGTTAGATTGGCAAGTTTGCCTTTCGCGTCTCAAAGGTAAAAGGAGATTGGACACTAGAGTGCCCTTAAATTTGCACTCGTCGAAACATGGATGCGGGAATGGGCTTAAAGATGCCATTTGGAGATGGGCTTAAAGATTCCATCTGGAGATGGGCTTAAGGATGCCATCTGGAATGTTTGTTGAACTGCAATGTGATGGATCAGAAAAATGAGGATCAAAATGGTATCCGTGTCTGGAATGCATTTGAACTATTTCTGGAGACTGAGTTTGTATGAGAAAAAGAATGGCCTTCGTGTCTGAGGCGTATCTGAGCTGTAACTGTGTTTGAATGTAGAATGAATATCAAAATGACTGTCGTGCCTGGAGTGCATCTGTATTGTATTTGGGTAACAGAGAAACATCTATTCATGGAGCAATTGCGTGCTGGGGACAAATTCCGAATAAGTGACAAAATGGCAACCGTGTCTGGAGCGTATCTGGACTGTATCTGAAGTTGAAATTTGTATGAGTAGCCGAATGATTTCCGTGTTTGGAGTGTATCTGAAACTGTAACTGGGATTGAGATCCGTATGAGTAATAGAATGACTTCCGTGTCTGAAGTGTATCTGAAACTGTAACTGGGATCTAAATAAATGACAGAATGACTTCCGTGGCGAATGCACCGGGGAGAATCAAACTGCTGCTGTAAGGGTCAGACTGGTATCCGTGCTTGGAATGCATTGAACCTTGAGGTGGATAAGTGAATCTGAATGAGAGATAGAATGGCTGCCGTGTCTGGAGCGTATCTAGTCTGTATCTGATTGCTGTAGTCTGAATGAGTAGTAGAATGACCGCCGTGTCTGGGGTGTATCTGTACTGTATCTGACTTGAAATTCTGAATGAGTAATAGAATGACCGCCGTGTCTGGGGTGTATCTGTACTGTATCTAAATAATTGTTAATGATAGCCTTTTAATCTTATCCTGAAAAGGATGAAATGTTAGCTAAAACACAAAGTTATGTTGTATGATATGTATGATGCAATATGTATGTTATATCAATGTTTATGATATATGAATGTAATGAATGCGCATGTAAGCTGATGAGCTGTCTTGCTGAGGATGGATGAGTCCTGGATAGCCGGAGATAATAGAATCTTGACTGCTGCCAGGGGAAATGAATCCTTGCTGCTACAGGGGAGTGCAAGATTTTTGGATTGCTGAAGATGAGACATCCTTGTTGACTACTGTTGGGGGAATCAGGAGCTTGGGTTGTATGCCAATCTACTGGGGATTCCTGTCCTGAGGAGATCTTCACTGGGGAATATCTGAATATCCTGTGAGGAACTGAGAATGAGAGTCTTCATTCTACTTGGGGAATGCAAGATCTTCAATTGTTGAGGGATCTTAGGACCACTGTTGGGGATTGGAACTCCTTGGTGACTTGTAGGGAATAAGAATTCTGATGATCTCTACTGGGGAGTTCAGAACCTGGTAGACTTATGCTGGAGGAGTAAGACTGAGAATCTTCAGTCTGGCGGGAAGTATCTCTGTGGGGAGAAGGTTCACTAGTCTGGTTCCGCTGGGGATTGATAGTTGGAGGTTTTAGCTCCGCTGGGGATATGATTTTCAGATTTTTAAGGCTCCACTGGGGATACTGAATTTTAACTCTGAGGGGAATTGAGTTCTGGAAGGCTCTTTGGCTGGGGAAATCAGTTTTGAGAAAGCTTTTGTTCTGCTGAGGATCTTAAAGTTTAACTCTGTTTGGGGAATTAAGTCTTGGATTTTGACTTCGTTGAGGAATTTGGAGTTTAGAACTGCTGGGGACTCCTTCTGAAAGGGCATCAATATATCTATCTGTACCTTCAGCCTATCAGTAATCATCTTTTCTTGGTTTGTAAGGAAAATGATTATGTTCAAATGCATATGCCTATTTAACAAAACATTGGACGTTTCTCAAATAAAATAAAAGTGCAAAAGAGAAAAAGGAAGACAAAGCAAATTTCTATATTTGGAAAAGTATTTGTATTAACTTTTTATGAGTATCTTTGTACAAAGGAGACAGACATCCTAGTAAGAGGATGTTGTCGTAAAAAATTGAAAATTTTATACAAAAGAAAGATGGCTATGTGTAACAATTCCATGGGATTCCATTATGCTATGGCCTTCACAACTCTGAATATCTGTCCATTCAATGCTTCGTCTGCCGATGACTGGATTGATTAGAAGCTTGGAGCTGGTCGATGAAGAGATTGTCCTTAAAGTGATCCGACGAGACATAGCCATACGCTTTAATTCCCTAACTTTTGCCTGAATCGCCCTTTCGGGTTTTCGATCCACCGGGAAACCCCTTTTTGCCCAAGCCGCCCTTTCGGGTTTTCGACTTGCCGGGTGTACAGATTTTTTTTTGTTTTATCCCTAATTTTTGCCTGAACCGCCCTTTCGGGTTTTCGGTTCACCGGGATGCCCATTTTTGCCCAAGCCGCTCTTTCGGGTTTTCGACTTGTCGGGTTATTCTATGCGTAGTATCTTTTGACCATGTCTGCGTTCGCAGGGTGCGGAAAATCGTCACCGTCCATGGTGGTCAGAATCATTACACCACCAGAAAATATGCTCTTGATCACAAATGGTCTTTCATAAGTAGGAGTCCATTTGCCCCTGGGATCACTTTACGACAAGATAATCCGCTTGATTACGAGATCTACGACTTGATATACTTGACGTCTGACTTTCTTGTTGAAAGCCTTGATCATCCGTTTTTGATACGTCTGACCATGGCGAACAACAGCGAGTCGCTTCTCGTTGATCAAATTGAGTTGATCAAGTCGGGTCTGAATCCAATCATCTTCATTTAAACCAGCGTCCTTCATAATCCTTAAAGAAGGAATCTGAACTTCCATGGGTAAGACAGCTTCCATGCCATATACCAAAGAAAATGGACTGTCCCTGTTGAAGTACGTGCCGTGGTACGGTATCCATGCAGAGCAAACGATAACATCTCATGCCAGTCCTTGTAGGTGACTGTCATTTTCTGAATGATCTTCTTGATGTTTTTGTTCGCAGCTTCAACAACACCGTTCATCTTCGGCCGATAGGGAGATGAATTGTGATGGTAAATCTTGAACTTTTCGCATAGAGTGGTGATCATAGTATTATTCAGATTTGTACCATTGTCTGTAATGATCCTGTCGGGGACACCATACCGGCATATGAGGTTTCGCTTGATGAAGCGGGCAACCACATTTTTTGTAACAGAGGCGAAGGAAGCTGCTTCGACCCATTTGGTAAAATAGTCAATGGCGACCAGGATGAAGCGATGTCCATTGGATGCTGTGGGCTTGATCTCTCCAATCATGTCAATGCCCCACATTACAAATGGCCAAGGAGCTGTCAGAACGTTGAGAGGAACAAGAGGAATATGAATCTTGTCAGCGTAGACTTGACATTTGTGGCAAGTACGAGAATGTTGATGGCAATCAACTTCCATGGTAGACCAGTAATAGCCTGCCCTTAGAATCTTCTTAGCCATAGTATGCCCGCTCAAGTGGGTGCCAAATGTGCCACTGTGTATCTCAGTCATGATCAACTCTGCTTTAGCTTTGTCCACACATCGGAGTAAAACACAATCATGACTGCGTTTGTAGAGGATGCCGTTGCTCAGGAAGAACTTGGCAGCAAATCTCCTTAGGAACTTCTTGTCATTTACGGAAGATCCTTCGGGATATTCTCTAGTCTGGAGATACCTTTTGATTTCGTGAAACCAGGGTTGTTCCACTACTTCTTCGGTATTAATCTCATGACAATGCGTAGGTTCATCCATTCGCTCGATGGTGATTTGGGGAGCCTCGTTATCCCAGTTGAGTTTAAACATGGAGGACATTGTTGCCAGAGCACCTGCTAGCTGATTCTCTTCTCGCGGGAAATGCTCGAAGGTGATTTGCTCGAAATGAGGCAACAAGGTCAGGACATGTTCTTTGTATGGGATAAGATTAGGATGTTTAGTATCCCACTCTCAGTTGATTTGACTGATAACCAAAGCCGAGTCCCCAAATACGATCAGAGATTTGATTCCCAAGTCTATAGCAGCCTTGAGACCAAAATGCAAGCTTCATATTCAGCCATATTGTTGGTACAACTGAAGCAAAGTCGGGCCGTGAAAGGTGTTTGACAACCTTCTGGGGAAATGAGTACCGCACCGATTCCGTTTCCAAGTGCATTTGAAGCACCATCAAAGTACAGGGTCCATCGGGATCCATTTTCAGGTCCGTCATACGGTCCGTTACCTTTAATGTTGTCCAAATTCATGATGTCCTCGTCCGGGAAGTCGAATCTCATGGACTGATAATCTTCGATAGCTTGATGAGCTAGATGGTCAGCTAATACACTCCCTTTTATAGCTTTTTGGGTAGTATACTGGATGTCATACTCATTTAGGATCATTTGCCATCTAGCGATTCTTCCAGATAAAGTAGGCTTCTCGAAGATATACTTGATAGGATCCATTTTGGAAATCAACAGAGTGGTATGAGTCAACATATACTGCCTTAGTCGGCGAGCAGCCCATACCAAAGCGCAACAAGTTTTCTCGAGCAGTGAGTAGCGAGTCTCACAGTCGGTAAACTTTTTGCTAAGGTAATAAATGGCATGCTCTTTTCGACCAGACTCGTCATGCTGGCCCAATATGCACCCCATTGAGTTGTCCAAAACGGCCAGATACATGATCAGCAGCTTTGCTTCGACGGGTGGCATCAGGATAGGAGGTTCTAGCAAATACTCCTTGATTTTATCAAAAGCAGCTTGGAAATCGTTGTTCCATTCGACTACCTGATCTTTCTTTAATAGTTTGAAAATTGGCTCACAGGTAGACGTCAGATGAGAGATGAATCTGGCAATGTAGTTCAAGCGTCCCAAGAACCCTCTAACTTCCTTTTCAGTACGGGGAGTAGGCATTTCTTGTATAGCTTTCACTTTTGCTGGATCGACCTCAATGCCTTTGTTGCTGACAATAAATCCAAGAAGTTTACCAGACCTAACTCCAAAAGTACACTTACTTGGATTCAGCCTGAGTTTGTATTCCTTCAATCGGGCAAACAGCTTTTGCAGATGTTCAAGGTGTTCCTCCTCCATTTGTGATTGAGCTATCATGTCGTCTACGTAAACTTCGATCTCATGATGTATCATATCATGAAACAAAGCTACCATGGCGCGTTGATAAGTTGCCCCTGCGTTCTTCAGTCCGAACGGCATCACCTTGTAACAGAAAGTACCCCATTGTGTAACAAAGGTTGTTTTCTCCATGTCCTCGGGGGCCATTTTGATCTGGTTGTAGCCTGAGAATCCGTCCATGAAGGAAAACACCTTGTGCTGAGCTATGTTGTAAATTAAAATGTCAATATGCGGTAGCGGAAAATCATCTTTAGGGCTAGCCCTGTTCAAATCCCGGTAGTCCACACACATTCTGACCTTGCCGTCTTTCTTGGGAACCGGCACAATGTTAGCAACCCACTGCGGATAGGATGTAACAGCCAGAAAGCCAGCGTTAAATTGCTTCATTACCTCCGCTTTAATCTTTTCAGACATGTTGGGCCTCATTCGGCGGACTTTTTGCTTGATCGGTGGATAATCCTCTCTTGTAGGGAGACGGTGAACCACGATATCTGTGTCTAAACCCGGCATGTCTTCATAAGACCAAGCGAAAATTTCAACATACTCATTCAACAGCTGTATCAAGCGCTCCTTGACACTTGGTTCCAGATTGGCACCCACTTGTATTTCTTTCCTGTCTTCCTCTGTTCCTAAGTTGACTGTTTCCAACAACTCTTCGTGAGGCAAGATAGCCATTTCTTCTTGTTGTAGAAGTCTGGCTAGCTCCCCTGGTACTTCACAATCTTCGTCATCTTCATACTCAGCCTGATTGACCAAATCTTCAGAGTTATTGAAGGATACAGCAGAATAGTCACCCATAGAATCCAGAGTGGATGGGTACCTGCATTTGTGAGTGTGGGTGTGTGTAAGGGATAACCATCCTTAAACAAACAAAAATGCAAAAGGAAAGAAAATGAACATAGCAGTTTATCAATGAAAAACATCCAATGAATCATTAAACATGGCATATGAATATGAAGAGAATCAAAACCCTTACAAATGGACCTACATGCCCCGGGCAAGGCATGAGGTGAAAAAGTAGTGTGCAGATTGTTTAAAAGTAATTATTACAGACCAACAGGAAATGTTCGAAAGATAAGTTACTGATTAATGAAAGTAATAGGGACGAAGTCTTTCGCCTCCCAGTTGTGTAGTCCCCCTCCGATGGTTGGGAAGATCCAGTCTTCAATGTTGGCCTCTTCGTCTTCGTCTTCCAAAGCATTGATTCCATGAGGAGAAATCTTGATGGGTGTCCTTTCAATTTTTGAGCGACGCATAGCTTTTTGCCCCGTGGCGGTAAATCCCAACCCAAACTTGTCTGTCTTGTGGGGAAAGTCAGGCAACTGACCCTATGTTGAGCTCTTTCCCTCCTTCATTGCAGCCTTTGCGTCTTTCAGAGATGCCATCCTGGCCACCTGCTTGGGTACTTCAGCTACTGCCTTTGCTACTGCAACTTCGGGAGCAATTTCCTCGAAGTGTTGGAACGGTGTTTCAATGAATTCGCCCTCCACCTCTACATACCGAAAGTATTTCAGGTGACTGATCATATATTCCTCTTCACCGTGTACAGTTATGATCTTTCCTTTGACAGGGTATTTCAGCATCTGATGTAGGGAGGAAGTGACTGCGCCAGCCTTATGTATCCATGGTCTCCCTAGCAAGCAAGAGTATGATGGACGAATGTCCATCACATAGAAAGTTGATTGGAATACTTCAGTTCCTACCTTGATAGGGATGTCGACCTCCCCATGCACCATTCTTTTAGACCCGTCAAAGGCCCTGGCAATGATATTACTTGGTTTCAGCTCCAAGCCTTCACAATCTAATCGATCCAGAGCTTTCTTAGGAAGCACGTTCAGAGAAGAACCAGTGTCGACCAAAACATGGGCAAGAGTAGTTCCTCGGTATTCGACTGACACATGCAATGCGTCATTGTGCTTTCTTCCTTTCGGAGTCAGGTCAGCATCAGAGAAACCCAGGCCGTTGTCTGCGGTAAGGCTGTCTACACAATCCTGGAATTGATCGGCTGAGGTTTCCTGGGGAACATGGGCTTTCTTCAAAAACCTTATCAATGCTTTGGCATGAGCCTCAGAACAAAGCAGCAATGCTAACATGGAGATCTTCGAGGGGGTTTGCCCCAGTTGCTCCACCACGTCATAATCATTCTTCTTAATTATTTTCAGAATCTCCTCCATTTCTTTCTTAGAGGTTTCGGGGATGACCAATGGCTGAGCCCTCGTCCTGACGAGCTCATCTTGGATCCCTTTCCCCTTATCAGCAGAAGTAGGAGGGACAACCACAGGAGTAACAGCTTCTTCAATTAGCGGAGTTCTTGCAGAAATTTTTATCGGTGCAGGAGTAACTTTGGCAGCAGCTGAGGGTCCAAAGATTGCCTTTGGAGGGGAAATCTCTGGAGAGAAAATTCTCCCACTTCGGGTAATCTTGCTCATACCGGCAATGTTTCCAATGTCGGCATTTTCTTCGTCAGAGCTCTCTTCAGTTATCTCAATTTGTTTAACACCATGGTAGTAGATTTCTCCACCATAATTCCATGGTATTGATTTGTCAGATTTGTAGGGGATAGGCCCAGACATGGTTATTTTCAGAGGAACAATCTTTGGAACTGATGTAATCTTAACAGGCTTTTTAGGGACCTTGGAAAGATTGGTGGAAATGGTGATTATTGAAACATCTTCGATAGGAGTTGGAGTAGCAGGAATCTTTTCGAAAAGAATTTGTTGGCTGTCCATTAGGCCTTGGATGCCTATCTTCAGCAATGGACAATCGATTGGTAGGGAGGAACAACAATAGCAGTCTTCTTTACAACCTGGGAAAATCCCAGCCTTCAACAAATTCAACTTGATTGTCAGTAATGGAGTTACCAGATCATCAACAGCAGAAACATACAGATCTTCTTCAACATCATGAACATGATGGCCATGCTTTGGCATCAGAGCGAATATCACGTTCGGCTTCTCGGGTGCGTCGAACTCAACCTCTTTTGCGTCTATCAAGTCTTGAATTTTATTCTTTAGCGCCCAACAATTGTTGGTGTCATGTTCGGCGCTATCAGAATGGTAGGCACATTTAGCATTGGCATGATAGTATGGAGAGGTGGTGTTAGGGTTTTTCGGTGCCTCCTTTAAACCAGTCAGATTCAACTTCAACAAATGGGGAAGAACTTGTGCAGGCGTCATATTGATGCGGGTGAACTGCCATTGTGGCCGTTCTACCCGTTGCTGGTTAGGTCTAGACTGATTGGTACGAGGCTGATCATTTGACGAATTTTGAATCATCACGGCCCCTACAGTCGGCCGGCGCTCAGTTCTCCCCAATCCCTTTTGAGAGTACACAACAACTGCCTCCTTCTTGGCTGGAAATGACTTTTTAACAGTTGTAGATGCAGAGGCATCCCTTTGAATCTTCCCACTCTTAATACCAGCTTCCACCCGTTCGCCAGTCAGAATCAATTCAGTAAACCCTACGGAAGAGCTCCCGATCAAGTGGTTGAAGAACGGGCCAGATAGGGTCCCCAAGAACATATCAACTAGTTCCCTATCAGAAAGAGGTGGCTGCACTCTTCCGGCCAAGTCGCGCCATTTCTGGGCGTATTCTTTGAATCCCTTATTTGAGGCCATTCCCATACTCTGTAGCTGAGTACGGGTTGGCGCCAAGTCAGCGTTATATTGATACTGGCGATAAAAGGCAGCTGCCAAATCCTCCCAACTATGTACCTCTGACCTCTCAAGTTTGTAAAACCAATCTAACTGTGTACCAGACAGGCTATCCTGGAAGAAGTGTACCCAAAGATTTCTATCGGATGAATGAGGTTGAATTTTCCTGACATACGACCTCAGGTGCATCTTCGGACAAGACAACCCGTCATATTTTGCAAAAATTGGCACCTTAAACTTTGGAGGGATCACAATTCCAGCAATCAATCCCAATTCTTCAAAATCTAACCCAGGAACCCTTTGCAGCTCCATAGCTGCCAGTCTATCCTCCAGGTTTTTGTATTTGTCATCCGCTGGCGGGTATTACTGCTCTGAGTAGTCTTCATCTTCCTCAACCTCTTCCTCTTCAGCCTCAGACTCAGAAGGTAATGCAGCCCCTTTTCCTTTATCGGTCCCCTCATCAGATGCAGAGGGGAATTCAAGAACTCTCCTAGCTTCATTCTCAAATCTTCTTCCCAGTGTAGCTACCCCAACTCTTTTCTTCTTCTTTTTCACTTTTTCTTGCTCTTTATTCCCTAGCAGTGCTTTTAGATCCTCCTGACCCTTTGCTAAGGTCATTAGGAGCTGTTGAAACTGCGAGTTTTGTGCCTGCAGATCTTTGACCGTCTGTTCGAGATCCATCTTACTGAAATAAACAGTAGAAAGATAAGGAAACCTGGTGTGAAGACCTGTTTATGCATATGATGAATGATATGTTTATTCATGTAATGCATTCAAGGATTTAGAAATTCAAAATTTGTTGTAAACAAAAAGAACACACGTCATATTAATAAGAAGAAATTTTGTCAGTACATAAATGCCCCATGGGCCAAATATTACAAAAACTTCTTAAGGTAAAAAGACGTTGCGCATCCTCTTTGGTGCGATGTAGGTATTGAGGGTCTCCTCCTCGTGAAGTCGGCGGGTAAGCTCCAAAACCTTGTTCTCACTGGCGTAGAAGCTAGCTTCAAAAGTATCCCTTTCTTCCTTGAGTTGGATCCAACTCTTCTGCATCTCCTCCCATGATGTTGGCATGTCAGGATATAGGATGGTGTAGGGAACCTCTCCTTCCTTAACAGGCTCTTTAATCAAAGGGAGAATATGAGGGTGAGGCATCATGAGACTCTGGGCTCGGGTTCGTACCCACTTGAGGTAAGGCTCAAGAGGGATGGAGTTCTTGTGCCCCAGTGTCTTGCTATCTACCTTTTTAGGCATCCTCCAAGCTCTGATGAATCTTTGGCGAAGTCCTTGCGCATCGTTGTCGAAGTCAAAAACTAGGTCAGGAATCAGCATGTCATGAGGGCCATCCCTCTGTGCATATCCAAATTGTCTCAAAGCTAGACAAGGGTTGTAGGTAATGCCTCCTCTAATGCCAAGTAATGGAACATTAGGGAACTCACCACAATGATCGACGATGATGACATTTTCTCTGGACCGAGAACACCAATGTACATCAGAGTGTGTGAGGGTCATCAACCGTTGTGACCACCTTAAGCCTTGGTCATTCTTTAAAACAGATTGTGGAAGGTGAGAAATAAACCACCTTGCAAGGAGAGGAGTACAGCACATGAGAACACCTCTCTTTCTCATTGTTTGTGTGTAAAATGAGTGGAGGATGTCCCCAAGCAATGTAGGTATGGGATTCCTGGATAGGAAAATCTTGACAGCATTGACATCTATAAGTTGGTCAGGATTTGGGAACAAGACCAACCCATAAATGAGGAGTGCCACAATCTCTTCAAAGGCTTGTAGATCCAAGGAGTTCCAACACTCTTGTGCCTTCTCAAACAAGAATTTTGCCAAGAAGCCCTTGACACCACTTCTGGTTTCCCAATGCCCCTTGATGTCAGATGATTGCAAGTGTAGTGCTTGAGCAATATCTTCAGGTTTTGGTTCTTTTTCCGTACCGTTGTAGGGTAGTTGATCAAGAATAGGAATTCTCAGGAGTTGAGAAAATTCCTCCAAAGTGGGCACCAATTGGTAGTCGGGGAATGTGAAACAATGGTGAAGGGGGTCAAAGAATTGGAACAACACTTTCACCATGTTTTCTTCAATGCTGGTGTTGACTAGGCTGAGCAGTCTACCATGTCTTTCACTGAAGAGAGAGCTTTTTGGAATTCTGGATGTAAGCTCCTTGAGTTGAGGAGGGATTCTCACAAGGTTGACTTGGATAGTTTTCCTGCGAAGAATTTCCATGACCTACAAAACAAGAACAAAGATGAAGATCCAAACCCTTGAAATGGTTAGTAGATGCATATGATGCTTTATGATGTTCATGATGTATGCACAAACATATGTACAAGCAAGTCACACAAAAACCCTAGTTTCAGGCTTGCATGAGGTTTCATAGGTAAGTACCCTCTTGAGTGTAGTTGGCTTAAAAACCTGTCCTATAAATAGTAACCGGGTTCTAAGGAGCTCAATATTATTGAATTGTTTTCTATGTTCATTGTTTTGGTTTAGCCACTTAACTAGCGACCAAAATATTCCAAGAAAACAACCCTCAATGAGTGTAGTATCGAGTATCTACCAACTTCGGACTGCACCAAAGCCGGTCATCTCACCACCCCTAATAAAAGGCCAAGATGGTCAAGTAAGTTTCTAGGTCATTAGTGCTTAGTGAAATCACTCAGCGGCCCCGTACTCTCCTTGATTAAACTCAAGGGTTACCGATACTCACAAATATGTCGCACTAATATAGCTATTGCTTCAACCGTGTCGGTATACTCCGCACAGTTTCCACAACGTATTGCTATCTATGAATGTTTCTCCAAATCCGGGTGTAGGATTTCAAGCCCAAACAAGAGAACCAAAATGTAAAGCAATCATAGCAAACAATTAGTCATGCAAAAGGGTGATCTAAGCCCTAAGGTTACCCCACTTTTAATTTTCTCCCCAGCAGAGTCGCCAGTTCTATGATACGGTGGGAGAACTGACTTGAGGTTTTGCGTTTGTTTTCGCAAATGTTTCGGTTGAGCAAGAGTCGCCACCGACTTTTTATTTTATCCTAAGGAAAGGTTAAAAAGCACAGAAAAACCCTTTGAGATGTTTTCTTAGGTTCGGGGAGTAGATTATAGAAAGGGAAGGTATTAGCACCCTTTCTATCCATGGTTATCCATGGGCTCTTAGTTACTTACTTAGATCACTTGCCTTGCATTTTCAATTGTTTGAAATGGTGCTTTGTGTGTGATTTTGAAAGATGTTTTGAAAAGAGGCCATTTGTTGTGGCAACCTTTGTAATGATCCATGTTTGAATGTATACAAAGGTGTATTTGTCTTTTGAAAAAGTTTTCAATGTTGTGAAAGTTGTTTTGAAAGTTTGTGTTGTGGAGTGTGTTTTGAAAAATGACAAAGATTTGTTTTGCAAGTTGGTCAAGTAACCAAGAGCTATCTACCCTAAATCTCAAAGATCTTTCCTATGTTTTAACCCTTTTAACAGTATTGTTCCACCATTGTATTTGGTGGACAATCTTGTGTTAGGATGTTAACGGGACGGGCGCGGGTCATCGTTTAAACCATGAATGCAATAGTGCCAAGTGTCTTTGGCAATTTTTCCTTTAAGGGACTTGATCATTTTTAGGCAACTTGAGAAAGCGTCATCGAGGGACTATGATCATTTGATTTGTTTTTGTTTTGCCAAAGACACTCAACATGCAACATGGCCCATTTTTGAAGGCAACAAGTGGAGTAACCCTAAGGGTGCAAGTGTGATTGGTGTTGTCCATTTTCATGCTTTTTTGTCTTTGTATTAATCAAGCTATTTGTTGGTTGATTTTGCATACAAACCCTAGGTCTATCATGGCATAATTGGAACGCTTTTAAATGCGGAAATTTAAAGCCCTAAATTATTACAACATGATTATGGGGATGGGGGTACAAATGTTTGAATGTGGGGATATTTAGCAAGAAATTAAATCTAAACTATTACATCCATATTGAATAGACAAATATTAAATTATACCATAATTAAATAAATACAATAAATATGCAAAATGTATTATGCACAAAAAAGATTTTTTATGTATGAGAAAATATTTTTCAATGCAAAATATAAACAAAAATAAAAAGTTAATTTTTGGATATTTTGTGGTTTTAGGGCAAAACCCTAATTTTTGAATAAATAGCAATTATTTATTAATTATATACAATATTTATATATTAATTTATACAAAAAAAAAAGAAGTATATTGTAAAAAAGTATTTTTTAGTGTCATATATTAATAAAAATAAAAATGTATTATTTTCATATTTTATCCTAAGTATTTTAATAAATATATACAAGTATTTATATTATATATTAAATATACTAAATATATACCAAAATAAAATATTAATTATTTACAAAAAAAGTATATTTTTAGAAAATGTTTTCAAAAGGTAAAATAAAATAATAACTGAAAATAAATATATTCTTTTGTATTATTTTTTAGTGTTTTAAATAAAAGTATATATATTTATTTACATGTACATGTTTAATAAAGCAAATAAATGCCAAAAAAATGTAAAATAATGTGAAAAAATATTTTTAGGATTTTTTATGTTTAAGCAGAAAATATGAAATCAGAATAAAAAATAAAAAGTCAAAAATGATAAAGATTTCACACAATGGGCCAGGGGGTGCAAAACTAAAAAAGGGGTGCAAACAGCAAGTTGACTCAGGCCCAGTCCAAGTCAACTCTGTCTTCAACCTCCAGCCATTTGAAACAGAAAACGCGCGCCCTTCCTTGTTCAACACTAACTCTTGATTCCTTGATTTTTAGACAAAACTCATAACATAAACAATGTATAGCATTAAATCCCGAGTTCAAACATGTAAAAAACTTGACCTAACTCTAAGAAACGAGGGAGAATTTCTTTATCCCCAATTTATGATCTAATTTTTCTTCAATGTTCATGGCCAAAATTCTCACAGCACACTCAATATAAATGAAAAGTAAATACATGGATGGCTTCAGGGCTATGAGTAGAGCATGTTTCATTCACAAACCTAAGCCCAACTCTTCATATATTGGGAGATATAAGTTCATGTTTTTACCTGTTTCAGCTTGAGTCGTGTACAACAATGGAGGTATCTTCAATGGAGTTTGAGCTTTGGTACAGCTTGCCTGAAGTTCAAGGATGCTTCTCCAACACCTAGCTTGCTTTGAATCTCTCTGAATCAAGCTATGGAAGTCCACTTGCAAAACTGAAAACTGAAAATGGCAAGTGATGTTAGGGATGTTACAATTTGTATTCAGGGCTTGGGGTAGTTTGTGTGGATGATATGGAATGTGTTGGAACTTGTTTGGGCAAAAACGCACGAGTGGATAATGCTAGGCAAGTCAATCTGCAGAGAATTCCCTGTTTTGCAGCAAAACAGGGATTCTGAGTATTAAGAAGTGTGAGGGATGGTTCAATCGTGTTCTAGGCTTGGCTTGATGTATGGAAAGTGTTTGCAAACTTTGTTTTGGTTGGTGATTACATGAATGAGAGCTTGGAGTCAGTTTGCAAGTTTTTCTTCTCATGTAAGCAAGATAGTGTAAGTTGTGATATAGGCCTGTCCAATGTCCTTAAACATGCTGCATATCTTGTTCTTGATCAGAGTGATTTGTGTACAAATGCTAGCTTCAAAGATCTGGCCCATGCCTCTTGGATTTGTTATTTGACATAAAGTGCATCTTTTCCAAAATGGCAAATAAGCTTTTTCTAATTATGGATTAGTTCTTTGTGTAATGACCAAATGCACAAAATAAGACTTGAACACAAAGGTTAAGCATTTAATTATGGAGTGTGAAGATGTTTAGAGGCCTGCAAACCATCACAAACTCTGCTGACTTGAAAATGCCAATGTTATGAACATGTATTTGGCTATGAACAAAAGTGACTTTTGCCCATCTTTGCAAATTCGATTCTCCCTAACCACAAGGGTGTTTGAGAATTTCTTGGATAATTTGGAAATCTTGGAATGTGTACTACAATCCATATTTGTAATGAAAATTGAAACTCCAAGTGGAAGCATGTGAAAAATGGCCAAGAAGTTGGACAAAAATCCTGCCTAGAATAGGTCAAAATTTCTCTAAGTTAAAAATGTTTTGCACCCTTGTTCCAAAAATTATAACTTGAGCTACAAGCTTCCTTTGAGAAAACTTTGTGAATAAAAGTTGTAGATTTTGTAATGGACTACAATTTTCATGTTGTGAGTTTTGTTTGAATCCATTTGCATCTTGGTGAAAAAATGGGACAAAGTTAGAAAAAAATAAGGAAGTTTCATAACTTAGAAAAATTCTAAGTTATGAAATTTCTTCATTTTAAACCCTAATTTGCATTTTTGGGTTTCTTGATGAACAAGCTTCATAATTTGACATGTTTTGATGAAAAATGAATCTTGGCACTTGATATTGACCAAAAAGTCAAAGTTTGACTTTTCAGTATACAATCAAATTTTGATCAGTTGACTGGAAAATTCATCTGTCCATCCTATGCATTTGGTATCTTTTGAACTTGTTGAATGTGTCAAGACCATGCCATTGAGTCCTTGAGTCCATATGTGAACTTGTTTTTCCATTAGTTAGGTCAAACCGTCAAAAATTGCCTTTGTACAGTCAAAACCCTAAAAATGACCATTTTACCCTTTTGGTGATCTGATCAAATTTCTTGTGGAATTATGTTCCAAACTTGACCAAATGGTTCATATGAGTTCAAAATGTTGATGTGGGCCAAAAATCATGAGGTTTGACTGTCAATTGGCCACAATTGACTTTTTCCCCAAGACAGCTGATTTCTAGGTCAACTGTCCAATTGACTGGGCAAAGATTGGAATCAAGGCTTGAAACTTGATATGGATAAACTTGTGAGTCCACCATGAAGCATGAAAGTCACTTTGGGTATTTTAGGTCAAAACATCTTTGTGCAAACTCAAACCCTAATTTGGGTCAACAGTGCAAGGAGGAGTCCTGAGCAGAGCAAACCCTAACTTGATCTTGAGCTCCAAGAGTCTTGTGATGAGAAAATATTGATGAAATGAGAGGGAAAATTTTGGGGTAAAACAATATGGAACTATGGAATAGAGTGTTCATTCTGAAGTTGCTTTGGAATATCTGTGTTAAGGCTGACAACTTATGGGTTCAATGGATTCATGCGTACTATCTGAAGAATTATGAGGTGATGTACATAAGTCCCAAACTGACTGACTCAGGTATATTTAAAGCTATTATACAACAGCGTGTAGTTGTGACCGACATTAACAGTCTATGGGCTAGTATGTTGAATGAGGGGAAGTTCTACAGCAGGAAAGTTTACAATGACTTGATACCGGTCAGTGATAAAATGATATGGTGTAATCTTATTCTACTTAACAAGGCACGACCCCGGTCCATTATAACTCTCTGGATGACTTGCCATAGGAGCTTAGCAACTAAAGCTAGGTTGTTCAGGTTTGGTATGATATCTAATAATAATTGTGTTTTCTGTGATAAAGAGGAAACTGTTGATCATCTTTTCTTCGGGTGTACGAATCTGAAGGGTATTTGGGAAGCTGTGCTAAAATGGCTCTGTATTATACATGTTCCAGGAGTTTGGGCTGATGAAGTGAATTGTATTCTTAGGCACTATCGTGGTAAGGGCTGGAAATCTGACTTGGTTAGAATGGCTATTGCTGAAACCATTCACGAATGCTGACATTTTCGTAATGATTTCATTTTTCGTAAGTGTAGTGATGATAAGAATATTGTAGAGAGGATCATTAATGTGATTGTTTATAGAGGGTGGACTAGTCCTAAGCTTAGACCATATTTAACTTCGTTAATGATGTCTTAAGATTAGTTTAATAAATTTGTCTATTTAAGGGCTGAATCCTAGCGACCGCCCTGTATTCAATATTTTTTGAGTTAATGCAATTGTTGATTAAAAAAAAACAATGAAAAACGAAAATGGAACCGTAAAGCTTCCGTTATCAACGCCGACGACTACACCGCTCCTTTTTCGACCACTGTGCTCTTTCTTTGTTTTGGTTAGTAATCGTTTAATTTCAACTTCTTCTAGTTTTATTTGAAACAATCACCACAAAATTTGTTTTTAGAATGTTCAAAATTTGTGGCACAAATACACTGCCATGGCAGAGAAGAAGAAAAAAGCTGGACTTATTTTATTGAGTTTGTTTATGGAATGTTCAAGAATTTATTTTATATGATAGATATATAGAGGGACCAATGACTTTATATATATATATATATATATATATATATATATATATATATATATATATATATATATATATATATATATATATATATATATATATATATATATATATATATATATATATATATATATATATATATATATATATATATATATATATTGGAACATGTCCATGTTTTAATATGTTGAATTTAAAAAATTCTCAAGTTCCATATTGTTAGAATATCTTTTAGTTGAAAATTCATTTAATCTCACACTGCTCCTGTGAGAAATATTAACTACCTTACTTCACTATATAAGGAGTGCACATATTTCATTCTAAATTGCACCAAAAACTATTCTATTAGTTTTTCCTTCCTCAGTCTCATAACTCTGTGTCTCTTGAATTATCGAAGCGCCATCTTCTTCTCCTTTCTTCCTACTCGTTGAATTTTCCGAGTATCTTCTTGAATTCTCTTTAGAGAATTATGTTAATTTCTCCTCATTTGAGTTGAGAAATTTTCAAGTATTAATTTTTTGGATTCTCTTTTGAGAATTATTTGAATTTCTCTTTGTTGGAGAAATTATTGTGAGTGGTCAAATGACCATTATTAAATTCTTTTTGGAGAATTATTTGAATTTCTCTGTTTTTGAGAATTTATTTCGATTAGTCTTTGTACCAGATACTACGAGTGATATTGATATTATATTTGAATGGTCATAAACCATCAGATTGTGTATTTCTAGACCGATTATCTACCATGCAAGTAGTAATTGTACATTATAGAATTGAGTTGTTTTATCCTGGAGGCGGCGCGATAGTTTGGCTGCTTTGCATAATTTTGAGCAGTGCCGCGAAAATCTTAAAGAGAGCGACCTATTCCGCAACTCAACCTAATAATTTATTCGATAGAAGATATTTTAAAATTCAAAAACAAATATATATATATATATATATATATATATATATGTGTGTGTGTGTGTGTGTGTGTGTGTGTGTGTGTGTGTGTGTGTGTGTGTGTGTGTGTGTGTGTGTGTGTGTGTGTGTGTGTGTGTGTGTGTGTGTGTGTGTGTGTGTGTGTGTGTTTTATTATTTTGTCCTTTTTTGTTGATTATTTTCCATAGCACATGTGAGGATGGAACATTTGACTTCAAACTTAGGAACACCACACATATATGATAAGGTAATATATAATTAATGAGCTGGGATCAGATAATTACCAACCAAAACAAGTATAAAATATAGAAAATTCCAAAAGAGATTAACAAATTAGGGATGTGTCAAATATTCAGCTTAGTAATGTTGAAAGACCATATAATCTGCAATCTTTAATATTGTTGTCAATTCTTGGTTCTTATGATTACTAATTATTAATTGAGTATTAATTTAAGATTATTTAATTTCAGAGATGAGGAGATTTTTAGTTCATAGTGCAAGTATTAAGAATGTGAATGTTGTGCTACTGAAAGCCGAATTAGAACCACCGCATAATGTAGTTAATGAGTTTAACTCAAATGAGATTGTGCGTGATTTTGATCGTAGAAAACAAATTAATGAGTATGCTACATGTTATACTCTAAATTTGTCCGTCCTATTTCTAACCGTCAAAATATTTTTAACATTGAATTTTTATAAATTTCTTTAGTTTATTTATAATAATATTTTAGATTTTATATTTATTTTCAATTTATTTTGTCTATTTAAAAATATATAATAAGTTACTTTAAATTATTTATATTTCTTAAATAGAAAATATTTGTTCACCCTTCATATGCTTTCAAGTGTCTTTCTATTTTGAGTAAATGAAATAATACAAATGGTAAAAAGATAAAGTTTGCATCCATAAATTCATGAGTTCAAAACTCATATTTTCATTTTTAATTATTTTCAAAATAAAGAAAAATCATGTTTTTTTTATTATTTAAACATTATTTTTGTTTTCATTTATTTATTATATTTTAAAATATTTTTTTTATTAAAATCATTATTTTATATGAAAATTAGTCAAAAAATTTAAAAATAAATAAAATCTTTTTTTTAAAACTAACTTTATTTTAAATACTATTTTGATTTCAAATGCTAATTTTATTTTAAATATTAACCTTATTACTGGATCATTTTGACAAATAAATTAATATTTACTAACCCCAATTTTAATTATTCATCTTATTAATTATTATTTTGACAAAACAAATGAAATATTTTCACTAACTATATAATATTTTTGTAAACCCTAATTTCTTTATATTACTTGTTTATTTTCACTTGTTTTTTTAAAACTCAAAATTAAGACAACTAACTCATCAAATTATTTTTACTTACATAATAAAAATTCAAGACACTTTCAAAAAAGGATTAAATAGCACTGCTTTCAAATTAAATTTTAACTGCATCTATGATCACTCAATTTTCAAACCCAGACAAAGTTCAAAAGAGCATTCGAAAGTAATTAAATACAATTCTATAAAAAAATTAACCAAACACATACAAACTACGAAATAGACTCTGATTTCTTCCCAAGAGGATACATAGGCATGCGGTTAAAACCAAAGCGAGTCCACTACCTAAAAAAAAAAAATTCCCTTGTTTTTATTAATATGATTAAATAAAGAAAGGCTTAATGCATCCTTTGGTCTTTTAATTTAATTTCAGGTTTCACTTTTATCCCTTATTTAATAAATGTTCGTTTTAAGTCCCTTAAATCATGTTCCGTTAGTCAAATTGGTCATTTCCGTTAAATTTTGTCAAAATTTGTTAAGTTGAGCAGATGTGGCACTCCAGCTGGTAATAACTTAGCTGACTTGGAATTATTTTTAATAAATATTTTATTATAATGTATGAAAAAAGCTTGTTCTCTCCTCTAAAAAATAATCCTAGTCGCAATAGACCACTCTTTTCTCCATTTCTCTATTTATCTCTTCCCTTTCTTTCTCTACGTGAAAACCTCTTATTTTCACCATCCCTCAAACATGTTTTTCAATCTCTAATCCATTTTCCCACCGACCCATCATTCTCAACAATCGCTTCCCTCTTCAACAAGTTTATTCTCAAGTTCTTGATGTGCTCAAAACGTGTGGTGTTCTTAATGGGAAGTAATTAGGGCATGAAATCCACCACCGTATCATAATTTTCGGCGGCTGAGATTTCCATTCTCTGTTTCTATTTGGAATAATTTTTATTTCCATTTACAGTTTCTAGGATTTTTTTGGGGTTTGGAATAGGAAGCAGGAAGCAAGAACTGAGAAAGTAAGTTATTTATTCTTCAGGTAAGTACTAGAATCAATCATGATTCAACAGTAACTTTAATGTATTTTATTTTACTTTTCATGTCTTCATATGTTTGTAGATGTTGAGATTATTCCCAATTTCAAGTGTACAAAATATGCTATTTATTTTTGTACAAAATTTGTTCTTCCTTAATAGAGTGTTGCTTTTTCTACTGACCTAAAAAATCTTCACTCCAGACGCTAAATTTAAAGCCTAATTATGTTCGTCGAAATTGATCTGGGTGCGTTACAATTTATAGTTTATAAATTTTCAATTTCATTTTTAGCTAAATGTGTCTTTTGATTAACTTCCAGTTTAATTTTCTAAGATTCAACACATTGATAAACTTTCAATTTCATTGATCTGGCCCTGAATTATTGAGGTAGAGAATTTTCCAACAAGTCTTCTGTAAGCAAAGTGATTAGAATAAAGATTGTTGCCTCACCAGAATGTTTAGTAGATGAATTGCAGGGAGTAGTAGTAGGTTTGGCAGCAAGAATGCCACTATCTTCAAGCAAGTCTAAAGTGCAGTAGGAAGGCTAGAAGAAGAGGTAAAAGGGACTGATGCAACATGCTTAGTGGGTCAAATAGAGAAGTAGAATTATCAATGTGTGGTGGAGTAGAATTGTTGAGATTGACATTAAAAAATGGAAGATTTAGAGTAAAATCTTTTTGCAAAACAATTTTGTGTATATATATCATTACCTAGTTCTCTGTCAACCTCTCTTCATATGGACAATGTTGTCATACTGGTTTCAGTTATTCGACATTTAAAAGAATGATGTTGGAGAATCTTGTTTCTATATACTGTGTAAATTTGATTTGTTGTTAATAATTTTTTTGGGTGAATTAGGAATGATATTTTCTATACTTTTTTGGTTAATGTGATATGAAAATGAAGTTGTTGTATAACTTATTTGTTGGATTCTTTGTGTTGGTTATATGCAGGATTTTTTACAAAAGTTTCAATACTTTTTTTAGAAGCTTACGACAGAACAATTGATATATTTTTTTACACATTTTTAACAATTTGCAGGGGGTTTTAACCTCAGAAAACAAAACCCCCGCAATTTAAATAAAATACTTACTTTTAATACATATGTTGAGTCATAAATTCATATCAATCCTTGTTGTCATGCCACATCAACCAACTTAACCTTTTCACAACCAAATTAACGAAATGGACCAAGCTAGTTAACGAAAGTATTGTTAAGGGACTTATTTATAACATTTATTACATCAGGGACCAAACTGAAATATGAAATTAAGTTACGGGACTTCAGGACTAAATAAGCCATAAAAAAATAGTTCCTATAAGTTCTAGAGCTAAAAAGGACCCCCTTGAGTACAAGGGAGGTAAATAGTGCATAACACCTTCCTTTTATCTAATCAACTCGCGAACCTAGAAATCTCTGAAAAAATTAGGGTTATCAGTTTCTTTCCCGTTCTTAGGACAAAAAAGTAGTGGTGGCGGCTCTCATTTTTTTGCCGATTACGACAGCTGACGACTCTGCTGGGAAACCCTTAAGTTAGAGTTCATCCTACCATTAGCTTTAGGACTTTTTGGGTTTTTTTTTGTTTTTTTATTTCTTTATTTATTCGATTTTATTTATTATTTATCATTTATGTTATTTATTCATATGTTATCATATGATCATATTTTTTTTTGGTGGGATATGCTTTGAATGATAAAAAATATTAAACCTTAGAAGAAGGATTGTCAATTGGCTAAGGGAGTTTAACATCCCTATGAGTTTTTGCAACGACTTTGCCTAGAGTGGGTCGAATTCCGAGAAATATCTTTTAGAGGGATAGACTCTATTGGAGATAAGACTTTGGATTTGACCAATGACTCTTTGTATAATCCAAAAATAAAATCTCACGGTGAGACCTTGTATGACCTACGAGATGAAAGTCTTGGTCTACAAAGAGGCTCCACTTAAGGGAGACCCTTATGCCTTTTCCCTTCTGTGTTATCCATATATCCTTAAGGAAACCACCCTTATGAGGAAGGGTAGAATATCGTAGAACGAACTTATGAACCTACATACTAAGGATACCCTTATCATCCCATCCTTCATAAAGAGCCTTCCCGCGAAGGACATCTTATCACTATCCCTATAATCGTAAGAGTTTTCTCTTGTCTACCCATCCTTAAACCCGCATAGGATGTTCTCATTTTCATATCTATCCCAAAATTGGTATAGGGTATTCACTACTCTGAATCCATAAGGGTTCCCTTTTGTTTATCATAATCCCTAACCTGTAGGGTTATCTTTTGTAAGTCATAATCCCTAGCCAATAGGGTTTCCATTTGTCCGTCTTAATCCCTAGCTTGTAGGGGTTTCATTTAGTGTATCATATTCCCTAGTCTGTAGGGGTTACCTTTTCTCCATCATAATCCCTACCTTGTAGGGGTTTCCTTTGGTGTATCATATTCCCTAGCCTTTAGGGGTTACCTTTTATCCATCATAATCCCTAGCTTGTAGGGTTTCTTTTTGTAGGTCACAATCCCTAACCTATAAGAATTTCCATTAACTATCACCTATTAGGGTTTTGTCCTTAGGTTTATATTTATCCCAACTCTGCATTGCATCTCCATGAAATTTTTTTAGCATGCCCTAAAAACAAAAAACAATATTTTGCATACACATGCATTTTCATACACTCGCATACATGTAATTACATTTGCATATCAACCTCATATATATTTATGCATTCACCCTTATCTAATTGTCGTTCAAGCTAGCTGATTTCCCGAGACTCGCAAAAGAACTAAAAGAAAGAACTCAAGAAAATTAAGGAGAGAAGGCAACCTTTCACTATACGAGCCTAAGGCCTACACAACGTCTCACATGCCACTATCATGGGTGATTCCCCCATATAAAAAAAGCAACAGTATCAACAACAATTTCCCTATCATCAAATTTGGTATGCCCATCAGAAGAAAGGACAAAGGTCACCCCAAAAATATGCAAATACAAAGATCATCAAGAAGTTATCCTAAAGTCAAGTTGATCGATAAAGAAACTCTTCTGTAGGATCAATAGGCTTTATCATTCCCAAATTGTAATTTCTTTATTGCTAAGTTATAATCATTGTAAACTTTGTACTTTTTGATCAATAATTCTAATAAAATAATCATGCATATGTTGAAATCAAACCATTCATTTCACTCTTTCATTTACCATCACTTTCCATATCCATAAATATCAATTGTTTCCATTTTCACTCTTCTTTTCCATTTCTCTTTTCACTTTTAACAAAATTTGAGGGAGAATGATGTAAATAAAACAACTGAGTTATGATGACATATGCTTTTTAATAGTAAGAATTAGTTAGCGATGTAAGGCATTGTTTCACTTCATAAATAGTGGAGAAATAAGGAGATAGTTCATAGTCAACCCCTTTGATCCAGAAGTTGGAGTTCTTTCTATTTAAAAAAAAAAAAATTCTAACCAGAGGCAGGGTAGACTTCAATTAATTCATTGATGCATTCTAATATCAAGAGAATTATCCAATCTAATTAAGGGGTTCAATCATATATTCTTCCTCGCATCCATCATTCAAGGCCGAGGAAGCAATGAAGATAAAACTCTCAATATTTTCTTTCTCACTTACATCATACAACATCGAGGAAGTGATGAAGACGAAGTTCGTAAAATTCAACATGTCAGTCACAAACAATCAAAAACCAAAAGCAAAATCTCACAATTTATTTCCAAAACAAAAAAAGCCTGCTAAGTCAAAAAGGAAAAATCAAAATAAATTGACTTAGGAAAAAGTTAGGGCATCCCAATGGACCGAAAATTTAAAAGAATCGGCCCATGCAAAAATAAGGGATTGAACGCAAAGAAAAGTGGAAAATAAGCTTGTGATTGCCACCTCAAAAATCATCAAATCTTCTCATCGAGTACTTGAACCTTGTAAATGCTTCTCATCATCATTGCGACTACAAAAATTCTTTGTAGGTTGAATGCATCTGTTGAGTTAATTGGATTTAGGAATGGAGAATATCAAGGAGAATTGGGTGAGTTAAATTTAAAATTTGACCCTTATATCCTTTGTTTCTTAAACCGTGAACCAGACCACGTTACAACCTTCAAAAGTCCTAACTGAAGCTAGGTTCACTATGAAAGCATACTCAACAGAATTTATGTTAAACTGACTCGTAATGTTTGTTAAATTATTGATAACCATACTTCTTTTTCACATATTCATCTCTAATCATCCATTTCTATTCCATAACAAATTTCGATTTCAAAACTTGCATGTGCATCGTGTTAGAATTACTTTTCAAAAGGTACAATGTTGCTTACAAATCAATACTTAGCTTCGAGAAAATTTCAACAACGATTTGATCAAAGAAGATCCTTTTCAAGAAGCTCCTAACTAGGGGTAAAGCATATAAGAAGACCCCTATAATTAAGGGAAAACCCTAATGTAGGAGCATATCACATGAAGATCCTACTGACTAGGGAGAATCATTCTAAGATTTGGTCAACTTGGGTCATATCTCAAAGCACCAGTTAATTAGGGGCATACCTTTCGAGATTCAGATACTTGGGGAAATCCATATCAAGTTCATATCACAACATGGTGAGATCTAAGTTCCTCATTAGGACATTCCTTCATTATTTGAAGATTGGGGCATACTTTTCAAAAATCAAATGTGGGACAGACAGTTGCAAGACTCAGGGGAACCGATTCAAAGCGGTTCATCAGAGGCAAATCTTTCCAAGAGTCAATTAATCAGGGGCATAATGCTTCAAAGTTCAAAATTGCGGGACCAACCATCTCAAGTGCACAATATGGACAAACTACTTCCATTAAGGTGAATCTTTTCAAAGACCTTACTAAGACATGGACAAAACAGGCCACAAAGGGGAAAGCTCTCTTCATACTTTCACAACCCCAAGCGAAGCTCTCTCCTACATCAGCAATCTTTGAGTTTACACAACTATTAGGAAATCATGCTAGCATAACCCCCTACCATCGTGTGACAAGCAGCCTTGTTGCATAAAGAACCTCTTTACGCCTTAAAGGTCCACAACCCATCATAAGGGCACTACATCCAAGTCATAATAAATCATTGTTATGCATTAATCATTTTGCTGCACTCTAGCCTTAAATCATGCATATCACCTCAATCATATATCATATCGAAAGCACAATTTCACTTGGAATTTACCCCAAAGCCCAATTTTCATTGGCATTGTAAATTCCAATGTCCAAGGGTACATAACCAAGTCACTCATTACATACATTTATCAACCGTTACATTTCACGCATCAATCAAAATGCACGTAAAAAATAATAATAAATCATAACTCATAGCATAAACCATGGTTCCTACAAGGACAATCATCATTATCATTAAGTTATCTACTATACGTTGAACCTCGATAGTAGGTGTTGTACCCTAAAATTTTCCCTCTTATTTTATCAACATTTCTCATCACAAAGCTCTTTGGACTCAAGATCAAGCTAGGGTTTGCTCTGCTCAAGACATCTCCTTGCACTGTTGACCTAAATTAGGGTTTGAGTTTGCACAAGGAATTTTGGACTTTCAATGCTCAAAGTGACTTTTATACTTCATGTTTGACCATTAAGATTGCTCATACCAAGTTTCAAGCCTTGAATCAAATTTTTGCTCAGTCAATTGAACATTGGACCTAGAAATCAGCTGTATTAGGGAAAAAGTCAACTGTGGCCAATTTAAAGTCAAAACTCATGAATTGTGACCCACATAAACATTATATAGTCATATGAACCATTTGATTAAGTTTGGACCACAACTCCACAAGAAATTTGATCAGATCACCAAAAGGGCAAAATGGTCATTTTTAGGTTTTTGACTGCACAAGGGCAATTTCTGATTTTTGACCTAGCCAATGGGAAATTGGGTTCAAGCATGGATTAAAGGACTCAATGGCAACACCTTGACCTACTCACAAGGTTCAAAAGATGTCAATTGCATTGGATTGACAAATGAATTTTTCAGTCAACTGATCAAATTTTAACTGTACACTGAAAAGTCAAACTTTGTATTTTTGATCAAAATCAAGTGCCAAGGATCATTTTTCATCAAAATGTGTCAAAACATGAAACTTGTTTATCAAGAAACCCATTTTTACAAATTAGGGTTTAAAGTTGAAAATTTTCATAACTTAGATTTTTTCTAAGTTATGAAATTTTCTTAATTTTTCCTAACTTTGCTCAACATTTTCACCATGATGCATTTGGATTCAAACAAAACTTCCAACATGAAAGTTGTAGTCCTCCATAAATTCTACAACTTTTATTCACAAAGTTTTCCAAAAAGAAGCTTAGATCTCAAGTTATGATTTTTGGAACAAAGGTCCCTAAAACTTTTAACTTAGTGAAATTTTGCCCTAGTTTAGGCAGGATTTTGACTTATCTTCATGGCCATTTTTCACATAGTTCCACTTGAAATATAAAGTTGCACTTCAAAGATGGATTGTAGAGCATGTTACAGGATTTCTAAAATGTCCAAGAACTCTCCAAACTCATTTGTGGTTAGGGAGAATCAAAGGATTGAAGTTGGCAAAAACTTACTTTTCATCCATGACATGTTCATGTTCATACAAGTTGCAATTTCAAGTCAGCATGTTTTGCACTAGATTACAGGCCTCTAAAACACTTCACACTCAATAATTAAATGCAAATCCATCAGTCTAAGGCATTGTTTTGGTTATTAGGGCATTGCACACAAGATTAATCCCTAAGTAGAAAAAGCAATATTTCCATTTTTGCTTAGATGTGCTTTATGTCAAAACTGAATCCCTTGAGCATTGGTCCATATCTGATGCAACAAATCAAATCCAAAAATTGGAGGGACCAAGGGCAAAGTGTGCAAGCATATGGATAGCCTGTACATGCCTGTTGGACATCACTTCCCACTTTTGCTTCATATACAAGAAATATGCCAAATACATGAGAGCTGGAACATCAGCCAAAACCAACTTGTGCAAACATTTGAACCATCTTTCTCACACCTCTCTGAGCCAGAAACATGACTCTTTGAGCCCTCAAACCTCCCATATCCAGAAATCACCTTCCATTGGCAAAACAGGGCAGCATCTGCAACTTGACTTCCATAGCTCATTTGGCTCGTGCATTTTGTCCTAAACTGGTTCAAACACCTTCCATTCAATCCATCCAAGCTATCCCAAACCTCAAACACTGACTGTAACTCCATTTACAAGGTTTTCCATTTTCATTTTGAGCTTGTGCAGGTTGAGTTCTGTAGGCTGATTCAAGTACATTCAAGGCAAGCTAGACATTGGAGAAGGTCAAGTGAAGTTCAAGCAAGCTCCCAGACATCTCAGGCCTTGTTGAAAAGCTCCACATTGCCATACACGAAGTCAGCTGAAACAGGTTTTTGTCAACTTCCTATCTCTCTATTTAGGAACATTTAGTCTTAGGTTTGTGAATAAGAAATGTAGTATTCATTACCATGAAGCTGTACATATGCCCAATTTTCATTTTTATTAAGCGTGCTAAGAGAATTTGGTCCATGAACATACTGAAAAAATTAGGTTAGTTTTTAGGGCCAGAGAAATTCTCTCTGGTCTTTGAGAGTTAAGATTAGTTTTTTATATGGTTAGATTCGTCTTGAAAAGCTCTACAACTTTGATGTTATGTGTTTTTGCAATAGAGCTCGTATGCAGGATGTCCATGTTTGATAACAGGCGCGCGCGTTTTGTTTGAAAGTCAGAGGTTGAAGATGAAGTGGTGAGCTGAGCTTGGTCCTGGCTCACTATTGACACCTCCCTTTTACTTTTTGCATCCCCTGGCCCAATTTCTTGATATTATATATTTTTGCATTTTTATGTTCATTTCTGATTATATTTTATTATTACCAAATATAAAAAATACTCAAAAAATATTTTTATAAATTTTCACATTTATTTTGTATTTTATTTATATTTTTCTAAACATAAAAGTAATTTAATGAACATATATCTTTATTTTATTTTAATGAAAACTTAGAAATAAAATATTAGAAATCCTACTTTTATATTTTTTTTTTATATTTAAATAATGTATTATACTAAATATTTTCATTTTTGTATACATTTTATTTCATTTTTTATACATGTTTAATATAATTAATAATACATATATACTTTTTATTTTATTTAATAAATACTTGAGAATAAAAACATGAAAAATATACTTTTTTTATATTATTATATATACTTAAAATAATACATTTTTCTAAATATATTTAATTTTTTATATATACATCATTTTATTTTATTGTACATAAATGATATAATCAACATATTTATTTTCTTGAAGAAAAATTTGGGTTTACCCTTAATAAATAATAATAATTTCTTTTATTTTATTTCTTCCTTGTTTGTATTAAATACTTTTACATACATAAAAATAAATAAACTTTTTGCATATTCATATTATTTTATATATTTATTTAATTTGTTTATATTAAATATTTGTTCATTTATTATGCCATTTGGTTCAATTTGGATGTAATAGTAAACTAGGTTTTTTTTTTTTATTTTCTTGTCAAATACACCCCCATTAAAAAATTGTACCCCCATCCCTATAATCATGTTGTAATAGCTTAGACTTTTAATTCTCGCACTTTATGTTTTCAATTATGCCATGATTAGAGATTATGGTTTGTATGCAAAAAATCCAAAATCAACAAGTAGCTTGACTAACACAAAGACAAAAATGCATGAAAATCAATACACAATGCACACTTGCACCCTTAGGGTTACATCCACTTGTTGCCTTAAAAATGGGCCATGTTATGCATGTTGAGTACTTTGGTAAAACAAAAACAAAACAAAAGATCATAGTCCCTCGATGACGCTATCTTGGTTGCCTAAACAAAAATGATCAAGTCCTTCAAAAATTTGCCAAAAATACTTAACACAATTGCTATCATGATCTATACAATGACCCGCGCCTGTCTCGTTTAACATCCTAATACAAGTTTGTTTAGCAAATACAATGGTAAAACAACACTGTCAAAAGGGTTAAAAATGAATAGGAAAGATCTTTGAGTAAAATAGGGTAGATAACTCTTAGTTACTTGATCAAATCTTGCAAAATATCCTTGCTATTTTCAAAGACACTTCACAACATAATTTCAAAACATTTCCCAAATCAAAACTTTCAAACATAGAAATATTTTCAAAAGACAAAAACACCTTTGTATACATTCAAACAAGAATCATTACAAAGGTTGCCACAACGATGGCCTCTTTTCAAAACATCTTTCAAAGCCACATACAAAGCACCATTTTAAACAATTGAAAAGCAAAAGCAAGTGATCTAAATAAGTAACTAAGAGCCCATGGATAACCATGGATGAAAAGGGTGTTTACACCTTCCCTTTTCATAATCTACTCCCCGAACCCAAGAAAACATCTCAAAGGTCTTTCCTGTGCTTTTTGACCTTTCCTTAGGATAAAATAAAAAGTCGGTGGCGACTCTTGCTAAACCGAAACATTTGCGAACACAAACGCAAAACCTCAAGTCAGTTCTCCCACCGTATTACAGTACTGGCGACTCTGCTGGGGACATATCTAAAAAGTGGAGTAACCTTAGGGTTTAGATCATCTTTGCATGCTTATCTTGTTTTCTTTGATTGCTTTACATTTGGTTCTCTTGTTTGGGTTTGAATTCTCTACCCGAATTTTTGAAAACATTCATAGGTAAATAGCAATACGTTATGGAAACTGTGCGGGGTATACCGACATGGTTAAAGCAATAGCTATATTAGTGCGACATATTTGTGGGTACCGGTAGCCTTTGAAGGTTGTAATGTGGTCTGGTTTATGGTTTTAGAAAAAAGGATTTAAGGCTCAAAGTATTCGGTGCCCACCCATTCTTCATGATGTTCTCCAACCCTATGTTCAGTTAGTTCAACATGAGTGTTCATCTCTCAAAAGGATTTTGTGACGGTCAAGGAAACGACGAGGCTTTCGGAGTAGAAACCAACCTCATGTCTTCGTGTTTGTAGTCACCAATTTGTTCTTTGCTGAGGACTTTTCTTTGCAGTCCTTTTCTTTGCAATTTTTATTTTCCCTAACTTTTGCTTGAACTAATTCTTTTGAATTGATAGTCCAGCGGGATGCCTTAATTTTGCCTAAGTCACACGGTTTCATGTTTTTTGACTTAGCAGGCTTTTTTTTCTCTCTCGATTTTTGACTTTTTGAACAAAAAGTGTGACATTAGCTTGTATTTGCTTGTTGAGAAGATTGTGATTGCCTCATTTCTTGATGAATGAGGGATGACATTGTGATTCCACATCTTCTGGCTTCATTATATATGAAAGATAGCCCTCGTAGTTTCTCTTCAAAAAACATCTTCCTTATGAATTTTGAACACTCAGTCAGATTAACTAAAAAACTACCCTGCCCCGGGTTAAAAGTTGAGGGTTTTTTCGTATAGAAAAGAAACTTCTACTTCAAAGGCTCGAAAGGGGTTAGCAAGGGATTATCTTCCTTATATCTCCGGTGTTTAGGGATTTGAAACAATGCCTGTACATCATCAGCAAGATTTTATCCAAAAGCAAACAACCAGAGATTTTGTGTTCTTTAGATCATCATCCTCCCTTCAATCTCTGCCTAGGAAAGAGAATGGGCAACAATTTGGTATCATAATGCAAAAAGAAATTTAGAATTTGAAAACAAATATGAGTGAAACGAATGAATTTCTTCAAGACAAACATACTCATTGTATTAAGATAATCATTCAGATGCAAACAAGTTCTTACATGCAAACAATGTTTTGATAAACAAGAAAAATTACAAAAAGCATGAATAAGTTAATAATCTGGGAAGGCTTTCCATCTGGACTTGAATTACCGAAAACATCCTTCAAAACTCAAAGTGACCATCAATCGTGTTTACTCTTCGGCACATGCTTGATTTGAACTTCAAAACCAACGTTCTTGAATGACAAGATACCACTTATGACCAACTTCTGAACCTCAATCTTCAAAGCAAAGCAACCCTCTAAGTCATGCCCAGGAGCACCTTGATGAAAGGTACATGTCAAATCAGCTTTGTAGTACCAATGTATCTTCTCAGGAACCTTCGGTGGAGGTCGGGTCTGAACCAAATTTCTCTGCATCAGGATAGGGAACAACTCTGTATAGGTAATTGGAATTGGATCAAACTGGGTTTTCCTCTGATTAGGAACTTGCCGGTTCTGTTGATGAATAGGAGAAACATGATGATTCTGACAATGATTATTTCTTCCTCTGGTTCTCTTCTTGGAAAAGTTATTATCAAACTTCTTCACACCATTAGCTGAGCTACCATCTTCATATGGACATCCCTTCCCAACATCTTCTTCTAGACGCACTCCCATATTCACCTTGTCAGGAAAGTCATTAGGTGCATTAACCATCACCTTCTCATGAGAGAATGATTTTAGAGTCTCAGTGAATACTTTTATCATCGCTTCCTCCCTCCTATAAGGATTGACTTGGGCGGCAACCAGAATTTCAACCAAAACAGTCGAGTGATTCATACCAGCTTTCAAAATAGTCACCTCTCTACGGAGTTCAGAAACCTCTTGCTTGATATTCTCCATTATTTTCTTAGCGCGAGTGTTGTACTGGTGAGACCAAAAAAATAAGACTCGGAAAAAGACCTTTGAAAGTGAAACCAAAAATGTAGAATGATGTATGATATGCAAAAGAGAGTTTTTATTTGATTTTCAAGGAGCTCAAGATATTAAGTTGTAAACATCAAAGTATGAAGATAGAAGATGAATTTTTAATTGGCTTCAAACATTGATCAAGTTATCATCAAGATCAATCATCCATTTTGGTGGATTAGGGTTTTCGCCCTATCAACACCCAAGATCCATTGAGCTTGATGAAACTTGTGATGTTTACAAAGAAAGACCTCCAAATTCCTTCAAAGTCAAGTGAAAAGGGTTTTATGGATGCATGAATGCATGGCTATGCAACAACCACAAGCAAGGTCACAAATAAAGTTGAAAGGTTCAAACGTCACGAGCATGGAGTCAAGGTAAGGAACACCCCCAAGGTATGTACTAACGGTTTAATCACACCTGTAGAACAAGGTTCTAAGAGTTCCCGGAGTCTACATTCCTCCTTCGGATATTACCAACATCTTGATTACTCAATAATCAACAATATTCTCAAGAGAAACTCATCCGAGCGTAGCATCGCGTAACAATTACTTCCGGATTACTCCGTTATAATCTCCGCGCTACACCTAAAAGGCCAAGATGGGTTAGGGTTCTACGGTTCCCAGCTTCTCTGGCTCCCAGGTCGAAAATAATAATGTCTTCCCGATTACTCGGTAAACAAACATTACGTTCAAAAGGGCCTTCCACTGAGTGGGGGATCTCATGCCTCCTTCTTCGGGATTACTCCCTCAAAGTTAACATGACTATACCGCCCATCCTATTCCTAAGTGTAACTTAGTCCGGGTATAGGACTTGTCCTTTGTAAATATCATCAACACCCAAATGATCATAATATATACATATAATCAAACAATCAAATAATGATAAAACAGATAAAACAAATTAGGCTTAACCCACTTAGGGATGGACCAGCAAGAGGTCAATCTTTCCCCAGCAGAGTCGCCAATTCTGTAGCGGTGAAAATCGGAGATCAAGCTATTAATTAACTTGACTCACAAAAAGCAAGAGTCGCCACCGCGCTTTATTATTTCCAAGGGAAAAGGGAAAAGAGCGAAATAAAACCCTAAAATATGCAATGTAAAATAAGACTTAAAAGTAATAAAAATACAATGCGTTTTTGAAAGAGATCGAGAGTTCGGGGGTTGGTTATACAATGGGAAGGTATTAGCACCCAATGCATCTGCGGTACTCCGCAGGAACCTTTTGAAATATCTGTTTTTGGGTTAAAATTGTTTGTTTGATTAAAATGATTCGTTTGGCTAAAAGATGGGTATGGACGATATTTTTGAAGATACGACGACCTAGTGTCGAAGTTTTGACTTAAAGGGTGTGAGTTTGAAATTCGAATCTTTTAGGAAAATCGACTTAATTTTGGAAAAAATAGTAAATAGGAAAAAATGAATGAGGGTGTTCGCTTGATCGGATGAGATGTATTTGATGACATGAAGTCAACAAATTTAAACCTTTCCCTTGGAGTTAGCAAAATAAAATGAACATCAAAATATAAACATTCAGAAGTTCACAAGAAAATAAATCTGACAAAAACAAATTAATGATCAAGAGGCACCGAGAAATTGAAATGACAGAAATATACAAATAAAAGGAATATAACTAATTATCTAAAGAAGTTATTCGAACTAAATTAAAAATTACTTACTAAAATAATTCTAAACTAATTACAAATTCTAAGGTTATAAAAAATCTAGTATTATTGAATTTGATCTAAACTAAACTAAAGTTTTAAAATTTAGTAAGTTAAATCTAGATTAAATTAAAATCCTAAGGTTACTAAATTAAATCTAAAACAAATGAAAATTCCAAAGTTACTAAACTAAATTTAAATCAAATAAAATTCTAAAACTACTAAACTAAATTTAAATTAAATAAAAACTCTAAAGTTATTAAACTAAATGAAAATTATAAACTTATTAAACTAATTCTAAATCAAATAAAAATTATAAATTTATTAAACTAATTCTAAATCAAATAAAAATTCTAAAGTCACTAAATTAAAGCTAAACAAATAAAATTCTAAAGTTAACTTAAATAAAATCAAATAAAATTCTAAAGTTATTAAACTAAAACTAAACAAATAAAATTCTAAAGTTAACTTAAATAAAATCAAATAAAATTCCAAAGTTATAAAATAAATCTAAACTAATTAAAGAATTCTAAATTAATATTAAACTAAATTAATTATAAGATGTACTAATATATTTTTTTATTTATTTTATTTTATTTAATTTTGTTGGTCTATTAGCATGATGTTTGAATATCCTAATGGTATGAAAGGTTACAAATTGTAGTGTAAAGATAAGGTCAAACTAGAGTGTTAGAGCAAATGAAATGTATCAACACCAGAGCATAGATTAACAAAAAAACTAGAAAAAAAAGGTGACGTCCTCAAAGAAACCAATACAATTAAATTAAAGAAAAAAAACTATCAGGCACAAATTAATAAAATAAATGTTTGGAGTAAATGTATGGGTCATACTGGCAGCAAAAACATGAGAAGTTAGATCTGCAAAGCGGTTCCCAAAAATTTGATTTTGCACTTATAATTAGGCAATTGATAACATTTTCCATTATAAAGCCTTTTTCCAGTTTAGTGCAGAATCTAATCTAACCATAGCAAAATTCAAAACTATATAATTAAAAAAGAAATGAAGCAAAATATGTTTCAAACAAGTTGAAAAAGAAAGACATAAACAACAACAGAATGCAAACTAGGCTGCGGTGAAACCGCAGAGTTTCTGTGTTTAGATTGAAGAGAGGAGGTGAGGTGGAATTAAAGGGAGGTAGTTGGTTTGTGGGTAGCAGTATGGCGAGAATGAGAGACAGAGTATTGTTTTGTTGTATAGAAGAAAAGAGGAAAGAGTAGTTACTGTTTTTTTGTTTTTTTTGGTCTCCCCCTTTGCAAAGAAAAATGAAGCCTTTAAATAGAAAAAGAATAGAAATATTATGATTTCACAATAAATCCAAGCCGTTCAATATAAATCCAATCTCTATCAATCCGCAAACCATGCTTTCGACCAATGAGAATTCAATCTCTATCAATCCACAAACTATGCTATCGACCAATGAGAATTAAGCGAAGCCTAATTAATATTTTTTGTGACCAAAAAGTCCCTGAATGACAAAAATAAAATAAAACCTGAATTTAAAAAATAACTCAATTTAAAATGATTTTTTTGAATATTTTATGAATAAAAAATAAAGACTAAAAAATGACCGAAAATGATAAAAAACGGACGAAAATTTATCCGAAAAAATAAAATGAACACATTAAAATAATCTACATGTCACAAAGATTAAAGAAAAAGTATTCAAGAAGTCAAAAAATCAAAAATAAAATAATAATAAAAATATCAGACTAAACAAATGTTTAAGGTTAAAAACGAGACTTCGAACTGTACCGAAAAAATAAAACGAGCATACCGTCGTAATCTATGCGAGGTGCAGATTCATAAAATGATCGGTAAAAGGTGGAAACTTGAAATATTTTTCTCGCTAATTTTTCGTACATTGTTGAATCGCTTTTAACAGTTTGTCTATAAAACCAAAATATTTTTATTATCGACATATAAACAACTTGGAGCAATGCAAGAAACGAGTAAACAGGTAAAAATGAATGATGTGAAATGCCAGGTATTTTACAACTGAAAGACGATGCAAACTTTGATTTAAACTGACTTTTTCTGATCAACTTAAATACGACTAATGATGCAAAATGTGATGAATGAAGATATTTACTAATGATCGTGACCAAATAACAAAATATGATCTGAAAGTGCGACTAAAACATATTAGGGGCGAAATTAAGGATGCAACGGTGTGCCTTGATGAATCAGTCTTCGAGAATCCACAATCAACCGTACTTCTGGCTTGGGAGAATCAAAACCTTAATTGAGGCGCGACATCTGATGCTCTTGATCCAAACCTGTCTCTGCACATGACACAAAAGAAAACATGAACACACACCTTTGTATGCGATTAGAAATTAGTGATACATATGCTAAAAATGTTCAAAACACTTGACAATCTTCGCATAGTCAATGCTTGAAAGTGAGAGGTTAAAACCGACTGTATTTCGTGACCTTGACTTATCTTAAAAATGCAAAAATAAAAATGGGATCTTTGGTCAAAAATTGGGTTACAACAGGTCCAGAGAAAATATCATCATCATTGATCGTTGTGGGGAATTCCCTAATGTCCCACTACTTGGCATTAGGGGAGGCATTACCTACAACCTTTGTTTAGCTCTGAGGCCGTTTGGATATGCTCGAAGGGATGGCCCTCACAACATGCTGATTCCTGACTTGGTTTTTGACTTCGACAATGACGCTCAAGGACTTCGACAAAGGTTTATCCGAGCTTGGAGGATGCCCAACAAAGTGGATAGTAAAACACTGGGACACAAGAATTCCATCCCCCTTGAGCCTTATCTCAAGTGGGTACGAACCCGCGCCCAGAGTCTTATGATGCCTTACCCCCACATTCTCCCCGTGATCAAAGAGCCTGTTATGGAAGGAGAGGTTCCATACACCCTCCTACATCCTGACATGCCAACATCATTGGAAGAGTTGCAAAAGAGTTGGATACAACTCAAAGAAGAACATAATACTTTTGAAGCCAGCTTCTATGCCAGTGAGAAGAAGGTTTTGGAACTTACCCGCTGACTTCACGAAGAGGAGACTCTTAACACTTACATCGCACCAAAGAGGATGCGCAATGTCTTTTTACATTAAGAATTTTGTAATATTTTGCCCATGGGGCATTTATGTACTGACAAATTTCTTCTTATTAATATGACGTGTGTTCTTTTTTGTTTGCAACAACTTTGAATTTATGAATCCTTGAATGCATTACATGAATGCATTTCATTCATCATATGCATAAACAGGTCTTCACACCAGGTTTCCTTATCTTTCTGCTGTTTATTTCAGCAAGATGGATATAGAGCAGACGATCAAAGATCTGTAAGCACAAAATTCTCAGTTCCAACAACTCCTCATGACCTTGGAAAAGGGTCAAGAGGACCTTAAAGCACTGTTGGAGAAAGAGAAAGACGAAGAGAAAAAGAAGAAAAGGACTGGTATGGCCACTATGGGAAGAAGATTTGAAAAACAGGCTAGAAGGGTCCTCGAGTTCCCCTCAACATCTAACGAAGGGGTTGGTAAAGGTAAAGGAGTTGCAATGCCCTCTGAGTCTGAAGCTGAAGAGGAAGAAGAAGAAGAAGAGGAAGATTACTCAGAGTAGCAGTATCCTCCTGCGGACGATAAGTATAAAAATCTGGAAGAGCGGTTGGCGGCCATGGAAGTACAAAGGGTTCCCGGATTGGATTTCGAAGAACTAGGGTTAGTTGCTGGGATCGTCATTCCCCCCAAGTTCAAAGTGCCTACATTTTCCAAATACGATGGTTTGTCCTGTCCGAAGATGCATCTGCGGTCCTACGTCAGAAAGATCCAACCTCACTCTTCTGATAAGGATCTGTGGGTCCACTTCTTTCAAGATAGTTTGTCGGGTACGCAGTTGGACTAGTTCTATCAACTTGAGAGATCTGATGTTCATAACTGGGAAGATTTGGCTGCTTCTTTCTATCTATAATACCAATATAACGCAGATTTAGCGCCTACTCGTATTCAACTACAAAGTATGGGTATGGTTTATAATGAGGGATTTAAGGAGTATGCCCAGAAGTGGCGGGATTTGGCTGGAAGGGTACAGCCACCGTTGTCGGATAGAGAGCTGGTTGATATGTTTTTGGGGACCCTGTCAGGTCCATTCTTTAATCACTTAATCGGGAGCTCATCTGCAGGGTTCACCGAATTAATACTGACAGGTGAAAGGGTCGAAGTTGGCATTAAGAGGGGTAAAATTCAGAAGGATGCAACTGCTTCCACTGCTGTCAAGAAGACATTCCCAGCCAAGAAAGAAGCTTTTGCTGTTTATTCCCAGAGAAATCAAGGAAGAACGGAGCGCCGACCAACGGTGGGGGCTGTGATGATCCAGAACTCCTCAGTCGATCAACCTCGAAGCAGTCAACCTAGGGCTAACCAGAATAGAGTGGAAAGGCCACAACGACAATTCACTCGGATCAATATGACAATGGCTCAGGTTCTCCCTCATCAGTTAAAGTTAAACCTTACCAACTTGAAAGAAGCGCCGAAAAACCCAAATACCTCTTCTCCCTATTATCATTCAAATGCAAAATGTGCATACCATTCAGACAGTGTAGGGCATGACACCAACAACTGTTGGGCCCTTAAAAACAAGATCCAAGATTTGATAGATGCCAAGGAGGTAGAGTTTGATGCCCCTGAAAAACCTAATGTGATATCCGCTCCTATGCCGAAACATGGTCATAATGTCCATGCAATTGTGGAAGATCTTCATGTTACCACTGTTGATGAATTAATGACTCCGTTGCCAATGACTAAAATGAATCTGTTGAAAGCCGGGATTTTCCCGGGCTGTGAAAAAGATTGTTACTTTTGTTCAACCTTGCAATCCGATTGTCCGCTGTTGAAATCAGGCATCTAACGCCTGATGGATACTCAAGAAATAATCTTTCAGAAAACTCCTATTGATACTGTTACTCCTATTACTCATGTTACTCCAATCAATGACATTGCTATAATCACCATTTCCGACAATCTTTCCAAGACCTGCAAAAGGCCTGTTAAGATTACACCTGATCCGAAGTTTGTACCGCTGAAGATTACCATGTCGGGGCCTATCCCATATAAGTCCAACAAGACGATACCATGGAATTATGGAGGAGAGATCTTCTATCATGGTGTCAAGCAGATCGAATTAGCCGAAGAGAATTCCGATGAAGAAACTCCTGATGTAGGAAATATTGCGGGGACGAGTAAGATAACTCGTAGCAGAAGAATCTTCTCTCTGGAGATTTCTCCTCCACGGGCATTCTTCGGACCCTCAAGTGTTCCGGTGCCTATCAAGATATCTGTGCAAAGTCGCAGAATTTGTTACTCCCGAAGTTGTACCCTCTACTGTTACTGCTGATAAAGGTAAGGGAATCAAAGAAGCACCCGTCAGGACGAGGGCTCAGACTTTGGTTATCCCCGAGACCACCCAAAAGGAGATGGAGGAAATCTTAAAGATAATTAAGAAGAGAGATTATGATGTCGTAGAGCAGCTGGGGCAAACCCCTTCAAAAATCTCTATGCTGGCTCTATTACTTTGCTCCGAGGCTCATGCCAAATCCTTGATCAAATTCCTGAAGACGGTGCATGTGCCTCAAGAAACTTCTGCAGATCAGTTTCAAGAGTGTATGGCTAGCCTTACAGCCGATAATGGTCTTGGCTTCTCTGACGCCGATCTAACCGCTAAGGGAAGAAAGCATAATGACGCGCTGCATGTTTCGGTAGAGTGCAGGGGGACCACACTTGCTCATGTTTTGGTTGATACCGGGTCATCTTTAAATGTCCTACCAAAGAAGGCATTGGACAAATTGGACTGTGAAGGTTTGACTTTAAATCCCAGTAATATCATTGTTAGAGCCTTCGACGGTTCTAAGCGGATGGTTCACGGAGAAGTGGACATCCCAATTAAGGTGAGAACAGAAATTTTCAACTCTACTTTTTATGTGATGGACATCCGTCCTTCATATTCATGCTTGTTGGGAAGGCCATGGATCCACAATGCTGGGGCAGTCACTTCTTCTCTACACCAAATGCTCAAATACCCAGTCCAGGGTAAGATCATAACAGTTCAAGGTGAGGAGGAGTATATGATAAGCCACCTTAACTCTTTCCGTTACATGGAGTTAGATGGTGAATTCATAGAAACACCTTTCCAACACTTTGAAGAGGTTTCTCCTGAAGTTGCGGTAGCCAAAACAATGACTGATGTTCCTATCATTACCAAGCCTGTGTCCTGGATGTCATCCCTTAAAGATGCGGAGGTTGTGATCAAGGAAGGAGGAAGTACAATGTGGGGCCAACTGCCAGATTTTCCTCACAAGACAGACAAGTTCGGATTGGGTTTCACTGCTGCTAGCCAGAAGGCTATGCGTCGCTCCCGGGCTGGAGGACCACCTTTAAAGATGACTCACCATGGAGTTCATGCTTTAGAAGATGATGATGAAGAAGGCAACTTTGAAGATTGGATCTTTCCAACCATTGAAGGAGGACTGAATAACTGGGAGGCGAAAGACTTCGTTCCCATTACTTTCATCAATCAATAATTTATCTTTTGAACATTTCCTGTTGGTATGTAATAACTTTTAAACAATTTGTACACTCTTTTGCCTCGTGCCTTACCCGGGGCACATAGGTCCATTTGTAAGGGTTTTGATTCTTCATTTTCATATGCCATTTTTAATGATTCATGGACGTTTTCATCTATAAACTTTTGTGTTCATTTTCTTTCCTTTTACATTTTATTTTGTTTAAGGATGGCTATCCCTTACACACACCCACACTCACAAAATGCAGGTACCCATCCACTCCAGATTCCATGGGTGACCATTCTGCTTTGGCCTTCAGTGGCTCTGAAGATTTAGTCAATCATGCCGAGTACGAAGGTGATGAAGACTGTGAAGTGCCTGGAGAGTTGGCTAGACTTTTGCAACAAGAAGAAAGGGCTATCCTGCCCCATGAAGAGTTGTTGGAGACTATCAATTTGGGAATAGAGGAAGACAGAAAAGAGGTTAAAGTGGGTGCCAACCTGGAGCCAAGTGTCAAAGAGCGCTTAGTTCAGCTGTTGAATGAGTTTGTTGAGATCTTCGCCTGGTCCTATGAAGATATGTCGGGACTGGATACAAATATTATGGTTCACCGTCTCCCTACAAGAGAAGACTGTCCACCAATCAAACAGAAAGTCCGTCAAATGAGGCCCGACATGTCCGAAAAGATCAAAGCTGAGGTGATGAAGCAGTTCAATGCTGGCTTTTTGGCTGTTACTTCCTATCCACAATGGGTTGCTAACATTGTGCCCGTGCCTAAGAAGGACGACAAAGTCAGAATGTGTGTGGACTACAGAGACCTAAACATGGCTAGCCCTAAAGATGATTTTCCACTACCACACATTGACATATTGGTTGACAATACAACTCAACACAAGGTATTCTCTTTCATGGATGGATTTTCAGGGTATAACCAGATCAAAATGGCCCCCGAAGACATGGAGAAGACTACTTTTGTTACGTAGTGGGGTACCTTCTGCTATAAAGTGATGCCATTCAGACTGAATAATGCCGGGGCAACCTATCAGCGAGCCATGGTAGCTTTTTTTCATGACATGATACATCATGAGATTGAAGTCTACGTAGACGACATGATAGCCCGTTCACAGACAGAAGAAGAACACCTCGACCATCTGCAAAAGTTGTTTGTCAGGTTAAAAGAATACAAGCTCAGACTGAACCCTAGCAAGTGTACTTTCGGAGTCAGGTCCGGTAAACTTTTGGAATTTATCGTTAGTAACAAAGGCATTGAGGTTGATCCTACCAAAGTCAAAGCTATATAAGAAATGCATGCCCCCCGCACTGACAAGGAGGTTAGAGGTTTCTTGGGACGCCTAAACTATATTGCAAGGTTCATCTCTCACCTTACATCTACCTGTGAGCCAATCTTCAAGCTGTTGAAGAAAGATCAGGTGGTTGAATGGAACAATGATTGTCAAGTTGCTTTTGATAAGATCAAGGAGTATCTGCTGGAACCTCCTATCTTGATGCCACCCGTCGAAGGAAGGCCGTTAATGATGTATTTGACTGTTTTGGATAATTCAATGGGGTGCTTACTGGGCCAACATGACGTGTCTGGTCGAAAAGAGCACGCCATTTATTACCTTAGCAAAAAGTTTACCGACTGTGAGACTCGCTACTCACTGCTCGAGAAAACTTGTTGCGCTTTGGTATGGACTGCTCTCCAGCTAAGGCAGTATATGTTGACACATACCACTTAGCTGATTTCTAAAATGGATCCAATTAAGTACATCTTCGAGAAGCCTGCTTTATCCGGAAGAATCGCTAGATGGAAGATGATCCTGACTGAGTATGATATCCAGTACACAACCCAAAAATCTATAAAGGGGAGTGTACTAGCTGACCATCTAGCTCATCAAGCCGTTGAAGATTACCAATCTATGAGATTCAACTTCCCTGACGAGGACATTATGACATTGGACAACATTGAAGGTAACAGACCGTATGACAGACCTGAACAAGGATCCCGATGGACCCTGTACTTTGATGGTGCTTCAAATGCACTTGGCAATGGTATCGGTGCAGTGCTTATTTCTCCAGAAGGTTGCCATACACCTTTCACTGCTAGGCTCTGCTTCAGTTTCACCAACAACATGGCCGAGTATGAAGCTTGTATCTTTGGCCTCAAAGCTGCGATTGACCTAGGAATCAAATCTTTGGTTGTATTTGGGGACTCAACTTTGGTTATCAGTCAAATCAAAGGAGAGTGGGACACTAAACATCCTAATCTTATCCCATACAAAGAACATGTCCTGACATTGTTACTTCATTTCGAGTAGATTACCTTCGAGCACTTTCCGCGAGAAGAAAATCAGCTAGCGGATGCTCTAGCTACAATGTTTTCCATGTTTAAACTCAACTGGGATAATGAGGCTCCCCAAATCACCATCGAGCGAATGGACGAACCTGCGCACTGTCATGAGATTAATACCGAAGAAGTAGTGGAACAACCCTGGTTTCATGAAATCAAAAGGTATCTCAAGACTCGAGAATACCCTGAAGGAGCTTCAGTCAACGACAAAAAGTTCTTAAGGAGATTTGCTGCCAAGTTCTTCCTGAGCAATGGTATCATATATAAGCGCAACCATGATTGTGTTCTACTTTGTTGTGTGGACAAAGTTGAAGCTGAGTTGATCATGACTGAAATACATAGCAGCACATTTGGTACCCACTTGAGCGGACATACGATGGCTAAGAAGATTCTAAGGGCATGCTACTACTGGTCTACCATGGAAGCTGGCTGTCATCAATATTCCCGTACTTGTCACAAATGCCAAGTCTATGATGACAAGGTACATATTCCTCCGGTTCCTCTCAATGTTCTAACAGCTCCTTGGCCATTCGCGATGTGGGGAATCGACATGATTGGAGAGATCAAGCCTACGACATCCAATGGACATCGCTTCATCCTGGTGGCTATTGATTATTTTACCAAGTGGGTTGAAGCGGCTTCCTTCGCCTCTGTTACAAAGAATGTGGTTGCCTGCTTCATCAAGCAGAACCTCATATGCCGGTATGGTATCCCCGACAGGATCATCACGGACAACGGTACAAACCTGAATAATACTATGATCACCGCTCTGTGCGAGCAGTTCAAGATTCAACATCACAATTTATCTCCCTATCGGCCAAAGATGAACGGTGTTGTTGAAGCTGCGAACAAAAATATCAAGAAGATCATTCAAAAGATGACAATCACATACAAGGACTGGCATGAGATGTTACCGTTTGCTCTGCATGGATATCGTACCACGACGCGTACTTCAACTGAGGCAACCCCCTTTTCTTTGTTATATAGCATGGAAGCTGTTTTACCTATGGAGGTTAAGATTCCTTCCTTGAGGATTATGAAAGATGTTGGTTTAAGTGAAGACGATTGGATTCAGACCCAGCTTGATCAACTTAATTTGATCGACGAGAAGCGACTTACTGCTGTTTGTCATGGTCAGACGTATCAAAAACGGATTTTCAGGCGTCAGGTGTATCAAGTCGGAGATCTTGTAATCAAGCGGATCATCTTGCCGCAAAGTGATCCCAGGGGCAAGTGGACTCCTACTTACGAAGGACCATTTATGATAAAAAAACATCTTTTCTAGTGGGGCAATGATTCTAACCACCATGGACGGCGACGACCTGCCGCACTCTACAAACACAGACATAGTCAAAAGATACTACGCATAAACGACCCGACAAGTTGAAAACCCGAAAGGGCGACTGGGGCAAAAATGGGCATCCCGGTGAATTGAAAACCCGAGAGGGCGGTTCAGGCAAAAATTAGGGATAAATAAAAAAAAATCTATACACCCGACAAGTTGAAAACCCGAAAGGGCGACTTGGGAAAAAAAGGGTTTCCCGGTGGACTGAAAACCCGAAAGGGTAGTCCAGGCAAAAGTTAGGGAATTAAAACCTATGACTATGTCTCGTCGGATCACTTTAAGGACAATCTCTTCACGGACAACCTCCAGGCTTCTGATCAATCAAATCATCTGCGAATGAAGCAACGAATGGACAAGATACTCAGAGTTACGAAGGCTATAGCAGAATGGGAATCCCATGGAATTGTTACACATAGCCATCTTTCTTTGTATAAATTTTTCTCATATTTTATGACAACATTCTCTTACTAGGATGTCTGTCTCCTTTGTACGAAATACTTACACAAAGTTAATACAAAGATATTTCAAAGTGCAGAAATTTGTTTGCCTTTTCTTTCTTTTTACACTTGTATTTTATTTGAAAACGTCCAATGATTTGTTAAATGAGCATATGCATTTGAATACAATCACTGCTTACAAATAAAACAAAATGAGAAAGGATAATTACTGATAGGTCGAAAGTATAAGAAAACATCTTTAGGCTATTCCAGAAGAAATCCCCTACAGTATGTCATTCCGATCCTCAACAGAGCTAAAACCTTGGAGTATATATCCCCAGCGGAGTTAAGTTTCAAAATTCCCATCAGAATTAAGTTTCTAAACTCCCGATCCCCAGCGGAGTTCTCCTCAAATAACAAAACATGAATCCCCAGTAGATTGGCATCCAACCCAAACTCCTGAATTCTCCAGCAGGATAAGCATTCTCCCCACAAAGTTACTTCCCAGCAGAATGAAGATTCTTGTTCTCATTTCTCCAGTTGAAGCCTCCCAGGTTTTAATTCCCCATTAGAGATCGTCGGAGTTGTCCTTATTTCCCCAGGAAAGTCATAAAGGATTCTCAATTCCCCACAAGTTACCAAGAATTTTCAATCCTCAGCAGTAGTCCAAAGGACATTCTCAGTCTCAATAATCAAAGGTTTTTGAATCCCCAACAGCAGTCAAGGGTTTATTTTCCCAAGCAATAGTCAAAGAGTTCATTATCTCCAGTTATCAAGGATTTATTTTCCTCAGCAAGACAACTAATCAGCTTACATGCGCATACATTACATTCATATATCATAAACATTGATAGAGCATATTTTATTGCATCATACATATCATGCAACATAACTTTGTGTTTTAGCTAACATTTTACCCTTTTCAGGATAAGATTAAAAGCCACCTTTAACAAATGTTCAAAGAGGTCAGATACACCCCAGACACGGCGGTCATTCTACTACTCATTCAGGCTCCAACAATCAGATACAGACTAGATAAGATCCAAACACAAAAGCCATTCTACTTCTCATTCAGATTTAACTATCAACTTCAAGTTCAGATACACTCCATACACGGAAGTCATTCTGTCACTTGTCCAGATCCCAGTCACAGTACGGATACACTCCAGACACAAGTTATTCTGCTGCTCATACAAATCTCAACTTCAGATACAGTCCAGATACGCTCCCAACACGACATTCATTTTGATATTCATTCAAGAATCAAATACAGTTAAAGCTCGAACACACTCCAGACACGGACGCCATTCCCTTTCTCATACAGATTCAATCTCCAGATACAACTCAGATACGTTCCAGATACGGATACCATTCTGATGTTCATTCTCTTGATTCTCAACAAACATTCTTAGATGGCATATTTAAGACCATCTCCGAAAAGATCTTGTCACCTCTCTAAATTGCATCTTTAAGCCCATTCCCTCAACCACATTTTGACGAGTGCAAATTTACGGGCACTCTAGTGTCCAAACCTCTTTTACCTTCGAGTCACGAAAGGCCAAACTCGCCAATCTAACTCTTCAGGTTCAAGAAGATTGAACAGGGGAAAATGTTGTACCCAAAAATTTTCCCTCTTATTTTATCAACATTTCTCATCACAAAGCTCTTTGGACTCAAGATCAAGCTAGGGTTTGCTCTGCTCAAGACATCTCCTTGCACTGTTGACCTAAATTAGGGTTTGAGTTTGCACAAGGAATTTTGGACTTTCAATGCTCAAATTGACTTTTATACTTCATGTTGGACCATTAAGATTGCTCATACCAAGTTTCAAGCCTTGAATCAAATTTTTGCTCAGTCAATTGAACAGTGGACCTAAAAATCAACTATATTGGGGAAAAAGTCAACTGTGGCCAATTTACAGTCAAAACTCATTAATTGTGACCCACATCAACATTATATAGTCATATGAACCATTTTATCAAGTTTGTATCACAACTCCACAAGAAATTTGACCAGATCACCAAAAGGGCAAAATGGTCATTTTTAGGGTTTTGACTGCACAAGGGCAATTTCTGATTTTTGACCTAGCCAATGGAAAATTGGGTTCAAGCATGGATTCAAGGACTCAACGGAAACATCTTGACCTATTCACAAGGTTCAAAAGATCTCAATTGCATTGGATTGACATATGAATTTTTCAGTCAACTGATCAAATTTTGACTGTACACTGAAAAGTCAAACTTTGACTTTTTGATCAAAATCAAGTGCCAAGGATCATTTTTCATCAAGATGTGTCAAAACATGAAACTTGTTTATCAAGAAACCCATTTTTGCAAATTAGGGTTTAAAGTTGAAAAATTTGATAACTTAGAATTTTTCTAAGTTATGAAATTTTCTTAAGTTTTCCTAACTTTGCCCAACATTTTCACCATGATGCATTTGGATTCAAACAAAACTTCTAACATGAAAGTTGTAGTCCTCCACAAAGTCTACAACTTTTATTCACAAAGTTTTCCCAAAAGAAGCTTGTATCTCAAGTTATGATTTTTGGAACAAAGGTACCTAAAACTTTTAACTTAGTGAAATTTTGCCCTAGTTTAGGCAGGATTTTGACCTATCTTCATGTCCATTTTTCACATAGTTCCACTTGGAATCTCAAGTTGCATTTCAAAGATGGATTGTAGAGAATGTTACAGGCTTTCCAAAATGTCCAAGAACTCTCCAAACTCATTTGTGGTTAGGGAGAATCGAAGGCTTGAAGTTGGCAAAAGCTCACTTTTCATCCATGGCATGTTCATGTTCATACAAGTTGCAATTTCAAGTCAGCATGCTTTGCACTAGATTACAGGCCTCTAAACCACTTCACACTCAATAATTAAATGCAAATCCATCAATATAAGGCATTGTTTTGGTTATTAGGGCATTGCACACAAGATTAATCCATAAGTAGAAAAAGCAATATTTCAATTTTTGCTTAAATGTGCTTTATGTCAAAACTGAATCCCTTGAGCATTGGTCCATATCTGATGCAGCAAATTAAATCCACAAATTAGAGGGACCAAGGGCAAAGTATGCAAGCATATGGATAGCCTGTACATGCCTGTTGGACATCACTTCCAACTTTTGCTTCATATACAAGAAATATGCCAAATACATGAGAACTGGAACATCAGCCAAAACCAACTTGTGCAAACATTTGAACCATCTTTCTCACACCTCTCTGAGCCAGAAACACGACTCTTTGAGTCCTCAAACCTCCCATAGCCAGAAATCACCTTCCATTGGTAAAACAGGGCAGCATCTGCAACTTGACTTCCATAGCTCATTTGGCTCGTGCGTTTTGTCCCAAACTGGTTCAAACACCTTCCATTCAATCCATCCAAGCTATCCCAAACCTCAAACACCAATTATACCTCCATTTATAGGGTTTGCCATTTTCATTTTGAGCTTGTGCAGGTTGAGTTCTGTAGGCTGATTCAAGTACATTCAAGGCAAGCTAGACATTGGAGAAGGTCAAGTGAAGTTCAAGCAAGCTCCCAGACATCTAAGGGCTTGTTGAAAAGCTCCACATTGCCATACACGAAGTCAGCTGAAACAGGTTTTTGTCAACTTCCTATCTCTCTATTTAGGAACATTTAGCCTTAGGTTTGTGAATAAGAAATGTAGTATTCATTTCCATGAAGCTGTACATATGCTCAGTTTTCATTTTTATTAAGCGTGCTAAGAGAATTTGGTCCATGAACATATTGAAAAAATTAGGTTAGTTTTTAGGGCCAGAGAAATTCTCTCTGGTCTTTGAGTGTTAGGATTAGTTTTTTATATGGTTAGATTCGTCTTGAAAAGCTCTACAACTTTGATGTTATGTGTTTTTGCAATAGAGCTCGTATGCAGGATGTCCAGGTTTGATAACAGGCGCGCGCGTTTTGTTTGAAAGTCAGAGGTTGAAGATGAAGTGGTGGGCTGGGCTTGGTCCTGGCTCACTATTGACACCCCCTTTTACATTTTGCACCCCTGGCCCAATTTCTTGATATTTTATATTTTTGCATTTTTATATTCATTTCTGATTATATTTTATTATTCCCAAATATAAAAAATACTCAAAAAATATTTTTATAAATTTTCACATTTATTTTGTATTTTATTTATATTTTTCTAAACATAAAAGCAATTTAACGAACATATATCTTTATTTTAATTTAATGAAAACTTAGAAATAAAATATTAGAAATCCTACTTTTATATATTTTTTATATTTAAATAATGTATTATACTAAATATTTTCATTTTTGTATACATTTTATTTCATTTTTTATACATGTTTAATATAATTAATAATACATATATACTTTTATTTTATTTAATAAATACTTGAGAATAAAAACATGAAAAATATACTTTTTTTTTATATTATTATATATACTTAAAATAATACATTTTTTTAAATATATTTAATTTTTTATATATACATCATTTTATTTTATTGTACATAAATGATATAATCAACATATTTATTTTCTTGAAGAAAAATTTGGGTTTACCCTTAATAAATAATAATAATTTCTTTTATTTTATTTCTTCCTTGTTTGTATTAAATACTTTTACATACATAAAAATAAATAAACTTTTTGCATATTCATATTATTTCATATATTTATTTAATTTGTTTATATTAAATATTTGTTCATTTATTATGCCATTTGGTTCAATTTGGATGTAATAGTAAACTAGGTTTTTTTTTTATTTTCTTGTCAAATACACCCCCATTCAAAAATTGTACCCCCATCCCTATAATCATGTTGTAATAGCTTAGACTTTTAATTCTCGCACTTTATGTTTTCAATTATGCCATGATTAGAGATTAGGGTTTGTATGCAAAAAATCCAAAATCAACAAGTAGCTTGACTAACACAAAGACAAAAATGCATGAAAATCAATACACAATGCACACTTGCACCCTTAGGGTTACATCCACTTGTTGCCTTAAAAATGGGCCATGTTATGCATGTTGAGTACTTTGGCAAAATAAAAACAAAACAAAAGATCATAGTCCCTCAATGACTCTATCTTGGTTGCCTAAACAAAAATGATCAAGTCCTTCAAAAATTTGCCAAAAATACTTAACACAATTGCTATCATGGTCTATACAATGACCCACGCCTGTCCCGTTTAACATCCTAATACAAGTTTGTTTACCAAATACAATGGTAAAACAACACTGTCAAAAGGGTTAAAAATGAATAGGAAAGATCTTTGAGTAAAATAGGGTAGACAACTCTTAGTTACTTGATCAAATCTTGCAAAATATCCTTGCTATTTTCAAACACACTTCACAACACAATTTCAAAACATTTCCTAAATCAAAACTTTCAAACATAGAAATCTTTTCAAAAGACAAAAACACCTTTGTATACATTCAAACAAGAATCATTACAAAGGTTGCCACAACGATGGCCTCTTTTCAAAACATCTTTCAAAACCACATACAAAGCACCATTTCAAACAATTGAAAAGCAAAAGCAAGTGATCTAAATAAGTAACTAAGAGCCCATGGATAACCATGGATGAAAAGGGTGCTTGCACCTTCCCTTTTCATAATCTACTCCCCGAACCCAAGAAAACATCTCAAAGGTCTTTCCTGTGCTTTTTGACCTTTCCTTAGGATAAAATAAAAAGTCGGTGGTGACTCTTGCTAAACCGAAACATTTGCGAACACAAACGCAAAACCTCAAGTCAGTTCTCCCACCGTATCACAGTAGGTAATTCCTTAAATCATATTTTCTTGTTGTCGCCTTTTGCAAATGACATTGGTTTTAGTCCACCTCTCATAAATCCCTAATCTAATCACCTGATTTACGTCTCCCGGTAACCTTACTGATTCCAGTAACCTTACTGGATGTTCATTTTCCCAATCACCTGATTGATGTTTTCCGGTAACCTTACAGATGCCAGTAACCTTACTGATTGTTCATTTTCCAATCACTTGATTGATGTTTTCCGGTAACCTTACTGATGCCAGTAACCTTACTGATTGTTCATTTTCCGATCACCTGGTCGATGTTTCCCGATAACCTTACTGATGCCAGTAACCTTACTCATTGTTCATTTTTTCTAATAACCTGATTGATGTTTCTCGGTAACCTTACTGATGTCACTAACCTTACTGCCTTGATTTCTTTCCGTTAACCTTACCGACATTAATTGCATTACATAACTTTCAACCTTTCAATATAAGAGAAGCCTCACGCATTCACATTAGAATTTCATCGTAGGCATCCCTACGAGCTTAAGCAGCCTCATACAAATCCCACTTGAATTTAAGCGTAAAGAACCTTACGCATCTCACTCATAACATTATCTTCGAAACATTATCATCGAACATGCATTACAAAAACATATCATTCATTATGTAATACAGTGGGAGAATTGACTTGGGTGTTTTGCATTTTATCGCAATTATTGCGGATAGCAAGAGTCGCCACCAACTTTTTTTATGCAATAAAGGAAAGGGTGAAAAGAACAGAAAAGGCCTTTTGAGAATTTTCTTGAGTTTGAGGGGTAGGTTATGAAAAGGAAAGGTGTTAGCACCCTTTTCATCCGTAGTTATCTACGGGCTCTTAGTTGCTAGATCACTTTGAAATGCTTTGTAAATATATGTGACTTTTTTTGAAAGTATTTTTGAAAAGTACCTTTGTTTAGACAAAATTTGTAATGATTCTCGTCTCTATAAGAATGTATACAAAGTGTTGAATTTTTGAAAATATTTCATGAAAGTGTTAGTGAGTTTGAAAGATGTTTTGAAATGTTTGTGAGCAAGAAACTAGGAACGTTCTACCTACTCAAAAAGTCTTTGTTCTTTTCCTCCTCCTTCAAATATTGCTATCTTACTATTGATTGGTAAGAAGCCCTATTATTGGATGTGAAGGGACGGGCGTGGGTCATCGTACAGTCATAGAAGGAAACATTGTAGGATGCCTTAGCAATTTGTTGTAAGGGTCTAAGATCGTTTAACGAAGGCAAAGTTGAAGGGTCATCGAGGGACTATGATCTTAGACCCTTACGACAAATTTCTAAGGCATCCTACAATGTTGTCTTCTATGACTGTACGATGCTCCACGCCCGTCCCTTCACATCCAATAATAGGGATTCTTACCAATCAATAGTAATATATAATTATTTAAAGGAGGAGGAAAAGAACAAAGACTTTTTGAGTAGGTAGAACGTTTGTAGTTTCTTGCTCACAAACATTTCAAAACATCTTTCAAACACACTAACACTTTCATGAAATATTTTCAAAAAGTCAACACTTTGTATACATTCTTATAGAGATGAGAATCATTACAAAGTTCATCTAAACAAAGTAACTTTTCAAAAATACTTTCAAAATAAATCACAAACATATTTACAAAGCATTTCAAAGTGAGATAGCAACTAAGATCCCGTAGATAACTACGGATGAAAAGGGTGCTAATGCCTTCCCTTTTCATAACCTACCCCATGAACTCAAGAAAATTCTCAAAAGGTCTTTCCTGTTCTTTTCAACCTTTCCTTTATTGGATAAAAGAAAAGTCGGTGACGACTCTTACTATCCGCAACAATTGTGATAAAACGCAAAACACCCAAGTCAGTTCCCCCACCGTATTACAGAACTGGCGACTCTGCTGGGGAGGTTGTAATCCGTTGGGAAATAAACCCTGTTGAGGAAGGCATTTTGATGACCTTACTGGGGAAGAATTTTGCAAGGCTTTCTCTTTCAGTTTTGGAAGTCCCGACTTGGCTGGGGAAGAGAATTTTCAGGGAATATGTCGATTGCAACCTTGTATGAATTCACTATGTGGGGATATTTTTATTGAAGCAACTCTGTGGGGATATCCTAAATCCTTGAGTAAATTCTTATTACTATTCTTGTGCATACATTTTTTAACAGTTAATCATGTTCATATGCATATGTTCATTCAATTTTAGTCATTGGACGTGTTTGCACTCAAAACAGAAAAAATAAAAAGTTTGCACTTTAAAGTATATTTGTATTGATTATCTGCCTATAAATAGACGTTTTTGTACAGGGAGACAAAAATCCTAATAAGAAGAAGTCGTCAAAAAAATGAAAAGAATACAAAGTGAGCACAAAGTTTGTGTAGCCATATGGAAGTGATCTCGTTAGGTTCTAACTCCGTTATTGCCCATATGTCTTTGAACATCATCCCTTGCCGTCGAAAGGAATTGATCTTGTATCATTTAAACTTTTGACCTTGGTAATAAAGCTAGCCGTGGTGATTCAATGGGACATAGTCATACGTTTTAATCCTTAACGTTTTCCAGGACCGCCCTTTCAGGTTTTTAGTCCACCAGGATACCCATTTTTGCCCAAGTCGCCCTTTCAGGTTTTCGACTTGCCGGGTGTATAATCTTTTGTATATATCCCTAGTTTTTGCCCGAACCCTTTTGGTTCGCCGGGATGCCCTTATTTTTTACTAGGTATGTCAACCTAGCAGGTCATTCTTTATGCGTAGTATTTTTTGACTACGTCCATGTTCATAGGATGCAAGAAATCTTTGCCATCCATAGTAGTTAGCATCATAGCACCGCTAGAGAATACTTCTTGACAATAAAAGACCCTTCTTAAGTGAGAGTCCATTTGCCCCTGGGATCGCCTTGTGGTAAAATGATGCGCTTTATTACCAAGTCGTCAGCCTGGTATACTCGAGGTTTGATCTTTTTGTTGAATGCCTTGATCATACGCTTTTGATACATTTGACCATGACAAACAACAGACAACCTCTTTTCATCAATCAAGTTCAACTGATCCAACCTAGTATGAATCCATTCGTCTTCGCCCAAGTCTGCTTCTTTCATAATCCTTAAGGAAGGAATCTGAACCTCAACAGGCAGGACAACTTCCATGCCATAGACTAAGGAGAATGGGGTTGCCCCAGTTGATGTTCGTGCCGAGGTAAGGTAGCAATGAAGAGAAAATGGTAGCATCTCATGCCAGTCTTTATTGGTCACCACCATCTTTTGCACAATCTTCTTTATGTTTTTGTTGGCGGCTTCCACTGTGCCATTCATCTTAGGTCTGTAAGGAGAAGAGTTGTGATGCTTGATTTTGAATTGCGTACAAAGTTCAGTGATCATAGCATTATTGAGGTTGGTTTCATTATCGGTGATGATCCTTTCAGGGATGTTGTACCGACATATGAGGTTATGCTTGATAAATCGGGCTACAATGTTCTTAATGACTAAGGAAAATGAAGCAGCTTTGACCCATTTGGTGAAGTAATCAATGGCGACGAGGATGAAACGATCTCCATTAGAGGGAGTGGGATTGATCTCTCCAATCATGTTAATTCTCCATATTGAAAATAGCCACGGAGCAATCATGACATTCAAAGGAATTGGAGGCACATGAACTTTGTCGACATAGATTTGACACTTATGGCAAGTCCTCGAGTGATGGTGACAATCGGTTTCCATAGTCGACCAATAGTAACCAGCCCTCAGAATCTTCTTGGCCATAGTGTGCCTACTAGAGTGAGTTCCGAAGATACCCTCATGCATGTCCTCCATGATCTTATCTGCTTCCTTATTTCTCCATACAACGGAGCAGAGTAGAATCATGGTTGTGCTTGTATAAGATCCCATTGCTTAGGAAGAATTTGGATGAGAACCTTTGCAGGAATTTTTTTCATTGATTGAAGCTTATTTAGGATACTCTTGTGCTTCAAGGTACCTCCTTACTTCATGATACCAAGGTTTCTCCTCATCAGTGTTGATCTCGTAACAGTGTGCAGGTTCATCAAATATTTTGATGGTAATTATGAGAGCTTCATTGTCCCAATTGACTTTGAACATAGACAACATAGTTTCTAAGGCATCTGCCAACTAATTTTCTTCCGTCGGGATATGTTCAAAGGTGACCTCCTCGAAGTATGGGATCAAGGTTAGCACAAGCTCTTTGTAAGGGATCAAGTTTGGATGTTTGGTATCCCACTCTCCTTTAACTTGACTGATTACTAAGGCTGAATCTCCGTATATGCTTAAGAATTTGATTCCTAGGTCAATGGCAACTTTTAGACCCAAGATGCACGCTTCATACTCGGCCATGTTGTTTGTACAATCGAAGCACAGTCTGGCAGTGAAAGGTATATGGCAACCTTCGACGGAAATAATCACAACACCAATTTCGTTACCTAAGGAAATGGAAGCTCCATCAAAAACCACAGTCCATCGAGATCCTTGTCAAGGTCCTTCATATGGTCCAGGATTTTCACAATCAGTTATCAGCATGATATTCTCATCAGGGAATTCAAAGTTCATAGATTGGTAGTCATTAACAGCTTGATGGGCCAAATGATCCGCCAACACACTTCCCTTGATTTCTTTTTGTGTAGTGTACTGGATATCATATTCAGTCAAGATCATTTTCCATCTAGATATTTATCCGAAGAGAGCTGGCTTCTCGAAGATATGCTTGATGGGATTCATCTTAGAAATAAATAAGGTAGTATGAGTCAACATATACTGTCTTAGCCGGCGAGCAGCCCATGCCAAAGTGCAACAAGTTTTCTCGAGCAGTGAATATTGTGTTTCACAGTCAGTAAACTTTTTGCTAAGGTAGCATATTGCATGCTCTTTTCGGCCATACTCGTCATGTTGACCCAACACACACCCCGATTGAATTCTCTAATACAGTAAAATACATGATCAGAGGTCTTCCTTCAACTGGAGGCATCAAGATTGGAGGTTCTTGCAAGTATTCCTTGATCTTGTCAAAGGCTATTTGGCAGTCGTCGTTCCATCTGACTACTTGATCTTTCTTCAACAGTTTGAAGATTGGCTCACATGTAGTAGTTAAGTGAGAGATGAATCAGTTGATGTTGTTGAGTCGACCTAAGAAACCTTTGACCTCCTTCTTAGTACAGGGTGCTAACATTTCTTGTATGGCTTTGACTTTCGCTGGATCAACCTCAATACCTTTGCCACTGACGACAAACCCTAGAATTTTTATAGACCTCACCCTGAAGGTGCATTTGTTGGGATTCAACCTCAACTTGTAATTCTTCAACCTTTCAAATAGCTTGCGTAAATGATCAAGGTGTTCGTCCTTAGTTTGCAACCTTGCAATCATGTCATCAACGTACACTTCTATCTCATGATGGATCATGTCATGAAATAGAGTTACCATAACCCGTTGATAGGTTGCGCCCATATTCTTCAAACTAAAAGGCATGACCTTATAACAAAAGGTGCCCACTATGTAACAAAAGTGGTTTTCTCCATGTCTCCGGGTGCCATTTTGATCTGATTGTATCCGGAGAATCCATCCATGAAGGACAACACCTTGTGTTGAGCAATGTTGTCAACTAAGACATCGATATGTGGTAGCGGGAAATCGTCTTTGGCGCTTGCCCTATTCAAATACATGTAGTCTACGCACATACAGACTTTTTCATCTTTCTTCAACACTAGGACCACATTTGCAACCCATTAGGGATATGACGTCACTGCCAGGAAATCTGCATCGAATTGTTTCATTACCTCAGCCTTTATCTTCTCAGACATATCTGGCCGCATGCGACGAACCTTTTAGTTGACTGGAGGACATCCTCTCTTCATTGGCAGACGATGAACCACAATATCAGTATCAAGCCCTGGCATATCTTCATATGACCAAGCAAACACCTCCACATAGTTTTACAACATCTGGACCAATCTTCTCTTGACACTGTCTTCCAAATTGGCGCTGATCTTGACTTCTTTCTTGTCTGCCTTAATACCTAGGTTTATTACTTCAACTGGCTCTTCGTGTGGTTGAATAACCTTTTCCTCTTGTATAAGAAGTCTGGCAAGTTCCCCAGGTATTTCATAATCTTCTTCACCTTCGTATTCGGCTTGATAGATTGGATTTTCAAAGTCATAGATGACAATAGCAAAGTCGTTGTTAATGAGATCTGGAGTGGATGTGGATATACAAATGTGTGTGTGCATGTAAGGTCACATGGTTTATTTTGAAAATGTAATAAAGTAAAGAAAGACAATGAGTGCAAAATTTGAATGTAAAAGAGTCTAATGTTTTTTATTAAAATGAGCATATGGCATATGAAAATGACAAGCCCTTAACAAATGGACCAATGTGCCCCGGGCAAGGCACATGGCTTAAAGTCATTGTTTTAATGGAAATTACAGACAAATTTCTCAAAAAAATAAAATAAAAACAGTAAGTGGAAATTACTCCTGGTTGAAGGAGATTGGGATGAAGTCCTTGGTCTGCCAGTTGTTGAGCTCTCCGTTAGCAGTCAGGTAGATCCAATCATCAAAGTCACAATCAACATCAGAGTCTTCAAGGGAATTAATCTCATGGTTACTAATGCGGAGAGGTGGTTTCCCTGCACGAGCACGTCGCACCTCTTTTTGAGCTTTGGAAGTAAAACCCAACCCAAATTTATTTGACTTGAATAGGATATTAGGGAGTTATCCCCAAATGGTGCAACCTCTGTCTTCAACAATAACGCAGACATCTTTGAGAGAAGCCATCCTTGGTGCATCTTTATCAGCTTCGGAAGTGTCAGGAGTGGTCTTGGAAACAACGACCATGGGAGAGACCACTTTAAAGGCTTGACAAGGAGTTTCAAAGAACTCACCATCCATTTCAACATATTTGAATGAATTTAGATGATTGGTCATAAACTCTTCCTCACCGTAGATGGTGACAATTTTCCCCTTGACCGAATATTTCAACTTTTGATGTAGTGTAGAAGTCACCGCACCTGCCCCATGGATCCATGGGTATCCAAGCAGGCAAGAACAAGCAGGACGGATATCCATCATGTATAATGTTGAGTTGAAAAATTGAGATCCAACTTTGATAGGGAGATCAACTTCTCCATGGACCATTCTTTTCGAGCCATCAAAATCCCTTTTTACAATGTCGCTGGGTTTTAAAACCAATCCATCATAGTCTAGCCTATCCAAAGCTCCTTTAGGTAAGACATTGAGAAAAGATCCAGTGTCCACTAATACGTGTGCCATGGTATTTTCTTTGCATTCTATGGAGATGTGGAGAGCTTTATTGTGATTCTTCCCCATCGGGGTCAAATCTGCATCAGAGAACCCTAAACCATTGTCGGCAGTCAAGCTTGCTATATAGTTTTCAAATTGGTCAGCCGTAGTTTCTTGTGGGACATGTGCATTTTTCAGGAATTTTATCAGTGCTTGAGCATGCGCCTCAGAACATAGCAACAAAGACAACATAGAAATATTTGAGGGTGTTTTCCCCAACTGTTCCACTATCTTGTAATTAATTTTTCTGATGATTTTTAGAATCTCCTCCATCTCTTGGGTAGATGGATCCTCAACGGTAATATCTTTTGTGGGCACCTCCGTCCTGGCAGGCTCAATCATTTTTTCCTTTCCTCGAGTATCAACAATAGGTTTAACAACAGTAATGCGAACGAGTGTAGTCGTGGTTGTAGGAGGTGAAATTTCTGGAGAGAAAATCCTCCCCGTCCTAGTAACTTTACTCGATCCAGAAATGTTTGTAATGTCAACAGTCTCATCTTCATCAATCTATGAATCTTGTTTGATACCATGGTAATACACTTTCGCCCCATAATTCTGGGGCACCGCCTTATTGGAAGAGTAGGGGACTGGCCCCGGTGTGGTGATAATTAGTGGAGCTATTCTTGGTTCAATGGGAATCCTAATAGGATATTTGGAGGTGATCCTAATAGGTTTGTTTGAGATAGTAATGATGGACACGTCTTCAAATTCTTGAGATACACTTTGGGCCAAACTTTTCACAGATGGAGTTTTTTCAAATATAATCTCATGGCTATCCATCAGGTGTTGGACACCTTTCTTAATCCATTCACAACCATTAATTTGTACAACACAACAACAACAGTCTTCAAGGAAGCCAGGCAATACCCCGACTTTCAACAAATTCTTTTTAATAGTCTTCAAAGGAATGGTTAAATTATTGATGGAGGAAATAAAAGAGGCATCTTCAATAGCATTGACACCCTTACCATGATTTGGAATGGGTGCGGTGATTACATTTGGAGTTGGCGGAAGGTCGAATTCAATTGTCTTATTATCAATCAGGTCTTGGATTTTTTCTTTAATGCCCAATAATTGTTGGTATCATGTCCGGGGCTGTTTTAGTGGTAGGCGCATCTTGCATTGTGATTGTATTTTGGTGAGGATGTATTGGGATTTTGTAGAGAATCTCTTAGTGAAATGAGCTTGACTTTTAGTAAATGTTACAGGGCTTGTGGTAAGGACATCCCAATCTTGGTGTACTGTCTTTCTTGAAACTTCATCCTTTGTTGATTAGCTCGTTGTTGTGGCTGTTGAGTACAAGTTGGATTGGAGATTAGAACTGCACTTACTGACAGAGGACGATCCTTCCTAGCATGACTCCTTGACCCATACACAACATTAGTCTCTTTTTTACCAATAAATGGCTTTTTCGTAGTATTGGAGGAGGAGGCCATGGGTATCTTCCCGCTTTTGATCCCGCTTTCGACCTTTTCATCAGTTAAAATCAATTCAGTAAATCTGAATGATGAACTCCCAATCATCAATTTGAAAAGTGCTCCAATCAATGTTCCCATAAACATATCTGCCAACTCCCTATCAGTTAAAGGTGGCTGGACTCTGCCAGCCAGGTCTCTCCATTTTTTAGCGTATTCTTTGAAACCCTCGTTGGAACCCATGGTCACTCCTTGTAGTTGCACCCTAGTTTGCGCAAGACCAGTGTTATATTGATATTGGCGGTAAAAGGCAGTGGCCAAATCTTCCCAAGTATGAATGTTAGTCCCTTCCAATTGGTAAAACCACTCCAATTGCGTCCCAGATAGACTTTCTTGAAAAAAGTGCACCCACAGTTTTTTATCAGCGGTATGCGGCTGCATTTTACGGACGTAAGATCTTAGATGAAGCTTCAGGCATGAGGCACCATCGTACTTGAAAAAAATAGGGATCTTGAATTTGTGGGGGAATGACTACCCCAGGAACCAAACCCAAATCACCAAAGTCCAAGCCAGGCACAACTTAGATTTCCACAACTTTCAATCTGTCTTCTAGTTGCTTATATTTGTTGTCGGCCGATGGATATTGCTCATCAAAATAATCTTCGTCTTCAGGGATTTGATTGTTTCCATCCCTAGCACGGGTGCTCCTAGCATCCTCATCTTTATTTTCATCCTCTTCAACTTGGACTTGTCTGGCGGGCCCTTTAAACCTCTTCCCCATGTTGATTACAACTTTCTTCTTTGTCTTCTTCTTAGTGACAAGAAGTGTCATCATTTCTTGCTGCCCTTTGCTAAGTTGAGCAGAGTCTCTTGAAACTGAGAGTTTTGTGCCTACAGGTCCTTGACACTTTTCTCGAGATCCATCTTATACTGAAATAAATAGTAAAAAGATAAGGAAACCTGTGTCGGAAAACATGCTTATAATATGATGCATGTTATGCGAATGCAATGTTTTCAAGGATTTTATGGAATTTAAATTTGCTAGACAAAGAGAAGACAACAAACATTAATTTCATTAATAAGTTCATAAATTACAAATGCCTCTTGGGCTTACAAAGGTTACAAAATAAACTCCTTAAAAAAGAAAGGCTCAAGTTTCCCATGGACGCATCCTCTTTGGTGCAATGTAAGCATTCAGGCTTTGCTCTTCATGAAGTTGCCTCGTGAGCTCCAAAACCTTTTTCTCGCTTACGTAGAACTGTGCTTCAAATGTATCTCGTTCCCCTTTGAGTTGAATCCACAATATTTGCAATTCCTCGAAGTCGGTAGGCATTTCAGGATGAAAAAGAGTGTAAGGAGTGTCTCCCTCAGCAACGAGCTCCATAATCACATGTAGGATGGCTGGGTAAGGCATCACGAGGCTTTGAGCATGAGTTCGTACCCACTTGAGGTAAGGTTCAAGAGGGATGGAATTTTTATTCCCCAAGGTCTTTCTATCCACCTTGTTTACCATTCTCTAAGCTCGTATGAACCTTTGATGATAGCCTTGTACGTTGCCCTCGTAGTCGAATACCAAACCTTGGATGAGTGCATTATGGGGACCATCTCTTCGTGCATACCAAAATTTTCGTAATGCAAGAGAAGGGTTATAGGTAATACCTCCCCTAATTCTAAATAGTGGAACAATAGGGAATTCTCCATAACGGTCAATAATGGTGATATCCTCCAAGGATCGGGAACACCAATGAATATCTGAGTGTGAGAGCGACATCATCCTTTGAGACTATGTCAAGCCTTGTTCATTCTTCAATGTTGATCGAGGTAGGTGCGAAATAAACCACCCAGATAATAATGTAATGCAACACAAAAGAGTCCTTCTCTTCTTCATGGTGCGAGTGTGAAAACAATGTAGGATGTTTCCAAGTAGCGTAGGCACTGGATTACGAGAGAGAGAAAAAAACTTGACGGTATTCACATCTATAAGTTGGTCTGGATTAGGGAATATAACCAAACCATAGATTAGAAGGGCCAATACATCTTAAAAATCTTGAAAGTCCATGTCTTCCCAAAACAACCGAGCCTTCTCCAAGAGAAACTTGGCTAGAAAACCCTTAACCCCACTCATTGTTTCCGAATTTGCCACAATGTAGGATTTCTTCAAATGCAAGGCTTTGGAAATAACTTTAGGCTTTGGAGTTTCCTCTAAACTGGTGAATGGTATTTGATCAAGCACATTTTCCCTCCCATATTTCTCAATACATTTCAAGTGAGGTCCTCAAATTGCTCAAGGAAGTCCAAGGGTTGACCAAACAAACTCTCTCCTAAGGCAGTCTACCTCAAATTAGGGTTTCATGTTGCATCAGGATACTTGAGTCCAAGGGATCCAAAATTCTCACCATTATCCTAATATGATCTCAAGATCATCCATGTCAAGTTTCAAGCCTTGCAGAGAAAGTTTGCTCAGTCAATTGCTCAAAGGCTTGAAAATCGACTGTGCTAGGGCAAAAGTCAATTGTGGCCCACATACAGTCAAAATTCAAGATTTTCTGTCAACATCCTCATTTTGAAGTATTATTCATCATTTGATCAAGGGTTGATCATGATTCATCAAGGATTGCTCACAATTCTTCAAAACCCAAAAGTTGCTAAATTAGGGTTTTGCAGGAAAAGTCAACTCAACTTTGACCAAACATAAATTTCTCATACTTTATTATAAATGACCCATCCAAAGCTCATTTTGAATAGGATTCAACAATCTACAATCCATCTTCAGCTCCCAAGTTCAAAATATGCACTCACAAGAAGTTATGAATTTGGACATTATAGGTAATTTTGAAAAGTCAACAAAAACACCTTTTTTGTCAAAGATTCATACATGAACATGGAAGACTCAATTAAGATGAGACAAAAAGGGTTTCTTAGAGGACATCTCAAGCTTTCTAAAAAGTCTAAGAACACCTTCAAAGAGTCAAAATTGAAGAAGTTATGCATTGGTGAAGTTGACCTTTTTTGCAAAATTGTCAAAAGTCAAAAGTGCCTCAAATTGCAATTTTTGTCAAACGGGCCCAACTTTTTGTACTTGTTTTGAGTTTGTAACATGGTCCACGAGCCCTAGCTCTTCCAACTTGCCTTTATTTTATTTTTACCATTTATTTTGATTTTTTATTTCAACTAAATCAATTTAAATCAAAATAAATCAGGGAAATATCAAAAGCATTTAAGTCTTAAGATTTGATGCATGTTTCAGGTCCCTTATACAACTAGCAAGTGAATCAAATTGTGTATGGCATGGTTGTGCATAAAAAGATTGGTTTTGGCCTATTTTTGGAAAGATTTTCATGAAGATCAAATCAAGTTCAAAAACCATAATTGACAAAGATTGAATGGACTTTTGTAAACCTAATTCGTTCCTTGGTATATAGTGGACAAGGGCAGATCAAAAGCACAAGGTTTTGAAGGCATGTAGAGGAAGAACAAAACTTGAAAAAACTCAAGAAAAGTGGTGATCCGATTTGATACTTCCAAGCATTTTCAAGACTCCCAAACCATCTCATTCGCTTCCTGGACACTCAAGGAAGCCATAGAAATCAAGAGCAAGCGTTCTCGTGCCCAGAATCAGGTTCCACGACCCCCACGGTTTTCCCTTATTTCCAAAATTGAATCCCTTCATTCTGGCATCTTTATCATGTTTCAATAGCATATTTGTAATCCCTAACGTGTTTACAAGCTCATGGTGATAATTAATTGAATTTTCATTGGCTATACTGGAATCCACCATTGCTAGGTTTTGTTGTTGCGTTTTGGGATCTTTTTATACAGGAAAAATTGGTCCACAAGAAAGGAACCATGATGCTCAGCAGGTCAAGACGAATTGGTTCACAGCATTAGAATTCATTTATCGTGCCTGTATGTGATTTTGAAATATGCTGGAGTTATAGCGACAAACATTTTTCCGTAGGCAAAAGTCTCTGACTTTTACCAACGGAGAAGGGAAGAAGACGACCTGCGTGGCACCATCCCATTCGCCTGTTTGAAATTTGGCGCGTGTTTGGTAGCTAGATTCACTTTACTTGTTTTATTATTTTTGTTTCATATATTAACAAATTGAATCAAATGGCCCAGTGGTAGCCAAGGGGACGCTAAGGCATTGTAGGCATGAGGTCAGGGGTTCGACCCCTGCCTCCACACATTTGCAATTTTTCTTAAATATTATTTACAGATCCCATATCCCACACAGGCGTGAGGTCCACCATATGCCTTCAAAATTCAACCATTGGATCTCCAGAAAGCCAGATCTGAAGGCCATCATGTGATGATCCACCAAAAGCTTTGGTCAACGCACATCACTGGATCATGGAGGTCAACATGGACCCTTGTCTTTGGGCCCAAAAATTGCTAATGGCACCCCTTCAAATTGCTAGCAAACAGGTCCGTTACTCTTTTTCTCTATTCTTTTATATTTTCTTTATTTAATTTATTTAATTATTTTTACTAACACAAATTAATTCTTCTTTTTATCAAAAAAATCATAAAAAATAATTTTTCATCAAATTAGATTTTAGGTTTTATTTTTACCAAAAAATTAATTTAATTAGTTAATTTAATTTTTTAGATAACTTTAATTTTCTTTGTAAATAAATTAAAATAAATTAGAAACTAGGGTTTTTGTTTAATTTAATTTCTATTTTCTTTTCTTAAAAATAACCAAAAACATAAAATTAGGTCAAATGTAAATATTTTTCTTGATTTAAATTACGTAGTAATTAGGTTTGTACCTATTTAATTTAAAACCTTATTTTCTTAAAATAATCAAAAACAACCAAAAAATGACTTTTCTTTTAATTAGGTTAGACGGGGTCAAAACCCTAATTTTACTCATCCTCGATTCGTCGCGCGTGTTTACTTTATTTTTTACAATATTGATGTAATTGTTCATGGGATGTAATAGATTAATTAGGATTTTTTCGTTTATTTATCGTTTTTGCGGGTTTTTTTGGCTATGTAATTAATACCCGAAGCCTTGTAATAGCTTAGCTTTATTTTCTGTATTTTTAATTTCCGCAAATATTGACTATTAGATGTATGATAATAGGGTTGCATGACAAGACTGTATGTAAATTTTAAAACGGTTAGCAAACCCTAAATGTGCAAATATAATAACTTGAAATTGAATCACTCGCACATGCGCACTCCTAGGGTATACTCTCACCTCGGTTGCCTTCGGTAAACGATCATTAAGTATAGGGTATTTTAGTGGTCACTCTCTTGTCTACACAAAGATCGAAGTCCCGTTCGGAAATGTTGCCTTGGAAAGGTTGCCTCGAATGTTGATCTTAAGACATTAGGGTTATTACTAAGACGTCCTAACATTGCTTTGGTGATCGTACGTCCCTTTCGAATTGACCCTTAAAACTTCAACGACGGTGCTACCTACTCACTAATAGTGGGATAACACTGTTTAAAGGAAATAAGAACAAGAACATTCTCTTTTTCGAGTAGGTAGATGCTAGTAGGTACTTGCTCAAAATAAACTTTTTCACACTTACACCCTTTTTCAAACAAAGTTTTCAAAACGACTTCGTAACACTCTTGAAGACAGAAGCAAGGGTTAAATCGAAGTAAAAAGAAAAACTTTTTTCAAATCAAACACACACACAAGCAATTTTGAAAATGATGAGCAAGTACCTAAGAGCCCGTGGAAAACCACGGATAGAAAGGGTGCTAATACCTTCCCTTTCTATAATCTACCCCCCGTACTCAAAATCTCGAAAAAAGGAATTTTTCTATGCTTTTTTCCTTTCCAGTTGGATAAAATAAAAGTCGGTGGAGACTCTTGCTTACCGCGACATTTTATGAACACAAATGCAAAACGCAAACCAGCATTTCAAAACAATCCGGTTCTGCCACCGTATCACACCTTGATTTTAACTCTTGAAGTTGAGGAGGCACTTTCATGAAGTTGACTCGGATGGTATTTCTACGAGTGGAAGCCATGTCCTACAAAACTGAACAAAGATAAATTCCTAAATCCTTGAAATGGTTAGTGAGAATGCTTATGATATTATGATGTTTATGATATCATGAATAATAATCACAAACAAAGCACTCAAGGATCTTAGGTTTAGGCTTGCATGGGTTTGATAGGTAAGTACCCTCTTGAAGTTTAGTTGGTTCAACCTGTCCTAGAAAGTAACCGGGTTCTAGGGAATCTCAATATCATTGATCTTTCTTCATTGAGCATTATTTTAGCACAATCAATCTTTTCTTACGGCCAAAATATCCAGAAAGTCCAATCTCAATGAGTGTAGCATCGAGTATCAACCAATCTTCAACTTTGCATCAAAGTTAGCTATCTCACTACTTCCTAATGGCCAAGTTGCTCAACTAAAAGGTTCTACGGTTAGTTAGTGCTTCATGACACGACACATTGGCCCCGTATTCTCCCCGATTCAACACAAGGGATACCGGTACCAACAAATGTGTCACATAATGTAGCCATTGTTTCAACCATATCGGTCTACACCATGCAGTCTCCACAATCTGTTGCTGCTTACCTAATGGTGTTCCCAGATCCGGGTAGAGGATCTATACAAAACCCAAACACCCTTTTAAGAGTAAAGAAATCAAGTCAAACAATGAAAGCAATTAAATATGATCTAGTCTCTAAGGTAACCCCACTTTTAAATTTTCCCAAGCAGAGTCACCAGTTCTGTAATACGGTAGGAGAACTGACTTGGGTGTTTTGTGTTTTATCGTAATTATTGCGTATTGCAAGAGTCTCCACCGAATTTTCTTTTATCCAATAAAATAAAGGGTGAAAAGAACAGGAAAGACCTTTTGAGAATTTTATTGAGTTCGGGGGGTAGGTTATGAAAAGGGAAGGTGTTAGCACCCTTTTCATCTGTAGTTATCTACGGGCTCTTAGTTGCTAGCTCACTTTGAAATGCTTTGTAAATATGTTTGTGATTTATTTTGAAAGTATTTTTGAAAAGTGCCTTTGTTTAGACGAACTTTGTAATGATTCTCGTCTCTATAAGAATGTATACAAAGTGTTGACTTTTTGAAAATATTTCATGAAAGTGTTGGGTGTGTTTGAAATATGTTTTGAAATGTTTGTGACCCAGCAACTACGAGCGTTATACCTACTAAAAAAGTCTTTGTTTTTTCCTCATCCTTTAAATGTTGCTATCTTACTATTGATTGGTAAGAAGCCCTATTATTAGATGTGAAGGGACGGGTGTGGGTCGTCGTACAGTCATAGAAGGCAACATTGTAGGATGCCTTAGAAATTTGTCGTAAGGGTCTAAGATCGTTTACCGAAGGCAACATCGAAGGGTCATTGAGGGACTATGATCTTGTATTTGAGGGTCATTGCTAAAGTATCCCATGTTCGAGGGACATTACTATTTTATTTTAAGGCAACAAGTGTGGGTTAACCCTATAGATGCAAGTGTGCAAAGTGTTTTAATTTCATGTATTTTTGTCTTAAATTAAAGTGGTCTACTTGTTGGTTTTATGTCTTGCCATACAAACCCTAGTTACTAGCAATAGTATTGAAAGCGATAAATTGCAGAAATTTAAAGTCCTACGCTATTACAATATTTAGGGGACGAGGATACAAATTACAAATGGGGATGAAATCAATTAAAACCTAATTACTATTACAACCATATTGAATAATGTCAAACAAATGTATAAGAATATAAAGATAATGTAAAAGAAAAGAAGATTATTTTTTTAATGGTTTTTTGTTATGAAAAGGTTTTAATATTAGCCTAGTTAAACTAATAAAAAGAAAGGAGTTAATTAATTAAATTCCTAAATTCTAAATTAATTTAATTGAAAAGAAAATTAAAATAAAACTAAGTCTAAATTAATTTAATTAAGAAAAGAAATTTGTTAAGAAAATATTTTTGGTCTTTTTATTTAAAGGAAATAAAATAAAATAGAGATAAGATAAAATACTAGTCTAAGTATTTAGTACAATATTTTTGGTATTTTGATTAATGGAAATAAGATAAAGTAAAAATAAAACGATAAAATTTAGTCTAAATATTTAATATAAAAAAATATTTTTTGTATTTTTAATAAGAATAAAAATAAAATAATGGGAGGAAAATAAAATAAAATAAAAAAATAAAAATAGCAAGTCTGGGGGTTTGAAAATGATTTAGGGGGTAAACAAGTAAAAACAGTTTGATTTATTAGGCCCAAGTCCTTTTTGTTTGAAGTCAAAAAATAAAACAAAATAGAAAAAATGAATGGACCAACTTGCTATTTAGGAAATAGGGGGTGATGATTAGAAAAATGAAGTAGGCCTATCAGATGAAGGCCCAAGCGCGTTGTGAAATGAAAAAGTAAAACAAGGAAAATGTTAAAAAAACAAAAGGTCTCCCTGGGGCTCGAACCCAGGACCTTATAAAGGTATGTCTTACGCGCGCGCTTTTTGCCACTGGGGTGGCTGTCTCATCTGATATAGAAACATGTTGCAATAAACTTAAGATAAACTAAGTTCATGTTATCAACTTTATCTTCTTTCTTGCGCCAGCCAGAACTCCTACAACTTATTCATTTGTCAACCATTCTCAAAAGTATGAACATCAAACTTGTTAGAAATTTCACCATGAGTTCAAATATGTAGATAAATTAAGCAATGGATCAAAGATGAGCATGAATTTTACTTGGTACCAAATCTGACCTAATTTTTTCAGAAAGTTTAAGCTTAAAATTCACACTACTCAGGCAACATAAATGAATTCTAAGGGCATGGTTAGTTTCAGGGCTATGATGTCTACATTTTGTCTTTGAAAATGGAAGTCAAATGATGCCTGTATGAAGAGTTAGAAAATCAGAAAACGCACCTTGCAAGTGGATATCGTGTTTTAAGTTTGAGCAACTTTCAAGGTGTTGCAATGATCTAGTTAGCTTCATTGAACTTCTAGGAAGCTAATGCAATGCTTAGCTTGAGCTGAGAGTACCTGGAATGTCCTGGAGAAGTCAAGTTCCAAATCTCTGTTTTTGGTTATGAAAGATGAGGAAGATGGTGTTACAGTTGGGAAACAAGGATAGGGATGAGTTGTATTTGATGTAAGGAATCTTTGAAAATGATTTTGAGGGAAAACGCATGATGGAAATGAAAGATACAAGTTCAAGGTCAGAATCTGCACAAAAATGGAGTTTGTGTGCAATTTCTGGCTAGAGGGAGTTTGGGAGAGTTTCAGGGGTTGTTAATTCATGTCCTAGGCTTGCAAACAATACCTCAATTTGTAGGAAAAGGTTTGAGATCTTGAGGTGATCAGAAGTACAAGATCACATATTTTGGTTCTTTGACTTGTTTTTGAAGAAAGCTTGACAAGCATTGTTCCAAGGCATGATACAAGGCTATCTAGAGTTGTTACAAGATTTAAACATGTTTATCTGACTTTGTTTGTTGAGTGTGTGCTGAACAAACAAGTTAGAACCTCAAGATAAGTTGACTTTGTGATTAAAGCAACATTTCAAGAATAACAATGGTGCCTTTCTTTCCAAAATGGCAATGTAACTTGGACAATGGCTTAATTGCTTGGACAATGGCTCAATATATTGTGCAAACATTAAATTAAGGAGTGAAACACAAGTTAGAGGCCTACAAAGTGAGATTATGCAACATAAGTTTGAGATTTGGTTGAATGTTCATCATCAAAATGACCTAAAAATCAAGCATGAAGCCTCAACTCCTTCTCTTTGATTCTCCTTGCTCAAGCATGATCTATTCAAGTTCTTGTACATTTTATAAAGCTTGAAACATTGTCTACAACCTCCATGTTTACCATTTTAACAAAATCTTCTTGGAGCTTGGTAAAAATTGGCCAAGAAGTTAGATAAAAAATCTGTCTAAACTAGGTCAAAATTTCACTAAGTGTTTAAGAAAAAGTGCATGACTTCATGGGGTTATAACTAAAAATATAAGCATTTTTTTTGGATATGAGCCCTCTAATACAAAGTTGTATATATCTTCAATATCTACAACTTTCATTTGAAAGTTTCCTTTGAATCATCTAGCATCTTGGTGAAAAATTGGCATGAAGTAGTGAAATTATCATGTATAAAAAACACAAAAACTTCAAAGTCTTTGAAAAGTTTGACTTTTCAAATTGACTTTTGACTTTCTTGATTTCTTGATGATCAAGCTTCATATTTTGAATGTCTTGATGAATTTTGATCTTTGAAACTCAAATTTTGACTAAAAAATCAAAGTTTGACTTTTGGTATATCAGTTGACTTTTCATCAGTTGACCAAAAATCCAACTATCAATCCATTGCATTTGGAAGATGATTTGAGCCATGAGATTTGGTCAACATGTTGTATTTGAATCTTTGAGATTATGCTTCAAGCCATTGGATCATGTATTAGGTCAAAAAGTCAATGGTCAGTCAATTACAGTCAAAACCCTAATTTTGACCATTTTGCCCTTTTGGTAAATTGAGTGTTTTTCTTGAGGAATTGTGATAAATACTTGATCAAATGATTAATAGGACCTTAAAATGTTGATGTTGGCCAAAAATCATGAAGTTTGACTGTAGGTTGACCATAATTGACTTTTTACCCAATACAACTGATTTTTAGTCATCTGTTCAATTGACTGAGCAAAATTGTGATTCAAGACTTGAAACTTGACATGAGTATTCTTGGAGGTATATAATGATCCATGAAAGTAACTTGAGGCATTATAAGTCCAGTTGTCCTTGTGAAAATCAAAACCCTAATTTGAGGCATCAGTCTTTAGGAGGTGGTTTGACCTAGTTAACACTTGTGCGAACATGAGCCATTGGAGATCTTGTGAGAAATGTCTTGAGAAAAGAGAGAGAAAATTTTGGGGTACAACACATTAACACATACATCAAACATAACCATATCAAAATATCAAGATCATTCAAACACTTGGTGCATATACATATGAAACACATGTCAATAACTTTGGGCATCATAAGCATATCAATAATACTTCCATTGGGCATCATGCATGTGTGTGTGTATATATATATATATATATATATATATATATATATATATATATATATATATATATATATATATATATATATATATATATATATATATATATATATATATATATATATATATATATATATATATATATATATATATATCAATTATGCATTGCATTTTAAACTCCATATGCCAAGACTACTACGAAATATCTTAAGGCTTATCATCAGCTAAGTTACCTGTGCGAATCGAACCTTTGAATCTTAGCATATTACAAAATACCTCGATTGAGAATGAACACAACATTTAGAGGTATTACGAACCAAGAATTATACTAGGAGGTATATATGCAAGTCATACCCATGACCTAGTTATTTAATTTCGAAATTTCAAATTTCAAATTTCAAACATCGAACCCGCATCATTTATCCCCTAGGTTGTGATGAATATGCAAGTCTGCAATGCAACTCACTATGTTAGTTTCAAAGCTTTAGTTAGTTTGTTATCAGACCTGACTCTATTAGGTTAGTCCTCTGGCATAAATAGAGTTAATATATGCATTATTTACTCCCTAGGTTGTAGTAGATGTGCGGAAATCTATGATAAGTCTTGAAGCGACAATGAGTTATCAAACTTGCATTATTTATCCCCTAGATTATGGTAAATATGCAATAACTGCGATATAACTTGTTGCGTTAGTATCGAAGCAACATTAAATTATTTATTTTCAAACTCGTGTTATTTATCCCCTAGGTTGTGGTAAATATGCAATAACTGCAATATAACTTGTTGCGTTAGTCTCGAAGCAGCAATAAGTTATCTATTTTGATACTCACGTTATTTACCCTCTAGGTTGTGGTAAGTACACGAAATCTACGATTACTTTTTACTTTCTTTGTTATTCAAACTATTTTCAAAATATTTTCAAGTCTTTGGTCAAATTTCAGGGTCTTCCATTATTTAATAACCCTTCGACCCAAACGTGCAAAAACTTCGTATACTCGCACACTTTAATTGAAGAGTAATTAAATAGGGGCAACTCTCATACCCCAAATTTGTCCGCCCTATTTGTAACAGTCAAAATATTTTCAACATTGGATTTTTATAAATTTCTTTGGTTTATTTACAATAATATTTTGGGTTTTATATTTATTTTCAATTTAATTTTCCTGTTTAAAAATATATAATAGGCTATTTTAAATTATTTATATTTCTTAAATAGCAAATACTTGCTCACTCTTCATAAGCTTTCAAGTGTCTTTCTATTTCGAATAAATGAGATAGCACAAATGGTAAGGAGATAAAGCTTTCTAACCTTATTTCCATTTTTAATTATTTTCAAAATAAAAAAAAATCATGTTTTTTTATTATTTAAATACTATTTTCAGTTTCTTTTAATTATTGTATTTTAAAATATCTTTTTTTATTAAAATCATTATTTTATGTAAAAATTAGTCAAAAAATCTAAAAATAAATAAAATCTTTTTTAAAACTAACTTTATTTCAAATACTATTTTTATTTCAAATACTAACTTTATTTTAAATATTAACCTTATTACTTGATTATTTTGACAAATAAATTAATACCTACTAAGCCCAATTTTAATTATTCATCTTATTCATTATTATTTTGACAAAACAAATGAAACACTTTCACTAACTATATAATATTTTTGCAAACCCTAATTTCTTTATATTACTTGTTTATTTTCACATGTTTTTTTAAAATTCAAAATTAAATCAAACATTAAGACAACGAACTCATCAAATTATTTTTACTAACATAATAAAAATTCAAGACACTTTCAAAAAGGATTAAATAGAACTGCTTTCAAATTAAATTTTAATTGCGTCTACGATCACTCAATTTTCAAACCCAGTCAAAGTTCAAAGGAGCAGTTGAAAGCAATTATATACAATCCTATCAAAAAGCTAACCAAACCCATATGAACTATGAAATGGACTCTGATTTTTTCGCAAGATGATACATATGCACGCGGTTAAAACTAAGGCGAATCCACTAACTAAAAAACTAAAATTTCTCTTGTTTTTATTAATATGATTAAATAAAGAAATAGTCTCTATAAGTCCTAGATCTAAAAAGACCCCCTTGAGTACAAGGGAGGTAAAGGGTTCCTAACACCTTTCCTTTATCTAATCAACTCGTGAACCTAAAAATATCTAGAAAAAATTAGGGTTATTCGTTCCTTTTCTGTCCTTAGGACAAAAAGTAGTGGTGGTGACTCTCATATTTTTGTCGGTTACGATGCTACGTGTGATATGGTGGCAGAATCGACTGTTAATACTGGTTTATGTTTTTTGTTTGCAAATGTCGCGATAAGCAAGAGTCACCACCGATTTTTCTTTTATCCAAAAAAAAGGGTGAAAAGAACAGAAAAAGACATTTTTTCGAGATTTCTGAGTAAGGGGGGTAGATTATGGAAAGGGAAGGTGTTAACACCCTTTCCATCCATGGTTTTCCATGGGATCTTAGGTACTTGCTCATTTTCTAAAATAGGTTGTGTTTGTGTGTTTGAAAAGCTTTGAAAAATGCCTTAGTGCGGCGATTCACTTTATGGTAACTCTTGTATCAGTCCTCAAGAGTGTGATAAAGTGTTTTTGAAAACTTTGTTTGAAAAGTATGTTTGAAAGTGTGATGTGAAAATTTATTTGAGCAAGTATCTAAGAACTTATCTACTTATACTCGAAAATGTCGTTCTTTTCCTCCTAACCTTTAGACAATGCTATCCTACTATTAGTGAGTAGGTAGCCCTATCATTGGATGTATGAGGGACAGGCGTGGGTCATCGTTATGGTCATAGAAGGCAACATATAGGGATACCTTAGCAGTTCGAAGGGACTGTCATCATATATTCGTAGGCAACATTGATCGGAGCATAAACCGGTCTTAACTTTAGAAGAAAAGTTGTAGATCTATGAGTCAGTGACCTTGTGTAAAAAGATAGACCCGATTCGATAAAAATTGACCGAGTTATGTATTTTCGAAGTTTTGACCCAGATGAAATAATATTCAACACTCAAGATTTCCGGCGCGTCACGCGCACTCTGGGCAAAAAACAAAGGCCTTTTGGATACCGTTCGAACTCGATACCTCCTGTGAAAATGTAGCCAACTCAATTTGTGAAATTTTGGCGCCGGAACCAGCTGCGTACGATGAAAATCAACCAAGTTATGATTTTTGAATATGACGCAAATAAACTTCTGTCACAAATTTTATGTACGAAAATACTTGATAAATCCGCATTTTTAAAGACCTTCCGATCGAAATTGGCTTCCAGCCGTGAGAGATGAAAACGTAGGTGATGTCAAGATGGAATTTTGGCCAACGGAACGGGTTCAAAACGAGCCACGATCTTCAAGTTATTAATTGTTTAGTGCGTAAAAACTGCACTTTCAACACACTTTTCACCATATTTCTTTGAGAAAACTCACACATTCAGAGACCTTCTTTAAAGAATTGGCTCTTGAGCTGAACCTGAATTAGAGAATATGTTATCAGAGATATTTTGGCGAAAGAACACCTGGATATGACGCGCCGGGTTGGACTTGTGAATCTTTGAACCCCGAATTGTTGCAAAACGGCGAACCGATCTTCAGTAGGAAAATACTCCGAGAACATCCGTTGGCGAAATAAACGTCACTTGTAACCTGATGAAGCTTGCTAAATATACCTTTATTCCATAACCATAAAACCAATGATATGCATGTATGAAAATAAAGAGGGTAAATTTTGGGGTACAACAGCTGCCCATGTTCAATCTTCTTAAACCTGAGGATTTAGATTGGCTTGTCTGCCTTTCATGATCTGAAGGTGGAAGAGGATTGAACACTAGAGTGCCCAGAAATTTACACTCGCATGAAGTAACACTGTTGGTTGATAATGTCAGAAATGGTCTTATAGATGCCATTTGGAGAAGATGACTGAGAGCTGTCGGAGATGGGCTTAACGATGCCATCCAAAGTAGATGCTGATTTCCTAGGAGGTCTCTTCATGGGGATTCTTGTTCCTGTTGTCTGAGGAGGACTCCGCTAAGGAATTTTGGTCTTTGTCTTGGGAAATATAGCTCGAGAGCTTCAGTTGTCCATTACTCTACTAGGGTGTCATCTCTTGATTGAAGAGACGGAAGTGAATTGTTATCTGGCCAGGATCCAGGCTTCACAGTGACTTGCTCAGGATGATAAGGCTAACTGCTATCTGGTCGTATTCCAGGCTTCATAACGACTTACTGGGGAAATGAGATTAAACTGTCACCTGGTTGTACTTCAGGTTTTGCAGTTTCTTTAACTGGAATAGAAATCTTAGTATCGATTTGACTGGACCAGAGAAAGGTCTTGGGTTGTTTTCAACTGGGATAGAAATCTTAGTATCGATTTGACTAAACCAGAGAAAGGTCTCAGATTAACTTTGACTAGCATAGTAATCAGGAGAATCTTAGTGTCGATTTGGCTGATCCAGATAAAATCTTAGGTTAAATTTGACTGGCATAGTAATCAGGAGAATCTTAGCATCAATTCAACTGACCCAAACGAAAGTCTTGGAATATCTTCCACTGTAATGGTAATCAGAGAGATCTTAGTGTCTACTTGTCTGACACAGGGAAAATCTTGGGTTAACTTTGACTGGCATAGTAATCAGGAGAATCTTAGCATCGATTCAACTGACCCAGACGAAAGTCTTAGAACATCTTCAACTGTCATAGTAATCAGAGAGATCTTAGTGTCAATCTAGTTGACCCAGGGAAAATCTTGGGTTAACTTTGACTGGCATAGTACTCAGGAGAATCCTAGTAGCGATTCAACTGACCCAGGCGAAAGTCTTAGAACATCTTCCACTGGCATGGTAATCAGAGAGATCTTAGTGTCGACCTGTCTGACCTAGGGAAAATCTTGGGTTAACTTTGTCTGGTATAGTAATCAGGAGAATCTTAGTAGCGATTCAACTGCCGCAGACGAAAGTCTTGGAATATCTTCCACTGGCATGGTAATCATAGAGATCTTAATGTCGACGTGTCTGACCCAGGGAAAATCTTGGGTTAACTTTGACTGGCATAGTAAGTAGGAGAATCTTAGTAGCGATTCAACTGACCCAGAAGAAAGTCTTGGAATATCTTCCACTGGAATGGTAATCAGAGAGATCTTAGTGTCGACCTGTCTGACCCTGGGGAAATCTTGTGAGGACATCTTTTTGAGGAAAATTCTGGAATAGCCCTTTGTTAGACGTAGCTTGTTGATTTGGTCTTTTACCTGAAAGGTAAAGAGTTAGTCGTATGCAATGTCATGATGTATGAAATGCACTGTGATGATGTTCTCAAAATAAAAGAGATTGTGCTGTATGCAATATGTATGTGCATTCCATGATGTATGCATATGCGGTACTTTTTAGTCGGGGAAAATAAATCCCGGACTGCTACCAAAAAGTATTTGGGAAGCTGAATTCTTTATTTCCGTCGGGGATGGTGAATGGAGATGACTATGCTAGGGATTTACTCCTTTCTGTTTGCGAATATCCTGCCCGGAGAGACTCCGCCTGAGAATAACTCTGCGGGGGAATAACTCTATTTGAGAGAAGAGATGCATTGCTGGAAGATTTTGCCGACTCAGAGAAATAAACTCCACTAGGGGATGAACTTCTGTAGCGGGAGGAATAAACTATTTTGAGGATTGAGTTCCACATTCATAGAAACAAACTATGCTCGGAAGGAGGTTCTGCAGTCATAGAAATAAACTCGGCTCAGGAGAAAGCTTTATAAACCGTTTGCGATTATAAAATTCGGTTGGGGAATATAGATATCGGCTCTCTGAAGGGATTTTGCTGGGGAAAGTAACTCCTGTTTGGGGAAGCAGAGGTCAAAACATTTTGGTTGCCTCTACTCTGTGGGGATCATAGACGTCACAGTGTCATACGTAATGGTGACTTTGCATCAGGATGTTTTTGCCCTTGTACCTATTGGAGAAAGCACCTACGGAGGATTTGTGGATAAATGTATGTGTTAAAATAAGTTTCAGAATGACATTCGTCTCTGTATCGTATCTGAATTGTATTTGAAACATGTGTTGAATGAGTGTCAGAATGACATCCGTCTCTGGATCGTATATGAACTGTACTTGGAAGATGGTCTGAATAAGTATCAGGATGACATCCGGCTCTAGATCATACCTGAACTGTTGCTAGAAGATAGTCCGGAAAAGTATCAGGACGACATCCGTTTCTGGATCGTACCCAAACCGTTTCTAGATGAGAATCTGGAATAAGTGCCAGGATGACATCCATCTTTGGATCGTACCTAAACCGTTTCTAGATGAGAATCCAGAGTAAGTGTCAGGATAACATCCGTCTTTGGATAATACCTGAACCGTTTCTAGATGAGAATTTGGAGTAAGTGTCAGGATGACATCCGTCTTTGGATCGTACCTGAACCGTTTCTAGATGAGAATCTGGAGTAAGTGTCAGGATGACATCCGTCTCTGGATCGTACCTGAACTGTTTCTAGATGAGAATCTTGAGTAAGTGTCAGGATAACATCCGTCTTTGGGTCGTACCCGAACCCTTTCTAGTTGATAATCTGCTTTATTCAGAATGTTTCTGTTGGGGAAGGGAAATTCTGTAATCCGCTTGGGGAATCCCGAGAAGCTTGGCGACTTCATTGGGGAATTTTCGTTGGAGTAGTAATTTGGAGATTTTGCTCTGCCGAGGGTACGAGAACACCTGACATCAATAGGTTGTAAGCTGAGAATATGGAAGTGACCTTGTAGTAGAATTCCCCTGTCTCGATACCTGTTGTAGAAAATATCAACCAGGGATTTTGTAGATGGTTTAACTATTATCCCAACTCTTGGAATCCTTGGTGAATGCAGATCAGGGTAATAAACCTTCTACTGATTAGACAAGTGACAAGATGACGGGACGTAGTCATACGCTTTAATCCCTAACTTTTACCTGGACTGTCTTTTAGATTTTCAGTCCACCGGAATACCCTTTTTTGCTCAAGCCTCCTTTTCAGGTTTTCGACTTACTAGGTGTACATACTTTTTGTTTTTATCCCTAATTTTTGCCCGAACCCTTTTGGTTCGCCGGGATGCCCTTATTTTTGCCTAGGCCAGTCAACCTAGCGGGTCTTTGTTCATGCGTAGTATTTTCCGACTATGTCCATGTTCACCGGGTACGGAGAATTGTCACTGTCCATAGTAGTAAGTGTTGCCACATTTCCAGAAGATGTTTGTTTGATCGTACAAGATTCGTTGCTGGGATTCATGTCCAATGCCCCAAGTGATTCAGATGGAGATCTGCCCCTAGCTATTTGGGCATCTTTGAGAGATTCCTTGAATCTTGACTTGACTGCCCCAGATGATGGACAATGATCATGCCGTGCCCCTTATTTGGAAGTGTTTTTCCACTTGAGGTGATCCTTTTCATTGAGAAGGTTTTTGCTCACTAGATATTCGTCATGCGAATTTCTCTACTGTTGAACAAATAGTCATATGCAAACAATGGTATTTTAAGAATGCAAAGCTTATGTCTGTCTTGAATTTTTTTTTTTGAAAATTCATTTTTTAGTAAAACAAATTTTGCAAGAGAGTGATATCAACTCATGATATATATCAAACCTTACAGGAGTCAGGATACCTTTTGTAACAGTATGCTTTCGAACTAACCCATGCTTCAGCTAGAACTTTTAAGGGTTATAATGTGGACTGGTTCATGGTTTAAGAAACAAAGGATAAAGGCTCAAAATTTATTTGTATCCACCCGTTCTTCATGATGTTCTTCAGTCCTATGCTCAGCTAATTGTGCGTTCAGATCCCGATTGAGTCTGGAATGTTCTTGATATTTCGGTGATGGTTCAGAGATTGAACGTTTATTTGGAAGAGGCAATCATTTTGTAATCTCTTTTTTTTGTCGAGGATTTGTAGTAACCTCTCTTTTTTTTGGTTTTCGTTATCCCTTCTTTTTCCTGAACTGTTTCTTTTGTGATTACAGTCAGCGGGATGCCTCAGTTTTTCTTAAATCTCCTTCATAGGTTTTGACTTAGAGGGCTTTTATTTTGAGAGATAATGACTGCTGGTTTTAATGATTATGCGGAACCATCACCATCTTATAATTTGGAAGGACGTCTCCGATTGTGTATGAAGCAGAAGATTGTGACTGAATGCGCACGTGAATTAACATAGAAACTACCCTGCCCCAAGTTATGATTTAGGATTTTAATTTGTGTGAAAAGGAAAACTCCAACTTCTTTGGCTCAAAGGAGTTAACTAGGGGTTATCTTCCTTATAACTCCACTGTTTGGGATTTGAAACAACGCCTGTACATCGCCAGCAAGGTCTGTTCAAAAGCACACTGTATGGATTGTGGTATCGTTTTCGTCATCCTCCCTCTAAAGGCTCAGAGCTTTTGATCGAGAGTTGAATATCACAAAAGGATAGCAATTTAAATATAGTGAATACGAATGAATTTATTCAAAACAGACATATGCAATGCATTGGTAAAGTAACAAAGTTTAACATGAATAAATGTTCGAACAATCAAAAGAGAGTTATAAGTTGAAAATTCTTAGTAACAAAAGCTTCTTGTATGATCTTGTCACTTTGGATAGTGTGCCTTGGAGGGATGGCAGAAGAACTCAGCCTGACCATCTTGTGTAAACTCCAATACTCCTTCATCGATCGGGTTTTGAATTTTGTATTTCAACGTCCAACAGCTACAGTGTCATGCCCCAGAATGTTGAGTGATATGCACGTATTGCATCAGGATTGTAAGTAGGAGAAGAGGTATTAGGATTCCGAGGAGGATCCTTCAATGTGACCAAATTCAACTGCAACATGTGTTGCAAGACTTGTGACAGCGGCATGTTGAGTTTGGTAAACTGCCTCTTGGGTGTATCTGGCTTACTCTGATTAACCTGTTATTTTTAGCGAGGTTGTTGTTGGACCTGTGAGGTAGTAACAATTTAGAAAGGTCCACTCTTCGCCAAACTAACCTCTTGTCTTCTTGGAGGTTAATCAATGACTTGGTCCCCAGCCTCGACTTCTTGCTTCATACGGTTGTATCCATCTTGATGAAGTTTATTGATAATGCCCCTCAGTTCTTCTTGTCCCCAGGCTAGGCCTTGGATAAGAGCCATTTTCCCCAGCATCTGGGTTCTCGTTGCTTCTACCTCAGCTTGCAGCTGTTCCAACCGTTCGTCCTTATTGTCTTCGAGACTTTTCTTGGCCAGGTCCCCAATGAGGAGTGGTTTCAACTCTTCCTGTCCCTTGGATAGGTTTAGGAATATTTCCATGAACAGAGCCTCTTGAATTTGGAGATCTCTGTTGTCTTGTTTGAGAGCCATTGCTAAAATAAACAGCGAGAACATGAGAGACCTGTACTGGAAGACCTGTTATGCAAATGACATGCATGAAATGTTTTCAAGGATCTCGCAGAGTAAACAAGAAATATGTTAGGCTTTAAACTTTACAACTTTGATTGAAGCACTTCATATCGTTGAAGGTCCTTCTACAAGAGTCAAGCTCACCATATCAAGTGGGTCATAGCCCTTGACTCAAGTTGTCACTTTGGTCTTTTGATAGCGTTGGCTAGAGGAAAATAAATCCCCTTGCCCATTTTTAGACGTCTGGTTCATCATAACCTGCATCACAAGCCCTCGAGATCCTTGAAATGGTTAGTATGATATGTCATGTTATGATATGTATGCTATGCATCAAGCAAAATGTAGGGTGATGAAGACAAGTATGTCTTGCAAGAAAACTATTTTATTGGATAATGACTGTAAACAAATCCTGCAAGGAAATCATGTTGTTAGATAATAAAATCCTGCAAGTAGCTCAAGTTGAAAGCAAACAAATCACACAAACAGCCTTAAGTTTAGGCTTGCATGAAGTTTGTAGGTAAGTACCCTCTTGAATGTTCAGTTGGCTCAACCTGTCATATTAATAGTAACCGGATTCTAAGGAGTCTCAATATCACTTACCTTCCATTCAAAAATTGTTTCAGCTCCGCACCAAAGTATTGTGGCCACAAAATCCTGAAAGTCCAGCCTCAATGAGTGTAGTATCGAGTATCAATTAATCTTTGGTCGGAACCAAATACGGTTATCTCACTACTTCCTAATGGCTAGGATGAGACAATTAAAGGTTCTAAAGGTCAGTTAGCCCTTAGTGACACTAGGAGGAAGCCTAATGTTATCCTTAACTTACTCAAGGAACATTAGTACAATCCAAAGTATCGCGCTAACGTAGCCACCACTTTGTCTGTATCGGTCTACGCCGTACAACCTCCATGGTTTATTGCTACTTACCTAATAAGGTGCCCCAGATCTGGGTATAGGATCTTTACAAGAATACCCCAACAAACCCTCAAAGATAAAGCAATCAAAGCAAATAGAGAAAGCAATTTAAAATGATCTAGACCCTAAGGTAAAACCCACTTTATATTAGTCCCCAGCAGAGTCGTCAGTTCTGTGATATGGTGGCAGAACCGACTGTTAATACTGGTTTGCATTTTTTGTTCGTAAATGTCGCGGTAAGCAAGAGTCGCCACCGAATTTTCTTTTATCCAAAAAGGAAAGGGTGAAAAGAACAGAAAAAGACCTTTTTTCGATATTTCTGAGTAAGGGGGGTAGATTATGGAAAGGAAAGGTGTTAGCACCCTTTCCATCCATGGTTTTCCATGGGCTCTTAGGTACTTGCTTATTTTCTAAAATTGATTATGTTTGTGTGTTTGAAAAGCTTTGAAAAATGCCTTAGTGCGGCGATTCACTTTATGGTAACTCTTGTATCAGTCCTCAAGAGTGTGATAAAGTGTTTTTGAAAACTTTGTTTGAAAAGTATGTTTGAAAGTGTGGTATGAAAATTTATTTGAGCAAGTATCTAAGAACTTATCTACTTATACTCGAAAAGGTCGTTCTTTTCCTCCTAACCTTTAGATAATGCTATCCTAATATTAGTGAGTAGGTAGCCCTATCGTTGGATGTATAGGGGACAAGCGCGGGTCATCGTTATTGTCATAGAAGGCAACATATAGGGATACCTTAGTAGTTCGAAGGGACTGTCATCATATATTTGTAGGCAACATCGAGGGACAAGATCATTTCTCGTAGGCAACTCGAGGGACATCGAGAGACTATGATCCTTATGATGACTTTAACCGAGGGTCTTTGTTAAGGGTATCCTTACGTTCGATGGACATGACCATTGTTTTTCCGAAGGCAACAAGTGAGGTTACCCTAGAGGTGCGAGTGCGCAAATGATTCAGTTCGGTTATTTATCTTGAAATTAGGGTTTTCTATCGTTCATTTTTATCTTTCCATACAATCCTATTAATCTAAACATTGCATAAAATATAATAGTTGAAGGTAAAGGCGGAAATGTAAACCTAAGCTATTACAGAGCTTTGGGGCAGTTACATAATAGTGAAGAGTGCGGAAAAGAAATCCTAAAACTATTATATCTCGGAAGTAATTACATGATAATGATAAAAAAATGTGGGAAAAATAAAGCTACGCTATTTCAGTTGAACGCGGCCTATACACTTTATCTACGAAAACAAAAATAAGATGGAAATAGAAAAGAAAATATTTTGGTGATTTTTTTATGAAAAAATAATTTATGATAATTAATTAAATAAACTTAAAAAAACTAATTAATTTTAATTAATAAAAATGTTAATTTTGAAAAATTTAATTAAAACACCTAAATCCTAATTAGTTTTAATTAATAATAAAAAGAAAGGTTAATTTTGAAAAAAAAAGTTAATAAAAAAAACCTAAAACCTAATTAATTTTAATTAAAAAAAATAAGTTAAAAAAGTTTATGTGTAATGATTAACAAGAAAGAAATAAGTTTGCCAAAAAATAGATAGGGGAAGAAACATCAATAAAAAATAGGGTTAGAAAATACAAATAATGCAAATGTCAGGGGTGGGTGTTGAACCAAAAATTAATTTAAAACCTAAAATTAAATTTAAAGAATCTAAAGTTAATTATTCGAGTTTATTATGAAAAATCAAATGTTTGTGAAAAATGTTAAGTTTTATGAAAAAAGTTTTAAACAGAAAGAATGAAAATGGGTAAAAGGATAAATAGAAAGGAAGAAAACCAAAACCAATAGGGGTGAGTGTTGAACTCACACCCTTAACCTTACTGATCACCCCCTTTACCACTGTGCCATGGTGCCGTTGGTTGTTGTTATGATCCGGCATCATTGTTTTGTAATAACCCTGCCTGGGACCCTGTTTAAATATGGAGTGTTGAATCTCATGAACACATTAAATAAATTACTATATCATGAAATACAAATAAAGCAAATATATAAAATTTTGTAATGTTAAAACCGATATGATATGTATGAATGCTTCTACACCCTTTTGATCATGGAAATCAAACCAACCTTACCCTTACTGGAGAATTAGTGAGATGGGGGTTTGTAACAAAGATGACTTGTTTGTAGTGAGATGGGGGTTTGTAACAAGGATTTTAAAGTTTTTAGGGTTCTTGAAGGAATTTGATATTTTTACAGGATTGTGGAAAATGTTTTTTTCTTTGTTCTCTGTGTGAAAAGAATGAGATTATATAATGGAAATTAGAGCAAAGATATAGGCTTTGAATATGCAATTGGGCCTCCAATAACCACAAGCAATAGTGCAAATTTTTATTCACTTGAGTCTGACACGTTCCAAGCTAAATCGCAGGGACTTAAGTGCAATTTTTGAAGTTGAAATGTGAAAACAAAATGTAGCCGACATCGAGAACTAACTCCTATCCGAAAATGGGCTCAATCGGATAAACGATGAATTAGTTATGATTTTTTGAAGTTTCGCCTCAGACAAACTTATTTTGGGCTCTAGTGTGAACTCTGACACGTTCTTCAATAAAAAACTGTTATTGATCGGAGTATAACCCAGTCTCGACTTTGGAAGCAAAGTTGTAAATATCCGAGTCAGTGACCTTGTGCAAAAAGATGGACCCGATCCGATAAAAATTGACCATTATGAATTTTCGAAGTTTCGACCCAGATGAAATAATATTCAGCATTCAGGATTTTCAGCGCGTCACGTGCACTCTGGGCAAAAAACAAAGGCCTTTTGGATACTGTTCGAACTCGATACCTCCTGTGAAAATGTAGCCAACTCAATTTGTGAAATTTTGGCGCTGGAACCAGCTCAATACAATGAAAATCGACCAAGTTATGATTTTTTGAACATGACACAGATAAACTTTTATCACAAATTTTCTGTATGAAAATACTTGATAAATCCGCATTTTTGAAGACCTTCAGATTGAAATTGGCTTCCAGACGTGAGAGATGAAAACGTAGATGACATCAAGACGGAATTTTGGCCACTGGAACGGGTTCAAAACGAGCCACGATCTTCAAGTTATGAATTTTTTAGTGCGTAAAAACTGCACTTTCGCACACTTTTTCACCACATTTCTTCGAGAAAACTCACACATTCGGAGACCTTCTTTAAATAATTGGCTCTCGATCTGAACCTGAATTTGAGAATACTTTATTAGAGATATCTTGGTGAAAGAACACCTGAATATGACGCGCCGGGTTGGACTTGTGAATATTTGAACCCCGAAGCGTTGCAAAACAGCGAATCGATCTTTAGCACGGAAAATACTCTGAGAACATCCATTGGTGAAATAAATGTCACTTGTAACTTGATGAAGCTTATTAAATATACCTTTATTCCATAACTATAAAACCAATGATATGCGTGTATGAAAGTAAAGAGGGTAAATTTTAGGGTACAACACTACAGTTATTCAAGATCAAGTGAGGAGGACATATCTATTGAAGGGTCCAATGCAACCCGATTTGCCAAGTTTTCCTCGTACTCCATTTGGAATTGTTAAAAGAGTATTTAGTAAATCATGGTATAAGAATTATACATGGTTAGAATACAATGAGATTAAAGATGTAGCTTATTGTTTTTATTGCTTTCTCTTTAAGCAATCCAGGAGGGCCAATCACTTTTGTTTTGAAGTCTTCACTAAAAGAGGATATAGAGATCAGAAGCATGCATCTAAAAGCTTGGAAGATCACTTTGGTAGTCATAATAGTTTGCACAACTCATGTGTCAAGCACTACGATGATTATAATAATCAAAGACAAAGTGTGGCAAGTAAGTTTGCTAAAGCAACCAAGGAATTTGAAGAATTATATAAGATTCATTTAACTTATTCTGTAGATTGTTCAAGATATCTCATGGCACAAGGCATGAATTTCCATGGCCATGATGAATCCTCTACTTCTCTAAATAAGGGAAATTTCAGAGAGATGGTAGATTGGGTGAAATCTTTGTATGATCAAGTGAGGGATGCTTTTGACCATGGTGGGAAAATTGCACAATAACTTCCGGTGATATTCAAAAGGAGCTTGCAACTTGTTGTGCACATGAAGTTACCAAGGTGATTATGAAAGATATTGGTGATATAAAATTCTCCGTGCTTATTGATGAGTCACATGATATATCCGTCAAAGAGAAAATGGCAGTGATGTTGAGGTTAGTAGTTGTATTTTCCAATTTCCAATTTTCATTACCTATTATTCTCTATACCACAAAGTAAAATTGTTGAATTTGTTTTAGGTTTTGAATGAAAAATGGAGTGTTGTGGAATGATTTATTGCTCTACATCATGTCAAAGATACTACATCTGAGTCATTAAAGGATGCTCTTTATGGTATTCTTGATAAGTATAAGTTATATATTTCAAGGATACAAGGGCAAGGATATGATGGAGCTTCAAATATGAGAGGGGAATTTAATGGTTTACAAAGAAAGATTGTATATGAAAACCCTTATTCTTTCTATGTCCATTGTTATGCTTACTATTTGCAATTGGTTGTTGTGTCTGTTACTAGTAGTTGCTCATCTATTCATGATTTCTTTGAGTAGATCTCTTTGATTGTGACCACAACAAGTGCATCTTGTAAGAGGATGGATGCATTGAAGGAGGCACAACACCAAGATATTTTAAATAAAGTTGAGAGTGGTGAGATATCAAGAGGAAGGGGCTTGCACCAATCATCTAGTCTCACTAGACCTGGGGATACTAGATGGGTTCATATCATACTATATTGCTTCATTTGGATCAAATATGGTCCTCCGTGTTAAAAGTGCTTAATATGGTTGATGAAGATGGACATGGGCCATCTCAAGCAGTGGGTTTGATAAAAAATGGAGAGCTTTGAATTTGCTTTTATTTTGAATTTAATGTTAAAGTTGTTTGGTATCACAAACAAGCTTTCAAATGTCTTGTAAAGAAAATATCTTAATATTATAATTGACATGGAATTAGTTGATGATGTCAAAGCTCGTTTGATCACAAGGAGAGAGAGTGGTTGGGATAATTTATTTGACGATGTCCAAGAATTTTGTGTTGCTAAAGGTATTCCAATGCCAAATATGGATAAAAAAAATACCAATTCGGGGTCACTCAATGGTAGAAGGGAGGACTATCACTAATCTTCATTATTATCGTACAAAGATTTTTTATGTTGCTATTGACAAAATATGTGTGGAGATGGATCACCGCATTAGTGAAGGAAGTAACATTATCCTTGATTTCTTCTCATGTATTGATCCCAAGAACTATTTCTCTAAGTTTGATGTTGATAAGCTTGCTCGTCTTACTGATATTTATTACGCAGACTTTTCTGATGATGATCGTGGAACAATAAGGGATCAACTTGACCCTTATGTTCTTCAAGTGAAAATAAATACTTCATTTTACACTTGTGAATATGTTTAAAGTTTGACTATGAAAATGATTCAAACTGAGAAATATTTGGTTTTTTCATTGGTTTACAAATTTATTGAGTTAGATTTGATATTGTCGGTGGCGACAACATAAGTTAAAAGAGCTTTTCAACAATGAAGATTATCAAGTCTAAATTCCACAATAAGATCAATGATGTGTGGTTCAATGATTTGATAGTATGTTACACTGAGCGGGAAATATTCAATTCATTTGATGATATTGATATTATTCAAACATTCACCATAAAGAAATCTCGGAAAAGACATTTTCCTTGTGATTTTATTTAACCCGCTATTGTAAGATTATGTTTCATCTATTTTATTTTAAGCAATAATTTTGTTGATAAAATGATGAGTCTCTTTTATTTTAATTGATCATTATTTATATATTATATAGAATGTGAATTTACGATCTTTAAATTTTTGCCTAGGCTTTAGAATTTTTCTGGCTCTGCCACTATATATATATATATATATATATATATATATATATATATATATATATATATATATATATATATATATATATATATATATATATATATATATATATATATAATTCTATTTTTTTACCAAATTAAACATCAAAAGAATTTATGATGTAGTTGATAAAACTACAATTTTAATAGTTTTAAAACGTTACATGTTCGATTCTTTAAATTTGATAAAATTTTATTTTTATAATTTTAATATTATTTAATTATTATAAATAATTAACATAATTATAAATATTAATAAAATTGAAATTTTATAACAGAAACATTAAAACTTAAGAAAAATAAGAATAGGAAATCAAAATTATAATTAAACTAAAAAGTAAACATAAAAAATTCAATCTGTCAGATAAAAAAATTCATTAATCTAACGACTGAATTGATCGAGTCACATCAATTTTTATCGAATCAATTACAACTATGATCCGATAATTTTATCAGACTATTGTACCTTTCAGTTCATAGTTTAATCAATTTGACTGATAGAAGCAGTCTGAATTCTTATCTTTCTATCCCTGCCTGTATCTTATCCTTAGAGCTCCCCTTTGCGTTGATTATAGGCCTTTTCTTTGCCCTTTGGGAGAGGTAAGGTATAGAGCTTGAATCCCTCAGCTGACATCTTATTCTCCATTGGGCACCCATCCTCATGGCATCTACTTCTTTAGATAAAAGAGAAAAAGCTTTTGCCGCTCTTTCCTTGGCTTTCTTTCGCGTACGTGTGCTCGTCTATCCTTTAATAGAAAGAAGCAATTTCTCTATTCGAAATCAAGCTACAGGCCATCAAATATGGCGGTAGAACAACTAGCAAGAGGTGCCCAGGTACCGTTAACAAGCTCATGAATTTAACATTCAAGCGAACCCCATGCCTTATGGTTTGAGATTCTGTTTGATTATAAGCCTTTAGAATGGTTATATATACTTTAGAAAAGGGCTATCTCTGTCTAGCTTTCCTTTCTTGCTTGCTTGCTTTCTATCCCCGATGCCAATGCCCTTTCTGTTCTCGAGTCTTTGCAATCTTCTGCCATTCCTAGACTTTGAAATGGTTAGACCACTATCTTCGAGTCCGGTTGAGAAATGGCGGATTTGAGTACCGGGAAGTAAGTATGAGTAAGGTCCGGGTCTGGTTGAGTAACTCATGATAGAGAGAGTTCTTAATTTCTAAAGTATGAATAAATAGTAGACATGTAGCTGCCTTTTAGGTATTGAATCCCTGGCCGGGAAGCATGAAGGATAACATGAGTCTTTAAGGACAGAGTGACCCCATGGGTTGTCCACTCTTTCGGGTATTCACTAAAAAATCATTGAATTGAATAAGGCTATTCTACTTAGGACTCCCTTACTAAGCTTTCAGGAAAGTCTGAGATCTCATTGTCTTCCTAAAGCCTTTTTAATCCTAATTGAACAGATATAAGATAGATGTAGAGACTCATCCTTGATTCCTATCGGTCAGGGCCCTTGAAGAACCCTCCACGGATTATCGATAGTAGCTTACTAATCCAAGGAAGGAGTGATGCGAAGAGTTTCTTTCTTTCGTACCCATTCACAAGAAAGAAGGGTCTCAAGAAGTGTGATCATGGTCACTCAGAACATAGGATTTTCGGCATCAAAGAGCGTGTGGGACAGGTGAGGGAAGGAAGGGCGGGATGAAGCAAGCAGCCAATCCCTTGCTGGTTAAAAATAGCAACATCAATATTAAAATTATAAACACCATGGGGTGGGGCCTACCAATAGGTGTTTGCACAATTTGTAGCTTCTCCTTCTTATACTATTAGAAGAAGCTGATTTCTTTGTTCACCATATCCACAGGATAGTTCTGTATGTCCTGGAACAACAGCAAATTTCTATCACTCCATAAAGCCCATGCAACTACTAGCATCAGTTCCAGATGCTCTTCATCAAGACACTTCCCCATCTCCTTCACCCAATATGAGAGAGAGCCTGCATCTATTGAGTATGAAGGGCTAATGGGCAGAGTAGCCAAATGCCAGATGCCCAAGGGCAGTCCTTTAAAACATGAATGGTAGATTCAGGCTCCATTCCACATCTGTCACAAAGCAGGTCAACCTCCACCTTTCTTTTCCCATTTTACTCGTCTTGCATAAAAAACCCACCTAAATCCACATCTAAAAGGGAGCCCGCGATCAAAATACCTCCTCTATGAGATCTCGGTGCTACTGCCCAGCCCCACCTTCATTTTTTTCGAATTACGACTACTCGACTTTTTTTTCCTAAGCAAAGATCTAGGGGGAGGAGCTCTTCTTGCGTAGTAGACCTTTTCCCATAAATTCCAGGCTCGTCTTAATAACCAGTATAACCCCGGACCTTTTGAGCAAGCTCTATGGAGATAGCGAATGCTAGCGTTAGCCCAGCCATCCATATTGCAAGATCTCTGGGTGTTCTTTCCATTGAAGCTTCACTAGCCACCTCCCTGGCTTGCTCACTGAGGTGTCTACTAGCTGCCTGACTTCTGCGGAAGAACTTGCCGATTCCCCGATTTGCGTTGCCTCTGCCAGCTACTGTAACTCAGGGATGCTTGGGGGTCTCTGTGCTAGACAGTCCCACCATATCGTGCACCCAAGATATAGCGCCGGTAAGATTAAGCTGAGAACTTTTGTGACGTGCTGCCTTTGCCCCAACCCCGCCTGTGAGTGCTCTATTTCCCCAGGTGTACCTGTAGCTCTCTGGTCTTGACCCACGGCCTAGGAGCTTTTTAACTCGTAATGCCCCGTAGGCCTCTCTCCGGTGACCTAAGCATTTGGTACTTCGATCTTTTATTAGGTTGGCACCAGGTAAATAAGGGGCTCAAGAATCCATTCCCGTTGGCATCTTAGTATATGCCACTCCTTCCGTTCCTAGGAAATTAGACCTGAGGCCAAAAATAAGTATATGAAAAATCACTAGATGACAATCGAAGTCCCTATTTCTTTATTCAAAAAGGCTTTTCACCCTCAACTTTGTTCCTTGAGCCTGGCTTTGAGGAAGAAAAGCTGCTGTCAACTCCAAAACCTCTGGGTCGGATCCTGCCCCACATGGTCCTCACTTCAGATCCCACATTTCTCTTCCTTTGTTTTATTTCCCTCAAATCTCTTGCCCCTTCTAGGTCATGTTCGTATTCAAACCTTCTTTCCAAATCAGTCCTTGTTCATTTCATTCATGGTGCTCTTGGCATAATGGTCTAATCTGGAGGGGGGAAGTTGGATGTTTTTCTCTATTTATCATCGCTACGGGCCATATGGCCAGATCGACGTTATCAGAATAATAGTGTTCAGGGCCCGCCCCTTTTCAAAGTTTGAATGCCCCACCCATGTGATATCTGCTAAAGGCTTCGTCAATGAGGTGATAATTTAAGCCCTATCTCTCCTTCGGGGTTCCACCTCCTAAAGCGGTCAGCGAACATAATTGAAAAAATAAAGGCACTATATGTTCTCGTTCTCGGTGCTCCGGTCAAGGTCAATTCTCTACTTGTCTTCACCTTCAGACATCAATAAAGCCGAACTGACTCGCTGGCTTTGCTTTGGTTGGGCTTTAAGAGGGCTTGACCTCGGATGTATGGAAGTACGTGGTTGAAGTGAATTCCTCAAAAATGCAGCCGGAGGGCAATCTATCTTTTGACCCGGTCTTGTATGTCTTTATTTTGCGCCAGCTTTCTTTCCTATCGGTTACGGTTCTATCGTCTCGGTTATCTCATTTTATGGTTTCAGCATATGGCTATGGTTCAGATACAGACTAAATACTTTCTTTCGTGCTTTAATCTCAACTAGTGGAAGTAGAGTGGCTATTGCTCCTGACCATTCAAAAGTAGTCATTCTTGGAAAACAATGCATGGCATGCTTTGTGTTCATGTCCTCATATTTGTGATGCTCGCTTTCTTTTATTGCTTGGAAGCTTTTCCCAATCTTCTGGATAGTAACCGCGCCATTCATAGCCATCGGGGAAACAACCCTCTTCCCTCGGTTCATCTTGCTTCTGCTTAATGGAAACTAGGGTTCAAGTTCAGACTTTCAGAAATCAAGATGTGGCGGGGGGCAGGATTCGAACCTGCAATC